>CM042020.1:68892500-71392500 GCA_023525975.1 Smallanthus sonchifolius
AGTAAGTGTTTCCATAATCTTCTTCTGTCCGAAGAAATGATTCATCGAAATAATGAGTCCAACCGAATCCAATTTAATTGTTTACTTATTCAATTTCAATGAGTGATTTTTCAAGTTCAACCAACCCATTTTCAAAATATCAAGTAGATGCATAAAAATCTTGATAAAATCTTTCATTTGTCTATCATTATAGACAATCCCATCTATATTATCTATGGAATTCAAACCTGAACTCTATTTACGATTCAGTATTTCTATATCATCGACTCTTCTTATTTCTATTGATTTACGTCTAGTCTGTTGTTCTTTTTTTTTTACCTTTTCATAGAAATATTCCACATAGTTTCACATCTAGGATTTACATATACAACATATATCACTTACAATATATATCACTGTCAATGAGGAATTTCTTAGTATTTTGGTGATTTTTAGGTATTTCGAAAAAAAAAATTGGGTTGCGCCATATATATGAAAGAGTATACAATAATGATGTATTTGTCGAATCAAATACCATGGTATAATAATCAAGCATTCTGATTAGTTGATAATTTTACTATTAGTTGGGAATTTTGTGAAAGGTTCCTATAAAAAGTTTCATTAACGCCTAATTCATGTCGAGTAGACCTTGTTATGAGAATTCTTAATTCATGAGTTGTAGGAAGGGATTTATGTCACCACAAACACAGCTAAAATGAATTAGATAGTAACCAGAATTATTGATTTGACCCCATAAGCACTTCTTTGGAAACTATATTTTCTTTTTCGATCGAGGGTTTCAATGTTGCCACCTAGAGAACACACAAGCTTTGGAATATTATTTTCGAGCGCTCGAACGAAACCCATTCTTACCACAAGCTTTTAATAATATGGTCGTGATCTATCATTACGTGCGACTATCTCCACTATAGAAAGAAAAAAGTAAAGAAAGATTAAACTCGCTAGTAAATACTATAAAAAAGGGCTTTCTACATATGTATTGTCTAAAACAACGATTTTTATTAGTTGTAGAAAAGAAAGAAACTTCATAGAAGTTGAAATATGAAGAAACATATATGCCTAGCTATTTTAGTCTATGGGTAAAGGATCTAATTGATAAAATATGCACCGTAAAGATCAATTAGCGAGGTTTTGGCCATACAATAAGAACTGCTTACTTATGTCATGATGCGAGACAAACGTTAGGAATCCACTTATGTAATAGAGTCGATCCACTAAGGTATTGAGCAGCGGTGTAAGATCAGATCCCAAAGATAGTAAGTCTTTCCTTTCGAAAGTCTTTTTCAAAAATTCTATATAATATAAATTTCTATATGATATGAAACTGAGATAGTTACCTTTCATAAAATTATAATGATAGGCGAAATGTCTATGTTTTATTCTTCTAAAGGTGGGAGAAAGATAAAACTAAAATAAACCGGATTTTTAATCCGAACTTAAGATTTAAGTTTGAAACTCATTTTATTAACTTCTTTTCGTTAACCCGAAAAAATGGGATAGATCTACGAGAAATCTTATTCAGTTAGATATGGTAGATTCAAATGGATACAAAAAGAGTTGACTGGCGAGCCGTATGAGGTAGGAAACTCTCAAGTACGATTCTAAGGGAAGGAATTAACCCACCTATTCCGACCGGGGAGAACGGGCCATTCGCCAAGGGGATTCTGAAATTGCGGAGGCTTGGTTCGACCAAGCCGCTGAGTATTGGAAACATGCTATTGCACTTACTCCTGGTAATTATATTGAAGCTCATAATTGGTTGAAGATCACTAGACGTTTCGAATAGAAGATCAGACCTTTTCTTTATTTTAGTTATTATTTAGTTTTATTAGATTGTTTTAGAGATTTTTTGATTTGTTATAATTAATTGTTTGTTGGCCCCATTAGTGAAATAAAATAGCTCATTCCTTTGAGAAGAACCAATAAAAGAATTTCTTTATATCCCTTCTAAGCGTTCTATTTCGTATGGTATTTTGTAGGACTAAAAGATACATGGATCGCTTACAAAATCTATTTTTTCTTGTCGTTCTTTTTTTCTATAAAAAAACTATTAAAACTAATCAAAAAGGCTTCGAATCAACTGAATATATCAAAATTTCTTAGTAATAGCTAATGTCTGCTCGCGTGATTTGAAATAGAGTACTAATACTCTATCTAAAAAATTTGAAGCAGCTCTATCTAAGAACTTTTAATTGATATCTGAAATATACTAGGTTGCACAAAAAGTAGTTTTTGTATCAATCTAAAGTCAGAAAGGGTTTTATAATATCCAAAAGGTCCGTTGAGCGCCTCATGGCTATGTCATAATAGATCCGAACACTTGCCCCGGATCGACTTCCAAATCATTTTTTTCGTTTATTTTCGCTATCTTTTTTTCATACAACGGAGAGTTGTATTCTTCCGTATTAAGAGCTAAAATATTCATATTAAATAAATCAAAATCAATTCCGACATTATTTTACATTGACAAACAACAAGTAAAGGAAGAAAGAAATTATTTAGCACCTCTTTCGAATACTGATTGAAAGTGCATTGCTGTGTTAGAAGAAGGATAGCTATACTGATTCGGTATACTCTAACGACGCCCTCGGTACAATATTGATGATCTCACAAAGAATTTTTTCAGTGAATTTATATTTACTGATCCAATCTTTTACGGAATCGATCCCCATTTGACTGTACAAGAAAATGTGGAGCTCAGCATGTCTGGAAGCACAGGAGAACGTTCTTTTACTAGTATTCGCTACTGGGTCATTCATAGCATTACTATACCTTCCCTATTCATTGCGGGTTGGTTATTTGTCAGCACTGGTTTAGCTTACGATGTGTTTGGAAGCCCTCGGCCAAACGAGTATTTCACAGAGAACCGACAAGGAATTCTATTAATCACCGACCGTTTTGATTCTTTAAAACAACTCGATGAATTTAGTAGATCTTTTTAGGAGGCCTCAATGACCATAGATCGAACCTATCAAATTTTTACAGTGCGATGGTTGGCTGTTCAAGGTCTAGCTGTACCTACCGTTTCTTTTTTGGGGTCCATATCAACAATGCAGTTCATACAACGATAAACCTAATCCGAATTATAGAGCTACGACACAATCAAACCCAAACGAACAAAATGTTGAATTGAATCGTACCAACCTCTACTGGGGGTTATTACTCATTTTTGTACTTGCTGTTTTATTTTCCAATTATTTCTTCAATTAAGAAAATGATAGAGAACTAAAATAATAGACTAATCATTCTAGGTATTATCTCTCTTAGTCCATTCGAAAGGATCTCATCTCATAATTATCCATGATTGTTTATGTCTCTAGCCTGAATGACCTTGACCAATCCACGTACAAACCATTCTAGATGCTCCCCATGCTCAGGACACCTCTATCTCGGTCAAGTTATTGAATATAAAAAGTTAGTTGCAAGTGGGTTGAAAGTCATCCAAAGTGTTAATTATACGTCTTTTACCTCTTAAATTAATTTATTTAAACAAATTTGAAATTCTTAATACTTTATTTGTTATAATTATATTACACATTAGTTGTTTTAAAATAAAAAAATTAGGTTCTCATTTGACCCGCATTAAAAGGTTATTTGTTTTGACCCTCATTAAACTGATATTCCATGTTTGTTCTTAAACTGATATAATATAAGTTTGCTTGTGGGCTTGATGTGTTATTGAGATATAGTAATATTGATGATGTCGACAAGACAATGGATGAGATAGATGAGCAAACAGAGAACATGAAACAAATTCAGGAAGCATTATTAGCCCCTATTGGTGCAGCAGCTGATTTTGATGAGGCATGAAACTTTTAACTTCTTTTTATTCAATAATAAATAGTTTGATTTCATCATCACATGGACCAAATTTGACTTCAAATCTGATAAATTATTCAATTTTGAGAAGAAAATGTTACTTCGCCAACATCATCCAAAAATCTTGTTCTATATTTATATAAAATTCCAAATGTTTTGAATCTCCCAAGTAGTTCCTCTGTACCTCAAGAACTCAAGAGTTGACCTTACATACGAAATAATGAAAAAAATTTATCGTATAACCAAATCTTCATATATTCTACAAAACTTATTTTTGCATTGAAATTAATCTGGATATCTTGCTCAAAAAGAGGGACCGGATAATGAAATGGAGAAAATTCACCCAATAGTAACTTATAAAAAACTTAAAAAAAGATTCACAAGATTGGAACACCCAATGAAAGTTGAGTGACATCTTTTAATGAATCAATGTGGAATTTATTAGATAGTATAAAAATGCCGGATGAGTTGAAGGCTGAACTTGAAGAGTTAGAAGGTGCTGAGTTGGAGGAGCAGCTTCTATAGCCTGCGACAGCTGCATCTGCAGCACCAGTGTATGTGCCAGCTGGAAGACTATATACCAACACGCCCTACTCCCCGTCAGAACACCGTTGGGGAAGATGAACTTGCTGCATTGCAGGCAGAAATGACACTTCAGGTCATTTTCTTGATTCAAATCTTTTTTATTCATCGTGTGTATCTATTTATGATTAGAATTTGAAATTATAATATTGTTTGACATTCATGTTGGAAGAAAGTGTTTCAGCCAAGTTTTTCAAGATCTCCAAACCCATGTGTTGGAAGAAAGTGTTTCCAAGTGAATCACACAAGATGTTTTCAGAGCTGGGTTTCACCCCATTTGTTCTTATGAAATAAATCTTTTAGACGTGTTTTAGAACGTTTATATATGTTAAAAGTATACTTTAGTACATTTCTATTTGGGGTGAGCTTGGTTCGATTCTAATAAATTCACTTTTAAAATCAAGCTTGCAACCCTTACGTTCTTGTATTGATTTTTAAATTTTCAAAACTAATCAAGGTTATATCAACTCAAGCTTATTTTAGTTAATAAATTCAATAAAGTTTTGATAAAAGCAAGTCTATTCATTTCTTCATACAAATTTTTAGCACCAGATTTATAACATTTGAAAATTGTATTAATATGATTTATGATTCAAATACATGTATAGGAAGAAGAAAAGTCGTTCTTAGGCATAGAGGATCATGTGTCATTTCAAATTTATAACATTTGAAAGTTTATGGTATTGACTTTTACACATGTGTCATTTCATTTAATATAGGAAGAATAAAAGTCGTTGTTAGGCATAGAGGATCATACACTAAAAAGTAGAAACTGATTCATCAAACCGCACGGTAAATTTTGGACGTCTTGCGTGACAAATAAAAATAGACCCTTAAAACAATAAATGCATTTGTTTAATTATGCAAATATTTACATAAAATATTAATTTTTCGTCGCCGCCGTATCGCGCGGGTTTACTACTTGTATATATATATAGGGGAGAGTTATTCTATAAAATCAAAAAATTGTAAAAAATGTAAAAAATCGTTTAAAAACCCCATCACCACCCCTCAAAAGCCTAAAACCCCCCACCCCACCCCCCAAAACCTAACCCCCACCCGAAAAAAACCTAAACCCCCCACCCCCACCCCCGAAAAAACCCCCCACCCCCATCCCAAAAACCTAAATCCTAACAAAAAAAAACCTTAAAAAGCCAAAAAATGTCGTCTAAAAACACCACCCCCCTCCCAAAAAAAGCTTAAACCTCCAACCCAACCCCCCAAAAACCTAACCCCCACCCCCAAAAACCTAAAACCCCCACCCCACCCCCCAAAAGCCTAAATATTAAAAGCTAAACCATACGGCTAAACCCATAATGCTAAACCCTAAGACAAAAACTAAACCCTATTATCTAAACCCTACAAGCTAAGCTCGTAGAGTTTGACGAGACGGTTCCAACGCCTCCGAAATGAGTGAAATCGGAGTTCGTATGAGCCGGTTATGAGCGTTTTAAACCACTTTTTACACTTTTTTGACTTTGTAGCGAAACCTCACTATATATATATATATATACAGGGGTGAGTTCAATAGAAAACTTATTTTCATGAGAAAACCAAAAAACTTCTCATTAAAAGAGCTGCATACGTGTAGTACACCCAAAATCCTAACCCCCACCCAAAAACCTAAACCCTTACCCCACCCCCACCCAAAAACCTAAACCCACCCCACCCACCCCCCAAAAACCTAAAACCCCCACCCATCCCCCAAAAACCTAAACCCCCCACCCACCCTCACCCTCCAAAAAATCTAACCTAAAAGCTAAACTAAACCCAAAAAACCACCCCCAAAAACTAACAATGCTACACATATGTAACAAAACGCTGATTTTTTTTAAAGAGGACGACGTGGGGAACAAGGTCTTCGGAGTGGGTTTTTAGTTTTTGATTTATATTTTGAGTTATGAGTTTTTTTACCTTTAATAAATAGTTTTTTGGTTTTCTCATGAACAATGAGTTTTCTTATGATTCTTACCCTATATATATATATATATATATATATATTATATATATATGGAATGATTCAAATACTAACCAACTTTTTATGTGATAACCGTGCTAACCACTATAAAACAATCACATAATTTATATATTATTTTTTCTTTTAATTGTTAAAATAATATTTAAGTATCTTGAATAAATATTTTGAACGTAAATAGGGAAATGATAAGTCTTACGTATACGTACAAAATAATGTTACAACTACGTGACACATAGTGTTTACATACATATAACATTAACATAATGATAATTGTTACATATACGTAACACTATGTTTGAGAGTGGTTATCACATAAATAATATATATATATTTATATATATATATAATGAATAATTTGAGAACTCCTAAATATTTTGAGAACTCGCGATAATTCGTCAAAAAACCAATCAAAACCATTTTTTTGTTTTTACTATTTTTGTTATTAGAATACAATATAAAAAAATGAATTTATATATGTAAATTTACATTTCTTCATATATTAAAAAAATATACACTTGTGTAAGTTTACCATTTACACATGTGTCAGTGTTTATCATTTACATATGTATATAAATTTTTTTAAGAATAATTTAGAGAGAATGGATGAATTAATTGAATAGATAAATCATTTTCTATATTATATTTTAATAATAAAGATAATGAAAACAAAAAAAATTGTTTTAATTGATTTTTTGACAAGTTTTCAAATATTTTTGAGTTCTCATTTGAACCTAACCCTATATATAGGGAATGAATCATTTGAAAACTCCTAAATATTTTGAGAACTCGGGATATATATATATATAATATTTTAAAAAAACGTTTATAAAAGAAGTAAAAACATTAAAAAATATGACTGATCAACAAAATATTTTTATATTATTTAATTACATAAACAACATTTAGAAAGGTCGGTGTGTTCCTGTTCATCGTACGAGTACTCACTGGTCCACGCAGGTTGGTGCTTGAGATCATCCTTTTTTTTTTCTTTTTTTTTTCTTCCCAAAATTAACGTTTACTTCATATAATCACTGATTTTAATTTCCAAGTTGTTATTTAACCTTTAACTTTTTTTGCTTTTAATGCCTTTAAATCTTTAATGTTTATTTAACTTATTGGTTTTTTTTTACTTTTTTATTTAACTGTTCTTTAACTTTTTTTTTGCTTTTAATGCCTTTAAATCTTTAATGTTTATTTAACTTATTGTTTTTTTTTTTTTTTTTTTTTACTTTTTTATTTAACTGTTCTTCTTTATTTCTCACGAGTTATGAACAATGTCGGACAACAAAGATCATACGGTGAAGACCTAACTGATCAAAAGGTTGTTGAAAAAGTACTTAGGACCCTGTCTCCTAAGTTTGATTACGTTATACACCATCTATAGAGGTGGTTTATGATTCATCCGACATAACACTTGTCAAGCTTATGGGACTCTTGCAGTCCCAAGAAGAAAGAATGAATAACAGAAACTCTCTTGACAACCCCAACAAACCAATTGAACGACAAGATGAGCAAGCTTTGCAGGTGTATCAAGAACAAAAATAACCACGTGGAAAAGGATGTGGCCGAGCATCTTTCAGAGGGAGAGGAGCAGGTCGTGGAAGAGGGGGACTTGATAGAAGTAAGGTCCATCAATGCTACTGTTGCAAGAAATTTGGGCATCTTAAAAAAGACTGCTGGTACAATGATGAAGCTCAAGTAAATGTCGTCGAAAATGAAAGAAAGGGAAGAACCGGTAGAGGCTCAACATTTATTAATGGTGGCTACTAACACTTAATCATTTATGGTTTATAGATTTGGGATGTTCTAACCATATGACAGGAGCTAAGAATAGTTTTGTAACCCTTGATGAATCTTTTAAGTTGGGAGTACGACTTGGTGACAAAAAGAAGCTTGATGTTGAAGGAAGAGGGACTGTGAAGATTCGAACCGGTGAAAATACTTTCAAACTATTGGAGCATGTCTACTATGCACCAAAGCTTGAATATAATCTTCTCAGTGTCGGTCAACTCATGAGAAAAGGTTATGAACTGCACTTTGCTGATGGAAAGTGTGTGATAAAAAGCAAAGAGACAAGAAAGGCCCTCCTAGAAGTAACTGTGGCTAGCAATAACATGTTTGTGTTTGATGCTACAAGTCTCATTTCTGTTCAAGATTTATCAGTACATGACTCAGAGGCATTCCGATGGCATTGTAGATATGGGCATCTTCACTTTGATGGGCTCAAGCGTCTGCATGACAAAGAGATGTTAATAGGCCTTCCCAAACTTCAAAACTCTGTATTCTATGGAGCATGTGTGGAAGGCAAGCAAGCCAGATATCCTTTTCAGGCCTCATCATGGCATGCTCAATCCAAGTTGGAACTAATTCACACAGACTTATGTGGACCTATGCAGGTTCCAAGTCTAGGTAAAAGCTTGTACTATTTATTGTTCATAAATGACCTGATAAGAATGTGTTGGATTTATTTTTTGGCTAACAAGAATGATGCATTTCTGAAGTTCAAAATTTTTAAGGCCGTAGTCGAAAAAGAGTGTGGCAACCCCATTAAAACTCTACGCTCAGATCGTGGAGGTGAATTCTGTTCTCGGGAGCAGTGTTATAAAAATCGCGCCTAGGCGCCGATTAGTCGCTAGGCGACGGGTCGAGGATTAATTTTGGCCAAATCGGACTAAAAATCGCTAATCGGAAAATTTGGGTCAAAATCGGGCCTAGGCGGACCTAGTCGGCCAAAAATCGGCCACTTCCCGTTTTTCCGGTGATATTCCGGTAGGGTTCCGGCGAGATTCCGGCAGGTTCCGGCGAGATTCCGGCAGGTTCTGGTGATATTCCGGCGACTTTCATGCAAATTTTCGGTGATTTTCAGTTTAGTTCTTCTAATTTCAAGCTTCTTTAAAAAATGTGTGTGTATATATATATAATTTTGAAAATTACATATAAAAATGTGTGTATATATATAAAAAACTGAAAATTACATATAAAAATTCCAATCCGATTAATCCCGCCTAGGCCTAGGCCCCACCCCACCGCCCGACTAGCGCCTAGCGATTTTTACAACACTGCTCGGGAGTTTGATGCCTACTGTGAGCAAAATGGGATAAAAAGAGATCTGACTATACCATACACCCCTCAACATAATGGGGTGGTGGAAAGGAAAAATCGCACGGTAATGAATTTGGCTCGAAGCATGCTACAAGAGAAGGAGTTGCCTAGTTATCTTTGGGCAGAAGCTGTTGCTACAGCTATTTACACTATTAACCGGTCACCAACTGTAAGGCCCCAAACCCGGGAGGCCCCACTTGTTGGATTTACTCATTCACAGACAGTTCTTAAACATGAATATCAAATAACGCAGCGGAAAACTTCATTCATTCATCATAATTAAAACTTGTTCATACATGCGGAAGCGTAAACATAGTTTAAAACATATTTACATCATAACTAAACATAACGGGATGCCAGTCTTCAAAAGCAGTCGGGTAACTCTTCATCTCTAGCCAATCATCACCGTCCATCCTCATAACCTGCCTTAACCTGAATGTGCACACTAAAAAGGTCAGCTACGCTGGTGAGTTCTAGTTTTAACATAAAACCTTAACTTCAAATAAATTGCCAAAACATCACTTCATACTTCATTTAATAAAAAGCGTACGTAAATAATGCAATAACAAACATAACACTTCATAAGTCAACGAACGTATAGAATCTGCGCCTTCTCGTAACCGTCAAATCCAAACGTTACATACTGGTTGAATAACTTAAGGATCACCACCACTAGGCCCATCATCACCGTACTGTCCTTCGGGTGAGGAACTCCTAGGGCCCGATACTTAGGTTATCCAACCCTTCAAGCACGGCGTCCTAAAGGATAGCGCGTACCAAACTTCAAGCACTGCGCCCCGTCGGGCGCAAGTACCAAACTTCAAGCACGACTACCCCGTAAGGTAAATCGTACCAAACTTCAAGGATCACGATAATCCCCTTGGCGACCGTCATCGCCCCAGTTGTACAACAGTTGGCCAGCCACAGAGGCCCCTAAAAGGTAAAGGCCCATAACATCCTTCCCATCCCTTAACCTTCATTCCCTAAGGAATATTGGCAGATTCGTTCGTTTGTGACTTTCGTAAACCTTCGCTTCTTTTACTTCAAAAACTTCAGTTAAAGCATTCGTACGTTTTATTAAAAACATTCTCTTCGTTAAAACACTTCGTAAACTTCTTTTGGCAAAATATTTCATAAACACTTCCTTCATAAACATCATTTTATAAAACGTTACATACTTCCTTCATAAACATCATTTTATAAAACGTTACATACTTCCTTCATAAACATCATTTTATAAAACGTTACATACAACCTTCGTAAACATCATTTTATAAAACGTTACATACAACCTTCGTAAATATCGTTTCATAAACATCGTTTCATAAACATCGTTTTATAAAATCATCACGTGTGCACACCAGCCCAAAAACATTATTAAAACATTTAAAAGAGGGCTTCTAGAACTCACCTTATTAGCTAGTCTTGGTTGTCCTAATCAATGGTCCAACCACGTCACTTCCGATCTGAATTGGTTACAAAACACATATATCAGACCTAACCTCAATTCACGCTCTACTCAGCTCATATAGGCGAACCTACTGCTAAGTTCGCCTCTTCTGGCCCAAGCGAACTTAATGCTAAGTTCGCCTCTTCTGGCCCAAGCGAACTTAATGCTAAGTTCGCCTCTTCTGGCCCAAGCGAACTTAATCAGGCGAACATAATAAGTTCGCTTACCCTCAGGCGAACTTAATCCAAGCGAACTTGATAAGTTCGCTTACCTTGGCCAAGCGAACTTGCCAAGCGAACATAATCAGGCGAACTTGATAAGTTCGCCTCCCCCAAGCGAACTTGACAGGCGAACTTGCTAAGTTCGCCTGCAACATCAGTAATCTTCCCCAAAAGTCCCGAAAATCACGGATTTGGGTTCGGTTATGTCAAAACTTCAACTTTCTTTGCTCAAAACAATCGTTTTTCATTGTAGATACTAAACCTAAGCTTATTCTTAAGTTTCATCCGGAAAAACGTCCTCTTTTCACCCAAAACCCGAAAAACCCAAAAACGAACAAAAACTCAGATTTAGGTCGGATCGTTACCTGAATCGAGCTTCTGATCTGGAGGTTTCCTTCACGAGTGCAAGAGACACGATCTGGTGCAATCTTGTGCGATTCCGTCACTTTCTCTCTCTACGGGTTTTCTCTCTCTAGAATTGTAAAGAGGAGAAGTGAAGAGGCTTTTTGCTATTTATAGGGGAGACCTCCCCAAGCCCGGTTCGTGACTGACCCGGCCCGACTTCGACCCGCTTGAACTCGCTAACTTTATTTTTCGTCATTTTGGGATGTTACAAGTCTACCCCCCTTATAATAGGTTTCGTCCCCGAAACCTATCACAAGTCAAATAATTGAGGGTACGACTCCCTCATTTCCGCCTCCGTTTCCCATGTAGCCTCCGATCCCTTTCGGTGCCTCCATTGGACTTTAACCAATTGGATCACCTTATTACGCAACCGCTTCTCCTTCCTGTCTAAGATGGCCACGGGTTCTTCGATGTAATTAAGGCTGTTGTCGACCTCGATGTCGGTAAGTGGTACGTGAGCCGATTCATCCGCCAAACACTTTCGTAAGTGTGATACATGGAAGGTAGGATGAATCCCACTTAACTCATCAGGCAACTCCAACCGATAAGCGACTTCCCCAACCCGTGCCATTATCCTGAACGGTCTGACAAACCTCGGACTTAACTTTCCTCTCTTCCTGAATCGTATGATTCCCTTCCAGGGCGACACTTTCAACATTACTCTATCCCCAACATCAAACTCGATAGGCCTTCGTCGTCTATCCGCATAGGATTTCTGGCGATCTTGTGCGGCCTTCATTCGAGCTTTGATTTGATCAAACCTTTCCGACGTTTCTTTTATGACTTCCAGACTTCCTAACTCCTTCTGTCCAATCTCACCCCAACAATCCGGGGTCCTGCATCTTCTACCATACAACATTTCGTAAGGCGGCATGCCTATAGTCGTGTGATGACTATTGTTGTAGGAGAATTCGGCTAACGGCAGATGACTGTCCCAACTGCCACCAAAGTCGATAATACAAGCACGGAGCATATCTTCCAATGTCTGAATGGTCCTTTCGGACTGACCATCCATTTGCGGGTGGTATGCTGTGCTGATATTAAGCCTCGTGCCCATCGCTTCGTGAAATCTTTTCCAGAACCTCGATGTGAATCGTGTGTCCCGGTCGGATACTATCGTCAAAGGCATCCCATGCCGTGCTACTACTTCGTTAATAAATACTTCCGCTAACCTTTCCGACGAGAACGTCTCGCGAATAGGTAGGAAATGAGCACTCTTTGTTAATCGGTCCACAATTACCCAAATGGTGTCATGACCTTTAGCTGTGCGACGTATCTTGGTTATGAAGTCCATGGTAATGTGTTCCCACTTCCATTCTGGTATATCAAGTGGTTGAATCTTTCCATACGGTTTCTGGTGTTCAGCCTTTACTTGCGAGCAAGTCAAGCACTTGCTTACATACTTCGTTACATCACATTTCATTCCAGGCCACCAGTATTCCTTCCTCAGATCTTGATACATTTTGTTGGTACCAGGATGGATAGAGTAACGAGACTTATGAGCCTCATCCAAGATTTTAGTTCTAAGCTCGCCACCCATAGGTATCCATACCCGTCCATAACACGTTCTAACACCAAGGGTGTTATATTCCAACTTGTCCTGTTGGCCAACCATCCTTTCTTTCTTTATATTTTCTTCCTTCAAAGCTTCATCTTGAGCTCTTTCGATTTCTCTCATCACATCTGATGTTACCACCAACTGGCAAGCTTTCACTCTAATAGGAGTAGGCACATCCTTTCGGCTTAGAGCGTCAGCCACCACGTTTGCCTTTCCAGGGTGGTACATTATTTCACAGTCATAGTCCTTCAGGAGTTCCAACCATCTCCTCTGCCTCATATTAAGCTCCTTTTGTTCGAAGAAGTACTTCAAACTTTTGTGGTCGGAGTAAATAGTAAACTTTACCCCGTACAGGTAGTGCCTCCAGATTTTCAATGCAAATACGACAGCAGCAAGTTCCAAATCGTGAGTCGGATAGTTAACTTCGTGAACTTTCAACTGCCGCGACGCATATGCAATTACTCTACCGCGTTGCATCAACACACACCCTAATCCCTGACCCGACGCGTCAGAGTATACCACCAAATCTTCACTGCCCTCGGGAAGGGCCAAGACTGGAGCTTGTGTTAGCTTCTCTTTCAATTCCTTAAACGCCTCATCCTGGGTCGAACCCCATTCGTACTTTACTTCCTTCCGAGTCAACTTTGTTAATGGCGAAGCTATTTTCGAGAAATCCTGAATGAATTTCCGATAGTAGCCTGCCAATCCTAAGAAACTGCGGATTTCAGTTGGCGTCTTAGGAATGTCCCATTCACTTACCGTTACTATCTTTGCTGGGTCAACCATAATGCCGTTCGGGCCAATAACGTGACCTAGGAACTGGACTTCCCTAAGCCAGAACGCACATTTGGAGAACTTAGCATACAACTTCTCATTCTTCAGAGCTTCCAATACTTCCTTCAAGTGACACGCGTGATCACCCTCATTCTTGGAGTAGATAAGGATATCATCGATGAACACGATTACCGATCGATCCAGCATCGGTCGACACACCCTATTCATTAAATCCATGAATGCTGCGGGGGCGTTCGTCAATCCGAAAGACATTACGCAGAACTCAAAATGTCCATAACGCGTGCGAAATGCAGTTTTCGGTATGTCTTCTTCCCTCACCTTCAACTGATGGTACCCGGACCGAAGGTCGATTTTCGAGAACCAACTTGCGCCTTGCAACTGGTCGAACAGGTCATCGATCCTTGGTAAAGGGTACTTGTTCTTCACCGTTCGTTTATTCAACTCGCGGTAATCGATACACATTCTCATCGAACCATCTTTCTTCTTTACGAACAACACTGGAGCACCCCACGGCGAGATGCTCGGTTGAATAAATCCTTTCTCAAGTAACTCGTCTAGTTGAACCATAAGTTCCTTCATCTCCACTGGTGCTAATCGATATGGAGCCTTAGCCACGGGCTGGGCATCTGGTACTAAGTCAATTCGGAACTCAATTTCTCTATCGCGTGGTATCCCAGGCAAATCCTCTGGAAACACCTCCGAGTACTCGCGTACCACGGGTACATCGTCTAGTTCCTTCACCTCCTTACACTTGTCAATTACATATACCGGATAAGCCTCGCATCCGCGCCTCAAATAATTCGTTGCCTTAATCATTGAGATGACATTTGGCATCGAGGCGTCACGATCTCCAAAGACTTCGACTTTGCTACCATCCGGAGCCTTGAGTTGGATTATCTTTCGTTTACATATAATTTGTGCTTCATTGGCAGTTAGCCAATCCATACCTAACACGACATCAAATCCTCCCAAAACCATAACAAACAATCTGACAGGGAACCTATGTCCTTCTATTTTTATTGTGGAGTTGTCAACTACATCGGACACTCTCGCAGTTCTACCCTCTGCGGTTTCTACGCTAAAAGCCCTTTCTAACTTACTGGCAGCGTACATCATTCTCTTACAAAAAGACGCAGATATAAAACTCTTACTGGCACCCGAATCAAATAACACAGAAACCAAAGTGTTGTCAAGGATGAATGTACCTGACGCCACATCGGGATCCGCCCTGGCTTGTTCCTGCGTCAGTGCGTACGCACGAGTCTTTGTACGAGATCCCTCTCCCTTCTTTTCCGGGCCCTTTCCCTTCCCGGTTTCCCCTATCCTGGGCTTGGTGCATTCCCGACTCATATGACCATTCTCCCCACAATTGTAGCATTTGTAACCTTGCGGGCATTCACGGGAGTAATGTCCGGTCTTGCCGCATTTAAAGCACAGATTCGATCCTAACCGACATTCACCCGCATGTCTTACCCCGCATTTCCCACAGACTGTCATCTCGCCTACCCTGGCCTGCTTGTCCCGAGCCCTAAACAACTTCCCACCCGATCGTTTAGCGGGAAAACTCAACTTCTTTTTAGGCTCTTCACTGGCAACAACATTCAGCGCCAGATCATCGAATACCACGCCACTTAGCTCTACCGTCGAATCATAGGTAGTAGGGGCGTTTGCCTTAACATAGGTGCGGACCTGGTCCGGCAACCCTTGAATATAACAGGCAATCTTTCTTTCTTCAGTAGTGACAAGGTGTGGCACCAGACGTGCCAGTTCATTAAATCGGGTTGTGTACTGCCGGTGCGTCATGTTCCCGGCCTTCAAACCCAGAAATTCCCTCTCTACCTTCTCAATCTCGTTCCTTGGGCAGAAATTCTTGATCACCAAAGTTTTCAAGTCAGCCTACATCATCGCATCCACAATCTCGCTCCCCTTTGCCTGACGTATACCTTCCCACCAATGAGATGCTTCCTCCCTCAAGGAGTTAGCAGCAAACTTCACTACTTGATTAGCTCGACACTCGCTCAGACGGATGGCGGCTTCCATACGTATTACCCAATCAAAAGTAGCCACCGCGTCCTTCTTCCCAGTCAGGACCGGCGGGTCACATGCCTTAAAGGACTTATAATCACATCCGCGAGCAGGCGGTGCATTATCGGTCTCATTGTTCTGAGCACCAACTGCCGCGCTAGACCCACCCACCGCATTGACCTGCTTCAATGCTTCTGCCAACAGACCTGGCAGAGAAGTCTTCATCAACTCCGTAAACTCTCGAGCTATGGCTGCCCTCACTTCTGGTTCAAAAGTGAAAGGTTGTTCTTCAACCTGTGTCTGCTCAGCTTCATGCACACTAACCGCCGGTTCAGTGTGAACACTTCCTTCTTCACTATACTCTTGGCGCGCAGGGATCCTGCCACGCCCACCATTTCGACCGCCGGTACGACCACCGGTACGGCCACCACGCCTTCCGTTTCCTCTCCTTGCCATTACGTTCTATAAGACAAGAAATCCAATGTCATCACGCTAGTTAACAAATAGAATTCAATAAGTACTGTAAGATGTTAATATACACTGGCCATCTGTAATTAACCATTACACTACCTTTCGATTTCTATTTGACCACCTTTGTGATTTCATCAGAACACAAGTCCTTACTTAACCCTTTCTAAGGCATACTATATACGTAAATACATATACTACCTTCATACTTGATGCTTTGGCTCGAGTTACCCGTACTAGCATCCGATTTAGGTCCCATTCAAAGTTTAAGTTCAGACACCGGGAGTGTCCGAATCTCTCAAACTATTGCTCTGATACCAACTTGTAAGGCCCCAAACCCGGGGGGCCCCACTTGTTGGATTTACTCATTCACAGACAGTTCTTAAACATGAATATCAAATAACGCAGCGGAAAACTTCATTCATTCATCATAATTAAAACTTGTTCATACATGCGGAAGCGTAAACATAGTTTAAAACATATTTACATCATAACTAAACATAACGGGATGCCAGTCTTCAAAAGCAGTCGGGTAACTCTTCATCTCTAGCCAATCATCACCGTCCATCCTCATAACCTGCCTTAACCTGAATGTGCACACTAAAAAGGTCAGCTACGCTGGTGAGTTCTAGTTTTAACATAAAACCTTAACTTCAAATAAATTGCCAAAACATCACTTCATACTTCATTTAATAAAAAAGCGTACGTAAATAATGCAATAACAAACATAACACTTCATAAGTCAACGAACGTATAGAATCTGCGCCTTCTCGTAACCGTCAAATCCAAACGTTACATACTGGTTGAATAACTTAAGGATCACCACCACTAAGCCCATCATCACCGTACTGTCCTTCGGGTGAGGAACTCCTAGGGCCCGATACTTAGGTTATCCAACCCTTCAAGCACGGCGTCCCAAAGGATAGCGCGTACCAAACTTCAAGCACTGCGCCCCGTCGGGCGCAAGTACCAAACTTCAAGCACGACTACCCCGTAAGGTAAATCGTACCAAACTTCAAGGATCACGATAATCCCCTTGGCGACCGTCATCGCCCCAGTTGTACAACAGTTGGCCAGCCACAGAGGCCCCTAAAAGGTAAAGGCCCATAACATCCTTCCCATCCCTTAACCTTCATTCCCTAAGGAATATTGGCAGATTCGTTCGTTTGTGACTTTCGTAAACCTTCGCTTCTTTTACTTCAAAAACTTCAGTTAAAGCATTCGTACGTTTTATTAAAAACATTCTCTTCGTTAAAACACTTCGTAAACTTCGTAAACTTCTTTTGGCAAAATATTTCATAAACACTTCCTTCATAAACATCATTTTATAAAACGTTACATACTTCCTTCATAAACATCATTTTATAAAACGTTACATACTTCCTTCATAAACATCATTTTATAAAACGTTACATACAACCTTCGTAAATATCGTTTCATAAACATCGTTTTATAAAATCATCACGTGTGCACACCAGCCCAAAAACATTATTAAAACATTTAAAAGAGGGCTTCTAGAACTCACCTTATTAGCTAGTCTTGGTTGTCCTAATCAATGGTCCAACCACGTCACTTCCGATCTGAATTGGTTACAAAACACATATATCAGACCTAACCTCAATTCACGCTCTACTCAGCTCATATAGGCGAACCTACTGCTAAGTTCGCCTCTTCTGGCCCAAGCGAACTTAATGCTAAGTTCGCCTCTTCTGGCCCAAGCGAACTTAATGCTAAGTTCGCCTCTTCTGGCCCAAGCGAACTTAATGCTAAGTTCGCCTCTTCTGGCCCAAGCGAACTTAATCAGGCGAACATAATAAGTTCGCTTACCCTCAGGCGAACTTAATCCAAGCGAACTTGATAAGTTCGCTTACCTTGGCCAAGCGAACTTGCCAAGCGAACATAATCAGGCGAACTTGATAAGTTCGCCTCCCCCAAGCGAACTTGACAGGCGAACTTGCTAAGTTCGCCTGCAACATCAGTAATCTTCCCCAAAAGTCCCGAAAATCGCGGATTTGGGTTCGGTTATGTCAAAACTTCAACTTTCTTTGCTCAAAACAACCGTTTTTCATTGTAGATACTAAACCTAAGCTTATTCTTAAGTTTCATCCGAAAAAACGTCCTCTTTTCACCCAAAACCCGAAAAACCCAAAAACGAACAAAAACTCAGATTTAGGTCGGATCGTTACCTGAATCGAGCTTCTGATCTGGAGGTTTCCTTCACGAGTGCAAGAGACACGATCTGGTGCAATCTTGTGCGATTCCGTCACTTTCTCTCTCTACAGGTTTTCTCTCTCTAGAATTGTAAAGAGGAGAAGTGAAGAGGCTTTTTGCTATTTATAGGGGAGACCTCCCCAAGCCTGGTTCGCGACTGACCCGGCCCGACTTCGTCCCGCTTGAACACGCTAACTTTATTTTTCGTCATCTTGGGATGTTACACCAACCAAGGCTCTTGTAAGCGTACCCCTTGGGAAGCTTGGACCGGTAAGAAGCCTGCCATCTCTCACCTGAAGACGTTTGGGTGTGTAGCCTATGGGTTAATACCTTCTCAACTGAGAAGGAAATTAGACAACAAATCTGAGAAGAATATTTTTATTGGGTATTCAGCTCAAAGCAGTGGGTACCGTCTTTTTAACCCTGATACTAAGAAGTTCTCTGTTAAAAGAGATGTTGTGTTTCTCGAAGACACCAAGTGGGGATGGAACAGTGAGAGAAACTCACCTAATAAAGCCTACAATTACACCTTTGTTGACCCTTTCCCATGTGAACCTTCTGTTGAAAGTACTATGCCATGTAGTACTAATACCCCTAACTCTTCTGAGTCAACCCCTACCCTAGCTAGTCCCTCAACTTTATCTCAATCCAACCCTATGCCTACACACCATACCCAAAACAATGAAAGTCCTGCACATGCTCCAATGACAAATCCTATTCACCAAACTTCTGAAACCGAAACCTCTAGGAGGGTGACTAGACCTCCTGCGTGGCTTCAAGATTATCATACTGGTGAAGAGTTCTCTGATGATGAAGGTAATGTTTTGACTTGTCAGTTTGCTCTTAACATTTCAGATCCCATCAATTATGTGCAGGCTGCAAAACACAAAGAGTGGCAGGAAGCAATGCTTACTAAATTGCAGGCTATTGAGAAAAACAATACCTGGCAGTTAGTAACATTACCCCCTGAGAAGAATATTGTTGGTGTCAAGTGGTTATTTAAAACCAAGCGGGGTCCTGATGGAGAAATATTATGGCACAAGGCAAGATTGGTAGCAAAGGGCTACTCTCAGAAGCATGGCATTGACTTTCAGGAAACATTTGCTCATGTTGCGAGACTTGAAACTATCCAGATTATTCTGTCTGTTGCAGCTCAAATGGGGTGGAGTATTCATCAACTAGATGTCAAGACTGCTTTCCTCAACGGTGACTTAACGGAAGACATCTATGTTGAACAGCCTGAAGGCTTTGTTATTCCTGGAAAGTCTGATATGGTGTACAAGTTGAACAAGGCTTTATACGGCCTAAAGCAATCTCCTAGGGCTTGGTATGCTAAAATTGACAACTATTTCATGGAGAGTGGATACATAAGAAGCCATAATGAGCCCACGTTGTATGTCAAACGAGAAAGTTTAGGTAATGTTATCTATGTTTGTCTATGTTGTGCTAACTACAGGGGGATTAAGCTCCTATGTCATACAATGAAATTATGGGAAAGAGTTATAGATACAAGGATTAGACGACAAACCCAGGTTACAGCAAACCAATTTGGGTTCATGCCAGGCCAGTCCACTACGGAGGCGATACACATTTTAAGAAGATTAATGGAAAAGTACAGAGAGAAGAAACATGATTTACATATGGTGTTCATCGATCTTGAAAAGGCGTACGATAGTGTGCATAGAAGATTGATCTGGGAAAGTCTGGAGGGAAGAGGGATCCCTAGTAAATATATTGAGGCAATTAGGGATATGTATCATGAGGCTAAGACATGCGTCCGAGCTCCCGTGGGGGATACAGACTTTTTTTCGGTGGAAGTGGGAGTTCACCAGGGGTCGGCACTAAGCCCCTTTCTCTTTGCAGTAGTTTTGGATGAGTTGTCAAAGTCGATTCAAGATGCAATTCCATGGTGCATGCTTTTTGCTGATGATATCGTGTTGATTGTAGAAAGTAAAGAGACATTGAACAACAGACTAGAGGAATGGAGAACAGTCTTAGAGCACAAAGGTTTGAAGATAAGCCGATCTAAAACCGAATACCTTCACTGCAACTTTAGTGGTGCAAACGTCGACGAGGAGACCCAGATTTCTATTGAAGGTGGGGTTGTCCCTAAGACACTGAAGTTCAAGTATCTAGGATCTGTCATCCAGAGTAACGGGGACATCGACAATGATGTAGTCCATCGGGTGCAGGCTGGTTGGTGTAAATGGAGAGCGGCCTCAGGTGTTTTGTGCGACAAGAGGTTCCCAATAGGGTTAAAGGGAAAATTTTATAGGGTAGCAGTTCGCCCAGCGATGCTATATGGAACCGATTGTTGGGCCATCAAGAAGACACAAGCTCGAAAAATGGATGTAGCTGAGATGAGGATGTTGAGGTGGATGTGTGGACACACAAGAAAGGACCGAATAAGAAATGAAGTTGTTCGGAAGAGATTGGGAGTCACATGTATCTCAGATAAGATAAGAGAAGGAAGATTGAGATGGTTTGGACATGTCAAGAGGAGACAGAGCACAGATCCAGTGAGAACGGTGGAAACTCTCGTTGTAGAGGGGAAAAGGAGCAGGGGGAGACCGAAATTAACGTGGGATGAGAGGATTAGGCTTGATTTGCTAGATTTACACCTCTCAGAGGACATGATCAATGATAGGATTTCATGGAGACGTCGTATTAGGGTTTTAGGATGAGTGACCCGTTGTGTGGGAGAGTAGAGTTGTTTAGCAAAGATTTTGCGTATGTCTTGTTTCTTGTAAGTGTGTTGTGTTTCTTGTGACTAATATACTCTAGTCATACACTGCTAATTGTTAGATTACTGTTAGATTTATTTTACTTTATTACTCATTAATTTTATTTATATTTTTATCTTTTTCTTTCCCATGGAGTCGGGGGTCTAAACGGGAGCAGCCTCTTTATCCCTTGGGATAGGGGTAAGGTTTGCCCTCATCACACCCTCCCCAGACCCTACTAAAAGCGTTAGCTATGTGTGGGATTATACTGGGTACGTTTGGTTTGGTTTGGTATTTAACTGTTCTTTAACTTGGTTTTTCTTATTTTCTTTTACATTTTAATTTAATGCAAGTAACACATTAATTTTTTTAATATTCAGCTAAGTAATTTTTTTTATGCTTTCAAATGTTACTTCAAATTTTTAATACACTCATTTACAAGTGTCGGTGGACTTTTCCACCGATAAAACCTTCCCTCAACTTTGTAAGTTGGTAAAACTTACCCTTCAGGTTTCATGTTGTCCCCTTCAAGTTTATAAAGTTTCGAGTTTACCTTCTGTAGTATATATAATTTGGTTTTTTCTCAATCACTTTCGTTCATTAATTTAAAAAAAAATTTTAATTTGTTGTTTTGTTTAATTTTTTTCTTTGCGTCCCAATATAAATTTTGTTATATTAATTTAAAAGCGTTGACCACAACTCTCCACTCAAATTTGTAAAATATCAAAACTCAGTGTATTTCTCCATCGCCACGCTACGTGTCACCTCCCTGTTGGTCCGTCTTAGTTTTTTTTTGGTTTTTTTCTTTTGTTTTTTTACATTTTTTTATTGAGCTAACCGAGTAACCGTAAGATTATACGTTTTTATGTACTTAACCAACTTTCTTTTTGTACTTAGCCACGTTAATGTCATCGTCTCAAACGTTTAAGGTTCGCTTACAGTCGCGAAGCGTGGGGGCTAATTCTAGTTAGAAACATTTTCCTTGCCCTTTTAAGTAACATTAATTTAAGTAGAAATATTTTATTTAATAAGATTATGAGTAAGAATTTTTTTTTTAAACAATACCAACTTAAATTTTTTTTAATTCACTCATTTAATAAGTAAGTTACACTTTTTAATAATAATATTAGTTTTGTTTTTTTAGAAAACAGAGAGCAGCATCCTCTTGGAAAATAGATGTTAAAGGGGTCTGTGTCCAGTTCAGTGGATTTACCCAGTTGGAGAGTTTCTCTTGTAGTGGGCTGCCCTGGATATTCTAGGTGTTGCCCCAGGGAAACCCAATTATCCTTGAATATCTAGGTGTTGCCGTTAAAAAAAAAATCTAAACCGTACACAACTACCCCATCAATCTGGATCAAACTCCTAACTCAGAAGAAAACCCACAACTGCGATAACCCTTTGGATTAACCCAAATAATTATTTCAGATGATACTCGAACTCAAGACCTCTATTGTAAAAAAGTTTTGGAGCTACCTTACACTAGATGACCACATGTAATAATATTAGTTTTGTGTTAATGTAGGGCTAGCCCACTTGATAGAAGCATATGTCATTTAGATGAGAGGTTTTAGGTTCAAACCTGGACAATGAAATAGTTTAGAATTATTGATGTAAAAATAGAGTAATAGTAATGTTTGCCGTTGAAAAAAAATAATATTAGTTTTGTGAACCTTGTTAACTTTAAACAAAAATATCCTCACACCAAACCTCTAGAGATTTCTGCCCTAATAATCCAAATTAGCAATGATGCCCTACCAGAATAATTACTGCCACACACATGTGGGTGTGGTTGTTTGTGTTATAGAGAAGACCGATTACTATAAGCCGTAAAAAAATACCCAAAAAAACATTCACATCTTTTAGTAGTTTTTTTTTTTCACGAGAAAAAAAGCGTATAAAATAACATTTCATGATATGATGAAAAAGGATAATAAAGGAACAACTTTCACGTAGATCTTGAATATATATATGCTACCTGCATCTTCTAAGGTTTTTCTTCCTTTCAATTTTACATTGCGGCCACCATACGTTTGTCTTGCGTTTCTATAATGGCATTGCCCTTGTTGACGGAGATGAAAAATTGAAATTTAATTCTTTTTATGTACAGAGAGAAGTCAAGGTTTATTTCCATCAACTATGTACGTACATCCTAGTTAATTGGAGCTAGCACGTGACTAGAGAAAATTGCTCAGAAGGGATAGACAAGGAAGGAGAACTTGAGTTGGGTGGAAACGAAGTAAACAGTAGAATGACCTTTCATCACTTTATGGTGATTTAAGATCCAGGCGATAGATTTTGCTAAAGACAAAAAAGGTATTGCTGGGTCATACAAGATCAAGAAAAGGTTTTACAAGGTTAAGAAAATAAGAATCACAAGAAAAAGAAAAGGCAACAAATCAAAAAATAATGAAGAAATAAATGGACCAAAGAGTAAAAGCTCAGGTAAGGATAGCACCAAATTCATCAACGGCAAGCAAGCACTGCCTCCTCCTCCTCCTCGGTAACTACGCCAAAGGCAACATCATCACCAACGACAGCATTCAGAGTATCATATCTTCTTCCTGCTACATATATACAGAAATTAAGATCTATACAGTAACAGGAATACTTGATAAGCTCAATGAAAATCACAGCAGATCTAAAAAGTCAAACCATGGACTCATGATATACCAACGTTCATAGAAAAAAAAACATACAATTTTGTAGTCAGTTTCAACCATTAAAATAAATAGCCCAAATTTTGATATCAACAATAAAAAAAATCATTTTAAAATAAATCCAGAAATATATAATTTCCAAATCGAAGGACACAATACATCTACTAGATATAGATATTAAGTAGAAATTCATTGAATATAAATCTATCAGGTTGAATGGAACAACTTTCTTGAACGGTATTTTTATATTACATAAACAATTAAATGTCACATAAACATCAAAAAGAAGTTAAAATAAATAAATCATGCTAGATTTTAAGACCCGCTTTCCAAATCCTTGCATACAGGAAAACTGAAAATTAATGATTCGATAAACCACTAATTAAGGTGGTGCCGAGAACCATGGTCCGATGACCAAAGTTTTATGGGTTTGAAAATAAAATAAAAATAAATAAATAAATAACCATACCCGGCCTTTCATTTACGTCTGCCACCGCCATGGGTGAAAAGAAGGTTTTCTTATCTAGGAACGATAGTTGTAGTTTCTGGTCTCTCTTACACACATCAGAGAATCGTAGAGAGATAAAGATGGGATTGCTAAGAGGGGTGGAGTGAATAGGTAGAACCAAACCAAACGTACCCAGTATAATCCCACACACAGCTAACGTTATTAGTAGGGTCTGGGGAGGGTGTGATGAGGGCAAACCTTACCCCTATCCCAAGGGATAGAGGGGCTGCTCCCGTTTAGACCCCCGGCTCCAAGGAGTGAATAGGTAGAGTGGGGGCTTATATATAAGAGGTAGGATAGACCCTTAAGTTTTTACTGCTACTGTTAGGGCGGGGTCTCGGGTTTACGGCTACCCTGCCGTAACATACTCGGCAGAGCCGGTCCTGAGTATTCGAATGCCCTATTGTAGAATCAAAGACTGATTGCTACCAAATTATTCTAAGTACAAATGCTGCTGATAGGCTTATCAGCAGCATTCAACACAAGTTGCTGCTGATAGGCTTATCAGCAGCGGTCATCCATGTCTGCTGCTGATAGGCTTACCAGCAGCAACCTTCACTCTTTGCAGCTGATAGCTCTATTCACTGAAAACCAAACGTTGCAGCTGACTATCCAGGCCAAGCGTCTCTGACACCTTTCTGCAAAAACAACTGACAGACTCAAAGCAGAAGGAACCGCTATGGTCAACCAATGACGGACAACAATACACTTCTCCAAGCATGCAAACAATCATGAATAAAGAAAACGTTTCAGTAAAGTTAACTAGATTAGCCTTTACGTGTAATGTAAATTAATAAACAAGATCAACGGCTTGTGTTCGATCTGATCCTTAGAATCAAGGGTCTGTCTTGATTCTAAGTTACTATAAATACTGAGTTGCCACTTCATTGTAAGTGTGCCTGTAGTGTTTGTCATACTTATTCATTGAGTTTCTCACTTGTAATCTTTGCATTCACAAAAGCTTAATACAACAGTGTTTATCAGTATTCTTTGTGTTTACTTGATTATAAATTGTGTAGTTGATTTTGTTTCCGCCAACCTCAACTAAAAACAGAACCATCTTGTATTCTCACGATCCTACAAGTGGTATCAGAGCTTTGGCTCAGATTAAACAAACTAACATTTGTTTAATCATCTCTGGTTCTATTCTAAACTCTCTCTTTGAACAAGTCACCCAAAATCAAAACAAAAATGGCACAGAGTAATGCCTTTGAAGATATTGGCAGCATCAACCGACCACCAAGGTTGGTATCTGGAGAAGACTATGACATGTGGAAAAATCGCATGGAAAGCTTCTTCTGTTACCAGGAATACGGAATGTGGAGATCCATCAAGGAGGGTCCATATATTCCCATGGTGGCCTCTGCTGATGATGGAGGGCTACAAGTCCCGAAGGAAACCTCCAAGTACTCTGAAGAGGACATCAAGAAAATGGAGGTGGACTTCAAGGCACTAGGAGCCATCCAAATGTGCCTTCCAAATGAAGTTTTTCACAACTTCAGAAGTTACAGAACTGCCAAGGAGCTCTGGGAGGCGCTGGAGAAGATGTTTGCTGGCTCTGAAGAAGTCAAAGAGAACAGAAGGGACATACTGAAGCAGCAGTATGAGAACTTCGTCTGGAGGGAAGGTGAGACCTTAACTATTTTATATAACAGATTTACCTATCTTGTAGGTGAACTGCAGTGCTCCAAGGTAAAGCTGGAGAATGAAGACATTCTCAAGAAGTTCATAAGATCTCTTCCTAGTTGCTGGACATTATACACTGTGTCCATCAGAAGAACAGAGAATCTGATGACTCTTCAGATGACTGAGCTCTTTGGCATGCTCAAAACCTATGAATTAGAAATGATTCAAGCTAAAGAAAGGAGCTCCAGTTATCAATCAGCTACCACTTCCTCCACTACCTCCTCAGCGCTTCACTCTGATCATTCCGGTCCTAGTGCAAGCAGCTACTATCCTCCCATTGTTACTCACCCTCAGACCCCAACCGCTTCACAATCTAACTCATCACCATTTCTTCTTGAGGCACCTCCTCAACAGCCAACCTCTACTGCTTTTGTCTCTGACAACTCAAGCAGCATGTATTTCATAAAAGAGGATCTGGAATGCTTTCATCCAGATGATCTTGAAGAAATGGATATTCAACACTCATATGCCATGCTCTCCCTCAGAGCAAAAAGGTTCTATTCTAGAACCGGAAGATCATTTCCAAGCAACAACTCAAACAGCAGAGTTGGGCTTGATAAAAGCAAGATCCGTTGTTACAACTGTAACCAAATGGGTCACTTTGCTAGGGAGTGCAAGGCACCTAAAGCCAATCAGGGTGCCGGCCATCAAAGACAAGCCTACCAAAGTCAGCCCAGACAACAGCAGCAGCAACAAACTCCCCCAGCACAAACCGCAGCCTGTGCAAATGTTGGAACTGCAGAATTCGACTGGAGTTTTCAATATGAAGATGTTCCTGTCTCTAAACAAGCACTTATGGCAGACACTGCAGAGATACCACCTCAGGTATTTGAACATCTATGCTCTCAAGCTTGCATTGATAAAGTTTTAGGTTATAGAAAACATAACCAAAACCTTATAGATCAAAATGAAGAGTTTCTTCAAATGAAATCTGAGTTCAAAAAGGTTGAAATCACTTACAAAGAAAAAATTGAATGCCTTAAGAAAGAGATTTCATCTCTAAAACATGAACAAACCAATCTTGAAACTCAGATTGATGATCTATTAGTAAAACTTAAATCAACCAGAGTTGATCTGGCAGAACAGAAAGTTCATGTTGAAAAATATGAATTTTCTTCTAAAAAGCTACAGAGACTTCTAGATATTCAAGTCCATGAAAAGGTAAAGCTTGGAGGACTTGGATATGGCAAGGAACAGTACAATACTGTTCCTCATCCAGCTGACTATGTTTCCATCTATGAACCAAGCTTCGATGTTGCAAAACTCGACACTGCAAACAGAAATCTTGATCCTCCAATGGATGAACCCCTTGTTAAAGATTGCACTACCTCATCAGAATCTGAGTTAACCTTCTCAGACCATGATGAAACAAGTACAGCCTCATCTGAAGCTGTTCTGAATAGAGTCCCAGTCCCTACTGTTCTCCCAGCTGTTCCAGCCCCTGTACCATTCAAACAGATAAGGATCAGCTATCCTCCAGGTGGAAGAAAGCTAAACACTGAAAAGGGACAGACATCAGGACCCACAAACTCCAAGTCTCAGTTCATGCCAAATCAGAAGAATCAGCAACAGGTTAGAAGAGTTACGACCAAGAAAACTCAGTTCAGAAACTCTTCTTCTCCACCAAGGAAGCAGCAGCCCAAGATTCAGCAGTCCTGCATCATATGTGGGGAATCAAACCACTTTGCTGCAAAATGTCAGTTTAACCCCTTCAACCAGATCCTTATTCAATCAGCGCATAAACAAAAGAAGGATCAGCATACTTCAGTTGATAGGCCATCTGCAGCCAGTAGAAGAGTTGAAACTGCAGAAAAACACAAGCAGCAGCAAAAGGCAAAGCCTTCAGCAGCCACCAAATCTGCTGCTGCTCAAACAAAGCAGTCAGCAGCAAAAACTAAATCTGCTGCTGCTCCAAATAAGCCCTCAGCAGCAAAAGCAAAATCTGCTGCTGAAAGGCCAAGGTCATCAGCAGCAACATCTGCAGCTGATAAGCTGAAGCCATCTGCAGCAAAACCTGCCCCTGCTGACAGGCCAAAACCTCAAGCAGGAAAATCAGTTGCTGATAGAGCAAATTCATCAGCTGCCAAAGCCAAATCCGCAGCCGATAAAGAAAGGAGAACTAGAAAACCACTACTTAAGCAATGGAAAGCCAAAATCTCTGCTCCTGTCAGCAAAATCATCATCGGTGCTGTTGAATGCACGCATGATGAATCAGAATGTCCAAGAACTCTTTTCTTCAAATAGGAGAGCTCTTGGACCACTCCCACTAACTAAATCTCTTTCATGTGCAGGGACAGCCAGGTAACAAGAATAACACCTGGGTGGTAGATAGCGGCTGTTCCAGGCACATGACAGGCAACAGGTCCATCCTCTCCAACTTCAGACATTTCAATGGAGGATATGTTGCCTTTGAGAGTGACTCAAAAGGTGGATCTATCACTGGACAAGGCACTGTGTCCAATGAAAGGATGAGTATTGAAAGAGTCAACTATGTTAAAGAACTTGACTTCAATCTCATGAGTGTTTCTCAAGTATGTGATCAAAAGCATTGGATACTCTTCACTGACAAAGAATGTTTCGTGTTAGCTCCTGGCCTATCTAAACCCCCCCCCCCAGAGAAGATTCTCCTAACTGCTAATAGAAAGGACAACTTATATGTGCTTGACATGAATGAAGTCACTCCATCTGGTAGTGTTTCATGTTTTCTGTCAAAGGCATCAGTTGATGAATCCGCTCTCTGGCACAGGAGGTTAAGCCATGTTAACATCAAAACAATCAATAAATTAGTGAAGGACAATCTTGTCAGAGGGCTTCCTGACAAAGAATTCCAGCTAGACGATCATTGCATTGCCTGCTTGAAGGGAAAACAACACAAAAGTTCCCATAAGCCCAAGACATTGAACACAAATGACACTCCTCTCCAGCTACTGCATATGGATCTCTTTGGTCCTACAAATGTCATGTCAATGGGCAAAAAGTCCTACTGTCTGGTGATCACTGATGACTTCTCCAGATTCTCTTGGGTATTCTTCCTAAGAACAAAAGATGAAACTGCTGAGATTCTCAAATCCTATATTCTCAGGGTAGAGAATCAAAGCAATCTGAAGGTAAAGATCATAAGGTGTGACCAGGGAACAGAGTTCAAAAATCACACTTTGAACAGTTTCTGTGAGAGCAAGGGCATTGAAAGGCAGTACAGTGCTCCAAGAACTCCTCAACAAAATGGGGTTGTTGAAAGAAGAAACAGGACTCTGATTGAATCAGCAAGATCTATGCTGGCTGACTCAAAGTTGCCCCTTACTTTCTGGGCAGAAGCAGTAAGCACAGCTTGTTATGTGCAAAATAGAGTCCTTATTGTTAAGCCTCTCCAGAAAACTCCCTATGAACTCTGGCTCAAAAGAGTTCCTTACATTGGCTTCCTGAAGCCCTTTGGATGTCCATGTACCATCCTCATCACACATGGAGTTCTTCCTAAATTCGGTGCAAAGTCTGATGAAGGTTACTTTGTGGGTTACTCCTCTCAATCGAAGGCCTACCGAGTGTTCAATTCTAGGACTCGGATTGTGGAAGAATCTGCTAATGTGGAATGCAGGGAACACGTTGTCTGTGAACAAGGCAAAGGTCCCAACTGGCTTTTTGATATAGACTCCTTCACCCAGATATTTGAGCCCCTCATATTCTCAAATATGGAGCCTCCTTCTTCAAACTCAACACCTTCTACCTCAACCTCTTCTTCTGACTACAGACTGGAGTTTCCCAGTCCCTACATCAGGATGAAAAGGCCATCCATTGATCCTCCATTAGTGGCAGAAGCTATTGAAGCCAGTGCAGGTGAAGCCGGTACATCCAACACCACAAGCAGCAATCTCTCTGACAATGAAATCCTAAATGAAGCCTCCTCAATTCATGATGAAGAGGCCTCTGATGCTAATGCTGCTGACTATGTAGAACACAATGATCAGATCCTCCAAGCTCCTCTCCTCACATCTGAAGACAATACTGATCTAAACCACAGTAATCTTGAAGAGGGAATACGGATGGATGTGATACCTGCTCAGAGAATAAACAAAGAGCATCCTCTGGAAAACATCATTGGCCAAGTCCACACAGGCATCCAGACAAGAAGTAAGTCTCATGAAGCCAACATTTGTTTGTTCTCCTGCTTTCTATCACAGGTGGAACCCAAAAGGATTGATGAAGCTCTCAAGCACAACAGCTGGATTGAAGCAATGCAGGAAGAATTGCTGCAATTCAAAAGACAAGATGTTTGGAAGCTTGTTGATCTTCCACCTGGTCAAACAGCCATTGGAACAAGATGGGTTTTCAGAAACAAGCAAGATGAGAGGGGCATCGTAGTCAAGAACAAAGCCAGACTGGTAGCTCAAGGTTACACTCAAGAAGAAGGCATTGACTATGATGAAGTTTTTGCTCCTGTTGCCCGTCTGGAAGCCATTAGAATTTTTCTGGCTTATGCAGCATCCAAAAACTTTATGGTCTATCAAATGGATGTGAAGAGTGCCTTTCTGTATGGCACGATTGATGAAGAGGTCTATGTCAAACAGCCTCCAGGCTTTGTAGATCCTGCACATCCAAATAAGGTTTTAAAACTGGACAAAGCTCTCTATGGCTTACACCAAGCCCCAAGAGCCTGGTATGAAACTTTATCTGGATATCTACTTAGTAACAACTTCAGAAGGGGGGCCATTGATCAGACACTTTTCATCAAAGATGAAGGGGGCGAAATTTTGTTGGTCCAGATTTAAGTCGATGACATTATCTTTGGATCTACAAGAAAGAAGCTCTGCAAAGACTTTGAAGTTCTGATGCATTCCAAATTTGAAATGAGTTCAATGGGTGAACTAAATTTCTTTTTAGGACTTCAAGTCAAACAGGTACCAACTGGAATCTTCATAAGTCAATCCAAGTATGTCAAAAGCATCTTGGAGAGGTTCAAAATGACTGACTGCTCTGCTGCAAGAACTCCTATGCAAGTGCACCATCAATTATCTCCGGATAAAGAAGGATAAGACACTGATCAACATCAGTACCGAGCAATGATAGGGTCTCTCATGTACCTCACTGCCTCAAGACCAGATATCATGTTTGCAGTTTGTCTCTGCGCAAGATTTCAAGCAGCTCCAAAAGTGTCTCATCTTCAAGCTGTTAAAAGGATCCTTAGATACCTAAAGGGAGCTCCAAAGCTTGGGCTATGGTATCCAAAGAATGAAAATGTCAATCTCTATGCCTACACTGACAGTGACTATGGGGGTTGTAACTTGGACAAAAAGTCCACATCTGGGGGATGTCAATTTCTTGGAGGAAGGCTCATCTCATGGCAATGCAAAAAGCAAACATGTGTTTCTACTTCAACAGCTGAAGCAGAATACATTGCAGCTTCAAGCTGCTGTGCACAGGTCATCTGGATCCAAAATCAAATGCTTGACTATGGAATGACCTTCATGCAGACTCCAATTCACATTGACAACATGAGTGCTATCTCTATCACAAACAATCCGGTGCAGCACTCAAAGACAAAGCACATCAACATCAGGTACCATTTCATAAGAGATCAAGCTGAGAAAAGGAGAATTATTTTAACCAAAGTTCAAACAAATGAGCAATATGCTGATCTGTTTACAAAACCTTTTGATGAAGCTAGATTCAGATATTTAGTTGAATCAATTGGTATGATGAACTTTGATTAAAATCCATCTCAAGTCTCTCCTTAAAATGTGTCCTTTTGTCCCTTGTTGTAAATAAAAGTTATAAGTCAGCAACATTTTTGCCTCTCAGCTGCTGACAGGTTTAAAGCTTCAGCAACAAAGCCTTTGCCACTGATCGCTTTAATTTATCAGCAGGAACAAGTTTCCTGCGGATAGCTTTAAGGTGGTCAGCAGCAACCGTTTTGCTGCGGACTGAATACAACAGTCAGCAGCTACCAAATCTGCTGCTGAAAGACTTAACTATCAGCAGCAACCAAGTTTGCAGCTAATAGCACATCATCAACAGCAACCAAGTTTGCTGCTGATGGGTGAACATAAGTCTAAATTAACTTTTACCCGCTGTAAAAGTAAATATCGTCAGTCTTCACCATGACTGCTAGAGTGTTTTACAGCTGTAACAATGAAAAGTGAAACAGGTTGTACTGTACAAGTAGAGTTGCTTTTTCTCCGTCTGCCGTTATATCACCAACTCAAATCATCCCTCTACCTCTTCATATTTAATTTCAAACCTAGCTCCCATCACTTTCTCTCCCGTTCACACAGCATTCAAAGCCCTCCGCAATTAACCACCATTCAAACACCTTTCTCTCTTCCCTCCGAATCCATAACAATGGCAGGCGCAGACATAAACAACCCCAACGATAAGTTCTCCCCATATCACAACCTAACTGCATACCTAATCAAGGGCAAGAAATCCGAAGGTTTCGACGGTATGATTGACTTCCTCTGTCGGTCCAAAATTTACCATGCCCTAACCGTCAACCCAACCATATATACTTCACACATGGAAGATTTTTGGAGCTCAGCCGTGTATTCTACTGAACAGGGCACTCCTCAAATCAGAGGCACAGTTGACGGTAAGGAAATGATCATCACTGAAGCAAAACTCCGCCAACACCTCAAGCTTCAGGATGAAGGGGACGCCCTCTCTTACCCAAGAGACGTATACATGAGGACCTTTGTATCCATAGGGTACACTGGGAATCAAACAGAGTATACGATAGAGAAGGCACTCATGGGTCCTAAATGGAAGTATCTCTGCCACACTCTTCTCCAATGCATATCTCAAAAGAGGAGTGGCTGGAACCAACTCAGCTCCGGACTTGCGTCGGCCGTTCACGGTATGATAACAGGGGCATGTTTCAATTTTTCCGACCTCATTCTTGAAGGTTTGAGATTCAACCTTCAAGAAGGGGTGAAATCTCAGTTCTTCATGTACCCAAGATTCTTGCAAGAAGTGTTCAATATTGAACACCAAGATCTTTCAAAAACTGCAAGAATCTACTCAATTCTGGGACATAAGAACAACATTTTTCAAAGCATGAGAACAGTTTCATCAAAGTTCTCAGGGGCCGATGTTCCATTGTTATCTACAATGTTGAACACACATAGTGCCCAGGGTGACAGTTCATCAAACCCAGCTGATACTGATCCCACACCCTCCACCTCACTGCCACAAACTCAACCTACTGTTTCCCTTGATCGAACCCCTGTGCATTCTACTGAGGATGCACAGGCACATACATTACTCACCCCCAGTTTGATTGCTCAACCGGACCACAGGGCCCCGGTTGCAGCCAAGTATACAAGGAAGAGGGGCAAGAGAACTCCTTCTTTTCTTGCCTCCAAGGCCCAAACCCAAGCCAACATCCCTCACTCAGAATCACAACATTCTAGTGAGAATATCATAAGGAAAAGCCACATTGCTAGGGAGACTCCTTCAGAAGTCTCTCTATTAGGATTAGGATCACTTCCCGGATCCATAGAACAGCCCTTCGAGCCATTCCTCTCTTCTTTGAACTTAAGTGTAGAGGAACCTGACCAAAGTGATGTACCTTCTCCAACTACCACTATCAAGGAGGTACTGATTGGTCTTGCTTCCGAAACACCCAACCCAAGTTCCTCACCCTTGAAGGTCCACTCTGGGAGTATTGAAAGAGTGGATGTGGACGAGGCTGTCACTACTGCTGGTCCATCAACTGACCAGGAGGACAGTGATAACATCTTTAAGACCTCAACCACGGCAACTCACGGTGAGGGTGTTTCCTTGGAAACTCCCTTCACTGAGAGGAATCCCAGGCGCCAAGAAACCGCGGGTGATGGGATGCTGAGGCTAGGCCTACGGCCCCATCTGGGTCCAAGGATTCCACAACTGTGGATGAGGACAGACTGAAACTTCATAACATGGAATTGACGGCCAGGGTGGCTATGCTAGAGGCTGAAATGTCCAAACTAAGACACCAAGTCGCTATGCATGAAGCCCATCAATGCCCAACTTTAGCCACTCCCTCTCTTGTATCAGTAGGCACCTAAACTGATGCTTACCTGTCTGCTGATGCAACCAAAAAGGGGGAGATGGTTTATATGGAAGATGATACAGACAGTCTTGACGACTGGATTCAAGAGCAGTTTGTTCTTCAAAGCTCACAATACAAGCCAGCTTTTGTCCAAGTTCATGACTTGCCAGCCCCAGATAACGAAGACGAAGAGATATCTAAAGACTGGCAGTTGGTCGTCAGGGCTGTCGATGAAATGCTGAATGATGCTGAAGACACAGAACAAACAAATGCATCATTCAGCATCCTTCCACAAGCAGCAGCCATCATAGGTCAATCCACTACCCCCCAAACCTTCAAATCTTCAAAGAAGCTAGAGTTTGACTCTATTCTAGCTTGGGGGTATGATGGATTAGCTGAGAGGTTTTGGATTGGATGGGAGTTCAGCGGAGTAGAAGAACTGAACTGGAACTCTCTCAATGCCCTCCAAGTCCTAGAACTGCATCTAACTGACTGCATCAACACTTCAGCAGATCTCTCAGCTGAACTTGCCATTGGCAGGTTCCATGACCTGATGGAGGATAATCTACCCAGGTTCCAAAGATTCCTACATGCAGCACATCGGGTAGCTTATCCTGAATCTTCGTCGGCTGCAGAAAGAAGACTGTCTCCCAACAATCTTGCAATAACAAGGAGCAGTCTTCTCACTGAAGAAGGAGTTCTGGGCCTTCAAAGATTTCTGTATGCCTTCCTGGTCAAGGACTCGGACGTGCTAGGATGGGTAAGCACTAGGCTCCTTGACCACGCTTTCTTCCTAAGCAACGGTTCTGCTCTCATCATCAACACCGGGAACATCCTTCAGCTACCAACAAATTTCCTCCACAAGATCTATCTACTAAAAGCTAACATCTGCAATGTCAACTCCCTTGAAAGCCAGGCGATGATAGCAATTATCAAAGCTCACCTTGAGAAGGAAGGAAGGATTGATGAGGAAGAAGATGTGTCATCCTCTGACACTGACTCCAACTCAGATTCCCCTCCAGTTAACATCTGCACTGCAGCTTATGAAGCAAGATCCTCTGTGAGAGAAAGGCTGCTAGAACCTACAGATCCTGAGTGCCAAACTGAAGACCTTCCCTTATCTACCTCTCAACATGCCAATGGAGTCGAGGCAGAGATCCCAACAGCATAACAATCAGCTGTTTCTGTGATCAGTGAAGCTAGAGCAGAGGCATCCAATGTTAATAAAGGGAAGGGCATCATGACAAAAGAGGATGAAGAGAGGTTGCAAAAGGAAAAGAAAGAGAAAGAAGAGAGAAGAAGGAAAAGAGAAGAAGGAAAAGAGAAGAAGAAGAGTTGGCTGAAGAGATGGCTCAAAAACAAAGGCATGAAGATAGAAAGGCAGCCATACTTCTCAGACAACAGACAATCCAGCTGTATGCCAAACAGCTGGATGAAATGAAGGTAAAAGTCCTTGCAGGGTCTCAAGTTGAGGAAGATGAACAACTTGCTAGACAGCTGCAGGAACAGTTTGCAAAAGAAGAAGAAGAAGAAGCTAAAAAGAAAAGGAAGGAAGATGCTAAGTTTAGAATCACTGATTCTAAATTAGCAAAAGAATTAAGGGAGGAGTGGACTGAAGCTCTGATCTCTCAAGGTGAGGATGAAGACTACCTTGAAAAACTTTCAAACAAAGAGATCTACAGAGCCTTCATGGGTCAGCAAGGTCAGTTGGCAAAGAAGAAAAAGGCTGATGAAGAAGAAAAAGCCAAACAACAGTCCAAAAAGACCATTGCCTTCAATAAAAGGACCCATGAAGAAAGGAAGGTCATGATTGACTTCCTTAAGGCCAGAGGAGATAGTAGAAAGAGGCTAGGTCCTATGAATTTCATGAACCTGCAAGCCCTCTACTTTAAAGTTAAAAAGGATGAGGAAGAAAGACTAGGGAAGAAGGGCTCCAAGAAAAGGGTACTTATCAAAGAAGATGAAGAACCAAAGACAAAGAAACCCAAGCCTTCTCCCTCACCTACCTCTTCCTCAGTCCATCATCCTTCCACTCTCCTCCCCAAACCTTCCACTCCTCCACCCAAAAAGTCCAAGTCATCCCACCCAGCTCCCACTCATCAACAGCCTCCCTTGAAGATACCCAAACCCACTCCTAAACCAGAAGACTCAAGAAATATAGTTAACTGGTTCCACAATTCACAAGATCAAGTGTTTGAGATCTTCAGGGGGAGAACTGAGAGAAGAAGATCCACTTACAGGTCTGTTGATGAGGTTCTGCAACTACCTGATTCCGATCTTCAAAGAATTTTAGAGCTGGGTGAGGCTCATGAGCCTGCAAATGAGAGTGGGAAACGTCTTGTGCTAGCAATCAAACACTACTTCAACCCTAGCAAAGATGTGATCATAAACATCAAACCACTCAAGTCCCACTCTCCATTTGTATCCTGGACCTACAATGCTGATTTGGATGAGTTCACACTGACTGATGTAAAGAAGCAGCAGATGAGATGTTCAAGCAAAGCAATCTACAAAATGCAACACAAAGACATCAAGACTCTGTCTGAACTTCCACTGAACAATCCCAGCAAGGATCCAAGAGGCTATGAGGTTGAAAGGATAGTCAGCCACATGCAAAAGCTTCAGCCGCAAAGTGATTAGAAGAACTTTTGGTTGCATCAGTCTAGGGGGAGTTTGTAGAACCAAAGACTGATTGCTACCAAATTATTCTAAGTACAAATGCTGCTGATAGGCTTATCAGCAGCATTCAACACTTGTTGCTGCTGATAGGCTTATCAGCAGCATTCAACACAAGTTGCTGCTGATAGGCTTATCAGCAGCGGTCATCCATGTCTGCTGCTGATAGGCTTACCAGCAGCAACCTTCACTCTTTGCAGCTGATAGCTCTATTCACTGAAAACCAAACGTTGCAGCTGACTATCCAGGCCAAGCGTCTCTGACACCTTTCTGCAAAAACAACTGACAGACTCAAAGCAGAAGGAACCGCTATGGTCAACCAATGACGGACAACAATACACTTCTCCAAGCATGCAAACAATCATGAATAAAGAAAACGTTTCAGTAAAGTTAACTAGATTAGCCTTTACGTGTAATGTAAATTAATAAACAAGATCAACGGCTTGTGTTCGATCTGATCCTTAGAATCAAGGGTCTGTCTTGATTCTAAGTTACTATAAATACTGAGTTGCCACTTCATTGTAAGTGTGCCTGTAGTGCTTGTCATACTTATTCATTGAGTTTCTCACTTGTAATCTTTGCATTCACAAAAGCTTAATACAACAGTGTTTATCAGTATTCTTTGTGTTTACTTGATTATAAATTGTGTAGTTGATTTTGTTTCCGCCAACCTCAACTAAGAACAGAACCATCTTGTATTCTCACGATCCTACACCTATACAAGCCGAAAAAAGGCGCATAACAAAATATAGAAATTTTATGCCCACTACGGTTGTGTTGCCCGTAGGCCCAATGGGCCGGCCCTGATACTCGGGTTGAGTTGGGTTGGGGGCCTGGGTTCACTTCACAGGTTTTACAACCCGCATGTTTTAAGTTTTGTAATTTGAACAGTGGGTAGTTTAGGGATACGGGTTCAACGGTTCCACCCCTTGTGATAAGGATAGTTTAAATTGCTTTAGGGTAAAAATGAAGTAACAAATTTCTATTGGTTGGGCTAGGGTAGTTTATAGTTGAAGAGGTTCCCTCCACCCCTAGTATTATTTGATTAAATAAATAAAATCAACATTAAAAAATAAATTGAAAACAATTTTTTTTAAATAAAAAAATCTTTTAAAACAAAGAATAAACTGTCGTTCGGCTATGTGATTTTGTCACTTTTGTCAGTTTTATTTAAAAAGTTTATTTTTCTCATGTATGTACTCGTGGTTTACAAAACTTGTCAATTTCATCTAATCACTTTATGTCATTTTATATATTTCTTTACTTTATCAATATTTTAAATCCTTAATTAATCCCTACATCCATTTAAATTGTATTAACCCTAATTATCTTGTTACGATCCTCTCTGTGGCAATCATCTTTTAAATCTTGATCGTCAATGTGGTCATCGTCTTCTTGAATTGCGATCGCCTATGTGGTAATTCAAGAAGATAATAGCCATATGGACAATCCTAATTCAAGAAGATGATGATCACATTGACGACCGAGATTAAGAAAATGATGGCAACATGGATGTTCGTAATAGAGTAATCTGGATTAATACGGTTTAATGGGATTTTTTTTTGGGTGGGGGGAGGGTAATAATTAAGGATTTAAAATTTTGATAAAATAAAGAAAAATACAATAAGACCCTAAATACCCTCATTGAACGTTAAAATATAGATAAAGTTACCTGATTTGATGAAAATGCGAAGTTTTGTAAAACACGAGAATACATAGAAGAATAATTAACTTTTTGGATAAAACTGACAAAAGTGGCTAATCCACATGAACGAAAATCACAGTTTACTCCGAAACAAAGTTAAAAATCGTTCTTTTCAGAATTTTAAAAACGTTTTTTATTATGTGAATTTTTTTTCCTTTTTATAAAACGTTGTTTTTGTTTTTTATTTACAAAACGTTAATTTTCTAATTTTTTTTTTATTGAAAACAGATTTTTAGTATTTTACAAAAACGTTTCTATTAAGGTCAACCGTAAGGGAAGCTACCAAACGCAACCTTACTCGCCATTTCAAAATTTATCATAACAAAATAATTTAATATTACCAAAACCTTACGAAATAAAAATAAAGAAAAGTATAACAAAATTTGATTATTGTCGCCGGCCACAAACAAGTTTACTTCACTAGATGGAGAGAACATGCACCAATTAATTAAGTATACAAATGTACTGATGTACATAAAAAAGTATTCACATTTTAATATTTGTTTTCATAACAATATCATACATAAAACTAAAATAATATGTAACAAATGGATAATGCATACATAAGTTAGTTAATTAGGTTATTTCATAAGTTATGTAAATATAAAGAGAAGTATTGTACAACGTGTATTAGCAACATTCCGATATATGCATGATAATAAAAAGAATAGAGAGAAATGAGATAAAGAAAAACAAAAAGATTTTTATTCAACAAGAGATCAATATCAAATATAAGAGTTAACATTATATAGGGTAGTAAGATAATACAAACATAATGTAATATGAGTGTTAGGAATGTGGATAGTAATCATAATATCATATTCTTAACTCTCCTCATTGACTATCCATGTGATAAAAAAGAAGATAGTATGTCACTACAAGAAAACAACACTATAACCGACGGATGGAGCCGTCGGATTATTTCTGATAGATTGGTGATGGAATTTTTTCGGTACTCCCTTTTATCATCTTTCCTTTTAAATAAAGTTAATGGTCGGTAATCCGTCACAAAATTACCAATGGATGGAAATCCGTTAATTTTCTAATCACTGTCTAGGTTTTCAGGTTTGATGCATGGGCAGTTGTATGGTAGCTGTTTTCGAAGGAACTCCGTCGGAATCGTTAACCTTTCCCAAAAAGTCAGTTTCCCATATAACAAGCTTTCCTAGTAAATTGTCTGGTCAGGCTTTCCGACGGAATTTTGTCACTAATCCGTCGGAAGTGGAACCTATATATACCAGCTCTAGATTTTTCTAAAGAATTGCAAAACACACATGGGTGTAAATTACTACAATAGCTTATGTTGTACCCGTCTGGTCTCTCAAACCTTTAAAATACAATGTCTCGGTATTTCAAACTAAAAAAGATCTTTGTTTGGGCGTCATACGTAAATTGTTTCCTGATGACAAATCAACGAGTTGAAGATCGTTGTTAGTGATGCGGTAGGAATCAGTCATCTCAAAATGTAAATACTTGATTATGTGTGTCTTCCCTGGTGTGGGTGTAGCATCTTGGGCGGGAATTGGTGGTCTTGAAATACACAGCAAGACACGTATATGTCATCTACACACATATTAAGTTTATTGTTAACATACGATGCTCCTAACCAGCAATAGAGACTGGTGGGTTCACATGACAAATAACCTTGGATAACGAAGACAAAATGTCATGGTGGTCTTGGAATCTTCGTCTTTGTATGTGTCTTACCCATTGATGCATTGATGTGTTGCAAAACACATGTATTTATCCTTTTGTTTTTGTTCGTTTTAGTTAATTATTCTATCGTTTTTGTTCGTTTGTGGTTCGTTCTTAGTCGGGGTTGTGTGTACAGGTGCTCGAGTCCAAAAATAGTACAAAACAAGGTTTAATTCTAGAGAAATCGAGCAACGTTTGATCTTCAGAGGGAATGACTATCAACAGCAATGTTGTTGATCAGCAGCAAGACACAACTGTCCACAGCTGCTGATGATTTGCCTATCAGCAGCAACTTTGGTCTTCAGCAGATAAGCTTATCCACAGCAGTTTGTTGATCTGCAGCAAACTCTGAGGTCCACAGCAGTTGTACTTAGAGAATTTTGTAGCCATGAGTCTTTATTTCTACAAACTCCCCCTAGACTGATGCTACCAAAACTCTCTTACTGCTTTAGTTGCTGAAGCTTTTTCATGTTGCAGACTATCCTTTCTACCTCATAGCCTCTTGGGTCCTGGCTGGGATTGTTTAGAGGAAGCTCAGATAGAGTCTTTATGTCTTTGCTTGACATTTTGAAGATGGCCTTGCTTGAACATATCATCTTCTGTCCTTTAACATCAATCAGGATAAACTCGTTGGTATCAGCCTTGAAGGACCAACCGGTGAATAGAGAATGGGATTGAAGAGGTTTGGCATCAATGCTTACATCTTTACTAGGGTTTAAGTGATGTTTGATCACTAGAAAAAGATGTCTCTCACCTTCATTCTCTGGCTCATGGGCTTCACCCAACTCCAATATTCTTCTTAGATCTGAGTCTGGGAGTTGCAGTACCACATCAACAGATTTATAGATAGATATTTTTAGTTCTTCCTTTCCCCTGAAAACTTCAAACCATTTATCTTGACTGTTATAGAACTAGAAAACTATTTCTCTTGAGTCTTCTGGGGTGATAGTAGGTTTGGTTTTCTTCTTGGAAGGTTGCTGATGAGGAGGAGCTGGGTGGAGGGATTTGGACTTTCTGGGAAGAGGGGAATGAGTTCTAGGCTGGAGAGTGGAAGTATGGTGGGAGGAGGAAGGCTGGAGAGTGGAAGTATGGTGGGAGGAGGAAGTAGTGGATGAGGGAGAAGGCTTAGGTTTCTTTGATTTGTGTTCAGTAGTTTGAGTTATCACCATTTTCTTGGAGCCTGTCTTCCCCAATCTTTCTTCCTCTTCCTTCCTCTTCCTTCTTGACTTTGGAGTATAAGGCTTGCAAATTCATGAAACTCATGGGGCCTAGCCTTTTTCCACTTTCTCGTCTGGCCTTCAGGAAGTCAGTCATGACCTACCTTTCTTCATGGGTCCTTATGTTGAATGCAATGGTCTTCTTGGATTTTTGCTTGGCTTTTTCTTCTTCTTCATCCCTTTTCTTATTTGGCAATTGACCTTGATGACCCATGAAGGCTCTGTAGATTTCTTTATTTGATAGTTTCTCAAGGTAGTCTGCATCCTCACCTTGAGAAATCAGAGCCGCTGTCCATTCTTCTCTCATTTCTTTGGCTAGTTCAGAATCAGTTATTCTGAACTTAGCCTCTTCCCTTTTCTTCTTCTCCCTTTCTTCTTCTTCTTCTTCTTCTTTATTAAACTGTTCGTGCAGCTGAAGAGCTAGGGCTTCATCTTCTTGTAATTGAGAAGCTGCAGGAACTCTAGCTTTGAGATCATCCAGCTGTTTAGCATACAACTGGATTTGTTGTTCTCTGAAGAGCATGGCAGCTTTTCTTTCTTGAATTTTTCTTAGCTCTGCCATCTCCTCTTCTTCTCTTCTTCTTTTTCTTCTTCTTTCCTCCCTTTCCTTTTGCGCTTTCATCAGTCTCTCTTCCACCTCTTCAGTCATTACTCCCTTCCCATTGGCTTTGGTTGATGCCTCTGCTTCAGCTTCATGGATCACAACAGCAGATGTTTTAGTTACTGTTGGGATCTCTGCTTCAGCCTCATTGGCTGGTTGAGGAGTAGACACAGAGGAAGGGACTGCTTCACTCTCTTCCTTTTCCCATTCATTCCCATACATAGCTTTAAAGGCCTCTTTGACATTCTGAGCAGCCACTTTTCTTGACCCTTCTGCTTCATTCAGTATGACAGTTGGTGAGGAGGGAAGGGATAGATATGAGTCTGAGTCATTCATTGCAGGCGATTCCTCCTTGTCAAGAGAAGCTTTGATAAGATTGGTCATTTCTTGACTTTCTAAGGAGTTGATGTTGCAGATGTGTGTTCTGAGCTCAAAGACCTTATGTAGGAAGTCTGGATTGAGGAGCAGGATCTCTTGGATGTTGTTGATTGTGAACGATGATCCATCACTTAGGAAGAATTTAAAGCCAGAGAACCCTATGCTTGACCATCCTTGCACTTCCAAGCCCCTGACCACTTCACTGTAGAAAAATCTTATCCAACATAGAACTTCTTCTTCTGTTAAAGCATTGCTCCTGATCAAGGAAAGTCTTGGAGCCAGTCTTTGTTCTGATGTTGTTGAAGATTCTGCATGGTGTTTAGGATAGGCCACCCTGTTTGCTTCTTCTAGGAGCCTTTCAAACCAGGGTAGATTATCCTCCATCAAGACGTAGAACCTGTCGATTGCAAGTTCTGCTGAGAGATCTGTGGAAGTGTTGATGAAGTTTGATAGATATATTTCAAAAACCTGAAGTGAATTTAGTGTATTCCAATTCAGCTCTTCTATTCCACCAAACTCCGATCCAATCCAGAATCTCTCAGATAGACCATCATACTCCCATGCTAGAATGGAGTCAAATTCTAACTTATTTGCAGTTGGAGTGAATTGAGGGGCAATGGTCTGTCTTGATATGGCTGCAGCAGTAGGAAGTATGCTGAATGATGAAGGTGTGTCTTCATTATGACTTTCATTCTTTAACACCTCATCAACAGCTCGGACAACTAACTTCCAATCCTCAGTGATATCTTCCTCTTCATCTACTGAGTCTGGAAAGTCATGAACTTGAACAAAGGCAGGTTTGAATAAGAAACTTTGAAATGCAGCCTGCTCTTGTATCCATTCTTCGAGGCTGTCAGCATAATCTTCTACTGCGACTATCTCCCCCTTTTTGGTTGCATCAGTCTAAAGGGTTGCATTTGTTTGAGTTCCCACTGATACAAGGGAAGGAGTAGGCACAGTTGGGCATTGATAGACTTCATGCATAGAGATTTGGTGTCTTAGTTTGGACACTTCAGCCTCTAGCATAACTACCCTGGCCGTCAATTCCATATTTTTGAGTTTCAGACTGTCCTCATCCATAGTTATGGAATCCTTGGAGCTGGATGGGGCCTTAGGCCTAGCCTCTGCATCCCAATCGCCCTGGTTTTCTTGGCACCTGGGATTCGTCTTAGTGAAGAGTGTTTCAAAGGAAACATCCGCACTGTGAGTTGTCGTGGTTAGGGTCTTAGTGATGTTATCATTGTTCTCCTGATCAGTTGATGTACCAGGAGTAGTGACAACCCTTTCCACATTCACTCTATTAGTACTCCCAGAGTGAACCTTCTTAGTTATGAACTTGGGTTAGGTGCACTAGCAGCGAAGTCAATCAATACCTCCAAGATACTGGTTGTTGGAGAAGGTATATCATCTTGACAATGTGCCTCTACACTTAAGTTCAGAGAAGAAAAATAATGGAATGGCTCAGCGGGTTATTCTATAGATCCGGGATGTGATCCTGATCCTAATAGAGAAGCTTCCAAGGAAGTCTCTCTAATGATGTGTGATAGGGTGCGAAAGCACACGTCTTTATTCCTTTGTTTTAATGTGTTCTAAGTAGTTTTATATTAGTTTTGAGTCAATTTTATGTACATTTGAGTCGTTGGTCTTATTTGTAGGAGCTCGGGAATATTAATGAAGAATACGTGAAGAAAACGAGCGAAGAAACGAAGCCCGGAAAAGTCCAAAGATCAAAAGACAATTTTCTGAAATTTAGGTCTCTCGCGGTACGCGAGAGACGAGTGTAATAATTCTCGCGGTACGCGGGAAACTCCAGGAATCCGCCCGACTATTTTGGTCCTCGCGGTACGCGAGGATCCAGTCAACATTCTCTCGCGGTACGCGAGAGGGCCGTTTTCCGCAAAACCCTAATTTTCTAAATTAAAAAGATTTAAACGGCCATTATGAGGGAGTTGGATTCTAAGCCGTTCCAGGGAAGAAAAGAGGCGATTTTGAGCTTGGAAGTCAATTGAAGCTTAAAGATTAAAGCTTTTGGATTCCGGGTTCGTAGTTATACGTTCTAGGGTTTAAAGATTCAAACTTTATCTTTGATTTTATGTTTTGAACCTATGGATCTTGCTATTTGCTTCTGTGTAGATGTTCTTAGTATGATTCTAGGCTAGATCATTGATCTACCTAGGTCAATATGATGATTATGTGTTAAAGTTTCGATTTTTATTCGGTTTTTGGATTTGAATGTTGGATTTATGATTTAGTAAAGGTTTGAGTTTGTTTATGTGTGATGTTAGTGCATGTTTAATTCTGCTTATGTGGTTGATTATGCTTTTCTGCGTTGATTGTGGTTGTCTGCCAGTTTGATCTTCGTTTCTGGTTCATAGACTTTAGGGTTTGTGAGTTAGAGTGGTGTCTAGACGTAGTAGCCATAGAAAACCTAGTTAATTACTGATTAGAAGTGAATGTGTGTCCTAGTTCAATACCCGAGAGGTGAGAATTAGTCGTTTAGTCTTCGTCATTAGGAATCCGAGTGTCAGCTGTCTGAGAGGAAGTTGGTATTAGGTGTCTAGTGATAGTTGCTATCCGAATCATAGTATCCATTCTAGAACTACCCCATGCATACCTTGAGTGTATGGTAAGCGGTGAGACTGAGAGGTAATCCGTTTATTAGGGTACTTGTCATAGTAGGAAATACCCGAGAGGTGATCCGATCATCTGGTGAGTTAATAACCTTAGGTTGTCTTCTGGTCACATCCCGAGACCGAGAGTGATCGGGAATCCACTAGATATCTTTTAGGTGTTATATTTTTAGAAACCCAGATCCAACCTAGTTCCAAAACCGATAGAAGTTGAGCTTTACACATAGGATTCCGACCTAGGTAGTGACTTCTCCATTCTTGATTTCATCTTTAGTTTACTCTTGATAGCTTGAATTGTCCTTAGTTTATTGCATTCTTAGTTAATCTTTAGTGTAGTAAACCCCCCAATCAATTAATCATATTAAGTCCTAGTTAGAGTCTAATTTAGTTATTCAGTGTCTTTTGGGTTCGATATCCGGACTTCGTTAGGCTATATTGCATTGATCGGTACACTTGCCGGTTGTGTGGTCTAGTTTTAGGTCGAGTCTAGGTTTTATAAATTTAAAGCTAGAAAGTCTAGAATAGGTTTTATTTGTTAGTTTTTAATAGACCGTCTGGACAACATCAAGTTTTTGGCGCCGTTGCCGGGGATACTTGGCAATAGCAATATTAGCTTTGACTAGTTCTTTGTTAGATTTTTGGTTTATTTGAGTCTTTTGTTCTCTTTTGAGTCTTTGTTCTATTTTTCCTTCTTAGAGTCTTTCTGTTTATGCCCAATACTCGTTCGCAAGGATCACCATCTTTTGCAGCTTTTCAAGAGCCCGAACGAGAGCTTCACGAGCGCACCCGCGACTTTCGGGAGCGTTTAGAGGAGCTGGTTAAATCTAAGGTACGTTCTACTAGCCCAGTTCCAATTTCTATCATGGGCGACGCTGATCCTCCAGCGAGGCGTACAGTACACCAGAGGGCCAGTGAGGGGGTCACGGGCGCGAGATCTTCGATCACACGCCCCACTATACCGAACACCAATTCTTGGCAGATCCCATCACATGTCATGAGTACGATCACTCATGCCACTCAATTCCATGGCCTCGAGGATGAGGATGCACCCGGACATTTGTCCCGCTTCGCGCGGATATGTGATACATTTAATATCACGGGTGTATCTAAGGACGCAATCTACTTGCGTCTCTTTCCATTCTCTCTTTCTGGGCGTGCATCTACTTGGCTCGACACTCTTCCCGACAATTCTATCACCACATGGGAGGATCTCGAAGCCAAGTTCTTCAAGAAATACTTTCCACCTTCCAGGGCCGCTCGCCTTCGGGACCAGATCCATTCGTTTCGGATGGATCCCGACGAGCCTTACCACATGGCCTGGGAGCGGTTCAACGCGCTGTTGAGCCGATGTCCCCAGCACGGTCTCCCTGACTGGGCACTAGTGGAGAAGTTCTATAATGGCCTCACCTTCGAGACGCAGCAAATGTTCAACACAGCTGCAGGAGGCCATATCATGGATAGACTCGAGCCTGAGGAGTGCGAGGATATGTTCGAGAGCTTCGCTCAAGCCGAGCAGCAGCACCCACGTTCTGTTAGGGATTCCATCCCTACTGCTAGGTCACACGCCTCTTCTCCTAGAGGTGTGCATCAGGTCACTCCTGATACTAGCGTGGCTGCTGCCCTCGCCTCGATGGCGAATGAGATAAAGGAGCTCAAGCTCAGTGCTTTGAGGTGTCAGGTGTGCAGGGGAGGACACGACACCCGAGATTGCCCGGTAAATAATCAAGAGCATGTGAGCTATGCTGGCAACCAATACCAGAACCGAAATTACAACAATTCTAATACTTTTGGTTCGGGATGGAGATCTGGATTCACTGGTCGTCAGCAACAGTATGGAGGAGCAGAAGAAGGAGCGAGTTCTGGGAGCACTGTTGGGTCACGAAGGATTGAGGAGATGATGGAGACTCAGACACAGTTGCTTGCCCAGCTGGTGCAGAATAACAAGGATGCTCGGCTAAGACTGGATAGCCATGACACTTTGATGAAGAATCAGCAATCGGCGTTCCAGGATTTGCAACGCACGGTAGGAGACATTGCTAGGAGCATACATGATAGACAAGGAAGCCCTTCTACGGGCCCGAACGCTTCAGTGATGGCCGTGTCTATAGAGAGTGTGGAGAGTAAAGTGGTTGAAGAGGTTGACCCCCACTCTAAGGAGCATAATATTCCCTCAGTGGAGGAGGTGAACAAGATTGACTGGGAAGCTCGATTTGCTGAGATCGATGCTAGGATGCTAAAAGAGACCGAGTCGAATGCTGTTTCGACGAGGAGCATGATAGAGAAGGAGGATGAGAGCCCACCGGTAGTAGTAGAAGAAGAGCCGGTGGAGGAGGAGATAGTGGTTGAGGTGCCTACCAAGAAGGCACAGGAGAAGAAGAAGGGGGTGGAGATGAAGTCCCCCGAGATTGACTTGAGTCGTATTCCTTATCCCGCACGTGTGTTGCCACATAAACACGCTACGGAATACGGTCACTTCCTTGATATGTTCAAACAACTCAAGGTCAATCTCCCGTTTGTAGAGGTCCTCCAGCATATGCCCAAATATGCCAAGTTCTTAAAAGGCCTTCTTTCCAACAAGAAGAAACTTGAGGAGGTCTCTGGAGTCTCACTTGGTGAGCAATGCTCGGCAGTGGTGCAAAATCATTTGCCAGAAAAGTTGTCTGATTCGGGTCGGTTCACGATCCCGTGCTTGTTGGGCAACCTACCATTACACCACGCGTTGGCCGACCTAGGTGCTAGCATCAATTTGATGCCCTATTCATTGTACAAGCAGCTGGACCTAGGTGAACCACAACCAACGCGCATGAGCATTTCCTTGGCTGACCGCTCAGTCAAGTATCCACGGGGAATAGTGGAAAATCTATTAGTGAAAGTGGGCAATTTTGTTTTCCCCGTGGATTTTGTGATTCTAGATATGGAGGTGGATGACAAGGTCCCACTCATCTTAGGGCGCCCGTTCCTACGGACCGCAAAGGCGATGATTGATGTCTTTGACGGGAAGCTCACACTTCGTGTGGGGGATGAGGTCCTTACATTCAATGCTGTAGAGTCCGGGAAGGATGTTGGCGAGCACAGCCATTCCGTGTGCATGCTCGACTCTTTCATAGACCACCATTGGGACTCCGATCCGATGTTAGAAGTTGGTGAACCCGCCCCGAATATAGAAGAACCATCTGAGTGGGCGTTGGAGTTAGAAAGGTTGTTAGGGGAGCCGGATGATTACGGTGATGATGAGATGCCCGATGATGTACTGAACATAATGGCTGAATTTGAAGATGTCATGGGCAAAACCCCAAGTGTGGGGAAGTTAGTAGATATCGTGGAGGATCCCTATGATGATCCTGCTGAGAGTGAAGAAGCCATACCGCTGAAAATATCTATTCCTGAACCTTCACATGTCCTCACCCTTGTTTGTGCTGAGGGGAGAATTGAAAAACCGACCCCAAATTCTAATCCCCCTAGATCTAGGCCACCACGTAAGAGAACCCGCGAGTCGAGAGAGGTAGAGTTGAAGATGGAGCAAACCCCAAGTGTGGGGATATGTAAAGATGACAGTACACTCGGTTATTTGAACAATGTTATCTTCGGTCCGGGTAGGTTTAAGTTGTGGTGGAAGGACTGGATTGCTACATGTGATATGAGTTTAATGTTTGAGAGTAGTAGTTGTTTGCTAGAGGTATGGAGGACCCGGAGGCCGCGCAGGATGAAGGCGGTACCGGTTAGGATCAAGGAGAAGCCCCCTGATAGGCTTGCTTGAGTCCTGGGCAAGTGCCCGGGATGTAGAGTTTGTATGATTTCATTGGGTTGAGTCCGTGTCTTTTTCTTTGTTTTTCGGTTTGTGTTTTGTTTGTGTCAAGTTTTGCAGGAATCCATGCTTGATTCGGTAAGGAAAATCGTCGGGAATGAAGCCCCAGGTATAGTTACATATGTTTTTATGCTTGGGATAGGTTTTTAGTGAGTTTGGGTGAAACAAGATCTTAAATGACCAAAAATATTCTAAGTATAAAACTTGAAAATTTTTCAAAACTTTCTGTTAACGACACCCTTCCGCGGTACGCGAAGAACGAGAGGAAGATCTCTCGCGGTACGCGAGAGACAAAAGTCTCGGCCGGCCTAACTTTTTGGCCTTCGCGGTACGCGAAGAATATCCCCTTCGACTTACGCGGTACGCGAGGGACTGCTGGTGTCACCCTATTTCCTTTGTTTCCCATGGTTTCCCGTACCCGTTTTTGTCCCCGTTTTCACTCACCACCACTATTCATCACCTACCTTCGTACCACCACTACCATGAAGCATCACCTTTAACCACCATCATCCATCACATTAATTCACCCACCTACCACCATCCGACCACCGTGACCATGGGAAACTAGAAACCGTTTATGACCGATGTTCGAACTTGCTGTGGTATTCATGTCTTTGTGTTTGCCACATGTCGAGTATGTTTTCTCTGCATCTATCTATCTTGAGTCTTTTAGTTTTCTTGAGTCTGTCTAGTCTCTATATTTTATTTGAGTCAGTTTAATGCTGTGGGTTTGTATGAGGTTTATTTTGCAGGTTTTATCATTCTGTCCGTACTCAATCTCCATTCGGGCGGGTTTGATGATTACCATTACTATCTTGTAAAGGCAACCCGACAGCTGATGTGTAACCGCGACCAAAATGCTATACGGTGCACACACTAGGAAGAACGAAGCTGCATATTAGTTTGCATCTACATTACCAACTAAGTCGATTCCTGTTCCTTTTTTTCTTGTTTTATTTTTGCATTTTTATTTTTAGTTTTGTTTTGCTTCACATTGAGGACAATGTGTCTTTCAAGTGTGGGGATGTGAGTGTTTAGCTAGTTTGTCTTGTTTATAAAAAAAAAAAATTAAAAAAAAAAAAAAAAAAAAAATTGAAAAATTTGAAAAATGTTCTTGAAAATAATTGCATATATTTGGAAAATGATAGTAGAACTGGATCTATTTATGAGTTTAAAAGATTAAATAATTGAAAACGTGTCTAATTAGTGATGTTTTGGTAGACCCAGCTAACTAGTAGAGCTTAAATATCCTGTTTGTGTTATTTAGGATTAATCACGGAATAAAATCATGATATCTTGTGGGTATTCATCTTAGAGTAATGGTAATACTGAAACTGTCAATATAGGGTGATAGGTACCACGATTAAGTTAAAATTTAAAGGTTTTTGAAAGTTTTTATGGCACACCATTCTCTTTTTATGAGAATAAATCCGAGTTTCGGTGGCGCCCGCATTCCATAATCCATGTTATTCCATAATTTATGAGCTATACTGAGTTTTGCTTATGTGTTACCCTTTGGGATAGCGACTTGGAGGATACACCCCTAAGTAAGATTTATGTGCTTCATTGATAGAATGTAGTCTATGTGTTACCCTCCGGGATAGTGACTTGGTTGAAACGCCTCTAGACGAAAGTTCTTTTGCTTATTATGCTCATTATCATCCATTCATTCATGATTTCATCTGATTTCTAAAAACCTGTAAATAGTAGTTTAACGTGGTAGGGTAAATCTATATGGTTTAATCCGTGCCTAAACATGACCTTGAGACGGGATTAGGTAGAGCTGTAACTTCTAAGTGTGAGTCACATAGATTGATTGATATGTTGTATAAAATGGATTTAGAACACGTAACGGGGGCTTGAAAGTTAGTGCTTGGGTTTAATCGGACAGAAATACTAATTGTTGCTTTTTAACACGTGAGTATGTTTTGAAAATTGAAATTTATGTTTGTTGAGTTAGATGCCAGTTATGATTCCATTGGCAGATTTTTCGAGGACGAAAAAAGGTTAAGTGTGGGGATATTTGATAGGGTGCGAAAGCACACGTCTTTATTCCTTTGTTTTAATGTGTTCTAAGTAGTTTTATATTAGTTTTGAGTCAATTTTATGTACATTTGAGTCGTTGGTCTTATTTGTAGGAGCTCGGGAATATTAATGAAGAATACGTGAAGAAAACGAGCGAAGAAACGAAGCCCGGAAAAGTCCAAAGATCAAAAGACAATTTTCTGAAATTTAGGTCTCTCGCGGTACGCGAGAGACGAGTGTAATAATTCTCGCGGTACGCGGGAAACTCCAGGAATCCGCCCGACTATTTTGGTCCTCGCGGTACGCGAGGATCCAGTCAACATTCTCTCGCGGTACGCGAGAGGGCCGTTTTCCGCAAAACCCTAATTTTCTAAATTAAAAAGATTTAAACGGCCATTATGAGGGAGTTGGATTCTAAGCCGTTCCAGGGAAGAAAAGAGGCGATTTTGAGCTTGGAAGTCAATTGAAGCTTAAAGATTAAAGCTTTTGGATTCCGGGTTCGTAGTTATACGTTCTAGGGTTTAAAGATTCAAACTTTATCTTTGATTTTATGTTTTGAACCTATGGATCTTGCTATTTGCTTCTGTGTAGATGTTCTTAGTATGATTCTAGGCTAGATCATTGATCTACCTAGGTCAATATGATGATTATGTGTTAAAGTTTCGATTTTTATTCGGTTTTTGGATTTGAATGTTGGATTTATGATTTAGTAAAGGTTTGAGTTTGTTTATGTGTGATGTTAGTGCATGTTTAATTCTGCTTATGTGGTTGATTATGCTTTTCTGCGTTGATTGTGGTTGTCTGCCAGTTTGATCTTCGTTTCTGGTTCATAGACTTTAGGGTTTGTGAGTTAGAGTGGTGTCTAGACGTAGTAGCCATAGAAAACCTAGTTAATTACTGATTAGAAGTGAATGTGTGTCCTAGTTCAATACCCGAGAGGTGAGAATTAGTCGTTTAGTCTTCGTCATTAGGAATCCGAGTGTCAGCTGTCTGAGAGGAAGTTGGTATTAGGTGTCTAGTGATAGTTGCTATCCGAATCATAGTATCCATTCTAGAACTACCCCATGCATACCTTGAGTGTATGGTAAGCGGTGAGACTGAGAGGTAATCCGTTTATTAGGGTACTTGTCATAGTAGGAAATACCCGAGAGGTGATCCGATCATCTGGTGAGTTAATAACCTTAGGTTGTCTTCTGGTCACATCCCGAGACCGAGAGTGATCGGGAATCCACTAGATATCTTTTAGGTGTTATATTTTTAGAAACCCAGATCCAACCTAGTTCCAAAACCGATAGAAGTTGAGCTTTACACATAGGATTCCGACCTAGGTAGTGACTTCTCCATTCTTGATTTCATCTTTAGTTTACTCTTGATAGCTTGAATTGTCCTTAGTTTATTGCATTCTTAGTTAATCTTTAGTGTAGTAAACCCCCCAATCAATTAATCATATTAAGTCCTAGTTAGAGTCTAATTTAGTTATTCAGTGTCTTTTGGGTTCGATATCCGGACTTCGTTAGGCTATATTGCATTGATCGGTACACTTGCCGGTTGTGTGGTCTAGTTTTAGGTCGAGTCTAGGTTTTATAAATTTAAAGCTAGAAAGTCTAGAATAGGTTTTATTTGTTAGTTTTTAATAGACCGTCTGGACAACATCAATGTGGCTATCCCTTTTGATATTCTCATCTGAATTTTGGGATTCTGAATAAGGGCTTTTAGGTTGGGATTGGGCCTTTAAGACAAGAAGAGGAGTCTTCTTGCTCTTTTTTCTAGTATATTTTGCCGCAACTGGGGCCCTTTGTTCCAGTTAAACGATAACATCCAAAACAGGTGTAAGTAATTTTTGTGCCTGTGCATCCTTAGTAGTATGCACGGGGGTTCGAACAGTGGAAGCAAATTGTTGTTTAGGGTGTGAAGAGGAGGGTGTGGGATCAGTATCAGCTGGGATTGCTGAATTGTCACCCTGGGTACTTTGTATGTTCATCATTGTAGTTAACAATGGAACATTGACCCCTTAGAACTTTTTGGAAACAGTTCTCATACTTTGGAAAATGTTATTTTTATGTCCCAGCATAAGATAGATTTTTGCTGATTTTGAAAGATCTTTTGATTCGTTATTGAAGACTTCCTGCAAGAATCTTGGGTACATAAAAAATGATTGCTTTGCACCTTCTTGAAGGTTATATCTCAAACCTTCAAAGATGAGATGTGCAAAGTTGAAACCCTTGCTAGAAACCATACCATGAACAGAAGAGGCGAGAGCAGAACTCACTTGATGCCATCCACTTCTCTTCTGTGATATGCATTGTAGAAGAGTGTGGCATAGAAACTTCCATGGAGGGCCCATCAACGCCTTTTTGAATGTGTACTCGTTCTGATTTTCAGTGTACCCTATGGATATAAAGGTCCTCATGTATTCTTCTTTTGAGTATGAAATGGCGGCCCCCTCGTCTTAAAGCTTGAGGTGTTTTCTGAGAGTAGCTTCAGTGACGATGATATCTTTGCCGTCTACCATGGCTTGGATTTGGGGAATCCCCTGTTCGGTATAGTAGACGGCGGTGTTCCAAAAATTCTCCATATGAGGGATGTATATGGTAGGGTTGACGGTTAGTGCAAAATCTATCTTTGATCGACAAAGAAAATCGATCATATCTTCTAACCCTTCGGACTTCTTTCCTTTAACCAGGTATGCAGTGAGACTGTGGTAAGGAGAAAACTTGTCACTAGGATGGTTTATGTCGACCTCTGCCATTTTGTTGGGTTTGGAGGGAAAGAGGAAGGTTTTTGAAAGGTGGTTAAGGATGGAAAGCTTTGAATGTTGTGGAGGCTTAAGAGAAAGAGATGGGAGTTAGGGTGAAATTGAATGTGAAGAGGTGGTGAAGAAAATTGATTTGTGTTATAACGACAGAGGAGGGAAAAAGCAAAATGACTTGTTTAGTACAACCTTATTCACGTTTTACTGTTACAGCTGTAATACACTAAAGCAGTCATGGTAAAGACTGAAGGTAATTTTTACAGCGGGTAAAGGTTAATTTGGACTTAGATTTACCCATCAGCAGCAAACTTGGTTGTTGTGGATGGTTAAGCCTATCCGCTACAATCTTGGTTGCTGCGGATGGTTAAGTCTGTCAGCAGCAAACTCAATTGCTGCTGATGGATGCAATGATCTGCAGCAAGGATGTTGATGCTGACAGCCTTAAAGTTATCCGTAGGAAACTTGTTCCTACTGATAACTTAAAGCAGTTAGTGACAAATTCTTTGCTGCTGATGATTAAACCTGTCAGCAGCTAAAAAATGAAAGTGCTGCTGACTTATAACTTTTATTTACAACAAAGGACAAACACATTTACAAAACAAAATTTTAGAGACAAATGTTAATCAAAGTTCATCATACCAATAGATTCAACTAAATATCTAAATCTAGCTTCATCAAACGGTTTTGTAAACAAATCAGCATATTGCTCATTAGTATGAACTTTGGTTAAAATAATTCTCTTTTTCTCAGCTTGATCTCTTATGAAGTGATACCTGATGTCAATGTGCTTTGTCTTGGAGTGCTGCACCGGATTGTTTGTGATTGATATAGCACTCATATTGTCAATGTGAATGGGAGTTGCCATGAAAGTCATCCCATAATCCAACATTTGATTTTGTATCCAGATGACTTGTGCACAGCAACTTGAAGCTGCAATGTATTATGCTTCTGCTGTAGAAGTTGAAACACATGTTTGCTTCTTGCACTGCCATGAAATCAGTCTCCCTCCCAGAAACTGACATCCTCCTAATGTGGACTTTTTGTCCAAGTTGCATCCCCCATAATCACTGTCAGTGTATGCATACAGATTGAACTTATCATTTTTAGAGTACCATAGCCCAAGTCTTGGGGCTCCCTTTAGGTATCATTTTTAGAGTACCATAGCTGCTTGGAATCTTGCACAAAGACTTACTACAAACATGATATCTGGCCTTGAGGTAGTGAGATACATGAGAGACCTTATCATTGCACGGTACTGATGTTGATCAGTGTCTTGACTATCTTTGTCTGGAGTCAGTTGATGGTTCACTTGCATAGGGGTTTTTGCAGCAGAGCAGTCAGCCATCTTGAATCTTTCCAAAATGCTCTTAACATATTTGGATTGGCTGATGAAGATTCCATTTGGAACTTGTTTGACTTGAAGACCCAGAAAGAAGTTTAGTTCACCCATTGAACTCATTTCAAACTTTGAGTGCATCAGGATCTCAAAGTATTTACACAACTTCTTCTTTGTTGATCCAAAGATGATATCATAAACGTAGATTTGTACTAGTAAGATTTTTCCCCCTTCATCTTTGATAAACAAGGTCTGGTCAATGGCACCTCTTCTGAAGTTGTTGCTTAGTAGATATCCAGACAAAGTTTCATGCCAGGCTCTTGGGGCTTAATGTAAGCTTTGTCTAGTTTGAACACTTGGTTAGGATGTGCGGGATCTACAAAGCCTGGAGGCTGTTTGACATATACTTCTTCACCAATCTTCCCATACAGAAAGGCACTCTTGACATCCATTTGATAGAACATGAAATTCTTGGATACAGCATATGCCAGGAAGATTCTGATGGCCTCCAGCCTGGCAACAGGAGCAAAGAATTCATCATAGTCAATTCCCACTTCCTGAGTGTAGCCTTGAGTTACAAGTCTGGATTTGTTCTTGAATACAATGCCTCTCTCATCTTGTTTGTTCCTGAATACCCATCTTGTGCCAATGGCAGATTGACCAGGTGGAAGATCAACAAGTTTCCAGACATCCTGTCTATTGAATTGCAACAACTCTTCCTGCATTGCCTCAATCCAACTGCTGTGTTTCAGAGCTTCATCTATCTTCTTGGGTTCCACCTGAGATAGAAAACATGAAAACAAATATATATTGGACTCATGAGATTTGCTTCTTATTAGAACTCCTTGGTGAACTTGGCCAATAATATTTTCACAAAGATGTTCCTTGTTGATCCTCTGTGCTGGTACCATCTCCAGCTGTATCCCTTGCTCAAGATTGCTTTGATTTTGATAAGGGGTTTCTTCATTCATGGTTGAAGAGTCTTCAATATCAACAGCTACATTAGTATTATCAGCAATAGTATTTGCAGCATCTACAGCATTTACCGAAGAGTCTTCATTCAAATTTTCATTTTCAGACATGCTGTTGCTGGTGACATTGGAGAGTCTGGTTCCGGCTTCACTTGCTTCAATGGCTTCCATAATAGATGGAGGATCAATGGATGGTCTTTTTAGACTGATAGAAGATTTAGGAAAATCCAGTCTGTAGTCAGATAAGAAAGTGAAAGCAGGTGCTTGTGAAGAGGTAGACTCCATATTTGAGAAGATGAGAGGCTTGAATATTTAGGTGAAGGAGTCTATGTCAAAGAGTCAGTTTGGGCCTTTTCTCTGTTCACAGACAATGTGTTCTCTACATTCCACATTGGCTGATTCTTCCATAATTCTTGTTCTTGAGTTGAATACTCTGTATGCGTTGGATTAAGAGGAATAGCCCATAAAATATCCTTCATCAGATTTGGCACCAAACTTAGGAAGAACCCCATGTGTGATCAGAATTGTGCATGGACATCCAAAAGGTTTTAGAAATCCAATGTATGGAACTCTTTGGAACCATAGTTCATAAGGTGTCTTGTTGAGAGGCTTGACTATGAGAACTCTATTTTGCACATAGCAGGCTGTGCTTACTGCTTCTGCCCAGAATGTGAGAGGTAGTTTTGAGTCAGCCAACATAGATCTTGCTGACTTAATTAAAATTATGTTTCTTCTTTCAGCAACTCCATTTTGTTACGGAGTTCTTGGAGCACTATATTATCTTTCTATTCCCTTGTTCTCACAGAAACAGTTCAAAGTGTGGTTCTTGAACTCTGTGCCCTGATCACACCTTATTATCTTTACCTTCTGATTGCTTTGATTCTCTACCCTAAGGATGTAGGATTTGAGAATTTTAGCAGTTTCATCTTTAGTTCTCAAGAAGTATACCCATGAGAATCTAGTGTAGTCATCAGTTATCACCAGACAGTATGACTTCTTACCCATTGACATAATATTTGTAAGACCAAAGAGATCCATATGCAACAGCTGTAGTGGAGTGTCATTTGTATTCAAAGTCTTGGGCTTGTGAGAACTATTGTGTTGCTTCCCCTTCAAACAAGCAATGCAATGATCTTCTAGCTGGAATTCTTTATTAGGAAGCCCTCTGACAAGATTATCCTTCACCAAATTGTTGATAGTTTTGATGTTAACATGGCTTAATCTCCTGTGCCAGAGAGCTGATTCAAAGCCTGGATCTACACTTGGTTAGGATGTGCGGGATCTAACCTGTCTATTGAATTGCAGCAACTCTTCCTGCATTGCCTCAATCCAACTGCTGTGTTTCAGAGCTTCATCTATCTTCTTGGGTTCCACCTGTAGGTCCCTAATTCGTTGCGTGACGGATCTCTAGACTCGCGGTACGACACGGTGATAACGTGCGGAATCCATGATCAATGTGCTCGTGTAACTCAATCAACAACAACGGTGTAAATAAACTCTTTGTATTTCCACCACAATAACAGGTTACAAGATTACAGAATCTAATCAAGTCTACTCTGATATCGTCTCACCTCTTCCTATGTTCTGGTCTCTGTCTAAGCTCTGTTCTGTTCTGCCTGTTCTGGTCTATTTATAAGCACTGTTCTACACCAGGCGAACTTAACAAGTTCGCTTCACTGTGCTTAGGCGAACTTATTAAGTTCGCCTCTAATAGGCTAAGCGAACTTATTAAGTTCGCCTCTGATATCCCAGGCGAACTTAATAAGTTCGCCTCTGATAGGCTAGGCGAACTTGTTAAGTTCGCCTCTAGCAGAACTTACACAGAATTTTATCAACAGTTACAAAACATGTCCTAACAGACTCCCCTATAACTGTTGCTAACAATTCTATCAAATACAAGTCAAAGACTCTATGACTAAGACATAATATCTTCAAGCTCGTTGTCACCAGAATATGCTCCAACAGACTCCCCCTTGACAACAGCTTTAGAAGATTGTCATCCGTCTTCATATATCATCAAACACACTGTAGTCTTCGTCTTGTTCATCTGCACACTCTCTCTTTATTTCTAGAAGAAAACTTGGGAGAAGGACCCCTTGTCAACTTCTGTCTGCAATTTTTAGTTTTTGCAAAGGAGAACAACCAATAATAACCAACAATTAAGATTTCCATGGAAGCTGGAAAAATAAAATCTTTTTGGTTTTTCAAACATAAGAAACACAAAATCTTTTTGGTTTTTCTCTGTACAAACTGAAATGTAAAATACAAAATCACATCTTTTTGGTCGAACATCACGAGTAACAAGATCATATCAGTAAAACCAATGCATCAATCACACATTTTGGATACACAACCCTAAACATTCTACGGGTATCCTATCCAGATTCATCATTTCTTTATATCGGATAAGATAAGATCAAATCTTTTAAGCTTCAACCAAAACATGTAATGATACGCGAAGAACTTTAAAGAAGATGAGATCAGATCATAACATGCTTATTACATACGAATTTGCAACACATAACATGTCAATCTAAGTTGTCAATATTATAAGAATTGAAACCATCAGTATCTTTGTCCCATGTTCTTGTGAATTAAGGTACCATTTATTAAGGTATACAACGTGTACCCCACAAATATGCCAACAGAAATTTAAATGTGCACTATCTTCAAGACATATAAGATCATTGCAAGATAATATTCAATCTCCAGGATGAATTATACCGATAAACATTGGATAATATCAAGCAGAGAATCAGAATGATTCAGAAACGAATGATTCATATGTCTTGGTTTGGATGAAGTATCATGATTCATAGTAACAGAAAGATTGATCAAGGAATCGATTGATTCAATGACATAGGGTAGCGTGATCCAACTGTTATCTGGATATATTCAATGGAATCAGGATATTGATCCAAGGGCTAGTATATGTTCCAACAGATGTTGTCAGAAACATATCTTAGTCCAACAACACATTGCATGTTTTTCAGGGCAGGGGCAGTGAAGTGAACTGAAAATTTGTGTTTAACGACATAACCGATACTGGTCTCATGAAGTACTTTAGATCTTATATTCTTTATTTGATAATGATCTTTTACACACACACCCGGCATACCATGGGTTCAAATCACAGTTGTCACAAAGATCATTATGTTGTCACACTACTAATGGACCAAAGATACTCATAGCCTATTGACAATTCAGACTACATACTAGTATCCAAATTAAAATATAAGCATCAAGCATCAATTTTTGTTAAGCATAAGCAGTTATGAAGCTATCATTTCTCATACTGTGCAGTCTAGGAAGTTCTGATCAAAACATTTATCACAGATATATTAGATAAGCATCATAAAGTCCTACTAAGGTCATGTGTGACTGAACATCTACTGATGTACTATCATTTCTCCTTTAACTTCAAGTAATGTCGATTTTATCTTTTTCAATTTGTTTGGCCTTTTCAAAATCTTTTTCAAAGAAAGTAAAACAAACAAAAATAAACCTTCCATGAAAACATTTTACTTGGTTACTCAGGATTAAGCAAGTCAATCAATTAAAAACTAAAACCGATGTAATGTAATTGAATGCCTTTGCCTTTTGTCATCAACACAGTTATGTACTCCCCCTTTCCTGTAGACTCCCCTCAACTAGTCAAATGGCTGCATCAACGACTTTATGCTCACCATTGTCATCCTAAGTTTCAGGTTATCATTAGGACTTTGTAAAAATGTTTCCAAAACATTGTGTGTGACATATTCTCCCCCTTGATTATCAAGTCGTTGAATCAATTAGATTTCTCAGTTATCAACAACTCTTTACTCATGCAGATGTCATTCCCTATCATGTGCTAAGAACCACCACTATCAACAACCAAAATGGTATTAATAGTCCCTCTTGGTAAATCCTGCACATCTAACAAGAAACATTAATTTGAAATTGGGACCCAAGCCATGGTAGTCATGGGTCGTCCATCTGTATCAAAATAATAAACCTCACTCCATTCACAATCGAATCTCTCATCGATTTTCGGAGATTGATCCGACGAATCTGAAACAGAAACTTTAGATTTCCAAACATACTTCTTTTCATTAAGTTCTTTTTGCTTAAAATGTGAAGTGTTTGAACATTTTCTTTCATTTGAAAATTGATTTGATTGTGAAAACTCTTGTTGTTCTAAAAGTTTTCTCAATCTTCTGTTTCTCCTTCGTCTTTGAGGTCTAGAAAGCCTAACCTCAGATTTTGAATTACCCTTTGATATATCACGAGGTTTAACCACATTTGGGTTAACATAAGGCTTACCATGAGTTCTTACCTTTTCTGGAGTAACTTGTCGGTTACCTTTGGCTTTGTGAGGACAAGCAATCCTAATATGACCAACAAGACCACAGTAAAAGCAAGATCTCGTCTCACGATATTATCTCATATAAGGAATCTTCACACGATTAGATGCACTTGAAGAAGATTCTCCTACATGAACTTCATTTTGCTTTATTTTATCTGGAACTCCAGATTTTGCAACAGGTTTTGATTCAGGCTTCATCTTCTCAGGAACTACATGCTTCTTCCCTTTATTTTTGTAAGGACAGTTCACCACAATGTGTCCTATCTTATTACAATGAAAACATGTACGCCCGTCTTTATAATCTCTGACAAATGAAACTCTCCTTGAGTTTGAAGAACTTCCAAATGTAGAATTTACAGATGAATTAGAATCAACCTTTGATTCCTCAACTTTAATTTCTTTAGGTATCCCCTCTACCTTAGCTTCATCAAAATATTCATCATCACTCTCATCAGAATACACCATATCTTCACCTGTGACTGGATTCACCTTCAATACAGTCTTAGGATCTAAATCCTCATCGTTTATAATCTCAGGTGTAACAGAATAATTTCCGTTGAATGGTGGAGGAACATATCCAATACCAATAGTTTCGTTCCCCTCTTTAGTATTATTATGATAATTTCTAATAAAAATGATGAATTTGCAAAGCTTTCTAACTTTCTATGCAAGCTGATCACCTCTGCTTTAGAATCAGCTAGCTCTTTATCTTTCGCAGTAAGATCATTATTTCTTTTCTCAATTTCTGCAAAGGACATATCTAGGTGATATGCCTACTCTTTAATCTTCAAAGTCAGAGAACTTATATCTCTCTTCAGTGATTCTATCCTCTCAACACACACATTCTCATTATCCTTTAATTTCTGATTTACCGTGTGCATTGATTTCATATCACAAATGAGGTTTACATTGTCATCCATAACCCTCATCATTTTATCCTTAACTGAAACACAGTTAGAACAAAACTTCTCGGTAGACTAAGTACTTTCACCAGATCTAACACTCTCACTATCACTTAACTCGGTAGAAGAATCACTTTCAGAGACACTCTGCTTTACTACTTCTTATTTGATCAAGACCACAAACGCTTGAGTAGTAGCTTCACCCTTTTTCTTTAAAGCTTCCCATAGATCTCTTGAAGTTGGACACTTCCCGAGACTATGAATGATTTCTTTTGGTAAAGACAACGTTAAAGTTTCACGCGTTTTCATCTCTCGATCAAAATTCTGCTTTTCTACTTTAGTAAGAGCTGTCACTGGTTTAGGAACATCATAATATCCCATATAGTCAAAAGTAGGATGAACATATCCTTCAAATATGGATGTCCAAAAGTTTTCATCAGTGACTGATACGAACTGTTCGAACCGGACTTTCCAGCTACGAAAATCTGATATGCACAAAAGCTTTGGTGACATATTTCCAATATCATTATCATCACATGAAATTGACATTTTGAAATTTTGGCGAAAATATCCGGAAAAAATTTTCCCGCCAAAATACTCTTTTTAAAAAATTTCGAAAATTCAAAATTTCAAAAATGATTCGAAACGACCATATAAGCTTTCCGTAAAAAATTTGGACAAGGTGAATTTTCCCGCCAAAATAAGTTGACCGAGCGAACTTGACCCGGAGCGAACTTGTTAAGTTCGCGTGATTAAGTTCGCTTACCCAAGCGAACTTATTAAGTTCGCCTAAAATTAAGTTCGCTTAAACAGCAAGTTCGCCTGGTTCAACAGATTCAAATTCAGAAACAGAGTCAGAACAAAATCGCGAATCAAGAAACCTCTGAATTCATCATAAATCGCTCAATTGATGGAATTAAACAAAATTGGATCGTAGGAATGTGTAATTTCTCAATTAGAAACTTTCTATCGGATCAATTCCATCAAACGAATCCAAAATCAATCCAAATTTGTCAACAATTCGCCATTTTTATCAAGAACACAAAAAGATGAATAATCTTCAAAATCACAGAACTTTGATGTTGATTGGACACGAAAACACCACGAATCTTTTGCTAATCAAGAGCATAAGCTCTGATACCACTTGTAGGTCCCTAATTCGTTGCGTGACGGATCTCTAGACTCGCGGTATGACACGGTGATAACGTGCGGAATCCATGATCAACGTGCTCGTGTAACTCAATCAACAACAACGGTGTAAATAAACTCTTTGTATTTCCACCACAATATCAGGTTACAAGATTACAGAATCTAATCAAGTCTATTCTGATATCGTCTCACCTCTCCCTGTGTTCTGGTCTCTGTCTAAGCTCTGTTCTGTTCTGCCTGTTCTGGTCTATTTATAAGCACTGTTCTACACCAGGCGAACTTAACAAGTTCGCTTCACTGTGCTTAGGCGAACTTATTAAGTTCGCCTCTAATAGGCTAAGCGAACTTATTAAGTTCGCCTCTGATATCCCAGGCGAACTTAATAAGTTCGCCTCTGATAGGCTAGGCGAACTTGTTAAGTTCGCCTCTAGCAGAACTTACACAGAATTTTATCAACAGTTACAAAACATGTCCTCACAGACTCCCCTATAACTGTTGCTAACAATTCTATCAAATACAAGTCAAAGACTCTAAGACTAAGACATAATATCTTCAAGCTCGTTGTCACCAGAATATGCTCCAACACCACCTGAGATAGAAAACATGAAAACAAACATATATTGGCCTCATGAGATTTGCTTCTTATTAGAACTCCTTGGTGAACTTGGCCAATAATATTTTCAAAAAGATGTTCCTTGTTGATCCTCTGTGGTGGTACCATCTCCAGCTGTATCCCTTGCTCAAGATTGCTTTGATTTTGATAAGGGGTTTCTTCATTCATGGTTGAAGAGTCTTCAATATCAACAGCTACATTAGTATTATCAGCAATAGTATTTGCAGCATCTACAACATTTACCGAAGAGTCTTCATTCAAATTTTCATTTTCAGACATGCTGCTGCTGGTGACATTGGACAGTCTGGTTCCGGCTTCACTTGCTTCAATGGCTTCCATAATAGATGGAGGATCAATGGATGGGCTTTTTAGACTGATAGAAGATTTAGGAAAATCCAGTCTGTAGTCAGATGAGAAAGTGAAAGCAGGTGCTTGTGAAGAGGTAGACTCCATATTTGAGAAGATGAGAAGCTTGAATATTTAGGTGAAGGAGTCTATGTCAAAGAGTCAGTTTGGGCCTTTTCTCTGTTCATATACAATGTGTTCTCTACATTCCACATTGGCTGATTCTTCCACAATTCTTGTTCTTGAGTTGAATACTCTGTAGGCGTTGGATTAAGAGGAATAGCCCACAAAATATCCTTCATCAGATTTGGCACCAAACTTAGGAAGAACCCCATGTGTGATCAGAATTGTGCATGGACATCCAAAAGGTTTTAGAAATCCAATGTATGGAACTCTTTGGAACCATAGTTCATAAGGTGTCTTGTTGAGAGGCTTGACTATGAGAACTCTATTTTGCACATAGCAGGCTGTGCTTACTGCTTCTGCCCAGAATGTGAGAGGTAGTTTTGAGTCAGCCAACATAGATCTTGCTAACTTAATTAAAGTTATGTTTCTTCTTTCAGCAACTCCATTTTGTTACGGAGTTCTTGGAGCACTATATTATCTTTCTATTCCCTTGTTCTCACAGAAACAGTTCAAAGTGTGGTTCTTGAACTCTGTGCCCTGATCACACCTTATTATCTTTACCTTCTGATTGCTTTGATTCTCTACCCTAAGGATGTAGGATTTGAGAATTTCAGCAGTTTCATCTTTAGTTCTCAAGAAGTATACCCATGAGATTCTAGTGTAGTCATCAGTTATCACCAGACAGTATGACTTCTTACCCATTGACATAATATTTGTAGGACCAAAGAGATCCATATGCAACAGCTGTAGTGGAGTATCATTTGTATTCAAAGTCTTGGGCTTGTGAGAACTATTGTGTTGCTTCCCCTTCAAACAAGCAATGCAATGATCTTCTAGCTGGAATTCTTTATCAGGAAGCCCTCTGACAAGATTATCTTTCACCAATTGTTTATAGTTTTGATGTTAACATGGCTTAATCTCCTGTGCCAGAGAGCTGATTCATCAACTGAAGCTTTTTACAGAAAACAGGATACACTGCCAGATGGAGTGACCTCATTCATGTCAAGCACATAAAGATTTTCTTTTCTCTGAGCAGTTAATCATATCTTTTCTTGTGACCTGGCTGTTCCTACACATAAACCAGGAGACAGTACAAAGCAATCTTTATCTGTGAAGAGCATCCAATGCTTTTGATCACAGACATGGGAAACACTCATGAGATTGAAGTCCAGTTCTTTGACACAGTTTACATTATCAATACTCATTCTTTCATTTGACACAGTTCCTTTTCCAGTAATATATCCTCCTTTTGAGTCACTTCCAAAGGCAACATATCCTCTATTTCTGAAGTTAGAGAGGATGGATATGTTTCCCGTCATGTTCCTGGAACAACCGTCTACCACCCAGGTGTTATTCTTGTGACCTGGCTGTCCCTACACATGAGAGAGATCTAGTTAGTGGGAGGAATCCAAGAGCTTGCATCCTTGTAAAAAAGGGTTCTCGGATTATCAGTATCAGCATGTGTGCATTCAACGGAACCAATGATGATTCTTGGAGGAATTTTGGCTTTCCAATGCTGAATTGGTGGTTTTCCAGCTCTCTTTGCTTTGTCAGCAGCATATGTTGTAACTGAGGACTTTTGCTTATCAGCAGCAGATTTTGTTGCTGATGATGGTTTTACTTGAGCAGCAGCAATCTTGGTTGCTGCTAAAGGCTTGTCTTTGGGTCGCTTGGGCTTTAATTGATCAGCAACATTTTTGTTGGCTGCTGATGGTTTAACTTGGGCAGCAGCAATCTTGGTTGCTAATGAATTCCTTTGGTTGCTTGAGTCTTACTTGATCAGCAGTAGTTTTGTTTGCTGCTGATGGTTTAATCTTCGTAGTATGCCTACCCTTCTTCATCTTACTGATAGGCTTTTGTTGAAGAGGAATTTTATGAAGAACCTGGTTGAGAGGATTAAACTTACAATTTACAGCAAAGTGGTCTGATTCACCACATATGATGCAGGATTGTTGAGGTTTTGGCAGATGCTTTCTTGGTGGGGATAGAGAGTTTCTGAACTGAGTTGCTTTGGCTTCAAAGCTTCTTACCTTTTTTTTCTTGTTTTTTTTCTCAAAAGCGTGTTGCTTTAGGTTTCTCTGTTGTTGAAGGTAATAAAATCAGGTGCTGGCAGTATGATTGTATTTCCCACACACAAAGCACGATTTAGCCAGTTTGTCCCTTTGAAAGTACACATAGTCCTTTCTCTTGAACAAGTCTTTGAAGTTCCAAGGGTGAGCTTTGTTGTGCTCAAAGGTGGCTTCTTCCAATGTCTTTTGAAGATATGGAGCTCTCTCTCCAGGCGCATGGCATATGTCAAACACATTCCTTTGTTGGATTGATTTGGATTGAGGCTTTGAGTTGGTGGAGGTTGAAGACTGTCCCTTTTCAACAGTTAGCTTTCTTCTTTCTAGAGGATAGCTGATCCTGATTTGTCTGGTTGGTTGAGATACTGGTACTGTTTTGAAGGGATGAAAGGGCTTGGATTGTTGGCTTTAATAACTTCATAGGTAGGTGGTGTTGAAACTTCATTGGTTTCAGTGGAGTCTGAGCATGTTGACTCAGACTCGGATGAAGTAGTGCATTCTTGCATAGGGATTTCTTGGACAACAGGGTCAAGTTTTCGGTTGGCCATGTCATGGTTGGAAAGATTGAAACTTGGTTCATGAATGGCTACATAGTCAGCGGGTGGAGGAACAACGTTGTAGGGTTGATCAGCTTGGAATCAAAGACCAGCAGTTACATTTTCATGAATTTGAGCATCCAAACGTCTTTGCAGCTTTTTGGATGCAAACTCATATTTTTCCACATGGACCTTTTGGTCTGCTAATTCGGCCCTTGTAGCTTTTAACTTAACTAGAAGATCATCAATTTGAGTTTCAAGGTTTGTTTGTTCATGTTTTAATGATGAAATTTCTTTCTTTAAACAATCAACTTTTTCCTTGTAACTGTTTTCAACTTTTTTAATTTCATTGTTTGTTTGGTGAAATTCTTCATTTTGATCTATGAGATTCTGGTTATGTTTCCTGTATCCAAGGAACTTATCAATACAAGTTTGAGTACAAAGATTTTCATATACCTTAGGTGGTACTTCTGATGTGTCTGCCATGAGAGCTTGATTATTGCCAGGAATATCCTCATACTGGAAGCTCCAGTCAAAGTCAGCAGTTCCAACAGCTGCACAAGCTGTAGTTTGTGTAGGAGGAATGGCCTGTTGTTGTTGTTGCTTTCTTGGCTGAGCTTGGTGAGCTTGTCTGGTATGAGCAGCAACTGGGTTTGCCTTTGGTTCCTTGCATTCTCTAGCAAAATGACCAAGTTGGTTACAGTTGTAACACCTCAATTTGCTTTTATCCAAGCCAACCCCGGTGTTAGAGTTGTTGCTTGGAACGGGTCTTCCTGTTCTTGAGTAGAACCATTTTGCTCTTAGAGAGAGCATGGCATAGGAGTGTTGTATATCTATTTCTTCTAAATCATCTGGATGAAAACATTCCAGATCTTCCTTGATAAAGGACATATTGCTTGAGTTTTCAGAGACAAAATAAGCAGAGGTTGATATTTGAGGTGGAGCTTCAAGAAGAAATGGTGAGTTGTTTGATTGAGAGGTTGGAGTTTGGGGATGAGTGACGATGGAGGATAATAGTTGCTTGAACTAGGACCTGAGTGGTCAGAGTGGAGGGCAGAGGAGGTGGTGGTGGATGTTGAGACTGTTTGGTAGCTTGAGCTTCTTTCCTTGGCCTGAATCATCTCTAATTCATAGGTCTTTAGCATACCGAAAAGCTCAGTCATCTGTAGAGTCTTCAGATTCTTAGTTCTTCAGATGGACACCGTGTAGAGTGTCCAGCAACTGGGTAGACACCTGATGAACTTCTTGAGAATATCTTCATTCTCCAGCTTCACTTTTGAGCACTGCAGCTCACCTACAAGATAATTATATCTGTTATATAAAACAGTTAGAGACTCACCTTCCTTCCAGATGAAGTTTTCATATTGCTGCTTCAGGATGTCTCTTCTGTTTTCTTTTACTTCCTCTGAACCAGCAAACATCTTCTCAAGAGCCTCCCATAGCTCCTTTGCAGTTTTGTATCCTCTGAAGTTGTGAAAAAATTCATTTGGTAAGCACATCTGGATGGCTCCCAAGGCCTTGAAATCTACCTCCATTTTCTTGATGTCTTCATCAGAGTATTTGGAGGATTCTTTGGGAACCAGTGTACCTCCGGAATCAGCGGGGGCCACCATGGGTATGTATGGTCCATTTTTAATGGATTTCCACATCCCATATTCTTGATAGCAGAAGAAGCTTTCCATTCTGTTCTTCCACGTTTCATAGTCTTCTCCAGACACCAGTCTTGGTGGTCTGTTGATGCTTCCAATATCTTCAAGTCCATTGTTTTGTGCCATTTTTGATTTGTGATAATACTTTAGCAAAGAGATAGTTTTGAATAGAACAAGAGAATGATTAAACAAGTGTGAGTTTGTTTAATATGTGAGCCAAAGCTCTGATACCACTTGTAGGATCGGTGAATACAAGATGATTCTATTCTAGTTGAGATTGGCGGAAACAATCACAACTAAGCAATGTAATCAAGTAAACAAGAAAAATACTGATAAATGCAATTTGTATTTAGCTTCAAAGATTACAAGATTACAGAGAAAACTCTTAAGAAAAAGCACTGTATACAATGACTCTATGTACTACTTATATAGTTACTTAGAATCAAGACAGGCCCTTGATTCTAAGGATCAGATCTAACACAAGCCGTTGATCTTGTATTGAAGCTATTCTACATGTAACGACAATAAAAACTACAAAAGTTATCTTTACTCAAACGTCTTCTTAGGCATCATTGCTTGATTCCTTGGAAGAAGAGCGTCGTTGTCTTTTATTATCTTGCATTAGTAACATTCTTTCTGCGTAGTGTTGCAGCAGAAAGTTGTCAGTGGTAATGGTTGCTTTATCAAAGCTAGGTAGCTGCAACGTTTGATCTTCAGAGGGAATGGCTATCAGCAGCAATGTTGTTGATCAGCAGCAAGACACAACTGTCCACAACTGCTGATGATTTGCCTATCAGCAACAACTTTGGTCTTCAGCAGATAAGGCTATCCGCAACATATTTGTTTTTCAGCAGAAAAACAAGTATCCGCTGCAGATAAGCTTATCCGCAACAGTTTGTCGATCTGCAGCAAACTCTGAGGTCCACAGAAGTTGTACTTAGAGATATTTGTAGCCATCAATCTTTATTCTACAGCTACAAAATCTTCTAAGTCTTTTTGCTACACACTTCATTCTTTTCGCTGACAGATGCTGCTGCTGATGCTGATGGTCTATGCTGCAGATGGTTGTTACTGCTGCTGATCAACAACTTTGCTGCTGATAGACCATTATCTGCTGAAGATCAATGTTGCTGCTAATTGGCTTATCAGTAGCATCCAACACTTATGCTGCTGATGTGGTGCAAAGCACACATCTTATTTCTGAGTGTTTTAGTATGTTTTAATTAGTTTTATATTTGTTTCGTGTCGTTTTAAGTTCGTTTTGAGTCGTTGTTATGATTTCAGGAGCTCACGTGGAATAGAAGTGAAATCACGAAGAGACCGAGCAAGAGAAGAAGTCCCAAGGAATTAAAGTCAAAACGTGGGAAAAGCTTTCGCGGTACGCGAAGACTCAGAGCCAATCTTTCGTGGTACGCGAGAGATTCTGGATAGGCGCCCGACTAATTTTTTCTTCGCGCTACGCGAGGAACCCAACCAAGTCTTTCGCGGAATGTAACATCCCGTATTTCGAAAGCGATAGGACGAGCACGGGACTTACATAGAATTAAAGAAGAAGAAACGTTTAAAAGAGGCAAATGTACGTTTTGAGTAAAGTATAACTATATTATTGGCAAGCGTTTATTATATTTTCATATACATAAACAAAGGCATAATATACGTATTAGCATTTTCAAGTAAAGCAAAGATATATCTTATGGCAAACGTTTACTATATTTTTATATATACATAAACCAAGGAACGGTATATGTTTTAAGCTATATTTCAGTAATGGCAAAGGTATTTATGGCAAGCGTTTACTATATTTTCATATACATAAACAAAGGCATAATACATGTTAAAGTTATGATCAAGTTAAAGAAAGTTGTATGAACTGAAAGGGAATAGATTTCCCACATGAATGTGTACCAGCTGTAAAGGTACTTGGGACAGATGTTACTTGTACAAGATGTCAGATATGGGTTTTACCCATTAGTAAGAACCTTTGTGTTTGCTAACGGTTATATAACTGGGATGAGTGAGGGCGGTTGCTCGGGAGGTCGGGAGGTCCACGCAACCTCCCCTTAGCATTAAGTTGTATTCTCGGTTCATGGACGTCAGCCATGGGAGCGGTACAGTAGTGACAAGGGAATTGACGGATAAGCGGTATTGTCGGTTCATGGTCGTTGGCCATGGGGGCATTGACTAGGTACTTGTCGGTTCATGGATGTGAGCCATGAGGGCACTACAGTGTAAAGGAATTGACGGTTTATTATATATTTTAACCTGATTTGAAAAGTAACGTATATAAAGTTTTGCCTTAAGGGCAGTATGTATGTATTAGTAAATCTTTTATATAATTGATTTAAAGTATATGTTAGAACTCACTCAGCGTTGCTGATTTTTAGTATGCATGTCAGTTAAGTGTAGGTGGCTTTGGACATGGATGCTTGGCTTGGCGAGAAGAGTTACCCGAAGACCAGAGTCTAGCATCCCGTTTATGTTAATATTTTAGTTCGTTCAGACAAGTTTCAGTTTGTATTTTGTCAAGTTATGTTTAGACGTGTCATGTATTTCCGCTGCGTATGTTGAAGTGTTAAATCGTTTCCGCTTTGTTATTGAAACTCTTATGTTAAAGTTCTATGTGTTGATGAGTAAAACCAACAAGTGAGGCTTCCCGGGTTTGGGGCCTTACACGGTACGCGGGGGCTATGTAAATCCGCAAAAAAATCCCTAATTAGACTTTATATCGAATTGTAATGCCAGAAGTTAGGGAGTTCTATCATTCAGCAGTCTTGAGAGGTGCTAGAGGCGATTTTAGGAGTTGAGAAGGAAATTAAAGAGCAAAGTCGGAGACTTTGGATCCCGGGTTCATTAGTTTAGCGTATTCGGTTTTCAAGCTTTGATTTTTATCTTTGAATTTGCGGTGTTGAAACCATGTTTCTCTTTTTTACTTCTGTTCTAGATGTTTTGAGCATGATACTAGGCTAAACATTGATACTGCCTAGGTTAAAGATGATTTCTTGTTAAAGTCTTGATTTTTATCGGGTTTTGGATCTATTGATGGATTAATGATTTTGTAAAGATCTTAGTTTGATAATTACGATGAATATGCATGTTCAATTCTAATGTATGATTAATTATAGTTCCGTATGATATTGGTGAATGTCTTTCAGTTTGGATAGAATATCTAGATCATAGGCCGTGTGTTTGTGATTGTTTGTATGGTTTGCTAGACGTAGTATTCCATAGGAGCTGTGATTGAGAGTTAATTAGATCTGACTGTTAAACTTATCTTAATACCCGAAAGGTGAGAGATAATCGGTTAGTCTTCGTTATTAGGATTCCGAGTTTGAATTGTCCGAGAGGAGGTTCCCTTAGGTTTTTAGTGATTGTTGCTAGTCCGTATCATAGTGTGTTAATATGAGACGACCCCGTGCATCTTTGATGTATTGTGTACTGTGAGACTGAGAGGTGATCTGTCTGTTGGGTACATTGTCATTGTTGGAGAGACTGAAAGGCAATCCGACCATCTGGTGAGTTTATTGCATCTTTAGGTTTTCCTTGTGGTGACACCCTGAGAGTGACTAGAGATCCACTAAGTTGTCTTTAATTGTTATCCTTAGAAAACCAGTCCATCATTGTTTCCATAACCGGTAGAAGTCTTGGTTTTGCAAGTAGGATTCCGACTTAGGTTGTGTTCTTCCCATTCCTGGTATTTCCTGAGTTCTTTGTCTGATAGTTAGAGTCGTTCATTTGTTTTCATTAGTTTAAACGGTAGTGTAGAACCACCACCCCCCCCCGCAAACCATTATTCATAGTTCAAGTCAGTGTCTAGTTTAGCTATTCAGTGTCTCTAGGGTTCGATAATCCGGTTTGCCATTAAGCTGTGCTACACTCGATAGGTTCACTTGCCTGTTAGTGCGGTCTAGTTCATAGGTATTCCGTTTATTACTTAGGATTCTAGATTAGGTTTTTATTTATAGTTTTTATAGACCTTCTGGGCGACATCAAGTTTTTGGCGCCGTTGCCGGGGACACTTGGCAATAGCAATATTAGCTTTGATTAGTTCTTTGTGTGATTTTTGGTTTATTTTCTTTCTTTCTTTTATCTTGAGTCTTAATTGTCTACGTTTTCTTATATGCTATCTGTGTGTCTTAATATACGATCGAGTCTTTCTGTGTTTTGAGTCCTTCTTATTTGTCTTTTTTATCTTTCAGTTTATGCAACGTACTCGTTCGCAGGGATCACCCCAGTTTTAAGCTTATTCAGAACCTGAGCGAGAGCTTCACGAGAGCACCAGCGACTTCCGGGAGCGTTTGAAGACGTTGTGTAAAAACCATGTACGTGATACTAGCCCTATCCCTTTTCCTAAAATGGGCGACGCTGACCCACCAGCGAGACGTACCGTGCACCAGAGAGCCAGTGATGGTGTTACTAGGGCGAGATCTCCGATCACCCTCCCTACTATGCCAAACACAAATAGTTGGCAAGTCCCATCACATGTCATGAGTACCATAACTCATTCTACTCAATTTCATGGACACGAGGATGAGGATGCACCAGGACATCTGTCTCGCTTCGTGAGAATATGTGATGCCTTCAATATCACTGGTGTGTCTAGGGACGCAATCTACTTGCGTCTCTTTCCATTCTCGCTCTCTGGGCGTGCTGCCACTTGGCTAGATACCCTCCCCCATATCTCTATCACCACCTGGGAGGATCTACAAGACAAGTTTCTTAAAAAGTACTATCCACCTTCCAAGGCCGCTCGCCTTAGGGACCAGATCCATTCCTTTCGTATTGACCCTGACGAGCCTTATCACGTGGCCTGGGAGCGGTTCAACGCGTTGTTGAGCCGATGTCCCCAGCATGGTCTTTCTGACTGGGCAATAGTGGAGAAGTTCTACAATGGTCTAACCTTCGAGAAGCAGCAAATGTTCAATACTGCTGCGGGAGGCCATATCATGGATAAGAAAGAAACTGCTGAATGTGATGAGATGTGCGAGAGCTTCACTCTAGCTGAGAAACAGCAGCCACGTTTCGTTAGGAATTCCATTCCTACTGCTTGGACACCAGACTCTTCTGCTAGAGGTGTTCATCAGCTCACCCCTGATGCTAGCATGGCTGCTGCACTTGCAGCAATGGCGAATGAGATCAAGGAGCTAAAACTGAGTGCTCAAAGGTGTGAGGTGTTCAGAGGAGGCCTCGACAACAGGGATTGCCCCGTCAGTCAGCAGGAGCATGTTGATTTTGTAGGCAACCAGAACTGAGGATTCAACAACTCTAGCAATTCTTATGGCTAGGGATGGAGATCTGGAAACAACCCGTCTGGGTTTAATTCCCGCCCTAATCAGCAATCTGGAGGTGAAGCAGGGGAGCAGCATGAACACAAAGAGGATTGAGGAGATCTTGGAGACTAAAACCCAAATGCTTGCCCACTTGGTAGTAAAGTACAAGGAGACTCAACAAAGACTGGATGCTCATGATACCTTACTGAAGAATCAGCAATCCGCATTCCAGGATCTGCAGCGCACGATCGGAGACATCGCTAAGAGTTTGAAGGATAGACAGGGAGGTCCGTCTTCAGGCCCCAATGCGTCAGTGATGGTCGTGTCCACTAGGAGTCGAAGAGAGAGTAGAGCCACCGGTAGAGGATGAAGAGCCGATAGACGAGGAGATAGTGCTAATGAAGCATGCCGAAAAGGAAGAGGAGAAGAAGAAAGGGGTGGAGATGAAGACCCCTGAGATTGACCTGAGCCGTGTTCCCTACCCAGCGTGCTTGCTGCCTCATAAGTATGCTAGGGAGTACGACAACTTTCTTAATATGTTCAAACAGCTTAAGGTCAATCTTTCGTTCATAGAGGTTCTCCAGCATATGCCAAAATATGGAAAGTTCTTAAAAGATATTCTTTCCAACAAGAAGAAGCTGGAGGAGGTCTATAAAGTCTAACTGATTGAGCATTGCTCTGCGGTGGTGCAGAACAAACTGCCAGAGAAACAGGCGGACCCGGGTTACTTCACGATCCCGTGTCTGCTTGGCGGTTTACCCATGAACCACGCGTTGGCCGATCTAGGTGCTAGCATCAATCTGATGCCTTATTCTATATATAAGCAGCTAGACCTGGGTGAACATAAGGAGACGCGCATGAGCATATCCTTGGCTGACCGTTTAGTCAAGTATCCAAAAGGAATTGTGGAAAACTTGCTAGTGAAGATAGACAAATTCGTCTTCCCTGTGGTTTTTATCATTCTGGACATGGATATGGATGACAGAGTCCCACTCATCGTCGGGTGCCCGTTTCTACGCACGCTAAGGCATTGATCGATGTCTTTGACGTAAAGCTCACACTTCATGTGGGGGGTGAGTCTGTTACTTTTGATGCAACAAGGTCCATGAAGGAGGCTAGTGAGCAAAGCCACTCCATTTGCATGATTGATGCCTTCATGAACCACCATCGGGACTCTGATCCAAGAGAGGATGTTGTTGACAAACCTGCCCCCGATTTAGGAGGACCATCTGACTGGGTATTGGAATTAGAGGAGTTGTTGGAGGTACCAGATGAGTACGGTGATGAGGTACATGATGATCTGCTAGAGATGATGGCAGAGTTAGAAGGGATCATAGTAAAACCCCAAGTGTGGGGAAGTTAGAGAATGTGGAGGATCCCGATGATCCTGGTGAGAGTTTAGAGGTAATTCCATTAGAGACACCTACTCTTGCACCCTTACCTTTTACCGATGCTCATGCTGAGGGGCGAGATACCGAGTCGTCCCCTAGTCTAAGCCACCCCGTGGGAGAACCCCGAGCGTTGAGTGACTCTTGTAATATAAGGATAGTGAAAACCCCAAGTGTGGGGATGTCTAGGAGTGAAAAACTGCTTGGGTACTTGAACCGTGTTATTTTCGGACCGGGTAGGTTTAAATTTTGGTGGAAACACCCGAATGATAGATGTGATAGAGGTTTAGGGGTTGGAAATTGTTGGTTGATGGTATGGAGAGATGGGATATCGAGTAGGATGAAGGCGGTGCCAGTTAGAATCAAAGAGAAACCTCCTGATTAGGCTTATTTAAATCTCGGGCCAGTACCCGGGTGTATAGTTTGTATAATTGATTTGCTCTATTTTCGTGTCATTTTTGGTGTTCTTCGGTGTGTATGTTTTGTTTTGTGTGTGTCTTGCAGGAAATTGCACTAGATTCGGTGAGGAAAATCATCAAGAACAAAGTTCCAGGTATTTTTACTTTTGTTTTTATAGTTGGAACAGGTTTTTAATGGATTTGGGTGACAAAAATTTTCAGGGGTCAAAAATTTTTCTAAGTATTAAATTGATTTTACCTTCTGTGAATGAACCTCCCTCGCGGTACGCGAGGGTTTAGTTCCTAGTCTTCGCGGTACGCGACATGCCATAAAAAAGGTAGGCATAAATGCCACTCTCTCGCGGTACACGAGGAGTGGCCGCCAACCTTTGCTGTACACGAAGCTCCCCTGAAATGCTCCCACTTACGTTGTTTCCCATGGTTTCCCCATTCTGTTACCACCATCGTCCACTACCATTCCATCTATTGCCATCCACCAACACACCATCCTTCATCACCATCATCCCATTATTACCACCACCATTGGAAACTTAAGGACCGTTCGTGATCGATTCACCTTGTTATGGCACTTGTTGATGCACTTTCCTGTGACGACACTCTGGATAGAGTCTAGGTTTGTATGTCTAATGTCTGTATTTTGTCTTTGTATGTAAGAGTCATTATGTAATAGTTTATCGAGTTGTATTTACGTTTACATAATGTGTTGTTGATTTCTTCCAAGTGTTGTGCGCACTTGTATGTGCACAGGAGAAAGATCCTGCGTACTTAGCAAGTACGCAGGAAGACCTATGCGTACTTGTTAAGTACGCAGGAGTAATTGGTCCTGCGCACTTACTAAGTGCGCAGGCATCAGGTCAGTATAAATATGATAGGTTCACAGAAGCTAAGTACGCAGAACCATTTGTTCAGACGAACTCAGTTCTGCTAAGTACGCAGCTTGTATTCTCTCTGTAACCGTCGAGTGTTTATAATACAAAGAACGATTATTGTGACTCTTGTGTTCGGTTTACTTTGTTCAGTTAGACTCTCCACCTAGTCACGGGTATTCCGCACCCGGTCCGACTAGTAGACCACTTGCATGTGACGATCCACCACACCCGAGGGACCTACAAGTGGTATCAGAGCCTCGGTGTTCGCTGATTTGTGTTCCAGTTTCGATTTTTTAGGGTTTTGAGCAAAACGAGTTCGTAACCTAAAATCCTTAAAATCGAGTTTGTTATCACTTCATTTGGTGTTTGGAAGGCTAAGGGTTTGTTAGATGATGTTTTTGAAGCTTTTGGAAGCATTAATTTCTCAGATCCATCACTTTTCGAGCATTTTCCTCAAAATCCGTCAAGAACGCTGTTACTTTTTGATAAGTACGCAAATTCAGCTTTTCTGCGTACTTACTAAGTACGCATGGGTTTTGCCCTGCGTACTTACTAAGTACGCAAGAGAAGTTGTCCTGCGTACTTGTTAAGTACGCCTGAGTATTTCCTCTGCGTACTTAGCATGTACGCACGGGCATTTTGCGAACTTATCAAATACGCATGAGCACTTGGCTTTGCGTATTTACTAAATACGCATGAGCACCCTTTATGTGCGTATTTACTATGTACGCATGAACTAGCATCTGCGATTCAAAAAAAAAAAAAAGAGTTTTTTGGCGGGAAAACCTTTCTTGTCCAAAACTTTGTGTGATCATTTGTACGCGTGTTTCGGCCCATTCTTGAGAAGATAGTAATTTTGGTTTTTCCGGACCAGAATTTGTATACGATGTGGCTTGGCGAAACACGAACGAGATTTTTGTTGGATGATACCACTTGTCATACATTGTTTAAGGGTCCATACCTGAAAATGTAGGCTACGAGTATCCGGGATACTTATTTAATAGGGTATGAATGCTGAACTAATGGGAGCAATTGGGTCGTCATCGGCTAAAGGTCTCGTTCTATTTGTGAAGATGTGGCTGCTTTGGGTCTTTCGAAAAAAGAATCATCTTGTTTAGGTATTCAAACCTGAATATGTAGGCTACGAGTGTCCTCGGATACTTCTTTAATAGGGGATGAATACTGGAACAACTTGAACCCAAGGATTTGCTGTTTTGGATCTTTGCAAAGGAGTTAAGAATAAAATCCTGGAGTTGGCTAGTTGTGCTTGTTGAGGATTTGAGTGAAGTGGTGATGAAGTTGGTCATAGTTTACAGAGAAATGAGGGGGATAATATCTAGTATTCATGAGACATTAAAGAGGTGGTGGAAAAGCCGTTGGTACTTCCTATATATATACCTCTTTGACGTAACATGGATCTCAACCGTGATTTCTCGTGTAAACTATATTTATCGTGTTTGATTCTATCATGTGTCTTCAAGATGAAGCTGGATATTCGTTGGATTATTAGTTGAAGATGGAACCTTTTACCATTGGCCGATGGGATAGGAAACATACCCTTGTTTCTGGTCTAGTCAGATGGAGCTTAACCTGAAAGGGGATATTGGAAATGAACGTCTTCAGGAATTTGGTTGACTCGTGAAGATACAGGATAGAGTTGGACACATCTGGTTGAAGACTTAAGTTTATCTTACCGGAATTCCTATGGGAGCTGATTAGTTTGATGCAGGTTATTGGAAACTCAAACTCTCTATCATTTGCCAGCTGATTTGGAGCTGTCTTAGTCTACTATTGTTACCTGTTTAGGAAGACATTGTCAGACTCAGAAGTCTAAGTCAGGGTGGAGGTTGCTACTGCTGAGAGGATGAACTACAATGAGTTGTGTTGGGTTAGTTGGTTCTTATTGAAGCACTTGGTTTGGTCTACAATGAAAGCTACAGGTATGAGGGAGTCGGGTATGTCATCACTCGGCAACTGAAGACTGAAGTTTGAAGATTTGAAGATCTCAAGTGGAATGCCAGAAGAAAGATCAAGTCTCGCCAGATGACACGTGATGTCATTAGTTTAGAGGGAGTCTGTTAGGACATTCTTTGTAAACTGATGTATATCAGTGTTAGTGATAGATAGAATTTGATGCTATAGTTAAGAGGGAGTTTGTAGAAGCATGTTTTGTAACTATAGATTAAATTCTATGTATCGGTGTACGTGGCTAGTACGTAGGAGGGTGTTCCTGAGTACTTAGCCCGCACACCAGTTTGATCCTGCGTACTTAGTAAGTACGCAAGGCTTTTGCCTTGCGTACTTGTCAAGTACGCATTACCAAACCATGCGTACTTGTCAAGTACGCAGGAAGTGTTCCTGCCCCTATAAATAGAAGACTTGTCTTCATTTGTAGGTGGAACTCTGGAACTAGGTTTATCCGGGTCGGGAAGAGCTCTCCCGACCCCTGGACCGTGAGCTTAGATGAGAGATGTGTGTTCCTTCGGTATGTAGTCTGTAATACGGGATGACTTCTTTGTTATGGATTACGTTTCGTTTCATCGTCTTTTATCTTTGTTCTTGTTTCTCTGTCTCGTTTCTTTGTTCCCACACAAATCACATAACAGATCGTGTTATTATCCGCTGCGCGACGAGGCTCCCGTGACCTACAAGTGGTATCAGAGCACTTGTAGGTCCCCTGGTGTTAGATCGATTGACGTATAGGAGATGAAACCAATCAACAGAGTGCGGAATCCTCTGTGATTAGCTTGAACAAGATGACTAGATACGATGAGAACAAACACAAGTATATAAAACTTTGTCTATTAGCATCAAACAACCGATTACAAAGGGTTTTCTCTCAAGAACTTGTTCAGACCTAGTTTCTACAAGAACCCTAACAGCTATTTATACTCACAGACTCAGGTTGCGTACTTGCTAAGTACGCAGGACAAACTCTCCCTGCGTACTTGCTAAGTACGCATCCACTAAAACAACCGAAAACACACATGAACAAAGACTCGACTATACAGCTCGATCAGATACAAACGACTCTCATAAACTACAAACAATCTTCAAGCTGCTTGTCACAAAACATGCTCCAACAAACTCCCCCTTGACAACAGCTCTGAAGATGTTTGTCACATGCTTCCAAATAAGCTCTAACAGACTCCCCCTGACAACAGCTTCAGAAGTCTTCAGAAGTTGTCTTCAAGTCTGCTCACATCATGAAGTCCAGACATTAAAGAGGCTTTTTCATCTCTAATATCTAGTATTCATGAGACATTAAAGAGGTGGTGGAAAAGCCGTTGGTACTTCTTATATATATACCTCTTTGACGTAACATGGATCTCAACCGTGATTTCTCGTGTAAACTATATTTATCGTGTTTGATTCTATCATGTGTCTTCAAGATGAAGCTGGATATTCGTTGGATTATTAGTTGAAGATGGAACCTTTTACCATTGGCCGATGGGATAGGAAACATACCCTTGTTTCTGGTCTAGTCAGATGGAGCTTAACCTGAAAGGGGATATTGGAAATGAACGTCTTCGGGAATTTGGTTGACTCGTGAAGATACAGGATAGAATCAAACACGATAAATATAGTTTACACGAGAAATCACGGTTGAGATCCATGTTACGTCAAAGAGGTATATATATAGGAAGTACCAACGGCTTTTCCACCACCTCTTTAATGTCTCATGAATACTAGATATTAAAAAAGTTTTGAAAACTCAGGTACAACCGTTTTGTGGCTATACTCTGTAAAATCAGGTTTTGAAAAATTTGGTCTTTCACCAGTTAGCTTTCCAGAAACAGGTTTTTGATCAAACTTACCCTTAAGAAATTCTCTTTCTAATTTTCTCAAACGTTTGTTCAGTCTCCGTTTTTGTGGTTTAGAAAGCTTCACCACAGGTGTCTCAAAATGTTGTTCACCAACTGATTTGGGCACATTTAGACTAGCCTTTGGTATTCTACCAGGCTGTCTTTTTGAGATACCTTTCTTCTGAACTGGTGGTCTTTTATCTTTCTGAACCCGTGGAGCAACAAATCTGTCCACTAGTTTGACCGGTGGCTTCACAGATGATTTAACTTGTTGTGGATCAACTGGTTTCTTACTCTGGTTCTTGTGAGGACACTTCACCACAATGTGTCCTACAATACCACAATGAAAACAAGCTCTCTTCTCTTTGTAAGTCCTCCTGTAAGGCTCATTTGATTTGCTATTTGAGGACTCGACATGATGAACAGGAGAATTTGTTTGGTGAACATTTGGTTTACCCGATGGTAATTGGCTTTTGGGAGTGTAGTATTTTTGCAAATTTTCTTTATAGCCAAGCCCGTAGTGAGCTGAAAAAGCTTCCTTTTTAACTTGATTAATGTTTTTATAACCCCCGTAAAGCATTACCTTAAGTTTATCATTTGTTTCAATGATATCAGGTTCAGTTAAAATGCAGTTATCACCATTAGTGATAATGTTTTTGTGGACTTTCTGTTCAGTCAGCAACTCCTCAGAGACTACTCCTTCAGGGCAAGTGTCAACCGACCCATCTTCAGAGGCAGTAACATACTCCTCACTAGATGTGGAATTAGCCTTACTTGAGGATTCATCCTTTTTAGGGGAATCATCCTTATCAGAGGACTCATCTAGACAAGTGAGATCAATGTCTATCAAGCTATTGACAAACTTCCCACTTATTGGTGGAGGAATGGCATTGGTACCAAGACCTATACCCTTCATTTTCCTCACTACTGATTCGTAGTGCTCCACCACAAAGCGAGAGTTTTTCAACTTCTCATTTGTACATTTTAACTGTAGGATCTCATTTTGCAGTTTGTTGATTTCATTGTTCCGTTTTTCTAACCCCCTATACGCAATATCCAAGTGAACTTGTTGCTCACTTATTTGTAAAGAATATTCACATTTTTCCTTTTTTAATGTTTCAACAGATTCTTTAAAACGTTTTTCGTTTGCTTTGTAATTATGAGCTGCCATAGTTAGGGGTTCGATTTTGTCTTGGAGCTTAGAAATTTCATGCTTTAGCTCTAGACATTTAGAACAAGAAATAACAGCAAAAGAGTTAGAATCTACCTCATTTGACGAACAAGATGCCTCTCCAATCGCCATGAGAGCAACAGCAGTGGCAGACTCTTCTTGGTCAGCTACAGAAGCTTCCCTTTCTTCTTCAAGAGGAATTTCACATTCATTTTTTTTATCCTTTTGAGCAACCGAAGATTTTGGTGAATCCACATAATTTATCGTCTTTACTTTCTCGTTCAAGCATCCTTCACACTTCATTTGAACTGCTTCCCATAAGCTTTTTGAAGTGTAGTAACTGCTAAATTTATAGTTGAATTCTTGTGAAAAAGCCATTTCAAGAACCTCTCTAGTCTTCTTTTCTCTATCAAATTCTTTCTTTTCTTTCACCGTGAACTTTGATGGAGGTTTTGGAGTGTTCGGATCACCCAAGAAAGTGTAAGTAGGAGGGGTATATTCTTCCTCTATTGGTTTCCAAAAACCTTCATCGGTCAAAGAAACTTACTTAGAAAGCCGAGCTTTCCAAGTAGTATAATCATTTAGAGATACGAGTCTAGGAGGCGGGGGCCATGTTCCAAACTCATTCTTGTAACACAACATCATTGTAACACTTAAACCAAGTAAATTTTTTTTTTTTTTTTAACTAAGTACGCAGGAACAAAATTAAGTACGCAGGAACAAATATAAGTACGCAGGAACAAAATTAAGTACGCAGGAACAAATATAAGTACGCATGAACAAAATTAAGTACGCAGGAACAAAACTAAGTACGCAGGAACAAAACTAAGTACGCAGGAACAAAATTAAGTACGCAAAAAAGTCGGAAAATAAGGCCTGTTCACCTACTTTTTCAATCAATCACTCAAATCTTGTCTAAAATATGAAATTAATCCAACCAAAAGCTTAGAAATCCAATTCTAACAAACCCTTGATGAATAATTTATAAAATCAAACAACTATTGATATATTTTGAAGCAACCTCAGTACGTGAAAGTGAGGAACAAGAACGCTCAGTTTTTGCTCAACAAACCTTGTAATTCAGTCCAAATCTAGTCGAAAATGTTCAATATCACTCCTATAACACTCAATTTCAAGAGCAAAGCTCTGATACCACTTGTAGGTCCCCTGGTGTTAGATCGATTGACGTATAGGAGATGAAACCAATCAACAGAGTGCGGAATCCTCTGTGATTAGCTTAAACAAGATGACTAGATACGATGAGAACAAACACAAGTATATAAAACTTTGTCTATTAGCATCAAACAACCGATTACAAAGGGTTTTCTCTCAAGAACTTGTTCAGACCTAGTTTCTACAAGAACCCTAACAGCTATTTATACTCACAGACTCAGGTTGCGTACTTGCTAAGTACGCAGGACAAACTCTCCCTGCGTACTTGCTAAGTACGCATCCACTAAAACAACCAAAAACACACATGAACAAAGACTCGACTATACAGCTCGATCAGATACAAACGACTCTCATAAACTACAAACAATCTTCAAGCTGCTTGTCACAAAACATGCTCCAACAAACTCCCCCTTGACAACAGCTCTGAAGATGTTTGTCACATGCTTCCAAATAAGCTCTAACAGACTCCCCCTTGACAACAGCTTCAGAAGTCTTCAGAAGTTGTCTTCAAGTCTGCTCACATCATGAAGTCCAGTCTGTATCTTCAGTCCTTGCCTAGTATATCTGCACTTAATCTCGAACAAGACATAAGAAAGAGAACTATTTGTCTACATTCAAGGATTCTCAAACACTTAATTTCCCAAGTCATAAAAAATGTGAACTTCATGGAAGTTTAGAATATATATATATATATATTTTAAATAAATGAGAAAGAGATTAGAATATACAGGAAAATAACAAAGTTATTTACACAAAGCTATTTACCAAGCAACTTCTTTTTGTTCAAGAGTCGCGAGAAAGGGGATCATACCAGATACAAATTGAATGACACACACATTGAACTAACTTCTATGGGTTCTAGTATCAATTTCAGCCTTAATCATGAACTGCAAACAGTTAGATAATTCATTATATTTCATTATTTCAAGATTAAATAGCAATGATACTATAGACATCATAGAAAATGGGATCATATCATGAATTTCCAAGGTGTTGCAATTTAAACCCCATAGCATATAATTTAAGTTGCCGATATTATAAGACTTGAAACTAAAATCATGTTTAGTCCCTAATTTCGTGTGATTATGGTACTTTTAGTAGATATCATCGTGTTACCCACAATCTAAGTCTTTATCTATCCTCAAGACATGCTAGACTTCATTCAGACATTCAATCTTTACAGTGATGAAGCTGTTTTAGCACAGGAAAATATCCAAGTGGATGACACCTTAATATATGTATTTTTTTATCTTTCAAATACTTTGCATTTGCAAAGATTGACTCATGTTTTGATCACTTGATCAACACATTTATTTAGGTGAGATGAACACTCCAGGTCATTGCGTAAACAAAGCAGAGGAGGTCATCTCTGAATTAAATTCCAATTCTATGCTTGTGGCATATGCATGAAATCAATCCAATTGTGCTAAAACTTCTTCATGACGGTAATCTCATAAAATATCTAAGATTCATCACACAATCTATATCTGATAGAGCTCACCATAGATGTTAAACATACTTAGACGCGGGTTTACGTCACAGATGAATCATGTTAATTATATTTTCACACTACTCAAGTTATAAACACGCTTATAGCCTATCAACAATCCAAATTACACACCTTTATTCTATTTTTGTAATTTTATAATAAATCAGGTAATCATGAGACAATCATTTCCCATTTGTGCAGTCTTAGATGTCTAGATCAACATAAACTTCAATTAAACACTTAAATTACCATTTCAGTCAAATCCTATGGTCTAGTGTGTCAAACAATCACCTGATGTACTATCATTTCCCCTAAAACTTCAAACAACCTTGATTTTTCAAAATTTTCTATATATATATATATATATTTTTTTTTATAGATTTTTGTTTTAAGATCTGTACAAAATTAAAAGAAATGTACCAAATAAAAGGAACTGTAAATGTGAAAGTAAATTAAATTAAAAAGACCTTAAATGAAAGAAAAAAGCTTATTTGAATTGTCAGTAGACTTGAAGAGGTATGCGTCTTTGAAAGTAGATATTAGAAATGATTGCGTCATGTTTACTTAATTGTTTAAATTATTATGTTTTTAATCTGTTTACTTACAAGTAATTTGAATTGTCAGTAGGCTGTATGCGTCTTTGAATCACTAGTAGTGTGGAAACTAAATCTAAATTACAACTGTGATTTGAACCCATGTTTGCAAGTGTGTGTGTGTAAAAGAATAGAAAAGATCATTATCAGATAAAGGATGTTAGATTTTGGCAATAATTTTCTTTTAAGATCAGTTTCGGGTTATGTTGTTAGCACAATTAATGCGGTTCATCTCACTGCCCATACTCACAAGTATGCAAGGAGAGATTGAATCAAGACATGTCTCTACATCAACCGTTGAGCATGTATTCACCCTTGAATCATTCCTGGTTCATTGAAATCAAATCCAGATAAAAGTTGGATCCCGTTACCTTATAATCAAACACCATGTTCATTATCCCGAATCATCATACCGATATTCAAAGAAGAAAATCACATGAAACCAAGACAATTGAATCACTCGATTCTGAATCTTATGATTCTTGATAATCCTTATGGATTCTGCTTGATTTTTCTGTGCTAATTGATGTAACTTCATTCTGAAAATTAAGAATATCATTGGAAAAATCTTAGATGCCTTGAGATAGTGTAAAATATCATAGCATTTAAGTGGGGTACACGTTGTATATTTTATAATTAATAACTTAATACACAAGAACATGATATAAAGATGCATATAGTTTCAAATCTTATAATATTGTCAACTTGAATTACTTGTTTATTTGCTTATTACGTAAGAATAAAGAGTAATACATGACATGATCCCATATTCTTTGATGTTTATATTGTATCGTTTTTGCTAAAAATTAGCCTGATATGATCCTCTGCTCGTGTCTTTGATCAAAAATAGCTTGTGTGAATACTTGTATATTTCTATCTAGAAAAGAACAAAAAGATTTTAAGTTTATGCACTGTTTAAGTTTAATTCAGAAAAAGCCAAAAATATTTTATGTTTAACCTTCATGAATTGTATTTGAATCCTCCCGATTGAATATTTTTATCTTGTTCGTTATTTGACTTGAAAATCTTCATAATTCTGAGTTGAAAATTGCGCACTTAAAGTTTCTGCGCACTTGTCAAGTACGCACGAAGTAAGACTTGCGCACTTAGCAAGTACGCAAGAGTTAATTCCTGCGTACTTGTTAAGTACGCAAGAGTTAATTCGTGCGCACTTAGCAAGTACGCACGAACAATATCAGTGGGGTATAAAACCAACACTTAGAAAAATTTTCAGGTTTACTCATTCAAACCCAAATTTTTTCCCCCCTGCGATTTTTCTCTCAAAATCGAGTGTGTTCAAACCCGTTTTTCATCCCGTCCACATTATCATCTTCGTATTTCATCTCTATGGTGAGAATCTAGGCCGATTCCATCCATAGATTCGTGTTTTTTTGGACCGATTTTTGACTTAGAATTTTTAGGTTAAATCCGTAAAATTTTTGGGGTAAAATGGGTTGTTTGGGTAACTAGTGTCTCTAACAAGTTATTAGGATGCCTAATCGATCCTCCATTTTTCCCTTTGGTCATCGATCGATCCGACGGGTTGAAGTCGAACCGTCAGTGGGTCGTTCGACGACCTAGGTCAAAATTTGATCGTGACTTAGTGGTTAATGGTGTTGATAATGGTACCATAGGTTAGAATCCCTGATTCCGACCTAGTGGCTACCTAATCAACCCGCATTTTGAACGAATTTAAATCTTTAAAATTTTTGCTAAGGGTTGTTCTTGCGCACTTAGTAAGTACGCAAGAAGTCATTCCTGCGTACTTGTTAAGTACGCAAGAGTAAAATCCTGCGCACTTGCTAAGTGTGCAGGACCAACACATAGAAAATTTTTCTAAGTCTGAAATTTTTTTCAAAGTGTAACTACTATTCTATGTCATGTGTGTCTATTTCCATTGTTATAAATTGTTCTGATTATGTTTTCTGTGTGTGTTTGCAGATAATGGCTCGTGCATTCACTGACGAATTCAATCTGTTGGCGCACACTGAACCAGAATGGAAAGGGGCAACCTTACAATATAGAGAGATTGTGGACTTTCTGAACAGATCTAAAATAAGTTATGCAATCTCGGCTAATCCAACAGTCTCAAGACCATACTTAGAACAATTCTGGGAGACTGCAGAGCACGATTGCACAGTATCCCCTAATGTCATAAGGGCTGCTGTTGATGGTCGGGCTATTGCAATCTCTGAAGATACAATCAGACGAGTACTGCAGTTCAGAGACCTTTCCACCGACCCGACATCCTATCCAGATTACTACGTGGATGGGTGTTGGAGGCAGAGAATGGGATATGTCGGGGAAAGGGACTATGCTTCTTACAAGAAAATATGGGTATTAGATCAATGGCGTTATTTTGCCCACATCATGATCATGTGCATCTCATCCAGGAAAGCAGGGAAAGATGCGATGGGTCATGACCTTACAGCAGCCATGGTGGGCTTGTCTCTCAATCGGGGCTACAACTTCTCACGCTTTATTTTCAAAGCAATTAATGACCAGATAAATACAGCTGAGAGATTTAGGTTCCTTTTATACCCGAGGTTTTTGCAACTTTTGATCGATGATGCGTTGCCAAACCTGCGTGCTATCGGGGAGAGACTACAAGTGAAAAGGGTGGCCAAGAGAGTCTTTGCACAGTTTCTAAAGCCAGGCAGTGTAGAACCTACCCCTGAGCATACTGAACTCTTCGGCCACCTGATTAATGAAGCATACGTCGCTCCGGAAGACTGGAACTGGTATAGTCCCAACTCGGGACCAGAGATGAGTGATCACTCTGATGAAGAACAAGATGAAGAGAATGAGGATGATGAAGGTAATGATGAAGGTAATGATGAGGGTGATGATGAAGGTGGTGTTGGTGGTGCTGAGGAATCCGATTCGGAGGCTACAGAATCAGATTCTTCTGATTCCGATGATGAACCATCACAGGCACATCCGAGGAGACAGGCACAGGTAACCCAGCCTGCGTCGTCGTCAAAAAGAAAGAGACAAAGCTCCAGCGGCGAATATGCAAGAGGTTGCCATCCCCAGGGTTGAAGAGATTCCAACTGTGCAGCCAGAATCTACCATGCCAGCACGGCAACTGTTTAGTAGGAGGAGAAGACCACTGGTACAAGCAGATGTGGCGGTCACGGCGGTCACAGAGGTGATTCCTGTGACGGTGACCCTCCCTATTCCAACCGTCCAGGTGACGGTGACTGCTCCACTTCTCACGGAGTCAGTCACAGTCACCCCAACCATAACACCCACTCACATCATACCATCCCCAACCCCAACACCCACCAAAGAGCCGTCAGGTCAACCCTTTAATTATGGTGACATCTCACAGGGGTTCGACTTTGACACAATCTTCTCTTCCCCCATCCACAACGTCGAAGCCTCATCATCTAGGCATCCGGATCCAAATGAAGCTAGGATCGATGTGCTAGAAACCCAAGTTGCTGGCTTGTTGAAGACTATTCAAAAGTCAAATGAGGATTCTGATGCTCAACAAGCACAGATAAACTCTTTGGCAGATGAAGTTAGGATTCTGCGTAGCCAGAGAACGGGGACTGATGAACGGCTGAAGAATGTGATGGCGCAGAATGAACTATTAATGAAGATGAATGAAATGATTCTGGCCCACAGAACTTCAATTGAGCTAAGGCTGGATGCTCAAAGGCAGGAGCACGCTACTATGGTCAAATTGATTGCAGAACTGACCGAGAAGCTAGGTGCTCAGGGGGAGAAGGAAAAAGAAAAATCCACTGGTGCAGAGGGTTGTCATCCAGTCGATTTGACTAAGGATGATGACAAAGACAAGGATCTTGAAGTCGGTCCTAATGGAGGTGAGCACCAAGCTTCGGCAATTGTGCCCATCTCTACTACGTCAATGGCTGAGGGGGAGTCTACTACGCAAGAGGGTGGTGATACCTCAGGAGGTGGTGGTGGTGGTGATAAAGGGAAGTCAGTGGCTGGCGAGATTCTATGTCTCGAGCCTGACTATTCTAAAGAAGCACAGATCGATGCTCTCCTTAATCTGGAAGAAGGAGAGATCGACTCTGGTGATGATTGGAACGATGATGATGATGATGTGATAATCGAGATTCCCAAGGGCGATGGGGATCTAGAGTATGAGTTAGAGGATGGTGAGATCTTTGAAATACCATCGCTCGAATCTCTGCTCGAAACAGACACAGGCTCAGTTGATACAGCAAGTAATGTTGAAGCTACAACTGATGCCCCCCCCCCCCCCGGTCGACCCTATACCTGTGGACCCCGAGGCACAAAAAGAGAAAGACATGCCTTCTGCATCTACAAAGGGTCCAGCTCCAGTGTGGCAAAAGATGTCTATCAAAGACAAGTATGGAGCGACAGGTATGATCTTAGCTGTCAGGTTTGAGGAGGACAAGCAGTTGTTCACCATCAAAAGATCTGGAGGGGTTCAATACTTGAAACCAACCAGTGAGGCATTCAACTCTTTGCCCAGGTACGACCTAGTTAACCTTGCAAACCGCGACCTGCTGAATCATTCGAATCATGCAGTAGCAATGGGTTTGTGGAGTATACTACAGCGTGAAGCAAGATCGGGAAAGTATGAGTATCTCAAGCCTCAGGTGCCCAGAAGAGTCAAGGATAAGCATGCAGTGCATCCTGTGACTAAGAAGCCGTTAAAGAGATTGGTATACAAGCCAGTGCGATGTGAAACTAAGATTCCCTTGAGCAAGTTACCTCAGGATATTCTTGGTGACATGTGGTACTGGTACGTTGATCCAAAAACGGGCGAGGCTATGATCATGGGTAAAGGTAAGTCAGATAGTGGAAACACAGTGCCAAAGGAAGTGATCAGGGTTTTTGATGAAGCCTGCTTCATCAATTTCTCTGTGAACGATCTGGAGGTACTAGCAGACAAATTCTGCATCCACACTGACGAATGGACAAAGCTTCTCTCAGCCAAATACGACAAGTTAATCAAGTTCTGTCTTGATTACAAAAAGAAGATGGAAGCTAAGGAAGCAGTGCTGTGAAGACTGAAGATTGAAGACTGAAGACGATGAAGATCCCGAGCTGTTGTCAAGGGGGAGTTTATTGATGCACTTTCCTGTGACAACACTCTGGATAGAGTCTAGGTTTGTATGTCTAATGTCTGTATTTTGTCTTTGTATGTAAGAGTCATTATGTAATAGTTTATCGAGTTGTATTTACGTTTACATAATGTGTTGTTGATTTCTTCCAAGTGTTGTGCGCACTTGTATGTGCGCAGGAGAAAGCTCTTGCGTACTTAGCAAGTACGCAGGAAGACCTATGCGTACTTGTTAAGTACGCAGGAGTAATTGGTCCTGCGCACTTACTAAGTGCGCAGGCATCAGGTCAGTATAAATAGGATAGGTTCACAGAAGCTAAGTACGCAGAACCATTTGTTCAGACGAACTCAGTTCTGCTAAGTACGCAGCTTGTATTCTCTCTGTAACCGTCGAGTGTTTATAATACAAAGAACGATTATTGTGACTCTTGTGTTCGGTTTACTTTGTTCAGTTAGACTCTCCACCTAGTCACGGGTATTCCGCACCCGGTCCGACTAGTAGACCACTTGCATGTGACGATCCACCACACCCAAGGGACCTACAGCACTCATGTCTATGTGTTTGTCAAACATTTGGTACTTTTCCTTGTTCTATCTTGAGTCGAGTCAGTAGAGTCTTTTATTTTTATTTTGAGTATGTACTTTGAGTCAGTATAATGCTGTGGGTTTGTTGTGAGCTTTAATGTGCATGTATTGATCGTTCCGCCCGTACTCAATCTCCATCCGGGAGGGGTCAATTCTTATTTTATCTTGTTTGTAAAGGCAACCCGACAGTCGATTGTGCAGCTACGAACAAAATGCTATACGGTGCACACATGAAAGAGTGAAGCTGGACCATTCACTGGTACATTACTAGCTAAGTCTTCCTAGTTTATTTGTGTATTTTTATTTTTTGTTGTTTTTCGGTTCACATTGGGGACAATATTTGTTTCAAGTGTGGGGATGGGAGACTGCGTCGAGTCTAGTTGTCTAGTCTGTTTTTCTTTAAAAAAATACAAAAAAAAATTTGAAAAATTTGAAAAAAGTGTCATTTGAAATTAAAAGTTTTTGCATAATAAATGGGAAATTATAGTAAAATTGGATTTGATTATTGAGTTTAAATGATAATAATGTTAGGACATATTTTGTAACTGTTGATAAAATTCTGTGTAAGTTCATAGAGAGGCGAACTTAACAAGTTCGCCTGGTTTATCAGAGGCGAACTTGTTAAGTTCGCTTAGCCTATTAGAGGCGAACTTAATAAGTTCGCCTAAGCATCTATGAGACGAACTTATTAAGTTCGGTTACTGCAGAACTGGTGGTTATAAATAGAGAACAGAGTCTGTTAGAATTAGAAGAGACGATATCAGGAGGAACTGATTAGAGACAGAATTATTGTAAACTGATATTGTGGTGGAAATACAAAGCGTTTATTTACACCGTTGTTGTTGATTGAGTTACACGAGCACGTTGATCATGGATTTATCACCGTGTCGTACCACGAGTCTAGAGATCCATCACGCACCGAATTAGGGACCTACAAGTGGTATCAGAGCTTTTGCTCTTTATTAGCAGAAGATTCGTGGTGTTTTCGTGTCCAATCAATATCAAATTTCAGAGATTTTGAAGATTTTTCATCATCTTTTGTGTTCTTGATAAAAATGGAGAATTTTTGATCATTTTGGATTGATTTTGGATTCTTTTGATGAAATTGATCCGATAGAAGTGTTCCTAATCAGTTCCTACACATTCCTACGGTTCAATTTTGTCTAATTCCTTCAAATCAGTGACTTATGAAGATTTTTGGTGAAATTGGGTTCGTGTTTTTGGGTTGAAGTTGTTCTTGATTTTGATTCTGTTGAAGCAAGCGAACTTGCTGTATCTGTGTGCAGGCGAACTTACCAGCAGGCGAACTTGTCAAGTTCGCTTCTCCAAATTCAGGCGAACTTAATTTTCTAGGCGAACTTACTGGATTTTCTGGATTTTTTTTATTTAAGCGAACTTATTAAGTTCGTTTGATATCAAGTTCGCTTGGGGAGAAGTTCAGGCGAACTTATTAAGTTCGCTTAGTATCAGGCGAACTTATCTTAAAAAAAAAAAATCTTCTTGTTCAAATTTTTTGGCGGAAAGCTTATATAGTCGTTTTGAATCATTTTTGAAATTTTGAATTTTCAAAAGTTTTTAAAAAGAGTATTTTGGCGGGAAATTTTTTTACGGATATTTTCGTAAAAATTTCAAAATGTCAATTTTATGTGATGATAATGAGATTGGAACTATGCCACCAAAGCTTTTGTGCATATCAAATTACTGTAGCTGGAAAGTCCGGTTCGAACAGTTCGTATCAAAAACTGATGAAAACTTTTGGACATCCATATTTGAAGGATATGTGCATCCTACTTATGACTATATGGGATATTATGATGTTCCTAAACCAGTGACAGCTCTTACTAAAGTAGAAAAGCAGAAGTTTGATCGAGAGATGAAGACGCGTGAAACTTTAACGATGTCTTTACCTAAAGAAATCATTCATAGTCTCAGGATGTGTCCAACTTCAAGAGATCTATGGGAAGCATTAAAGAAAAAGGGTGAAGCAACTTCTCAAGCGTTTGTGGTCTTGATCAAAGAAGTTTTGGAGAAGCCGAGTTATTCTCAAAGTGATTCTTCTACAGATTTAACTGATAGTGAGAGTATTCGTTTTGGTGAAAGTACTCAATCTACTGAGACTAATATGATGAGTGAAGAAAGTTTTCAGACAGTTGAAGATGATCTGAGTGAATTAGAAACTGATGTAGTTGTCATTGTTGATCAAAAGAGTGAAGCTGATGATGAAGTATTCATGGCTCCTGGTGCATCTTCTTCAGAAGTAAAACCTGAGGTAGTTTCTAACTCTGAGACGTTTTGTTCTAACTGTGTTTTAGTGAAGGATAAAATGATGAGGGTTATAGATGACAATGTAAACCTCATTTGTGATATAAAATCCATGCACACGGTAAATCAGAAATTAAAAGATAATGAGAATGTGTGTATTGAGAGAATAGAATCACTGAAGAGGGATATAAGTTCTCTGACTTTGAAGATCAAAGAGCAGGCATATCACCTCGATATGTCCTTTGCAGAAATTGAGAAAAGAAATAATGATCTTGTTGAGAAAGATATGGAACTAGCTGATTCTAAAGCAGAGGTGATCAGATTGCATAGAAAGTTAGAAAGCTTTGGAAATTCATCATTCTTATTGGAACATTATCATAATAATACTAAAGAGGGGAATAGAACTCATGGTATTGGTTATGTTCCTCCACCATTCAACGGAAATTATTCTTTTAATCCTGAGATTATAAAAGACGAGGATTTAGATCCTAAGACTGTGTTGAAGGTGAATCCAGTCACATGTGAAGATATGGTGTATTCTGATGAGAGTGATGATGAATATTTTGATGAAGCTAAGGTAGAGGGGATACCGAAAGCTGTTAAGAAAGAAGACTCAAATGTTGATTCTAATTCATCTGGAAATAATACATTTGGACGTTCTTCAACTTCAAGGAGAGTTCCATATGTCAAAGATTATAAAGACAGGCGTACATGTTTTCATTGTAATGAGACGGGACACATTGTGGTGACCTGTCCTTACAAAAATAAAGGGAAGAAGCATGTAGTTCCTGAGAAGGTGAAGAATGAATCAAGACCTGTTGAAAAAAAGTTTATTCATTTCAAACTCTAAAAGAAGTTCATGTTGGAGAATCTTCTTCAAGTGCATCTTATCGTGTGAAGATTCCTTATATGAGAGATTATCGTGAGACGAGATATTGCTTTTCTTGTGGTCTTGTGGGTCACATTAGGATTGCTTGTCCTCACAACGCCAAAGGTAACCAACATGTTAGTCAAAGAAAGGTAAGAACTCATGGTAAGCCTTATGTTAACCCAAATGTGGTTAAACCTCATGTTATACCAAAGGGTAATACAAAATCTAAGGTTAGGCTTTCTAGACCTCAAAGACGGAGGAGAAACAGAAGATTGAGAAAACTTTTAGAACAACAAGAGTTTTCACAATCAAATCAATTTTCAAATAAAAGAAAATGTTCAAACACTTCACATTTTAAGCAAAATGAACTTAATGAACAAAAGTATGTTTGGAAATCTAAAGTTTCTGTTTCTGACTCGTCAGAACAATCTCCGAAAATTGATGAGAGATTCGATTGTGAATGGAGTGAGGTTTATTATTTTGATACAGATGGACGACCCATGACTACCATGGCTTGGGTCCTAATTTCAAACTAATGTTTCTTGTTAGATGTGCAGGATTTACCAAGAGGGACTATTAATACCATTTTGGTTGTTGATAGTGGTGGTTCATAGCACATGACAGGAAATGACATCTGCATGAGTAAAGAGTTGTTGATAACTGAGAAATCTATTTGATTCAACGACTTGATGCTCAAAGGGGAGAATATGTCACACACAAAGTTTTGGAAAAAGTTTTACAAAGTCCAAATGATAACCTGATACTTAGGATGACGATGGTGAGCATAAAGTTGTTGATGCAACCATTTGACTAGTTGAGGGGAAGTCTACAGGACAGGGGGAGTACAGAACTGTGTTGGTGACAAAGGCAAAGACATTCAATTACAGGATTACATCGGTTTGAGTTTTTAATTGATTGATTGCTTAATCCTGAGTAACCAAGTAAAATGTTTTTTTCTTAAAATGTTTTCATGGAAGATTTTGGAAAAGCCAAACAAATTGAAAAAGATAAAATCGACATTACTTGAAGTTAAAGAAGAGATGATAGTACATCAGTAGATGTTCTTTCACACATGACCTTAGATTGACTGGTTGGTGCTTTATGTTAATATATTCTGAATTTTATGTTTTGATCTAAACTTCAGAGACTACACAAATAGGAAATGATAGTGTTGTGTATGCATTTAATTTGAATTGTCAGTAGACTAAAAGCGTCACTGAACCATTAGTAGTGTGAAAACATAATTGCATATGTTACAACTGTGATTTGAACCCATTTTATGCCTGGGTGTGTCTGTTAAAAGATCACTATCAGATAAAGAATATTAGCTTTTAATAAAGATTTTCCTATGAGACCAGTTTCGGGTTATGTCCTTAGCACTATTCATTCGATTTGCTTCAGTGCCCATGTCCCGAAAAGCATGCAATTTGAAGTATAATCAAGATATGTACTTGACAACATCTGTCAAACATATACTAGCCCTTGGATCATATTGATAAATCATCTTTACTGATTCCCTTGAATTCATAATCCAGATAACAGTTGGATCCACATACCTGAATCTTATGATTGCACATATATAACCCAAAACATTGAATCATTCGATTCTGAATCTCATTGATTTCTATACAATCCAATTTGGATTCTGATATTCATGTGCTAAGTGATGTCTCCTCATTCTGAAAATTTCGGATAATCTTTAGTAAAATCTCATATGTCTTGAAGATAGTGCATTTACTTTATGTTGGCATACTAGTGGGGTACACGTTATATTTCATACTTAAATGGTACCTTAACTCACAAGAAAGTGGGAATGAGATGCTTTAGTTTCAAATCTTATAATATTGACAATTTGAATTTGTGTGTCATAGCCTGATCCTATTTTCTTTGAATGTTTATCGCGTATCATAACATGCAATATGAAAGTCTTGAAAAGATAGAGTGTGATAATCTTGAAAGATATTGGTTTGATTGGTCAAGGCTTGAAAGAAATAGGATACCATTTGATATTATATGGATTTTATATCCAAGATTTGTGATTGATATCTCATATATACTGATATGATCTTCTTACTCGTGATGTTCGACCAAAAATATGTGATTTTGTATTTTACATTTCAGTTTGTATAGAGAAAAACCAAAAAGATTTTGTTTGTCTTAAGTTTGAAAAACCAAAAAGATTTTATTTTTCAAGCTTCCATGGAAATCTTAATTGTTGGTTATTCTTGGTTGTTCTCCTTTGCAAAAGCTGAATATTGCAGACAGAAGTTGACAAGGTGTCCTTCTCCCATGTTTTCTTCTAGAGAGAAAGAGAGAGTGTGCAGATGAACAAGACGAAGACTACAACTTGTTTGATGATATATGAAGACGGATGACAATCTTCTAAAGCTGTTGTCAAGAGGGAGTCTGTTGGAGCATATTCTGGTGATAACGATATTATGTCTTAGTCTTAGAGTCTTTGACTTGTAATTGATAGAATTGTTAGCAACAGTTAAAGGGGAGTCTGTTAGGACATGTTTTGTAACTGTTGATAAAATTCTGTGTAAGTTCATAGAGAGGCGAACATAACAAGTTCGCCTGGTTTATCAGAGGCGGACTTGTTAAGTTCACTTAGCCTATTAGAGGCGAACTTAATAAGTTCGCCTAAGCATCTATGAGGCGAACTTATTAAGCTCGCCTGCTGCAGAACTGGTGTTTATAAATAGAGAACAGAGTCTGTTAGAATTAGAAGAGACGATATCAGGAGGAACTGATTAGAGACAGAATTATTGTAAACTGATATTGTGGTGGAAATACAAAGCGTTTATTTACACCGTTGTTGTTGATTGAGTTACACGAGCACACGAGTCTAGAGATCCGTCACGCACCTAATTTGGTGCATGACGGATCTCTAGACTCGTGGTATGGCACGGTGATAACGTGTGGAATCCATGATCAACGTGCTCGTGTAACTCAATCAACAACAACGGTGTAAATAAACGCTTTGTATTTCCACCACAATATCAGTTTACAATAATTCTGTCTCTAATCAGTTCCTCTTGATATCGTCTCTTCTAATTCTAACAGACTATGTTCTCTATTTATAAACACCAGTTCTGCAGCAGGCGAGCTTAATAAGTTCGCCTCATAGACGCTTAGGCGAACTTATTAAGTTCGCCTCTAATAGGCTAAGCGAACTTAACAAGTTCGCCTCTGATAAACTAGGCGAACTTGTTAAGTTCGCCTCTCTATGAACTTACACAGAATTTTATCAACAGTTACAAAACATGTCCTAATAGACTCCCCTTTAACAGTTGCTAACAATTCTATCAATTACAAGTCAAAGACTCTAAGACTAAGACATAATATCTTCAGTCACCAGAATATGCTCCAACAAATAAATGATAGAAAACACGTGAATTAGTGATGTTTTAGTAGACCCAGCCAACTAGTAGAGCTTAAATAGTCTGTGAGTGTTAATTGGGATTAATAATTGAAATAAATCATGAAATCTTGTGGGTATTCATCTTTGGGTGTCGGTAAAACTGAAACTTTCAACATAGGGTGATAGGTACCACGTTAAGCTAAAATTTACTGGTTTTTGAAATTTTATGGCACACCACTCTCTTTTTATGAGAATAAATCCGAGTTTCGGTTGCGCCAGCAATCCATAATTCCATATACTTGAGCTTAACTGATTAGAAATCTAAGTTTCGCCTATGTGTCATACATCAGGTTCCAGCCTGATTGAAACACCACTGGATTAGATTCTTAAGTGTTTCATTGATTAGAATTGTAGTCTATGTGTTACCCATCGGGATAGCGATTTGGTTGAAACGCCTCTAGACAAAGGTTCAATTTTGTTTAATTTAATGCTCATTCCATTCATTCATCCATTAATCATCTTAATTTCTAATACCTGTGAATTTTAGTTTAACGTGGTGGGTAAATCTATATGGTTTGACCCGTGCCTAGACATGATCGTATGACGGGATTAGGTAGAGCTGTAGCTTTTAAGTGTGAGTCCAATAGATTGATTGATAGCTGTATAAAATGGAATTTGAACACAAAACGGGGGATTGAAAGTTGGTGGTTGGGTTTAATCGGACAGAAATACTGATTGTTACTTTTGAACGCGTTTGTGCTAATAAGATATATAAGATTGTTTAGAGTATTTCTAGTTGTGCTTCTAGTGCAGACTTTTTCGGGGACGAAAAAAGGTTAAGTGTGGGGATGTTTGATGTGGTGCAAAGCACACATCTTATTTCCTAGTGTTTTAGTATGTTTTTAATTAGTTTTATAATTGTTTTGAGTCGTTTTTAGTTCGTTTTGAGTCGTTGTTATGATTTCAGGAGCTCGTGTGGAATAGAAGTGAAATCACGAAGAGACCAAGCAAGAGAAGAAGTCCCAGGGAATTAAAGTCAAAAAGTGGGAAAAAGAAGCTTTCGTGGTATGCGAAGACTCAGAGCCAATCTTTAGCGGTACGCGAGAGATTCCAAATGGGCGCCTGACTAATTTGTTACTCGCGATACGCGAGGAACCCAACCAAGTCTTTCGCGGTACGCGAGGGCTATGAAAATCCGCAAAAAAGCCCTAATTAGGTTTTATATCGAATTGTAATGCCAGAAGTTAGGGAGTTCAATCATTCAGCTGTCTAGAGAGGTGCTAGAGGTGATTTTAGGAGTTGAGAAGGCAATTGAAGAGCAAAGTTAGAGACTTTGGATCCCGGGTTCGTTAGTTTAGCATATTCGGTTTTCAAGCTTTGATTTTTATCTTTGAATTTGCTGTGTTGAAACCATGTTTCTGTTTTCTACTTCTGTTCTAGATGTTTTGAGCATGATACTAGGCTAAACATTGATACTACCTAGGTTAAAGATGATTTCTTGTTAAAGTCTTGATTTTTATCTGGTTTTGGATCTATTGATGGATTAATGATTTTGTAAAGATCTTAGTTTGATAATTACGATGAATATGCGTGTTCCATTCTGATGTATGATTAATTATAGTTCTATATGCTATTTGTGAATGTCTTTCAGTTTGGATAACATATCTAGATCATGGACCGTGTGTTTGTGATTGTTTTATGGTTTGCTAGACGTGGTATTCCATAGGAGCTGTGATTGAGAGTTAATTAGATCTGATTGTTCATCTTATCTTGATACCCGAAAGGTAAGAGATAATCGGTTAGTCTTCGTTATTAGGATTCCGAGTGTGAATTGTCCGAGAGGAGGTTCCCTTAGGTTTCTAGTGATTTTTGCTAGTCCGTGTCATAGTGTGTTAATCTGAGATTACCCCATGTATCTTTGATGTATTGTGGACAGTGAGACCGAGAGGTGATCTGTCTATTGGGTACATTGTCATTGTTGGAGAGACTGAAAGGTAATCCGACCATCTGGTGAGTTTATTGCATCTTTAGGTTTTCCTTGTGGTGAGACCCTGAGAGTGATTAGGGATCCACTAGGTTGTCTTTAGTTGTTATCCTTAGAAAACTAGTCCATCATTGTTTCCATAACCGGTAGAAGTCTTGGTTTTGCAAGTAGGATTCCGACCTAGGTAGTGTTCTTCCCATACCTGGTATTTCCTGAGTTCTTTGTCTGATAGTTAGAGTCGTTCATTTGTTTTCATTAGTTTAAACGGTAGTGTAGAACCCACCCCCCCCCCCCCAAACCAATATTCATAGTTCGAGTCAGAGTCTAGTTTAGCTATTCAGTCTAGTGTTCAATAATCCAGTTTACCATTAAGCTGTGCTACACTCGATAGGTTCACTTGCCTGTCAGTGCGGTCTAGTTCAGAGTTATTCCATTTATTACTTAGGAGTCTAGATTATGTTTTTCTTTATAGTTTTTATAGGCCGTCTGGGCGACATCAGCTACTGATGGGTATATCTTCAGCAGCATGGACTTTGCTACTGATAGTCCTTTTTGCCACAACTGACAATACGATCAACAGAAGGACCGGGATTGGTGCAGAAGATTATGCTCTCACAACTCACCAGTCCTGAAGAGATTCCAAACAGAAGATATCAAAGCATGTTTCAACAGTTGTCTTTTGTTAGCATCCAATAGTAGTATAGCATCTTGTCGGTTTTAAGATCAACGGTTTGTGTTTCTATTTATGTATTGTTCTTTCTTCTTAGTAAGTGTGCTTCTTAGAGTTTTCTCTGTAACTTGTAAGCTTTGAAGAGTGAAATACAATTTGCATTTACTAGTATTCTCTTTGTTGCTTATTACACTTATAGTTGTTATTGTTTCCGCCAATATCAACTAAAATAGAACCATCTTGTAATCTTTCGATCCTACAATTGGTATCAGAGTTTTGGCTCTTAGATCAAGCAAACTAGCATTTGTTTGATCACTCTCTGGTTCTGTTTCTGATATCTCTTTGTTGCATATCATCTAATCACAGTATCGCACAGAATACTAGTTTTGATGACATTGGAAGCCTTCACAGACCACCAAGGCTGGTGTATGGTGAAGATTATGATATGTGGAAGAACACAATGAAAATTTTCTTCTGTTATCAAGAGTATAGAATGTGGATATCCATAGTTGATGGTTCGTACGTACCAATGGTGGCATCTGCTAATTCTGGAGGTCCATCTATTCCCAAAGAAGCCTCAAAGTTCTCTGAAGAAGACATCAAGAAGATGGAAGTAGATTTCAAAGCTCTAGGAGCCATTCAGATGTTTTTACCAAATGAAGTCTTTCACAATTTCAAGGAGTACAAAACTTCCAAAGAGCTACAGGAAGCTCTTGAGAAGATGTTTGCTGGATCTGAAGAAGTCAATGAAAATATAAGAGACATACTTAAGCAGCAGTATGAAAATTGTGACAATCCGACTCTTCAAAGTTAACGCCGTTAGCAATCCTGTTAAATATTTTGTTAAATCCTAACCAAGTTAACCCAATTATAAAACCAAGGGATCGTTTCTGTCAAAGCTGAAGTTACAAGGGATGGTTTTGTAAATAACCAGAAACCCTAGTAGGCACGGTCGCGCCAAGTGCCTTGGCATGATCGCGCATCTTATTGGCCCAATCGCGCCTCTTGTTAGTTGAAACGTAAACGTAGTCTTTAATCGCAAGTTCATTCGATTTCGAAACCGTTATGCACGTCTCATCTATTAATGACCATCATTAAAACTTTAATCCTCGTTATTACTCCGAATTAAACCCAATTATGGTCATGATTACCGTAACAGTCGACCCTTTATCAAATATCAACACATTCGATCAATTATCGTATTACTCTCACGAATTGAATGAACACACACCTAAATCGCACCTGTTAGAACCTGTTGCACACTCGAATTTGGCTGGAATCGCTGCAGTGGTCGCCGGGGATCGAAGTCGACGACGGTAGAAATTGTTCTAGCCGGGAACCTTCAATTCGAGTTCGTTTCTGGTATTTTCCTTCTTGTTTACCTTCGTTTTTACTTAATGATAAATAACCCTATGATTATTTGGGCTTACAACATCAAATCGGTGATGAACCAATTCTAGGGTTCATCGCATTCTAGGTTTAATCGATTACCAGTCCAGGCTTAATCTCAATCAAATTAACCTATACTGATAGATTCGAAATGTTCTTTTTTGTAAAAACCCCATGCCCTTTTGGTCAATCGCGATCGAAACCAAACGGATTTGGATTTATTGAGTTATTCTGTTAAACTCTGTAACTGTAAATCCAGGAGACAAGGTCGTGCCGAGTTTTAGCACGGTCGTGCCTCACCCTCTGACCCGGTCGTGCCTTTTGGCTAGACCTGGTCGTGCCTCAAAACCCTAGACATGGTCGTGCCTGGCTCAGACACGGTCATGCCTGGTTGTCAGCCTTGTTGTATCTTCTGTTTGATCAACACGGTCGCGCCCCTGACTAGCACGGTCGCGCCCGTAACCTTAACACGGTCGTGCCTTGTCTTAGGCACGGACGTGTGTGAGAAAACCTGTTGTCAAAATGTTTTTAATAATATTTATATTTTATTTTTAAAACAATAATTATTATATATTATTTGTCATTTATCGCGAAACGCATTTATACTAATTTAAAAATCTGTATTTCCGTAAACTCGTTCGTTTACCCATTAATCTTTTTAAATATTTAAAAACGTTCTAATCCTCCGTGTGTCGTCACAAATCCCATTGAGTTCCTAACAGTATGTTGTAATTCTAGGGCATTCGTGAGCCGTGTCAGGCTAACGCTTGAGATTTCAATCTCGTACTTGTGTGATTACTACCTACGCCGTTCAGGTGAGTTTTCACGGCCCCTTTTTACTGTTTTGACTTGGGGGAGAAAACATGACACAAATATTTTGAGATTATTATAATTCGTATGTTATCAATGTTAAAGCTAAGTGTAACACACTATCACTGAAAGTCCTCAACACACATCGAACAGTTAATATGGATCTTAGCGAGGTAATGTTTAGTAGTACTACTGGGTTTGACAAATCCCACCCGCGTTAGTCGCGCTAACTCTACTTGAAGTCGAACGGGTGAAATGTTAGCCTACTCACATCACCATAGTTGATAGACCTTGCAGGAGGCAAATAAAAAAACAGTCAGCTTCGGTTACGAGCGCTTAAGTTAAACATGAACATAGGTTAGCTACCTATAGACACATATTGAATGATCGATAATCTGGTAAACGTTTATTTATATACTGAAACCTGTGAACTCACCAACCTCATGTTGACATCTTTTCTTACATGTTTTCTCAGGTCGCTAAGATAAGGCACAGGTGCACATATAGGACATGCATGGGATTCTTCTATTGATTGTTGTTTTATTAAATTGTTTGGACTTTGTTTAGAATTATGTTTGGTTTTGACTTTGGACTTTTTGGGCACGTGTGTTTTGTGCATTTACTTTTCTTTACGCTTCCGCATTAAACTCTAATTAATATGATATTTTCATTTGAGTCCCATGTAGAGTCTTTCGATGTAACTAATGACTTAGATTCTGGTGTGTCACCTCCCAAACGGTAAAACTCCGTTAGTGGAATTCGGGGGTGTGACAGATTGGTATCAGTGCCATTGGTTATAGAGAGCTAGGATTGCATACTAGACTATAACCTCACACATCAGTTACATGTCATAGACATTTGGATATTGGCACTTATGTATTACGTTACAGGTTCATGTCGACAACCCCACCACCATCACCTAAGGCACCTATCTTATCATCCCCGGAGCCCAAAAGGCGCCGGACTAGTTCTAGTGACAACTTGGTGGAACATGGTGAACCTAGTAATGCACTAGCAAGGAGCACAACACTTAATTGGGGTGCATATCCGAAGATGATCAAAAGGTGGATCGAGATGGGAAATGTTCCATCGCCCAATTTTGGTTCCACTTCTTCATCCCCTACTTTGCCAAGCTTGCCATGCACCATGGAACAAGCTTTTGAAGCTTTTATGTTCATCATAACTAAGGAGTTAAAGGAGATGAAGGGGTCCACTGATGAAATACCCGACATTCTAGAATGAGAGTCACAAATGGAAGAAAACAAGGAGCAAATAGAGCATCTGACCGCTGAACTAGCTGTAACGGATCAGGTCCATAACCATTTGGAGACGAGGGTGGACACCTCGGACCAGGATGTAGGAAGGACCCTGAAGAGAGTGACTCATCTGGAAGCCCAACTACAAGTAGCAAACCATGCTGCTAAAGGACTTCAAGAGAAAGTGACCCACTTAGAAGCCCAACTACAAGCAGCCCTATTTCCAGAGGACATTCCACTTTCGGACGACGAAGAGGAGCCCTTCGAGGAGGAGCCACCCGAGGAGGAACTGGTGGATATCGACGATGCACGATCATACGTTTCCTCCGATTACGAAGATGTTTGATGATCCTTCTATCCTATCTTTCCTTTTCATTCATGCTTCGTTTATGTTATTTCTCTTTTCAACCTAGATGGGTAAGGTTGTTCCCATTCAATAAAAGATGAGAAGTTTAATGTTTGAGTTATTTATTTTGTAGCCTTAAAATTTATTTAATTTTCAAAATGTTAGATGTTGTATTTCCTTACTTGTACATAAATAATGTTTAATATGCGATATATTTCTCATTGATTTGTATTTGTGAATGTGAAGAATCGTGTCGGAAAGAGGACGTGGAGGTCGTGCTGGTGGTAGAGGTACCATCAACATGATAGCAGCTGAGCTGGCGGCACTAATCAACGATAGTGTGGCTGAGGCTCTAGCAGCACAGAACGCTGCAGGTAAATGCTATAACTAGTTGACTAGTGAAGTCAATTCATCTCTTAAAGCGCCTTTCCCAAGCTTTATAATCCCGATCCTATATTATGTTTCTAAATCCAGGTCAACAGAATCAGCAACCAGCCTGCACCTTCAAAACATTTATGGATTGTAAGCCCCACACCTTTAGTGGAGCTGAAGGAGCTGTCGGACTACTCCGTTGGTTCGAAAAAGTTGAATCGGTATTTGCCATGTGCAACTGCCCATTGGCCAATCAGGTCAAGTTCGCTTCCGGAACCTTGGAGGGCCCGACTCTCACTTGGTGGAATGCATAGGTCCAAATGTTGGGTTTAGCTATCGCCAATGCACTACCGTGGGAGGAGTTTAAGACGATGATGAAGGAGGAGTACTGTCCTCGGGATGAAATTCAGAAGTTGGAAGGGGAATTTTGGAACCTGAAAATGGAAGGTTCTGAAATCGAGCTATATACCACTCGCTCCCATGAGCTTGCTACCATGTGCCCACACATGGTGACTCCGGACTACAAGAGGATAGAACTGTACATTGGGGCTTAGTGCCTTAGATTCAGAGTATGGTCACCTCATCCAACCCTGCAACCATCCAGCAGATGATCAGACTAGCCCACAAGCTGACTGATCAGGTGGTGACTCAAGGGACTTTACCCCCGAGGGGTTCGGTCTCTAAATCCACCGAAAATCATAAGCATAAGTTTGATCACCACTCCAACTCTCACTCCAGCTCCAAAGGACCCCAGCCCAACCAACCCCAGCAGCGAAAGTTTGAGCCTACTAAGAACTTTAACCAGACGACCTCTTGAAGTCAAAATCAGGGTGGTTATGCGGGAAAATCTCCTAAGGGTAACAATAGCAACTTCCATCATTTCAGGGTTTGCAACCGTTGTCAGCGGTGTGGCAAAATAGGTCATGCTGCCAAGGATTGTAGGGGTGAGTTACAAGCCAAGCAGCCTTTTCAACAGCTTGGGTCTACAAAGGGTTGTTTCGAGTGTAGGAAGGAGGGACATTTTCAGAAGAATTGTCCTTAGTTAAAGAAGGGAGGTAATGGAAACCACAACCCTAATCATAATAACATTAATGGTGGTTACAACGGCAATGGTGGAGGAAATGGTGCGAAAGGACGAGCCTTAGTGCTAGGATCCGGAGAAGCTCGTTATGATCATAATGTGGTCACCGGTAAGTTTCTCTTAGATAATTACTTTGCTTCTGTCCTTTTTGACACTGGTGCTGATAGGAGTTTTATATCTAAGAAACTTAGTGATATGATAAAAGGAACTCCAACTCTGTTAGAAGCTAAGTATATAATAGAGATAGCTGATGGCCAAATAATTGAAGCAACTCACATTCTTAAGGGATGTAAGGTTGAGCTAGCTAGTCATATACTTGATATCGACCTTATGCCGGTCACACTTGGTAGTTTTGATGTAATCGTTGGTATGGATTGGTTATCTAAAAACCAAGCTTAAATCATATGTTGTGAGAAAATTGTTCGCATTCCTCTCCCGAGTGGAGAAACCCTTTCCGTTCAGGGCGAAAAGGTTGGTGCAGTCATGGGCATCATATCCTTTATGAAAGCACATAAATGCCTTCGAAAAGGGCATACTGCTATTTTGGCTCTCATTGCTGAGCAGCCATCAGAAGAGAAGAAGATTGATGATATTCCCATCGTTCGTGAATTTCTGGAAGTATTTCTCGAGGATTTTCCTGGTCTGCCACCACACCATCAAGTTGAATTTCAAATCGATCTAGCACCCGAGGCGGCACCGATCGCTCGGGCACCTTACAGATTAGCACCTAGTGAATTGCAAGAGCTATCTACTCAGTTACAGGAATTGTTGGATAAAGGTTTCATCCGACCTAGCTCATCGCCATGGGGAGCTCCAGTTCTGTTTATCAAGAAGAAGGACGGGACTTTCCGTATGTGTATCGACTACCGTGAACTGAATAAAGTCATAATCAAGAATCGTTATCCTTTGCCTCGTATAGATGATCTCTTTGATCAACTCCAAGGATCAAGTTTCTATTCCAAGATAGATCTTAGGTCCGGTTACCATCAATTGAGAGTCCGAGATGAGGATATCTCTAAGACTGCTTTCAGGACATGGTACGGCCACTACGAGTTTATTGTCATGCCTTTCGGATTAACCAACGCACCTGCGGTATTCATGGACCTCATGAACCGTGTGTGTAAGCCATACCTTGATAAATTTGTCATCGTTTTCATCAACGACATTCTCATTTATTCCAAAAACAAGGAGGAACATGAGGAACATCTACGCCTAATTTTGGAATTACTTAAGTAGGAGCAGTTGTATGCTAAGTTTTCCAAGTGTGAATTCTGGATCCGGGAAGTTCAATTCTTAGGACATGTGGTTAACGAGAAAGGAATACATGTCGATCCATCAAAGATAGAAGCCATCAAGATGTACCATGATCTAAAGGTGCTGTATTGGTGGCCAAAGAAGCTCATAAATCTCGTTACTCTATTCATCCAGGTTCCGACAAGATGTACCATGATCTAAAGGTGATGTATTGGTGACCAAAGATGAAGGCCGATATAGCCACCTATGTAAGCAAATGCCTGACTTACGCGAAGGTCAAAGTTGAATATCAAAAGCCTTCCGGTCTTCTCCAAAAACCAGAGATTCCCATGTGGAAATGGGAACAGATATCCATGGACTTTATCACAAAATTGCCATGAACTCCTACCAGATGTGATACCATTTGGGTAATAGTCGTTCGTTTAACAAAGTCCGCTCACTTCCTAGCGATCAAAGAAACAGACAAAATGGATAAGCTTACTCGTATTTACTTGAAAGAAGTAGTCTCTCGGCACGGGGTGCCAATCTCTATCATTTCGGATCGTGATGCATGATTCACCTCTAGTTTCTTGCAATCGTTACATAAAGCTTTAGGCACGCGTCTAGATATGAGCACAGCATACCATCCTCAAACTGATGGCCAGACGGAGCGTACCATTCAAACCCTGGAGGACATGCTACGAGCTTGTGTGATTGAGTTTGGTAACACTTGGGAGTCTCACCTACCATTGGTGGAGTTCTCCTACAACTACAATTATCACAATAGCATCAAGGCAACTCCATTTGAAGCACTATATGGACAGAAATGTCGTTCTCCTATTTGTTGGGCTGAGGTTGGGGATAGTTAACTTACAGGTCCTGAACTCGTACTTGAAACTTCTGAGAAAATCATTCAAATTAGAAACAGTATGGCAGCAGCTCATGACCGTCAAAAGAGCTATGCCGATAAGCGTCGTAAACCTTTAGAATTTCAAGTAGGGGATATGGTCTTGTTAAAAGTCTCACCTTGGAAGGGTGTCATTCATTTTGGGAAACGAGGCAAGCTGAATCCTCGTTATGTTGGACCATTCAAGATAGTGAAGAGAATTGGTCTAGTAGTGTATCAACTAGACCTACCTGAAGGACTTAGTGGTGTACACAACGTCTTTCACGTCTCAAACTTGAAGAAATGTATAGCAGACGAGTCACTCGCGGTTCCTCTTGAGGAACTACACATTGATGAACAGTTACGCTTCATCGAAGAACCCGTGGAAATTATGGATAGGGAAGTCAAAACGTTAAAACATTGTAAAATCCCTATTCAAGCACTCCACGTCAAGCACTCCACGTCAAGCTCTTAAGGTACTATTTTAATTTTCGGGACGAAAATTCTTTCAACTAGGGGATGATGTGACATTCGAATATTTTTTTATTATTTTAATTTTTGGGATGAAAATTCTTTCAACTAAGGGATAATGTGACAATCCGACTCTTCAAAGTTAACGCTGTTAGCAATCCTGTTAAATATTCTATTAAATCCTAACCAAGTTAATCCAATTCTAAAACCAAGGGATCGTTTCTGTCAAAGGTGAAGTTACAAGGGCTGGTTTTGTAAATAACCAGATACGCTAGTAGGCACGGTTGCGCCTTTTTTTGGCACGGTCGCGCCTCTTATTGGCATGGTCGCGCCTCTTGTCAGTTGAAACGTAAAGGCAGTCTTTAATCACAAGTTCATTCGGTTTCGTAACCGTTATGCACGTCTCATCTATTAACGACCATCATTAAAACATTAATCCTCGTTATTACTCCGAATTAAACCCAATTATGGTCATGATCACCGTAACCGTCGACCCTTTATCAAATATCAACACATTCGATCTATTCTCGTATTACTCTCATGAATTGAACGAACACACACCTAAATCGCACCTGTTAGAACCTATTGCACACTCGAATTTGGCCGGAATCGCTGCAGTGGTCGCCGGGGATCGAAGTCGACGACTGCAGAACCTGTTCTAGTCGGGAACCTTCAATTCGAGTTCGTTTCTTGTAATTTCCTTCTTGTTTACCTTCGTTTTTACTTCATGATGAATAGCCCTAAAATTATTTGGGCTTACAACATCAAATCGGTGATGAACCAATTCTAGGGTTCATCACATTCTAGGTTTAATCGATTACAAGTGCAGGCTTAATCTCAATCAAATTAACCTATACTGATATATTCGAAATGTTCTGTTTTGTAAAACCCCCATGTCCTTTTGGTCAATCGCGATCGAAACCAAACAGATTTGGATTTATTGGGTTATTCTGTTAAACTCTGTAACTGTAAATCTAGGACACACGGTCGTGCCGAGTTTTAGCACGGTCGTGCCTCACCCTCTTACCCGGTCGTGCCTCTTGGCTAAACACGGTCATGACTGGTGATCAGCCTTGTTGTGTCTTCTGTTTGATCAACACGGTCACGCCCCTGACCAGCACGGTCGCGCCCGTAACCTTAACACGGTCGTGCCTTGTCTTAGGCATGGTCGTGTGTGAGAAAACCTGTTGTCAGAATGTTTTTATTAATATTTATATTTTTATTTTCAAAACAATAATTATTATATATTATTTGTCATTTATCGCGAAACGCATTTATACTAATTTAAAAATCTGTATTTCCTTAAACTCGTTCGTTTTCCCATTAATCTTTAGAATATTTAAAGACGTTCTAATCCTCCGTGTGTCGTCACAAATCCCATTGAGTCCCTAACAGTTATGTTGTAATTCTAGGGCATTCGTGAGCCTTGTCAGGCTAACGCTTGATATTTCAATCTCGTACTTGTGGGATTACTACCTACGCCGTTCAGGTGAGTTTTCACGGCCCCCTTTTACTGTTTTAACTTGGGGGAGAAAACATGACACAAATATTTTGAGATTATTATAATTCATATGATATCAATGTTAAAGCTAAGCATAACACGCTATCACTGAAAGTCCTCAACACACATTGAACCGTCAATATGGATCTTAGCGAGGTAATGTTTAGTAGTACTACTGGGTTTGACAAATCCCACCCGCGTTAGTTGCGCTAACTCGACTTGAGGTCGAACGGGTGAAATGTTAGCCTACTCACATCGCCATAGTTGATAGACCTGGCAGGAGGCAAATAAACAAACAGTCAGCTTCGGTTGCGAGCGCTTAAGTTAAACATGAACATAGGTTAGCTACCTATAGATACATATTGAATGATCGATAATCTGGTAAACGTTTATTTATATACTGAAACCTGTGAACTCACCAACCTCGTTTTGACATCTTTTCTTACATGTTTTCTCAGTTCGCTAAGATAAGGCACAGGTGCACATATAGGACATGCATGGGATTCTTCTATTTATTGTTGTTTTATTAAATTGTTTGGACTTTGTTTTGAATTATGTTTGGTTTAGACTTTGGACTATTTGGGCGCGTGTGTTTTGTGCATTTACTTTTCTTTACGCTTTCGCATTAAACTCTGATTAATATGATAGTTTCATTTGAGTCCCATGTAGAGTCATTCGATGTAACTAATGACTGAGATCCTGGTGTGCCACCTCCCAAACGGTAAAACTCCGTTAGTGGAATTTGGGGGTGTGACAAAAATTTTATGTACAGAGATGGTTAATCTCTTACAACACAATACAACAAGTATACTTATCTTGTTGATGAACTACAATGTGCCAAGATAAAGCTAGAAAATGAAGATATTCTCAAGAAGTTCATCAGATCCCTTCCAAAATGCTAGACACTATACACAATGTCAATTAGAAGAACTGAAAACCTGGAGACTCTATCTATGACAGAGTTGTTTGCATGCTAAAAACTTATGAGTTAGAAATGATTCAATCCAGAGATAGAAAATCAGGTTATCCATCTATAGCATCTACATCTACCACCACCTCCTCAGCACTTCACTCTGACCATACACCACAAAACACAAGCAACTATTACCCTCTCATAGACACTCATCCACAAACACCTAATGCTAAGAAGAACAATTCTCCCTTCCTTCTTCTTGAAGCACTTCCTCAAACCCCAGATGCCTTCATTTCTAAAACACCAAGGAACATGTCCTTCATCAAGGAATATCTGGAGTACTTTTGTCCTGGTGATTTGGAAGAAACGGACATACAACACTCTCATGCCATGTTGTCACTTAGAGCAAAATGTTTCTATTCAAGAATGGAAGACCAATTCCAAGAAACCGTCCAAACACAAGAGTTGGTTTGGATAAATGTAAGTTGAGATTCTACAACTACAATCAACTTGGACATTTTGCTACAGAGTGTATGTTACACCCCAACCAACGTCGAAATACGTTGGAGTGGGACATGGAGACTGTTCATAAGCACATGATCCAACTAAAGTTTCATATATTAAATTAAATCAATTGCATAACATTGTTCAAACAAACACAATCAACCAAACAAAGAAAATAAAATACATCAACAAGTTCAATTGTTTATTTCAACTAGGTCCTCATTTCCTATGTGTAGCAACTTGAAACATGAACTCAAAGATTTACACCTGAAACATGATGAAAACAAGGTCAACTAAAAATAGTTGGTGAGCATACATAGGTTTTGATATCACAAATAGTTTCCAAGTGTTTATGTACAATTCTTATGAATCATGGCAAGTAAGGTAGTTATGGTGAACCACTATAGTCAAACTGGGTGTACAATCAAACCTTGGGACTGAAGGGCATAATACTCAATGTTATCCTAATGTAATGTCGGCAACAATCACCCTACCTGGGTGGGTTTGTCAGACACAATAGATCTATCATTGTTACTGTTGGCTTGTATAGATTTAATGATAGCACATGTACGTATGTCATGTAATGTAGGTTTAAAATCATAGTGTTCAAGCAAAAAGCACAAATTGCACACATGTTCATGAATGTAGAATTGTATAATGAATTTGCAAATAGTTTTCAATGAATCATGTTCCACCCCAAAATATGTAAAAATGAAAAGGGGCTATGTAAACTCACTTGTAATAGTAGTTTGTAGATCACATGGACAAGATGTTGCACAAGTGATTAGCTAAGCACAAGGTTAACCTATCATGGAATTGTATACATGTATCAATGGTGTGTTCAAAAGACTAGAGGGAAATTCTAATGTAGAAAGGAATTGGGTATGGGCTTGGTTGAGAGTGTGTGTACTTGTTTGAGTTTCAAATGATGTTTATGAATTTCATGTAAAAGTATGTGTATGAGTATATGGTTTCATTTGTTTTTATAACCAATTGAATTTGTGTATATGAATAAGCAACTTATGTGCTTTTGTTTATAATGAATAAATGGATGATTAAAATAATGTGAAAAATAATAAGTTTGAATAAAAGGATAAATAAATAAAAACTCTTTTATCTATTTAATTTAGTTATCATGAATAAAGGTGTTTCAAAGGACATGATGGTCTAATTATTTGTAATTAAACCAAGATTTGAAATAAATAATTGTTTAATGATGTAAATAAATAAAACCAAATTTTCTTTTGAAATATAAGTTTTATTTTGAATAAATAACCAACCATAATTTATTCTTGAATAAAAGAATGAATTTTTTTGTGTTAAAAGTCTATAAAAGAAGTTGGGATAAAAGGTTACTAAGGCATGGGTTTATAATCATTAGTTTGTAAAAAAGAAAATTTAATTGTTTTATTTAATTTATGTTTTATTAAGGTTTTAAACAAAATAATTTGTTTTTCCTTTAAGAACTTGTCAATTATATTATTAAATCAATCTTGGGTGCTATAAGTTTTATAAATTTATTTTTATAAAATAAATTAAAGTAATAAAAATGCTTTTAAAAATATTTATGGATCACCCGGCTCGAACCCGGGTGGTTTCTGAGGGTGAGGGTGCCAACCATTAGACTACTGGTTTGCTTGCGTTAATAGACTGGTACAACAATACTTTAATCATGGAAAAAGAAAGGGGCCAGATCTAGCACTATCAGATACGCAAAAAGGCCGCTGGATGTGGCTTTCGAACCCACGCCACTTGGTTCGGCGGTATAGTGACTTACCCGCCGGACTAGGTGGTTTCTCTGGTCATATACGAAAACCATTAATATATATATGTTTAATAAATCAGAAAATAAATCCTAATTCAGGTTTCCGTTTAATCGGTGAGGAACCCTAATTCGAATTCGGTCCCGATACTCTCTATCATTACGAATTGATAGAGGGCTATTGGTATGCATCTAATTAGGACTCAAAAGACATAAATATTACTTGATTTGGTGGAATAACGAGTGCAAATGGCTGGAACTTGGAATTGGATGTTCTTGGTGCTCGATCGAGGTCCAGAGGTGAAATGCCGTAAGTTTAAGAGTTTAGAGAGTTTGTAAAAGGTGTCACGAAGGCAATGGATTGGTTTTTATAGTCCAATTTCATCGGAAAAAGTACATTTGATTCGAAATGGTTTGAAACGGCTACGGAGATGATTTCCGAGTTAATTCGTTTGATTGCTAATAAATTGGATCATCATTTGAGTTAAAAATCGTTCACGTAACATTTACGCATGATCTAAGGCCATTAAATATGATTAAATCCGTGAATTGAAACTGAATTCAACCGACTTTCACCCTAGAAAGCCAAATCGATGGGTGGGGTTCGAATTTAGGTTTAGGCATCGATTTCAGTTGGATTAGCTCATCATATGCACATGGTTTTTGGTCGTATAACCGTCCCGTATGAATTGTAGTCATTAATTAATAGTCTAGAATTGATCGATTTTTAAACCGGATTTGTGGTTTGTTGACTTTGAAAGTCAACTAACGGGGGTCAAAATCAAGAGTAGGTTCAAATTGGGATGCAAGGGTTCAAATTTGGAGGCTCAAATACATAGGGGGGGGGGGGGTTTCAAATGCCATAAGTGGGGTTCAAAACCTCATTAATTTGATTTAAAGTCATTTTTAAATATAAAACTAGATTCTTATTTCTATATAAATTTATAAAAATCAAATAAATTTAGGTTTAATCCAAATAACCTTGTGATGATTTATTTAATTTTATCAAATATAAATATCCTCATTTTACAAACTAAACAAGTATTTTAATAGGGTTTAATAAGTTTAAATATATATATATATATATATATTTATAAATGAGTTTATATATGATTATGTATATTTACACCGATAGTAAAGTTATAACACGAACTTGCATGTAAGAAATCTGAAATTGAAACACTTGAAGTTATGGCTCATGTAACACAATGTATTGCTCTAGAAATGGAATTGAAATGCTATTATTGCACTAAACAAGGCTTAATAAAATCTTGCATGTTACAGTATCCCCATGTTGAGTGAATTTCGTCCCAAAATTCTACCAGTTGAGGCTACTGAATCAGGAAAAAGGTGTGGATACTTGAGCTTCATTTGATCCTCACGTTCCCAAGTAAACTCGGGGCCACGTTTAGATTCCCAACGAACTTTGACAATAGGAATACGGCTTCGCTTGAGTTGCTTTATCTCACGATCTATAATCTCCACTGGTTTTTCAACAAAGTGCATCGTGTCATCAATGTGCACTTCTTCGAGTGGTATGTGAAGATTCTCGTTAGCTAAGCATTTCTTTAAGTTGGACACATGGAATGTCGGATGTACGTTGCTGAGTTCTGGAGGTAACTTTAGTTTGTATGCAACTTTCCTAATCCTTTCAATCTTGAATGGTCCTACATAGCGAGGCGCTAGTTTACCTTTCTTCCCAAATCGAATCACTCCCTTCCAAGGAGACACCTTTAGAAGTACAAGGTCACCGATTTGGAATTACAAGGGTTTTCGTCGTTTGTCGGCATAGCTTTTTTGCCAACTCCTCGCTACTCGAATGTTATCATGGATTTGAATGATCTTGTTGGATGTTTCTTGGATTAACTCAGGACAGGTGATTTAAGCTTCACCAATCTCGTTCTAACAGATAGGTGAACGACATTTACGACCATAAAGAGCTTCAAAAGGAGCCATGTTAATACTTGTGTGGTAGCTGTTGTTGTAAGAGAACTCAATGAGGGATAAATGAGAATCCCAATGGCCACCAAATTCAATAACATAAGCTCTAAGCATGTCCTCTAGAGTTTGGATTATTCGTTCGGTTTGACCATCAGTTTGAGGATGGTAAGCCATGCTTAAATCCAATCGTGTACCAAGAGCAGTTTGGAGGGATTGCCAAAAACGGGAGGTGAATCGAGCATCTCTATCAGAGATTATGTTCAATGGAACACCGTGATGACTCATAATTTCATCAATGTAGTTTTGAGCTAATTTCTTAACTCGGTAGTCTTCACGGATTGGCAAGAAGTGAGCTGATTTGGTGAGACGGTCAATGATCACCCATATGATGTCATGACCACTTGAGGTGCGAGGAAATTTGGTAATGAAATCCATGGCTAGATTCTCCCACTTCTACATGGGAATATCCGGTTGTTCAAGAAAACCGGAAGGACGTTGATTCTCGGCTTTGACTTTAGAACATGTTAGACATTTTGCTACAAAAAGGGCAATGTCTTTCTTCATACCGGGCCACCAATATTGTTGGTGAATATCCTTGTACATTTTATCTGCACCGGGATGTATGGAGTAACGAGTCTTGTGTGCCTCGTTCATAAGAAACGTATGGAGATCATCATGATTTGGAACCCAAATACGATCCAAGTAATAAAGTAAGCCATTAGGTTTGGTTTCCAATTGAAGTTCAACTCCACATGACATCTCTTCATACATGTTACCCTCGGTGACTGAGACATGGTGAGCTTCAAGAATATGGATTTGAATGTCGGTTTGCATTTTGACACAATGAAGCATGACGTGTTCTTTACGACCCAATGCATCGGCCACAACATTCGCTTTCCAGGGATGGTAACGAATCTCGCAGTCATAGTCGTTAAGGAGTTCAACCCAACTTCTTTGCCTCATGTTGAGTTCCTTTTTATTGAAAATGTGTTGGAGAATTTTGTGGTCGATAAACACCACACACTTTGTGCCATAAAGATAATGTCTCCAAATCTTCATGCGAAGACGACCGCACCTAATTCAAGATTGTGCGTCATATAATTCTTCTCTTGGATCTTAAGTTGTCTTGATGCATAAGCGATCACCTTGCCCGTTGCATAAGAACACAACCAAGACCTTGGTTTGATGCATCACAGTAGACAATAAGATCATCATTTCCATCAGGGAGAGTTAGAATCGGAGCATTGCACAACTTTTGCTTGAGGGTTTGAAAGGCTTCTTCTTGCTTTGGCCCTCACTCATAAGGCTTACTCTTATGTGTCAAAGTGGTAAGAGGGACAACAATCTTGGAAAAGTTGGAGATGAATCGATGGTAATAACCTGCTAGACCAAGGAATGAACGAACCTTGGTAGGGGTTTTAGGTGTACTCCAATTCTTTACAGGTTCAATCTTAGGAGGATCAACATGAATTCCCTTCTCATTGAGAATATGGCCCATGAATTGAACTTCATAATTTGGCATATAGTTGTTCTTTCCTCAAAAGGTCTAAAATCAACCTAAGATGTTGCTCATGATCCACTTTAGTCTTGGAGTAGATCAAGATGTCATCAATGAAGACGATCACGGATTTATCTAAGTAAGGTTTGTATACACGGTTCATGAGGTCCATGAAAACCGTGGGTGCATTGGTCAACCCAAAAGGCATAACCATAAATTCATAGTGATCGTATCTTATACCAAAGGCAGTTTTTGGAATATCTTCTTCATGCACACGAAGTTGATGGTAATCGGATCGAAGATCAATCTTTGAGAAGTATGTTGAGCCATCCTTGGAAACGGATAACGGTTTTTGATGGTAAGTTAATGCATATAAGGAATGAGCCATCCTTCTTCTTTACGAATAAGACAGGTGCACCCCATGGTGAATGAATTAGACGGATGAAACCTTTATCAGAAAGTTCCTGAAGTTGACTTGCAAGTTCTTGAATTTCAGATGGTGCAAGTCAGTATGGAGCTTTGGCTACAGAATTTGCTCCGGGCACAAGGTCGATACGAAACTCCACTTGTTGAACGGGTGGAAGACCGGATAGATCTTCGGGAAACACTTCGGGAAAATCCCGAATGATGGGAATGTCTTGAATACCCTTCTCTTTGTCCTTGTTTTCAACAACATGGGCTAAGAAGGCCACATACTGTAACATCCAAGATTTTTCTAATACTACATTATTTTACTTTATACAGTAACGACACTCCTAATGAACCCCATACTTGTTCAAAACAATATGTCACTTTAATTATTATTTTAACATCTATCAATTTAGATTTTTGATCTTACATTTAAATATTACCCTCCTATTATATATAACATATGTATGTACATTCATATATATATATATATATATATTTATATATGATTATATCAAATAAATCAATTATACAACTTTTGATATAGGACTTACACATCTTTAATCACGTTTTTACATATTGTTCTATATAGATATAGGAATCTAATTATAAATATGTATATATGATATATGTATTTGATGTTATTAAATTAATCATCTATACAAATTATAAGTTTTAAAATTTATGAGCATTAATCAAGAGTTTACATTTTCTAAATGTATGTATTTAATTTTAAATAAATATGTAAACATATATCTATTTTAGTAAATCATTTACACAAATTGTAGTCTTTATAAAAATGAAAGACATTTTTTTATAAACATTTGTAATTAAATAAGTAACATATTTAAGATTTTATAAGCTTTATAAAAACAATTTTAAATATGAATTATGGAGTCAAACATAACATTAATGAGCATTAAATACTATTCTTCACCTTTTGCAATCCTAGTCCTTATCAACAAATTGATTTTTGCGAATAAGTCCCTTAGTCTCACCTCTAAATAGAGCCTTAAACCTCATTCATTTTCACACCTCAACAATCCTCTAGGGCTCTCTAGCAACTAAAGGTTGTTCTTCTCATCTTTTGGAAGATTCTAGTTTAAATCCTTCCATTCTAAGTAAGTTCTTCTTATGTTCTTACTTGTTCATACTTTTCTTTTTAAAAGTTCATCATAACTAGCTAGATCTATGATCCCTAACATGTTTATGTTATAATCATAGATCTATCCAAGATCAAAAGCCTTATTTTAATTAAACTTGTTCAAACTTTATTTAAAAACTTGGTTTTGATCTTTATATTCCTTTCAATTTCAAAAAAATCATGTTTTTACCAAAACTCCTTATTTTTAAAACCCTTTAATATTCAATTAATATTCAATTAAATTTATTTCTATCTTTACTAAACTCATATTTTCACTTTAGCCCTTATACTTTCCAAGCTTACCAAACTCACCCTAAACTTGGTTAAGTATGCAAATAGAGTAACTTTCAAACCAGTATGTAGTTATCTGACAAACATTAAAGTTCTGGCTAGGAAAAGACGGGGTTCTGATCCGGCCAACTCTTTCCTGGGAACTTTTCTGTTGGAGGTACTACTCTGGAATGATAACCACTCTAGTGTACAACAACCACTTTCAACTAATTACACTGTCAACCCCTTGACTATCCATAACGTGTTTCTAACGTAACAAACTTAACTTAGGCAATCCTTAAGGCATTGAATCCAAGTTACTACAAGTTCAAGTTCAACCCTCTAAACTTGCAAGGTGAGTTTACATAGCCCCTTTTTCTCATTTACATATTTGGGGTGAAACATGATTACATTCAAACTCTATTTGCAATTACTCATGTACAATTCTACAATGTGATCATATGTGTTTATTTATGCTTTATGCTTGAATGCTAATTGTTAAGGCTACATATACATATTACACTTGTGCAATCATTAAACACATTACATCAGGATAACATTTGTTGTTATGCCCTACATTACATCAGGATAACATGCGTTGTTATGCCCTACATTTACATCAGGATAACATGTGTAGTTATGCCCTACATTAGGATAACATGTGTTGTTATGCCCTTCAATTACAAAGTTTCATTTGTGCAACTAGCTTAACTTAGATTCTCCATAAATGCTTTATAAACCATGCATCATATGAATTGTACACAAAACACTTGAACTTTACTTGTGGTGTCAAAACCTATGTATGCTCACCAACTATTTATAGTTGACCCTCTCATTTTATCATGTTTCAGGTACAGTTGTTTGAGTTATGATTCAAGCTACTTCACTTAGGGTTGAGGACCTAGTCTTAAATTTTAATACGGAGATTCATGTATTCTTAAATTCTTGTAAATGATTACTTGAGTTATGAAATGAAATTTACTGTCTAATTATTACAACTTTAGCAAACCATGAGCTTATGAACAGTCTACATGTCCCGCCCCGACGTTTCCGCCGTCGGTTGGGGTGCGACACATACTTCTTTCGTAAGTACTTTCGGGTCGTAGTGCACAACATGAGTTTAAGTCCATTACAAAGTTTTTCACCAAAGACTTTTAATGTGTCGCCCGATGGAAGAGGAATTCGAATGCACTTCTCGAAACAAATGACTTCGGCATGATTATTAGATAACCAATCCATGTCTATGATGATGTCAAAACTTCCCAATTGCATTGGTGGTTGACGGGAAAAGTGTGTTCATTAAGTTCAAGGGAACAGTCACGGATAACAGAGTTAATAGTGATGGGATTTCCATCCACTACTTCTACCGTAAATGTTTTCTCTAACTTAGTTAGTGTTTTTGCAAGTAAAGGCTGAAATTCATGTGATACAAAACTCCTATCAGCACCGGTATCAAATAGAATGAAAGCATATTGGTTATTAACAAGGAACGTACCATTGACTACATCATTGTTGGTTTGGGCTTCATTGGCGTTTATGTTGAAAGCACGCCCACGAGCACCACCTTGGTTTGCGTTGGCTTGTCTTGGGCATTGGTTTCAGAAGTGGTTTGGATCACCACATTCATAGCAAGCACACCCGTTAGCAATAGCCGGTACAACTTGATTGGTAACTTACTGATTAGCTCGGTTTCACAAGTTGACTTGGTTAATAGGTGGCCTAGAACGGAAAGTGTTGTCTAGATGACCATAACTTCCACAATTGGCACATTGACGACATGGCATGTTTGGGAAGTGATGATATTTTCAAGTGTTGCACAAAGGGTTGTTTGTAACATTTCTGATTTTTAGTATCCATATTTTCAATTCAATGTAATGCATTTCAAACCCAATTCTAGTGCACTGTTTTGTTTCTTTTCGTACCATCAATTAAATACTATATTTCAATGTTAACCCGCAAATTTTACACGGTTATAACCTACTAAAACACTACATAAGTATCTATTTATACAAATATGTCAAAGACCAAAGTTACAAGGTCTGATGTTGAAAAATTACAAGAAACCCTAATAGGCACGGTCGCGCCTAGTTCTGGCACGGTCGCGCCGAGTGCTTTGGCACGGTCGCGCGACTTGCTTTGGAATGATCGCGCCTGGTGCCTTAGCACGGTCGCGCCGCATGTGGGCACGGTCGCGCCTAGTACCAGTTGAAACGGAACAGAGACGTTCGATTTCGTAACCGTTTTACACGTTCCAACTATTAACAAACAGATTTAAGCCACTTGATCATCCTAATTACAAAAAATAAACGGAATTTCATCAATTCATCTAATAATCAACAAAATCGTCCACTAGACCGTTGAATTCTCCAAATTGTTTGCGATTCTCCCAAGCAAACGCACAAACGATCCTCCTATAAGCTACTGACCCAATTGAAGCAACCGGCATCATAGCAGAAGACGCCGGAAACCAAGCTCGCCGACGTCGGAACTCCTTCCTACTGTTCGCTATCGATTCGCCATCATTCCGGGTAATTGAAACCTTGTCCTCTATCGATTTAGTCCTTAGATCAAAAGCCTCATGTTAATTTGGGCTTCCAATATGGAAATCGTCTTAAACCCGAATCTAGTTTTCGTTCAAAAATGATTTAATCGAATCCGATTCTAGACACGTTTTAAATCCAATTAATCTATGCAAAAAGACTCGAAATAATCTAATGGGTGAAAGCCCTATGATTTCCAACCCTGTTATTATAAGAATTAGTCAATTCGTTCCTGATTTGGAACAGACGCAGTCGCGCTAATCATCTAGCGCGGTCGTGCCTCATGAGACGCGGTCGTGCCGACTACCAGCGCGGTCGTGTCCTCCTGTCCAGACCCAATCATGCCTTTTGGCTAATCTCAGTCGTGTCTTAGAATCATAGACACGATCGTGCCTGGCCAAGGCACGGTCGTGCCTAATGATTTAGTTAGTTAAGCCCTCTGTTTGATCAACACGGTCGCGCCCTGACTAGCATGGTCGTGCTCGTGTTTCGAGCACGGTCGTGCCCTTCCCAGGCACGGTCGTGTGTGAGTTAAATTCTTGGCAGAATTATAAATTTTATGTATTTTTCAAACCATAAATATTCTGATTAAATTACAAAATAAAAATAGTTGATTTTTATAAAATTGCATTTAATCTTATTTAGAAAGAACAAATATTTAATAAATGGAAAATTAATTATTTAAAGTTTATAAAATTTAATTTACAATTATTGCTAAACCTTTCTTTTAAAAAGTATTTAAATGGTTAAGTTACATTTTACAAATAAATAAATAAAATAATGATTATTTATTTACCTTATATTTAAACAAAGACATTTATTTATTTACACTTAATTTCATTTAACACTTATAATATTTTCATAAACAATAATTATTTACATTATTTATTTAATTATTCAAACTCAAACCTTAATCAAAATATTCTAAAGATATTCTTTCAAACTTTATATATTTTTATTCAATACCTCCGATTACAAATCAATGACTTTTTACACAAGTCCAAATGCAACTTTAGAATTAAACTCTTGTGCACACTATTAATACCATATACATTACACTTTAGGTTAACTTGTGCATTCCAAGGATCTTTATTCATGTGTCAGATTCTAATGTGTGAGATTGATCAAGATATGCTAGACATAGGCTTGGACTTAGTTAATTTAAATAAAAGAACTCTATGTATTTCAATTTTGTTCTATCTTGGATTTGGTTGTGTTTGGACTACATGTTATGAAATTTGATGTTTAATATATTCAATCTAGTAAACTATGTGCTTATGAACAGTCTACATGTCCCGCCCCGATGATTCCGCCATCGGTCGGGGTGTGACAGATTGGTATCAGAGCCTTGGTTATAGGGAATTAGGTTATTAGACACCTTGACCTAGACTATAACTTTAGGACACCCACTTATGTCATGCTTCATGTTTATAGGGTTATGTGCTACATGTTATGTGTTACATGCTATGTGCTACATGCTTACTATGATTAGTTATTATTTTATTTGATGACTTATTTATTAAAAATCCATGACTTATTAATATATACTTAAATAATAAATTAAATAAACAATATCCTTTCCTATATCTTAAAACCTCATAATATTCTTATCTTCTTCTCTATCTTTATCTTTTAAACATGTGGAAACTTCATGAAGCTAAATCTATAAATTTTCTTTATTTCCTCGTTAAGGTTTTTAAGCTTTGTTAATTATTTGAGGACACGTGCAATCTGGAAGAATGACACCTGTATTTTGGGTTTTCTGTCTAGGAAAGCATTTCGCATAAATCCCAATCAACCGAGGGACCCGTATTCTTTCCTAGGATGAGTGTTTACTTATAGGCTAAAGCATGTCTCCTTGAAAATTATATAAGTTTAAATTAACCTTAATGTGTCATAGTATTCGAGTGATTTTATCACTATTTGAGTACAATCCAAACTATGATTATCTATTTATTTTGATTATCTTATTCTATTAAATCCAAACAATTCTCATGAGTTCTTACATCTTTTCTTGTCTTGTGAAAATCTGTAGAATGCCTCCTCGTCGTGCTCCCACGGCCAACACCAATACTGACATTGCTACTATTCTTGCACAACTCGTGACACAACTCACTCAAGCTAATAGTGCCACCAATGGCAACAATGGTGGTAATGGTAGTAATAGTGGAAATGGTGGAAATGGTGGTGCCAACCCATCTCAATGCACCTTCAAGCATTTCAACTCGTGCAATCCCCTCAAGTTCTATGGTACCGAAGGAGCTACTGGACTCCTTCAATGGTTCGAAAGCATTGAGAATACCTTTCTCAATAGTGACTGCCCCGACAACCTTCGTGTTCGTCATGCCACAAGTGTCCTACAAAAACGGGCACTCACGTGGTGGAATGGGGAGAAAAGAAATAGGGGTGTGGATGTAGCAATGGCCTTACCTTGGGATGAGGTTAAAAGGCTAATGACCGAGGAATTCTGTCCTCGAAATGAAGTGAAGAAACTCGAAGCTGAATTTTGGGATCTTGCCCAAGATAGTGGTGAAAACTTGGCGTATACAACTCGGTTCCATGAGTTGAGTCTTCTTGTGCCCCACATGGTCACTCCTTTGTCCCGCTGTATTGAAAAGTATATTGGGGGACTACCTAGGCAAATTCAAGACACTGTCCTAGGAAGGAATCCCGCAACACTTGAGGATGCTATCCGTTTGTCCGCTACCTTAACCGATAATCATGTGAAGGCGGGGACTCTTACTAAAAAGGGCACCAAGAAAGTTCCTGACACTATAACCCCTCCTACCCACAACAAAGAAGCCACAACTGAACCCTTCCGCAATAATAGGAAAAGGAAGACTAGAAACTATGTTGTGGTCACTCCTACTATTCCTATTAACCAAGCTGCACCTATGGTTCAAGCAGCGGCCAAAAAGCCATATGTTGGAATCTACCCACTTTGTGCCACCTGCAACTACCATCATCCCCAAAGCATCCCATGTCGCCTTTGTACTTATTGTGGGAGATATGGCCATACAGTTAATGTTTGTAGGACCAAAGCTCTTGCGGGCCAAGTCAACCCACCAAACCAAACCAACACCCAAGTGGCTAATCAAGGTGTATCCGCTATTGCAAATGGGCGAGCAGGTTATGAGTGTGGTAACCCGAACCATTTCCGTGATCAATGCCCAAAGTTAGTCAATGCTAGACAAGGTGGAGCTCGTGGGCGTGCTTTCAACATAAACGCCAATGAAGCTCAAGCCAACAATGATGTGGTCAATGGTACGTTTCTTGTTAATAGTCAATATGCCTCCATTTTATTTGATACCGGCGCCGATAAAAGTTTTGTGTCACTTAATTTTGAACCTTTACTTGCAAAGACTTGGTCCCAATTAGAGAAAACATTTACCGTTGAAGTAGCAAATGGTGATTCACTTACAATCGAGTCTATTATCTATGACTGTTCTTTAGAACTTAATGATCATACGTTCCCAATCAACCTTGTTCCAATGCCACTAGGAAGCTTTGATATCATCATAGGCATGGATTGGCTATCAAATCATCATGCCGAAATCATTTGTTTCGAGAAGTGCATCCGAATACTGCTACCATCGGGAGAAACACTAAGAGTCTTTGTTGAAAAGCCTTGTAAAGGGCTTAAACTAATGTCATGCACTACTGCTCAAAAGTATTTACGAAAGAAGTACGTGGCCTTTTTGGCCCATATCGTTCAAAAGGATGTCAAAAAGAAGAGTATTCAAGATATCCCCATTATCCGAGATTTTCCTGAAGTATTCCCCGAAGACTTATCCGGTCTTCCACCCGTTCGACAAGTAGAATTTTGCATTGATCTTGTGCCCGGAGCTAACCCCGTGGCAAGAGCTCCTTACCGTCTTGCACCTTCTGAAATGCAAGAACTTGCAAGTTAACTTCAAGAGCTCTCCGACAAGGGATTCATTCGTCCAAGTCATTCACCGTGGGGTGCACCCGTCTTATTCGTCAAAAAAAAGGATGGATCATTTCGTATGTGTATTGACTACCGCGAACTCAACAAGCTTACTATCAAAAACCGTTATCCTTTGCCTAGAATTGATGACCTCTTTGATCAACTTCAAGGTTCTACTTGCTTCTCAAAGATTGATCTTCGATCTGGTTATCACCAACTCCGTGTGCAAGAAGACGATATTCCAAAGACTGCCTTCCAAACAAGGTATGGTCATTACGAGTTCATGGTTATGCCTTTTGGACTAACCAATGCACCCGCAGTTTTCATGGACCTCATGAATCGTGTGTGCAAACCGTACCTCGATAAGTTCGTGATAGTTTTCATCGATGACATCTTAATCTATTCCAAGACTAAAGCCGATCATGAGCAACATCTTAGATTGGTTTTGGATCTCTTGAAGAAAGAACAACTATATGCCAAATTCTCCAAATGTGAATTTTGGTTAAAAGAAGTTCAATTTCTTGGTCATATTGTCAACGACAAAGGTATTCATGTTGACCCTGCCAAGATCGAAACGGTTAAGAATTGGAATGCCCCGAAGACTCCCTCTGAAGTTCGTTCATTTCTTGGTCTTGTGGGATATTACCGTCGTTTCATCTCGAACTTCTCTAAGATTGCTGTCCCCCTTACCGCTTTGACTCACAAGGGTAAGACTTATGAATGGGAACCAATGCAAGAAGAAGCTTTCCAAACCCTTAAGCAAAAGTTGTGCAATGCTCCCATTTTAACTCTCCCTGATGGGAATAATGATTAGTTGTCTACTGTGATGCTTCTAATCAAGGTCTCGGTTGTGTCCTCATGCAACGAGGCAAAGTAATCGCTTATGCGTCAAGACAACTTAAGATTCATGAGAAGAATTATACGACGCACGATCTCGAGTTGGGTGCGGTTGTATTCGCATTGAAGATTTGGAGACATTATCTCTATGGCACGAAATGCATGGTGTTCACCGACCACAAAAGTCTCCAACACATCTTCAATCAAAAGGAACTCAATATGAGGCAACGACGTTGGGTTGAACTCCTTAACGACTATGACTGCGAGATTCGTTACCATCCCGGCAAAGCCAATGTTGTAGCCGACGCTTTGAGTCGAAAGAACCATGTCATGCTTCAATGTGTTCGAATTCAAACCGACATCCAAAACCGCATCTTAGAAGCTCAGCACGTCTCAGTCACCGAGGGTAACATGTACGAGGAAATGTCGTGTGGTGTTGAACTTCTGCTTAAATCTAAACCAAATGGCTTACTTTATTACTTGAACCGTATTTGGGTTCCCGATCGCGATGATCTCCGTACATTTCTCATGAACGAGGCTCACAAGACTCGTTATTCTATTCATCCTTGTGCGGATAAAATGTACCAAGATCTTTGCCGACAATATTGGTGGCCCGGTATGAAAAAGGACATTGCTCTTTATGTTGCCAAATGTTTAACCTGCTCCAAAGTCAAAGCCGAACATCAACGTCCTTCTGGTTTACTTGAACAACCAGAAATCCCCGTGTGGAAATGGGAAAACTTAGCTATGGATTTCATTACCAAGCTCCTTCGCACCTCAAATGGTTATGATAGCATTTGGGTAATCATTGATCGTCTCACCAAATCTGCTCATTTCTTGCGTATCCGTGAGGACTATCGGGTTGAGAAACTAGCCCGAATTTACAATGATGAAATCGTGAGCCGTCATGGTGTTCCCTTAAATATAATATCTGATCGAGATGCCCGGTTCACTTCTCGATTTTGGCAATCTCTCCAAACCTCTCTTGGCACACGATTAGATTTGAGCACGGCTTACCATCCCCAAACTGATGGTCAAACCAAGCGGACAATCCAAACACTTGAAGACATGCTTAGAGCTTGCGTAATCGATTTTGGTGGCAATTGGGATTCACATTTATCCCTCATTGAGTTCTCTTACAATAATAGCTATCACACAAGTATCAACATGGCTCCATTCGAAGCTCTTTATGGTCGCAAGTGTCGTTCTCCTATCTGTTGGAACGAGATTGGTAAAGCACAAATCACCGGTCCCGAGCTAATTCAAGAAACATCCGACAAGATTATTCAAATCCGTGACAACATCCGAACAGCGAGAAGTCGGCAAAAGAGTTATGCCGATAAACGACGAAAACCCTTGGAATTCCAAGTCGGTGACCTTGTTCTTCTTAAAGTGTCCCCGTGGAAGGGTGTGATCCGTTTTAGAAAGAAAGGCAAGTTAGCCCCTCGCTATGTTGGTCCATTCAAAATCCTTGAAAGAATTGGGAAAGTGGCTTACAAACTCGAGTTACCTCCATCTCTTGGCAATGTGCATCCTACATTTCATGTATCAAATCTGAAGAAATGTCTCGCCAATGAGAATCTCCATATACCGCTTGATGACGTGCACATTGATGAAACGATGCACTTCGTTGAGAAACCGGTAGAAATTATGGATCGTGAAATCAAGCAACTCAAGCGAAGTCGTATTCCTATTGTCAAAGTTCGTTGGGAGTCTAAGCGTGGTCCTGAATTCACTTGGGAACGAGAGGACCAAATGAAGCTCAAGTACCCCCATCTTTTTACTGATGCCGTAGTTTCCTCTAGCTAAATTTCGGGACGAAATTCCCTCAACATGTGGAGACTTTAACATTTTTTATTTTTAGTATCCATATTTTCAATTCAATGTAATGCATTTCAAACCCAATTCTAGTGCACCGTTTTGTTTCTTTTCGTACCATCAATTAAATACTATATTTCAATGTTAACCCGCAAATTTTATACGGTTATAACCTACTAAAACACTACATAAGTATCTATTTATACAAATATGTCAAAGACCAAAGTTACAAGGTCTGATGTTGAAAAATTACAAGAAACCCTAATAGGCACGGTCGCGCCTAGTTCTGGCACGGTCGCGCCGAGTGCTTTGGCACGGTCGCGCGACTTGCTTTGGAACGATCGCGCCTGGTGCCTTAGCACGGTCGCGCCGCATGTGGGCACGGTCGCGCCTAGTACCAGTTGAAACGGAAACACAGCCTTTAATCACAAAGACGTTCGATTTCGTAACCGTTTTACACGTTCCAACTATTAACAAACAGAGTTAAGCCACTTGATCATCCTAATTACAACAAATAAACGGAATTTCATCAATTCATCTAATAATCAACAAAATCGTCCACTAGACCGTCGAATTCTCCAAATTTTTTGCAATTCTCCCAAGGAAACGCACAAACGATCCTCCCAGAAGCTACTGACCCATTTGAAGCAACCGGAATCATAGCAGAAGACGCCGGAAACCAAGCTCGCCGACGTCGAAACTCCTTCCTACTGTTCGCTATCGATTCGCCATCATTCTGGGTAATTGAAACCTTGTCCTCTATCGATTTAGCCCTTAGATCAAAAGCCCCATGTTAATTTGGGCTTCCAATATGGAAATCATCTTAAACCCGAATCTAGTTTTCGTTCAAAAATGATTTAATCGATCCGATTCTAGACACGTTTTAAATCCAATTAATCTATGCAAAAAGACTCGAAATAATCTAATGGGTGAAAGCCCTATGATTTCCAACCCTGTTATTATAAGAATTAGTCAATTCGTTCCTGATTTGGAACAGACGCGGTCGCGCTAATCATCTAGCGCGGTCGTGCCTCATGAGACGCGGTCGTGTCGACTACCAGCGCGGTCGTGTACTCCTGTCCAGGCCCAATCATGCCTTTTGGCTAATCTCAGTCGTGTCTTAGAATCATAGACACGATCGTGCCTGGCCAAGGCACGGTCGTGCCTAATGATTTAGTTAGTTAAGCCCTCTATTTGATCAATACGGTCGCGCCCGTGGTTCGAGCACGGTCGTGCACTTCCCAGGCACGGTCGTGTGTGAGTTAAATTCTTGGCAGAATTATAAATTTTATGTATTTTTCAAACCATAAATATTCTGATTAAATTACAAAATAAAAATAGTTGATTTTTATAAAATTGTATTTAATCTTATTTAGAAAGAACAAATATTTAATAAATGGAAAATTATTTATTTAAAGTTTATAAAATTTAATTTATAATTATTGTTAAACCTTTCATTTAAAAAGTATTTAAATGGTTAAGTTACATTTTATAAATAAATAAATAAAATAATGATTATTTATTTACCTTATATTTAAACAAAGACATTTATTTATTTACACTTAATTTCATTTAACACTTATAATATTTTCATAAAAAATAATTATTTACATTATTTATTTAATTATTCAAACTCAAACCTTAATCAAAATGTTCTAAAGATATTCTTTCAAACTTTATATATTTTTATTCAATACCTCCGATTACAAATCAATGACTTTTTACACAAGTCCAAATGCAACTTTAGAATTAAACTCTTGTGCACACTATTAATACCATATACATTACACTTTAGGTTAACTTGTGCATTCCAAGGATCTTTATTCTATCTAGTACATTTGTTAGCAACACCTTCAAACCAAGTGAGTATACATAGCCCCTTTTACTCTTTTACATTTTTAGGGTAGAACATGAACATTATTCAAATTACATGTTTACATTTACACAAACAACACAAGTACAAATCCTATTTACATTCATGCGTGCAATTTGAGCTTTATGCCCGAGTGCTAGGTGTGCTAACCTTTGTATGCGATTATGTGCAATCATTAACTATTCAAGCCGACGGTTTTCAATGATAGATCTATTGAGTCTGACAAACCCACCCAGATTGGGGTGATTGATACCGACAACACAATTTTGCATGCTAGTTACAAAGGTTTGATTGTACATGGTTACACAATAGCTGCTCCCCATAAATGCCTTATTTATCATGTTATGTAAGGATTTGTTTTACAAACTATATGCTATCTATATAAACCTGTGTTATACTCACCAACTTTTTAGTTAACTTTATTTTATTCATGTTTCAGGTTCTAATGTGTGAGATTGATCAAGATGTGCTACACATAGGCTTGGACTTAGTTAATTTAAATAAAAGAACTCTATGTATTTCAATTTTGTTCTATCTTGGATTTGGTTGTGTTTGGACTACTTGTTATGAAATTTGATGTTTAATATATTCAATCTAGTAAACCATGTGCTTATGAACAGTCTACATGTCCCGCCCCGATGATTCCGCCATCGGTCGGGGTGTGACAGATTGGTATCAGAGCCTTGGTTATAGGGAATTAGGTTATTAGACACCTTGACCTAGACTATAACTTTAGGACACCCACTTATGCCATGCTTCATGTTTATAGGGTTATGTGCTACATGTTATGTGTTACATGCTATGTGCTACATGCTTACTATGATTAGTTATTATTTTATTTGATGACTTATTTTTTAAAAATCCACCACATCGGTTGAGGGGGAGAACGAAGCCTTCCTTATAAGGGGGTGGATACCTTCTCTATCAAGACGCGTTTTACCTGGGCGAGCAACTCGTCGGGTAAAATAAAAACCGTGAGTTCCTGGATGGGCAACCCATCGTGGGCAAAGCGGACAATATCTTGATACGGTTTGCTTGGGCTGTTACAGATGGTATCAGAGCTAGGGGCCGGACTGGTGTGCCAGCGAGGACGCTGGGCTCCGTAAGGGGGTGAATTGTAATATCCCACATCGGTTGAGGGGGAGAACGAAGCCTTCCTTATAAGGGGGTGGATACCTTCTCTATCAAGACGCGTTTTACCTGGGTGAGCAACTCGTCGGGTAAAATAAAAACCGTGAGTTCCTGGATGGGCAACCCATCGTGGGCAAAGCGGACAATATCTTGATACGGTTTGCTTGGGCTGTTACAACTATAACTTTAGGACACCCACTTATGTCATGCTTCATGTTTATAGGGTTATGTGCTACATGTTATGTGTTACATGCTATGTGCTACATGCTTACTATGATTAGTTATTATTTTATTTGATGACTTATTTTTTAAAAATCCATGACTTATTAATATATACTTAAATAATAAATTAAATAAACAATATCCTTTCCTATATCTTAAAACCTCATAATATTCTTATCTTCTTCTCTATCTTTATCTTTTAAACATGTGGAAACTTCATGAAGCTAAATCTATAAATTTTCTTTATTTTCTCGTTAAGGTTTTTAAGCTTTGTTAATTATTTAAGGACACATGCAATCTGGAAGAGTGACACCTGTATTTTGGGTTTTCTGTCTAGGAAAGCATTTCGCATAAATCCCAATCAACCGAGGGACCCGTATTCTTTCCTGGGAATTCCCGAGATGAGTGTTTACTTATGGCTAAAGCATGTCTCCTTGAAAATTATATAAGTTTAAATTAACCTTAATGTGTCATAGTATTCGAGTGATTTTATCACTATTTGAGTACAATCCAAACTATGATTATCTATTTATTTTGATTATCTTATTCTATTAAATCCAAACAATTCTCATGAGTTCTTACATCTTTTCTTGTCTTGTGAAAATTTGTAGAATGCCTCCTCGTCGTGCTCCCGCGGCCAACACCAATACTGACATTGCTACTATTCTTGCACAACTCGTGACACAACTCACTCAAGTTAATAGTGCCACCAATGGCAACAATGGTGGTAATGGTAGTAATAGTGGAAATGGTGGTAATGGTGGAAATGGTGGTGCCAACCCATCTCAATGCACCTTCAAGCATTTCAACTCGTGCAATCCCCTCAACTCGTGCTTTTGACCGCCGCCGTCGCCGCCCCGAACCCTAACTTCCGCCGGCCACCGACCGCCACCACTGACCTTCGACCCCTACCGCCGCCAACGACCCCGACCGCCGCCACCGACCCTGACCGCCGCCATCGCTGTTGCTAAAGTCGGCAACACGGTCCTGATTTTAACGACCCTGGTGAGTGGCGAAATGCAGGTTGAATGGGGTTTTAGAAAAAACGGGTTGCCTAATATCAGGTAAACAGGTATATGTTTTTCGGGTAATCGGGTCGGGTAAACGGGTATATCACCTAATCCCATACCTGTCCCATAACGGCGAAAATTTTTAAAACTAATCCCATACCCGTCGGGTTTCGGGTATACCCGTCCCGTCTCTAGTGCTAAAGGCGAGTACAAAGTTTATTTTGAGCAAACAAGTAATTAGTATTTCGGAATCCAAGTCAAAATTAAACGAATGGGGTTTTCTTTGTTGACATAAGATCTAACTATATAAAGAATCAAAAGTCACAGAAAATCAAAAATCCATCCCCTGTTTCTATATTCCTGATTATTGATTAAGAAGCCTCTATTAACAATATAAAAGATGAAATTCTATATTTTCTAGATTTTCATTATATATGACGAGAAGATATTTCTTTTATTTATTAAATAAGAAAGAAAAAATATGTTTTTTTATGTTAATGAAAAAATATAGTAATACTAGATAATAGTAGAGGGGTAGATGTAGCCAAGTGGATTGTTAATCCACCATGCGCTGGTTCAATTCCCATCGTTCGCCCAAATTTTTATTATTATTTCTTTTTCTTCTTTTGTGTTAAGCTTATTTATATTTTTTAATAAACTATTCGCTATAAAAGGATTTTTTTAGTGAACGTGTCACAGCTTCCTTCTATATTTTTTTGTAAAGACGAAGAAAGAAATTCAATTTTCTCTCCTATTTACTACGGCGACGAAGAATCAAATTATCACTATATTAAAAATAAATCATGTAACGAAGTGGATTATTATTTGTACAATTGGTACTTCGAACTTGGAACGAGCATGAAGAAATTAACGATACTTCTTTATCTTTTGAGTTGTTCTACCGGATCGGTCACTCAAAAAGTTTGTGTATAGAAACAGTATATTGATAAAATAAAAAATTTCCAAAATCAAAAGAGCAATTGGGTTGAAAAAAAGTAAAGGATTTCTAATCATCTTGTTACCCACGAACATAAATACTTCAATTTAAATGGAAAAAGAGAGGATAGAGATTCTGGCAATGCAATGTAGTTGGACTCCCATGTCGATCCAAAGGAATCATCCTTTCCACGGAGGCAAATATTTGTCTGTTAGGTAAGAGGATAGCAAGTTATAAATTCTGTCTCTTTAGGACATGCTCTATTACTATGAATTGAGCTATTACGCACTCTTTCAAGGGCGGCTGATTCTAGGCAAACCCCATGGCTGTCTCTGCACCCCTACCGCATTTATCACTGAGCGGTCATTTAGGGGCCTTAGCTGGTGATCCGGGTTGTTTCCCTCTCGACGATGAAGCTTATCCCCATCGTCTCACTGGCCGACCTTGACCCCTGTTATTTTGAGGTCATATCTAGTATTCAGAGTTTGCCTCGATTTGGTACCGCTCTCGCGGCCCGCACCGAAACAGTGCTTTACCCTTAGATGTCCAGTCAACTACGGCGCCTCAACGCATTTCGAGGAGAACCAGCTAGCTCTTGGTTCGAGTGGTGAAACTTACTACTTGAAATTCAACAGATCCTCTGTTTTCTTTGTTTTCTTCTTGTTCTTTCAGAATAATTGAAATAAATGAATTTTTTACCATGATTACGACCCAAAAACCAAAAATAGAGTGAATAGTGAATCATTCATATTAGATTATTGGGTAGGTACAACCAATCAATTCACCAGACATACGTAACGCTTTAGCTAGTACACGGAAGTGCATACCATGGTTCGTCTGTCTATCAATAACTGCATGCATTGTGCAGTGGATGTGAAGAAGTAGACCATTATCTCGGCAATAATGAGCCAAGCTAGTATTTGCAATCGTCTTGTTCTATAGGAATAAATTGTCATTTTGTTCCTTCACAGAGAACCATTTTTTTCTAAGTCACAAGATAAGAATTCACTATCTTTCTTTGATTGGGGGCAGGTCTGAAGATCAACCGGTAGTGGGAGAGGGGATTGCTCCCCCCGTGATACTCCAACCGCCCAAGGAATTGGTTATTCCTAAACGAGTCATGATCAAAGATCTCGGATGTGATGGTCAATCTATCTATCCCATGATTTGGTAGGATCCACAGATGTAGTGGCTGGTGAACCGCTTCTGAGGTTCCCTATGAAATGAGGCATGGATGGGAGAATTAGAGGAAGAGGAACCCACAGGGAATGAATGGGAAGATCAAACCAAATCAAATTCTCTCTCGATACGCTCCTCAAAAAATCCGATTCTCATCGAAAGAAATGAGATTATCGCAGATACAAAACATTCAATTCAAAAGGAAAAAAATAAAAAGGGGTTTTCTAAATTTGAAATAAAAAAATAGAAAGTCATCAACGGAAAAGGAAAGAGAGGGATTCAAACCCTCGGTACGAACAACTCGTAACTCCTACTTCGGCCCTTATACATGCTGCTACGATGGTAGCAGCGGGAATTTTTCTTGTAGCTTGACTTATGCCTCTTTTCATAATTAATCTTGATCCCGTAATCAAAGAAATATAGTGAATTCTTATCTTGTGACTTAGAAAAAGTGGTTCTCTGTGAAGGAACGAAATGATAAAATAAAAAATTTTCAAAATCAAAAGAGTGATTGAGTTGAAAAAAAAGTAAAGGATTTTTAATTATCTTGTTATCCACGAACATAAATACTTCAATTTAAATGGAAAAAGAGAGGATAGAGAATCTGTTAATAATTTGAACTACTTATTGAGGGTTTTCTCTCCTTTTTTATCCAATGTCGAATTGATGACCTATGTATTGTGTATAAAGTAAGAAAAACTTCTTGCATTAAAAAAAGTAAACAACTTTGCTGACAATTACATTTTTTTTTTTGTCAGAAGAGTCCTCCGAATATTACTTTATTTACATGTAATAAATTACCTCAAAGGATTGAAAACTTTTGCCTAATAAATTGAGTCTTTTTTTAGTCAAACTTGAGAAAAAGTACACCTAATTTCCCTAATTTCAAAATTTAAATTTGAATGAGACTAGAAATAAATCTGTTAAAGCATACGTGGTTTGATAAAAAAAAAAACATCGCCACTCCCTTTGGCAGCATCCACTAATTCGGAACTTAATTTGAAAGCCATATTTTGACCCAGATGTTTTCGGGATGCAGCTAATAACCAACGAATGGCAAGTGCTTTTCCTTGTGTGGATCCTATTTCAATGATTTAGTCACGTTTTCATGTTCCAAATGAACACTTTCCGTTTTTGATTATTCTCAAAGGAGAAGATTATTCTCTTTACAAAACATATGCGGATCTAATCACGATCTTATAATAAGAACAAGAGATCTTTCTCGATCAATCCCCTTGCCCCTCATTCTTTGAGAATCAGAAAGATCCTTTTCAAGTTTGAATTTGTTAATTTGGAATCTGAGTTCTTCTACTTCATTTTATTTACTTATTTTCTTTATTTTGATTTATTTAATATGAATATTTTTCCCTCTCTTTTAATGTCTCAATTGGGTTATATGATGTTAGCTCTAGGTATGGGGTCTTATCGTAGTGCTTTTTTCATTTGATTACTCATGCTTATTCCAAAGCATTGTTGTTTTTAGTCATGCGCGGTAGCAATACCAAACCAAATACGACGAGTAATGGGGTCCTGAGCTAAGCCTTGGCTAAACCTTGGAAATCTTAATGCCATAATGCCTTTCAAATCCTCCTAGCCATTATCCTACTACAATAATTCTTGCTAAGAAGAACGCCCATGTTGTGGCAATTCCACCCAGAAGGTAATGGGTTACTCCTACAGCACGTCCTTGTACAATGCTTAAGGCTCTCGGCTGGGTAGCAGGAGCAACTTTTAATTTATTATGAGCCCAAACGATGGATTCAATAAGTTATTGCCAATAACCACGTCCACTGAATAAAAACATTAAATTAAAAGCCCATACAAAATAAGCACCTAGGAAAAAAAGGCCATATGCGGATAATGAAGAACCATAAGACTGAATTACCTAGGATGCATGTGCCCATAAGAAATCGCGGAGCCACCCATTAATAGTAATAGAACTTTGCGCAAAGTTTCCTCCCATGATATGAGTTATTCAAAGGGAGAAAATCGAAGTCAATTTCAACATGTGATACATTTGTGCTCAGATCCATTTGTATAAAGAGTAGTGAATGAGAAAGATAAGTACTTTTGAACCACTAATGAAAAAGGATAAATCAAAAGGATACGATAAAGAATTAGGGAGTCAAATTGGGGATAGAGGGACTTGAACCCTCATGATTTTTGAAATCGACAGATTTTTCTCTTACTATAAATTTCATTGTTGCCGGTATTGACATGTAGAACGGGACTCTATATTTATTCTCGTCCGATTAATCAGTTCTTCAAAAGATCTATCAGATTATGCGTGAATGCTTTGATCAATATTCTTGAACCCCTTTCACGCTCATGTCACGTCGAGGTAATCGATTAGTTAACATGTTGGTTAACAGTATTCTGAAACACGGAAAAAAAATCATTGGCTTAAAAAAAGAATATTTAATCGTGATAAAAAAATAAAATTCTATATCGCTAGATTAATCGTTATGTTCTATAATATTTAACAGTTATTTGAAATTAGATATTCTATTCTTTAATATATTCATATTAATTATGAATAATATGAATAGCCAAGAATTCAAATACTTAATAGCAAAGATTCTAAGAGTTTATTGAATTCCTATATATGTCGAATTTATGTTATGTGAACATGCTTAGCTCAGAGGTTAGAGCATCGCATTTGTAATGCGATGGTCATCGGTTCGATTCCGATAGTCGGTTTTTCTCTAATTATTTTATTCGATGTTTTACATGATTGGTAATGTATTTTTTAAATCAAAGAATATTAAAAAAAAAGTGTCTTCCTCTTTTCCTAAAAGCCATTTATATCTACATCAATCCATATCTATGAAAATGGAATTTTTAAAATTGAATAATTAAAAACTATTATAAAAAAGTAGAGTTACTTCTTTTTTCCTGACCGGATCAATAAAGTTATACAAGATTTTAATTTATTTATCTCTTATTTTATATATGTGGCATAAATTGTTAGATACGGAACTTAATGTTGAAAATTAAATAAAAAAAAAACCTCCTGCTCAGGCGATCTATGTTTTATTGTTAGCTACCTACCAACAGATCAAGCACCAAGATGGACATCCATTTTGCTCAGGAAAAGGTCCAATGGGCTCGGTTTGACACACGAAATAGCTTATGTTGGCCTTATACAAGATATGAGTCGGGCTTGATCCACGATACCAACACGAAATAGCTTGTGTTGGGTTTATAGATATGAAAACAATTTATATCATCTACCATCTTTATGGAGCTGAGGGTCTCTCTGGAAGCAACCTCGTACGGTTTGCCTATATCTCACCCTCCTCAGACTCTACCAATAGCTTTGCTATTAGTGAGATTTTACTGGTTACGATTGATTGATTGACACCGTCTACGTTTTCAACTTGTAACGCATTCAATTGGGTGTTTTGATAAATAATCTTACAAGGAATGCATCATTAGGTTGAATAGTTGTCGTTTTAACATAATCCGTAGTTATTCATCCGGATGTCCTTAACTTTTCTTGTTTCCATGTAATAGACTCAAACCAAGAGGATGAGAAAAAGGCTCTGACTAAATCGAGGATAACTTGGTGACCGAGCTTAAATATTTTATGAGAAGTTGTGATCATTGGTACATTCACATCATGCAAATAGTTGCATGTAACCATTATCAGTGATGAAACCAGAGGGGATCAAGAGAGCCCAATGACCCCTCGGTCACAAAGATTTGTCTGATTCTTATATATAAATTATGAGTTTTTTTTCAACAAAAACAAGAGTAAGACTCCGAGTTGTATAAGTAAAGAAGATAATCTTATAATGACCATCTGACTAAAAGGTTACGGTTCCCCCACTGACTATTGTGTGTATAGCTTATAAGATATATAGTAGAAGATTAGAAAAATAGTAAAAATAAGGTTTCCCTTAACAATATTAAAAGGACGAGGTTATTGTCCGGTTTGGAGAGCGAGGAAGAGAGAAAGAGACATCGTTACTTACCGTTTGCAGTTAGGCCTATAAATGAATCGAACGTTCATGAACTGTTCGGCGTGAAGTTCGTTTATGTTCGTTCATTTAATAAACGAACGAACACGAACAAATTTTTTTGTTCGTTTAATTAAACGAACGAACATGAACACATATCATATTCGTTCATTTATGTTCGTGAACGTTCGTTTATGTTCGTTAATATATGTTCATTTATGTTCGTTTATTAACGTTCATTTATGTTCGTTTATTTGTGTTCATTTGTTTTTGGATAAATCATGTACATTTGAACCACTAATTTACATGTGTTTTTGTATGAATTATTAAGCATTAGACTTGTTCATATGTGCTCATGATTAATGTTAATTTATGTTCGTTTGTGTTTTTTTATGTTTGTTCGTTTGTGTTCATTTTATGTTTGTTCATTTGTGTTCGTTTACATTCGTTTAGCTTTTTAACAAACGAACATGAACGAACACTAACATTTCCATTTTCTTAATGAACGAACATGAACAAAAAAATGTGTTCGGTTATGTGTTCATGTTCGGTTAAAATTAAATAAACGAACACGAACACATAGATGTTCGTGTTCGTGTTCGTTCGATTCGTTTACAGGCCTATTTGTTGTGGTGTAAAGAGCCCCGTCGGTGGTTGACTGTGGTGCCGAAGATGGGGTCTCGGCCAGGTTTAGGTGGTGGCGGTGGTGCTACTTGGGTGGTGTTGGTGCTGCTTTAAAGAGATGGTTTAAAGATTTAGATATAATATATATTATATACTGATTTTTTAATTTATTTACTTTTTAAAATAATTCCATGTCATCAGTTGATGTGGCAGAACACATCATCCGATGACCTGATGACTATGCATGAAACCTGGTTAATAGGTTAAAAACCTATTGATTTGAACAATATGGGAAACTTGAGTGACTTAATTGGAACAAAAAACGTTTGAGTGACTTAATTAGGACAATCTTAAAACTTGGTTACTATTTTATAAAGTTTTCTCTTAAATTAATAATATAATAAAATAATACATAGAAAAAACAATGCACCAACTAGGGATCGAATGTGGGTATGTGCCATGGCCGGGTACTGGTCACCAGACCACTGGTGGTGCTATGTTGTATGACCGGATATAAATAAGTTATTTAACTAAGTATTATCATATGAAAAACTTGTCCCACAAATCGATGTTAGTTAACTAGTTGAACAAACCGCTACACGTGTGGGAATTCAATCCTTATCGTTTTGATTCGTTACAGTATGAGCACTCGATATAGCAACCGAAAGTTAAAACTAAAATACCCAACATGATATCGACCCAGATTTTACATCGATTGAACTGTACACCTAGAATAAAACAGAAGTATCATTTAAAAAAGACACAAAAATAAATAAATAAACCATAAGGTAAATAATACAACGGTAAAGAATCAATTAGAAAGCAGCAGCGTTAATAAATACAAAAAAAGTAACCATGTTTACAGATTATGTTATATATTACACATCTATACAATTGCATATAATATAATATGACAAGGATTCACATTTTTAACACGTATACATAATGATAGGATAAGGCAAAAAAAGAAGGGCCCACTTGAAATGTGTGTGCTTCCTCTCATACCTTTAAAGTCATGTGACAACTCGTTAATCATTCTTCCACTCGACACACTTTAGTTTGGACCGTTTGGTTGGTTGTCCAAGAAACGTCTCACATACTTGTCATTGATTTCAAACACAAAACTCATCCCGCATATCTACGATTTCAAAACAATAAACATATCAGTTGTATTTTAATTAACATTAAAAAATAGAGAGACACACAATTATCTTAATTAAACAACTTGAAGCAAGTGCAACCACCCGTCCATGAACAACTGTTTTGTCGTTAATTGTGACAACCGTAACCGAACGAGGTTAACACTTAACCTTAATCTTGTTGCTATTATAATACATACTTGAGTCGTTATTTGGTTTAGTAAACTTGTTAGGAAATTTAGATTTGGAACCCTAGTTACACTTGTCACTTTTAAAAACTTACCAAATCCGGAAATCATTAATTTTAAACCGACACTTGTTACACATCACGTTAACCCACATATCAAAAAGTATTATTTTTTTAGTTAGCTAAATTGTCCTAATATTCTTTATTTAGAAGAAACGTCGTCAAAATTTTAACACGTTAGCCTAGTCGTTGAACCATTGACAATTTAACGAAGATTAGCGTTTTTTTTAAATAATATATATATATATATATATATAGGGGTGGGTTCATATCAAAACCGATATCTCATAATAAATCCTTAAAGGATTAGCTTTCAAAATCTTGATCCAAGGGTCATCAATTAATTGCATTATTAAATATCTATAAAGAAACTTTTATATTCAAAACACAACAAAAAGCAACCGGTCCTTTCACAAACTTTTCACTGTATCTTTTTTTTTAATAATATAGCATTTTGTGTCTCTCTCCTTTCATATACACGATCAGATCTCAATTCTAAGCTAAAACTCCTCTTTTCAAAAATCACCTCTCTCAACAATCAACGTCTTCAACCTAAAACTCGGCTGTGTTTTCATTCCATCGGAACATGTTAGTTTACATTCCATCGGAACAGGTCTAGTGGTGGTGCGATTTGGTGGTGTTGCGACGGTGGTCTAACCCGACTTGCCTACTTCGAAGAAAATGAACAGATGCAACAAGTCACCGTTCACTCTCCTTCTTTACCTAATTTTTCCGACTCCGACTTGCAGGTACCTTCATTTCCGACTTGCAGGTACCTTCATTTCCGACATGCAGGTTCCTTCTTTACCTAATTTGATTTCTAGGGTTTCCAGGGTTGTTTCGTTCCTTAATTTGGGGTTTTTTTTTAACTCGTTAGAACTCGTTTGCAGAAGACTTGGATGCTTACTTCGAAGAAAATGAACAGATGTTACAACCGTTTGTATGCAGGTTGGTGTATGAAGGTTTTGTTTCATTTACTTGCAATAGTTAAGTATGCAAAACATATAATGTTGTTTTGGCATCTTCACTTCAACACAAAGACACGATTGAGTCAACTGTCAAAGTATAACTTGTTCCACTTTTTTTTTGAACAATCTTCCATTTTTGTTGGAATAATTTATTTTACAAGCTGTCACTTGACTCACTTCCCTTGGTGCTTGTACCTCCATTCAAAAACCTTTGTTCCACTTTGCAGTGGGAACAAATAAGTGCAACTCCTTTGATCCCTTCATGGGTGAGTAGATGCTATTTATTTTACACTTTTTCAAATGTCACTATTGTTATAGTTTTCACTTCTCATTTTGCTTTAACAACTTCTAATTTTGATTTTGATGTCTCTAAAACTTCAAACTTCAAAGGACTTCTGAAAAGACCAGAAAGGCAGGAGGGAATTGTCAAAAAATTTAGGGATTTTAAATCCCCTCTCCCCAACATACAGATCGACATCCAAAAAGAGTTGCAAAGAAATATAATTGTTAATTTATTATTATTATTTGTTGGAGTCCTGAGTTACTTATGTTTGTGTATTAGGAGGAAGGTATATGCTTAAGAGAACCCATCTTAAATGTTTTTAGAGATGTAAACTTTGATTCTCTTGTCAGTTCCGGATCCCCAGATTTGGGTGTTAAGTCTGATGAACCCGATGAAAACAATGCTAGTATTTGAAAACTACTTAGTTATACCAATGTAATTGCGTTACACTAGTGTAATTGTTTACTGTAAATGCCAACAATTGTTCGTTACATCAATGTAAATGCCAACGAATACTAATTTTTGTTAATTTTGTTCGTTACACTAATGTAACTATAGTATTAAACCAATGTAACTAAAGTATGACACCAATATAACGATTTGTTACATAGAAAATGTTTCATTACATTGATGTAAAAACTGACGTTCGTAATTTTTTTTTTGATATTATAACCAAATTAAAGATAAAAATGTGATCTATTTAATGGTATATTTTTTTATAAAAAAAAGAACATAATATAAAAAAGTTATAAATGTTTTAAAAATATGGGGGAATCTTTTTATAAAAAAAAAGAGAAAGTAGGGTGGATAAAAGGTGAAACATGCACCTTCTTGTTAAATCTGAATTTGTTGTGTGAGTAAAATAATCATTTTGCCCTTTTCATATAAAACAAATTTAGTGACACATGGCATGATCTTGTGTGTTTGAGTAAAAGTTAACCATTGGATTACAGTTTTAAGGTTTTCACACTACAAGTGAGTTTTGAATGGAACCACACCCTATATATATATATATTATATATATATATATATACACTAGGTTAGAAACCCCGTGTATTATACGTGTTGAATAAATGCAATGTTATATGCTTAGTAATAAAGATTTACATATTATATAGTTTTTTAATACAAATTCTAGAAACGTTACATAGTTATTTTTTTTAAATCTTATAAAAAAATGAAATAAATGTTCAATTTATAAAAATATTTTATGAACAAACCTATTTTTTTTAAATAAAAAACGTTTTATAAAAATAATTATAGAAATCATTATTATTTAATAGGAGAGAGAGGCGGGGAAAAAAGGGTGAAAATGCATAAGAGAATGACAAGTGTTTCACAAAAACCTTTATTTATTATATATATATATATATATATATATATATATATATATATATAGTTGAGTTATACTAAAAATAACTTTTTTCTTAAGAAGCTTAAAAAGGGTATGATGTTTTAAATTTTAGACATGGTGTTCACATAAATAAAACAAAAACACCATACCTAAAATAAAAGAACACCATGTCTAAAATCTTCTTTTTAGGCTTCTTAAGAAAAAAAGTCTTTTTGTAATTTTTAAATATGTTCACAAAAATAAAACATGACACCATACCTAAAATAAATGAACACCATGTCTAAACATGTATTTTTTAGATTTTTTAGGAAAATCTTTTTTTTTTATTATAACTCACCCCTATACATATATATATATATATAGTATGAGGTTTCACTACCAAGTTAAAAAAGTGTAAAAAGTAGTTTAAAACGCTCATAATCGGCTCATACGAACTCCGATTTCACTCATTTTGGCAGCGCTGTAACCGTCTCATCGAACTTTATGATCTTAGCTTGTAGGGTTCAACTTTTAGGGTTTAGATTTTAGGGTTTAGTTTTTGCCTTATGAGGTATCCTTATGATTTAGCTTTTAGTATTTAAGGCTTTTGGGGGTTAGGGTGGGGGGTTTTAGGTTTTTGGGGGTGGGGGTTAGGTTTTTGGAAGGGGTTGGGTTGGAGATTTAGGCTTTTGGGGGGGGGGGGGGTGGTGGTGTTTTTAGACGACTTTTTCGGCTTTTTAATGTTTTTTGTTAGTATTTAGGTTTTTGGTGATGAGGGTGGGGGGTTTTAGGTTTTCCGGGGTGGGTGGGGTAGGGGTTAGGTTTTGGGAGGGTGGGTGGGGTGGGGGTTAGGTTTTGGGAGGGTGGGGGTGGGATTTTTAAGCTTTTAGGGGGTGGTGAACGACTTTTTACTCTTTTTTGAATTTATAGAATAACCCTCCCCTATATATATATTTATATATATTAATATATATATATATATATATATATATATATATATGGAGGATCTCCTAAAAAGGAGATTTTGACTAAGGAGATTAAAAAAATTTATGAATATGACATGTGACACTCCTTATAAATAAGATTAAAGGGCATGTACAACACAGAATTATGAATATAGCATGTAACCCAAACTTTCACCCACTTGTTTTCTCAAATTACAATACAAAAAATTCAGCACCAAAAAATTTAGTACAAAAAATCCAGCACAAAAAATTCAATACAAAAATTTCAGCATAAAAAATCTAGTACATAAATTTTAACACAAAAAAATAGTACAAAATATCCAGCACAAAAAATCTAGTACAACATAGAAAAACCCACTTTTTTGAAAAAACTTTTGTTGTTATTTTTTATATAGCAATATGGTACTCAAATTAAAAAATTCTCGATTTTATGGTGCAACTTTTTTTTAAAAATAATTTCGTATAAAAAAGTTATGAACTTTTAAAAAACGTGGGGAAATTTGAAAAAAGTCAACAAAAGTGGCTATATCTAAAATACCCCCACTTACTTATTTTTTCCAACAATTTGATCTTATCCATTGATTACAAAAATGAAAAGCCAAGATTACTTCTTAGCCTAATTAGGAAAAATCTCCTTCTTATTTGATCCTCCTTATATATATATATATATATATATATATATATATATATATATATATATATATAATTGGATGATCAATGGTAGAGATTTAAGTGTTGAAAAAATAAGAGATGGAAGGGTATTTAAATAATAGCCACTTTTGTTAACTTTTTTCAACTTCCTCCACTTTTTTTAAACATTCATAACTTTTTCATATGACATTATTTTTTTTAAATTACACTTAAAATGGAGCGTTTTTTATCTTTAATTTGAGTATAGTATTGCTATATTTTTTTTGTAAAAACAAAATCGACACTTAATAAAATTGTGCTACTTTACGTAAATGTGCTGGTTTCTGGTAAAACAGCACAATTTAGCACATTATAAATTTGATGGTTTCTAGTAAAACAGCACAATTTACGTAAATGTGCTGGTTTCTTTAATTTGTGCTACTTTTTTTTCAATTATTATGTGCCTAATTTGGTAGCATTCTTTAAAAATTAAAATTTAAAGCATCCATACACCAACAAAACGGTTTAGTTCTAGGCAACAAAAAGCTTATGCATCAAAATGTTGTTTTGTGCTAGTTTGATATACTAGTTTTGTTGTACTGGTTTTGTTTGTGCTTGGTTAGCTAAGAAAAGCAAGTTACACAATTAACCGTGTTGTTTTGGTGTTGTTTTATAGTAAAACAACATAATTAATTGTTATGTTTGGTGTTGTTTTATGATAAAGCTGCATAGTTAATTGTGATGTTTTACAATGCAGCATAGTTAATTGTGCTGTTTTACAATTCAGCACAGTTAATTTCATTAATTGTCGATTTTGTTTTTACAACAAAATATAGCAATACTATACTTGAATTAAAGGTAAAAAACGCTTGATTTTATGGTGTAATTTTTTTAAAAAAAATAAGGTCGTATGAAAAAGTTATGTACGTTTTAAAAAATAGGGGGTGTTTGAAAAAAGTCAACAATTGTGGGTTTTCCAATAATGCCCCTCCATCTCTTATTTTTCCTACATTTATATATATATATATATATATATATATATATTGGTTTCCCTATGAACTGTAATTTGGTTAAGAAGACTAAGAAGCAATTTAATCCATTCAATTGGATGATAAATGATAGAGATTTAAGTGTAGAAAAAATAAGGGATGAAGGGGCATTCTTGGAAAACCTACAATTGTATTTTTTTTCAAACACCCTCACTTTTTTTAAACGTACATAACTTTTTCATACGACCTTATTTTTAAAAAAAAATTAAACCATAAAATCGAGCGTTTTTTACCTTTAATTCGAGAATAGTATTGCTATATTTTTTTGTAAAAACAAAATCGATACTTAATGAAATTGTGCTACTTTACGTAAATGTGCTGGTTTATAGTAAAACAGCACAATTAACTGTGTTGCATTGTAAAACAGCACAAGTAACTGTCCTGCTTTATCATAAAACAAAATCAAACATAATAATTAATTGCGCTGTTTTATTATAAAACAACACCAAAACAACACGGTTAATTGTGTAACTTGCTCTTCTTAGCAAACCAAGCACAAACAAAACTAGCACAACAAAACTAGTATATCAAACAAGCACAAAACAACATTTTGATGCATAAGCTTTTTGTTGCCTACTACTGAACCGTTTTGTTGGTGTATGAATGCTTTAAATTTTAATTTTTAAAGAATGCTACCAAATTAGGTACATAATAATTGACTAAAAGTAGCACAAATTAAATAAATCAACACATTTACGTAAATTGTGCTGTTTTACCATAAGCCAGCAAATTTTTAATGTGGAACCAACAAATTTTTAATGTGCTAAATTGTGATGTTTTACTAGAAACTAGCACATTTACGTAAACTAGCACAATTTTATTAAGTGTCGATTTTGTTTTTAAAAAAAATATAGCAAAACTATACTCAAATTAAAGATAAAAAACGCTCGATTTTGTGGTGTAAGTTTTAAAAAAAAAATAATATCGTATGAAAAAGTTATGAACGTTTAAAAAAAGTGGGGGAAGTTGAAAAAAGTCAACAAAAGTGGCTATTACTTAAATACCCTTCCATCCCTTATTTTTACTACACTTAAATCTCTACCATTGATCATCCAATTGAATGGATAAGATTGCTTCTTAGGCTTCTTAGTCAAATTGCACCTCTTATTTGAACCTCTCTCTATATATTTATATATATATAGACGTGGTTTGGTTATTCCCATTTGTTAGTTGCTCTGGATCGAGAGCAAGATGCTTACCGTGGGTATTATGAAAAGGGGAAAGGCTAGGCCTTCAGAACAAAGGCGATTCTAAAACTTCCACTGGCACGCGATCGTGTTTTTCACAGGATAATATATATATATAGGGTATATATAGGGTGAAAACCCATATGAGTTGTGAAAACTCATAAAAACTGTATGTAACAACTTTATTTATTTTTTTTAAATAGGGTAGTTTTGTTATATATTTTCGTCACTTTTTATAAAAAAATCAAAAAAGCGCCGAAGATTTTTTTTAAAAAAAGATGTAACAATTGTAAAAAAAACCAGTTTTTATGTTGTTACATACGTAACAACACTGAAACGGTAATTTTTTTTAAATTGTTACATCTTTTTTAAAAAACAATTCCTTCAGCGGTACTCATTCTTTCAATTTCTATCAATTTTCTTATTCTAAACATTCAAAGATCTGATTTTTTTCTATCCTATGATCTACAAATCTCTGAAATCCAGCCACAAGTTTCCATCTTTTGGAAGATCTATAGTAGCAAAGTCGTTAAAAGCGTCTACGTATGAAAAATCTACACTTTTCTTATCTTTCTTTGATTTCTAGAACTTTTACACGTTCTAAAACCATAAAAAGATTCAAACTTTATAGTTTTTAATGATATATATTCCGTCCTTAATCATCAAGGATCGTATTCTTGGTCGTTATAATCGGAAATTTCCTAAAAACTCGTTTCTGAAATCAAACCGTCACAACAGATTCAAAACAATAACTTTTGTCAAACGTTGGAAAGTCATAACTCGACCAAACCTCAACCAAATCAGTCGATTCTTGAGTCTAGATTGTAGTTCATGGAATGTAGTTTCCAGAAAACTAAGTTTCATAATTTTTCGACGAGTTTTGATCAATGAAAGGTATTTTTTTATAGACGGCTATCAAATTTGTTTTCAAACAGCAAACTTGGTCTGTGTTCTTAAGGCCATATCTCATTCATTACAAGTCCAAACAAGTCCATTCTTTTTCTGGAATATAAGTCTTTGAGCATAGCTTCAAACCTAATTGGAAAATCTTAATTTGGTTTTGTATCGAGGTCGTACCAAGAAAAAACATTTTGTCGCATACTTAAATCACTGCAACAACCTTTCAGTGTTCCATGATTTTTCATAATTTTGTGCTTTCTGGAAAAATAATACAAAAATATATTTGAAAACTAGAAACATGAGGCTTGATGCCATCAAATTTTTAGAATTAATTCGATCGTTTGTTCAGTCAATAAAATTCATGAAATTGTCCTAAAATCTGGCTCATTAAACTGTTTTGTTGTGATAAAGTTTCTAACATTTCTTTTTATACAAAGCAACCTCTAATTACCTGTAGAGCACCATGATTTGTCAATTATTATATCCTAACACCATACTTATCAATTATTCATGCTTAGTTATTATATATAATACCTTGAATGTAGCTTTCGAGTAGGATATTCTTTGCTTTATATTTGTATTCGTTGTGTGAAATCTCAAACTACGCTATCAGGTGAGTATATCATTGCCCCTTTTTCAACTTTTATCGTTTTGGGGTGAAAACATGTAAGTCTTTACTTTATCAAAATCTTGTGAAACAAACCTGATGTCGCCCAGATGGTCTATAAAAACTATGAATAAAAACCTAATCTAGACTCTCAAGTAATAAATGGAATACCTATGAACTAAACCGCACTGATAGGCAAGTGAACCTATCAAGTGTAGCACAGCTTAATGGTAAACCGGATTATCGAACCCTAGAGACACTACTATAGCTAACTAGACTCTGACTCTAACTAAAGATGATTGATTTGGGGGGTTTTCTACACTACTGATTAAACTAATAATACAGAATACTAAAGATCGACTTTAACTATCAGACACAAGAACTCGGGAATATCAGGAATGGGAAGAATACCACCTAGGTCGGAATCCTACTTACAAAGCACCGACTTCTACCGGTTATGGAAACTATGATGGATCTGGGTATCTAAGGATGACAACTCTAGAAAACCTAGTGGATCCCTAATCACTCTCAGGGTATCACCAAATAAGAAAAAAGAAAGATGCAATAAACTCACCAGATAGTTGGATTACCTTTCAGTCTCTCCAACAATGATAATGTACCCAAAAGACATATCACCTCTCTGTCTCAATGTCCACAATACATCAAAGATGCACGGGGTAATCTCAGATCAACACACTATGACTCGGATTAGCAACAATCACTAAGAACCTAAGGCAACTTCCTCCCAGACAGTTAACACTCGAAATCCTTGTAGAACCAAAGACTGATTGCTACTAAATTATTCTAAGTACAAATGCTGCTGATAGGCTTATCAGCAGCATTCAACACAAGTTGCTGCTGATAGGCTTATCAACAACATTCAACACCTGTTGCTGCTGATAGGCTTATCAGAAGCGTTCAACACAAGTTGCCACTGATAGGCTTATCAGCAGCATCATTCTCATTCTTGCTGCTGATGGCTGTGTTCCTTGAAGACAAATCGTTGCAGCTGACTACCCATGCCAAGCGTCACTGACAACTTTCTGCAAAAGCGACTGACACATTCAAAGTAGAAGGAACCTCAATGGTGCAACCTATGACGGACGACAATGCTCTTCTCCAAGCATGCAAACAATGATGAATAAAGAAAACACTTCAATAAAGTTAGCTAGTTTAGCTTTAACATGTATTATTAGCTTTTGTATAAAAGATCAACGGTCTGTGTTAGATCTGATCCTTAGAATCAAGGGTCTGTCTTGATTCTAAGTCAGTATAAATACTGTGTAAACACTTCATTGTAAGTGTGCTTCTTCACTGAGTTTTCATTTGTAATCGTTTATTCACAAAGCTTAATACAACAGTGTTCTTATTACTATTCATTCTGTTTACTCGATTATACGTGTGTAGTTGTTATTGTTTCCGCCAATCTCAACTAAGAACAGAACCATCTTGTACTTTCACGATCCTACAAGTGGTATTAGTGCTTTGGCATAGATTAAACAAACTCACACCTGTTTAATCACTTCTGGTTCTATTCTAAACTTTCTCTTTGATCAAGTCACCCAAAATCATGAAACAAAAATGGCACAAAGCAATGGTTTTGAAGACATCGGCAGCATCAACCGACCACCAAGATTGGTGTCTGGAGAAGACTACGACATGTGGAAAAATCGCATGGAAAGTTTTTTCTGCTATCAGGAGTACGAAATGTGGAAATCCATCAGGGATGGACCCTACATTCCCATGGTGGCATCTGCTGACTCTGGTGGACCATCAGTTCCAAAAGATCCCTCCAAGTACTCAGAAGAAGATATAAAAAAGATGGAGGTGGACTTCAAGGCACTAGGATCTATCCAAATGTGCCTTCCAAATGAAGTTTTTCATAACTTCAGAAGTTACAAAACCGCCAAAGAGCTCTGGGAGGCTCTTGAGAAGATGTTTGCTGGCTCAGAAGAAGTCAAAGAAAACTGAAGGGACATCCTGAAGCAGCAGTACGAAAACTTCGTATGGAAGGAAGGTGAATCCCTAACTGTTTTATATAACAGATTTACTTATCTTGTAGGTGAGCTGCAGTGCTCAAAGGTGAAACTGGAGAATAAGGATATTCTCAAAAAGTTCATCTGGTCTTTACCTAGCTGCTGGACACTCTACACGGTGTCCATTAGAAGAGCTGAGAATCTGAAGACTCTCCAAATGACTGGGCTCTTCGGTATGCTGAAGACTTATGAGCTAGAGATGATTCAGGCAAAAGAACGAAGCTCAAGCTACCAAACAGCTTCAACATCCACCACCACCTCTTCTGCTTTTCACTCTGAGTACTCAGGTCCTAGTACTAGCAACTACTATCCTCCCATAGTCACACATTCTCAAACTCCTACCTCTAAAACAAACACATCACCATTTCTTCTTGAAGCTCCTTCTCAAGCCTCAACCTCCGCTGCTTTTGTTTTTGAAAACTCAAGCAACATGTACTTTATCAAGGAGGATCTTGAGTGCTTCCATCCAGATGATCTAGAAGAAATGGATATACAGCACTCCTATGCCATGCTCTCTATAAGAGCAAAAAGGTTCTACTCTAGAACCGGAAGACCCATTCCAAGCAACAGCTCCAACACCAGAGTTGGCTTAGATAAAAGTAAAGTGAGATGTTACAACTGTAACCAACTGGGTCATTTTGCTAGAGAATGCAAGGCACCTAGGGCAAGCCCTGCTGAGGATCGAACAAGACAAAGCCAACCTAGACAACAGCAACAAGCTACTCCTCCAGCTCAAACTGCAGCTTGTGCAGCTGTTGGAACATCTGACTTTGACTGGAGCTTCCAGTATGAAGATCTGCCTGCTAACAACCAAGCTCTTATGGCAGACACAACCGAGATACCGCCTCAGGTATATGAACATCTATGTTCCCAAGCCTGTATTGATAAGGTTTTAGGCTACGGAAAGCATAATCAAAACCTCATAGATCAAAATGAAGAGTTTCATCAAATGAAATCTGAATTCAAAAAGGTCGAAGACAGTTACAAAGAAAAAATTAACTGCCTAAAGAAAGAGATTTCATCATTAAAACATGAACAAACCAATCTTGAAACTCAGATTGATGATCTACTGGTCAGATTAAAAGCTACCAGAGCAGAATTGGCAGAAAAAAAAGTTCATGTCGACAAATATGAATTTGCATCCAAAAATCTGCAAAGACTTTTGGATGCTCAAATTCATGAAAAGGTAAAAACTGGTCTGGGGTATCATACTGAACAATATCAAGCCGTTGCACCTCCTGCTGACTACGTTGCCATCCATGAACCAAGCTTCAATCTTGCAAATCTTGATATGGCCAACAGAAATCTTGATCCTTCTAAGGATGAACCTTTGGTACAAGAATGCACTACCTCATCAGAGTCTGATTCAACTTGCTCAGACTCCACTGAAACAAGTGAAGCTTCATATTTGGTACAAGAATCCACTACTTCATCTCCTCCTGCCCCTAAAGTCATTCTGACTAAAGATGAAGTCCCCATTATCCATTCAGCACCAGTACCAGCCATTTCAGTACCAGTTCCTACACCATTCAAACAAATCAAAATTAGCTATCCTCCAGAAGGCAGGAAGCTAAATACTGAAAAGGGCCAGTCCTCATCTTCAGTCCAGCCAAGGAAGGTGTTTGACATATGTCATGCGCTTGGAGAAAGGTTTCCATATGTTCAAAAGACATCGGAAGAAGCTACTTTTGAGCACAACAAAGCTCACCCTTGGAATTTCAAAGACCTTTTCAAAAGAAAGGATTATGTGTATCTTTCAAGGGATAAACTGGCAAAATCGTGTTTTGTCTGTGGAAAATATAACCACACTGCCAGTATCTGCTTCTACTACCTTCAGCAGCAAAGAAACCTCAAGCAACATGCTTTTGAGAAGACAAAGAAGAACAAACAGGTAAGAAGTTTTGAAGCTAAGACAACTCAATTCAGAAAATCTCTTTCTCCACCAAGGGAACAGTTGTCAAAACCTCAACAATCTTGCATCATCTGTGTAGAATCAGACCACTTTGCTGCAAATTGTAAGTCTAATCCTTTCAATCAGATTCTTCTTCCAACCCCAGTTATACAAAAGCCTATCGGCAAGGTGAAGAAGGATAAGCATACATCTGTTTCTAAGCCATCAGTAGCCAAAATAACTGCTGCTGATCGAGTAAAGCCCAAGCATCCAAAAGGAAAGCCTTCAGCAGCAACAAAGTCTGCAGCTGCTTAAGTAAAACCATCAGCAGCAACAAAATCTGCTGCTGATAAGCCAAAATCCTCAGATACAACATCTGCTGCTGAAAAGACAAAGAGAGCTGGAAAACCACCAACTCAACAATGGAAGGTAAAGAAACCACCAAGCATCATCATCGGTTCAGTTGAGTGCGTCTATCCTTTGTTGTAAATATGTCTGTCTTATGTTGTAAATAAAAGTTATACATCAGCAGCATCCTTTTGCCTGCTGACAGGTCTAATTTTCAGCAGCAAAGAATTTGCCCCTGACTGCTTTAACTTATCAGAAGGAACAAGTTTCCTGCAGATAGCTTTAAGGCTGTTAGCAGCAACATCCTTGCTGCAGATCATTGCATCTATCAGCAGCAATTAAGTCTGATGCTGACAAACTTAACCTTCCGCAGCAACCAAAGTTGCAGCGGACAGGCTTATTCATCCACAGCAACCAAGTTTGATACTAATGGATAAATTTAAGTCCAAATTAACTTTTACCCACTGTAAAAGATATTAACGTCAGTCTTTACCATGACTGCCTCGGTGTATTACAGCTGTAACAATAAAAAGTAAATAAGGTTGTACTGTACAAGTCATTTTGCTTTTTCTCTCCTCTGCCGTTATAAGAACAAATCAAATTTTCTTTACCACCTCTTCACATTCAATTCAACCCTAAGTCCCCACCACATTCAAAGCTCTCCATATTCTCCTTATTCTCAAGTCTCCACCATACACCATACTCAAACCATCCCTCCAAAATCAAACGGCTATGGTAGATATCAACAACCCAGATGACAAGTTTTCCCCATACCATAACCTAACAGCATACCTCACCAAAGGAAAGAAATCCGAAGGATTTGACGATATGATCGATTTCTTATGTCGATCAAAGATCTACTTTGCCCTCACCACCAACCCTACCATATATATCACTCATACGGAGGATTTCTGGAGTACCGCCGTCTACTCTACCGAACAGGGGATTCCCCAAATCAAAGCCAAAGTAGACGGCAAGGATATCACCATCTTAGAAGCCACACTCAGAAAACATCTTAAGCTTCAAGATGAGGGAGACGCGATCTCATACTCGAAGGACGAATATATGAGGACCTTTGTCTCCATTGGATACACTGGAAATCAGACCGAGTATACGATCGAGAAGGCGCTGATGGGCCCTCCATGGAAGTATCTCTGCCACACTCTTCTCCAATGCATATCTCAGAAGAGGAGTGGATGGCATCAGGTGAGCTCTGCACTTGCCTCCGCCTTCCTTGGTATGGTCACTTACCGAGGCTTCAACTTTGCACACCTCATCTTTGAGGGTTTGAGATATAACCTTCAAGAGGGTGTAAAGCAACAATTTTTTATGTACCCAAGATTCTTGCAGGAAGTTTTCAATCAAGAACTAAAAGAACTTTCAAAACTTACAAGAATCTACATCATGTTGGGTCATAAAAATAACATTTTTCAAAGCATGAGGACTGTTTCCAAAAAGTTCTCGGGGGTTAATGTTCCATTGTTATCTACAATGCTGAACATGCAAAGAACCCCGGGTGACAGTTCAACAATCCCAGCTGATACTGATCCCACACCCTCCACCTCACATCCTGAACAACAATCTGCTTCTACCATTCGACCCCCTGTGCATACTACTAAGGATGCACAGGCACAAAAGTTACTTACACCTCTTTTGGATGTTATCGTTCAACCGGAACACAGGGCCCCGGTTGTAACAACTTATACTAGAAAAAGGGGTAAGAGAACTCCTTCTTCTCTTGCCTCCAAGGCCCAAACCCAACCTAACAACCCTCACTCAGAATCCCAACATTCCGGTGAGAATATCATAAGGGAAAGCCACATTATTAGGGAGGCTTCTTCGGATGTCTCTCTATTAGGATTAGGATCACTTCCTGGATCTGTAGAACAGCCCCCTGAGCCCTTTCTTTCTATTCTGAACTTAAGTGCTGAGGAACCTGATCAAGATGATGTACCTTCTCCAACTACCACTATCTCGGAGGTACTGATTGATCTTGCTTCCAACACACCCAACCAAGTTCTTCTACCCTGAAGGTCCACTCTAGGAGTTATGAAAGAGTGGACGTGGAAGAGGCTGTCACTACTGCTGGTCCATCAAATAACCAGGAGGACAGTGACAACATTGCAAAGTCCTCAACCACGGCAACTCACAGTGAGGATGTTTCCTTGGAAACTCCCCTCACTGAGAGGAATCCCAGGTGCCAAGAAACCATGGGTGATGGGGATGAAGAGGCTAGTCCTAAGGCCCCATCTGGATCCAAGGATTCCACAACTGTGGATGAGGACAGACTAAAACTTCATAACCTAGAATTGACGGCCAGGGTGGCTATGCTAGAGGCTGAAGTGTCCAAACTAAGACACCAAGTCTCTATGCATGAAGCACATCAATGCCTAACTGTACCTTCTCCCTCTCTTGTATCAGTGGGCACCCAAACTGATGCTTATTTGTCCACTGATGCAACCAAAAAGGGGAAGATGGTCCCAATGGAGGAGGACAAAGATAGTCTTGACGACTGGATTCAAGAGCAGGCTATTTTTCAAAGTACACTTTTCAAGCCAGCTTTTGTACAGGTCCATGACTTGCCAGCTTCAGATAAGGAAGAAAAAGAAACAACTGAAGACTGGAAGTTAGTCGTCAGGGCTGTTGATGAGGTGCTGAATGAAGCTGAAGACAAAGAACAAAAATATACAGCTTTCAGCATCCTCCCTGTAGCAGCAGCCATCATAAGTCAATCCATTACCCCCAACTCTTTCAAACTTCACAAAAGCTAGAATTTAACTCCATTCTAGCTTGGGGGTATGATGGATCAGCTGAGAGATTTTGGATTGGATGGGAGTTTAGTGGAGTAGAAGAGCTAAACTGGAACTCTCTCAATGCCCTCCAAGTCCTACAACTGTATTTAACTAACTTCATCAACACTTCATCATATCTCTCAACAGAACTTGCCATTGGCAGGTTCTATGACTTGATGGAGGATAATCTACCCAACTTCAAAAGACTCATACAAATAGCAAAACGGGTAGCTTATCCTGAATCTTCGGCAGCAGCAGAAAGAAGACTGACTCCTAGAAGACTTGAAATTATAAGGAGCAGTCTTCTCACTAAAGAAGAAGTTTGCTGCTTAAGAAGATTTATGTACTCCTTCATTGTCAAAGACTTAGATGTGCTGGGATGGATAAGCACTAAGTCTCTTGACCACACCTTCTTACTGAGCAACGACTCCTCTCTCACCATCAATACCAGGAACATCCTGTCACTTCCTACAGACTTTCTCTACAAGATCTTTCAACTCAGGGTAAATATCTGCAATGTCAACTCCCTTGAAAGCCAGGCAATGATAGCTACTATCAGAGCCCATCTTGAACAAGAAGGAAGAATTATTGAGGAAGTATATGTGTCAAACTCTGACATTGACTCAGCTTCCCCTCGAGTAGACATCTTTGCTGCAGCATATGAGTCAAGATCAACTATCAAAGAAATGCTGAAAGAATTCACAGGTCCTGAGTGCAAATCGGATGAAGCCAATGACCTTCCCTTGTTCACCTCTCAATGTGCCAATGAAGCTGAGGCCGAGATCCCAATAGCAGCACCATCATCTGCTGTTGTGGTCATTGAAGACGAAGCAGAGGCATCCAATATAAACAAGGGAAAGGGAATTATGACAGATGAAGATGAAGAGAGATTGCTAAAAGAGAAAAGAGAGAGGGAAGAGAAGAGAAGAAGAAGAGAAGAAGAGGAGATGGCTGACATTAAAAAGGCTCAAGAAAGAAAAACAGCCATTCTCCTCAGAGAACAAACCATCCAGCTGTATGCTAGACAGCTGGATGAACTGAAAAGAAAGATTCCTGCAGTTGACCAGATTGAAGAAGATGCAGCTCTTGCTCTTCAACTGCAGGAACAATTTAACAGAGAAGAGGAAGAATTGGAGAAGAAGAAGAAAGAAGAAGCTAAGTTCAAAATAACCGATTCTGAACTAGCTAAAGAAATGAGGGAGGAGTGGGTAAAGGCTCTAGTTTCTCAAGGTAGAGAAGAGGAAGAATTGGAGAAGAAGAAGAAAGAAGAAGCTAAGTTCAGAATAACCGATTCTGAACTAGCTAAAGAAATGAGGGAGGAGTGGGTAAAGGCTCTAGTTTCTCAAGGTGAGGATGCAGACTACCTTGAGAAACTATCAAATAAAGAAATCTACAGAGCCTTCATGGGTCAGCAAGGTCAATTGGCAAAGAAGAAACAGGCTGAAGAAGAAGAAAAGGCCGAACAAAAGTCCAAAAAGACCTTTGCCTTTAATAAATGGACACATGAAGAAAGGAAGGCCATGATTGACTTCCTTAAGGCTAGAGGAGAGATTGGAAACAGGCTAGGTCCCATGAACTTCATGAACCTGCAAGCCCTCTACTTCAAAGTCAAGAAGGATGAGGAAGAAAGATTGGGGAAGAAGTGCTCCAAGAAAAGGGTACATATTCAGGAAGAAGAAGAAACAAAAGCAGAGAAACCCAAGCCTTCTCCCTCACCTACCTCTTCCTCAGTCCAACACCCTTCCACTCTCCTCCCCAAACCTTCCACTCCTCCACCCAAAAAGTCCAAACCATCCCACCCAGCTCCCACTCATCAACAGCCTCCCTTGAAGAAATCCAAACCCACACATAAACCAGAAGATTCAAGAGACATATTTGATTAGGTCTATAATCCACAGGATCAAAGGTTTGAGATCTTCAGGGGGAGAACTGAAAGAAGAAGATCTATCTACAGATCTGTTGATGAAGTTCTGCAATTGCCAGATTCTGATCTTGGCAAAATTTTGGAGCTGGGTGAAGCTCATGAGCCTGCAAATGAGGATGTGAAACTTCTTGTGCTAGCCATCAAACACTACTTCAACCCTAGCAAAGATGTGATCATTGACATCAAACCACTCAAGTCCCACTCTCCATTTGTAAGTTGGTCCTATAATGCTGATTTGAATGAATTCACTTTAACTGATGTAACGAAGCAGAAGATGAGATGTTCAAGCAAAACAATCTACAAAATGCCACATAAAGACATCAAGACTCTGTCTGCACTTCCACTGAACAATCCCAGCAAGGATCCAAGAGGCTATGAAGTTGAAAGGATAGTCAGCCACATGCAAAAGCTTCAGCAGCAAAGTGATTAGAAGAATTTTGGTTGCATCAGTCTAGGGGGAGTTTGTAGAACCAAAGACTGATTGCTACTAAATTATTCTAAGTACAAATGCTGCTGATAGGCTTATCAGCAATATTCAACACAAGTTGCTGCTGATAGGCTTATCAGCAGCATTCAACACTTGTTGATGCTAATAGGCTTATCAGAAGCGTTCAACACAAGTTGCTGCTGATAGGCTTATCAGCAGCATCATTCTCATTCTTGCTGCTGATGGCTGTGTTCCTTGAAGACAAATCGTTGTAGCTGACTACCCATGCCAAGCGTCACTGATAACTTTCTGTAAAAGCGACTGACACACTCAAAGCAGAAGGAACCTCAATGGTGCAACCTATGACGGACGACAATGCTCTTCTCCAAGCATGCAAACAATGATGAATAAAGAAAACGCTTCAATAAAGTTAGATAGTTTAGCTTTAACGTGTATTATTAGCTTTTGTATAAAAGATCAACGGTCTGTGTTAGATCTGATCCTTAGAATCAAGGGTCTGTCTTGATTCTAAGTCAGTATAAATACTGTGTAAACACTTCATTGTAAGTGTGCTTCTTCACTGAGTTTTCATTTGTAATCGTTTATTCACAAAGCTTAATACAACAGTGTTCTTATTAGTATTCATTCTGTTTACTCGATTATACTTGTGTAGTTGTTATTGTTTCCGCCAATCTCAACTAAGAACAGAACCATCTTGTACTTTCACGATCCTACAATCCTAATGACGAAGACTAACCGATTATCTCTCACCTTTTGGGTACCGAGATAAGATGAACACTCAGATCTAAAGAACCCTCAATCACAGCTCCTATGGCATACTACGTCTAACAAACCATACAATCAACCACTAACACACAGTCTATGATCTAGATACGCTATTCAAAATAGAGGACATCCACAAATAACATACGGAACTATAATCAATTGCAACTCAGATCTAAACATGCATATTTATCATAATAAGCAAACCAAAATCTTTACAAAACCATTAATCCAACATTCGAATACCAAAAATCGATAAAAATCGTAACTTTAACAAATATTCATCTTTGACCCGGGCGGTATCAATGTTTTAGACTAGAATCATACTTAAAACATTCAAGACAGAAGTAAAAGCATAAAACAGGGTTCAAATACAGAAATCAAAGATAAAGATTCAATCTTGAAAACCGAATACGCAAAACTAACAAACCCGGGATCCAAAGTCTCCAACTTTGCTCTTCAATCGACCTCTCAAGCCCTAAAATCGCCTCTAGCACATCTGTAGATGGCTAAAACTCGAACTCCCTCATAGTGGCATTCAAAATCTATTTAATTCGAAATTAGGGTTTTTCACGGATTTTCCATCTCTCACGTACCGCGAAAGACATGGCTGGGTTCCTCGCGTACCGCGAAGCTTGTCTTCTCCTCCTTCGCGTACCGCGAAGGGTTGATTTTCCAGTTTTTCACATTTAATTCTTGGGATTTCTTCTCTTGCTCGGTATCTTCATGATATCGCTTTATATTTCACACGAGCACCTGTTAACCTGAAATTGACTCAAAAGCAAGTAAAAACGTACACAAAACTATCTAAAAACATACTAAAACAATAGGAATAAAGATGTGTGCTTTGCACTACATCAAACATCCCCACACTTAACCTTTTTTCGTTCTCGAAAAAGTCTGCAATGGAATCATAACTGGACATAGCTTTCACATTCACAATTATTCAATTAGCACAAATATACTCACGCTTTCACATCCCTATAGATTGTTCTAATTTATTTTATACAACTATCAAACAATCTATGAGACTCACACTCAAAACCTACAGCTCTACCTAGTCCCTTCTTATAATCATGTTTAGGTACGGGTTAAACCATATAGATTTACCCACCACGTTAAACTAAGATTTACATGTTTTTAGAAATCAAGATGATCAATGAATGAATGGATGAGCATTTAATTAAACATTTGAACCTTCGTCTAGAGGCGTTTCAACCAAGTCACTATCCCGGAGGGTAACACACAAATTACAGTTCTAATCACTGAAGAACTTAAGAATCTAAACCAGTGGTGTTTCAATCAGGCTGGAACCCGACGTGTGACACGTAGGCGAAACTTAGATTTCTAATTAATAGCTCAAGTATATGGAATTATGGATTGCAGGCACCACCAAAACTCGGATTTATTCTCATAAAAGGAGAGTGGTGTGCCAAGAAATTTCAAAAACCTCTAAATTTTAGCTTAACGTGATACCTATCACCCTATGTTGACAGTTTCAGTTTTACCGATGCCCTAAGATGAGTACCCACAAGATTTCATGATTTAATTCAATTCTTTTCCTAATCAACACTCATAGGCTATTTAAACTTTACTAGTTGGCTGGATCTACCAAAATATCACAATTCAGATGCGTTTTCTATCATTTATTTCATTTAAAACTCAACAAGCTGTGCCCAGTTCTACTATCATTTTCCATTTATTACGCAAAACTTTGATTTCAAAGGACATTTTTTCAAATTTTTTTGTATTTTTGTATTTTTATTAAAGAAAAACGACCTAGAAAAACTAGACTCAAGAAAGTCTCCCATCCCTACACTTGAAACAAACATTGTCCCCAATGTGAACCGAGAAACACAGAAAATAAAAATATAAAAATAAACTAGAATGACTTAGCTGGTAATGTATGCATTGAAGTGTATCCAGCGTTGCTCTTCCACGTGTGCACCGTATAACATTTCGGTTGTGGTTGCACAATCGACTACCGGGTTGCCTTTACAAGATAAGTAAGATTAGGATCAACCCCGCCCGAATGGAGATTGAGTACGAGCGGAGTGATCAATACCTGCAAAATAAAGCTTACACAAACCCACAGCATCAAACTGACTCAAAATACATACTCAAAGAAAAAATAAAAAAACTCTACTGACTCAACTCTAGATAGAACACAGGAACACACACCCGACGCTAAACAAACACATAGAAATGAGTGCCACAAGCAAGGTAGATCATCAGTTACGAACGGTTCTTAACTTTCCCATGGTAGGTGGATGATAGATGGAATGATGATATAATGGATGGTGATGGAGGTGATGCATGGATTGTGAATGATGGTGATGAATGGTGGATGATGAATAGATGGAATGGTAGTGGATGATGGTAGCGTCGACGGGTATGGGCAACCATAGGAAACAAAGGAAGAAGGTAAAACTAGTAACCCCTCGCATACCGCGAGGAGTTGAAAATCAAACCGGCCCCTAATCTTGTCCTTCGCGTACCGCGAGGGGCTTCCCTTCAGTCTTCGCGTACCGCGAAGGGTACTTGGTAACAGAAAGTTAATTGGGTTTTATACTTAGAAAAATTTTTGACCCCTAAAAACCTTTTTCACCCAACTTCAATTAAAACCTGTTCCAATAATAAAAACCAATGTAAACGTACCTGGAACTTCGTTCCAGGTGATTTTTCTCACCGAATCAAGCGCGAATCCATGCAAGACACACACAAACAAAACACGCAAATCGAAAAATACAAAAATGACACGTAAATAAACCAAGAAAAGACTCGCACAAACTCTACACCTGGGGACTTGCCCGAGACTCAACTCAGCCTATCAGGAGGATTCTCCTTGATTCTGATCGGTACTGCTTCCATTCTGCGTGGTATACCAGCTCTCCATAGCAACAACAAACAAATTCCAACCACTGAACCTCCCTTACATCTATTAATTAAGTCTTTCCACCAAAATTAAACCTACCCGGTCCGAAAATAACATGCATCATATAACCAAGTAATTTATTACCTCTGAACGTCCCCAAACTTGGGGTTTCTCGGGTTCTCTCACGGGGCGGTCTAGACCTAGGGGTGACTCAGTCTCACTCCCCTCAGCATGATCAACATAAATGGGTAAGGGCTTAGGAATATGTATCTCTAATGGTATAACCTCTAAGCTCTCACCCTGATCCTCAAGATCCTCTACATCCTCTAACTTCCCCACACTTGGGGTTTTCCAAATCATCCCCTCCAGCTCTGCCATCATCTCTTGCAGATCACTGGGCAACTCATCATCGTATTCGTCCGGTGCATCTAACAGCTCTTCCAGCTCCAACGCCCAATCAGATGGTTCTCCTACCAGGGCCGGGTTTGCCAACATCTATCTCTCCAAGATCAGAGTCCCGATGATCATCCATGAAGGCATCAATCATGCACATGGAGTGGCTTTGCTCACCAGCCTCCTTCATGGACTTTGCAGCATCGAAAGTAACAGACTCATCCCCCACACGAAGTGTGAGCTTCCCGTCAAAGACATCGATCATTGCCTTAGCGGTGCGCAGAAACGGGCGCCATAAGATGAGTGGGACTCTGTCATCCAGATCCATATCTAGGATGACAAAATCCACGGGGAAGACGAATTTTTCAACTTTCACTAACAGATTCTCCACTATTCCCCGTGGATACTTGACTGAATGGTCAGCCTAGGATATGCTTATGTGCGTTGGTTGTTGTTCTCCTATGTCCAACTTCTTGTATATAGAATAGGGCATTAGATTGATGCTAGCACCCAATTCCGCCAACGCGTGGTTCAAGGGCAAACTTCCAAGCAGACACGGGATCGTGAAGTGACCCGGATCTACCAGTTTCTCTGGAAGTTTGTTCTGCACCACTATAGAGCATCGATCACTTAGTGAGACTTTAGAGACTTCCTCCAGCTTCTTCTTGTTGGAAAGAAGATCTTTTAGGAACTTGCCATACTTAGGCATATGATGGAGGACCTCTATGAATAGGAGATTGACTTGTTGTTTGAACATGTTCAGGAAATTACCGTATTCCCTAGCGTGTTTATGAGGCAGCAAGCACGCTGAGTAGGGAACACGGCTCAAGTCAATCTCGAGGGTCTTCATCTTCGCCCCCTTCTTCTTTTCCTCTGCCTTCTCGGCAGGCTTCTTAACCACTATCTCCTCATCCACCGGCTCCTCTTCTTCTTCCACCAGTGGCTGCTCTTTCTCCTCTACTCTTCGACTCCTAGTCGACACGGCCATCACTGAAGCGTTAAGGCCTGAAGATGGACCTCCATATATATCCTTCAAGCTTTTAGCGATGTCTCCCACTGTGCGTTACAGATCCTGGAATGCAGAATGCTGATTTCTCAGCAGGGTATCATGTGCATCCAACTTCTGCTGGGTCTCCTTGTCACTCTCCACTAAATGAGCGAGCATCTGAGTCTGATTCTCAAGCATCTCTTCAATCTTCTTATCCCTAGCACTGCTCCCAGAACTCGCTCCTGCTTCACCTCCAGCTTGCTGATTATGGCGGGCATTAAACCTAGGTGGGTTGTTTCCAGATCTCCATCCCTAGCCTTATAAATTGTTATAGTTATTGAAGCCTCGGTCCTGGTTGCCCTCAAAATTCACCTGCTCCTGCTGACTTAAGTGGCAGTCCCTGGTGTCGTGGCCTCCCCTGCACACCTCACACCTTTAAACAATCAGCTTCACCTCCTTTATCTCATTCGCCATCGCCGCAAGTGCAGCAGCCACGCTAGTATCAGGGTTGACCTGATGCACACCTCTAGGAGAAGAGGTGGGTGCTCTAGCACTAGGAATGGAAGTCCTAGTAGATGGACGTTTTTGCTCAGCGAGAGCGAAGCTCTCAAACATCTCCTCGCATTCAGCAGGCTCCAATTTATCCATGATATGGCCTCCCGTAGTTGTGTTAAACATTTGCGACTTCTCGAAAGTGAGGCTATTATAGAACTTTTCCATAATCGCCCAGTCAGAAAGACCATGCTGGGGACATCGGCTCAACATCGCGTTGAACCGCTCCCAGGCCATGTGTTAAGGCTCGTCAGGGTCCATCCGGAAAGAGTGGATTTGGTCCCTAAAGTGAGCGGCCCTAGAAGGTGGATAGTACTTTTTAAGGAACTTGGCTTGAAGTTCCTCCCAAGTGGTGATGGAATTGTTAGGGAGGGTGTCAAGCTAAGTGAAGCACGCCTACAGAGCGAGAATGGAAAGAGACGCAAATAGATTGCTTCCGAAGATACACCCGTGATATTGAAGGTATCACATATGCGTGTGAATCGGGATAGATGTCCGGGTGCATCCTCATCCTCGAGGTCATGGAACTGAGTAGCATGAGTGATCGTACTCATGACATGTGATGGGATCTGCCAAGTACTGGTATTAGGGATGCGCCCTGGTGGCCCCATCACTGGCTCTATGGTGTATGGTACGTCTCGCTGGTGGGTCAGCGTCGCCCATTTTAGGAAAAGGAACTGGGCTAATGGGACGTACCTATTTTTTCCACAATGTTTTCAAACACTCCCGGAAGTCGCAGGTGCGCTCGTGAAGCTCTCGTTCGGGCTCTTCGTAAGCTGAATACTATGGCGATCCCGGCGAACGAGTACGTTACATAAACCGAAAGACACAAAGAAATATAAGAAAGACTCAAAACACAGAAAGACTCGATCCTAAATTAGACTCACAAGTAGCAGGTAGGACAAAGCACAAAATTAAGACTAAAAATAAATGAAAGAAAGAAAACTAAACCAAAAATCACACAAAGAACTAGTTAAAGCTAATATTGCTATTGCCAAGTGTCCCCGGCAACGGCGCCAAAAACTTGATGTCGCCCAGACGGTCTATAAAAACTATGAATAAAAACCTAATCTAGACTCCTAAGTAATAAATGGAATACCTATGAACTAGACCGCACTAACATGCAAGTGAACCTATCGAGTGTAGCACAACTTAATGGTAAACCAGATTATCGAACCCTAGAGACACTACTATAGCTAACAAGACTCTGACTCGAACTAAAGATGATTGATTTAGGGGGTTTTCTACATACTGATTAAACTAATAATGCAGAATACTAAAGATCGACTTTAACTATCAGACACAGGAACTCGAGAATATCTAGAATGGGAAGAATACCACTTAGGTCGGAATCCTACTTGCAAAGCACAGACTTCTACTGGTTATGGAAACTATGATGGATCTTGGTATCTAAGGATGACAACCCTAGACAACCTAGTGGATCCCTAATCACTCTCAGGGTGTCACCAACTAAGAAACTCGAAAGATGCAATAAACTCACCAGATAGTTGGATTACCTTTCAGTCTCTCCAACAATGATAATGTACCCAAAAGACAGATCACCTCTCGGTCTCAATGTCCACAATACATCAAAGATGCATGGGGTAATCTCAGATCAACACACAATGACTCGGATTACCAACAATCACTAATAACCTAAGGCAACTTCCTCTCAGACAGTTAACACTCGGAATCCTAATGACGATGACTAACCGATTATCTCTCAAATTTTGGGTACCGAGATAAGATGAACACTCAGATCTAAAGAACTCTCAATCACAACTCCTATGGGATACTACGTCTAGCAAACCATACAATCAACCACTAACACACAATCTATGATCTAGATACGCTATTCAAAATAGAGGACATCCACAAATAACATACAGAACTATAATCAATTGCAACTCAGATCTAAACATGCATATTTATCATAATGAGCAAACCAAATTCTTTACAAAACCATTAATCCAACATTCGAATACCAAAAACCGATAAAAATCGTAACTTTAACAAATATTCATCTTTGACCCGGGCAGTATCAATGTTTTAGCCTAGAAACATACTTAAAACATTCAAGATAGAAGTAAAAGCATAAAACATGGTTTAAACACAGAAATCAAAGATAAAGATTCAATCTTGAAAACCGAATACGCAAAACTAACGAACCCGGGATCCAAAGTCTCCAACTTTGCTCTTCAATCGACCTCTCAAGCCCCAAAATCGCCTCTAGCACATCTGTAGACGGCTAAAACTCGAACTCCCTCATAGTGGCATTCAAAATCTATTTAATTCGAAATTAGAGTTTTTCACAGATTTTCCATCTCTCGCGTAACGCGAAAGACATGGTTGGGTTCCTTGTGTACCGCGAGGAACAAAATAGTCGCGGCTGGATTTGGAAATCCTCGCGTACCGCGAAGCTCGTCTTCTCCTCCTCCACGTACCGCGAAGGGTTGATTTTCCACTTTTTCACATTTAATTATTGGGCTTTCTTCTCTTGCTCTGTATCTTCATGCTATCGCTTTATATTTCACACGAGCACTTGTTAACCTGACATTGACTCAAAACAAAGCAAAAGCAAGTAAAAACGTACACAAAACTATCTAAAAACATACTAAAATAATAGGAATAAAGATGTGTGCTTTGCACTACATTTAAACCATACATGATAACATTTTCATAACTTGAATGGGTTAAATAGTAATTACATGTTCATACATTGCTAAGTTCCCCTTGCTACATCATACATGACCATTAACTTATTATAAGCCAACGGTAGTGCGATAGTGGATCCATAGGTGTGACATACCCGTTCATCACCACGGATAGGGTGTTGAATGATCGAAACACGACATACATCACGATTTGGTGAATTCCATGTCTCTTAGAGGGCATTCTTGTCATTAGGTTTGGTCATGGACTCGTGTACTTATGTTTAAAGTTTCATGTTTGATTATATTATTATGGTATCTTATTTTTGTGTGTCATAAAACCTTTGATTACTCACCAACTTTTTAGTTGTCCCATTTTCTATATGTTTTCAGGTGAAGGATCTAAGTAGTTGTTGATTGCTCACGTAGTATCAACTTTTATGTTTTATTCTTGGATTTTTACATGGCGTTGTTTGAATTGGATTGTTAAATATTTCAATTTTAATAGAATGTCTTTATTTCTTATGTTATGATTTCAATTCGTTACGCCCTCATGTTTTCACCTTGGCGGGGGTGTGACATTAATCAAGATCGAACTCGCCTCGAGATTTTTAAGACTAAATGAACCGTCTGTATCTATCTTTATGATAGACTGAGAACATAAACGATGTGTGATCTATATAATAATTAACATGTTGTATAGATTAACATAGAGTTAAAGTAGTTTTTTAAGAATTATTAAAAACATTAAATAAATAAGTTATAATAGTTGAGTAATGACATGGATGAGACCCACATTCCAAGTTATCATTACACACTCAAGTGGTGCTCAAGTGGGGTGGGGGGCATGTGATCCCATGTGGCACGTAAATGATGCCTACGTGACGCAAATACCATTTGAAATGAGGTTACCATTACGCATAGCCTTAGTGTATGATTTTAATTTCTAAAACTATCCCCCACTTTTGGGCTGCTTATGTTATGTAGAGAATATATATGTGATCAGCAAAAAAACATTTGAACATAAGGTATGAATACAAATTATTATTAACTAATACATTTGCCATGTTTGTGAACAGTATGGTACCTGTTTTTATGCGTTTTGTATAACTATGTGTTTTTCTTTTTAAATGCATTGTTTTTCATTGTTTATATCATTTGTTTTTGTGGTGGAGTTGGTAGATACTTTCATTTTTACTTCATGTGGTCCCAGGCCATTGTTTAATGGCGGGCTTTTTTTATTTTGCTTTGGACGCGTGGCTTCGTCTCCTTCCTCTAGCCATCTTAGGTTGTCGATGTGTCCGTTGTTGCTTTCTACAGAATCAGTCCTCCATTTCTGCCTATTGCTTTTTGTTCATTCGTCTTTTTTTCTCTGCATTTTCGATTACAGTATTGTAACATTTCTTTTGGATTTTGGGTTTTTGTTGTTTCTTTTGCAAGATTTTGTGTTTTCTTTGTCCCTGCTTTTGCCTCTTAAAAGCCGTTGATGGTCATTTTTCTTTCTTTCTTCTTTTTGTGATTCATATCCTCTTCAATAGTGGCTTTCATGTTTATGTTGAAATTTGATTATATCTATAGGTTATAGTGATTAATTACTAATTGTATTACTTTATAGTGTTTACATTTTCTTTGATTCTGCTGGTTGCCTGTTCTAGGGTTTTAGATGAGTTTGGGATTGGAATTTCATTATGCCTGCTTATGGTTAACAAATGAGTTTTTGCTTTTTATGTTGTATCAGGTTTTAGGTTGAATTATGCCTATTGTTGAGATTATCTCTTCTTACCTGGTGGAAATTGCACGTAAATTTTTTTTGTTGTATAATAGGTTTATGAATTTTATTGTGTATTGGGCTTTTGTTTGATCTGTGTTTTAGTAGTAAGTAACAATGTTTATTCTTAGTACATAGATGTATACTGTTGACATAATTTTTTCTTACCTGGTGGAAATTGCACTTAAAATTTTTCAGTTGCATAATAGGTTTATGAGTTTTAATGTGTATTGAGCTTTAGTTTGATTTGCCTTTTAGCTGTAATTTAGTATGCTTAGCAGTGGCGGAGCTTGAAAATCTAAGAAGCGGGGGCCGAAAAAAATAAGCAGGGGCCGGCTCTATACGTAAAAAAAATTCGGACGAAAAAAGAAAAATTAACACTACTAACGGAAAAAACGCTTCACCCTTGGTTAGTAGATAGATTTATGGATTGTAGGTCTTTGTTTGCAGCCTGTTTTTCATGTTTATACACTTCTGTTATAAGGTTGATGCAGATTTAGGATTTTACTGTAATTAAAATGGAAGGAATTTCATGTACCCAAATGGGATGTGCCTTTGTTTTTTCATAATTATCCTTTTTTGAGTTATGTTTGTAGATGTTTCTGTTTGGAAGTGGTATAGAAGCTATTTTCTTTTATTTTGTGGTTTGTTTTCCTAAAAGAGGTTTGGTTTCTTTTACTATTCTTTGTTATTATTGTCATTGTTTCAAACCAAATGTTTATTTATATTTCTTTTGATTCTTTATTTTTTACATGATGCGTTTTTTCATGTATGCTCGATTACAAATAGTAGATAGATTTATATGTTATGACATCTGAATTATAAAACGTCTTTTTCTTTTTTTTCTTATTCTTTTTTATGTCTATTTTAACTATACAGATTGCTTTGTAGCTGGAACCGGTGGAAGAACGTTTTGGGTTTCCTTTAACACCATTTATCTCAGAATAGGTTAGTTTTTTCACTATCTTTTGTTATTAGTGTCTTCGTTTTTTTTTCTTTTGTTTCTTATTGCATTTTCATATTGCGTGGATTATATTTTGTTTAAGATTGCTATGTGATGATTGATAATAAGTACTTTGCTTATATATGTATGTACCATGTTTGTGAGTATGTTGTTGTATCATAAAATTATAAAATGCTTGATTATAGTTAGACGAAAAGGTTGCCTTTTTTTTAAGGTTTTCTAGGAAAAAAGATATCGTGTTGATTGCAGAAAGTAAAAAGACATTGAACAACAGACTAGAGGAATGGAGAACAGTCTTAGAGCACAAAGGTTTGAAGATAAGCCGATCTAAAACCGAGTACCTTCACTGCAACTTTAGTGGTGCAAACGTCGACGAGGAGACCCAGATTTCTATTGAAGGTGGGGTTGTCCCTAAGACACTGAAGTTCAAGTATCTAGGATCTGTCATCCAGAGTAACGGGGACATCGACAATGATGTAGTCCATCGGGTGCAGGCTGGTTGGTGTAAATGGAGAGCGGCCTCAGGTGTTTTGTGCGACAAGAGGTTCCCAATAGGGTTAAAGGGTAAATTTTATAGGGTAGCAGTTCGCCCAGCGATGCTATATGGAACCGAGTGTTGGGCCATCAAGAAGACACAAGCTCGAAAAATGGATGTAGCTGAGATGAGGATATTGAGGTGGATGTGTGGACACACAAGAAAGGACCGAATAAGAAATGAAGTTGTTCGGAAGAGATTGGGAGTCACATGTATCTCAGATAAGATAAGAGAAGGAAGATTGAGATGGTTTGGACATGTCAAGAGGAGACAGAGCAAAGATCCAGTGAGAACGGTGGAAACTCTCGTTGTAGAGGGGAAAAGGAGCAGGGGGAGACCGAAATTAACGTGGGATGAGAGGATTAGGCTTGATTTGCTAGATTTACACCTCTCAGAGGACATGATCAATGATAGGATTTCATGGAGACGTCGTATTAGGGTTTTAGGATGAGTGACCCGTTGTGTGGGAGAGTAGAGTTGTTTAGCAAAGATTTTGCGTATGTCTTGTTTCTTGTAGGTGCGTTGTGTTTCTTGTGACTAATATACTCTAGTCATACACTGCTAATTGTTAGATTACTGTTAGATTTATTTTACTTTATTACTCATTAATTTTATTTATATTTTTATCTTTTTCTTTCCCATGGAGCCGGGGGTCTAAACGGGAGCAGCTTCTCTATCCCTTGGGATAGGGGTAAGGTTTGCCCTCATCACACCCTCCCCAGACCCTACTAATAGCGTTAGCTATGTGTGGGATTATACTGGGTACGTTTGGTTTCGTTTGGTTTTTCCTAGATTCTTTACCTCATTGTCTTTGGTTTCTTACGTTTAGAATACATGTTACATTGCTTCTAGATTGTTTTTTAGTGTTACACCACTTTTTTTTTCTGTTGCTTGAATGTGGTTATTTCTTCTTATATAACTTCTGTTACTTCAGTTGCTGGTCGATCACGTATTTTTTTTTACTGATTAATGCCACGTTTTCCTCTCAATAGGAAAAGTTAGGCTTTTGTTTCTGAGGTTGAAAGTTCTCAGTCTTATGCACAGCGCGCTAAACGTGCCTCGCTTTTGTCGTCAGCAGCAAAGGCTGTTTCTATTGATCAGTTTCAACCGTCTTCATCAGTGTGTACATCTGCTGTCAATTCTACCTCTGTTTTTCAATATAGTTGTACTACATCATCTGCTATGAAAGTATTGGTAGTTGTGATCAGATTTGTGAGTTTTGCGGGGCAAGGTTTTGGTTTGCAGAACGCGTCATGAACTTTCCGTTAAATAAACGTCCCCGTTATAATATTTGCTGCCAAGGAGGAAAAGTTAAGCTTTCATTTCCGGTGGTGCCTCCACCTGCAATAAAATTTCTATTTGAAGATGTTAGCATCTTTGAAAAGAAAACATCATGATTGGGTTTAAAAGACCAACCAAGATCCCAAAGCAACAACGAGTTTCAATAAATGTCAACTACGACTGATTAGACGATGTCAATTTCAAGACATAAGTTCTACCCTGTAATTACATTCATTTAAACATCCAAAGGGTTTAAGTACTCATTGAGCGGCTTAAACAAACAACCAAATGCATCCAAAGGTCTTCCAATGAGAATCCAAAGCTTGAAACATGACCCGAGACTAGACCGGAGCTTTCCTACATAAAAACACACACCAACAAACAACCATTAGTAATGATAGACACCCCTTACGACCCTTTACAAGTTAATGCATTAACTCGGGTCCAAACGACACTTTTCGGAAACATTTCAGCGCAAATCAGTGAGTTTTCAGCGCATCATGCCCAGACCCAGCGCATAATGCCCAAACCAGCGCATAATGTGCCACCCTTCAGGTCTGCACACTCCAATTTCGTTTTAAATGCATTTCAGCCCTTCCGACTCGACCCCCGATCGTTTTAACGATCCTACAACATTATGTTATCATTATAATGATTATAAAACACTTCCTTGGCATCCCATGATCAATCTTAAACATCTAAACAATCCATACATTTTTCAAGAACTAGTTAAACTTGCATTTTGCAAAGCTCAAAACTTGTTAAAATACTAACACACACTTGTGAGGTTCAAAACCTCAATTATCACTTACTTGTGAGATTCCTTGATCTCAAACTCCATACATACTTGTGTAGTTATTTTGACTACATGAACAAGCCATTCTTGTGAGGTTCTTAGACCTCATTTACAACCACCTTAGTGAAGTTCATGACTTCAAGTACTACATGTGAGATTCTTAAATCTCAATACCAACCTTTAATATACATCCAAGCACATAATCACACAAGATACATAAACCATATTCTATACTTGATATGTGGGATTCAAGGATCCCAAACCACCCATTTACTTGTGAAGTTCAAGACTTCAAACTCCTATTACTATACTATCATTTGTATACAAACATAATCATTTAAAATGTAATTAAACACCCTATTTACAATAAACAACAAGTAATCTACTTCTAACATTACTAAGTAAGTACAAAACTACAACTAGTGAAGCTCAAGTCTTCAAACATTAACAACAACACATGTGAGGTTCATGACCTCAACTACGACAAGTGGGGTTCTTAGACTCTAACTACCGACTCTAAACATACAAACAAGTGTCACACACATTACCAATCCATCTTTATAATTCATACTTAATTTACCAACATGTGGGATTCAAAGACCCCAAACCCACCTTTTTCGTTTGTGAATTTCAAGGACTTCAAATCTCTATTTCACTCTCAACCCTTGCATACAACATGGTCACACAAATACAATACTTTAAACACATAAGTAATTCAAAGATTTTAACCACCATACTACATTGTGAGGTTTATAAACCTCAAGCAACTTAAACACCAACCCTTTGCATATATCCCCATATGTAAATCTACCAAATCAACAAGCACACATTGCACATATGATATTTAACAAAAGTAACATGAATATCAAGTATGTATATTTTGTTACCACCTATCATTACTAAGTAAGCGCAAAGCACTTACCTTTTGCTAAAGATGATCCCGCTTGATCCTCCAAGCTAGCTACCTTCCTACTTGATCACCTATATGACCCATTTATAATTAGTAATCCATATATCACCAATTGACACCCAACACACCTTTGTGATCCAAATGACCCGTTTGACTTATAATAGTCAAACTTTCAAACCCATCAATTCATCTATGTTCACCATAAGCTTATACCCACTAATTTAAACTTGACTTATAACTCTTTATGTTAAACAAGTAAACCTTGTAATTCACTCAAGTTTTCTACTAAACATTTTGGTGTACGCATTTAATCAAACACCATATGGGCATAACTTTAAAGCACCATTCAACATTCAAATTTTGAGGATTTCACCAAATGTTGTGTCTATTATCACCATGGACACTTTCCAACCTTCAACTTATCAATATGACATCCCCAAATAAAAAACCCCCAATTTATAAATCAAGAACCCTAACTTATGAATCATCAAATTAGATGATTCTAAGATGTTATACACATCCCAACACCCTAAGTTAAGCTAGATAACAAGTTATCTATCACCAATTTCACCCAAATTCAACCCAATTTCGATTTCTACTAAAACCCACCAAGAACACCATTGGAGAAGGTTCAAGGATGGAAGAATGCTTACAATTGATGTTTGGAAGAAGAGGATTGCATGAAAACCTTCAAAACCGAGCATGCAAGTATCAATTTCGAGATTGAAGTCTTCCCCTCTCTTCCTTCTCTTGGATTTTCACAAGGAACACACACACAAAGTGTGTTCCTGTGATTTTTTCTATAAGACCAAACCAAGAATTGGTTTTGTTACAAACAGCCCCCTGAACTTTCATATTTGACTCCTTTTTTCCAAAACTAGATTAATGCTCTATTTAAAAACAAACCTTTCACTTCGTTTTAATCATCCTATTATATTTTGGATTTTGGTTCGTTACACTGGTCCTTATGTTTTTAAATTTGAAGGACAAATTTCACATTGGATTGGTTCCCTTTGTTTGCCTGCTGGACTGCTCCTAGATTTTTGCAGCAGTATATTCACGATACACAACATGAGATTGAAAATAGGTTGCGTCTTTTCAGCTTTGGTAATCAATGTGCTCTGTCATCTGCATCTGTTGAGTTGTTAATCCAGATACTTAATGAATGTAATGGTTTCGTTAAGCTTATGCGCATAGCTAGAGATGTATGTTCTTCTATGAATGTTCTGGATTTTTCCATTCGTCTGTACCGTGGAAGAAAAGAATTCGCTCAATCGTTGAGAGCGCTTTGATCTCAGCTTGTGATTCGCTCAATACTTGATCATTATCTTCCAAAATCAAGTGAAACCCTAGCTGGTTAAATCCAATAGTGCAAAGCAAAAACTTGATACATTAAGCATCTTATTGAGTATCATAAACAGTAGCAGCATAAGTGAACAATTATTAATTAAATCTAATTAGCATAGTTTTAGACTAGAAAAATCACATAAAAATGTTTGAGATGGTTTCAGTTTTTCATCACCAAGAAGTTCAACACCAATCTACAGATCATCCATCATACTCGTGTTGTGTACAATAACAATATGTAATATAAACACAAGTAGGCAAACATATAATATAAAAAATATATGAGGGTCAGCCAGCAATCATAGAACAGATGAGCATTAGATTACCAAAACTAAAACAGCAGATCTTTAACATTTCATTGATCAAAATCAACTACTTTAGAATTTGAATTTGGGTTTGGCGTTAGGTTGAATCCGGAGAGTTATGTCTTCTTGTCGGCCTGATGGATGGTAAACCCTAATCAAAATCAAAGATATTTGTTTTCTATTTCCATTTCCTCCACCTTAGTTGACCCAAAACAACCCATAACTTTTATTTTTATTTGTTTTTAACATGTTTTCTCTTTTTAAGGAACTCATAACTTTTGTATTTTAATATTCAAATCAGCCCAAATCAAACACGTCACGTGTTTTGATGGGCTTAAAAACTATTAAGTAAAGTAAAATGTCATTAAAAAGGATTTAGCAACGTATTTTGATTATTGGAGATTTGGGACATTAGTAACAAAACAATAGACAACCGGTGAATAGTAACGTCCCTTCTTTTATGCGTTGTGTACAACAAAGTGAAATGGTGCTTTTTTTTCTGCCTTCGCCAACCAGCTCCAAACACCTCATTGTTTCCCTGTTTCCCTCTTTTGGCCACGTCCTGCTTCTGCTTCCATAACTTTTTACACCTCTATCATCTCCTTCTTTCTTCGGTGTACCTCCCACCCGGACGTAACGGGCACAGTTTTATTAAAGCATGTCTGACTGCAAAAACCCTTTTTGGCCCTTGTTTTATTGCTTCTTATGAGCTTCCAACGTTCAAAAAAAATTAAGGGCTTATTGGTTCCACACCCTCCTCTTAGGGTTGGAGAGAGTTCAAGAGGGTAAAAATGACATGACAAGTTATTCTTGACGATCCACCTCAGGCAACATTTTTTGATATCATAATCCATAATGGACCGCCAAAAAAGCAAGTTGCATCCATCCTATATGTTGTTACAGTATCCATTACTGTTCCCACGTGGTGAACAAGGGTGGTCACCTGATCTTAGACTTGAACATGGTTCGTCTTCACACAATCATCAATTAACAATGAATATGTTCTACAGCTACCAGATTCATGATCATGATCACGTATATTCTTTATTACTTAATGGTGGCCGGCTCTTTCAACAATATTTGGTTGACGCATATTTGAGTATTGAACAAAATAGGTTGGACTACGTTTTGGCGAATCAAAATTTATTGCGTTCAGAGTACTTACATGGTATCCATGATGCACTACAGAAAGGTGACACAAATGGGAAAACTGTTGGTAAACGGATTATACTACCTTCATCTTTCACTGGCGGTCCACGATATATGTACAAACACTATCAAGATGCGCATGCTATTTGTCATGTTCATGGAAATCCACAATACTTTATCACCTTCACCGGTAATGTTAAATGGCCAGAGATAAAAAATTATGTGGGTTCTAAAAGTACACCTTCATCAGCTGCTGAAAACCGTCCTGATATTGTTGTGTAACATCCCAAAAATAAATAAACGACTTATAATAATGGGTTAAACGTGAGACGAAAGGAATAAATGGACGGGGCATGGCAGGCCGGGCTAGATAGGCTGGCGGACTTAAGGGTGGCGTGCATAGGGGAAGTCTCCCCCTATAAATAGCCTAAGCCACCACCCTTTCTCTCATTTGGCCATTCTCGAGAGAGAAACGATAGAGAGAGAAAGTTGACGAATCGACACGAGAAGCTAGCATCTTGTTCCTACACTACTCGTGAGCAGAAGCTCCGATTTAGAAGCTCGAAAGAGGTAACAACTCGACCTAGAATTGAGTTTTTAGTTTTTGTTGGGTTTCTCGGGTTTTTGGATAAAAGATGGCATTTTTACGTATGAAACTTGGAAATAAACATAGATCTAGCATCTAGAGTGGAAAACAAACGTTTTGAACAAAAAAAGTTTCAAACTTGACGAACCAATGATCCAGATCTGAATCCATGCAAAAACATGGTTTTTGATGAAGTTCATGGTTTGGGAAGTTTACGGTTGGGACGAAGTTCACGGTTGGGAAGTTTGCGGTTTGGAAAGTTCATGGTTTGTGAAGTTCACGGTTGAGTGAAGTTTACGGCTGGTGAAGTTCACAGCTGATGAAGTTTGCGGTTGGGTAAAGTATGCGGTTAGGATAAAGTATGCGGTTAGTAAAAAGTATGCGGTTTGGGTAAAGTTTGCGGTTTATGTAATGAGTTGTATGAGAAGCTAAGACTAGGTTGTGCACGTTCAAGTTAGAAGATCCTTTAGAGACCTTTGACCTTGTTTATCTCAGGTGAGTTCTAGAAGCCATTATTTTAATGTTTTAAATTATATTTTTGGGCTGGTTTGCATACTTATGAAATGGTTTACGAAACGGTTTACGAAATGGTTTACGAAATGGTTTACGAAATGATGTTTACGAAATGATGTATACGGAATGATGTTTACGAAACTTGTTACGAAATGTTTTGTCAAAAGAAGTTTAAGAAGTGTTTACGAAAGTAATGTTATTTACTAAAACGTATGATGCTTTAACTGAAGAGTAGTAAAGGTTTTTATGAAGGCCACTAAAATGAATGAATCTACCATGGTTCCCGTGGGAATAGAAGTATGCATGTTATGTAAAGGCCTTACCTTTATAGGGGCCTTTGTGGCTGGCCAACGGTTGTACAACTAGGTGGGAAATGGGTGACAACGGTCATCAAGGGGATTACCGTGATCCTTGAAGTGGGTATCATTCTCTGCGAGGGAACGATGCTTGAAGTTTGGTACGAGCTATCCTTTGGGACGCCGTGCTTGAAGGGAATTGACGTTTATGTATGGTTACGAATGGTAAAGTTTACGATGGTTTACGTTGGTGCGTGTGCTCTATTGAGCGCCGTACTTGAAGTTGGAATTGACGGTTACGAGAAGGCGCATATTTGGTTTATTATTGACTTATGTTTTATGATTATCTTACTGAATTATTTACGTATGTTTTTATTAAATGAAGTTTGAAGTTATGTTTTTGACAAACGTTTAAAGTTAATGTTTTACGTATAGCTAGAACTCACCAGCGTAGCTGACTTTTAGTATACACATTAAGGTTAAGGCATGTATGGAAGTTGAACGGTGATGCTTGGCAAGCGATTAAGAGTTATCCAGCTGATACGATGACTGGCATCCCGTTACGTTATGTTTATGTTATGTAATGAATGTTTTAGATAATGTTACGCTTCCACATGTTTGAACAAGCTTTAATGGTTTTTGAATGAATGATCCCGCTGCGTTATTTGATATTCAAGTTTAAGAACTGTTTGTGAATGAGTAAATCCAACAAGTGAGGCCTCCCGGGTTTGGGGCCTTACAAGTTGGTATCAGAGCAATAGTTTGAGAGATTTGGACACTCCCGGTGTCTGAACTTAAACTGCGAATGGGACCAAAAGCGGATGCCTGTACGGGTAACTCGAGCCACAGCATCAGGTATGAAGGTAGTATATATTTACATATATAGTATTCCCTAGAAAGTGTTAAGGTTAGTGTCACACCCCAACCGACGGCGGAATACGTCGGGGCGAGACATGTAGATTGTTCACAGCTCATGGTTTACTAACGTTTGAATAATTATCAATCACATTTCATTTCAATTCAAGTGACACCAACATTCAATCCAACAACTCAACAAAGTAGATTACAAAAGATAAATTGTTCAAATTAATACTAGGCCAGATCCTAAGTGTAGCAAGACTTGAAGCACCTCAAACATTAGTACCTGAAACATGGTTAAAACAAAGTCAACTAGAAAGTTGGTGAGAATACATAGGTTTTCGTGTCATGTAATAGAATATAGTGTTGTGTGCATACAATTCATACAAACATGGCAATTAAGGCATTTATGGAGAGATACCATCGTGTGACCTAAGTATACAATCAAACCTTTGTAACTAGCATGCAAAACAAAAGCGTGTTGGCAGTAACAGTCACCCTACCTGGGTGGGTTTGTCAGACTCAATAGATCTATCACTGTTTACTGTAGGCTATAAAATAGTTAATGATTGCACGTGAATAGCAAAATGCGTGTTGGTCTACACACCTAGTACTCAAGCACAAAGCTCAAAATTGTAACACATGATTGTAGGGTGGAATTGTATTTTGTGTAGTTTGTAAACATAATAAATAGAACGCATGTTCCACCCCAAAAGTTTGTAAATAGAGTAAAAGAGGGGCTATGTAACTCACTTGTATAAAGAACGTAGATTGCACAATCAAATAGATAGTAGCGGTGAGTTGTAGGTCACTAGGTGCGACCTAATGAATAAATGTATAAACATGTATTATTGTTATGTACAAAGATCTAAAGTCTAAGGTTTTAGTGGGTTTATAAGTGTAAGGACTTGTGCTGACGGTTTGTGTCATTCTTTGTCAAAAATGGATTCGTTGGTGGTTATATAAAATAAGTTTAGGGTTTGTAAGAATAATGAATAAATAAATTAAATAATTTATTTATTTAGAATATTGTGCTTTTAAAGAAATAGTGTGGTATATATATTTATTTAAATATAATATAAATAAATAAATTTATTTTATTTATTTATTTATGAAAATGTCTCAAAATATAAAATAGTTATTTATTAGTTTATATGTTTTGAAATAAGTTTTATTCGTTTGAATATGGTTTCTACACTATTATATTTGATTTAATAACACAAATGGTTTATAAAAGTTCGTTTTACGATAAAGCGTTTTACAAAAATCTTGTCATAATTTTTATAAATTTAGGAATTTAATTAAATAGTATATTTCCTTTTGATGATTAAAAGATGGAATTATTAAACAATTTGAATTTATTAAAATTATTGTTTTAAGTAAAAAAATTGCGAATTTCTGATTTAAACTGACTTAATTTATGTGGGGGTTTATAAAAATATTTTTATAGAATTATTTTGTTTATAAAAACTGTTTAAAAAATGATTTTTTATAAAAAGAACCCCACCCGGTTCGAACCCGGGTGGGTTCTGTGTAAGACTTGCTCTCTACCGCTGGGCTGAGGGGACTGATACTGATAACAAGCCGGTCCGCATGGTTTTAACATAAACAAGAAGGGGAGCCGGGTCTGGTCAGTGGGACACGCGCAAAAAGACAGCCGGTTGCGTGGTCTGTGGGTTTCGAACCCACGCCATCTAGTCTAGCGGTGCAGTGACTTAACCGGCTGGACTAGATGGTTTCGCTGGTAGGTTATGGATTCCATTTAGTTAAATAAAGTAAACGATTCTAACCCCAAATCCATATTACCACCTAAAACGATTTAGAACCCTAGTTTTAAAAATCGTTCAATTTGATGTTGTTATCGTGAATTGATATAGGGCTTTCGTAGTAGGGGTAGAAACGGATCGAAAGACGTATTACTCACCGGTTATGATTTGGCAACGAGTGCTGACGGCTACGACTTCAGCAGCGATGTTCCTGGTGATCGACAGAGCTTCAGGGGTGATGTGCGGATTGAATTGGGGTCGGGAGAGTTTGTATTAGGTTGTGCGAAGGTGAGGGATAGGTTTAATTTGATAATTATCACATTATGGGTATGATTCGATTATAGTTTCGATGGACGACGGCTGTGGAGGGATTTACGCATCAATTGGTTCAATTGGGAATGTATTGGGTCGAGATTGTGGTCTGGAATCATGCGCGAACCGTTTAAGGGTGATTTGCTGTCATCAACACTCTTTAATTACCCGAATTCATTCTTAATTTAGTTCGTTTGACTCGGCAGAGTCAAACATTTTTAAAATTTTGAATTGCGCCGCGTGTTTGATCGAATTGGTATGGAGTTTGGGCCTGGGATCGATTGGTACTCGGTCTAGCATCCAAAACAGATCCAATATGCCCGGGTAAAACAACCCTTCTGCCGGATTGCATTGATTTCGGCCTGTTTGACTTTTAAAAGTCAAACAGGGGTCACATTTTGTGTTGTGGGTCCAAATTGAAAATCAAGATCAACTTTTTGAGCTTCAATTGAGGATTCAATGATTAAGGGGGGGTTCGTGTTAGGGTTCAAACGAAATTTGAGAAGGGGGTTCAAATCATTTCCTTGCAACTGTATACATATATACCTATATATATGTATATGTATATCTATGTATATACCTATATATATGTTTGGATGTATGGCTTGTCCTTTCTGTACGCCTTATACATATATATGTGTATGTATATATATATTTTTATACCTTTTTAGGACACAACTTTGAAATGCGGTATTGTTTTAGTTGTATAAATGTGTATGTGTACATGAAAATAAAACCCTTGATTTATAATGTGTGCATAAATAACATAGGGCATGGTACTAGGAATTTGGAATTTGAAACGTTGTTTATTGCATTAAAAACAATTACATGGAAAATCAGAAATGTTACAGTATCCCCATGTTGAGGGAATTTCGTCTCGAAATTTAGATAGTGGAGTCAATTGAATAAAGAAAGGGGTAGGCACGGATGATGATAGAGAACTTAGTTTCGAAGAGATTTGAGGAGAAAATTGTCTAAGAATCATTTTGGACTTTAAAGGTGAAATATATTACTTGGGATGGATCTGATGGGAATTTGATAATTAGGGTTTGTTTAAGGTGTAGTCTAATATGCCCAAGAATTGCCAGTGGATAAGAGATTTCACAAACATTGGTCGATGTCAAAATAACATACAACTTTACGTGACATGAGTAACGCTACTTTTGACAATATGACAAGAACACTTATATATAGGAAGTACCAGCGGCGTATCCACCATGCCCTTATCGTATCACATTAGTTTCGTTACTATATATCACGATAGGTTTTATGTCATAACACACGACAAAATTTACTATATTTCCCATGCGCTGATTTTTATAATTACGTGTGCACCCGTAATTACTTGAATCATCGCATGGTCCGTATAGGTCCTTCCGTTGTGTGCGGGTCAAGAGGGGGCACAAAATCACTTAGCTCATATCTATTGTTTTCACGTATGAATTGCTAATAACTGTGTCCCTAGTCTGGTCAAATAGTAATTAAAGAGTAATAAGGCAGTATAACCTAAAGTTCCATAGTTTACTCGTGTTTGAACAAGAATACGTCAAACACCGAGTTGTTTCAAAGTGTTTCAGTTTCCTCGTGTTTGAACAAGAATACGTCAAACCCCGAGTAGCTTCAATGTTTTATGGTTTTCAAGTTTGGTGAACAAAGTGTATGACCATGTTTCATGTATATTGTGATCAATCAATTGCAACCACTGTAAGCAACTTAGTTTCATGTATAGTGTAAACACATAAATCTCATGTATGACCGAGTGTTGTGTAGTTAGTAATCAAATAGGTTTCATGTGTAACGTGAACAGCTTAGCATCATGAATCTTGTAAAATCAACTAAATTTGTATTGTAAGTAATGAAGCAACATGTGTATCGCAAGCAATGAATTTCATGTATGGTGTTAACAACTTTGTACCACGTATTTGTAAACCAATAATCTTTCATGTGTAATGTCAGTAATATAATATCATGTACCTTATAACCAAATAAGTTTCATGTTCAATGTGGTCAATCAAGTATTTTGCATCAAACAAACGATTGTTATGTATTGTGTGATCATTTTGGTATACGTATATTACAAACAGTTATGTTTCATGTATTACATAATTAATCTAGTAGAACGTGTATTTCAGAATAATCGAATTTCAAGTATCATGTAATCAGTGTAGCCTTGGGTATATTGGAAATTACTAAGTTTCATGTATCATGTGATCGTGTTGTGTACATTGTAAATGTGCATATGTAAGTTATTGAGTTTCATGTGTGGCATATGCTAACGAGTTTTGTATGTGAACAAGTGTTGCGGAGAAGCGTGTTGTTTGGCGTTTAGGTAAAATGTGGTAGTTAAGTTCTAGCTCCTTAAATCTCGTTGAGGTTGATGGGGATGGTTTACGTCTACGCGGTATGGATCGTCTCTTGAAGCGGCAAGTGAAAGGTAACGAGGGGTTTTTGAAAACACACAGGGAAAATATGTTTACAAATAACTGATCTTTGTTTGAAAATAGGAAATTGTAAATTGTTCTTGTTTGTAGATATATATAAAGTAATGAAACTATTGAGTTAAATAATCTAAATAATTTAGACACTTTATAGGGAAACCTTTTTATTAAAATTTTCAATTATTATAAGGAGAATATTTTTAGGAGGAATTAATGGCTAAACGAGTAGTTGTATATTAATTTAGCCATGGTTTTAGAAATAATTACTTTAATGGGGGGAAAATCATAATTATTTATCAATTCGAAATAATGTTTTTATAAAATGGGTTGTATTAAGTTTCCTTGTAAAGTGAAAATGTTTATAGGAAATTTATATTTCTGATACTCTTTTAAAAGTTTGATAAACGTTTAGTTTGAAAATAACGAGGTTGTTTAAATCTAATATGATGATTTGTTTACGAAGGAGATTGCCGGTAGTATACTAAATCGTGGTGAATGAAGAAGGTGATTCTTGGAGAATCTTGATGGAAATATGATGGGTGTGATGCACACTCAACATGTCAAATCAATGAGTAATAACTTTAGAGTTGGAAAATATAAAATTTATTAAATGCTGAAATGTTAAACATTATTCAAAACTTAGGGAAATGGTTCTCAAACTGAAAACTTTAGGACGATAAATATAAATTTCTGCTAACGTCTCTGGTAGCTTTCCACTAGAAGGAAGATAATCACCAAGACGAGCACTGCTATGGTTGCTCGGGTAGTCGATCTGTCTTCAGCTCTAGCCGTTTCCGTGCGATTCTCCAGTATTTCTTTTTCGAGGATAGAGATTAACTCCTTTTGGTACCCTAGTTGGTTTGCTAGACTATCCATTCTTTGTCCTTGCAAGTCGTGCCTTATCTCATGCTCCATCCTTTGCCTCTCGAACTCTAAGGTCCTCACATATTGGTGAACATCATCGATTGGAATTCCCATAGCACTAGTAGGTGCCGTGGTACGCCTTGCCCAAGGGTTAGGATGATACGGGTCGGGCACCATATACGGGTCTCTTAATGGGGGTGATCTAGATGTTCGAAGTCTTGGGCCGGTGTTCCTAGTCCAATCTGCCCTTACATCAAACCTTGGCCTGGCATCTGGGGGTGGTGGTGACCGATACACGGGTGACCTGATGTCTTCTTCCCAATCGGACTCTGCTCCGGGACGGTATCCCGGGGAGGAAGGAGAGTAAGAGTCCATGTCTAGCACAGAAACAATGAAAAGGTTGTAAGTGATAATGAAATACTGAGTGTTAAATATAGGAGTTCTCATAGGTTTAGAGTTTGACTAGTCATAACACCGAGTCTTCACAATAGTATTTTAGAAATACACTTGACCTATAAGCAATGCATCCCTGAGGAGAATTCCCAGGAAAGAGGGGTGGGTCACTAAGACACACTTAAGTACCCTGTCTTTCCTTAGCCAGAATCCCTCATGGGCCTACACACTCTTCCAGCCATCATGTATTAACAACACTATTGTTAGGCTCGTGGTCATGATGAGAATTGTTATGAACTGGGCTTTGAGGCCCGAAAGTGAGGCTCATATATTGCAGCAGGCTCTTCTTCTTAGAGGGTAAGTGGACTTCTTGTTTATTATTAATGGTCATTAGGCCCAATAGTTTAGGTTTAGATCACCAGAGGTGGTGACATTATATGTGTGAATTTAAGGGTGTATGAAAAGTTAAGTGTGTATACGTGTGTGTTAAAACTTAGGATAGAACTTAATGAAACACATAGGTAGCATGTAGATAATAATGAGTGTAAGCACAAAAGTTATCAAGTAGTGTGACACATAAGTCATCATGCATTGCATCATGTAGTGTAATTACCTATGATAGCATATAGAAATATTTATACAAGAATTAATCATGTAACATGTAGTAGCATGGCATTGTATGGGTGTCCTAAGGTTATAGTCTAGGTCAAGAGTGTCTAATAACCTAATTCACTATAACCAAGGCTCTGATACCAATCTGTCACACCCCAACCGACGGCGGAATACGTCGGGGCGAGACATGTAGATTGTTCACAGCTCATGGTTTACTAACGTTTGAATAATTATCAATCACATTTCATTTCAATTCAAGTGACACCAACATTCAATCCAACAACTCAACAAAGTAGATTACAAAAGATAAATTGTTCAAATTAATACTAGGCCAGATCCTAAGTGTAGCAAGACTTGAAGCACCTCAAACATTAGTACCTGAAACATGGTTAAAACAAAGTCAACTAGAAAGTTGGTGAGAATACATAGGTTTTCGTGTCATGTAATAGAATATAGTGTTGTGTGCATACAATTCATACAAACATGGCAATTAAGGCATTTATGGAGAGATACCATCGTGTGACCTAAGTATACAATCAAACCTTTGTAACTAGCATGCAAAACAAAAGCGTGTTGGCAGTAACAGTCACCCTACCTGGGTGGGTTTGTCAGACTCAATAGATCTATCACTGTTTACTGTAGGCTATAAAATAGTTAATGATTGCACGTGAATAGCAAAATGCGTGTTGGTCTACACACCTAGTACTCAAGCACAAAGCTCAAAATTGTAACACATGATTGTAGGGTGGAATTGTATTTTGTGTAGTTTGTAAACATAATAAATAGAACGCATGTTCCACCCCAAAAGTTTGTAAATAGAGTAAAAGAGGGGCTATGTAACTCACTTGTATAAAGAACGTAGATTGCACAATCAAATAGATAGTAGCGGTGAGTTGTAGGTCACTAGGTGCGACCTAATGAATAAATGTATAAACATGTATTATTGTTATGTACAAAGATCTAAAGTCTAAGGTTTTAGTGGGTTTATAAGTGTAAGGACTTGTGCTGACGGTTTGTGTCATTCTTTGTCAAAAATGGATTCGTTGGTGGTTATATAAAATAAGTTTAGGGTTTGTAAGAATAATGAATAAATAAATTAAATAATTTATTTATTTAGAATATTGTGCTTTTAAAGAAATAGTGTGGTATATATATTTATTTAAATATAATATAAATAAATAAATTTATTTTATTTATTTATTTATGAAAATGTCTCAAAATATAAAATAGTTATTTATTAGTTTATATGTTTTGAAATAAGTTTTATTCGTTTGAATATGGTTTCTACACTATTATATTTGATTTAATAACACAAATGGTTTATAAAAGTTCGTTTTACGATAAAGCGTTTTACAAAAATCTTGTCATAATTTTTATAAATTTAGGAATTTAATTAAATAGTATATTTCCTTTTGATGATTAAAAGATGGAATTATTAAACAATTTGAATTTATTAAAATTATTGTTTTAAGTAAAAAAATTGCGAATTTCTGATTTAAACTGACTTAATTTATGTGGGGGTTTATAAAAATATTTTTATAGAATTATTTTGTTTATAAAAACTGTTTAAAAAATGATTTTTTATAAAAAGAACCCCACCCGGTTCGAACCCGGGTGGGTTCTGTGTAAGACTTGCTCTCTACCGCTGGGCTGAGGGGACTGATACTGATAACAAGCCGGTCCGCATGGTTTTAACATAAACAAGAAGGGGAGCCGGGTCTGGTCAATGGGACACGCGCAAAAAGACAGCCGGTTGCGTGGTCTGTGGGTTTCGAACCCACGCCATCTAGTCTAGCGGTGCAGTGACTTAACCGGCTGGACTAGATGGTTTCGCTGGTAGGTTATGGATTCCATTTAGTTAAATAAAGTAAACGATTCTAACCCCAAATCCATATTACCACCTAAAACGATTTAGAACCCTAGTTTTAAAAATCGTTCAATTTGATGTTGTTATCGTGAATTGATATAGGGCTTTCGTAGTAGGGGTAGAAACGGATCGAAAGACGTATTACTCACCGGTTATGATTTGGCAACGAGTGCTGACGGCTACGACTTCAGCAGCGATGTTCCTGGTGATCGACAGAGCTTCAGGGGTGATGTGCGGATTGAATTGGGGTCGGGAGAGTTTGTATTAGGTTGTGCGAAGGTGAGGGATAGGTTTAATTTGATAATTATCACATTATGGGTATGATTCGATTATAGTTTCGATGGACGACGGCTGTGGAGGGATTTACGCATCAATTGGTTCAATTGGGAATGTATTGGGTCGAGATTGTGGTCTGGAATCATGCGCGAACCGTTTAAGGGTGATTTGCTGTCATCAACACTCTTTAATTACCCGAATTCATTCTTAATTTAGTTCGTTTGACTCGGCAGAGTCAAACATTTTTAAAATTTTGAATTGCGCCGCGTGTTTGATCGAATTGGTATGGAGTTTGGGCCTGGGATCGATTGGTACTCGGTCTAGCATCCAAAACAGATCCAATATGCCCGGGTAAAACAACCCTTCTGCCGGATTGCATTGATTTCGGCCTGTTTGACTTTTAAAAGTCAAACAGGGGTCACATTTTGTGTTGTGGGTCCAAATTGAAAATCAAGATCAACTTTTTGAGCTTCAATTGAGGATTCAATGATTAAGGGGGGGTTCGTGTTAGGGTTCAAACGAAATTTGAGAAGGGGGTTCAAATCATTTCCTTGCAACTGTATACATATATACCTATATATATGTATATGTATATCTATGTATATACCTATATATATGTTTGGATGTATGGCTTGTCCTTTCTGTACGCCTTATACATATATATGTGTATGTATATATATATTTTTATACCTTTTTAGGACACAACTTTGAAATGCGGTATTGTTTTAGTTGTATAAATGTGTATGTGTACATGAAAATAAAACCCTTGATTTATAATGTGTGCATAAATAACATAGGGCATGGTACTAGGAATTTGGAATTTGAAACGTTGTTTATTGCATTAAAAACAATTACATGGAAAATCAGAAATGTTACAGTTAGGACTTGTGTTCTGATGGAAATCACAAAGGTGGTCAAATAGAAATCGAAAGGTAGTGTAATGGTTAATTGCAGATGGCTAGTGTATATTAACATCTTACAGTACTTGTTGAATTATGTTTGTTAACTAGCGTGATGACATTGGATTCCTTGTCTTATAGAACGAAATGGCAAGGAGAGGAAACGTAAGGCGTGGTGGGGGCCATACCGGTGGTCGTAACAGCGGGCGCGGCAGGACCCCTGTGCGCCAAGAGTACAGTGAAAAAGGAAGTGTTCACACTGAGCCAGAAGTTAGTGTGCATGGAACGGAGTGGACTCCCATGGATGAATAACAATTTACTTTCGAGCCGGAAGTGTAGGTGGCCCTGGCCCATGAAATGATGGAGATAATGAAGGCCTCACTGCCAGATCTGCTGGTGGAAGCCTTGAGGAAAGCCAATGAGACAGGCGGGTCTAGCCCGGCAACTGATGCCCCAATCATCGAGGCAGCTAACACGCCGCTCGCTCGTGGTTGCGACTATAAGTCCTTCAAGGCATGTGACCCACCGATTCTGACTGGAAAGAAACACGTGGTGGCTAATTTTGATTGGGTAATCCGGATGGAAGCCGCCATTTGCCTGAGCGAATGCCGAGCGGATCAAGTGTTGAAATTTGCTACTAACTCACGGAGGGAAGAAGCATCCCATTGGTGGGAGGGAGTGCGACAGGCCAAGGGGGATACCGCTGTCGATTCTATGCTATGGAATGATTTGAAAACCTTGGTTATCAGGAATTTTTGACCAAGGAACGAGATTGAGAAGGTGGAGATGGATTTTTTGAAGTTAAAGGATGGGAACATGACTCACCGTTAGTACACCCCTCGGTATAATGAGTTGGCATGTCTGGTGCCACATCTGATCACCACTGAAGAAAGGAGGATCGCATGCTATATCCAGGGATTGCTAGACAAGTTCCACACGTTTGTCAAGGCAAACACCCCTAGCACCTTTGACTCAGTAGTGGAACTCGCCGTTGAGGAACCTATGAAGAAACTGACTTTCCCTGCCAAGCGAACCGGTGGGAAACTACTGGGGTCTCAGGGTAAGAAATCTAGAGGGAATGAGTTGGTGATTTGTGGGAAATATTGAAAGGAACATGCAGGTGAATGCAGGCTAGGGTCAAATATATGCTACAAGTGTGGCAAGCCCGGGCACTACTCTAAAGAATGCCCACAATGCTTTAAAGGCTATAACTGTGGAGAGGGCGGTCATATGAGCCGAGAATGTACTAAACCGAGAATGGGGGAAAGTGGAAAGGGGAAAGGCCCAGAGAAGAAGGAAGAAAGGCCCCAAGCAAGGACCCGAGCGTATGCACTGACACAAGAACATGCAAGGGCAGACCCCGATGTGGCATCAGTTACGTTCATCCTCGACAACACTTTTGTATCTGTGTTATTTGATTCGGGCGCCAGTAAGAGTTTTATATTTGCCACTTTTTGTAAACAGGTAAAATACTCAGTCAATAAACTAGAAAGGGCCTTTAGTGTAGAAACCGCTAAGGGTAGAACCGCGAGGGTAACCAAAGTAGTTGACAATTCCACGATAAAAATAGAAGGCCATAGATTCCCCGTCAGGTTGTTCGTTATGGTTTTGGGAGGATTTGACGTCGTGTTGGGTATGGATTGGCTAACTGCCAACGAAGCGCAAATTATATGCAAACCAAAATTAATCCGACTCAAGGCTCCGGATGGTAGCGAAGTCGAGGTTTTTGGAGATCGTGACACCCCGATGCCCAACGTCATTTCGATGATTAAGGCAACAAAATACTTGAGTCGCGGATGTGGGGCTTATCTGGTGTACGTGATTGAAAAGTGTAAAGTAGTGAAGGAAATAGACGATGTACCCGTGGTGCGCGAGTACCCGAGGTGTTTCCAGAGGATTTGCCTGGGATACCACCTGAAAGAGAGATTGAGTTCTGAATCGACTTAGTACCAGATGCCCAGCCCGTGGCTAAGGCTCCATATCGACTAGCACCAGCAGAGATGAAAGAACTAATGACACAATTAGATGAATTACTTAAGAAAGGGTTTATCCAACCGAGCATCTCACCTTGGGGTGCTCCAGTATTTTTTATGAAGAAGAAAGATGTTTCTATGAGAATGTGTATCGACTACAGGGAGTTGAACAAACGAACGGTGAAGAACAAGTACCCTTTACCAAGGATCGACGACCTGTTCGAACAATTACAAGGCGCACGTTGGTTCTCAAAAATTGACCTTCGATCCGGGTACCATCAGTAGAAGGTGAGGGAAGAAGACATACCGAAAACCGCGTTTCACATGCGTTATGGACATTTCGAGTTCCGCGTGATGTCCTTCGGATTGACGAACGCCCCCGCGGCTTTCATGGACTTGATGAATATGGTGTGTCGACCGATGCTGGACCGATCGGTAATTGTGTTCATCGATGATATCCTCATCTACTCCACGAATGAGGGTGATCACACATGTCACTTGAAGGAAGTGTTGGAAGCTCTAAAGAAGGAGAAGTTGTATGCTAAGTTCTCCAAATGCGCGTTCTGGCTTAGGGAAGTCCAATTCCTAGGTCACGTCATTAACCCAAACGGCATTATGGTTGACCCAGCAAAGATAATGACGGTAAGGGATTGGGATATTCCTAAGACGCCAATTGAGATCCGCAGTTTCTTGGGATTGTCAGGCTACTATTGGAGATTCATTCAGGATTTCTCGAAAATAGCTTCGCCATTGACGAAGTTGACACGGAAGGAGGTAAAGTACGAATGGGGTTCGACCCAGGATGAGGCGTTTAAGGAATTGAAGAAAAAGCTAACTCAAGCTCCAGTCTTGGCCCTTCCTGAGGGCAATGAAGACTTGGTGGTATACTCTGACGCTTTGTGTCAGGGGTTGGGTGCGTGCTGATGCAACGCGGAAGAGTGATCGCGTATGCATCTCGACAGTTGAAAGATCACGAAGTCAATTATCCGACTCATGATTTGGAACTTGCTGCTGTCGTATTCGCATTGAAAATCTGGAGGCACTACCTTTACGGGGTGAAGTTCACTATTTACTCCGGCCATAAAAGTTTGAAGTACTTCTTCGAACAAAGGGAGCTTAATATGAGGCAGAGACGATGGTTGGAACTCTTGAAAGATTATGACTGTGAAATCATATACCATCCTGGAAAGGCAAACGTGGTGGTTGACGCTCTAAGCCGAAAGGATGTGCCTGCTCCTATTAGAGTGAAATCTTGCCAGTTGGTGGTAACATCGGATGTGATGAGGAAAATTGAAAAGGCTCAAGATGAGGCACTTAAGAAAGAAAACATAAAAAAGGAAAGGATGGTTGGCCAATAGGACAAGTTGGAATATAACACCCTTGGTGTTAGGACACGTTTTGGACGGGTATGGATACCTATGGGTGGCGAGCTTAGAACCAAGATCCTAGATGAGGCTCATAAGTCTCTTTACTCTATCCATCCTGGCACCAATAAAATGTACCAATATCTGAGGAAGGAATACTGGTGGCCTAGAATGAAACATGAGGTGACAAAGTATGTAAGCAAGCGCTTGACTTGCTCACAAGTAAAGGCCGAACACCAGAAACCGTATGGAAAGATTCAACCACTTGATATACCTGAATGGAAGTGGGAACACATTACCATGGACTTCATAACCAAGCTACCTCGCACAGCTAAAGGTCATGCCACCATCTGGGTAATTGTGGACCGTTTAACGAAAAGTGCTCATTTCCTACCTATTCGCGAGACGTTCTCGTCAGAAAGGTTAGCGGAAGTATTTATTAATGAAGTAGTAGCACGACATGGGATGCCTTTGACGATTGTATCTGACCGGGACACACGATTCACATCGAGGTTCTGGAAAAGATTTCACGAGGCGATGGGCACGAGGCTTAATATCAGGGCATACCACCCGCAAACGGATGGTCAGTCTGAAAGGACCATTCAAACATTGGAGGATACGCTTCGTGCGTGTATTATCAACTTCGGTGGCAGTTGGGACAGTCATCTGCTGTTAGTCGAATTCTCCTACAACAATAGTCATCACACGACGATAGGCATGCTGCCTTATGAAATGTTGAATGGGAGAAGATGAAGGACCCCAGTGTGTTGGGGTGAGATTGGATAGAAGGAATTAGGAATCCTTGAAGTCGTACGAGAAACGTCGGAAAGGTTTGATCAAATCAAAGCACGAACGAAGGCCGCCCAAGATCGTCAGAAATCCTACCAAGATCTTTAGTGCAAATACCACGACTCCCAACTCTAAGTCATGAGTCGTGTAGTTTTTCTCGTGAATATTCAGTACGAGAAGCGTATGTGATCACTTTCTCGTGTTGCATTTAAGACATAAACAAGACCTTGAATGGATGTATCGCAGTACACTACAAAGTCATCCGTTCCTTCGGGAAGAGATATGATGGTGCACTGTCGAGTTTCAGTTTAATCTGTTGAACTGCTAACTCCTGAGTGTCACCCTAGTTATAGGGTTTAGCCTTATGAGTTAAGGTAGTGAGGGGTTGAGCAATCTTGGAGAGTCCCTCAATGAAATGACGGTAATAACCAGCCAATCTCAGAAATTGTCGCACCTCAGTTGGAGTCGTTGGTGCCGTCCAATTCTTGAGTTACTTTGGTTGGATTGACATATATTCCCTTCTCATTGACTACATGCCCTAGGATTTGCACTTCGCGAATCCAAATTTCGCACTTGGATAGTTTAGCATACAGTTGTTCTTTCTTCAGCAATACCAGGATTAAACGAAGATGCTCCTCATGTTCTTCTTCATCCCTTGGATAGATGAGGATGTCGTCGATAAACACAATGACGAACTGATCGAGGTAGGGTTTACACACATGGTTCATGAGATCCATGAACACCGCGGGTGCGTTGGTCAGTCCAAATGGCATGGCCATAAACTCTTAATGGTCGTACCTAGTCCTGAATGCAGTTTTTGAGACATCTACTTCTCGGACTCTCAACTGATGATAACCGGACCTAAGATCGATCTTTGAATAGAAGCTTGATCCTTGGAGTTGGTCAAACATACCGTCAATGTGTGGTAGAGGATATCGGTTCTTGATGGTTACTTTGTTCAGCTCACGGTAGTCAATGCACACACGAAAAGTCCCATCTTTCTTCTTGGCGAATAGGACTAGAGCTCTCCATGGCGATGAGCTAGGTCGGATGAATCATTTATCCAACAACTCTTGCTGTCATGTGGATAGTTCTGGTTGCTCACTGGGTGTAAGTCTATCCGGTGCCCGAGCAATAGGCGTTGCTCTGGGTGTTAGATCGATCTGTAATTTGACTTGACGGTGAAGCTGAAGACCAGGTAAGTCTTCGGGAAATACCTCCGGATAATCACGAACGATTGGGATATCGTAAATCTTCCTCTCCTCAGATGGCTGATTGTCGACGAGAGCCAGAATGGCATTATGGTCTTTTCGTACGCACTTCTGCGCTCTCACGAAGAATATGATGCCTATGACCGCACCTCTCCTTTTGCCATGGGTAGAAAGGGTTTCTCCACTCGGGAGAGGAAGGCGAACACTTTCCTCACGAGAGATAACCTCGGCTTGGTTCTTTAGATAACCAATCCATACCGACAATTACGTCGAAACTGCCAAGTGTGATTGGCATAAGGTCAATGTCGAAGTTATAACCTGCCAATCCTAGTATACATGTCTTAAGGTTTTGAGTTGCTTATATAGTGTACTTAAATTTCCAGTAGAGTTGAAGTACGACTTTACTAGTAGGAAGTTTTTGATATCATGATGAGACTTCTAGTGAGACCTGCTCTTATAAGGTACGCATCGGTCAACACAAAGGCTAAGGGAAAAGGTTCACATGTAGGAAGGATTTTATAGATATCAGGATCACAAGGAATAGGATGTATGTTTAAGTAATCGCGTTCAACTGAAGGTTAATTAGATCAAATCCCCATTTCCTAATGTCATTGAAATAACTGGGTATGTTGGGGTATAGATCAAATTAGACTCGGGATTAGTCACGTGATAAAGCAATAGGGTCAAATGGAATATATTGTTGGAGTGTAAGGAATTGCGTGTTAGTTTAGGAAAAATTTCTCAAAATCCACTTACACAGTTGGAGTCAGTGGGTTTTACCATGAGGTTCTACTAGAGTTTCACTCTAGGTGGTTCCATTGATCAAGTCTGAATGAGAGTCATAAGGTCACTAAGACTCTTACATGAGTGAAAATAACACGATGGATAGATCACAGATTAGGACCATTTATCCACACACTAGGTTTCACCAGGATTTACATGCACCTCAAATTACTATTACGTGGGCACCCGTAATGATAATTTGCTTTGCATGTTCACCCTAGTTTTTCCCTGTCCCATGTCAAAATGTCCCTGAAATTTTTATTGTCGAGTACAGAGTGTTGTCAGATATGATAAGTCATCGGGAGGCTTAGTTATCAATCATAAGTTGATCAACTAGAATTCATATCAAGATGAGTTATCTGGAATCGTTTGATCTGAGTATTCACTCGAGTTAGAACATAATTCGAGAGTTCAATCCATTAGATTGTAGATAAGAATATGCACATGAGGCAAACACGCACATGAGATGCAACCTCGAGGAGTGAAACTAGTTCATGAATATGAGTTACTGAAAGAAGCATAGCAGCCGTCCTTCCAACTGAGTCAGAATAGGGTTTAAATATGTAATGAGTAAGGCGTTCTCATCTTCGTGGTCAATCTATCTTCACAGAATATCAACCAATGACGTGAGCCCATGGCTCAGGAAAGTGTTGAAAACTATGTGTCACTGGATTCTGCAATAATGCATGCAACGGTCTGCCTTCACACGGCGTACCTCAAGCGAAGTCTACGGGTGTCACCACTAAGAATGATAATGCAATGCGGATGACATGTCTCTCGTCAGCAGAGGGTAATATGGATGATGACACCATGCCTGCAATGCAATGTGTGTATGGATGCTATGTGTATCATGTATGAGTGTCTGTGTCGTGTAACTAATGCATGCGTGTGGTTATAGTCTAGTATGCAATCCTAGTTCTTTATAACCAAAGGGCTCTGATACCAATCTGTCACACCCCCAAATTTCCACTAACTGAGTTTTACCGTTTTGGGAAATGACAAACCAGGATCTCAGACATCAGTTACTTCAAACGACACTATATGGGACTTGAAATGAAATAACATAAAAGATCAAGGTTCAGAGTAAAAGTTGCGGAAACATTAAATAAAGTAAATGCGTAAAACAACGTGACCAAAACCAAAATACAATAAATCATAAAGATTATTCAATATGTAGTTGTTTCAATTGCAGTCCAAGACACATGCATGACTTAACGTGATCCTGAGTGCCAACCTGAGAAAACATGTAAGAAAAACGGGTCAACACTAAGTTGGTGAGTTCACATGTTTCAATCGTTTCAAATAAAGCGTTTGCAGATTATTGTACATTCAATATGCATATCAAAAGGTAGCTAACCAATATTCATGTTTTACTAAAGTGCTCGCAACCGAAGCATGACTGGTTGTTTGCCTCCTGCCAAGTCTATCAACTTTGGCCAAAAGAGTAGGCTAACATTTCACACGTTCGACCTACAATCGAGTTTGCGCGACTAACACGGGTGGGGCTAGTCAAACCCAGTAGTACTACTAAACATTACCTCGCTTGTCAAATTAACGGTCCGATGTATTGTGAGGACTTTCAGTGATAGTGTGTTACGCTTAGCCTCAACAGTGATATCATATGAATTACAATAACCCAAAATAGTTTGCGTCATGTTTTCTCCTCCAATGGGAAAAACATGTAAAATGATGTTTGTTTGCGTACCTGTTTCTCCCCCACGGGAAAACAAGTAAAAATATGATTGCTTGCGTGTATGTTTCTCCCCCAACAAGAAAACAAGTAAAAGATGTTGATTTGTGCACATGTTTCTCCCCCAACAGGAAAACGAGTAAAATGGGGCCGTGAAACTCACCTGAGTTGTGTACGAGTAGTAGATAGCACCACACAAGGATGCAAGTAGGAAACACAAGAGTTTGTCTGTGAACTGCTTACGTACGCCCTAAAATTATAAGCATAATAGTTATGGATACAATGTGGTTTTGTGACGACGACACGAAAGATTAGAACGTCTTAGAACTTTCTAAGGATTTACGAGTAGACGAGCTTGTCCACGGGAATAAGGGTTTCTTAATATACTTATTAAGATAAATACGTTTCGTGTCGAACGTTTCTAATAACGAATAAAAATACATACATATATATATTCGTGTGCTCGCACCATTTAAAATGGTTTAAGAAAATAATATATATACCATATATTATTTTTAAGTTCGTAGGATTAATAAAATGGACATTCGTGTGGAAAAATAATAAATATATTATTTTTAATTGAGGATATAAACTGAGGATAAATAATATAAATAAATACACCATTTATTAGTTTGAAACGTTTTACATTGTTTATAAATGGGGCAAAAATAATATTAAAATATATATTATTTTTAATTGAGTTACGGGATAGAAAATAATATAAATATATCATTTTATTTGGAGTGGTGGTTTGAAAATAATATAAATATATATATATTATTTTAAATATGAAAGTAATATAAAAATAAATGTTATAACATTAAACCCGAGCCTGCGGGTGATTTACGAAGTTAAAACACTTTTAATATATTAATCTAACAATATTGGGGTGGGTTTTATATTAGAATTATCATTAAAACAAAGGTTTAAAAAGAATTGGGTGTGGAGAGACTCGAACCCGGGTCTCTTCCACACACGCACAAAGATTTAACCAGTTCCACCCGCTAGGGAATCGCATACAAGTCCAGATTGTTTTGGTTTTAAGCATTAACTCTCATGAGTTCTTCTCCCAAGCCCATTCGCAATCGAAACCAGTCCTAACCGTCCAACTAGATCGCAAATCAGTCGAAATATCATATGGGTTTTGATGGTTCGTTCATGACGAACTTGTGGTTGTGTTTAATTGCAAGGATATCATGCTTAGGATCGTTAATTTTGCAGGATGAAGGACCGAAACCCTAGGTATGAGCATCAAATCAATTTGATCAATTTCGATAGTAGAATTAGCTGAAATCATAGGGCTTTAATAAACTTAAGCATTGCGAATCTGTTCATGTGGTTTAATTGGATTAATAAAACTGTTAAGATCAAAAACCCCCAATTAGTTTTGAGAACAAACCCTAGATTCTAGGTCGAGTTGAATTCGATGATTTGAGCCCTGAGTTTCATAGGGCTTTCAATATACAGATGATTTCGAACCTAGTGATATAGTTTAATTAGATTGAAACAGAGTTAACGTTAGGGTTCGATTAAATCAAGACTGTATGAACCCTAGACATCAGATTATGTTAAATCCGATAGTGGAAGCCATAATTAGGATAGGGATTTTGATTAACAGGCTAAGACAAAGGTGATAGGAGTTTCAATTACCAAAATGGATGCCGGGTTGATAGTGATCAACTAAAACTCAGATACGTCGGCTCGTTCTTGCTTTCTGGTGGTTACTGTTGCACTCCGGCCAAAGTGATGCGTACAGAATCTTTAGGGTGGTTCGTTTAACGAGTGCAGATGGTTCAATTGCGGAATTATCAGACGAATTGATGTGAATTTGATGAAGATATGATTATGGTCGACGGTTAAGACATAATCACCCAAAATTGTAGTTTAATTCGCAGTAAAAGCAATGATTAGGGTCTTAATGGTGTCGTGAATGTCATTGATGTGCATAAGCGTTATCAATTTCAACAGACTTCGTGAATTTTTGTCAAGAACATACGGGTTGTGTAATCCCCAGTAAATTCTGGCTTCTATTTTAAAATTTCCGGCATTTGTACCCCACTATTTTGATGTCTTACATTAATAATATTATCTTAACCACCCATTACATTCATACATATATTAGGTGTAGTTATTTCAAATTCAATACATATTTATTTGGAATTATAAATGTTTTATCCTATTAAATGCATACATTATACTAAGTTATTTTCTAAACTTATATATATATATATATATATATATATATATATATATGAACATGCGAATACAAATGTTATAAACCCTATAAATAAATTTAGTAATTTATAAATAATTAACTATATAAATAAAAATTAAAAAACCCTTTTATTTTACAAAATTTATAACTTGTATTTATAACATTTAATTATGTTATAGGAATTATTCAATTTATGAAAGGGTATAAGACTTTAAATAATTTTCATGTTTTTTTAGGTCCAGTTTATGCCAAATTCTCAAACTAATTCTAGTTAAAATCTAAGTTTGTTCATAAAATGTTACACACCTGAAAGTCCAGGGACCAAACTGCAAATTTCTTTTGCCTTCTTCCCCATACGTCGATTTTGACTTTTTCAGAGTAAAACTAAATGAAATTCAACTTCCAATTGATCGAATTAATGCATCTTAACTGCAATTGATGTTACCACATCATTGTGCGACTGTTTCCTAACTATTTAACGATACAATTAGTTTGAAATCAATGATTAGTTTATGAAATTCAATCTCGTAACCGTCCAAGTAATGCGCGAAATCAATTCGTGTTTTCGGCCTGAAATTGGACTATAAAATCCACTCCATTACACTCGCAACAACTTGCACACACTTCCTACACTCTCAAACTCACTGAATTTCTTCTCTGGATCGCGATCAAGCACCAAGAAACCGAGTTCAAAAGCCTTTGTCGTTCTCCCTCTACACGTAACCATTTTAGGTAAATCTAGTGTCAAAAATTTTGTCTTAATATGAGGATCGAAAGCCCTATGGCTTACGCTTCGATCGCCTGCTCAATCGGGTGAGTCGAGGGGCTAGGGTTTGCGGGTTCGATTGGGGACGAAGGGGTGCTTGGACTTGCGCGTTATAAACTAAACGAAACCATCTCAGACACGGCTTCATGCCCTGGTCTGATGGTTAAGTTGTGGTGAAGTTGTGAACCGGAAGTGGCGCGGGTTAGAGTCCCGGCCACCATTGTTTTTATTTGTTTCCCTTGTTAAGCCATTTTTAACACATTAATTGATATCTAGAAATTTCCAAGTTAATTCCTATAAACTTTATAAATACATTTTGGAAATATTATAAAAACAAAAAAATTGTAAAGAAATGCTTAATTATTTTATTTCAATTGTTATAAAACATTTTAAATTCTTAAATAAATAATGAAGATGATTTTTGTTTTGGCAAATTTAATTATGTAAAATAGCTATATGATTCCTCACAAATTATAATTATACCTTATTAAACTCTTTTAAACTTATGAATAATTATTTTAGGGTGATTTATACCTAAATAGTTATTTTAAATGATTACTCTATGTAAAGGTTTATAAATCCTATTCAAGGCTTATTTAGTCTTATATAAATCCATTAAATGATTAAATAACCACTTGAACTACAATTATTAATCTACAACTTTAGTTACTTTGATTAATAGCATAATTAATTACTTTATTTACATAAAATATATTTCAAGAATTATTTTAGAATAGTTATACAAATAAACTCAAAGTTATTATTCCACAACTCTATTTATTAACCATCCTTAGAAAAGTTATATAATGAATTACAATGTGAAAGTCTTAATTCATTATACTTAATTCATAAACTACTTTCATTAACATATTCTATACTTCTAGTTTCCAACTACATACATGCATACAAGTCCATCCTTAACCCTAAACCCCATGAAACCCTAACGCCCCAAGGACCTCTTTAGTTCCATTTAGTTATACATTGAAACTTGGAGTACCATTACATGTGTAGGTTTGTTGTGAGAGTTCCTCACGAGTCCTAACAATCTTTACCAGTTCATACATTTCTAGCTTTTGATTCATGTGAGTTTTATAGCCCCCTTTCTCTTTACTATTGTTTACAAATACTCGGGGTGGAACATGTTTACATACTATACTTACAAAATTCAATACCAATGTTCTCATGCTATTTACTATGTGCTTTATGTCTTAATCTGCTTGGTGACCATTACATGTGTTCATGCTAGTACATTCTTTAACCTGCTACCCAGGCCTAAGGTAGTACCTAACATGATCATTTATAGGGGAATCCGATTCCAGTTAACACAAACCTTGGCAGGTTTTGTGTGTACCATATTACTATTTTTCCAAAACACAATCAGTGGGATTGTACTTGCCAGTTTTCCATTACTTACGGATTGAATTGTACACTTGGAACCTTGTATGTTTTCACATTTATGCCATAGTTACGCTTTGAACAATATTGAATTACAAACATTTTTTTACTTAACTTTTGTTAGTGTCAAAACATATGTTACTCACCAACTACTTGTAGTTGACATTTACTCACATGTTTTAGGTGCACCCATTTGAGGACCCTACCTGCTCATCTAAGACTCGGACCTAGTTTAATTTAAATTATGTTATGTTTTGAACGTTTCGCTTTCCATTCCATATGTAACGGATGATTTTAAGTTGATGAATAAATGTTGTCATTTAATAATAGATGATCATGTGCTTATGAACAACCGTGTCAGCCCCGGCGTTTAATCCACCGCCGGTCGGGGTGTGACAGATTGGTATCAGAGCCATGGATATAGGGAATTAGGTTATTAGACACATGACCTAGACTATAACTTAGGAGTCCCAAACATGAGTCTAACTCGTGTCTTTTATTAGGAACTCCACTTTATTCCTACCATGTATACTTACCTACATTTATTTATTTTTGATTACTTGATACAACTACATGAACTTCAACATTCAAGAGTCTACATGAAACTATTTGGAACTATTTGAACTACATGAAACTTACACTTAAACTTAATAGTCTAATCCGAAGGAAACTCTCGTCAAAGGTATGTAAGTTCTAACTAATGAATGAGAACTTGTGCAATCTGGAAGGGTGGATGCCTGTATTCTGGGAGTTCTGTCTAGGAAAGCATCTCGTATAAATCCAAATCAACCGATGGACCAGTTATGCTTTCCTGGGAATTCTTGGGATGAGTGTCCACTTATAGGCTAAAGCATGACTTCTCAAACATTAGAAAGACTTAAAGTACTTTGATAAGTCAATGTGCCCATTAGGGTACCATGTATGCTTCGTCTAACATCTCATGATTAAATTGCAAACTCTTATTCATGATTCACATCTTATGAACTTTCTATACACCCGTTTGTAGAATGCCTTCCCGTCATAAGCGTAGGAACAACCTCACCGATAGGATCATCCAGCAAATGGCTACGATCCTACTAACTATGGTCAACCAACTGAACCAAAATGCTGCACCAAGGAATCCTGCGTGTACATTCAAACACTTCAACTCCTGCAACCCCACCAAGTTCTACGGGAACGAAGGAGCTACTGGACGTCTCCAATGGTTTGAAAGCATTGAGGGGACTTTCATCAATGCTGACTGTCCTGAGAACCTAAAGGTTCGTTATGCTACTAGTGTCTCCAGAAGAGGGCACTCACATGGTGGAATGGAGAAAAACGTTACCGTGGGATAGAGGTTGCACTAGCCTTGCCTTGGGCTGATGTGAAGACACTCATGACAGATGAGTTTTGCCCCCGTAATGAGGTCAAGAAACTAGAAGCTGAATTTTGGGATCTCAAACAAGATAGTGGTGAAATCCTTGCCTACACCACCCGCTTTCATGAGCTTAGCCTAATGGTGCCCCATATGGTCACTCCTCTCTCCCGAGCCATTGAGAAGTACATCAATGGTTTGCCCATGCAGATTCAGGATACCGTGTTGGGTAGTAACCCAGCCACTCTTGAGGAAGCTATCCGTCTAGCTGCGACTTTATCAGACAACCACGTTAAGGCAGGAACCTTGTCCAAGAAAGGTGCTAAGAGAAACATTGAAAAATGCACCACTGAACCCACTAAAGAGACCAAGGCTGAGTCCTCCTTCAATGGCAAAAAGAGAAAAGGCAAGAACTTTGCCATTATCACACATGCTACTCCTTTATCCCAAGTAACCCCTACAGCCTTCAACCCAAACAAGAAGCCTTATGTGGGGACTCTACCTCTGTCCAACAACAGCCAGCTCCATCATACTACCTACATGCCATGTCTTCTATGTACCAATTGTGGACGTTCTGGGCATACGGCTAACATCTGCCATACTGCTCCCCGAGCTAACCAAGCTAATCAAACTGATGTTCCTGTTCCTGCTGCTATCGCTTAGGGTCGTGCTTGTTACGAATGTGGAGACCCAAATCATTTCAGGAACCGTTGCCCTAGGTTGGTCATTGTGAACCAAGCCAACATGAATCAGGGCAACATGATTCAGGGGAACGGGAACCAAGGTAACATGATTCAGGGGAACGGGAACTAAGGTAACATGATTCAGGGAAACAGGAACCAGGGGAATATGAACCGGGGAAATATGAATCAGGGGAATGCAAACCCCATAGCTCGAGGACGTGCCTTCAACATCAACGCCAATGAGGCACAAGCGAACAACGATGTGGTGAACGGTACGTACCCAATTAATCACCAATATGCTTCTATCCTATTTGATACTGGTTCCGATAGGAGTTTCGTGTCCTTTGAATTTGAACCATAACTCGCTATGAGTCGAGCTAAATTAGACAAACCCTTTGATATTTTAGTAGCGGATGGTTATTCTGTTTCATGTGACACCATTATTAGAGATTGTACCTTAACCTTGAGCGATCATGACTTTTCAATCAATCTTATTCCTATGGCTCTCAAAGGTTTCGACATCATAGTAGGCATGGACTGGTTGACCAAGCACCATACTGAAGTCGTCTGTTTTGACAAGTATACCCGTATCCCTCTTGACTCGGGTGAAATTTTGAACGTCTATGGTGAGAAGCCGTCAAAAGGACTCAAGCTTATGTCTTGCACTACTGCACAGAAGTATTTACGAAAGAAATGTGTGGCATTCTTGGCCCATATTGTGGAACGAAAAGTCAAGGATAAGAACCTCTAAGACATTCCTGTAATCAAAGACTTCCCTTAAGTTTTTCTTGAAGACTTACCTGGTCTTCCTCCCATACGTCAAGTCGAATCCGTACTGACCTAGTGCCAGGAGCAAACCCCGTGGCTAAATCACCTTACCGGCTTGCACCATCAGAGATGCAAGAACTTTCAAGTCAACTCCGAGAACTTTCTGATAAGGGGTTTATTCGTCCTAGTGTTTCCCCTTGAGGAGCACCTGTTTTATTTGTCAAAAAGAAGGATGGTTCTTTTCGGATGTGCATCGACTATCGTGAACTCAACAAGCTTACCGTGAAGAACCGATACCCACTCCCGAGGATTGATGATTTATTTGATCAACTTCAAGGCTCGACTTATTTCTCTAAGATCGATCTTCGTTCTACTTATCACCAGTTACGAGTCCTCGAATCCGATATCCCCAAGACAGCCTTTCGTACAAGATATGGCTATTACGAGTTCATGGTTATGCCCTTCGGACTAACCAATGCACCCGTGGTATTCATGGATCTTATGAACCGCGTATGTAAGCCGTACTTGGACAAGTTCGTGATCGTCTTCATTGACGACATCCTCATATATTCAAAATCCAAAGTGGAACACGAAGAACACCTGCGTTTGGTTTTGGATCTCTTAAAGAAGGAGAAACTGTATGCTAGGTTCTCCAAGTGTGAATTTTGGCTAAAAGAAGTCCAATTCTTGGGACACATAGTCAACGAAAAGGGTATTCACGTGGATCCCGCTAAGATTGAGGCGGTAAAGAACTGGCAAGCCCCAAAGACCCCTACCGAAGTCCGCTCATTTCTAGGTTTAGCGGGCTATTATCGTCGTTTCATAGCGAACTTTTCAAAGATCGCGGTACCACTGACAGCTTTAACCCAGAAAAGCAAACCCTACGAGTGGGGACCAAAACAGGAGGAAGCCTTTCAAACCCTAAAACAGAAACTGTGTGAGGCTCCTATCCTGACCTTCCCCGATGGAACCGAAGACTTTGTCGTTTACTGTGACGCTTCCCACTTAGGCCTTGGTTGTGTACTAATGCAGTGGGGAAAAGTGATTGCTTATGCGTCCCGACAACTCAAAATCCATGAGAAGAATTATACGATGCACGATCTTGAGTTGGGTGCGGTCGTATTTACTCTTAAAATTTGGAGACATTACCTATATGGCACCAAATGTGAGATTTACACTGATCATAAGAGCCTCCAGCACATTTTCAATCAAAAAGAACTCAACATGAGGCAAAGGTGTTGGGTTGAACTCCTAAACGACTACGACTGCAATATTCGTTATCATCCTGGTAAGGTGAATGTCGTGGCCGATGCTCTAAGCCGTAAGGAACCTATCAAAATCCTCAGTATTCGAATCCAAAATGATATTCAAACTCGCATCCTTGAAGCACAACATCTTTCCATCACTGAAGGAAACATGTACAACGAAATGTCCTGTGGTGCTGAACTCCAACTTGAAACCAAACTCAATGGGTTACTTTACTTTCTAAATCGTATCTAGATTCCAGACCGTGACAACCTTCGTACTTTTATCATGAACGAGGCTCACAAGACTCGTTATTCTGTGCATCCTGGTGTAGACAAAATGTACATGGATCTTCGTACCCAATACTGGTGGCCTGGTATGAAAAAGGACATTTCTTTATACGTGTCCAAACGCCTTACATGTTTAAAGGTTAAAGCTGAGCACCAACGTCCATCCGGTTTACTCGAACAACCCGAGATTCCCGTGTGGAAATAGGAGTGTATTGCCATGGACTTTATAACCAAACTCCCACAAACATCTCGTGGTCATAATAGCATTTGGGTAATCATCGACCGCTTGACAAAATCTGCTCATTTCATACCCATACGTGAGGACTATCGAGTTGAGAAACTAGCTCGAATCTATGTTGATGAGATCGTTAGTCGTCATGGTGTACCTCTCAACATTATTTCTGATCGTGATGGACGATTCACTTCTCGTTTCTGGCAATCCCTGCAATCAGCCCTAGGTACTCAGCTAAATCTTAGTACTGTTTATCACCCGAAAACTGATGGTCAATCTGAGCGAACGATTCAAACTCTCGAAGATATGCTTAGAGCCTGTGTCATTGACTTCAAGGGAAATTGGGATTTACATCTACCCCAAGTCGAGTTCTCATACAACAACAGTTATCACACGAGCATTAACATGGCTCATTTTGAAGCACTTTATGGTCGGAAGTGTCGCTCTCCTATCTGTTGGACTGAAGTTTGTGAATCACAAATCACTGGTCCTGAACTTATTCTAGAGACTTCCGATAAGATAATGTTAATCCGAGACAACCTTCTGGTAGCAAGAAGTCGGCAGAAGAGCTATGCCGACAAACGTCGAAAACCCTTAGAATTTCAAGTTGGCGATCTGGTCCTTCTCAAGGTATCCCCTTGGAAAGGCGTAGTTCGTTTTGGAAAGAAAGGCAAACTTGCTCCAAGATTCGTAGGTCCTTTTAAAATCCTTGAGCGGATTGGGAAGGTAGCCTACAAATTAGATCTACCTGAAGGACTCAGCAACGTTCATCCGACATTTCATGTCTCGAACCTAAAGAAATGCTTAGCTGATGAGAATATTCACATACCACTTGACGAGGTTCACATTGACGAAACAATGCACTTCGTGGAGAAACCCGTGGAGATCATGGACCGAGAAGTTAAGCAACTCAAACGAAGTCGCATTCCAATTGTTAAGGTTCGGTGGGAATCCAAGTGTAACATTTCTGCTTTTTTAGCATTCATATTTCAATTCAATGTAATGCAATTTCGAATTCAATACTCGTGCATTGTCTTATTATTTTTCTTACTGTAAACTAAACGCAAGGATTCGATACAAATTCGCAAGTTTTACACAATTATATACATTTAAACACTATGCAAGAAACTATTTAATTCAAACTTATCAAACCTGAATAGTCAAGGACTAAATTTGAAAATTTATCAAGAAACCCTAATTAGCACGGTCGTGCTTCGTCCGGGCACGGTCTCGCCAAGTGCCTCGGCACGATCACGCGACTGGTCCTGGAACGATCGCGCCCGGTGCCTAAGCACGGTCGCGCCTATCTTGGCACGGTCGCGCCTGCGTAACAGTCGAAACGTAAATGCAGTTTCAAAACGCTCAATCGTTCGAATTCAAAACCATTATACGTTTTATTTTCATTAACCAAGAAAATAACACTATCAATCATTCCCTTTACTACCAATTAATCCTGAAATCGTTCAGCCTCAAAGAATTACCTCCCAAGACCACAAATCCTCTCTACAATCCGAATACTCCCGAACAATCCACCTCTATACGATATACAATCCTCTCTGGAACACCCGAAGCCATTGAAGCAGTCGGAATCGCAGCAGAAGTCGCCGGAGGTCAATCTTGTCGACGCTGTAACTTCCTTCTACCGATCTCTATCAATTCTCTACGGTTTTGGGTAATTGAAACATTCCTCTCATTCGTTTCAGTCGATATATCAAAAGCCCCATGTTAATCTGGGCTTCCATTAAAGAAATCATCCTGAACCGAAATTCTTATTTTAATAAAAATGATTCAATCGAATTCATTCTTAAACACGATTTACATACAATTAACTTATATGAAAAGACTCGTAACAACTCAATAATCAAAAGCCCTAACAATTTCAGCATTTAAAATACAAGAATTTGTCAATTCGTGTCTGATTTGGAAGAGACACGGTCGCGCTAATCATCTAGCGCGGCCGTGCCTCATGTAGCGCGGTCGTGCCGACTAGCAGCGCGGTCGTGTCCTCCTGTCCAGACCTAGTCATGCCCTCTGGGCTAATCTCTGTTGTGTCTAAGAATCATAGACACGACCGTGCCGAGCTAAGGCACGGTCGTGCCTCGTGAATTGTCCAAGTTGGCCTCTGTTTGATCAAACCCGGTCACGTCCCGACTAGCGCGGTCGCGCCCGTGGTTCGAGCGCGGTCGTGTCCTTCCCAGGCACGGTCGTGTCTAGGTCAGAATCTTCGATCAGAATTATTGTTGTTTTATTTTAATCTGTAAAAATTCCAGATTAAGTTTTTAAATAAATAGTTAGTTTTATAAAAAGGTATTTGAAAAGATCAAATAATTAATTTTGGAATAAATGGAAAATCATTTAATTAAAAGTTTATAAAATTAAATTTGTTATTAAACTTTTCATTTAAAACATTTTATTTGTAAGTTATATACTTTATAAATAAATAAATAAAGATTATTTATTTATTCTTCATTTTAAATAAAAACATTTATTTATTAAATTACATTTAACACATACTTTATTTTCATAATCAATGATTTTATAAATATTCTATTTTACTATTCAATTCCCAACCTTAATCAAAATGTTTCAAAAATATTTACTTCAAAACTTTATATATGTTATTCAATACTTTAAAATACAAATCAATAGTTTTATACACAAATTCAACCTTCATTTTTAGACTTACACTTTGTGCACATATTTGATTCAATATACATTATTATCTAGGTTAACTCGTGCGTATCAAGGATTCTTATTTTATCTATACTCTTTGTTAGCTACACTTCCATACCAAGTGAGTATTCACAACCCCTTTTTACTTTTTTACACTTTTGGGGTGAAACATGAACTTTATACACATTACACATTTACATTTACACAAACAACACAAGTGCAAAATCCTATTTACATACATGTGTGCAAAATTTTAGCTTTGTGCCCGAGTGCTAGTTGTGCTAATCTTTGTGAAAACTTATGTGCAATCATTAACTATACAAGCCGACAGTTTTCAATGATAGATCTATGGAGTCTGACAAACCCACCCAAGTGGAGGTGATTGATAACGACAACACAATTTGCATACTAGTTACAAAGGTTTGGTTGTACTTGATTACACAATAGCTGCTCCCCATAAATGCCTTATTTTATCTTGTCTTGTAAAGGATTTGTTTTCAACTATATGCTATCTATATACAACTGTGTTATACTCACCAACTTTTTAGTTGACTTTATTTTATTCATGTTTCAGGCCCTAATATGTGAGAATGATTCAAGACGTGCTCAATATAGGATTTGGACTTAGCAATTTAAATCAAGAATTCTATGAGTTGTTTTATGTTTCTTTGTTTGAATTTTGTTTGTACTTGGATTATTTGTAATGGAAATTTGACTTTAATATATTTCAATTTAGTCAACCATGTGCTATGAACAGTCTACATGTCCCGCCCCGATGATTCTGCCATCGGTCGGGGTGTGACAGATTGGTATCAGAGCCATGGTTATAGGGAATTAGGTTATTAGACACCTTGACCTAGACTATAACTTTAGGACAACCACTTATGCTATGCTTCATGATTATGTACTATGTGCTACATGGTATATGTTACATGCTTAGTATGATTACTTATTATTTCTTTTTGATGACTTATGTGTTTTAAATCCATGACTTATTAGGATATTCTTAATAATTAAACAAATAATATCCTTTCCTATATTCTAAAACCTCATAATATTTCTATCTTCTTTCTATCTTTATCCTTTCTAAGCATGTGGAAAATTCTTGAAGCAAAAATCTTTAAAAAATTTTATTTCTTCGTTAAGGTTTTTAAACTTGTTAAATTATTTGAGGACACGTGCAATCTGGAAGGGTGACACCTGTATTTTGGGTTTTCTGTCTAGGAAAGCATTTCGCATAAATCCCAATCAACCGAGGGACCCGTATGCTTTCCTGGGAATTCCCGAGATGAGTGTTTACTTATAGGCTAAAGCACGTCTTCTTGAAAATTATATAAGTTTAATTAACCTTAATGTGCCATGGTATTCAAGTGATTTTGTCACTTTTGAGTACAATCCAAACTAAGAATATCTATTTTTATTTTTGTTATCTCATTCTATTAAACCCTATCAAATCTCATAAGTTCTTACAATCTTTCTTGTCTTGTGAAAAATCTGTAGAATGCCTCCTCGTCGTGCTCCCGCAACCAACGCCAACACCGACATTGCTGCTATTCTTACCCAATTGGTGACACAACTCACCCAAGCCAATGGTGCCACCAATGGCAACAATGGTGGAAATGGAAGCAACAGTGGTAATAATGGTGGAAATGGTGGAAATGGTGGTAACAATCCATCTCAATGCACCTTCAAGCACTTCAACTCGTGCAATCCCCTCAAGTTCTTTGATACCGAAGGAGCTACTGGACTCCTTCAATGGTTTGAAAGCATTGAGAATACCTTTCTCAATAGTGACTGTCCTGACAACCTCCGTGTTCGTCATGCTACAAGTGTCCTACAAAAACGGGCACTTACATGGTGGAATGGGGAGAAAAGGAATAGGGGTGTTGATGTAGCTATGGCCTTACCTTGGGATGAGGTCAAAAGGCTTATGACCGAGGAGTTCTGCCCTCGAAATGAAGTGAAAAAGTTAGAAGCTGAATTTTGGGATCTTGCCCAAGATAGTGGGGAAAGCTTAGCATATACAACTCGGTTCCATGAGTTGAGTCTTCTCGTGCCCCACACGGTCACTCCTTTGTCCCGTTGTATCGAAAAGTATATTGGTGGGCTACCAAGACAAATCCAAGATACTGTCTTAGGTAGAAATCCTGCTACTCTGGAGGATGCTATTCGTCTATCCGCTACCTTAACTGATAATCATGTGAAAGCTGGAACTCTTACCAAAAAGGGTTCTAAGAAAGTTTCTGAAACCGTAACCCCTCCTACTCACAACAAAGAAGCCACAACCGAGCCCCCTCGAAATAATAGAAAGAGGAAGGTTAGAAATTTTGCTGTGGTTACTCCTGTTGTTCCCGTCAACCAAGCTGCACCTATGGTTCAAGCGCCGGCTAAAAAGCCATATGTTGGGATCTACCCTCTTTGTGCCACCTGCAATTATCACCATCCTCAAACTATCCCATGTCGCCTTTGTACTCATTGTGGGAGATATGGTCATACTATCAATGTTTGTAGGGCCAAAGCTCTTGCGGGCCAAGTCCACCCTCCAAACCAAACCGTACCTCAAGTGACTAATCAAGGTGCTCCCGCCATTGCTAATGGGCGTGCTTGCTATGAGTGTGGTGACCCGAACCATTTTCGTGATCAATGTCCAAGACTTGCAAATGCTAGACAAGGTGGAGCTCGTGGGCGTGCGTTCAACATAAACGCCAACGAAGCTCAAGCCAACAACGACGTGGTTAATGGTACGTTCCTTGTTAATAGTCAATATGCCTCCATTTTGTTCGATACCGGTGCCGATAAAAGTTTTGTGTCACTTAATTTTGAGCCTTTACTTGCAAAGACACGATCCCAATTAGAGAAAACCTTCACCGTTGAAATAGCGAATGGTGACTCCCTTACAATTGACTCCATTATTTATGATTGCTCCTTAGAACTAAATGACCATTCATTCCCAATCAACCTTGTTCCAATGCCACTAGGAAGCTTTGATATTATCATAGGTATGGATTAGCTATCAAATCATCATGCCGAAGTCATTTGCTTTGAAAAGTGTATCCGAATTCCACTACCATCGGGAGAAACCTTAAGGGTTTTTGGTGAAAAGCCTTGCAAGGGACTTAAGTTGATGTCGTGTACTACCGCTCAAAAGTACTTACGAAAGAAGTACATTGCTTTCTTAGCTCATATTGTTCAAAAGGATGTCAAGGAAAAGAGTATCCAAGACATTCCGATCATTCGGGATTTCCCCGAAGTTTTTCCTAAGGATTTATCCGGTCTTCCTCCCGTTCGTCAAGTAGAGTTCCGTATTTATCGTATACCTGGAGCTAACCCCGTTGCTAGAGCTCCTTATCGTCTTGCACCTTCCGAAATGCAAGAGCTTGCAAGTCAACTTCAAGAGCTCTCCGACAAAGGTTTCATTCGCCCAAGTCATTCACCGTGGGGTGCACCCGTCTTATTTGTTAAGAAGAAGGATGGATCATCTCGCATGTGTATTGACTACCGCGAACTCAATAAGCTTACTATCAAGAACCGTTATCCTTTACCTAGAATCGATGACCTCTTTGATCAACTTCAAGGTTCTACTTGTTTCTCAAAGATTGATCTTCGATCCGGTTATCATCAGCTTCGTGTTCAAGAATATGACATTCCTAAGACTGCCTTCCGAACAAGGTATGGTCATTACGAGTTCATGGTTATGCCTTTCGGGCTAACCAATGCACCCGCAGTTTTCATGGATCTCATGAATCGTGTGTGCAAACCATGCCTTGATAAGTTCGTGATCGTCTTCATTGACGATAGCTTAATCTATTCCAAGACTAAAGCCGATCATGAACAACACCTTAGATTGGTTTTGGACCTCTTGAGAAAAGAACAACTATATGCCAAATTCTCCAAATGCGAATTTTGGCTAAAAGAAGTTCAATTTCTTGGTCACATCGTCAACGACAAGGGTATTCATGTTGATCCTGCTAAGATTGAAACGATTAAGAATTGGAATGCCCCGAAGACTCCTACCGAAGTTCGTTCATTTCTTGGTCTTGCGGGTTATTATCGTCGTTTCATCTCAAACTTCTCAAAGATTGTTGTCCCTCTTACCGCTTTGACCCACAAGGGTAAGACTTATGAATGGGGACCGAAACAAGAAGAAGCTTTCCAAACCCTCAAGCAAAAGTTGTGCAATGCTCCTATATTGACTCTCCCCGATGGAATCGATGATTTAGTTGTCTATTGTGATGCTTCTAACCAAGATCTTGGTTGTGTTCTCATGCAACGAGGCAAAGTAATCGCTTATGCATCAAGGCAACTCAAAGTTCATGAGAAGAATTATACGACGCAAGATCTCGAGCTGGGTGCGGTCGTATTCGCATTAAAGATTTGGAGACATTACCTATATGGCACGAAATGTGTGGTATTCACCGACCACAAAAGTCTTCAACATATTTTTAACCAAAAAGAACTCAATATGAGGCAACGACGTTGGGTCGAACTCCTTAACGACTATGACTGCGAGATTCGTTACCATCCCGGCAAAGCGAGTGTTGTAGCCGATGCTTTGAGTCGAAAGGACCATGTTATGCTTCATTGTGCCCGTATTCAAACCGATATTCAAACCCGTATCTTAGAAGCACAACACGTCTCGGTAACCGAGGGTAACATGTACGAAGAAATGTCATGTGGTGTTGAACTCCTTCTTGAATCAAAACTCAATGGCTTACTCTATTACTTGAACCGTATTTGGGTTCCCGATCGCGACGATCTCCGTGCATTTCTCATGAATGAGGCTCATAAGACTCGTTATTCTATTCATCCTGGTGCGGATAAAATGTATCAAGATCTTCGCCAACTTTATTGGTGGCTCGGTATAAAGAAAGACATAGCTCTTTATGTGGCCAAATGCTTAACCTGTTCCAAAGTCAAAGCCGAACATCAACGTCCATCTGGTTTACTCGAACAACCATAAATTCCCGTGTGGAAATGGGAGAATATAGCTATGGATTTCATTACCAAGCTCCCTCACACCTCGAGTGGATATGATAGTATTTGGGTGATCATTGATCGTCTCACTAAATCCGCTCATTTCTTGCCTATCCGCGAAGACTTCAAAGTGGAGAAACTAGCCCGAATTTACATTGATGAAATTGTGAGCCGTCATGGTGTTCCCGTGAACATAATATCCGATAGAGACGCTCGGTTCACCTCTCGATTTTGGCAATCTCTCCAAAAGGCTCTTGGTACTCGATTGGATTTGAGCACGGCTTACCATCCGCAAACTGAGGGTCAAACCGAGCGAACAATCCAAACTCTTGAAGACATGCTTAGAGCTTGTGTAATCAATTTTGGTGGCAATTGGGATTCACATCTATCCCTCATTGAGTTTTCTTACAACAATAGCTACCACACAAGTACCAACATGGCTCCATTCGAAGCTCGTAAGTGTCGTTCTCCTATCTGTTGGAACGAGATTGGTGAAGCACAAATCACTGGTCCCGAGTTAATTCAAGAAACATCCGACAAGATTATTCAAATCCGTGACAATATTCGAGTAGCGAGGAGTCGGCAAAAGAGTTATGCCGACAAACGTCGAAAACCCTTGGAATTCCAAGTCGGTGACCTTGTTCTTCTAAAGGTGTCTCCATGGAAGGGCGTAATCCGTTTTGGAAAGAAAGGCAAGTTAGCACCTCGTTATGTTGGTCCATTCAAAATCCTTGAAAGGATTGGGAAAGTGGCTTACAAGCTCGAGTTACCTCCATCTCTTGGAAATGTGCATCCAACATTTCATATATCTAATCTGAAGAAGTGTCTCGCTGATGAAAATCTCCATATACCGCTTGACGACGTGCGCATTGATGAAACGATGCACTTCGTTGAGAAGCCGGTGAAAATTATGGATCGTGAAGTCAAACAGCTCAAGCGAAGTCGCATTCCTATTGTCAAAGTTCGTTGGGAATCTAAGCGTGGTCCTGAGTTCACTTGGGAACGAGAAGACCAAATGAAGCTCAAGTGCCCTCATCTTTTTATTGATACTGTTGGTTCCTCTAGCTAAATTTCGGGACGAAATTCTCTCAACATGGGGAGACTGTAACATTTCTGATTTTTTAGCATTCATATTTCAATTCAATGTTATGCAATTTCGAATTCAATACTCGAGCACTGTCTTATTATTTTTCTTACTATAACTAAACGCAAGGATTCGATACAAATTCGCAAGTTTTACACAATTATATACATTTAAACACTATGCAAGAAACTATTTAATTCAAACTTATCAAACCTGAAAAGTCAAGGACTAAAGTTGAAAATTTATCAAGAAACCCTAATTAGCACGGTCGTGCTTCGTACGGGCACGGTCGCGCCAAGTGCCACGGTACGATCGCGCGACTGGTCCTGGAACGATCGCGCCCGGTGCCTAAGCACGGTCGCGCCTATCTTGGCACGGTCACGCCTGCGTAACAGTCGAAACGTAAATGCAGTTTCAAAACGCCCAATCGTTCGAATTCAAAACCGTTATACGTTTTATTTTCATTAACCAAGAAAATAACACTATCAATCATTCCCTTTACTACCAATTAATCCTGAAATCGTTCAGCCTCAAAGAATTACCTCCCAAGACCACAAATCCTCTCTACAATCCGAATACTCCCGAACAATCCACCTCTATACGATATACAATCCTCTCTGGAACACCTGAAGCCATTGAAGCAGTCGGAATCGCAGCAGAAGTCGCCGGAGGTCAAGCTTGTCGACGCCGGAACTTCCTTCTACCGATCTCTATCAATTCTCTACTGTTTTGGGTAATTGAAACATTCCTCTCATTCGTTTCAGTCGATATATCAAAAGCCCCATGTTAATCTGGGCTTCCATTAAAGAAATCATCCTGAACCGAAATTCTTATTTTAATAAAAATGATTTAATCGAATCCATTCTTAAACACGATTTACATACAATTAACTTATATGAAAAGACTCGTAACAACTCAATAATCAAAAGCCCTTACAATTTCAGCATTTAAAATACAAGAATTTGTCAATTCGTGTCTGATTTGGAAGAGACACGGTCGCGCTAATCATCTAGCGCGGCCGTGCCTCATGTAGCGCGGTCGTGTCCTCCTGTCCAGACCTAGTCATGCCCTCTGGGCTAATCTCTGTTGTGTCTAAGAATCATAGACACGACCGTGCCGAGCTAAGGCACGATCGTGCCTCGTGAATTGTCCAAGTTGGCCTCTGTTTGATCAAACCCGGTCGCGTCCCGACTAGCGCGGTCGCGCCCGTGGTTCGAGCGTGGTCGTGTCCTTCCCAGGCACGGTCGTGTCTAGGTCAGAATCTTCGATCAGAATTATTGTTGTTTTATTTTAATCTGTAAAAATTCCAGATTAAGTTTTTAAATAAATAGTTAGTTTTATAAAAAGGCATTTGAAAAGATCAAATAATTAATTTTGGAATAAATGGAAAATCATTTAATTAAAAGTTTATAAAATTAAATTTGTTATTAAACTTTTCATTTAAAACATTTTATTTTTAAGTTACATACTTTATAAATAAATAAATAAAGATTATTTATTTATTCTTCATTTTAAATAAAAACATTTATTTATTAAATTACATTTAACACATACTTTATTTTCATAATCAATGATTTTATAAATATTCTATTTTACTATTCAATTCCCAACCTTAATCAAAATGTTTCAAAAATATTTACTTCAAAACTTTATATATGTTATTCAATACTTTAAAATACAAATCAATAGTTTTATACACAAATTCAACCTTAATTTTTAGACTTAAACTTTGTGCACATATTTGATTCAATATACATTATTATCTAGGTTAACTCGTGCGTATCAAGGATTCTTATTTTATCTTTACTCTTTGTTAGCTACACTTCCATACCAAGTGAGTATTCACAACCCCTTTTTACTCTTTTACACTTTTGGGGTGGAACATGAACTTTATACACATTACACATTTACATTTACACAAACAACACAAGTGCAAAATCCTATTTACATACATGTGTGCAAAATTTGAGCTTTGTGCCCGAGTGCTAGTTGTGCTAATCTTTGTGAAAACTTATGTGCAATCATTAACTATACAAGCCGACGGTTTTCAATGATAGATCTATTGAGTCTGACAAACCCACCCTAGTGGAGGTGATTGATACCGACAACACAATTTGCATACTAATTACAAAGGTTTGGTTGTACTTGATTACACAATAGCTGCTCCCCATAAATGCCTTATTTTATCATGTCTTGTAAAGGATTTGTTTTCAACTATATGCTATCTATATACAACTGTGTTATACTCACCAACTTTTTAGTTGACTTTATTTTATTCATGTTTCAGGCCCTAATATGTGAGAATGATTCAAGACGTGTTCAATATAGGATTTGGACTTAGCAATTTAAATCAAGAATTCTATGAGTTGTTTTATGTTTCTTTGTTTGAATTTTGTTTGTACTTGGATTATTTGTAATGGAAATTTGACTTTAATATATTTCAATTTAGTCAACCATGTGCTATGAACAGTCTACATGTCCCGCCCCGATGATTCCGCCATCGGTCGGGGTGTGACACCAAGCGTGGCCCTGAGTTCACTTGAGAACGTGAGAATCAAATTAAATCCAAATACCCACATCTGTTTCCAGGACCCTTTTCTTAATAAATTTCGGGACGAAATCTTTTAGAGTAGGGGAGACTATAATCCCCATTAAATTCCGGCTTCTATTTTAAAAATTCTGACATTTGTACCCCTCTATTTTGATGTCTTACATTAATAATATTATCTTAACCACCCATTACATTCATACATATATTAGGTGTAGTTATTTCAAATTCAATACATATTTCTTTGGAATTATAAATGTTTTATCCTATTAAATGCATACATATATACTAAGTTATTTTCTAAACTTATATATATATATATATATATGTATATATATGAACATGCGAATACAAATGTTATAAACCCTATAAATAAATTTAGTAATTTATAAAGAATTAACTATATAAATAAAAATTAAAAAACCCTTTTATTTTACAAAATTTATAACTTGTATTTATAACATTTAATTATGTTATAGGAATTATTCAATTTATGAAGGGGTATAAGACTTTAAATAATTTTCATGTTTTTTTTAGGTCCAGTTTATGCTAAATTCTCAAACTAAATTCTAGTTAAAATCTAAGTTTGTTAATAAAATGTTACACACCTGAAAGTACAGGGGCCAAACTGCAAATTTCTTTTGCCTTCTTCCCCATACGTCGATTTTGACTTTTTCAGAGTCAAACTAAATGAAATTCAACTTCCAATTGATCGAATTAATGCATCTTAACTGCAATTGATGTTACCACATCATTGTGCGACTGTTTCCTAACTATTTAACGATACAATTAGTTTGAAATCAATGATTAGTTTATGAAATTCAATCTCGTAACCGTCCAAGTAATGCGCGAAATCAATTCGTGTTTTCGGCCTGAAATGGACTATAAAATCCACTCCATTACACTCGCACACACTTCCTACACTCTCAAACTCACTGAATTTCTTCTCTGGATCGCGATCAAGCACCAAGAAACCGAGTTCAAAAGCCTTTGTCGTTCTCCCTCTACACGTAACCATTTTAGGTAAATCTAGTGTCGAAAATTTTGTCTTAATATGAGGATCGAAAGCCCTTTGGCTTACGCTTCGATCGCCTGCTCAATCGGGTGAGTCGAGGGGCTAGGGTTTACGGGTTCGATTGGGGACGAAGGGGTGCTTGGACTTGCGCGTTATAAACTAAACGAAACCATCTCAGACACGGCTTCATGCCCTGGTCTGATGGTTAAGTTGTGGTGAAGTTGTGAATCGGAAGTGGCGCGGGTTAGAGTCCCGGCCACCATTGTTTTTATTTGTTTCCCTTGTTAAGCCATTTTTAACACATTAATTGATATCTAGAAATTTCCAAGTTAATTCCTATAAACTTTATAAATACATTTAGGAAATATTATAAAAACAAAAAAAATTGTAAAGAAATGCTTAATTATTTTATTTCAATTGTTATAAAACATTTTAAATTCTTAAATAAATAATGAAGATGATTTTTGTTTTGGCAAATTTAATTATGTAAAATAGCTATATGATTCCTCACAAATTATAATTATACCTTATTAAACTCTTTTAAACTTATGAATAATTATTTTAGGGTGATTTATACCTAAATAGTTATTTTAAATGATTACTCTATGTAAAGGTTTATAAATCCTATTCAAGGCTTATTTAGTCTTATATAAATCCATTAAATGATTAAATAACCACTTGAACTACAATTATTAATCTATAACTTTAGTTACTTTGATTAATAGCATAATTAATTACTTTATTTACATAAAATATATTTCAAGAATTATTTTAGAATAGTTATACAAATAAACTCAAAGTTATTATTCCACAACTCTATTTATTAACCATCCTTAGAAAAGTTATATAATGAATTACAATGTGAAAGTCTTAATTCATTATACTTAATTCATAAACTACTTTCATTAACATATTCTATGCTTCTAGTTTCCAACTACATACATGCATACAAGTCCATCCTTAACCCTAAACCCCATGAAACCCTAACGCCCCAAGGACCTCTTTAGTTCCATTTAGTTATACATTGAAACTTGGGGTACCATTACATGTGTAGGTTTGTTGTGAGAGTTCCTCACGAGTCCTAACATTCTTTACCAGTTCATACATTTCTAGCTTTTGATTCATGTGAGTATTATAGCCCCCTTTCTCTTTACTATTGTTTACAAATATTCGGGGTGGAACATGTTTACATACTATACTTACCAAATTCAATACCAATGTTCTCATGCTATTTACTATGTGATTTATGTCTTAAACTGCTTGGTGACCATTATATGTGTTCATGCTAGTACATTCTTTAACCTGCTACCCAGGCCTAAGGTAGTACCTAACATGATCATTTATAGGGGAATCCGATTCCAGTTAACACAAACCTTGGCGGGTTTTGTGTGTACCATATTACTATTTTTCCAAAACACAATTGGTGGGATTGTAGTTGCCAGTTTTCCATTACTTACGGATTGAATTGTACACTTGGAACCTTGTATGTTTTCACATTTATGCCACAGTTACGGTTTGAACAATATTGAAATACAAACATTTTTTTACTTAACTTTTGTTAGTGTCAAAACCTATGTTACTTACCAACTACTTTTAGTTGATAATTACTCACATGTTTCAGGTGCACCCATTTGAGGACCCTACCTGCTCATCTAGGACTCGGGCCTAGTTTAATTTAAATTATGTTATGTTTTGAACGTTTCTCTTTCCATTACATATGTAACGGATGATTTTAAGTTGATGAATAAATATTGTCATTTAATAATAGATGATCATGTGCTTATGAACAACCGCGTCAGCCCCGACGTTTAATCCGCCGCCGGTCGAGGTGTGACAGGTTGACCTTTCAAAGCCAACAGAATCGAAAATCACCAAATTACAGGATTAGTCCCTCTGTTTTCATGTTTATAAGTTTAGAAATAGGCAGAATTGGTCACTATAATTTGAATGGAGTTAGAACTTGGTTAGTTGACTTTCAAAAGTTAACAGGAACACAATTGTATAAAATTTGACCTTTAAAGTCAATCAGAATTGAGTTTGGACTAATAACACAATTAGTCCTTCTGGTTTGAGTTTGAAGAAATGACAGAAATAATCAGGAATAGTCCCTGGAGTTTGTGATGAGGTTGAATAGGTTAATATTTAACTGGAATTGTTAACGGGATTAACCCTAAATTGTCGGATGTCCCATCATCCCCTAGTTGAAAGAGTTTTTGTCCTGAAAATTAAGATAGAGAAAAAAATTTTCTAGGTGTTACATCATCCCCTACTTGAAAGAATTTTCGTCGAGAAAATTAGGATAGTAACTTAGGTTTTCGACGTGGATTACTTGAACAGATGAGGATACTTATGCATCATCTGATCCTCACTCTCCCAAGTGAATTTTGGTCCGCGTTTCGAATTCCAACGAACTCTGACGATAGGGATTTTATTGTGTTTAAGCGTTTTGAATTCCTTATCTATGATTTCTACCGGTTCTTCAATGAAGCGTAGCTGTTCATCAATTTGTAGTTCCTCAAGAGGAACCGCGAGTGTCTCGTCTGCTAGACATTTCTTCAAGTTCGGGACATGAAAGACATCGTGTACACCACTCAGTCCTTCAGATAGGTCCAGTTGGTACGCTACTGGGCCAATTCTCTTCACTATATTGAACGGTCCAACATAACGAGGATTGAGTCTGCCTCATTTCCCGAAGCGGATTACACCTTTCCAAGGTGAGACTTTCAATAGAACCATATCGCCTACTTGAAAATCCAACTGTTTTTGACGTTTGTTGGCATAGTTCTTTTGACGATCTCGAGCTGCCGCTATACGGTTTCGGATTTGAACGATCTTTTTCAGAAGTTTCGAATACAAGCTCAGGACCCGTAAGTTGGCTATCCCCAACTTCAGCCCAACAGATAGGAGATTGGCATTTACGTCCATACAATGCCTCGAATGGTGTTGCTTTGATGCTAGTGTGATAACTGTTATTGTAGGAGAACTCCACTAAAGGCAAGTGAGTTTCCCAACCGTTACCGCAATCAATCACACAAGCTCGTAGCATGTCTTCTAGGGTTTGGATGATACGTTCCGTTTGACCATCGGTTAGTGGATGATATGATGTACTCATGTCTAGACGTGTGCCTAGGGCTTTTTGTAGTGATTGCCAAAACCGAGAGGTGAATCGAACGTCTCGATTCGAAATGATAGAGATTGGCAACTCCGTGCCGAGAGACTACTCCCTTCAAATAAAAGCGAGTTAGTTTTTCCACCTTGTCGGTCTCTTTGATTGCAAGGAAGTGTGCAGATTTTGTCAAGCGATCTACGATCACCCAGATGGTGTCGTATCCGCTAGAGGTTCGGGGTAGTTTGGTTATGAAATCCATATAAATCTGTTCCCATTCCACATGGGGATCTCTCTTTGTTGAAGCAGACCAGAAGGATTTTGGTATTCCACTTTGACTTTTGACCAAGTCAGGCACTTGCTTACATAGGTGGCTATATCAGCTTTCATCTTCGGCCACCAATATAGCACCTTAAGGTCATGGTACATCTTGTTGGAACATGGATGAATAGGGTATCGGGATTTGTGTGCTTCATCCATGACCTGTATGAATAGGGCATCGACTACCACATTAGCCTTGCCAAGGTGATATCTGACTGCACAGTCATAGTCGTTCAAGAGTTCGACCTAACGACGTTGTCGCATGTTCAACTCTTTCTGCTCAAAGACGTGCTGAAGACTCTTGTGATCGGTGTAAATGGGGCACTTGGTACCGTACAAGTAATGTCTCCAGATCTTTAGTGCAAATACCACGGCTCCCAACTCTAAGTCATGAGACATGTAGTTTTTCTCGTGAATTTTTAGTTGACGAGAAGCGTATACGATCACTTTCTCGTGTTGCATTTAAGACATAAACAAGACCTTGAATGGATGTATCACAGTACACTACAAAGTCATCCGTTCCCTCAGGAAGAGATATGATGGTGCATTGTAGAGTTTCAGTTTAATCTGTTGAAATGCTGACTCCTGAGTGTCACCCTAGTTATAGGGTTTACCCTTCTGAGTTAAGGTAGTGAGGGGTTGAGCAATCTTGGAGAGTCCCTCAATGAAATGATGGTAATAACCAGCCAATCTCAGAAATTGTCGCACCTCAGTTGGAGTCGTTGGTACCGTCCAATACTTGATGGCTTTTACTTTGGTTGGATTGACATGTATTCCCTTCCATTGACTACATGCCCTAGGATTTGCACATCGCGAATCCAAAATTCGCACTTGGAGAGTTTAGCATACAGTTGTTCTTTCTTCAGTAATTCAAGGATTAAACGAAGATGTTCCTCATGTTCTTTTTCATCCCTTGGATAAATGAGGATGTCGTCGATAAACACAATAATGAACTGATCGAGGTAGGGTTTACACACACGGTTCATGAGATCCATGAACACCGCGGGTGCGTTGGTCAGTCCAAATGGCATGGCCATAAACTCGTAATGGTCGTACCTAGTCCTGAATGCATTTTTTGAGACATCTTCTTCTCGGACTCTCAACTGATGATAACCGGACCTAAGATCGATCTTTGAATAGAAGCTTGATCCTTGGAGTTGGTCAAACATACCATTAATGTGGGGTAGAGGATATCGGTTCTTGATGGTTACTTTGTACAGCTCACGGTAGTCAATGCACACACGAAAAGTCCCATCTTTCTTCTTGGCGAATAGGACTAGAGCTCTCCATGGCGATGAGCTAGGTTTGATGAAGCCTTTATCCAACAACTCTTGCAGTCATGTGGATAGTTCTGGTAGCTCACTAGGTGTAAGTCTATCCGGTGCCCGAGCAATAGGCGTTGCTCCGGGTGTTAGATCGATCTGTAATTTGACTTGATGGTGAAGCTGAAGACCAGGAAAGTCTTCGAGAAATACCTTCGGATAATCACGAACGATCGGGATATCATAAATATTCCTCTCCTCAGATGGCTTATTGGCAACGAGAGCTAGAATGGCATTATGGTCTTTCCGTAAGCACTTCTGTGCTCTCAAGAAGAATATGATGCCTATGACCGCACCTCTCCTTTTGCCCTGGGTAGAAAGGGTTTCTCCACTCGGGAGAGGAAGGCGAACACTTTCCTCGTGAGAGATAACCTCGGCTTGGTTCTTTAGATAACCAATCCATACCTACAATTACGTCGAAACTGCCAAGTGTGACTAGCTTAAGGTCAATGTCAAAGTTATAACCAGCCAATCCTAGTATACATCTCTTAAGGTTTTGAGTTGCTTCTATACTGTACTTAAATTTCCAGTAGAGTTGAAGTATGACTTTACTAGTAGGAAGTTTGTGAGATCACGATGAGACTTCTAGTGAGACCTGCGCTTATAAGGTAAGCATCGGTCAACGCAAAGGCTAAGGGAAAAGGTTCACATGTAGGAAGGATTTTATAGATATCAGGAGCACAAGGGATTGGATGTCTGTTTAAGTAATCGCGTTCAACTGAAGGTTGATTAGATCAAATCCCCGTTTCCTAATGTCATTGAAATAACTGGGTATGCTGGGGTATAGATCAAATTAGACTCGGGATTAGTCACGTGATAAAGCAATAGGGTCAAATGGAATCTATTGTTGGAGTGTAAGGAATTACATGTTAGTTTAGGAATAATTTCTCAAATTCCACTTACACAATTAGAGTCGGTGGGTTTTACCCTGAGGTTCTACTAGAGTTTCACTCTAGGTGGTTCCATTGATCAAGTCTGAATGAGAGTCATAAGGTCACTAAGACTCTTACATGAGTGAAAATAACACGATGGATAGATCACAGATTAGGACCATTTATCCACACACTAGGTTTCACCAGGACTTACATGCACCTCAAATTACTATTACGTGTGCACCCGTAATGATAATTTACTTTGCATGTTCACCCTAGTTTCTCCCTGTCCCGTGTCAAAATGTCCCTGAAATTTTTATTGTCGAGTTCAGAGTGTTGTCAGATATGATAAGTCATCGGGAGGCTTAGTTATCAACCATAAGTTGATCTGCCTTCACACAGCGTAACTCAAGCGAAGTCTACGGGTGTCACCACTAAGAATTATAATGCAATGCGGATGACGTGTCTCTCCTCAGCAGAGGGCAATATGGATGATGACAACATGCCTGCAATGCAATGGGTGTATGTATGCTATGTATATCATGTATGAGTGTATGTGTCATGTAACTAATGCACGTGTGCAGTTATAGTCTAGTATGCAATCCTAGTTCTTTATAACCAAAGGGCTCTGATACCAATCTGTCACACCCCTAAATTTCCACTAGCGGATTTTTACCATTTTGGCAGATGACAAACCAGGATCTCAGACATCAGTTACTTCAAACGACACTATATGGGACTTGAAATGAAATAACATAAAAGATCAAGGTTCAGAATAAAAGTTGCGGAAGCGTTAAATAAAGTAAATGCGCAAAACAACGCGCCCAAAACCAAAATACAATAAATCATAAAGAATATTCAAAAAGTAGTTGTTTTAATTGCAGTCCAACACACATGCATGACTTAACGTGATTCTGAGTGCCAACCTGAGAAAACATGTAAGAAAAACGGGTCAACACTAAGTTGGTGAGTTCACAGGTTTCAACCTTTTCAAATAAAGCGTTTGTAGATTATTGTACATTCAATATGCATATCAAAAGGTAGCTAACCAATATTCATGTTTTACTAAAGCGCTCGCAACTGAAGCATGACTGGTTGTTTGCCTCCTGCCAAGTCTATCAACTTTGGCCAAAAGAGTAGGCTAACATTTCACCCGTTCGACCTACAATCGAGTTAGCACGACTAACGCGGGTGGGCCTAGTCAAACCCAATAGTACTACTAAACATTACCTCGCTTGTCAAATTAACGGTCCGGTGTGTTGTGAGGACTTTCAGTGATAGTGTGTTACGCTTAACCGCAACAGTGATATCATATGAATTACAATAACCCAAAATAGTTTGCGTCATGTTTTCTCCCCTAACATAAGAGTTTGCCTATGAACTGTTTACGTACGCCCTAAAATTATAAACATAATAGTTAGGGATACAATGGGGTTTTGTGATGACGACACGGAAGATTAGAACGTCTTAGAACATTCTAATGATTTACGAGTAGACGAGCGTGTCCACGGGAATAAGGGTTTCTTAATATACTTATTAAGATAAATATGTTTCGTGTCGAACGTTTCTAATAACGAATAATAATACATAAATATATATATATTCGTGTGCTCGCTCCATTTAAAATGGTTTAAGAAATAATATATACCACATATTATTTTTATGTTCGTAAGATTAATAAAATGGACATTCGTGTGGGAAAATAATAAATATATTATTTTTAATCGAGGATAAATAATATAAATAAATACACCATTTATTAGTTTGAAACGTTTTACATTGTTTATAAATGTAGCAAAAATAATATAAAAATATATATTATTTTTAATTGAGTTACGGGATAGAAAAAAATATAAATATATCATTTTATTTGGAGTGGTGGTTTGAAAATAATATAAATATATATATTATTTTAAAAGTGAAAGTAATATAAAAATATAAGTTATAACATTAAACCCGAGTCTACGGGTGGTTTACGGAGTTAAAACACTTTTAATATATTAATCTAATATTATGGGGGTGAGTTTTGTATTAGAAATATCATTAAAACAAAGGTTTAAAAAGAATTGGGTGTGGAGAGACTCGAACCCGGGTCTACCCGGGTCTTGTTGAAGCACTTTTGTGTGACAAACACTCTGGATATTGTCTTAGCTTTTGTACTTGTCTTGTATGTATTAGTCTTTGTATGTTAGTGTTTGTATGTATTAGTTATCGAGTTGTAATTACTAATGTATGTTCTTGTCGTCTGACTTCTGTAAGTGTTTTGCGCACTTAGCATGTGCGTAGGAACTACTTCCTGCGTACTTAGCAAGTACGCAAGAATACTCTGCGTACTTAGCAAGTACGCAAGAATACTCTGCGTACTTGGTAAGTACACAGGAACAATTTGCCCTGCGCACTTGTTAAGTGCGCAGAGATCATGTCTAGTATAAATAGGCTAGGTTAACAGAAGTTATGTACGCAGGCATTTGCACTCAGTTGCATTCTCTCTGTAACCTTCAAGTTTATAATAGACGGAGTTTGAAAGTGATTTCGTTGTCGGTTTACTTTGTGTTACTTAATTCTCCACCTAGTCACGGTTATTCCGCACCCGGTCCGACTAGTCACACACCCACACGTAACGATCCGAGACACCCGAGGACCTGCAAGTGGTATCAGAGCTTAGCTCTTGATTTCGAGTGTTGTGAGTGTGTTAGGAGCATCTTCTACACATCCTACAGAGATTTGCAAGCAAAAGTGTTTGTTTTCGTTGAGTTTTGTGATAAAATAGGGGTAGCTCTTGAGCACTATTTTAGAAGCAAAAATACTCAAAAACCGACCTTTTGTTGTTTGTTTGAGTGTTTTGAGCATCAAAGGTTGATTAGAAACGAGTTTCTGACCCTTTGGCTCATTCTGTTTGGTCATATCTTCAACTTTTTCTATCTCCGGTGAGAATCCAGTGACTAGAAAAAGTTGGTGAGGGTTGGTGAAAAAGTGATCTGCGTACTTACCATATTTGGCAACAAGTACAGTCTTGCTGCGTACTTACTAAGTACGCAAGACCATATTTGTTGCGTACTTAAGTGAACTCCTGCGTACTTATCATTTACTCATGCGTACTTATCAAGTACGCAAGAGCAAATTCTAAATACGCAAGACCACGTCTTTAAGTGCGCAATGCCAGATTCAAGTGCGTAAGTTGTTTTGATTTTTCTGAAATTTGACTAAGTGTTTCATTATGGAAAATCTTCAGAACCTCGGTAACCTTCTTAATTATGACAATGAGATTGGAACCCCACAGAAACCACCAAAGCTGCTTAATGTAAATGATTATTCAAACTGGAAAGCACGCTTTGAGCATTATATCTCATATACTGATTCTTCACTTTGGATACCCATTCTAAAGTGTTATAAGCATCCCACATATACATATCTTGATGAGGAAGTTCCCAAGCCTATCTCCAAACTTGATGAAGAAGAAAAGAAAGTTTATGACAGAGAGAAGAAGGCACACAAATCTATTACTATGGCCTTGACCAGGGAGTTATTCCATAGCTTTAGAGGATACGATAACTCCAAGGATCTCTGGAAGGCTTTGCAAAAGAGATACGAGGGAAACAATGACATCAAGAAGAGTAAGAGGGATCTTCTTAGGAAGCAGTATGAGTGCTTCAGATATCTAGAGAATGAATCTATAGATGAGCTTATATCTAGATTCTATCATCTGCAAACTGAGCTGAAAGCTTATGACCTGATCTATCCGAATGAGGAGCTGGTTGAGAAATTTCTGGATGCCCTACCACCAAAATTTGAGATGTACACCACTTTGATGAGAGAGAACTCAAAGTTTTATGAGATGACTATTGATGAAGCAATTGGAAAGGTTTAAGCACATGATATGAACTTAAAATGAAAAGAGAGCTCAAGGAGACCTCAAATACAAGCTCCTTCTATGTATTTTGGGACGTCTTCCACAGCCAAGTCATCGGGTTCTGAAATTTCCCTTTTCTCAGGAAACTTTCATGAGGAGGATAACTCAAATGTCTATGGTGGTCATGCTTGCTATGCATCATCTGGATCTGGTTCTGGATCTCATCACCAGAATTCCTCAAGAAAACCTTCTCCCACATCTTCAGCTAACCAATCAGAAATAGCCAAGATAGCTGAAGATCATGTGGCTTTATTCTCATCATGCATGCTTGCCTATGAGAACTTCATTGGCGATAAGCTCACGGATCCTAAAACCATAGAAGAAGACTTCAATCAGGTGGATCCGGGTGATATGGAGGACATGGATATTCAGTGGAATATGGCCATGATCTTGAGAAGGGCAAAGCGTTTCTTGAACAGAATAGGAAGAAAGTTTATTGGTGGACATTCAAATGCCAAGGTGGGATTTGATAAAACTAAGGCCAAGTGCTACAAATGCAATAACTCTGGGCATTTTGCAAGAGAATGTCAAAAGGACAAAGCACCGGCCTCGGGATTCACCAGACCTAGTCAAGGAAACAATCAAGGGTACAACAACTCCAATAACCGCAATCAAAGTCAAGGTGGAACGTCCAATGCTTTGGTAGCACAACAGGACGACAACTTTGATTGGGGTGTTCATCAGGAGGATGCCCTTATTGCTCAAACACAGGTTGGTCTCATGGCTGAGATTATGGAGATGACAGAAGCAGAGGAACGGGAAGCTTCTGTGGCTGACCAAGAAGAGTCTACAACTGCAGTTGCCCTCATGGCTATTGGAGAAGCATCATGTTCATCGAATGAGGTAGATTCTAATTCTTTTGATGTCGTTTATTGTTCTAAATGTCTAAGCTTAAAGGTTGAAAATTCTAAGCTTCAAGACAAAGTTGAACCCCTTCATATTGCAGCTTTAAGCTACAAAGAAAACGAAAAACGATACAAAGATTCAATTGAAACGTTAAAGAAAGAAAACGTGATTATTCACTTAAAATCAGCGATCAACAGTTTCATTTGGATGTTGCGTACAAGGGGTTAGAGAAAAGGAACAATGAGATCAACAAGCTGCAAAATGAGATCTTGAAGTTGAAAGGTAATATTGAGAAGTTGAAAAATTCTCGTTTTGTGGTGGAACACTATGAGTCTGTACTGAGACAAGTGAATGGCTTAGGGCTGGGTACTAATGCCATTCCTCCACCAGTTAGCGGGAAATTTGTCAACGGCTTAATTGACATTGATTTGTCTTGAGTTGATGAGTCCTCGAGTCAGGATGATTCCTCTAACAAGGATGATTCCTCAGGTAAGGCTGACTCTGCATCTGATGAAGAGTTCCTTACTACTTCTGATGATGGGTCTAAGAACATCTGCCCTGAAGGAGTAGTCTATGAGGAGTTGCTCGGTGAACAGAAAGTTAAGAAAAACATTATCACTGATAGTGATAATTGTATTTTGACTGAACCTAATATCATTGAAAAATAAAAAATTAAAAGTGATGTTTTATGGGGGATATAAAAACATTAATCAAGTTAAGAAAGAAGCTTTCTCAGCTCATTATGGGCTTGGTTATCAAGAAAATATGCAAAAGTATTATATTCCCAAAAACAATCATCATCGGGTCAAACTACTGTTCACCAAACAACTTCTCCTACTCATCATGCTTAGTCATCTAATGCCAGATCTAATGAGCCTTACAGGAGTACTTACAAAGAAAAGAGAACTTGTTTTCACTGTGGTATGGTCGGTCACATCATTGTGAACTACCCGAATAAGAACCAAGGGAAATGGCCAGTTGTTTCACAACCATCTGTTATCCCCAAGTCACCACCAGTGAAACAGCCTAAAAGTCCAAAGAAAAATGTGGTGAAACCGTTGGTGAAGCCAAAAACCACCTCTGAGGCTAAACCTACTATTCCAAGAAGGGAAAAGCATCCTGCTAAACCCTGTGCATCTACCTCTGGTAGTGCACCTACTAGTGAGAAACATGTGGTAAAACTCTCCAAACCACAGAGGAGAAGAAGGAACAAGAGATTGAGATAGCTGGAACAGCTGGCCGGATTTCAATCAGGTGAAGCTTCCATTAGTTCACCTGCTGCTGTTGAATCTAAGTCTACTGTTCCAGTTAAGAAAAAGAAGAGGTCCTGGAACAAGAAATCCAAAAGTTCTCAATCTCCGGGTCCTAAGTCTTATAAAGATTCATCCATTTTTGACAGTCACGACTGTAAATTGATTGAGGTTGTTTATTTTGAGAAAGACGGATGACCCAAGACCACTATGGCTTGGGTCTCCAAATCTAATTAATTTCTTGTGACTCGTGCAGGGACATCCGAAGGGTACTATCTTTAATCGTTAGTATGTAGATAGTGGATGCTCCCGACACATGACAGGTAACATGGCCCTGCTTCAAGATGTAAAACCATTTAGAGGCGGCTATGTGGCCTTTGCTGGAGAGAAAGGCGGTAGTATCACGTGTCAAGGCGTGGTTTCAAATGGTTGTGTCAGCTTTGACAATGTCAACTACTGCGAGCAGCTGAAGCATAACATGTTGAGTGTCTCCCAGATGTGCGACAAGAAGTACTCCGTTATGTTTGACGAGACTGAATGCATGATTCTCAAACCTAGTTTTGAGGTTCCTGAAGACTGGATTCTGATGCGTGCGCCAAGAAGGAATGATACCTATCAGATCGACATGAGCGTGGCGAAAACCACATCTTCAGTTGCTACTTGTTTGCTTACCAAAGCGACAGAGCTTGACTCAATCTTGTGGCATAGGAAACTCGGACACATTTCTTATAAAAAAATGAATCATCTTGTCCGAAACGGTTTTGTAACCGGTGTTCCTAAGCTGAGATTCTCCGTTGCAGATGACTGTATGCCTTGTAAAAAGGGCAAACAGCAACGGAAGTCTCACAAGCCCAAGCTCCAAAACTCCATCGATACCCCTTTGGAGCTATTACATATGGATCTGTTTGGCCCTATAAGTATCAGGAGTATTGGAGGTAAGTCATACTGTATAGTTGTAACTGATGATTTGTCACGTTTTTCTTGGGTGATTTTTTTAGGTACAAAGGACGAGACTGCTGACATTCTTCAATACCTGATCCTAATCTTGGAATCTCTTTGCAAGTTGAAGGTTAGAAGAATAAGGAGTGATAACGGAACTGAATTCAAGAATAATTTGATGGAACTTTTCTGTCTCAAGAAGGGGACCCGTCATGAATTTAGTGCCCCGTACACACCTCAGTAGAATGGAGTTGCAGAACGGAAGAACAGAACCTTGATTGAGATTGCAAGGACAATACTGTCAGATGCAAAGCTTCCAGACACTTTCTGGGCAGAAGCAGTAAATACAGCTTGTCACGTTTTGAACAGAGTTCTGGTTGTGAAGAGGCACAACAAGACTTGCTATGAGTTGATCAACAATTGACCTCCCAATCTTGACTACCTAGTTCCTTTTGGTAGTCCCTGTTCTTTATTGCTACAATACAAAGACCGTAAGTCTGAGCTTCATAAAAAAGCGGTGGAAGGCATTTTCTTAGGATATGTTGCCAACTCGCCTTGCAAGAGAGTGTACAATATAGGAACTCGTACTGTCGAGGAATGGTTCGAAGTGGATTGCAGTAAACACAGCATTCCACCAGAACCAACTGGTCCAGCTTGGGGTTTTGATTATGATGCTCTATTCAAGTCTTTCAACCTTCCTGATTTGTCTGCCGATGACGCCGCAAATGTGTATGAGTTCTTTAATGGCGGTGATGACTCCAGTTTCTCAACCCGTGCAACTGTACCGATTGTAACTCCCGATTCTAATGCTGCATATGCATCTGGAACTCATGATAGTGATAACATTGAAGTTGTTCATGTTGACGTAAATGACGCTCAAGCTAATCCTAACACTCGTGTAGGACATGAAGCTCCAGCTGATCCAATCAACATTGAATCTTCTTCTTTTGGAACACAGGATATGGGGGAGTTGAGCACGAATCTCGATTCAGAAATTCAGGAACCGGATATACCAGAGATGAGAGTGCATAAGAATCATCCAATTGACAACATTATTGGTGATCCTTATGCCGGTGTTCAGACTCGTCATAGAACCATTGCTGAGAACCCTAGTTTGTACTCTGAGATACTTGACACTGGTGTCATGGAAACATGTCTGCATGCTGCATTCATGTCCCAGTTAGAGCCGAAGAATGTGAAGGAGGCTCTCGCTGACAACTACTGGATTGAGGCGATGCAAGATGAATTGTCTCAATTCCAAAAGTTGCATGTGTGGGATTTGGTTGACTTGCTAAGAGGCATACACCCAATTGGAACCAGATGGGTGTTCAAGTGCAAGACGGATGATCGTCATGTCGAAGTGAAGAATAAAGCAAGGTTGGTAGTTCAGGGTTTTTATCAACAAGAGGGCTTGGATTACACAGAAGTATATGCCCCAGTTGCTAGACTTGAGGCCATTCGACTGTTTCTGGCGTATGCCTCATATGTCAGATTCAAGGTCTATCAACTTGATGTGAAGAGTGCTTTCTAGTATGTAAAAGTTCATGAAGAGGTCTATGTCACTCAACCTCCCGGCTTTGAAGATTCGCATAATATCAATAAAGTGTATAATCTCGACAAAGCACTTTATGGTCTTCATCAAGCACCTCGGGCATGGTATGAGACGTTATCAAAACATCTACTGTCAAATGGTTTCACCGTGGACAGATTGACTCGACCCTCTTCATTAGGAAAGCAGGAGGTGATATTCTTCTTGTACAAGTGTATGTCGACGAAAATATCTTTGGGTCTACAAATGAAGAGATGTGTAGGGAATTCGAACAGGTGATGAAGTCCAAGTTTGAGATGAGCAACATGGGTGAATTGTCGTTCTTTCTAGGACTGCAAGTCAGTCAAAGGCAGGATGGAATTTATCTGCATCAAACTAAGTATGTGCAGGACATCTTGACAAAATACAAAATGAATGATAGCAGTACTTATGGCACACCTATCCCCATCAATCATGGTCTGCATCCAGACAAAGATGGAAAGGATGTGGATTGCAAATTGTACCGTGGGATGATCGGATCTCTTATGTATCTCACAGCTTCAAGGCCTGACATAATGTTTGTTGTATGCTTGTGCTCAAGGTTTCAGTCACAACCGAAGGAGTCTCATATGATAGTAGTCAAGAGGATATTCAGATACTTGAAAGGGAAACCCCGATTGGGTCTTTGGTACTCAAAGCAGCAGTCTTTGACTTCAAAGCCTATACTGATTCAGACTATGGCGGTTGCTACCTTGATAGAAAGTTAACTTCAGGTGGAATTCAATTCTTGGGAGACAGGCTAGTTTCCTGGCAGTGTAAGAAGTAGTCAACGGTTTTTGTCTCAACATGTGAAGCAAATTACATTGCTGCAGCGAGCAATTGTTCTCAGATATTGTGGATTCAGCAACAATTGAGAGACTACGGCTTAAACTTCACTGGAACTCCACTGTTCATTGACAACAATGCCACCATGTCCATCACAAACAACCCGGTGAAACATTCCAAAACTAAACATATTGAAATTCGCTATCATTTCATCCGTGATTGTGCTGAAAAGCATCTCATTGAACTTGTAACGGTTCACACGGATAACAACTTTGCTGACCTTTTCACTAAGGCGTTTGATCGAACCCGTTTTGAACATCTTGTCAACTTGATAGGAATGTTCAATCCAGAGTGAAAACTTGTTTTTCTTAAATCAATTCAATTCATCAAAGTTAAATTTTATTTCTTTTAAGAGTTCTGTATAGTTCTTTTACTTTTCAAATATTTTACAAAAATCCAAAAAAATAGAAAATGGAGAAAACTTCAAAGTTATCTTAAGAAAAGAGGAAATGATAGTACATCAGTAATGATCTAAACGCCATAGACTGCACATATGGGAAATGATTGCGTCATGCTTACTTGATGGTTTAAATTGTTGTGTTTTTAATCTGCTTATTTACAAGTAATTTGAATTGTCAGTAGGCTGTAGGCATCTTTGAATCATTACTAGTGTGGAAACTAAATCTAGACTACAACTGTGATTTGAACCCATGTAAGCATGTGTGTGTGTGTAAAAGAATACAAAAAGATCATTATCAGATAAAGGATGTCAGATTTTAGGAAATATGGTCTTAAGAGACCAGTTTCGGGTTATGTCTTTAGCACAATTACTTCGGTTCATCTCACTACCCATACTCACAAGTATGCAATGAGAGATTGAATCAAGACATGTCTTTACATCAACCGTTAAGCATGTATTCACCCTTGAATCTTACCTGATTCATAGAATTCAAATCCAGATAAAAGTTGGATCCCCTTACCTAAATCCTCAAACACCATATTCATTATCCTGAATCATCATTCTGATATTCACTTAAGAAATCACATGAAACCAAGACAAATGAATCACTTGATTCTGATTCTTATGATTCTTGATAATCCTTATGGATTCTGCTTGATTTTCTCTGTGCTAAACGATGTAACTTCATTCTGGAGATTTGAAAATCTTTGGGAAAATCTTAGATGCCTTGAGATAGTGCAATTTTCATTTATGTAGCATAACAGTGGGGTACACGTTGTATATCTTAAAATTAATACCTTAACACACAAGAACGTGATACAAAGATGCTTATGGTTTCAAATCTTATAATATTGTCAACTTGAATTACTTGTTTATGTGCTTATTACGTATGAATAAATTGTAATCCATGACATGATCCCAACGTTTATCTTGTATCATTTTTTGCTACAATTTAGCCTGATATGATCCTCTACTCGTGTATTTAATAAAAAATAGCTTGTGTGTGCATATGTGTATATCGTTACTCTAAAAGATCAAAAAGAGTTTAAGTTTGTGTACAGTTCAATTTTAATCAGAAAAGCCAAAAATATTTGTGTTTAACCTTCTTGAATTGACTGTGAATCATCTTGATTGAATGGGCTTATCATGTTCGTTATTTGACTTTGACTTCTTCATAATTTGAGTTGAAATTTGTACAACACAAGGGTTTCTGCGTACTTGTCAAGTGCGTAGGAATTAAACCTTGAGTACTTGTAAGTACGCAAGACTTAAGTCATGCGTACTTGCTAAGTACGCAAGAGTTAAGTCTTGCGCACTTGTTAAGTATGCAAGACCAAATTGTGTGGGGTATATATACAAGACTTAGACGTTTTTCTGGATTTTATCTCATTTCAAACCTCTTTGACTCTGTTGTATACCTGTTTCATATTTCCTCGAATCTTTGTGTGATTCCAAACATCTTTTTCGTCCCGTTCATTGTTCCATCTTCATATAACAATCATTTGGTGAGAATCTCAGTCCATTCCATCCATTAAATCTCCAGTTATTGACAGATTCTTCAAATTTTGAACCTAGGGTCTTGATAGTGAAACTTTGACCGATTTTGGATGTTCTTGATGAAAATTAAGACCTAAATCTAGTTACAAGTCACTAATTGAAGCTTCTTGACTCATAAATTGTCTTTAACAGGGTTTGATTTTGATTTTGACCCCTTGTTTGACCGTAGGTTACCGTCGGATCAAGGCTAGGTCAAAATCGACTGGTTTAGCAACTAATTGCTGTTTATAATGGTTCCATAGGTAATAATCATGTATTTCGACCTTGTGGTGACCCTAATCCACAACAATATCTCACAACTATTGAATTTTTGGAGTTTGAAATTTGGCTAAGTGCAAGTTCCTGCGCACTTAACAAGTACGCAAGAAGTAATTCATGCGTACTTGCTAAGTACGCAAGAACTAACCCATGCGTACTTGCTAAGTACGCAGGAAGGGCACTTCTGAAAAATTTCTAAGTCTGAAATTCAGGTCATTGTGTAATTGCTATATCAAGTCTTGTTTGATCCATTCCAATGATGCTTCTTGTTCTTATCGTGTTTATTGTTTGTTTTTGCAGTGATGGCTCGTGCATTTACCAGCGAATTCAATCTGTTGGCTCTAACACAACCCGAGTGGAAGGGTGTTGCACTTCAATGTAGGGAGATAGTCGACTTCCTGAACCGTTCGAAGACCAGCTATGCCATCTCTGCTGATCCTATTGTCTCAAGACCGTATCTGGAGCAATTATGGGAAATTGTTGATCACGACTGTACAGTAACCCCAAACGTCATTAGGGCTACTGTAGCAGGTCATGATATTGTTATTTCTAAACACACCATCAGACGAGTACTATAGTTTAGGGACTTATCAACTGATCTGGTGAGTTACCCTAACTACTATGTTGATGGATGCTGGAGACAGAGGATGGGATATGTTGGTACCATGGACTACTCCTCGTATAAGAAGATGTGGGTACTTGATCAGTGGCGTTACTTCGCGCACATCATGATCATGTGCCTGTCTGCTAGGAAGGCAGGAAAGGATGCCATGGGGCATGACTTGGCAGCTGCAATGGTTGCCCTCTCTCTTAACAAGGGTTACAACTTTTCGAAGTATATCTACAAGTCTATCACCGATCAGATCAATGCTGCTGATAGGTTTAGATTTCTTTTATCCCCTCGGTTCGTGCAGCTGTTGGTTAATGATGTTGTACCCAGTCTACCTCAGATTGGAGAGAGACTACAAGTGAAGCGGGTGGCCAAGAGAGTTTTCTCACAGTTCTTAATGCCAGGCAGTGTAGAACCTACCCCTGAGCATTCTCCACTCTTTGGCTACCTAATTAATGAAGCATATGTGGCCCCTGCTGACTTCAGATGGTATAGTGCAGAGTCTGAGCCTGAACTCAGTGAACACAGTGATGAACAACAGGAAGAAGAGGAGGTTGAATATGAAGATGATATGTCTGAAGATGAAGGAGACGAAGAACAGGGAGTTGGAGGTGCTGAAGATTCAGACTCGGAAACGACCGAGTCAGATTCATCTGATTCTGATGATGCACCATCCTAGGCACACCCAAGAAGATTGACCAAGGTGACCCTTCCGGGGTCATCTTCCAAGAGAAAGAGACAGGAGAATAGCAGTGAATACGAGCCCAATTCTGATTCGGACGCTGCTATACAGAGACGCAGAATAAAAAGTATAAACAAGCAACGGGGGGATAGGCCGCACCAAGCTATCCTTCGTGAGGTAGAAGTCAGTGCTCAGAGGCAAGCACATGTAACGACTGCGAGTACTGATTCCACTTCTACCTCACCTTCACAACAGCTTTATAGGCTACAGCGGAAGAGGCCACGTGTAACACCTGATGTGGCTACCACTTCTATCAAAGAGGAGGTTCCTGTGATAGTGTCCCTCCCTATGCACTCTGTCCAAGTGGCGGTGACAACTCCAATTCTCACAGAGTCTGTCACCATCACCCCTACCACAATCTAAACAACCACCATCCCTACCTCAATTCCCACAACCACTATTCAACACATCTGTGAACCATTTCCTGAGTTAGATCTTACTTAAGGATTTGATTCTGATGAAATCTTCACATTCCCAACTCATCAAGCAGAAGCATCGTCTTCCAGGGACCTGATCCTCGTGATACCCGGATCACTACCCTAGAGACTCAAGTCGCTGGTCTTCTTGAAACGCTATGGAAATCGAGAGAAGAATCTGACAAACAACGGGGGCAGATTAACTCTCTGATTGATGAGGTAGCTACACTAAAGAAACAGCAGTCGGCTGATGACAAGCAGCGTTTAGAGCATGACACTATGGTGAAGTTGGTCTGTGATATGGCCAAGACGCTTGCTGCTCAGGGGGAGAGATTGAAGGAGCTGTTGGAAAAGCAACCACCTAAGCCTAGCAGTGAAGAGGCTTGTCACGTTGTTGACCTAACTAAGGGAGATGACCAGGACAAGGATCCTGAAGCCGGACCGAGTGGAAATGAGCAGCAATCGTCGGCTTTGGCGATTGTTCCCATTTCTGTCGTGCCTATGGATGAGGGGGAGTCCACTCAGAGTGAAGGTGGAGGTGATGCTTCAGGTGGTAATAAAGGAAAGTCGGTGGCTGACGTTCTGAAAGATCTATCTGACGACGTGTCGGATGATGTGATCCTATTCTTAGGGCCAGACTATTCCAAAGAAGCACAGATCTAAGCTCTCTGCAATCTGGAAGAGGGAGAGATCGACTCTGGTGACGACTGGGATAAGGAGGATGATGATGTTGTAATCGAAGTTCCTAAGGGCGACGGGGAAGGAGAGTATAAGTTTGAAGATGGTGACATTTTCGAAGTTCCATCCTTTGAAACTCATCTTGACACATGTTCAGTCGAGCCTGCTAGTACTGTTGAGGCGTCGACTGAAGCCTCCCCTACCAACCCTACACCTGTGGATCCAAAGGCACAGAAAGACAAACATATGCCTGCAAGTTCATCGAAGGATCCGACTCCTGTCTGGCAAAAGACATCAATCATAGACAAACACGGAGCGACAGGGATGATCTTAGCTGTGAGGTTCGAGGAGGATAAGAAGTTTTTTTGCAATCAAGCGAGCTGGGGGGTTCAATACTTGAAACCAACCAGCGAAGCTTTCAAATCCTTGCTAAGATGCGACCTCGTGAACCTAGTAAACCGAGAGCTGCTGGGTCACTCAAAACACGCAGTAGCGATGGGTTTGTGGCAGGTTCCACAGCGAGAGGTAAGATGTGGGAAGTTTGAAATGTTTAAGCCTCAAGTGCCCAAGTGAGTCAAGGACAAGAACATTAGACATCCTGTGACTAATAAAAGCCTAAAGAAACTGGTATACGAGCCAGTGCTGTGTGAAACCAAGATTCCCCTGAGCAAGTTATCTCGGGATATCCTTGGTAACATATGGTACTGGTACGTAGATCCTAAATCGGGCGAGGTAGTGGTGATTGGAAAGGTGTGGTCCGAGAGTGGAAGCTTAGTGCCAGGGAACTGATCAGAGTGTTTGATGAATAAACTTTTTTGTGAAAGATCTGGAGGCGCTAGCTGACAAGTACTGCATGTACACGAACGAGTGGACAAAGTTCCTTGCTTCTAAATACGACAAGGTGATCAATTTCTGCCTTGATTACAAGAAGAAGATGGAAGCTAAAGCTGGGGAGCAGTGAAGACCGAAGACAATCCAGAGTTGTTGCAAGGGGGAGTTTGTTGAAGCACTTTGTGTGACAAACACTCTGGATATTGTCTTAACTTTTGTACTTGTCTTGTATGTATTAGTGTTTGTATGTTAGTGTTTGTATGTATTAGTTATCGAGTTGTAATTACTAATTTATGTTCTTGTCGTCTTATTTATCTAAGTGTTTTGCGCACTTAGCATGTGCGCAGGAACTACTTCCTGCGTACTTAGCAAGTACGCAAGAAATACTCTGCGTACTTGGTAAGTACGCAGGAACAATTTTCCATGCACACTTGTTGGTTCATGTAACATCCCGAGTTTTAGAGCACGAGAGAATTCACGAGGAATTAAAACTTAAATAGAAAGAAAGGAAGCAGGCTTGGGCCGGGGTGTATGAGCCAAAAGGGGAAGGGTTTGGGCCCTTATAGGCCTCAAGAACAACCCAAAAGCCTCATTTCCATCCTCATTTACGGATTCTAGAGAGAGAGTGTGAGAGAGAGCCTAGAGAGAGAAAGTCCCGGTTTTCGGATTGGAGCCTCAAGGATCATTAGCAAGAGTCTCGTGAGTGTTTAGCAACGAAAAGGAAGCGTTTACAGGTAACCGATTCTCCTAGATCTGAGTTTTAGTTCGTTTTTGGGTTTTTCGGGTTTTGGGTGAAAAGGTTATGTTTAATCGGATGAAACTGAAGGATAAGCATAGATTTGAGTTCCTTAATGGAAAACGAACGTTTTGAATGCAAACAGGATCAGGATCTTGAAGTGATCAGACCCGAATGCGAAAGTTAGGGTTTTTCGCCAAGAACAGGTCGTGCGCACTTGCTAAGTGCGCACAGAGCAGGTCCTGTGCACTTGCTAAGTGTGCAGGAAGAGGAACCTGCGCACTTGCTAAGTGCGCAGGAAGAGGGACCTGCGCACTTGCTAAGTACGCAGGAAGGGAAGTCTGCGCACTTGCTAAGTGCGCAGGAAGCAGGGTCTGCGCACTTGCTAAGTGCGCAGGCATCAGGACTGATTAAGTAAAGTCAGTATGTTAGAGTGGTTAAACCGTTTAGCGTCGAGTTAAGCCTGATAAGTGTCAAATTGTTATGATTGTTCAGATTGTGTGAGATCCAGTAGACCGTTGCAGCTTAGATACAAGGTGAATTCTAATCCCCTTTTTGCCTTTTTTAGGGGTGGTGTGCATACTTAGTGTAAAGAGTTTATTATATTTTATATATTATAAACTGAAGTGAAAAGCTATGTTTAGTGTAAAGTTTAAAAGAGGCAAAAGTACATTTTAGTAAAGTATGATTATATTATTGGCAAGCGTTTATTATATTTTTCATATACATAAACAAAGGCATAATATAAGTGCTAGTATGTTTTCAGTAAAGTAAGATATATCATTTGGCAAGCATTTACTATATTTTCATATACATAAACAAAGGCATGATATATATGATAAGCTATGTTTCAGAAAGTAAGATGTATTTTATGATAAACTATGTTTCAGAAAGTAAGATGTATTTTATGATAAGCTATGTTTCAGTAAAAGCAAAGATATATCATTTGGCAAAGCGTTTACTATATTTTTATATACATAAACAAAGGCATGGTATATGTGTTAAGATATATTTCAGTAAAAGCAAAGATATATCATTTGGCAAGCGTTTACTATATTTTTATATACATAAACAAAGGCATGATATATGTTAAGTTATGAACAGGATTTGCAGAAAGATTTATGAACAGTAAAGTGAACAGTTTTCCTTCGGGAATATGTACCAGCTATAAAGGTCCTTGGGACAGATGTTACTTGTACAAGATGTCAGATATGGGTTCTACCCATTAGTAAGAACCTTTGGGTTCGTTAACGGTTGTACAACTGGGATGAGTGACGGCGGTTGCTCGGGAGGTCCACGCAACCTCCCCTTAGTGTTAAGCGGTATTGTCGGTTCATGGATGTAAGCCATGGGGGCATTGACCAGGGTATTGTCGGTTCATGGATGTAAGCCATGGGGGCATTGACCAGGTACTCGTCGGTTCATGGACGTTAGCCATGGGGGCGGTACAGTAGTGACAATGAATTGACGGATAAGCGGTAGTGTCGGTTCATGGACGTAAGCCATGGGGGCATTGACCAGGTACTCGTCGGTTCATGGACGTTAGCCATGGGGGCGGTACAGTAGTGACAAGGAATTGACAGATAAGCGGTATTGTCGGTTCATGGTTCGTTGATCATGGGGGCATTGACCAGGTAGTTGTCGGTTCATGGATGTAAGCCATGAGGGCAGTACAGTAAAGAGGAATTGACGGTTTATTATACGTTTTAAACTGTTTGAAAAGTAAAGTGTGTTAAGTTTAGCCTTAATGGCAGTACATATGTTTTAAAAGTAAAGTGTGTTAAGTTTAGCCTTATTGGCAGTATATATGTTTTAGTAAATCTTTTGTATAATTGATTTAAAGTAAACGTTAGAACTCACTCAGCGTTGCTGATTTTTAGTATGCACATCAGTTAAGTGTAGGTGGCAGTAGATGGAAGTGGATGCTTGGATTGGCGAGAAGAGTTACCCGAAGATCAGCATCTGGCATCCTGTTTATGTTTTCTTTTGATTATGTTGACTAAGACAAGTTTCAGTTGTAATTGACAAGTTATGTTTAGACATGTTATGTTTCCGCTGCGTATGTAAAGAAGTTTAAATCGTTTCCGCTGTGTTATTGAATGTCTTATGTTTAAAGTGCTATGTGTTGATGAGTAAATCCAACAAGTGAGGCCTCCCGGGTTTGGGGCTTCACAAGTTGGTATCAGAGCCATAGTTTGAGAGATTTGGACATCCCCGATGTCCAGACTTAAACTGAGAATGGGACAAGTAGCGGATGCCAGTACGGGTAACTCAAGCCAAAGCATCAGAAGCGTATAGTAAGTAAAGTTTACCTTTAGAGTGTCAAGATAAGAATAGAGGCTTTAGTGGAACCATGAAAGCGAATAAATAGAACAACGAGAAGTGATGTAATGGTTAATTGCAGATGGCTAGTGTATATTAACATCTTACCTTACTTATTGTGTTCTACATATTCCCTAGCATGCTGAAATTAAATCCCTTTGTTCCCTATCTTTCAGTTAGAAATGGCAAGACGTGGAGGAACTAGAGGAAGTGGAGGAGGAAGACGTGGTGGACGTACAGGCCGCCGCGGTGGAACTAGCATAAATCAAATGATCGAGGGGAGTGTTCACACTACCCATACTGACACAGAAGTTAGTCAGCACAATGTTGAACATGCGGAAGGAGATGACCAGACGTTTGAGTTTGAACCAGTAGTACAAGCAGCTATTAGCCGTGAGTTTACCCGATTGCTGAAAGAAACCTTACCGGCTATACTAGACGAAGCGTTGAGGAAGGCTAAGGAGAACTCCAATGTAATCCTAGCCACTGAAGGGCCAGTGGTGCTTCCAGCTACGGGAGGAGCAATCCTGGTGGAGAATGTTGCACCGCCTACTCGCGGATGCGATTACAAGGCATTTCGTGGTTGTGATCCCCTGAGCTAACTGGGGAGAAAGAAGCAGCAGATACTTTAGATTGGATCAATGGCATGGAATCCACCATCAGCCTCAGTGACTGTCGACCGGATCAAGCGGTCAGGTTCGCAGCTAAGTCACTAAAGGGAGAGGCAGCACACTGGTGGGAGACTGTGAAACAAGCGAAGGGTGACCAAGCGGTCGAGCTAATGAGGTGGAATGATCTGAAGGCGCTAGTAATTTCGAAGTTCTGCCCTAAGAATGAAGTCCACAAGGTGGAGAGAGAGTTCTTGACTCTACAAGCCGGACTCATGACTCACCGGCAATATACTTCAAAGTACAATGAGTTGGCACGCCTGGTGCCTCATCTTGTAACGACTGAGGAAAGGAGAATTCACTACTATGTTCAAGGGTTGCCTCCAAAGATACGTACCTTTGTAAAAGCCAACACACCGAGTATCGGTGGTTGTTCTGAGCGGAGTTGTCTATGACGACATTGCCTCTGAAGTCATTGCTAAAGCACCCAAGAAACAAGCAGCTAAGCGCACTGCTGAGGAACTCCAGGGTCCTAACGATAGGAGGGCAAGGGTAGAAGCAGAGGGTCTATGCGGCAAATGTGGGAGGAGACATGGAGGTGAATGTAAGGCGGGTCAGGTGGGATGTTTCAGGTGTGGCAAGTTTGGACACCAATCACGGGACTGCCCGGAAAGGCCAAGATGCCACAATTGTGGGGGACAGGGACACGTGAGCCGAGATTGTAGGAAACCCAAGGAAACGGAAGCGGGGGGATCTGGAAAGGGAAAGGGTGCAGAGAAGGAACCCTACTTGAACAGAGCCAAGGCGAGGGTCTACCAGATGACTCAGTAAGGTACGTTGCAAGCTCTTATTCGTGATATGGCAAGTTTATATTATTATTTCCTTACTAAATTAGTTAGCCCCATTAGTCTAGATGCCTTAGAATTTGAGATAGCCCAAGGTCAAGCTCCCAGTGATAGTTGATCACAATGGCCTTCATGACCAAGCTGCCTTGCATAGCTACGGTTTATGCCACCCATTCTGTGATTAGCTATCAGTTTAGCTTATGGCAGGTTTCGAGGACGAAACCTATTGTAAGGAGAGTAGACTTGTAACATCCCGAGTTTTAGAGCACGAGAGAATTCACGAGGAATTAAAACTTAAATAGAAAGAAAGGAAGCGGGCTTGGGCCGGGGTGTATGGGCCGAAAGGGGAAGGGTTTGGGCCCTTATAGGCCTCAAGAACAACCCAAAAGCCTCATTTCCATCCTCATTTCCGGATTCTAGAGAGAGAGTGTGAGAGAGAGCCTAGAGAGAGAAAGTCTCGGTTTTCGGATTGGAGCCTCAAGGATCATTAACAAGAGTCTCGTGAGTGTTTAGCAACGAAAAGGAAGCGATTACAGGTAACCGATTCTCCTAGATCTGAGTTTTAGTTTGTTTTTGGGTTTTTCGGGTTTTGGATGAAAAGGTTATGTTTAATCGGATGAAACTAAAGGATAAGCATAGATTTGAGTTCCTTAATGGAAAATGAACGTTTTGAATGCAAACAGGATCGGGATCTTGAAGTGATCAGACCCGAATGCGAAAGTTAGGGTCTTTCGCCAAGAACAGGTCGTGCGCACTTGCTAAGTGCGCACAGAGCAGGTCCTGCGCACTTGCTAAGTGCGCAGGAAGAGGGACCTGCGCACTTGCTAAGTGCGCAGGAAGGGAAGTCTGCGCACTTGCTAAGTGCGCAGGAAGCAGGGTCTGCGCACTTGCTAAGTGCGCAGGCATCAGGACTGATTAAGTAAAGTCAGTATGTTAGAGTGGTTAAACCGTTTAGCGTCGAGTTAAGTCTGATAAGTGTCAAATTGTTATGATTGTTCAGATTGTGTGAGATCCAGTAGACCGTTGCAGCTTAGATACCAGGTGAGTTCTAATCCCCTTTTTGCCTTTTTTTAGGGGTGGTGTGCATACTTAGTGTAAAACGTTTATTATATTTTATATATTATAAACTGAAGTGAAAAGCTATGTTTAGTGTAAAGTTTAAAAGAGGCAAAAGTACATTTTAGTAAAGTATGATTATATTATTGGCAAGCGTTTATTATATTTTTCATATACATAAACAAAGGCATAATATAAGTGCTAGTATGTTTTCAGTAAAGTAAGATATATCATTTGGCAAGCGTTTACTATATTTTCATATACATAAACAAAGGCATGATATATATGATAAGCTATGTTTCAGAAAGTAAGATGTATTTTATGATAAGCTATGTTTCAGAAAGTAAGATGTATTTTATGATAAGCTATGTTTCAGTAAAAGCAAAGATATATCATTTGGCAAGCGTTTACTATATTTTTATATACATAAACAAAGGCATGATATATGTGTTAAGATATATTTTAGTAAAAGCAAAGATATATCATTTGGCAAGCGTTTACTATATTTTTATATACATAAACAAAGGCATGATATATGTTAAGTTATGAACAAGATTTGCAGAAAGATTTATGAACAGTAAAGTGAACAGTTTTCTTTCGGGAATATGTACCAGCTATAAAGGTCCTTGGGACAGATGTTACTTGTACAAGATGTCAGATATGGGTTCTACCCATTAGTAAGAACCTTTGGGTTCGTTAACGGTTGTACAACTGGGATGAGTGACGGCGGTTGCTCGGGAGGTCCACGCAACCTCCCCTTAGTGTTAAGCGGTATTGTCGGTTCATGGATGTAAGCCATGGGGGCATTGACCAGGGTATTGTCGGTTCATGGATGTAAGCCATGGGGGCATTGACCAGGTACTCGTCGGTTCATGGACGTTAGCCATGGGGGCGGTACAGTAGTGACAATGAATTGACGGATAAGCGGTAGTGTCGGTTCATGGACGTAAGCCATGGGGGCATTGACCAGGTACTCGTCGGTTCATGGACGTTAGCCATGGGGGCGGTACAGTAGTGACAAGGAATTGACGGATAAGCGGTATTGTCGGTTCATGGTCGTTGATCATGGGGGCATTGACCAGGTACTTGTCGGTTCATGGATGTAAGCCATGAGGGCAGTACAGTAAAGAGGAATTAACGGTTTATTATACGTTTTAAACTGTTTGAAAAGTAAAGTGTGTTAAGTTTAGCCTTAATGGCAGTACATATGTTTTAAAAGTAAAGTGTGTTAAGTTTAGCCTTATTGGCAGTATATATGTTTTAGTAAATCTTTTGTATAATTGATTTAAAGTAAACGTTAGAACTCACTCAGCGTTGCTGATTTTTAGTATGCACATCAGTTAAGTGTAGGTGGCAGTAGATGGAAGTGGATGCTTGGCTTGGCGTGAAGAGTTACCCGAAGATCAGCATCTGGCATCCTGTTTATGTTTTCTTTTGATTATGTTGACTAAGACAAGTTTCAGTTGTAATTGACAAGTTATGTTTAGACATGTTATGTTTCCGCTGCGTATGTAAAGAAGTTTAAATCGTTTCCGTTGTGTTATTGAATGTCTTATGTTTAAAGTGCTATGTGTTGATGAGTAAATCCAACAAGTGAGGCCTCCCTGGTTCGGGGCTTCACAGTTCATGACGAACTTGTGGTTGTGTTTAATTGCAAGGATATCATGTTTATGATCGTTAATTTTGCAGGTTGTAGGACCGAAACCCTAGGTATGAGCATCAAATCAATTTGATCAATTTCAATAGTAGAATTAGCTGAAATCATAGGGCTTTAATAAACTTAAGCATTGCGAATCTGTTCTTATGGTTTAATTGGATTAATAAAACTGTTAAGATCAAAAACCCCCCAATTAGTTTTAAGAACAAACCCTAGATTCTGGGTCGAGTTGAATTCAATGATTTGAGCCCTGAGTTTCATAGGGTTTTCAATATACAGATGATTTTGAACCTAGTGATATAGTTTAATTAGATTGAAATAGATTTAACGTTAGGGTTCGATTAAATCAAGACTGTATGAACCCTAGACATCAGATTATGTTAAATCCGATAGTGGAAGCCACAATTAGGATAGGGCTTTTGATTAACAGGCTAAGACAAAGGTGATAGGAGTTTCAATTACCAAAATGGATCCCGGGTTGATAGTGATCGACTAAAACTCAGATACCCCGGCTCGTTCCTACTTTCGGTGGTTCCTGCTGCACTCCGGCCAAAGTGATGCATACAGAAGCTTCAGGGTGGTTCGTTTAACGAGTGCAGATGGTTCAATTGCGGAATTATCAGACGAATTGATGTGAATTTGATGAAGATGTGATTATGGTCGACGGTTAAGACATAATCACCCATAATTGTAGTTTAATTCGCAGTAAAAGCAATGATTAGGGTCTTAATGGTGTCGTGAATGTCATTGATGTGCATAAGCGTTATCCATTTCAACAGACTTCGCGAATTTGTGTCAAGAACATACGAGTTGACCTTTCAAAGTCAACAGAATCAAAAATCACCAAATTACAGGATTAGTCCCTCTGTTTTCATGTTCATAAGTTTAGAAATAGACAGAATTGGTCCCTATAATTTGAATGGAGTTAGAACTTGGTTAATTGACTTTCAAAAGTCAACAGGAACACAAATGTATAAAATTTAACCTTTAAAGCCAATCAGAATTGAGTTTGGACTAATGACACAATTAGTCCTTCTGGTTTGAGTTTGAAGAAATGACAGAAATAGTCAGGAATAGTCCCTGGAGTTTGTGATGAGGTTAATATTTAACTGGAATTGTTAACGGGATTAACCCTAAATTGTCGGATGTCACATCATCCCCTAATTGAAAGAATTTTCATACCAAAAATTAAAATAGAGAAAAAAAATTTCTGGGTGTTACACAAGCGGACCTTTTTACCCGACATATATATTGTCTATTTTCTGGCCATTTTCTCCTCCTCACCTCCTTAATTGTTGTCTTGCCTGTTCTCTCAAACCCTAGAAACGGATTTCTTCCATTGGCGTCATCACACTTCTGTCTTCAGACAAACACAAAATTGCCAATCACAGGTAAGTTTCAATTTATGTTTTGATATCGATTTCTCATTCACTGATTTAGAAACTCTTTTCCTTGGTTATTTCACTGATTTTTGATTCGTATGATGTCTCTTCTATCGTCATCGTCCCGACTCCGATTGAAGATATCTATTGACTATTATTGACTGCCGATTCGTAGGCATGGGAGTCTGGAGTGAGGTGAGAATAGACTATTATTGTATGCCGATTCGTATTATGTCTGCAGCCAGTTCCTTGATGTGTTATTTGATGGTTTACTTGATGTGTTTGTATAGAGGTGGAAGTATGGTTAATTCGTGTTCTCTAATAAGTTTCTGATCTATTATTGGATGGATTTAATATAGTTCCTGTTTAGGTTTAATTCATTTGGAAGCCACTCATGCTATCTGAATGATTTCAATTTTCTGTTATCGAATAATTCATTTTAAAGGTGAAACCAAAATCATCTATTTTGTTAAAATGATTTGTGTGAATCAGATAACTGATGGTAAAGCGTGTCCCATATGTTAGTCAATTGATCTCTTTTCATTGCTTAACTTCGCTATACATTCTTTAAACTTACCAAAGAAACAGCCACTTCAAGTTACTTTAGTGTAGCCGATTGATCCCTAATTACCAACCCGCCAACCCGTTAACAAGACCCGACCCATTTAGCACCCCAATAGTTCTGCAGGGATCCATTTCCTAATTGAACTCTATTCAATGAACGTATTGTAATTCGACTTTATTATTTACTTTCTGCAGATGTGCATTATTTGTTTTTGCATCAATTGGATACTTAATATACAACGAATGTAGCCTGCTAATGCAATATGGTTGGCAATTGAATTTCAATTGAATCTGTATTTAGAACAAAATCTGTTCAATTTCTTATTTTTATGGTTGCATCTGAACTTGAAATAACATATGAAGGAATTTTCCACGTTACAATCTGTTTAATGGCATCAAACTGTTTTCCTGTTACTAAAAAACGATACTTTTTTTTATAATATGATACATTGATGGAGTCAAATATATTAGCTATAATAATTAACATATTTTAACTATAATTAAGTTATTTTAGTCATAATCGTGAAATTCATCTTCAAAAATAAACTTTTTCCTATTTATTTTTATTTTTTTAAAGATTGTCAGTAATTTTAGCTATCATTAAAAGATTTTAAAATCCCTCAATCATAGCAAAATTACTTCTTAATCTACTCCTCTACCCTTCAAAACTATTCATGTATTAAAAAGTCATTACACCTAATTTTTATAAATCTATACTATATAATAAATAAAGGTTTTCTATGGCACATGTCACCACCACATTCATTTTCATCATTTTATTACACGGGTTTGTTCAACCCGTATAAAACACGAGTTTTTAAAAAATAAAATTTTTATTACTTAATATATAATATTATATTTATTCAACCCGTGTAATACACGGGATTTTAACATAGTGTACTAATATATTCTAAATTTTGTTTTGAAATTTAAATTTTGAATTATATTTGTCAAATTTTAGCAGGCCCGGCCCAAAGGGAGGGGCAGGGTGGGCTACGGCTCCAGGCCCGGTCTTTCGAAAGGCCCAAAGTTTTTAAAATTTTGTATATGTTTTAAATAGTATATTTAGTTTATACTTTCATATCAAAGATTCCTTAGTGTAATTGAAAATACCATTGTAAGAAAATATAAAGGTCACAGGTTCAAGTCTTGGCAACACTATTTATTTTTCATGTGTCATATTTCTTCTTTTCTCTTGTCTTTTTGTTTCTCTTTTTAAAAGATTGTCCCATAAAAACCCATAATTGTTTAAACTATTAAACCAAAACAAAAAAAAGACACAAAAATTTATATATTTAAACCCATTACATATAAAAAAAATTATTGATGTTTTACATTGATAGATCAGAATTTGTAGGTTATGTTATTTATTTTTGTTGTGAAGAAGAGTCTACTAAAGTTTGGATTTGGGGAAGAGGTTTACAAATAATTTATGAGAAGTCTTACATGTTTGTCAATTGAGAAATTCATCAAAGTTGATGTGGATTAGGGTTTTTGTGACATAATATGGCCTTTTGTATTCTTAATCCTGGTCAAGTTGTCAAATATAGTAGACTAAAAACACCTAATAACTTTTGATGTTCTTGACGGGTAACTATTGAAGATGTAACATGTATGTCGGTAATCTGGATCCAAGGGTTAGTGAACAAGGTATCAAGTATGAATTTCGCATCTTTACAGAATTCAATGGATACCCATGCTACTCCAGAACATAATCTTGGACCCATTTATTTTTGTAATGTCAAACGACTTAAATGAAAAAAATACTTAAAAAAGAAACAGGTCGATTGGGCTGCACAGTTCAAACAAGTTGAAAGTGGTATGAAATGTATTTTAAATGATGCATACAACCTCCTAATTGTTTTATTTAAATATTTGGGTTGTTAACGTTTCACCCCGTGTAGCACACGGGTTTAAAGCTAGTAGGTATATATAGTATAATAATAATGAAGGTTTATAATATTAATTTTTAATTAATGTTGCCTTGTATTCATGGTATTTCAATGTCTTACACGTTTTAATGGTGACATATGACTAGAATTCACCCGGGTACAACATATACCGGAAACCACTTTGCAAGAGCATTAAGGCAGATAAAGCAAGCTCTTGCTTATACATGTGTTGTATGTTTTAAGCCCCTAGCCTAACCCCGCTTCAAACAACTGACTAGAAAATATTATAACAGATTCTTTGATAATAATGAATTAGGGAGGTTATATTATGCATTAAAAATAGACATTGGCTATTTTAGCAAAAGGTCAAACCTGATGAATTCAATTTATGTTTGGGTTTTTAGCAGCCCACTTCGTTTAGTTTCTTATCAAACACACTATCAAAACTGATTAACCCGTTACCCGAAACTGAAACTGAAACTGAAACTGAGCAGGGTCGGTTTATCGATCACCAAGAAAAACTTTTCTGAAATTCTATTTATCTCACACACACACATACGTACGCACAAAATGTGTGAAACATTTTGGCTGAAACTTTTTTTTTTTCAGATGAAGAGCAAATAATGTTTTTTGTTTGATTGTTGTGTAAATTAAGCAATAATAAGATAGTGAATGCGTGTAATTTTTTATTTCAGATTGAATCCATTAAATGAAAACTTAATAAATAGGCATGAATCACAAAAACTGAACCAAGTTGAGAAACAAGATCAACCAAAGTGCAGATAAGTATAATAGCCTTACAATTTATATGGTCTCACTTCTAAATTAAAAATTAAAGAAGACGTACCTTAATTTTAAGATATGTTTAAACCATTTGAGCAGTTTCGCCTTATATTTCTCAATCTCAGCATCCTCGGTAGATTGTGTAGTAGGCATGATCGCTCCAAGAGCTTCATCTAACCACATTCATTGGTCAACAGCTGAACATACAGAATAAAGAAGACTTACCTCCTCAATAGCTTTTTCTCTCCATCGTTGAGAGCGCTTTGATCTCAGCTTGTGATTTGCTCAACACTTGATCATTATCTTCAAAAATCAAGTGAAACCCTAGCCGGTTAAATCCAATAGTGCAAAGCAAAAACTTGATACATTAAGCATCTTATTGAGTATCATAAACAGTAGCAGCATAAGTGAACAATTATTAATTAAATCTAATTAGCATAGTTTTAGACTAGAAAAATCACATAAAAATGTTTGAGATGGTTTCAGTTTTTCATCACCAAGAAGTTCAACACCAATCTACAGATCATCCATCATACTCGTGTTGTGTACAGTAACAATATGCAATATAAACACAAGTAGGCAAACATATAATATAAAAATATATGAGGGTCAACCAGCAATCATAGAACATATGAGCATTAGATTACCAAAAATAAAACAACAGATCTTTAACATTTCATTGATAAAAATCAACTACTTTAGAATCTGAATTTGGGTTTGGCGTTAGGTTGAATCCGGAGAGTCTTCTTGTCGGCCGGATGGAGGGTAAGCCCTAATCAAAATCAAAGATATTTGTTTTCTATTTCCATTTCCTCCACCTTAGTTGACCCGAAACAACCCATAACTTTTATTTTCATTTGTTTTTAACATGTTTTCTCTTTTTAAGGAACTCATAACTTTTGTATTTTAAAATTCAAATCAGCCCAAATCAAACACGTCACGTGTTTTGACGGGCTTAAAAATTATTAAGTAAAGTAAAATGTCATTAAAAAGGATTTAGCAACCTATTTTGGTTATTGGAGATTTGGGACATTAGTAACAAAACAATAGACAACCGGTGAATAGTAACGTCCCTTCTTTTATGCGTTGCATACAACAAAGTGAAACGGTACTTTTTCTTTTTCTGCCTTCACCAACCAGCTCCAAACACCTCATTGTTTCCTTGTTTCCCTCTTTTGACCACGTCCCGCTTCTGCTTCCACAGCTTTTTACATCTCTATCATCTCCTTTCTTCAGTGTACCTCCCACCCGGACGTAACGGACGCAGTTTTATTAAAGCAGGTCTGACTGCAGAAACCCTTTTTGGCCCCTGTTTTCTTGCTTCTTATGAGCTTCCAACGTTAAAAAAAATCAAGGGCTTATTGGTTCCACACCCTTCTCTTAGGGTTGGAGAGAGTTCAAGAGGGTAAAAATGACATGTCAAATTATTCTTGACGATCCACCTCAGGCAACATATTTTGATATCATAATCCATAATAAAAATGGACCGCCAAAAAAGCAAGTTGCATCCATCCTATATGTCGTTAGAGTATCCATTACTGTTCCCACGTGGTGAACAAGGGTGGTCACCTGATCTTAGACTTGAACGTGGTTCCTCTTCACACAATCATCAATTAACAATGAATATGTTCTACAGCTACCAGATTCATGATCATGATCACGTATATTCTTTATTACTTAATGGTGGCCGGCTCTTTCAACAATATTTGGTTGACGCATATTTGAGTATTGAACAAAATAGGTTGGACTAGGTTTTGGCGAATCAAAATTTATTGCGTTCAGAGTACTTACATGGTATCCATGACGCACTACAGAAAGGTGACACCAATGGGAAAACTGTTGGTAAACGGATTATACTACCTTCATCTTTCACTAGCGGTCCTCGATATGTACAAACACTATCAAGATGCGCTTGCTATTTGTCGTGTTCATGGAAATCCGCAATACTTTATCACTTCACCTGTAATGTTAAATGGCCAGAGATAAAAAATTATGTGGGTTCTAAAAGTACACCTTCATCAGCTGCTGAAAACCGTCCTAATATTGTTGCTAGAGTTTTTGAGTTAAAAGTTGAATCCTTCATCAGATTCTTAAAAAATAAAAAACCCTTCGGAGAAGTTGCTGCCGGTAATAGATTGGTTTTTTTTGTGCGCTTTCTTTTGCTAATCATTTCTCGCTTCCTTTTAGTGTTCCTGTTCTGCATTCAACTCCCTTTTATTATAGTTTTCTTTTTGTTTGTGTAGAGCTTTACACAATTGAATTCAAAAAGAGGGGTTGCCTCATTGTCACACTTTACTATGGGTCACATCATCACACAAGATTCGTAGTCCTCATGACGTTGATCGTTTCATATCGGCTGAGCTACCTGATAAAAATTCTGAACCCTCGCTTTAATGTAAAAAATCATTTTGACCCATTGACCCGTTACCCAACCTACCCGAGCCACCCAATAACTTGGTGTAGCATCCATGTTGGACGACCCAGATGCAGCAGCACTCGAGTTAAATATCCAATCTGTTGCTATCTTAAAGTTACCTCCCTGTAGCAAATAAAAGTTGCAAAAAATAATTCAAAGAAGTAAAAAAGAGAAAAAAAAAAGAAGCCTTCAATGCCTTGCAAGCTATTTCTTTATCAAATCCAAACGATGCGAGTGTAGCAACTTTTGATGGATAAACCTTTTCATGCAGTTACATACAACAAAAGTATATTTCATGCAACCATGGGATATAAGTACTCTGAACCAAAAACTATTTCATGCAGTTACATACAACAAAAGTCTTTGTAAAAGCTTTAATGCACACATAAATGTAGAGTATTGTGGCTTCAAGTATATTTCAAAGGGTGTTGACCGCAATCGCTTTTCTGTTGCCCCTACCTTATCCACATCGCAGACAGACTCTGCAAATAACTCTCAATGCATTAATGAAGTTCAGAATTTTCTAGATGGTAGGTATTTATGTGCACATGAAGCTTCTTGGAGAATTCTCAATTTTCCTATACATTTTAGAAATCCACCTGTGCAAGTACTTGCAGTACACTTAGATGACATGCAAAATATCACGTTTAAAGAAAATCAGCCTTTACATAACATAGTCAATAACCCATTCATGTACAGAACTACTCTTACCGAATGGTTGAAAAATAATTCTCTTGATAGTAGAGGTAGACATCTTCGCTACATTGACTATATAGGTGATTGACATTTGTTCTTGTTTGTAGATAAATAAGGTAATGAAACTAATGGGTTGAATAATCTAAATAATTGGACAATCTATTGGAAAACCATGGGAATGTACAGGGAAAAGTTGGACTCGAAGGCTATAAAAAAAACTCCTGCGATAGGTAGACTCATATATGTTCATCCTACAGCCGGTGAGCTTTTCTATATGCGCATGTTATTAGCTCACCAAACTGGATGCACTTCATTTTCAAGTATCAGAACAGTTGCTTCTGTCCTTTATCCAACTTATCGTGCTGCCTGTCAACAACTAGGTTTACTTGGTGACGATCAAGAGTGGGATGTCGCCTTTATTGAGGCAACAGTTTGGGCAACTCCTCCTGAGCTTAGAAATATGTTCGTTCATATGTTTTTTATACTCTTTCCAGTCCTCCAAATTTTTGGGCTACCCATTGGCGTTCCATGGGAGATGACGTGTCCTTAGACGTAAGGCGTATTCTTGACGTTAGTACTTCAATTGTAAATGATGAAGATTGGCAGCAGTATATTTTATATGAACTTCAGCTTCTTCTTACATCCGATACAGGCCCCTCTTCCCTCTCTGATTATGGTTTGCCTATGCCCTGTACTGCTTTACTTTCGTCTTTAAGAAACCAGCAACTTATGGAGGAGAGAAATTACGATCGACTTGAGCTACGAAAAGCACACTCTATTATGTTGCAAGCACTTAACAGAGAACAAATGTCAGTATACGATTCTGTTATGGCCTCTTATGTTGACAACAAACAGCTTATTCTTTTTGTATACGGGCACGGTGACACTGGAAAAACATACCTGTGGACAACAATTATCTCTGCTCTTAGAGCTTCAGGGAAAATTGTGCTTGATGTGGCTGGGTCTGGTATCGCGTCACTCCTGCTGCCTGCAGGCAGAACTGCACATTCCTGTTTTAAAATACCCCTTGACGTAACAGATGAATCTCTATGTTACATAAAAAAAAACACTCAGCTTGCCCAGTTACTGTTTGAAACATCTCTTATAATTTGGGATGAAGCCCCAATGAGTGATCGACGGTGCTTTGAATCACTGGATAAAAGTCTCAGAGATATTCTTGACTGTCCGAATGCACCGTTCGGTGGAAAATCAGTTTCATTGGGTGGTGACTTTAGACAAACACTTCCTGTCAGGCCCAAAGCCTCTAAAGCAGAAATAATTTCTTCATCTCTCCCAAAATCATCTTTGTGGCCGTTTTCAAGGTTATAAAATTAGCCACAAACATGCGTTTAACTCGATCAAATCTTTCTTCTGTTGAAAAACATACCAGTCAAAGATTTTATGAGTGGCTATTATCTATTGGAGACGGGTCAATAGGTACAGTAGATGATAATAATTTCCCAGATTGCAAGAGTGTTGATGTTCCTTCCGAGTTCTTAGTAACATCTGCTAATCAGCCTTTATTGGAACTAATAGACTTTATTTATGGTGATATTCTTTTATGTGACCCAACATCTAACAATCTTTCTGATAGAGCTATTGTTCGTCCTAAAAATGATACAGCTGATGAGGTAAACAAAATCATATTAGATATGAGCCCAGGAGTAACAGTTTCATACCTTAGCACAGATTCAATGACTCCTGGCATTGATTATAGAAATGTCACAGATGTTATGTATCCTGTTGAATATCTAAACTTACTTATTTTCAATGGAATTCAATCTCATATTCTTTGTCTAAAAAAATGCACAAGTTATGCTTCTTCGTAACATAAATTTAAGAGCTGGCTTATGTAATGGTACACGATTAATAGTGTCTCAGTTGTTGGAAAAAGTTATCGAAGCCCATATGATAACAGGCACAGCAGTTGGTATGAGAGTTTATATTCCCATAATCAATTTTGTACACGACAATAAAGAATTGCCTTTTGTTTTTAAACAACGACAATATCCAATAAAATTATGCTATGCTATGACAATAAACAAAAGTCAAGGGCAATCACCGAATAGAATTGGTGTATATCTTCCACAGCTTGTTTTCGGTCACGGTCAACTGTATGTCGCCTTCTCAAGAGCCACATTCTCTAAAAGTCCTTATTCACAGAGAAGATGGTTCCACCACAAATGAAACTAAAAACATCGTCTTCTCCGACTTTTTAGAAGAGGTCGTTCTTCATAAGATATTCAGTACACTATATCTGTTACATTATCTATGCTGTTAAATATACTGTATAGATAATTCCACATTAGATTAGTAATTATAAACTGTTGCTTATTAATAGATATATGTTTCTGTTAAAGTCTTTACTTAGCTATCTGTAAATGTATCTTTTTTTATGATTAGTTGTAATTATTTTCTGCTAAAAGTAATGATTAGCACTTTTATATTATATGATAATGTATTTATGTCATAAGATCTTCTACCTCATTGTTCATGCTATGTCTGTTCTTTTTTTTTCACAAACTAAATTCAAACATTACTATATAGATATTTCTATATTAAATTAGTTGTTACAACCGGTTGCTTATTAATAGATACATTTTTCAATTAAAGTTTCTTTTTCATTGTCTGTAAAGTGTTAACTTTTTTTTAATTATGTGTAATCATCTTTTCATTATAGGCAGTAAGTAACTGCTTTATATTATATCATAACGATTTTTATGTAATAAGCTTCTCTTATCTACTGTTCATGGTATATGTTTATTCATCTTCTTTAAGTACGTTAAAAATGCATTTTTTACAAGCATCAATGTAGTCACATCTCACAACATTATTTAGAAAATTACATCAAGTTGTTTATTTTAATCATTCTTACATTTTTTTTATTCAATTCGAGTCTAAAAAATTCCTGACCTTCAATCAAAACACAAACTTCTTAAAACTCTCTGAGATGAATTCTCTTTTCTAGATTCCAAATTTCTTTTTTTAAACTTTAAATCACTCACACTCAAATATTCAAAATTAAATTGTATATTTTTTTTATAAATACTTTTATATTATTAATTTTTTTACTATTATTATTATTAATATTATTGATATTATTATATGATTTACTGTAGGATCGTGAAATTACAAGATGGTTCTGTTCTTAGTTGAAATTGGCGGAAATAATAACAACTACACAAGTATAATCGAGTAAACAGAAAGAATACTTTTAAGAACACTGTTGTATTAAGCTTTTGCAAATAAACGATTACAAATGAAAACTCAATCAAAAAGCACACTTACAATGAAGTGTTTACACAGTATTTATACTCACTTAGAATCAAGACAGCCCCTTGATTCTAAGGATCAGATCTAACACAGACCGTTGATCTGTTGTATATAGCTAACTATTACACGTTTAGTCTAGAACTAGTTAACTTTATTGAAGCGTCTTCTTTATGCATTATTGCTTGCATGCTTGAAGAAGAGCATTGTTGTCTGTCATTGGTTGTGCCATTGAGGTTCCTTCTACTTTAAGTGTGTCAGTTGCTTTTGCAGAAAGTTGTCAGTGACGCTTGGCATGGATAGTCAGCTGCAACGATTTGTCTTCAAGGCACACGGCTGTAAGCAGCAAAGATGATGACCAGCAGCAAGATTGATCTGTTGAACGCTGCTGATAAGCCTATCAGCAGCAACAAGTATTGAACGCTGCTAATAAACCTATCAGCAGCAACAAGTGTTGAACGCTGCTGACAAGCCTATCAGCAGCATTTGTACTTAGAAGAATTTTGTTGCAATCAGTCTTTGGTTCTACAAACTCCCCCTAGACTGATGCTACCAAAATTCTTCTAATCTCTTTGTTGCTGAAGCTTTTGCATGTGGCAGACTATCCTTGCAACCTCATAGCCTCTTGGATCCTTGCTGGGATTGTTCAGTGGAAGCTCAGACAGAGTCTTGATGTCTTTACTTGGCATTTTGAAAATTGTCTTGCTTGAACATCTCATCTGCTGCTTCTTAACATCAGTTAAGGTGAACTCATCCAGATCAGCATTGTAGGACCAACTTACAAATGGAGAGTGGGACTGAAGTGGTTTGATATCTATGATCACATCTTTGCTAAGGTTGAAATGGAGTTTGATTGCTAGCATAAGACGTTTCCCACCCTCATTTGCAGGCTCATGAGCTTCACCCATCTCCAGAATTCTATTGAGATCTGAATCTGGTAATTGTAGAACTTCATCAACAGATTTGTAAACAGATCTCCTTCTTTCAGTTCTCCCCCTGAAGATTTCAAACCACTGATCCTGTGCACTGTAGAACCAATCAACTATATCTCTGGAGTCTTCTGGTTTAGGTATGGGTTTGGATTTCTTCATGAGAGGAAGTTGGGTGAGATGGTTTGGACTTTTTTGGTGGAGGAGAGGAGGGTTTGGGGATATTTGTGGAAGGTTTTTGGATAGTGGAAGTAGTGTCTGGGGCAGAAGTCTTTTGTTTCTTGACTGGTCTCTTGTCTTCCTTTTCTGTGACCCTTGTCTTGAAGACTTTCTTTCCTAGTCTTTCTTATTCTTCCTTCTTGACTTGTCTGGACAAGGCTTGTAGGTTGATGAATGTCATGGGACCTAGCCTCCTTCCACTTTCCCCCTTGCCTTTAGGAAGTCAGTCATGACCTTCCTTTCTTTATGGGTTCTCTGGTTAAGTGCAATGGCCTTCTTGGATTTTTGACGAGCCTTTTCTTCCTCTTCAGCTCTCTTCTTCTTTGCCAATTTCCCCTGCTGACCCATGACGGCTCTATAGATCTCTTTGTTTGAAAGTTTTTCAAGGTAGTCAGCATCCTCACCTTGAGAGATCAGAGCTTTATCTTCGTCCTCTTCTTCCTTGTTTAGCATCTTCCTTCCTTTTCTTTTATTTCTCCTCCTCTTCTTCCTTGTTTAGTTGTTCCTGCAGCTGTCTAGCAAGTTCTTCATCTTCGTCAACTTGAGACACTGCATGGAGTTTGACTTTCATATCATCCAGTTGTTTGGCATACTGCTGGATAAGTTGTTCTCTTAGGAGCATGACTGTTTTTCTTTCTTGAGCCTTTTTCAGGTCAGCCATCTCCTCTTCTTCTCTCTTCCTTCTTATTTCTTCTTTCTCTCTCTTCTCTCTGAGCAACCTCTCTTCATCTTCTTTGGTCATTATACCCTTCCCTTTGTTTACACTAGATGCCTCTACTTCGGCTTCACTGATCACTACAGCAAATGATTGTGCTGCTGTGGGAATCTCAGCCTCAGCTTCATTGGCAATTTAAGAGGTTGATAAGGGAAGGTTATTAGCTTCATCTGTTTTGCACTCAGGACTTGTAAATTCTATCAACATTTCTTTGACAGTGGATCTTGATTCATATGCAGCAGCAAAGATGTCTACTTGAGGGGAAGCTGAGTCATAATCAGTGTCAGAATTTGACACATATACCTCTTCAGCAATCCTTCCTTCTTGTTCAAGATGGGCTCTGACAGTAGCTATCATTGCCTGGCTTTCGAGGGAGTTGACATTGCAGATATTTGCTCTGAGTTGAAAGATCTTGTAAAGAAAGTCTGTAGGCAGTAGCAGGATGTTCCTGGTGTTGATGGTGAGAGAGGAGCCGTTGCTTAGCAGAATGGTGTGGTCAAGAGACTTAGTGCTTATCCATCCTAGCACATCTAAGTCCTTGACAATGGAGTTGTACAGAAATCTTCTTAAGCACAGAACTTCTTCTTCAGTGAGAAGACTGCTCCTTGTTATTTCAAGTCTTCTTGGAGTCAGTCTTCTTTCTGCTGTTGTTGAAGATTCAGGATAGGCTACCCTTTTTGCTGCTTGTATTTGTCTTTGAAAGTTGGGTAGATTATCCTCCATCAAGTCATAGAACATGCCAATGACAAGCTCTGCTGAGAGGTCCGTTGAGTTGTTGATGCATTGTAGATGGTATAGGTGAAGGAATTGGATGCTGTTGAGAAAGTCCCAGTTTAGCTCTTCTACTCCGCCAAACTCCCAACCAATCCAGAACCTCTCAGACTTTCCATCATACCCCCAAGCTAGTATTGTATCAAACTCTAGCTGTGTTGAAGTCAGTGGAAATTGGGGGGTAGTGGAGTGACTTATGATGGCTGCTGCTTCAGGGATGATGCTGAAAGATGTATATGTTTGTTTTGTGTCTTCAGCATCATTCAACATCTCATCAACAGCCCTGACGACTAACTTCCAGTCTTCATATGTCTCTTCTTCTTCGTTATCTGAAGCTGGCAAGTCATGAACCTGTACAAAAGCTGGTTTGAATAATGTGCTTTGAAATACAGCCTGCTCTTGAATCCAGTCGTCAAGACTGTCAGAGTCTTCCTCCATTGGGACCATCTCCCCCTTTTTGGTTGCATCAGTGAACAAATAAGCATTAGTTTGGGTGCCCACTGATACAAGAGAGGGAGTAGGTACAGTTGGGCATTGATGGGCTTCATGCATAGAGAATTGGTGTCTTAGTTTGGACACTTCAGCCTCTAGCATAGCCACCCTGTCCGTCAATTCCATGTTATGAAGTTTCAGTCAGTCCTCATCCACAGTTGTGATCCTTGGATCCAGATGGGGCCTTAGGCCTGGCCTCTTCATCCCCATCACCCATGGTTTCTTGGCACCTGGGATTCCTCTCAGTGAGGGGAGTTTCCAAGGAAGCATCCTCACTGTGAGTTGCCGTGGTTGAGGTCTTAGCAATGTTGTCACTGTCCTCCTTGTCATTTGATGGACCAGCAATAGTGACAGACTCTTCCACATCCACTCTTTCATAACTCCTAGAGTGGACCTTCAGGGTAGAAGAACTTGGGTTGGGTGTGTTGGAAGCAAGATCAATCAGTACCTCCGGGATAGTGGTAGTTGGAGAAGGTACATCATCTTGATCAGGTTCCTCAACACTTAAGTTCAGAAGAGAAAGGAAAGGCTCAGGGGGCTGTTCTATGGATCCGGGAAGTGATCCTGTTCCTAATAGAGAGACATCCAAAGGAGTCTCCCTAATAATGTGGCTGTCCCTTATGATATTCTCACCAGAATGTTGTGATTCTGAGTGAGGGCCGTTAGGTTGGGTTTGGGCCTTGGAGGCAAAAGAAGAAAGAGTTCTCTTGCCCCTTTTCCTAGTATATGTCATTTCAACTAGGGCCCTGTGTCCCGGTTGAACGATAACATCCAAAAGAGGTGTAAGTAATTTTTGTGCCTGTGCATCCTTAGTAGTATGCACAGGGGTTCGAATGGTAGAAGTAGACTGTTGTTCAGGATGTGAGGTGGAGGGTGTGGGATCAGTATCAGCTGGGATTGCTGAACTGTCACCCGGGGTACTCTGTATGTTCAGCATTGTAGATAACAATGGAACATTGACCCCTGAGAACTTTTTGGAAACAGTTCTCATGCTTTGAAAAATATTATTTTTATGTCCCAACATGATGTAGATTCTTTCAGGTTTTGAAAGTTCTTTTAGTTCTTGATTGAAAACTTCCTGCAAGAACCTTGGGTATATAAAAAATTGTTGCTTTGCACCCTCTTGAAGGTTATATCTCAAACCCTCAAAAGATGAGGTGTGCAAAGTTGAAGCCTTGGTTAGTGACCATACCATGGAAGGCAGAGGCAAGTGCGGAGCTCACCTGATGCCATCCACTCCTCTTCTGGGATATGCATTGGAGAATAGTGTGGCAAAGATACTTCCATGGAGGGCCCATCAGCGCCTTCTCGATCGTATACTCGGTCTGATTTCCAGTGTAACCAATGGATACAAAGGTCCTCATGTATTCGTCCTTCGAGTATGAGATGGCTGCTCCCTCATCTTGAAGCTTAAGATGTTTTCTGAGTGTGGCTTCCAAGATGGTGATATCCTTGCCATCTACTTTTGGCTTTAATTTGGGGAATCCCCTGTTCGGTTGAGTAGACGGCGATACTCCAAAAATCCTCCATATGAGGGATATATATGGTAGGGTTGGTTGTGAGGGCAAAGTAGATTTTTGATCGACATAAGAAGTCAATCATATCATTAAATCCTTCGGATTTCTTTCCTTTGGTAAGATATGCTGTAAGGTTGTGGTATGGGGAGAACTTATCATCAGGGTTATTGATGTCTGCCATTGTTGTTTGACTTGGAGGGAAGGTTAGAATATGGGAGGCTTTGAATGTGTTAAAGATGAAGGGCTTTGAATGTGGTGGGGACTTGAGAGAAAGTGATGTGGGTTTAGAGTTGATGTGGGTTTAGGGTGAAGTTGAAGGTGAAGAGGTGGTAAGGAAATTTGATTTGTTCTTATAACAGCAGAGGAGAGAAAAAGCAAAATGACTTGTACAGTACAACCTAATTCACCTTTTACTGTTACAGCTGTAAAACACTGAGGCAGTCATGGTAAAGACTGACGTTGATTTTTACAGCGGTTAAAAGTTAATTTGGACTTAAATTTACCCATCAGCAGCAAACTTGGTTGCTGTGGATGAATAAGCATGTCCGCTGCAACCTTGGTGCTGACAGACTTAGCCTTCCACAGCAAGGATGTTGCTGCTGACAGTCTTAAAGAAATCTGTGAGAAACCTGTTCCTGCTGATAACTTAAAGCAGTCAGCTGCAAATCTTTGCTGCTAAAGATCAGACCTGTCAGCAGCCAAAAAGGATGCTGCTAACTTATAACTTTTATTTACAACAAAGGACAGACACATTTACAACAAAGGATAGACGCATTCAACTGAACCAATGATGATGCTTAGTGGTTTCTTTGCCTTCCATTGTTGAGTTGGTGGTTTTCCAGCTCTCTTTGCATTTTCAGAAGCTGCATTTGAGGACTTTGACTTATCAGCAGTAGATTTTATTATTGCTGATGGTTTTACTTGAGCAGCTGCAGACTTTGTTGCTGCTGAAGGCTTTCCTTTTGGTTGCTTGGCCTTTACTCGATCAGCAGCAGTTTTGTTGGCTGCTGATGGTTTAAGAACAGACGTATGCCTATCCTTCTTCAACTTACTGATAGGCTTTTGTATAATTGGGGTTGGAAGAAGAATCTGATTGAAAGGATTAAACTTACAATTTGCAGCAAAGTGGTCTGATTCACCACAGATGATGCAAGATTGTTGAGGTTTTGACAACTGCTCCCTTGGTGGAGAAAGAGAGTTTCTGAATTGAGTTGTCTTGGCTTCAAACCTTCTTACCTGTTTGTTCTTCTTTGTCTTCTCAAAAGCATGTTGCTTGAGGTTTCTTTGCTGCTGAAGGTAGTAGAAGCAGGTGCTGGCAGTGTGGTTGTATTTCCCACACACAAAGCGTACATATAGTCCTTTCTTTTGAACAAGTCTTTGAAGTTCCAGGGGTGAGCTTTGTTATGCTCAAAGGTGGCTTCTTCCAATGTCTTTTGAACATATGGAACTCTCTCTCCAGGCGCATGACATATGTCAAACACCTTCCTTGGTTGGGTTGAAATTGAGGACTGGCCCTTTTCAATATTTAGCTTCCTACCTTCTGGAGGATAGCCAATTTTGATTTGTTTGAATGGTGTAGGAACTGGTACTGAAATGGCTGGTACTGGTGCTGAATGGATAATGGGGACTTCATCTTTAGTCAGAATAACTTGAGGGGCAGGAGGAGACGAAGCTTCACTTGTTTCAGTGGAGTCTGAGCAAGTTGATTCTGACTCTAATGAGGTAGTGCATTCTTGCACCAAAGGTTCATCCTTAGAAGGATCAAGATTTCTGTTGGCCATATCAAGATTTGCAAGATTGAAGCTTGGTTCATGGATGGCAAAGTAGTCAGCAGGAGGTGCAATGCCTTGATATTGTTCAGCATGATACCCCAGACTAGTTTTTACCTTTTCATGAATTTGAGCATCCAAAAGTGTAACATCCATGACTTTCCGGCTCAATTTTACCTTATTTATTTCAATAATAACACTATATTTAAATCATTTATTTACTCAAGCGTTTTTTTTGGCATATAAATCGTTAGATAAATTAATATTCGTTTCAACAATTAAAACCTTGCGCTTGCATATAGATTTCTACAACACCTGTTTTGGTAAATTATTATATGGATGTATCTAAACATACATATATAAAAATTTTACTTATAAATGATTTATACAAATATATTTATATATTACAAATACGACTTATAGTTAATTTTTATAAGTTTATAAATAGTGAAAACCAAATTTTATATAAATACACATACATTTTATTAAATGATCCATATACACAATTTGAAATTTTATTAAGATAAAATTTCATCTCTTTATAAATAATAACAATTAAATATATATATATATATATATATATATTTAAAACCAAATAAATTGGTTTTGAACCCCATAGTAATACCTTGAACCTCTTTAGGCGTTTGGAACCCTCAACTTGAACCCATTCATAAAAAAATGTCAAATTTTGACTTCCTTGGACAAAAGGTTGACTTCGAAAAGTCAACAGTCCTTCCCCGGAGCAAATCAAGGCCAAATTGGGTCAAGACCCGTCGGGTTGGGATTTGCCTTGTATATCAGATCGATTATCAACCTTCCTAAACCCAAATTTGCATTTCAATTCCACCCTATACGCGTTTAATTCAAATTCAAGCAGTGTTAACTCCTCATAGTCAAACAAAACCAAACCAAATCGGTTTCAAATCAAACGATTGGACGCGTTTAAACGTCCGCAAATCACGCATAATTACTTCTCACATGTATTCAGACCTTATACGCGGCTAAATTCATTATAAACTATCGATTTAATGCGCGAATCATTGTCGAAAGCTGTTTCCTATCAATCCAGTATGAATCGAACAAATTGAATTACTCCCTCACCTTCGCAAATACCTCTACAAACTCTCCCGACCCTCCATCTATACGCATTTCGACTCTGGACTACGATCGGGCCTCAAGGAACTTCGTCTCTGATCTCGTAGCCGTCTGCATTCACCACTCAACCAAACCACGTGAGTTTTATGTCGTTTTAATCGTATTTAAGTACCTTCCATTAGCCCCATATCAATTTGTAAAAACAGGAACCGATTTTAATCTAGGGTTCATGTTTCTGGTTAAGCGCGAATCTGATTTGGGGCTTGATCCACATTATCTATTTAAATAAACGGGATCCTAAACAACCAGCGAAACCACTTGGCTCGGCTGGTAAGTCATTGCACCACGGGCCAAGTGGCGTGGGTTCAAAACCCACAACCTATGTTACCGACCCTTTTTGCGCGTTTCCTTTAAACCCAAACCCGGCCCCCTTCTGTTGCATGTTAAAAGAAATCCAAACCAGTTCTAGTTCAATAAACAGAGTCTGGTCCAGTGGTTAGTGCTTGATACATCCACCAGGCAGACCCGGGTTCGACCCGGGCAAGCCCCAATTATTTTTAAATAATGTTTTTACCACACTATTCATTTTACAAAAAATATTTTATAAAATGTTATACCATTTCCAACTATTTAGTACAATAATAAACGTTTTTAAATGTGAAACAATTATTTTTGCGATTTAAATTGTTTTAAACCATCATTTTCAATCTAATAGTAATTTGAAATTTTGTCTTTACAAACAAAATATTTAAAAATAATCTTTTTATGAATTCGTGATTTTGTAAATCCATTTGTTTGTAATTACCTAAAACATTTATGTAATTTTCAAATATATCATTTTACATTAAAATACATTAAGGGTTTAAATTTGAATTTTTAAATAAACATATATTTACATTCTACTTTGACATTTTCATAAATAAATAAAATAAATTTATTTATTTAAATAATAATTTGAAACAAATATAATTCCACACTATTTTTCTAAATAAATAAATAAATGGAATTTATTTATTTAATTTATTTAGACATTCAAATTAAACCCTAAATCGTTTATTTTAAAACTATTCATTTCAACTTTCATTTTATAAAACGTTTATTCAAGTACGAACCACAACCACCTACACATTTCGTTATATAATGCAACACAAACCCTTTGTACACATTTTCATTGCAACCCTAGACTTGGACTTTGCCTTAGATTCATGCATATTATTAATTCATATAATCCACTCTAGGTTAACCTTGTGACTTTCAAAAGGGCACTTGTGCTACCTGTTGCCCGCGTCATCTTCAACACTAATACAATGTGAGTTTACATAGCCCCTTTTTCGTATTTACAAATTTGGAGTGAAACATGATTACATTCAAATACCATTTGCAATTACACACGTACAATTCTATAATATGATTATATGTGTTTATTTGTGCTTTATGCTTGAATACTAATTGTTAAGGCTACATATACATGATATACACGTGCAAACACAAATACATTGCTTCAGGCTAACATGTGTTCTTAGGCCCTACATTAGGATAACATGTGTTGTTATGCCCTACATTTACATTAGGATAACATGTGTTGTTATGCCCTACATTTACATCAGGATAACATGTGTTGTTATGCCCTACATTAGGATAACATGTGTTGTTATGCCCTACATTAGGATAACATGTGTTGTTATGCCCTTCAATTACAAAGTTTCATTTGTGCATCTAGCTTAACTTAGATTCTCCATAAATGCTTTATAAACCATGCATCATATGAATTCTACACAAAACATTTGAACTTTACTTGAGGTGTCAAAACCTATGTATGCTCACTAACTATTTATAGTTGACCCTCTCATTTTATCATGTTTCAGGTACAGTGTTTGAGTTAAGATTTCAAGTCGCTTCACTTAGGATTGAGGACCTAGTTTTAAATTTAATAAAGTTATTCATCTATTTTTATTTTTGTAAGAGTTGTACTTGATTACTTGAGCTATGAAATGAAAGTTATTGTTTAACCATCACAACTATAGTAAACCATGAGCTTATGAACAGTCTACATGTCCCGCCCCGACGTTTCCGCCGTCGGTTGGGGTGTGATAGATTGGTATCAGAGCCTTGGTTATAGGGAATTAGGTTATTAGACACTCTTGACCTAGACTATAACCTTAGGACACCCATACTATGCCATGCTACTACATGTTACATGATTATTTCTTATGTGAATATTTTTACATGTTATACTATATAATTATATCATATGATACAATACTTAATTATCTATGTGTCACATTCCTGCCAACTTCTGCCTCCTATTCGTTTCTACCTATTTGACTCATTTAAAGTACTATCCTAAGTTTCCACACACACTCATACACACTTAGTTCTTCATGCACCCTTAAACTCACACGTATAATGTCACCACCTCTTGTGATCTAAATCTAAACTATTGGGCCTAAAGCCCATTAATAATAAACAAGAAGCCCACTCACCCTCCAAGAAGAAGAAACCTACTACAATATACAAGCCTCACTTTCGGGCCTCAAAGCCCAGTCCACAACAATTCTCATCATAACCATGAGCCCAACAGTAGTGTTATTAATACATGATGGATGGAAGAGTGTGTAGGCCCATGAGGGATTCTGACTAAGGAAAGACAGGGTACTTAAGTGTGTCTTAGTGACCCACCCCTCTTTCCTGGGAATTCCCCTCAGGGATGCATCGCTTATAGGTCAAGTGTATTTCTAAAATACTATTGTGAAGACTCGATGTTATGACTAGTCAAACTCTAAACCTATGAGAACTCCTATATTTAACACTCAGTATTTTCACTTACAACCTTTTCTTTATTTCTCTGCTAGACATGGACTCCTACTCTCCTTCCTCCCCGGTATACCGTCCCTGAGCAGAGTCTGATTGGGAAGAAGACATCAGGTCACCCGTGTATCGGTCACCACCACCCCCAGCTGCTAGGCCAAGGATTGATGTAAGGGCAGATTGGGCTATGAACACCGGCCCAAGACTTCGGACACCTAGATCACCCCCATTAAGAGACCCGTACCTGGTGCCCGACCCGTATCATCCTAACCCTTGGGTAAGGCATACCACGGCACCCACTAGTGTTATGGGAATCCCAACCAATGACATCCACCAATATGTAAGGACCTCAGAATTTGAGGGGCAAAGGATGGACCAGGGGGTAATGCACGACTTGCAAGGATAAAGAATGGATAGCCTAGCAAACCAATTAGGGTACCAAAAGGAGTTAATCTCCATCCTCGAAAAAGAAATACCGGAGCATCGCACGGAGACAGCTAAAGCTGAAGCCAGATCGGCTACCCGAGTGACCATAGCAGTACTCGTCTTGGGAATTATTCTCCTCCTAGTGGAAAGCTACAAGAGACGTTAACAAAAATTACTTTTCCATTATTTATTGTCTTTAAATTTTCAGTTTGAGAACCATTTCCTTATGTTTTGAATACTGATTACCATTTCAGCATTTAATAAATTTTATTTTTTACCAACTCTGAAGTCATTATTCATTGATTTAATACGTTGAATGTGAACTTCATCCATTATATTTTCATTGAAATCCTCCAAGCATCACCTTCTTCATCCAACACGATTTGGTACATGTCACACCCCGACCGATGGCGGAATCATCGAGGCGGACAATGAAATGATTGTTCAAAAGCACATGATAACTAAAATGTTGCATAATTCATTAATTAAATTTAAAGACAACAAAGATCCAAATACAATACATTTCAAATAACATAGTCTAGTTCAAAACATTGATTTATTTAACTAGGTCCATAGTTCTTAAGTGGAGGAATCTTCAGCAAGCAATCACATATCCAAACCTGAAACATTATTTAAATCAAGTGTCAACTAAAAAGTTGGTGAGTACATAGGTTTTGTAGTTCCGATAAGTAGTAGATAAAAACGTTTTGCAACTCATTGTTTATCTTGTTAAACATAGTATGTATATGGTGTATCATTTATCTAATCACAATTCAAACCTTGATTGACGCGCTTGAACATAGCACAACAGCTAAGTCCAGTATGTTTGAATATAGTTACCCACTATATCCGGTATGTTTGAATATAACACGCGGCTATATCCGAGTATGCATTAATAAACACCCTAACTGGGTGGGCTGGTCAGGCACAATAGATCTATTAATATTACTGTTGGTTTTCTTGTGTTTAAATGTATGTACATCCAAGATAATAAGCATATAGTCCACATGTATAAACAATGTGAGTAGCATGTATAATGTTTCACCCCAAAATGTGTAAAAATGTAAAATAGGGGCTATGTAACTCTCCTGGCTAGCGGATATGATAATCCACGAGTGCGGGTGATAAGGACGTTGAAACCTAAGCACGATGAAATCCTATGTGGATAGATAAGTATTATTGTATGTTTATATATGTGCGTATTCATATTTATATGTGTATAGGCTTTATAATAATATTCCTTAATATTTATTTGTATAAAATATGGTAGAAAAATGATAATGATTTTGTAAAACTTTAACTTATAAAAATGTATATATTGTTAAAATATTACATTTTTAAATAAGTAGTTATTATGTATTTTTAAAAGTTTCTATTTATTTATGTATATTATCATTATTATCTATATATTTTTTGTAAGTTAAAACTATTCTAACAATTTTAAAAATATAGTGTTTATTATTTTATAAAAATTTGGGTGGGTTAAGTATGTATAAAAAGTTGTTTAATCGTTTTTAAAATAAACGAACAAGTAAACCGGCTCGTTTTAGTTTTTATTGTATAAAAAGAATATTAAAATAAGTTAAAATAAATAAATAAAATAAAAACAGAATAAAAAGTTTGGGCCGAAGGCCAACCGGGATCGAACCCGCGACCTCAGGATCAAACACACACACGCATAACCAGCCGGGCTACTGCCCATCGCTGGTTATGTGTGTACCCGTTAATTTAAATACACAAGTGGGAAATTGGTCGCTGGTCCTCGGCAACCGGCAAACCGTGTCCGAGGACACTGGTTTGCCCGGTAACTCATGGGCGATGGTCGTGATTTCTATTGGGGTAGTTTGACAAGCGATAACAGAAGGTAAAGGAACCAAATTGAGGCTCGAACCTGGTCGCGAAGGGTCTGGTCGGCAGAGTTCTTAATCCGAAAATGTCCAGAATGGGAATCGAGCTTCTGGATGGAATTAGCCTCTAAAACCTTGGTCACAGCTTCACTCAGAGACAATGAAGGTAATGGTGTATTCAATTTGAAGTGAGATTGGGTGGAAGAGGGGTAGCGAGCTCGTGCAGATCCGACTATGGCTATTTATAGCCGAGCTCGTTTCGTATGATAAAACGTGAAATTGAGCACGTCCCGACACTCTTCTAGACGAGACGAAGCTATCGAGCTATCGTGCACGCGTGGAGGTTGACTGTCGGGCTTGAATTCGGGCGTGGGTTCTCGGCCACCAACAAGATCAGATTATCCGTATGTTGGGGAGACCAATTGGTCGGGGGCTTTTGCTCGCGTGGGAACGACGAGGTCAGGGCTGCCTTTAGCGGCTGTCGAGGTGCAGGGAACAGCCCTGTCGAGATGTCGCCAGAAAAGAGCTTGGACCGCCGGACAACGAAGGGGGTGACCGGAAAGTCGAATAGAGATTTGGCAGTTTTAGTCCCTGTAGTTTGATTTTGTTTTAATTCGACCCCTGAGATAATTACGGATGAATCCTTGTAGTTTGGTTTTGTCCAGAAACAGTCCCCTAAATACTTTTACTTTAAAACCTTTTAGTTTGAAGAATTCCAAAACAGTCCCTCAACTTTTATAAAAATAATTAATAAGTTTTCTTTTTAATTTCTAATATATTTTATAAACTTATATTATTATTATTATAAATAATTTTTTTATAAAAGTTAGTTATATTATTTAAATAGGTTATTTTATTAAATATGAAACTTTTAAATTAAGATTTTTTTTTATATAAAATTTTATATAAGTTTTAAAACTTATAAAATTTTAATTAATTTAAATCCGTAAAATGAAAATACCTATTTGTATAAAACTAAATAAAACACTCGTATTTTATTTAATTTGAGAATGATTACACGATAATTATATTACAAGTGCGAGAATGAAAAATCCGAAACGTCACAGTACACTACCGGCAATCTCCTTCATAAACAAATCATTCTATTAGATTTAAACAACCTCGTTATTTTGCTCAAACCAAACGTTTATCAAACTTTTAGAGAGTATCAAAAATATGAATTTCCTATAAACATTTACACCTTGCAAGGATAATTTAATACAACCTATTTTAAAAAAATATTATTTCGAATTGATAAATAATTATGATTTTTCCTCATTAAAATAATTATTTCTAAACCCTGGCTAAATAAATATACGACTACTTGTTTAAGCCAATAAATTATCTTAAAAATATTCTCTTATTAATAATTGAAAATTTAAATTTAAAGATTTTTCCTATAAACTGTCTATTTATTTAGATTATTTAAATAGTTTCATTACTTTATATATCTACAACCAAGAACAAATTACAACTTCATATTTTCAAACAAAGATTAATTATTTGTAAACATATTTCCCTAAGTGTTCTCAAAACCCCTCGTTACCTTTCACTTGCTGCTTCGAGAGACAATCCATACCGCGTAGACCTTAACCATCCCCATCAACCTCAACGAGATTTAAAGACCTATAACCTAACTACTACATTTTACATGAACGCCAAACAACACGCTTCTCAACAACACTCGATCACATACGAAGCTCGTTTGTATACGTCACACAAGAAATTCAATAACTTACGTATGCACGTTCAAAAGATACACAACACGATCACATGATACATGAAACTAGTTTATTGCAAGTCACAATTTACTAGATGGATCACATAACACATGAAACTATTTGGTTACAAAGTACATGATACTAAATTGTGCACATTATACATGATACTAAATCATTTACATCACACCTGAAACCTTATTTGGATACAAAATACATGATACTAAGTTGTTAACATCATGCATGAAATTCATCCCTTACCTATACATGATGCTAAATTGTTCACACTATACATGAAACCTATTTGCTTACAACATGCCTAACACTAGATCATATATGAAACATGAGTGTTTACATTATACACGAAACTAGATTGTTTACATTGTTGCAATTGACTAAGTATATCATACACAAGGCAGGACTATTCACCCTATCCATGAAAGCTACTCGGGGTTTGACGTATTCTTGTTCAAACACGAGGAAGCTATGGAACCCTAAATTATGCCACGTTATTACTCTTTAGTGCCTGATTGGCTCTACTACCTATGGACATAGTTATTGTTAGCAACACATACGTGAAAGCAATAGTTACGAATTAAGTGTTTTTGTGTTACCCCCTGGACCCCACACACAATAGAATGAACTATGTGGACCATGCAACGATTTGGATAATTACGGGTGCACACGTAAGTATAAAAATCAGCGCATGGAAGACATAGTGAAATCTGTCGTGTGTTATGACATGAAACCTATCGTGGAATATAGTAACAATACTAATGTGATATGACAAGGACATGGTGGATACGCCGCTGGTACTTCCTATATATAAGTGTTCCTGTCATAAAATCAGAAGTAGCGTTACTCTTGCCACGTAAAGCTTTATGTTGTTTGACGGGTCCAATGTTTGTGAAACCTTTTTATCCACTGATAATTCCTGGACATATTAGATTACATTTTAAACAAACTTCGATCATCTAATTCCCACCAATACATTTCATCCTTGGAATCCAAATTATTACTCAACAAACTTTCTCCTTGAGTTCATTTCAACACTAAACCCACTATCATCATTCGTGGCTGATCTTGAGAAACAAAGCTGAATCTTTTTATCAATTGTACTCGTCAAACCGACAGTCAAAACTCGTGAAGAATCCAAACTCATCTCTTTCCTAAATCAGTAGCCTACATAAATTCAATTTCGGGACGAAATTCCCTCAACCAGGGGATACTGTAACATCCATGACTTTCCAGCTCAATTTTACCTTATTTATTTCAATAATAACACTATATTTAAATCATTTATTTACTCAAGCATTTTTTTGGCATATAAATCGTTAGATAAATTAATATTCGTTTCAACCATTAAAACCTTGCGCTTGCATATAGATTTCTACAACACCTGTTTTGGTAAATTATTATATGGATGTATCTATACATACATATATAAAAATTTTACTTATATATGATTTATACAAATATATTTATATATTACAAATAAGACTTATAGTTAATTTTTATAAGTTTATAAAGAGTGAAAACCAAATTTTATATAAATACACATACATTTTATGAAATGATCCATATACACAATTTGAAATTTTATTAAGATAAAATTTCATCTCTTTATAAATAATAACAATTATATATATATATATATATATATATATATATATATATATATATATATATATATATATTTTAAAATCAAATAAATTGGTTTTGAACCCCATAGTAATACCTTGAACCTCTTTAGGCGTTTGGAACCCTCAACTTGAACCCATTCATCAAAAAAAATGTCAAATTTTGACTTCCTTGGACAAAAGGTTGACTTTGAAAAGTCAACAGTCCTTCCCCGGAGCAAATCAAGGCCAAATTGGGTCAAGACCCGTCGGGTTGGGATTTGCCCTGTATACCAGATCGATTATCAACCTTCATAAACCCAAATTTGCATTTCAATTCCACCATATACGCGTTTAATTCGAATTCAAGTAGTGTTGACTCCTCAGAGTCAAACCAAACCAAATCGGTTTCAAATCAAACGATTTGATGCGTTTAAACGTCCGCAAATCACGCATAATTACTTCTCACATGTATTCAGACCTTATACGCGGCTAAATTCATTATAAACTATCGATTTAATGCGCGAATCATTGTCGACAGCTGTTTCCTATCAATCCAGTATGAATCGAACAAATTGAGTGTAATTGATCAAATTGAATTACTCCCTCACCTTCGCAAACACCTCTACAAACTCTCCCGACCCTCCATCAATACGCATTTCGTCTCTAGACTACGATCGGGCCTCAAGGAACTTCATCTCTGATCTCGTAGCCGTCTGCATTCACCACTCAACCAAACCAAGTGAATTTTATGTCGTTTGAATCGTATTTGAGTACCTTCCATTAGCCCCATATCAATTTGTAAAAACAGGAAGCAATCGAACCGATTTTAATCTAGGGTTCATGTTTCTGGTTAAGCGCGAATCTGATTTGGGGCTTGATCCACATTATCTATTTAAATAAACGGGATCCTAAACAACTAGCGAAACCACTTGGCTCAGCTGGTAAGTCATTGCACCACGGGCCAAGTGGCGTGGGTTCGAAACCCACAACCCATGTTACCGACCCTTTTTGCGCGTTTCCTTAAACCCAAACCCGGCCCCCTTTCTGTTGCATGTTAAAAGAAATCCAAACCAGTTCTAGTTCAATAAACAAAGTCTGGTCCAGTGGTTAGTGCTTGATACATCCACCGGGCAGACCCGGGTTCGACCCGAGCAAGCCCTAATTATTTTTAAATACTGTTTTTACCACACTATTCATTTTACAAAAAATATTTTATAAAATGTTATACCATTTCCAACTATTTAGTACAATAATAAACGTTTTTAAATGTGAAACAATTATTTTTGCAATTTAAATTGTTTTAAACCATCATTTTTAATCTAAAAGTAATTTAAAATTTTGTCTTTACAAACAAAATATTTAAAAATAATCTTTTTATGAAATCGTGATTTTGTAAATCCATTTGTTTGTAATTACCTAAAACATTTATGTAATTTTCAAATATATCATTTTACATTAAAATACATTAAGGGTTTAAATTAGAATTTTTAAATAAACATATATATTTATATATATTTACATTCTACTTTGACATTTTCATAAATAAATAAAATAAATTTATTTATTTAAATAATAATTTGAAACAAATATAATTCCACACTATTTTTCTAAATAAATAAATAAATGGAATTTATTTATTTAATTTATTTAGACATTCAAATTAAACCCTAAATCATTTATTTTAAAATTATTCATTTTATAAAACGTTTATTCAAGTACGAACCACAACCACCTACACATTCCGTTATATAATGCAAACAAACCCTTTGTACACACTTTCATTGCAACCCTAGACTTGGACTTTGCCTTAGATTCATGCATGTTATTAATTCATATAATCCACTCTAGGTTAACCTTGTGACTTTCAAAAGGGCACTTGTGCTACCTATTGCCCGCGTCATCTTCAGCACTAATACAATGTGAGTTTACATAGCCCCTTTTTTGTATTTACATATTTGGGGTGAAACATGATTACATTCAAATACCATTTGCAATTACACACGTACAATTCTACAATATGATTATATGTGTTTATTTGTGCTTTATGTTTGAATGCTAATTGTTAAGGCTACATATACATGATATACACGTGCAAACACAAATACATTACTTCAGGTTAACATGTGTTGTTAGGCCCTACATTAGGATAACATGTGTTGTTATGTCCTACATTTACATTAGGATAACATGTGTTGTTATGCCCTACATTTACATCAGGATAACATGTGTTGTTATGCCCTACATTAGGATAACATGTGTTGTAATGCCCTTCAATTACAAAGTTTCATTTGTGCATCTAGCTTAACTTAGATTCTCCATAAATGCTTTATAAACCATGCATCATATGAATTGTACACAAAACATTTGAACTTTACTTGAGGTGTCAAAACCTATGTATGCTCACCAACTATTTATAGTTGACCCTCTCATTTTATCATGTTTCAGGTACAATGTTTGAGTTAAGATTTCAAGTCGCTTCACTTAGGATTGAGGACCTAGTTTTAAATTTAATAAAGTTATTCATGTATTTTTATTTTTGTAATAGTTGTACTTGATTACTTGAGCTATGAAATGAAAGTTATTGTTTAATTATCACAACTATAGTAAACCATGAGCTTATGAACAGTCTACATGTCCCGCCCCGACGTTTCCGCCGTCGGTTGGGGTGTGACAAAAAGTCTTTGCAGTTTTTTGGATGCAAATTCATATTTGTCAACATGAACTTTCTGTTCTGCCAATTCTGCTCTGGTAGCTTTTAATCTGGCCAGTAGATCATCAATCTGAGTTTCAAAATTGGTTTGTTCATGTTTTAGTGATGAAATCTCTTTCTTTAGGCAGTTAATTTTTTCTTTGTAACTGTCTTTGACATTTTTGAATTCAGATTTCATTTGATGAAACTCTTCATTTTGATCTATGAGGTTTTGATTATGCTTTCTGTAGCCTAAAACCTTATCAATACAGGCTTGGGAACAAAGATGTTCATATACCTGAGGCGGTATCTCGGTTGTGTCTGCCATAAGAGCTTGGTTGTTAGCAGGCAGATCTTCATATTGGAATCTCCAGTCAAAGTCAGATGTTCCAACAGCTGCACACGTTGCAGTTTGAGCTGGAGGAGTAGCTTGTTGCTGTTGTTGTCTTGGTTAGGCTTGGTGAGCTGTTGGGTTTGCTCTAGGTGCCTTGCATTCTCTAGCAAAATGACCCAGTTGGTTACAATTGTAACATCTTAGTTTGCTTTTATCCAAGACAACTCTGGTGTTGGAGTTATACTTGGAATGGGTCTTCCAGTTCTAGAGTAGAACCTTTTTGCTCTTATAGATAACATGGCATACGCGTGCTGTATGTCCATTTCTTCTAAGTCATCTGGATGGAAGCATTCCAGATCCTCCTTGATAAAGGACATGTTGCTTGAGTTTTCAGAAACAAAAGCAGCAGAGGTTGAGGCTTGAGGAGGAGCTTCAAGAAGAAATGGTGAGGTATTTGATTGAGAGATAGGAGTTTGAGGATGTGTGACTATGGGAGGATAGTAGTTGCTAGTACTAGGACATGAGTGGTCAGAGTGAAAAGCAGAAGAGGTGATGGTGGATGTTGAAGCTGTTTGGTAGCTTGAGCTCCTTTCCTTGGCCTGAATCATCTCTAATTCGTAGGTTTTGAGCATACCGAATAGCTCAGTCATCTGAAGAGTCTTCAGATTCTCAGTTCTTCTGTGTAGAGTGTCCAGCAACTAGGTAGAGATCTGATGAATTTCTTAAGAATATCTTCATTCTCCAACTTCACTTTTGAGAACTGCAGCTCACCTACAAGATAAGTATATCTGTTATATAAAACAGTTAGAGACTCACCTTCCTTCCAGACGAAGTTTTCGTATTGTTGCTTCAGGATGTCTTTTCTGTTTTCTTTGACTTCCTCTGAGCCAGCAAACATCTTCTCAAGAGCCTCCCAGAGCTCTTTAGCAGTTTCAGAGCTCTTTAGCAGTTTTGCAACTTCTAAAGTTATGAAAAACTTCATTTGGAAGGCACATTTGGATAGCTCCTAGTGCCTTGAAGTCCACCTCCATCTTCTTTATGTCTTCTTCTGAGTACTTGGAGGGCTCCTTTGGAACTGATGGTCCTCTAGAGTCAGTAGAGGCCACCATAGGAGTGTAGGGTCCATCCCTGATGGATTTCCACATTCCGTACTCCTGATAACAGAAAAAGCTTTCCATGCGATTCTTCCACATGTCGTAGTCTTTCCCAGATACCAATCTTGGTGGTCGGTTGATCTTGTCGATGTCTTCAAATCCATTGCTCTGTGCCATCTTTGTTTTTGGTGACTTGATGAAAGAGAGAGTTTAGAATAGAACCAGAAGTGATTAAACAAGTGTGAGTTTGTTTAATCTGAGCCAAAGCTCTGATACCACTTGTAGAATCGTGAAATTACAAGATGGTTCTGTTCTTAGTTGAAATTGGCGGAAACAATAACAACTACACAAGTATAATCGAGTAAACAGAAAGAATACTTTTAAGAACACTGTTGTATTAAGCTTTTGCAAATAAACGATTACAAATGAAAACTCAATCAAAAAGCACACTTACAATGAAGTGTTTACACAATATTTATACTCACTTAGAATCAAGACAGCCCCTTGATTCTAAGGATCAGATCTAACACAGACCGTTGATCTGTTGTATATAGCTAACTATTACACGTTTAGTCTAGAACTAGTTAACTTTATTGAAGCGTCTTCTTTATGCATTATTGCTTGCGTGCTTGGAGAAGAGCATTGTTGTCTGTCATTGGTTGTGCCATTGAGGTTCCTTCTGCTTTAAGTGTGTCAGTTGCTTTTGCAGAAAGTTGTCAGTGACGCTTGGCATGGATAGTCAGCTGCAACGATTTGTCTTCAAGGCACACGGCTGTCAGCAGCAAAGATGATGATCAGCAGCAAGATTGATCTGTTGAACGCTGCTGATAAGCCTATCAGCAGCAACAAGTGTTGAACGCTGCTGATAAACCTATCAGCAACAAGTGTTGAACGCTGCTGACAAGCCTATCAGCAGCATTTGTACTTAGAAGAATTTTGTTGCAATCAGTCTTTGGTTCTACATTTACACACCTCATTCTTATGGTTAGATGAAGAAAACTTTACACAGAAAATAAAGTATTTTCTCAAATACCTGTCTCATATGATATATGTTATGGATATTCAAAAACTTCCATTTTTAAAAGATACAACTTTGAGGTCTTTTGATTCAATCTAAACAGAAAAAAAAATTATCTCACACACTGCTTATGTTACTGCTTCTTTAAAAAAATTGCAGGTTACTACTCATGGCTGTTGAAAGGATTGCATCAATCAGACCCGGGAGGAATGGCCCCCTCATTGAAGTACGAATTCTAAGAAAATGGATATCTGGCTCACGTCAAGAGGAGGCGTGGTATGTTTTCATTGATGAACATGTAAGTATCAGTTGTATATTTATGTATAACTTAAACTTCTTTACATAAAAAAACAGCCGATTCCTATTATAATTACAGGGAGATGCAGTTGAAGCTTTTGCTGGAAAAAAACGATAAAGAATACATCGAATCACATCTTACAGTGATGTCGTGTTATCAAATTAGCAACTACGTTTGTAGAGTAGCCAGACCTCTTATGAAAACAGTTCGTCATGACACAACGCTTAAAATTGGACAGGCTTCAAACATCATTCCGATTGACGACAACAATACCATTCCATACTTTTATTTTGACTTTATCCCTTATGCAAGCTTGGACTGTCGTGTAAATGATGCCGCGTTTTTAACAGGTAACCTTTTTTTCTACTTTCATATCATGTGACACCTGCTTTCTAATTTCATTGTACAAAACAGATTACATAGGGGGTACTTCAAGACAAGTATGACGACACCACAAGCCGTAACGATCCTTACCTACGACTGGTTCTAAGAAATCAAAAGTTAGTCCTCATATTCTTTTTATGTACCCATTAAAAATTCTCTAGCAACAAAAGTTGTCGTGGCTATAACATCAACAAAAGTTACCACATTTGCAGGTAAATAAATATCTCTACATTACTTGAACAAAATATAAACTTTTCTACTTTTTAAAAACTTCATCTTCCTTTTCATTGTACAATTCAGTTCTTTCAAATACACTAACTCTATTTTACATTTCATACAAAATTTCCACCAACAAAGGCCGTCTACAGCTTGCAACAACACCGGCTTCATTTTTATACCTTACTCCTGTCATTCCAGAATGTAAATTGCTGATTAACAGGTTAGAATTTACAACCCTTTTTATGTAATCCAGTATTAATAACCATATCCGCTAACTAAAGAAATACTATTTTATGATAACAGTCATACAAAGCAGTACAAATTCTGGCTTGATCTACATTACATGTGCACTACTCACAAATTGCCACCTCTACACAGCCAGAAACAACACTTGGCTCACTTGTAAAGAGGCAAATAGAAGAGCTTACTGTAAGGACTATATTTAGAATTTTTTTTCCTTTTCATTCTATTACTCAAAGTAAAAAATATTTCCACTTTTACAAAATTTAAAAGCAAAAACGTTTCTTTTCATCACTCATTAACAACGTATAACCGTTAGCAATGCTTCTGCGATTTTATTGATACTTACTATTGTAACTCGCTGTTTCTGTATCAAATGCAGGTGCAACTTATTTCTACAGTTTCCAGTTTTTTTTTTCTGATCTACATGTGTTATTTTACCATATATGGTTTTTCTTTTTTAAATTGCTTCACAAATTGCTTCTGCGATTTTATTGATACTTACTATTGTAACTCGCTGTTTCTGTATCAAATGCAGGTGCAATTTATTTCTACAGTTTCCAGTTTTTTTTTTCTGATCTACATGTGTTATTTTACCATATATGGTTTTTCTTTTTTAAATTGCTTCAGTCTATCAAATGTATGACCTTTTCCATTTTTTTTTAATTTTTATATAACGTCATCTATTTTCATCTTAATTTCTATTTCTACTCATACTTTACTATTTCATTATTTCACTTCATAAATACACCTTAAATTTCCCATTCATAAGGCATTCTTAAACATACGCGGGGCTTAACATTTTCATGCAATGCATCCATCATACATTTTACTGAAGACATGACGTGGTTTTATGCTGCCTGTCCAACATGTCGGCTTGCTGTTGACAAAAGTGATGACCACTGGGCATGTGCAACTCACGATATCATTAACATCCCACTATACATGTAAGAGTCGCACACCAATTTTTTTTTTACAATACATCGTTACCATCACTAAACTTTGCTCTAAAGGTTCCGCATTTCTACAACCATTGCTGACGACACCGGGACAGCAAACATCACAATCTTTGACAAGGTTGCAAAACAGTTGATAAAAAAGGAAGCCTCTGATGATACCGCCACCACTCCTCGCACTCAGGCGACGAATGAAAACATTTCATTTGCTCGCTCCAGATCCTGGGCGCTATCGCAGACCCATCTTCACAGTTTCCAAGATTTCTGAACCAACACAAACACCTCTGACCCAACCTCATCCACACCACCATAAGAACCAACAGTAGAAAAAAACCCCAACTCACACCTGTTCCAGAAACTCCAGCAGGAAATACCACCTGATGCCACCAGCACAAAAAGGCTGCTATTTGAAACAAGTAAGAAACCAACAAACCTAAAAAAGACTTCTCTACTTATCCTCCAAAACAAAAATCTTTATTTTCTTTCATTATACAGGTGATAGCATAAGTGAGACCAAAAAACAAAGGTATCCAGATTCACCCCTACAATGAAAACACCCCTGCTATAACAGCTAATGTCGTCTTCTCTTCCACCTGCAAGTAGAACAACACATGAACCTGTTACTGCTTTTAAATCCGTGCGTTTTGTAAAATAATATTCAGGTGTACTTATCAAACTTTAGTTGTCATGTACAAATAACAATACACTTATAAACCAAACCCCTAAACACCATATAAAAAAAAAACTCATTCCCGCCGCAACGTACGGGCGGGAACAATCTAGTTGTATTACATTATGAAACATTTGCAAGAGGTGCAAGAGCAAGCGTTGTGAGTGTAATCATCTATAAATTTAAAAGGATAGAGATCTTATTCCCACCCCAAGTGAAAACAGTTGGTTATTTTGTTTCTTCCTATTCTGTTAAATCCTTAAAGTGTATTTGCAAACCTCAAAATAAATTGGCATCCGCAATTATTCAAGTCAAATCATAACTATTTTTTAATCATAAACTTGCTGGAAAACCAATAGAAATTGTAGTCCAAATCATAAACTTGCTGAAAAACCTATAGAATTTGTAGTCCAAGTCATAAACTTGCTGGAAAACTAATAGAATTTGTAGTCCAACACAGAAAAAAATAAACATGAGCAAAACTATCATAATAATATACAACCTAGATAATCATATATAATATAAACAATCATCAATATACACCCAAAATAATCATAATAACAGCCAGATTTAGATTCAAAACCAGCAATTATCAACATACATCCTATGTGTAGGGGATCTAGATACAAAATTGAGATAAAAAACAGCTAGATAATCATAATAACAGCTAGATGTAGATGCAAAACCAGCAATCATCAACATACATCTTATGTGTAGAAAACATAGATACAAAACTGAGATACAAAACAGCTATGTGTAGAAGATATTAATACAAAACAGCTACATAATCATAATCATATCAAGATACAAAACCAGCAATCATCTAGATAAACATAATGTGTACAAGATCTAGATACAAAATTGAGATATAAAACAACTAGATAATTATAATAATAGCTAGATGTAGATACAAAACCAGCACACGACTGAGATGAAACTGAGATGAAATTGAGATGAAACTGAGATACAAAACAGCTAAATAATCATAATAACATCTAGATCTAGATACAAAACTGAAATCAACATAAAACGACGAGACGAATTAGAAGAATGACGTACCTGTTCTTCAACTTCTTCCATGGTGAGAATGGTGAAATGGATGGTTTTTGGGGTTTAGTGTATTCTGGAGGTTTTATATATGGAACAAACACAAGGGGAATTAGGTTACGCCAATCAGATTTTGGAATTTCCCAATTTTGCCCCATGGTTAAGTTCGAATCGAAGACTAGTTATCAAGCAAACACTCAAAAACTAGGGGGGATTTGGGTTAAAGTAACCACAGGCGCCCCAATAGGATTTTCCTATCCCCTTGGCCATCCCGTTTCGGTTCGGAGCGGTGGTATATAAAGAAGCTATAAATCCTTGAAATTAGAAAAGGAGAGAATCTATACATACTAATAAATAAAGGTTTTTTAGTGTCACGTGTCATCTCGACATTCAATCTCATCATTTTTTTCGTCTCTGTATCTTATTTAATGCACTTCTATATTTAAATAATAATATATATTTAAAGAAAGTATTAATTGGACTAATACAACATATTTATTTTAAATTATCCCTTATTATAAGAAAACTTTAAAATTTAATTATTTAACTTTTATTTCAATCAAATAGTAATTGAAAGTGAAATTACATTAAATAGTAATTAACGTATTTTTGAAACCTAATTATATATTAATTTTTACATATTTTAAGTTTGTTTATATCCGAAATATATGTAATATATTTTTACACCTGTGAAATATATACATAAAGATTTAAAAAAAATTAAATATTAATATTTCTCACCACGTGTGTAGATACGGGACCTAAACTGCGTAGAAGCAACATCGAGGTTCAAGATCTGAAACCGGCTGAAATTCGTGTAGAGAGAGAGTGAGAGTCTAATGGAGTATAGATAGAATCATAGAAAGACATGGAACCGTGGTTTTCGTATGCACGTGGTTTTGATTTGTACTAAAGACAAGATGGTTTTGAAAGTTCATTAATGGTTTTATTTTATATTATTTTTCAATGCTTTTGTTTATGTGTAAAGGAGAATCAAAATCAGAAGAAAAAAAACAACAGAAAAAGAGAATTACCCTCGATCTTCAATCTTCGATCCACTGGCCTCTACAAGCAACAATGATTTCTTTTGATTTGAACGTTGGAAACTCATAAGAAGCAAGAAAACAGGAGCCAAAAGGGTTTCTCCGGTCAGACCTGCTTTAATAAAGCTGTGTCTAATCGTCTGGGTGGGAGATACACCGAAGAAAAAGGAGATGATAGAGGTGTAAAAAGCGGTGGAAGCAGAAGCGGGACGTGGCCAAAGGAGGGAAACAGGGAAACAATGAGGTGTTTGGAGCTGGTTGGCGAAGGCAGAAAAAGAAAAAGCACTGTTTCACTTTGTTGTACGCAACGCATAAAAGAAGGGACGTTACTATTCACCGGTTGTTTATTGTTTAGTTACTAATTCAGGTGTGAAATTAGGGTTCACGATAAGAAACAATAGAGAAACTAGGAGAGGGAAATTGATTTCATTCATTAGGATATATCATATATATATATATATACAATATAAGATGAAACCCTAAAGCCCATAATGTTGGCCTGGGTTGGGCCATAAAATAGTCTGTAATTATAACACTCCCCCTCATATATTTTATATTATACAATATCAACATTATACTACTGGATAATGTTGGCTCAGTTCTACAAGAACTAAATTAACTGATACTGAAGGATCATTTACGCTGCCTCATTAAAAACCTTACCAAGAAAACTTAGTGGGACAAAACTTAGTTAAGGGAAAAAAAGTGCAGAGCGTATAAACAACATGCTTCAGGATGATGTTAAATCGGTACTTCGGGACCAATAATATAAACTGATGCTACTGGATCAGCTATGTTGTCTCGTTGAAAACCTTATTAAGAAGCCCAATGGGACAAAAACTTAGTGAAAGGAAAAAACGAGTGCAACGTGTTAGATTAGAACTATATTTCGCTAGCACATATATTTAAACATAATATCATGTCTTGTGATATACACAAGAGTCATTACATCGATCGCGTTTAAGTACGATAATTCTAGACCAAGTACTTCTTCACCCTCTTCTTGGGGAAAATAAGGATATTTGTGTATGTTTAGCGACCAGACAATCATGGGTGTGCTTAGTGGATAAACTTTGTCCATATTAAAATATGTTAACATCTTCTGGATGTAATTTGATTTATGGACAAGTATACAATCACATATATACTCTAAGATAAGGTCGAGGAATAATTTCATTATGTCAAAACTTATACCCCTCTTTTACAAATATATACTGAGTCGATTTACCACATACGACCAGTTCTCTTGAGATCATATAGAGATCGCTTTGAGATTTATAACACATATCTTGGGGTAATGATTTGAATGCTTCGGGCATTTTTAATCCTTTTAGGATTTTCATATAGATGTCATTTATAATGTCCTGCATAATTACTCGGTGACGACATCTATAAGTCTTATCTGAAGTCCTTCTAAGATTGCGAGGCCGATTAAACATCTAAAGGTTATCATCCACTACAGGGAAACACGTTCCTCATAATCAACTTCTAGGATTTGAGAAAAAAAAACATTTGTGTTACAAGTCGTGCCTACATCGCATAATCTCATAACTTTCGTTTCTTTTTATATTAAAGACACCCATTTATAACCTACTGGTTTGACGCCTATGGGTGTTCGGACTACAGGTCCGAAAACGTTTCACTTGTCATGCAAATTTAGTTCAGCCTTTTAGGCAGCCAACTATGTGTATGTGCTCTTACAAAGTTTTAGATACGTAATCTTTTTCTTCGATTACATCTGTTGCTATAGCATATGCTGTAGGATCGATGTTTTACAAGATGATTATGTTTAGTTGAGATTTGCGGAAACAATCACAACTATGCAAAGTAATAAGAAGCAGTGAAGAAACTGATAAATGCAAATTGTATTGATCTTCAAAGTTTACAAAATTACAGAGAAAACTCTAAGGAAGCATTTTTTTACAATGAAGAAAAACAATACATATAAAGGAACTTAGAATCAAGACAGACCCCTTGATTATAGGGATCAGATCAAACACAAGCCGTTGATCTTGAACTGATGAGAAGCTATACTACTATTGGTTTACAATATAAAGACAAGTAGCAAAAAGACAACTGCAGTGAAAAGACTTCTGCAACGCAAAGACAACAACAAAACTAAGGTCTTCTCAGTAATCATTGCAGGACAGATCAAAATAGAAGCATTGTCTTTTGTCATCTACACCAATAACATTCCTTCTGCTGATAGGTGTGTCAGTGTTGCAGCAAAAGGTGTCAGTAGTAAAGTCAAAGTTGCTGATGATTTGCCTATCAGCAGCATCAATGTTTGATGCTGTTGAGAAGCTTATCAACAACAACTATGGACTTCAGCAGACAAAGCTATCCGCAACATAGTAATTCATCAGCAGCAAAACATAACTATCCGCAGCATATACCTTATCCACAACAACTTCATCAGTTATCAAAATTGTTGAGTCCACAGCAGATATACTTAGAGAATTTTGTGGCCATCAGTCTTTATTTCTACAAACTCCCCCTAGACTGATGCTACCAAAACTCTCTTACTGCCTTTGTTCTTGAAGCTGTTGCATGTGTAGGACAATCCTTGCAGTCTCATAACCTCTTGGATCCTTGCTGGGATTGTCAAAGGGAATTTCAGACAAAGATTTGATGTCCCTTTTTGGCATGCTGAAGATGGCTTTGCTAGAACATCTCATCTTGTTTCCTTTGACATCAATCAGTGTGTATTCATCTTTGTCAGCATTATAGGACCACTTGACAAGAGGAAAGTGGGATTGGAGTGGTTTTGCATCAATAACATCATCTCTACTAGGATTGAAGTGATGTTTGATCACTAGCAGAAGATGCCTCCCACTTTCATTATCAGGCTCATAAGATTCACCCAGCTCTAAAAATTTCTTTAGATCATAATCTGGAAGCTGCATCACTTCATCAACAGACTTGTAGACTGATATTTTCTTTTCTACCTCTCCTCTGAACACTTCAAACCATTGATCTAGATCACTGTAAAACCATTGCACAATCATACTTGAATCTTCAGATATGGTAGGAGGTTTGAGTTTCTTTTTGGGAGGCTGTTGAAGAGTGGGAGCTGGGTGGGAGGATTTGGACTCTTTGGGAGTGGAGGAGGGAAGTTTAGGAGGGAGAGAGGGAATTTGTTGGACAAAAGGAGGAGAGACTAAGGGAATAGTTTTTGGCTTCTTTGATGTTCTTTCTTCTGTAGAGGTATCTACCCTTTTCAAAGGATTAGTCTTATACAATCTTTCCTCTTCTTCCCTTTTTACTTTTCTATAAAGAGTTTGCAGAATTATGAACTTCATAGGACCTAGTCTCTTCCCACTCTCACCTCTTGCCTTTAGGAAGTCAATCATAACCTTCCTTTCTTCATGCGTTCTTTTATTGAAGGCAATGGCTTTCCTAGACTTTTGTCTTGCTTTTTCTTCTTCTTCTGCTCTCTTTTTCTTAGCAAGTTCTCCCTGTTGACCCATGAAGGCCCTGTATATTTCTTTATTTGATAGTTTCTCAAGGTAGTCTGCATCTTCACCTTGAGAAATGAGAAATGCTATCCACTTCTCCCTCATCTGCTTTGCAAGTTCAGAATCAGTAATTTTAAACTTGGCTTCTTCAGCCTTGTGTCTCTCTCTCTCTTCATCTTCTTTATTTAGTTGTTCCTACAGCTGGAGAGCTAGAGCTTCATCTTCTTCTATTTGAGAGGCTGCAAGTTCCTGAACTTTCTTTGCATCCAGATATCTTGCATGCATTTGGATTTGTTGTTCTCTAAAGAGCATAGCAGCTTTTCTATCCTGATCTCTTTTAAGCTGTGCCATCTCTTCTTCTTCTTCTCTTTCCCTTCTTCTTCTTTTTTCCACTTCTCTCTTTTCTTCTTCAATCCTCTTTTCTTCTTCTTCTGTCATTATTCCCTTCCCATTGTTTCTGTTAGATGCCTCTGCTTCTGCTTCATAGACCACAATAGCAGATGAGGAGGTTGCTATTGGAGTCTCAGCATAAGCTTCATTGGCAATTTGTGGAGTAGATAGGGGAGGAGCATCTTCTTCTTTATCTTCACTCATTACATCTTCCCACTCTGTCATAACTTTTTGTCTTTCCCTTCTTTCATATAATTCTTCTGTACTAAGCACAGCACTGGAAGAGGAGGAAAAGTATAGTTCTGAATCATAATCTTCATTCATTGGAGATGAATTTTTAGAATTGGAGTCTTCTAGAGTTATCAACCCACCATTTTGTAAGTAGTGTTTGATAATGGTCATCATTTCTCGACTTCTTGGTGAGTTTACATTGCAAATATGGGATCTGAGCTCAAAGACTTTAATGAGAAAACCTGACCTTCTAATTTGGAGTTCTAAGAATACTCAAAATAAGCTTGTTGCTTTTGAGGTAGAAACCCACTCACGTGGGTTTAGATAAGGTTGAAAATATTGATTTAAATATCAAGTTTTACACTTTGAAAAAGGAACATACAAGTAGAAAGATAAGAGAAAAATCTCTGCAGGAAATAGAGAGGAGGCCGAGAGTTTTAGTAGAAAAGAAAACAAAACTTGGTTTTGAATGCTACTAAACACACATGAACATCTACAAACATCTTAAACAATAAGGTGGTTTGTTTATGTTCTCATGGTGGTTCTACATATTTGTTTCTTGACATTTGAAGAAGGTTTTGGCTAGCACCTTTGGAGCTTGCTTGCTTGGTGTGTTCACTTTTGGAGAGGAAGCATTTGAATCCTTGTACATCCATTCTTGTAGCTACCTCATCAAAGGTTGTTATTTCTATAAACACCCTATGTTGTCTTTTTAGTTTCAAGTAACTACATATGGATCCTTGGTGGGTTTTGGTTTCTAATCTTTAGATCTAAACATGTCAAAACCGCTTCCGTTGCAAATTATTTCAAAAGGACATGTTTAAAACCCAAAAGTAACCATGGTCAAAAAGCCTAAACCATAATTTTATCAAAATCCTTTTCAACAGGAACACCTAAAACCTATTGTGAGCTTTTGACCAGGGGAGAATTAAACTCTCTCTCATACCCATCTCTATATCTCTGATAGATTAGAATTACCACAAATGTCAGATCCACCAGATATAAAATCTATTACCTTGGCATCCGGCGGCGGGGATTTTGCTCTTTGCGGGATCCTGTCATGATCCTTGGTCTTGTTCTTTCCTTTGCCCAGAAATTCTTTGAGATATCCCTTGCTCAGGAGAAAGCCTATCTCCTTCCGCAAAGCGATACAATCCTCAGTTATATGGCCAAAGTCTTCGTGGAATGCACACCACTTGGACTTGTCCTTTCCCCTTGAGTTTCTCTCAAACTTGCGAGGCCTCCTGGCTTTTTCTCCAAGATCCTGCATAGCAAATAGCAAACCAGTCGTATCAAGAGAAAAACAATATTCAGACAACTTAGGATATTTTTCTTCGTCCTCGTCGTCTTCTACATTATTGACCCTGTGATTGTCCGGCTTAGAATACGGCTTGGATCTGTACGACTTGAAAGGTGCAGGTTCGGCTTTCCGGTTAGGTTGAGTGTAGCTTGTCAGAGCATTCACTCTTTGCTGGATCTTTTTATCATCTTCCAGCCTAATAAACCTCAATGCCCGGTTCCTGACTTCATCAAGGTTCCTGCAAGGATTCATAACAAGGTCTTCGTAAAATTGAGAATCCTTCTGTAGCCCCATCTTGAAGGCCTGGACTGCAGTGGCAACGTCAAGATTCGGGATATCCAGGGATTCCCGACCAAATTTGCTGACATAGTCTCGGAGGGATTCTCCGGGATTTTGAATTATCCTGTATAAGTCACTTGTTAATCTTTCAAAAGTTCTACTGCAAGAGAATTGATTGTTAAACATGTTAATTAAATGAGCGAATGAAGTAATAAAATATGGAGGAACATTAAGTAGCCATTTTAAGGCTGATCCTGTTAAGGTAGAGCCGAAGCCTTTGAATAAGCAGGCTTCCTTTAGGTCCAAGGGAATGGGGTTTATCTCCATCCTTTCCCTGTACTGCGCGACGTGCTCCTCAGGATTTGTAGTTCCATCGTACAACTTCATGTTAGGAGTCTGGAAGCGCTTGGGGATCTCAGCATCACATAATGGTGGAGCGAATCTGGAGATCCTGTGACTGGTAGAAGATATCTTCGGTATAGGTTGGACCACACCTGGTACACTGGAAAATCATCTCTCTTAACTTCTTTAACTCCTTGGCCATGGACGGAGTGATTCCTGTCTACTGCACAAATTCGTTAGCATTTGAAAATTGATTCAATGTGTTACCGTTCTCAGGATTTCGGAACGATGATCCCGGAGCAACTCCAAGATCCCGATTTGTCGTAACTCTGACAGCCGAGGTAGGGCCAACTGCAATAATCCCTGTTTTCAAGGGAAGAAAATCTCCCTTATGGATTTCTGAGGATCCTGAATAATCGAAATCCAAGATCCTTGGTTGCAGTGGGGTCGTCACTTACACTGGTTTCTTCGATTCCTTAACTTTCTCAATCTCCCGAAACAGTGCTTGGTTAGTCTTCCTCTGTTGTTCCATTTGTTGTTTCATCTCCGAGAACAGATCAAGGATATCATTGTTTGATACGATCACAGGTTCACCAGCAGGTATTCCGGATCTTTAAAAACCCACAGGAGTAGTTTTCTTAGGCTGATTAACATTTTTTTGAAATGGAGGAGGAGGAACAAGGTTGACCAAGCCAGAGCTCGAAAACGGAGCAGAAACATAAATATTTTTGGATTGGGACGACATCTTTGAAAATAGCTTCGAAAGATAGTGACTGAACACAAACTTTAGTAAAGATTTGAAGATGAAAAGCACCACTTGCCCCACGGTGGGCGCCAAATTGTTTTGGGTAAAAATTAACAAGACTAACTTTGTAACCAAATTTCGTTTGTGAGGTAGTGTGCTTGTAAAATCAATGTAAAACAAGGTAAGAACGTAAAAAGTGACACGGATGTTTACGAGGAAATCCCTTGATCGTTCATGATCTTTGGCATAAAACCTCGGGAGGTGACAATCGACACCTGCCTCGTTACTTCAATAAATGGTAAAGAATTACAAGTGTTGAGCAGCAAATGATCGATATCTAAGTGTTACAAGACTGATTGCGAGTGTATTCTATTGCTATGTGCGTTGTTGTGTGTTTTCTAATCTACCAAGCTGCTGATTTTATACATAGATCATACTAACTAACTATCTGAGAATCCCATAATCGACCAGGTCTTTAAATATGACCGTTGGAGGTCGTTCTACGCGTCTTCTACACGCTTATTTCAACCTCCAGATCGATTCTTCAGGAATTAAATTGACTTCACGTGTTTTATCTGCGTATTGATCAAGATAGAGGAAATATACAACGGTTAGATAATAAGGAAATTAAGGATACCGAAACCTGTCAGGATACCGAAGTATGTTAAAGATCCAAGATCTCTATCTGTAAAATGACCCCTAACACTATTTACATTTTTGGTCCCACTTCAAGCACATTTTTACTTTTCTGTCATTTACTTTACCGTAATTTACTTTTCTGTCATTTACTTTTCTACTTCACCAGCACACAAAACTCACTCACTAATTAAACTGGCTAAACAATAAAAAAAGTTGAGTATTGGAACTCGACCGTTTCCATTGGTTCGATACTTAGTTCTTACCTAAACTATATTATGCTACGATAGGTACACTTTCTATTGTGTGTGTTTTAAGTTTAAAGTAATTATCATTTTATAAATTTAAAACCTGATCTCGTGAAACCAATTCTAAAAAAATATATATATATATATTTTTATAACTTAAACAGTCATGGATCAAGTTTTTGGCGCCGTTGCCGGGGACACGGTGATTTCAAGAAAAAATTGAGGTAACGGATTAGCCTTTGAATCTTAACATTTTCCATCTGTTTTTCTATAATGTTTGTAGTAGGTAGTGTATGATCCATAGCTCCACTATTGGTTTATATCAACCTTTAGTAGAGCCCGAATGATTCTTTCATCGCCGATTACGAGAAAATCGTGTTAGAAAAATGGCCGTAGAAAACCACACTATTTCCGACTTTGCAAGACCGTCACTTAAGGATTTAGGGTATAACATCACAAGGCCGATAGTTGACGCTAACAACTTTGAGATTAAATCGCATGTCATTCATATGATCCAATCATCATGCACCTTCCATGGATTACCCGATGAAGATCCACATGCCCACATTGTAAATTTCCTCAAAATTTGTGACACTTTCAAACTGAACGGAGTTTCGAATGACGCAATTCGACTCCGAATGTTTCCCTTTTCCGTAAGGGAATGAGCTAAGGCATGGCTAAACTCTCTTCCTACTGGGTCAATCACTACATGGGATGATCTAGCTCAAAAATTCCTGTCGAAATACTTCCCTCCAGCAAAAACTACAAAATTGAGAAATGATATTACCACTTTCACCCAGAAAGATGGTGAATCACTATATGAGGCATGGGAACGTTTTAAGGACATGTTGAGGAAATGCCCTCACCATGGGCAAGTTTGGTTATAAGTATCATCATTTTACAATGGGTTGCATAATCAAGCTCGTCAGACACTTGACGCTACAAGAAGCTTACAACCTAATTGAGGAAATAGCTATGAACATCTACCAATGGTACAATCCAAGAACTGATAGGGGATCCAGGCAAGGAGTTCACTCTATCGATACTGTCACTTCATTTTCTGCTCAAGTAGATGCCCTCACCACTCGACTCAACCAAATTAGCAAGGGAAAAACGACCACTGAGACTACTGAAGAAGTAAAAAGCTTCACTGTAGATGCTGAGGATGTTGACTTTATCAGAACAAATCACCCATAGAACAACCCTACAGTAATACTTACAATCCTAGATGTAGAAACCACCCGAATTTAAGCTGGAAGGATAACAACCAGGGACAATCTGGCTTCGGACAACAACAACAGTTTCAACAAAGACAATCTCAAAACTTTCAGCCTCGTCAACAATTTCAGGGAACTAACAAGCCAAGTAATGGGTTAAGATTGGAGGACGCGGCAACTAAGTTGATTTCTACAACTGAAAGTCAATCCCTCTTAGCGGATGCTCGTTACATGCAATATGAGGAGAAGTTTAGTCTTCATGAAGCTGAGTTTAGGACACAGAAAGCAACTCTTTAGTCCATTGAGATACAACTAGGATAGATTGCAAAACTTCTATCCGAAAGGCAACCAGGATGTCTTCCAAGCAACACTGAACCTAATCCGAAAGCAAATTTAAGTGCTATCACTCTCAGAAATAGAAAGGTTTATCCAAAACCATAACTACCAGAAGAAGAGGAGGTTCAAACACCAATAGAGGAAATATTTACTAGGGTACCACTTCGTCCGCCTATCATAGAATCAACCGCTCAAGAATCGCCACCAAAGGAAAGTCCACAACCTGCTCTAGTGAAAGTCCACAACATGCTCCAGTCCTAACATTCGACAAAAAGAGATTTCAAATCTCATATACCGTACCCAGGAAGGCTAGTGAAGCAAAGGACTAATGAACAATATGATAAAGTTATCGAGCTTTTAAGCTAAATTCATGTCAATCTTCCTTTCCTGGATATAATACAACAAATGCCTAAGTACGGACGTTTCTTGAAGGATACCCTCACTAACAAAAGAAACATGGAAGAGGCAGTCAAAAAGACTAACCAATGTGTCGCTCTCATTGAACGATGCCTTCCAAAGAAACTATCAGATCCCGAAAAGTTTTCTTTACCATGTTCCATTGGACCACTGCCGATAACTTTCGTACTTGCTGACATGGGAGAAAGTGTGAAAGTAATGCCATATAACATGTTCAAAAGATTAAAGATTGGGAATCTGCAACCTGTCAATGCAACTATCGAACCTGCGGATGGTACTGTTAAATCACTTATAGGAGTCATTGAGAATTTACCGGTAAAAGTCGGCAAGTTCGTCTTCCCTGCCGACTTCATGGTCTTAGAAATGGGACCCGACTATTGTGTGCCTTTGATTTTGGGTCGCCCACTTTTAGCCACCGCCAGAGCTGCCATTGATATGAATGAAGGAATTCTGACACTTCGTGTTGGAAAACAATCGGTAACTTACAACATCAGAGGAAATGAATGCATATCCAATGATCCCTTTGAGATTGCACAATTCATCGATACCCTCTGGACTACCAACTGAAGAAAGCTAAGGAAAAAAACAAAGGAAAGAAACCAAACCTTGGCAAAAACCTTAACAACACTAACTGGATGGAAAACAACTGGGACAAATTACCAAAGTTAAAGGTCTTGAAGGAAAGAATGGGAGACACGGGGGAGTCCAAAGCCCCCATCAGAAGAAAGACAGATGAAGCACGTACGGGTTCGACCAACGACCCTTAAATAAATATGGCGCTTCTGGGAGGCAACCCAATGATCATGAATAAATTGAGAAGTTGGTGCATACGACAGAACGCATGGACCTCAGGTTTGGTTTTCCAAGTTTAAGTTTCTCGCACTTCAGCCCCGAGGAATGGCTTCTCGATACTAGTACCTTAGTAGCTTAACTACAACCTTTTTATTTTTTGTTTATGTTTGTATGTTTTTCTTTGTGTGTCAAGTAGCATAACATCACCAGTTAGTTTCTCTACTTCTTTAGGAGTTACACTCCACCTCTACAAGCTGGGGCGTCGACAAACACATCAAATTTCTGAGAAATTAGATGAAGTCTTTGAAGCGTAATGTTGACAATAGCAATAAGCATGAGCCATAGGTTATACACCGAATTGACCGGGGGAGTACCAGTTTCTTTTCCCTTAAAACTTCATGCATTTAAATTCCTGCATAGTATTTCATTACATGCATTTGTACATTGAGTGCAATGCACAGTTTTAAGTGTGAGGTGGGGAATTAGAGATCCAGGACAAACTTGTTTCCTCAAAGCAGTAAAAGTAAACTCGTGATTTTCTACCCATTTGACTAAAACCTTACTAAAAACTTATTTTTCTTAAAAACCCTAAAAAATTTTGAAAAATTTTAACCCTAAAATTTAAACATCTTTGAGTTCGCGCTTAATTAAACTAAAAAGGACACATGGCAAGTAGAAACGAATAGATATTTTGCATAACAAATCACTAAACCCTGTCCCATCCGTTTTTCATGTAAAAATAATCTGAGCTTTTCACGAGCATTATTATCATTATTTTTCGCATGGTCTTTCGTTTGTATACTGAGTGTTTTTGATCGAATCTTATGCATAATTAGAACTTGTGAGACTTATACATATAAAGAACATGAACTAGTAGATGTATGAAAATAATTGAGGCACCTAGGACTTTATTACCCTTATATATTATCCTTAAACCAAAACACCAAAAACAATATCCACCTAGATAGCCCTTTGAGCCTTAGCCTTTTCTTTTCTACTACCCACATTTATCATCGAACCAGCTTTTCATAAACACCGGTTATTGGCTAACTGTCTTCAATATGGAGAATTATTAGATTATCTTATGTCATTATTTCAAGTTTGCAACTGTTAAGACAATTTGGAAATAATCTTTTTCACTCAAGGAATTGGAATATAGAAGAAAGTGAATGTATTAGGAAGAATTAGCCGAACGATCTACAAGGAAGATACGGAAAAAATATTTCAAGGAAATTGAGGAAAAGGATTTATTGAAAAATTAGTTTTGATGATATGTTGTCTAAAAAAATGAAAAAAATGTGAAAAGAAAAAGAAAAGAGAGAAGTTGGTCTTTTACCGGTTAGACCATAAAGAGCTGGATATTATTTTGATTTTAATTTGCTTTCTTGTATTCATTTCACAAAGTATGAATTACCGCCCGAACTCCGAGAAAAAAGTTTTCAAAGCAACAAGTGATGTAAGAAAATGGTGGCACAAGAAAGAAAAACTACCACCATTCTGCGGCTTGTCAAAAAGCGCCGCCAAAAGAAGAGCCAAAAGATATGGAAAATGTGTGAAATGTGGCGAATGGAGCCACGATGGAAAATGCAGCAAGAATCAAACTTATTCCCAACGTGAGTATACACATCTGATCAAAGTAGGTGCTATTAGGTTACACGCAGAAAGAACCATACAAAAAGGCAGTAATGTGTATTACGCAGTGAGGGAAGAGTTGACCATGATAAAAGATATTGGTCTTGGCGATCTGGCCATAAACGAGCCCTCAAATTAGTTATACTCTCATGATCTGAGTATCGTAGAGGGACCCACTAGTATTTTCCATCTTAAGACATGAAGACTTAATTGTGTGTTCCACGTTAGCTGTAGCCTTTAAACCCTTTTGAATACCTAAAAACCAAAAAATATTTTCATTTCACCCTTTATTTTCCTTTTAGTCACATTACAACCCTTTTTAAGTTCTCTTGATTCATGCATATTACTTAGTGAATTGGTGGAGACTTGATTTGCATACAAGCATATGACCATTGCATAATTCTATTCGAACTTGAGTGTTCTGCTTGACTTACCTTATCCATATTGTAAGGATTAAACCTAATAGGCTAACGCATCAAGAAGTCACTAGGATGTTCAAAAAGCAAAGTTTTGAAGAAACAAGAAAGTATGCGGCCGCATACTTCATCAGGCCACATGCTTTAGGGCCAGCCGCATACTTGAAGTATGCAGTACATGCCCAGGCCCATCGAATACTTCTGTTTTGTTATAAATATATGTTTTTTTAGTCGTATTTGGGTTAGACGAGTTATTGAACGTATTATACTGTAATCTAAGGTGTTTTTTAGTGATACAAAAATCGCTTGATAGTTGATTGTTTCTTGTTCTCTTTATTTTACCTACAAGTTACGTGTCGAGTCTGTTTCCGCCAGGCTCAACACGTCGTTGAATCCGTTGATTGAAGGTCCTCAAGATTTCGAACCTTACAATTGGTATTAGAGCCTTAGCGCTCATTCGAAATGGATTTCTTTGACTCGTGAGGTATCAAAGTTACTGTTTTCGTTTGAATAAACTGGCTTGTTTGTTTTGGAAGAGTTTCTGGACAGATTCATAGGTTTTGGACCTTGTTTCTATCGTTTTTGTTAAAGAATTGAATTGTTTATATGATCTTTTCTGCTATTAATCGGAGTATACGGTTAAAACATCATCTGCAAAGTAATCGGTTTTGAAGTCTGTTGTTATTTGAAGTTTGCGGTATTCAAGTTTATAGTAATTTGAAGTTTACGGTAACCGTGTGTGGTATTCAAGTTTACAATAATTTGAAGTTTACAGTGTCTTTAAAGTTCACGAAAAAGTTTACGGTACTCAAATTTGCGGTTCTCAAGTTCGCGGTTACTTAAAGTTTGCGGTTTTCTCAGTTTTAAATTGATACTTGTTTATAGTGCAATCTAGTGTTGTTCCTTTGTTTGCGGTATTCACTGGGGTACCACTTCGTCCGCCAAATCAACCTCTCAAGAATAGCTACTAAAGGAAAGTCCACAACCTTCTCCAGTGAAAGTCCACAACATGCCCTGGTCCTAACATTCCGATAAAAAGAGCTTTCAAATCTCATATACCGAACATAGGAAGGCTAGTGAAGCAAAGGACTGATGAACAATATGATAAATTCATCAAGATTTTAAGCCCTCAAATCTGATATACCGTACCCAGGAAGGCAGTAATGTGTATTACGCAGTGAGGGAAGAGTTGAACATGATAAAAGATATTGGTTTTCGTAATCTGACCATAAACAAGCCATCGAATTAGTTATACCCTCATGATCTGAGTACTGTAGAGGGACCCACTAGTATTTTCCATCTTAAGCCATGAAGCCTTAACTGCGTGTTCCACGTTAGCTGTAGCCTTTAAACCCTTTTGAATCCCGAAAAACCCAAAAAGATTTTCATTTTCACCCTTTACTTTCTTTTTAGCCACATTACAACCCTTTTTAAGTCCTCTTGATTCATGCATATTACTTAGTTAATTGGTGGAGACTTGATTTGCATACAAGATTATGACCATTGCATAATTCGATTCGAACTTGAGTATTCTGCATGACTTACATTATCCATATTGTAAGGATTAAACCTAATGGCTAACGCATCAAGAATTCACCAGGATGTTCGGACGACAAGTTTTGAAAAAACAAGAAAGTATGCGGCCGCATACTTCATCAGGTCGCATACTTCAGGGCCAACCGCATACTTGAACTATGCGGTACAGGCCCAGGCCCACAGAATACTTCTGTTTTGTTATAAATAGATGTTTTTGTAGTCGTATTCAGGTTAGACGAGTTATTGAACGTATTGTACTGTAATCTAAGGTGTCATTCAGTAATACAAAATCATTTGATAGTTGATCGTTCTCTTTGTTTTACCTACAAGTCACGTGTCGAGTCTGTTTCCGCCTGGTTCAACACGCCGTTGAATCCGTTGATTGAAGATCCTATGGATTTCGAGCCTTACAATTGGTATTAGAGCCTTATATCTCATTTGGTGAAGCTTACAACGGATTTCTTTGACCCGTGACGTATCAAAGTTACTATTTTCGTTTGAATAAACTGGCTTGATTGTTTTGGAAGAGTTTCTTGATAGATTCAAAGGTTTTGGACCTTGTTTCTATCGTTTTTGTTGAAGAATTGGATTGTTTATTTGATCTTTTCTGCTGTTAATCGGATTATTCGGTTAAAACATCATCTGCAAAGTAATCGGTTTTGAAGTCTTCTGTTATTTGAAGTTTGCGGGTAAAAGTGTGCGGTATTCAAGTTTACGGTAATTTAAAGTTTACGGCTAATTTAAAGTTCACGAAGTTTGCGGTACTCAAGTTTGCGGTACTCAAGTTCTCTGTTACTTAAAGTTTTCGGTGTTGCAGTTTTCTTAGTTTTAAATTGATACTTGTTTTTAGTGCAATCTCGTGTTGTTCCTTTGTTTATTAAGTCATGACTGATAATACTGCTATGGATAATGAGATCGGTACCACAAATAGACTTCCCGTCTCACTAATGCCGATGATTTTGATAACTGGAAATACAGATATGAGAATTTTGCTAAGTATAAAGATTCATCCAAATGGAAGTCCATTGAGAAGGGTCCTACAATCCCTATGGTTCGAAATGCAAACAATGAGTTTGTTCCAAAGGATCCTGATCTTTACGTAGGTGAAGAAATTACTCAAACGGAGAAGGATTCGAAAGCATATGCCGGTTTGACAATGGCTCTGTCAACAGAAATTGCTCAAGGTTTCAAAGAGTTCAAGACTACAAAATCTCTCTTGGATGCATTAGTAGAAAGGTTTGAAGGCAATTTGGATATGCGAGAGAGTCAGAAAGATATGTTAAGACAAAAGTTTAACATGTTCAAATATGTTAAAGGAGAGAGCCTTGAATAACAGATAAACAGGTTCACTCACCTGATGACTGAAATAAGTATTACTGGTATTGAAATGACCAAGGGTGAGATAAACAAGAAGCTGCTCAACTCTCGGTCAATAAACTGGAACTTCAACATCACTACTATCAAGAGAACCAAGGACATGTATTCCACCTCGCTGAGTGAATTAATCTCCATTTTAAGGTCATATGAGATGGATGATCAGCAGAGGCAAATCATGTTTATGTCCGAAACAGAGCACCTAGTATCTCAAGGAAGTGCACTACTCTCCAGTATGTCATCTGCTCATACTCCAAATGTGTCTACTGTCTCCAACCTAATAGCCTTTGCTGCTCCTATTTAGCAGAATGCCTCACCTTGCTCAAATACTGTCAAAGCTGTTGAAATGAATGTTGCTTTGTTAAGTGTTTTCTTGAACAACTATAATGCAATGTTAGCTGGAAAACTTTCTCCAGCTAACCTAGTTGTGACAATCGAACCCTAGTCTAGGCGTAACCATAATCCAATTAACTTATATGGTTAGCATCGCAATTACCAAATCTTTTAAAGCCCTCTGTTAAGTCAATCTCATAACATCGAATTGTTCATAATCCGGAATCTAGGGTTCTTCATAAAATCGATTTGGGGGTTTTGACCTTAAACTCAACCTTAATCAAATTAAATTACTTGGTTAGATTCGTAATGATCAAATGAGTAAAAGCCCCATCATTTCAAAGATTTCTAACATCAGAAAATGTTCAAATTGAGTTCACGTTTTTAAATTAGGGTTCGGTTTCTAAAACGAGTATTAAACGGATTTAAACTTGTTATCATTGAAATTAAAACTACTCTCAAACTCGAAATGGAGCGACTAACAAAACCCCTCAATCCTAGTGCCTAATAGCGATCGAATTCGGTGATTTTGGAGTGGGATTGGATTCGAATCGCGATTGAGGGTAAGGGACTTGGTGTCTGTGAATATTAAAACCATATGGTCTGGGTTTTGTTCATAAGTTGCATCCCAGATCAGATGGTTAGTTCGTGTGGCTTGTTCACAGAAGACCCGGGTTCGAGTCCTCCAACTCCCTTTCTTTTTAAACAGATTTTTTAAATATTATTTTAATATAAAAACTTAACCCTATATTAAGTATACTAAAATAATAAAGTGTTTTAGCCAGGAAACGACCCGTAGGCAGGGGTTTGGTTTTATAACCTAAAATTAATATTATTCTCACTTTTAAAATAATATATTTATATTATTTTCAAAACCACGAATTCAAATAAAATAATATGTTTATATTATTTTCAACCCATGACTTCTATTATTAAATAATATATATTTTTATATTATTTCGCCTCGTTTATTTACCTCGTGTAACGTTTCAAACAAATTAATAATATAAATGTTTATATTATTTACTCACGTTTATATCTTCAAATAAAAATAATATATTTATTATTTTTGTCACGTAAATGATTATCGTATATTTTATACGAGTTCAAAAATAATATATTAATTATATTATTTTCCTAAACCATTATTGAATGGTACAAACGCACGGATATATTTAATTATTATTATATTCGTAATTAAGAAACCTTCGACACAAAACGTATTTATCTTAATAATTATATTAAGAAACCCTATATTTCCGTAGACACGTTCGTCTACTCATTGATCCTTAGAATACGTTAAGACATTCTAACCTTCCATGTCATTGTCACAATTCCCATTTTTATCCCTAATTTATGTGTTTATAATTTTAGGGCATTCGTAAGTCGTTTGAGACTTACACTCGTGGTTCCAACTTGTCCATTGTGTGATACTACCTACAACGCAACGCAGGTGAGTTTTCACGGCCCCTTTTAAACTGGGGGAGAAAACATGATGCAAACTCTTTTTGATTTTTGTACTTCATTTTATATCACTTGTTATGACTATGCGTAAACTCTATCATGAAAGTCCTCACATCGAACCGTTTAAATATGAATGTAGCGAGGCATGTTAGGTAGTACTACTGGGTTTGACAAACCTCACCCGCGTTAGTCGCGCTAACTCGATTGGATATCGAACGGGTGCAATATTGACTAAACGTGCACCGTGGTTGATAGACCTGGTGGGAGGCAATACAAACAGTCAGTTTACGGTTGCGAGCGTAATAGCAAACATGAACATGGGTTAGCTACTCATTGGTATATATGTGTTGATTGTACAATAAATCTGGTAAACGTTTATTTATATATTGAAACCTGTGAACTCACCAACCTCGTGTTGACACTTTTTCTTACATGTTTTCTCAGGACGCTAAGCTAAGACACAGGTGCACGTTAGGGCATGCATGGGATTCAACTGCTTTGCTTTGTGTCTATTTATGTTTGGTTGAATTATTATATTTGTACTTTGTTTGGTTTGGACGTTTGGACTTTGGTTTTGGGCGCGTGTATTTTGCGCATTTACTTTCTTTACGCTTCCGCATTGATACTTTGATTTAAAAGATATTTTCATTTTGAGTCCCATGTAGAGTTGTTCAATGTAACTAGTGTCTGAGATCCTGGTTTGTCACTTCCCAAAACGGTAAAACTCCATTAGTTGAAATTGGGGGTGTGACACTAGTGCAATATGATGTGGAGCAGATTCATCCTGATGACTTGGAAGAGATGGATATCAAGTGGCATATGGCAATGGCTGTGTATCATGCTAAGAAGTTCATTAAGAGAACCAGAAGAAACTCATTTGATGGTCCAGAGTCTAGAACTAAGAAGATTGGTTTTGATAAATCCAACTTGAGGTGCTACAACTGCAACAAACCTGGACACTTTGCCAGGGAATGCCTCAAGCCTAAGTTTGAAAAGGGAAGCTCATCAGGTAGTTCAGAAGAGAAGGAAGCAACTGTAGCTAGTAACAGCAAAACTTTGGTCAGTCAGCAAACTGCTGGATATGATTGGGGAGACCAGATTAATGCTTTGGAAATGAAGTTGTCAAATCATGCTCTCATGGAAAAAGTTGAAGAATCTTAGGTACACACATTTACCTGTTCTAATAACTGTGTAGAAAAAATAAATAGATATATGTGTGATAATGAGATGCTAATAAAAGAAATAACTCAACTTCGGTATGCCAATGTTGAGCACAAGCGGTCTGAAAATATTTTTAAAGACAAAATTGAGGCAAGTAAAAATGATTTTTCTAAACTTGAAATGGACTTTAGTAAAAGGAATGTCTTTATCGTGATGCTTTAAAAAGAATAGACGACCTTAGTTTAAAGGTGAATGACGCTGTGACTCAATTGGCAAACAATAAACTAACAATCAATCGATAGTTTATAACATGATAGATTCCCAAGTTTGAAAGAAAGGGAATCCAGGAATCGACTATCATGTAGTTGAGCATCCGTTCAATGGAAATTTTACCTCAATGCCCAGTGTTCAACATGAAGACGTTGAAATGAAATATGGCGTAGGCCGTAAGCCAGATCAACCTTCATCATCCACACAGTCAACGCCTGTGACTGTTGGTCCCGTACTAGAATGTGTGAATGTTACTAACCCGTCTAAGTCTTGTGCAGTAACATGATTAGTAGAGGGCACGGTGGAGGATTGTAGGGGTGATGTTGAGGAGGAGGGTCGTGTCTTAAAGTCCGATTCTAAGTCTGCGTCTTTTAAAAACAATTTGTCTAGTTTTCAAAATTCTGCTACTTTTGTTGGTTCTGCTTTGAATGTTGGTTTGAATAATGGTACTTTTGCAAAAAGGGATAAGTTGAAAAACAGTTTAAAATCCACAGTTGTGAAATGTGGTACTTTAGAAAAGGAAGAAAAACAAATTACGAATGGTAAAAATCATCAGTTTGTTAAAAATAAAAATCATTCTTTTAATCGAGAAAGTAGCAAACCATCAACAAGTCAGTCAAACTCGAAACAATTGCCTCAACGTTTTACCAAAAGCGAATTTTATGCAAATTTTGATAATCATCGTCATGCATTTGAGCAAAATGTTAGAAATTCTGATAAGAATTGTTTTAGAGCAAATCACAGAAATTATGATGGATATGATGACCAAATGTATGATAGAATGTTTTCTAGGAACTGTGAAAATGCAGGTTACTTTACAGGTTCTCCTCAATGGTCATCATAATGGGACAACAGATACTATGCCCTGTATCCGAGAAGGCAAACGTGCTATGTTTGTGGGAATCCCGGACACTTAGCTAGAAACTGCGTTCACAATCGTGAACACTTTGCTAGATATCCGAATGTTACTCAATGGGATAATGTGTATGAAAGGCCAATAAAGTCTAAAAGACCTAAGGTACAATGTCACTACATTCCCAAAGATAAACAATCGGATAGAAAACCTGGTTCTGTGCATAAATCTCAACACACTGTTAAAGAAAATAATGTTTTGAAACATAAACAAAAGAAATTTGTGAAACCCATAAGATTAGTTGTGCAAGGGTTCTATCAACAAGAGGGAATAGATTATGAGGAGGTATTTGCACCAGTTGCATGTCTTGAGGCCATTAGAATCTTTTTGGCCTATGCCTCATATATGAACTTCAAGGTATTTCAAATGGATATGAAGACAACATTCCTGTATGGAAAGGTTCAAGAAGAGATCTATGTGTGTCAGCCACCATGGTTTGAAGACACCAATCACCCAAAAAACGTCCACAAATTAGACAATGCTCTGTATAGTTTACATCAAGCACCGCGTGCATGGTATGCCACTCTAACGGAGCATTTGCTTGCAAATGGCTACACTCGGGGAGCCATTGATCAGACGTTTTTTCTTAAGGAACTGGGAGATGATCTCATTCTTGTTCAGATCTTTGTTGATGACATCATTTTTAGATTAACAAATGATGCACTGTGCAAAGAATTTGAAGAAGTGATGAAGAAGAAGTTTGAGATAGTTCAATGGGAGAAATGACCTTCTTTCTTGGGTTGCAAGTGAAGCAAAGCAATGACGGCATCCTGATTCATCAGGCTAAATATCTCAATGACATACTTATCAAGTTCAATTTTGCTGACTCCAAACCGGCCTCAACTCCCATGGCAACTCGACCTGTTCTTACTCCAGATTTAGGTGAACTTGGAATTGACCAACATCTATACATGTCAATGACTGGCTCGTTAATGTACATGACTGCCAGCCGTCCATACATTATGTTTATGGTTTGTCAGTGTGCACGATATCAGGCTAATCCTAAACTTTCTCACCTTAATGTTGTCAAAAGAATTTTTAAATACTTGAAGGGCAAGCCTCGGCTCGGCTTTGGTATCCAAAGTATTCGGAATTTAACTTGTTTGCTTTTACAGACAATGATCATGGAGGTTGCAATCTTGACAGAAAATCAACAACTTGAGGGTGCCAGTTTCTGGGGGAGAGACTAGTGTCATGGCAGTGCAAGAAACAGACCACCGTTTCGACTTCTACTTCTAAAGCTGAATATGTTGCCGCATCCGCATGTTGTTCTCAGGTTATCTGTATGCAACACTAATTGCTAGATTATGGTTTGAATTTCATTAACTCTCCTATTTTCTATGATAATTAAGCTGCATTACAGATTGTTAAGAACCCACTCCAACACTCTAAAACCAAGCATATTGACATAAGGGTGCATCACATTCGTGACTGTTTTGAAAGAAAGCTCATGCATCTTAAGCAAGTTTCCACTGATAATAATGTTTCTGGTATCTTTATTAAAGCTTTTGATTTAGCTAGATTCAATTTTCTGGTTGAATGTCTGAAAATGATCTCCTCTGATTAGAGGGTCGTAGGTTTTGGTCACCAAAAATATTTTTATTAGTTTTTAGTATGTTTAAATTTTGATTTATTACTTAAATGCAAAAGTTTAGGGGGAGAAATTTCCTAAAAACACCAAAACGATTTTATCTTTAAGTTTTTGTAGGTCCACATGACTCATCTTAGATCGATCTCGTGACAGGACGTCTCGTTAACGCGGAGTGCGGAATCCTATCGTATTAACGTTTTGTATATCAATCGACAATAGAAACAACAGGTAAATAAACTTTCTCTTTTATATCACCAAACAGAGTTTACAGAATACTTGATCGTTCAATCGTTCTCTCACGTGTGTTAAACAGACTATGTAAACTCTATATTTATAGACATCAGTTCTGTAGTAGGCGAACTTAACAAGTTCGCTTCAAAGATGCTTAGGCGAACTTAACAAGTTCGCCTCTAATAGACTAGGCGAACTTATCAAGTTCGCCTCTAGCAGAACTTGTACTTATACTTAGACAAAACTAAACAATTACATAAAAAACATAAAGACAATAAGACCTAAACTATTACAAAGCTTTTGTCATACAATCTATGTCCTAACAGACTCCCCCTTGACAATAGCTTGATCTTCTGTCTTCAGTCTTTATGACGAGCTCTACCAGTTATCTGGTAATCTGCTTCCTGCATGCACTCCATATCTTTGACATATCTCCAACACTCTTTTATACTGCAATCCTTGTTCTCTCCATTCATCAGTGAACATGATCTCATTCTTTCTTAACGTCATCTGATCTTTCTTTGAGAAATTAATAAGATTCATTGCATCACAGAAACTAACAATGACCTTATTATCTTTATCATCAATCCTAGCTTCACCAGTATTCACATCTACATACCACCATTTCATATTCCCCAGAAAATCTTGTGGAATTTTCTTCAATGGTATCTTCTGTACAACACGTACTGGCTTGAACTTATACTTCCAAGTCACATTCTTAGTTTTTTGATCTATGATCTTCACTCTTTTTCCCTTTTATGGTTTTAACCTTTCATACTTCCCTGATCCACCTTCTCTCTTTATCAAATTGTCAATCACATCGGCTAATCCACACTTTGATCAATTAATAAATGGTTTCGTAGCTAGACCATTCATTTCACACCTTGGCAAGTTATTGAAATACTTGATCCTAGGCTTTAAGTATTGAACACCATCAGATCTTTTAAGAGCAAACAACTTAGTGTCATCATTATAAAACCAACTAATGATCTTTCCAATACACCTCTCTTTGTTCACATATCTTTCTTTCTGAGCAGGTTGTATAGGTGACTTTGGTAGTACTTTCATCCAAATGTTAACGACTTATCTCCACTGTTCTCTAGTCATTCTTATATTTCTATACATCACAGGTTCTTCATTCAGCTTAGGAGACACAGTATGAGTAGTATCAACATTAGAATCTATTTTGGATTGAGCAGTATCACCAGGTGTAGTGATGTCTTCAACAGAGTCCATAGAATATGTTACTCCATCATAAGAAAACTCAGGAATAACATCATCTTCGATGAAGTTATACGGAACATTCAGACCATCACTTCCTTCATATGTAACCTTAGATTTACTCTTTTCTATTTCAATCTCTACAATCTCTCCTTCTTCAACTTCATTATCCAACACATCTTCTTCATCATCATCATCATCAAATAACTTGTCTATATCATCCAAACATTCTAATTTCTCATCTTCTTCTTCTTCAGAATCTTGAAAGAATTCCAATAATAATATTTCTTCATTCACTCTAGAATCATGCTTGGTTCCTTCAATAGTATGTGATGTCGACTCCCCCTGAGCTCTGGATATTGGATTCACGTTAGTGTATTGACGATGACCCTCAACATTACCACTAGGATCATTGTCATCATTATCTTTTCATTGAATTGATTCAGCATGACACGTATCATGTAGCCTTAACTCCCCCTGAGCGTCAAGACGCTCAACAAGCTTAGACACCAATAACTGCATGTCAGCAATCTGTGTAGCTTGAGCTTGAAGGACCAACTGTCTTTGAGAATCTGTAGACACAAGCGTATCTACTTGAGTCTGTAAAGCTAGCACCTGTGATTCAAGGAATGTAATTCATTCAGAATCAGACGGCTTTGAAGGACCAGCTTTAGATGTGTGTGGAACATGTGGAGAAAGCACTGGAGATGTATGTGTAGAAGCAGGAGGTGTAATCAATAAGGAAGCAACAAAATTAGCATCCTCAACAGCTTGAGATGAATGAGCAGCAACAATAGAAGCGTACATAAGCTTCTGAGCTTTAGGAACTGGAATAGCATCACTATCCGAGTCAGAACTTTCATCTATTAATACGTTTCCCCACATTAGCCAATGGTAACGTAGCCAACCTTGCATAATGATCTGAGCTAAAATCTCTAGATGAATCAGTATCAGTAGCTTCAGAATCAGGTAAGATAGTATCACCGGAACTCGTATCTACAACGTTGCCTTCAGCTTCATGAATAGGTGAGTTCACAGCTTCATGATCAAAATCATCCATATTCATACCCAAATCTTGAGCATTATCTTGATCAATCTCTTCTTGAACTGGTTCATTAATAGGAATTTGAACCTGTTCTTGTGGAATAGAAACTTGTTGTTGTTGTTGAGCAAGAACTTGTTGTTGTTGTTCAGGAACTTATTGTTGAACTGGAACTGGTTGTTGAATTGGAATTTGATTCTAGACTTGTCCTTGTACTAACTCCTCAGGATGAAACGATTGATCATTAGGTGGCTCAACATAATTAGGATTGATTATGTGACCAAACAGAGGAGTTGGAACAGGAATTAGAGCAGCATTTTGTTGTTTCACCTTAGTACAATTAGTAAAGATCCTTTTTGACATTGGAGTCAAAGTTAAACGGATTGGATGCTGAGGTAAATCCGGAATTAAATGATTTAAAATCATTTGCACGAACCTAGGATACATAAGGAACCCTTGACCTTCTAGAGGATTGATTTTCATGACCAACTCATGGTAGATATATAAAGCAAAGTTAAACTGTTTGTTGAGGGTCAAAGCAACCATAGCAGCTTGTAGTGCACTCTTCAACCCATCAGAACCAGCCTTTCTTGGAGACAGACATTGTATGATGACGTGCATAAAATATCTCTATCCGCCAACTAAACCTCCTTTTCTTGCTTGTGTATCATTTGGTCTTCCTCTGTAACCCATCCGTTGAAAACACCCCATTATCAGTGTTCCAGGATATGACATAGGATCATCAACAGCACCTCCTAATGCCAATGCAGCACGGATAGTTTCCACTGAAATAGCTACCTCCGTATTATTCATTGTAGCATGAAGTACGTGAGGTTCAACATCTGTAGGTCCCTCGGGTGTGGCGGATCGTCACATGCAAGTGGGTCTACTAGTCGGATCGGGTGCGGAATACCCGTGACTAGGTGGAGAGTCTTACAACACAAAGTAAACCGACAAGATGATCACTTTAAACTTTCGTCTATTATAAACACTTGAAGGTTACAGAGAGAAATACTGAGATTACAAGTTCTGCGTATTTGCTACTATGACTGTGCACTTATCTACTGTCAACCATTCCTATTTATACACGACCTGATGCCTGCGCACTTAGCAAGTGCGCAAGGCAATTTGCTCATGCATACTTAGCAAGTACGCAAAGGTATTCTTGCGTACTTGCTAAGTACGCAGGAACTAATTCCTGCGCACATACAAGTGCGCAAAACACTTAGAGAAATTTGCAACAAGCAATATGTAAAAGTAAATACAACTCGATTTCTAATACATACAGACACTTACAAACAAAGACAAATACATACATGAAAGTACAAAACTAAGACTCTATCTATCCAGAGTGTTTGTCACAGGAAAGTGCTTCAACAAACTCCCCCTTGACAACAGCTCTGGATCACCTTCGATCTTTAGTCTTCAGTCTTTATAGCTATGCATCTTTAGCTTCCATCTTCTTCTTATAGTCAAGGCAAAACTTGTTCACCTTGTTATATTTAGAAGCAAGGAATTTCGTCCACTCGTCAGTATGTATGCAAGCCAGTGCCTCCAGATCTTTCACAGAGAAGTTAATGAAGCGGACTTTATCAAATACTCTGATTAGTTCCCTCGGCACTGAGCTTCCGCTGTCTGACCAAACCTTTCCCATGATCACTGCCTCGCCCGTTTTTGGATCTACGTACCAGTACCACATGTCACCAAGAATATCCTGAGATAACTTGCTCAGGGGAATCTTAGTTTCACATAGCACTGGCTTGTATACCAGTTTCTTTAAGTACTTCTTAGTCACAGGATGTCTAGCTTTCTTATCCTTGACTCTTTTGGGCACTTGAGGCTTGAACACTTCGAACTTCCCAGATCTTGCTTCCCGCTGCAGAACCTGCCACAAACCCATCGCCACTGCGTGATTAGAATGACCCAGCAGCTCTCGGTTTTCTAGGTTCACAAGGTCGTATTTGGGTAAGGAGTTGAATGCTTCACTGGTTGGTTTCATGTATTGAACCCCCTCCAGATCTTTTGATTGCAAACAACTGCTTATCCTCCTCGAACCTTACAGCCAAGATCATCCCTGTTGTCCCTTGTTTGTCTATGATAGATGTGTTCTGCCAAACAGGAGCTGGACCCTTAGATGAGGTAGAAGGCATATCTTTTTCTTTCGGTGCCTCCGGATCCTCAGGTGTAGGGTCAACTGGGGAGGCTTCAGTCGAGGCTTCAACATTACTAGCATGCTTGAGTGAACCTGTGTCGAGCTGTGCTTCGAAGGATGGAACTTCAAAGATCTCTCCATCTTCTAACTCAAACTCTCCTTCCCCGTCGCCCTTGGGAACTTCTATCACTACATCATCATCATCATCTTCATCCCAATCATCACCAGAGTCGATCTCTCATTCTTCTAGGTTGTAGAGAGCATCGATCTATGCTTCCTTGGAATAGGCAGGCTCTAAGTATAAGATCTCATCGTCAGATAGATCCTTAAGCACATCAGCCGCAGACTTTCCTTTGTCAACACCACCACCAAAAGTATTTCTACCCTCTTGATGAGTAGACTCCCCCTTAGCCATTGGAATAGCAGAAATGGACACGATTGCCAAAGCTTGGTGCTCACTCCCACTAGGACCGACTTCAGGATCCTTGTCTTTGTCGTCATCCTTTGTCAAATCCACAGGATGACAAGCTTCATCACCAGTAGTTGTCTTTTCTGTCTCCTTCTCCTTATATTTCTCTTTATATTTCTCCCCCTGAGCATCAAGCTTCTTGGTCATATCAACAATTAGTTTGACCATCATTTCATGCTCTTTCTGCTGCATATCAAACTGAAGCTCGAGAGACGACCTGTGCCCGAGAATTAAGTTGTTTGTCTTGGTCAGCAGCTCATTCTAGGCCATTATGTTCTTCAGTCTCTCATCTGTCCCCGTTCTCTGGCTTCGTATAATTCTAACTTCGTCCACCAACGAATTAATCTGTGCTTGTTGAGCATTAGATTCATCCTTTAACTTCTGAATAGTTTCCAACATACCAGCAACTTGGGTTTCTAGAATCACTATCCTTTCTTCATTAGGATTAGGATGTCTGGAGGTAGATGCTTCAGCATTGTGAATTGGGGAGGAGAAGATAATATCGAAGTCAAACCCTTGAGTAAATTCTCCGTAGTTGAATGGTTGACTTATCGGTTCAATGGTGGTTGTTGGGATTGAGGATGTGATGACGGTTATAGGTGTTATGGAAGGGGTGATGGTGACTGACTCCATGAGAATTGGAGTAATCACCGCCACCTGGACATATGTGACAGGGAGGGTCATTATCACAGGAACCTCCTCTGTGATTGAAGTGACTGCCACCTCAGGTTGTACCTGTGGCCTCCTCCTCTGTTTCCGGTATAATTGCTGTGAAGGTGGGGTAGAGGCTGAATCAGTACTTGCAGCTGGAACTTGTACTTGCTGCAGAGTAGTAACCTCCACCTCACTGGGAATAGCAAGTTGCTGCCTATCCCCTCTGTTCTTGTTTACACTTTCACGCCTTTGTCTCTGTATAGCAGTGTCAGAGTCAGAATCTGGCTCATATTCGCTGCTTGAAGCTTGTCACTTTCTCTTTGAGGACGACTCAGGTAGGGTTACCTTCTTCGTTCTCCTCGGGTGAACCTGCGATGGTGCATCATCGGAATCAGAAGAATCAGACTCTGTCTCTTCCGAGTCGGATCCCTCAGCACCATCATGACCTTCTTCTTCGTCTCCATTTTCCGACGATCCATCTACACTTTCAACTTCCTCCTCTTGTTGTTGTTCATTTGAATGTTCACTCAACTCAGGCTTCGAATCATGACTATACCATCTCCAGTCAGCCGGTGCCACATAAGCTTCGTTTATTAGGTGGCCAAAAAGTGTTGTATGCTCAGGGGTAGGTTCTACACTGCCAGGCTTTAAAAACTGTGCAAACACTCTTTTGTCCACCCTTTTAACTTGCAATCTCTCCCCAGTTGCAGGTAGGTTTGGCAACGCATCGTCAATCAGAAGTTGCATAAACCTTGGGTATAATAAGAACTTGAACCTCTCAGCCGTGTTAATCTGATCATTGATGGCTTTGAATATGTATCATGAGAAGTTGTAGCCCTTATTGAGAGATAAGCCAACCATGGCAGCAGCAAGGTCATGACCCATTGCATCCTTTCCATCTTTTCTTGAGGAGATGCACATGATCATGATGTGGGAAAAATATCTCCATTGATCAAGCACCCACATTTTCTTGTAAGAAGCGTAGTCTCTCACACCGACATACCCCATTTGTTGCCTCCAACATCCATCCACAAAGTAGTCAGGATAGGCTGTCGGGTCGGTGGAAAGATCTCTGAATTGCAAGACCCGTCTAATTGTGTCTTCAGAGAAGGCGATATCATGACCCGCAACGGTAGCCCTTATAACATTGGGGGTTACCGTGCAATCTTGCTCTGCGGTCTCCCAAAATTGCTCAAGATAAGGTCTTGAAACTATAGGGTCAGCTGAAATAGCATAGCTGATTCTTGAATGGTTCAAGAAATCAACTATTTCTCGGTACTGCAGAGCTGCACCTTTCCATTCAGGTTGAGTATGAGCCAGAAGATTGAACTCATTCGTAAATGCACGAGCCATAATCTGCAAAAACACACAGAGAACATAATCAGAACAACAAGTTTCATTGGAATTGAATAAACATGACTCAGTATAGCAGTTACTCTTTGAGTTGAATTTCCAGACTTAGAAATTTTTCCCAAGTGTTGGTCCTGCGTACTTATTAAGTACGCAGGAATTTCCTCTTGCGTACTTAACAAGTACGCATTAATTGATTCCTGCGTAGTTGTTAAGTGCGTAGGAAACGCACTTGTTCAAAATTCCAGAAATCTAAGAAATCAACAGATGTTCAAGAATTGGGTAGATTAGGTCACCACAAGGTCGGAATCAGTGATTACGACCCATGGAACCAACATCAACACCAAATCACTGCTGCATTGGTCCAATTTTGACCTAAAAGACGACCAATCGAACCGACGGTCAAATCCAAGCCCAAGGTCAAAAACAAAGGATTAAACGGACGATTAAGGTGTGATTAAGAGTCGATTAATGATTCTAAGCAAGTTTTTGTTTTCACGAATTAACAAAACAACCAATAATTTGTCTAAAATCAGTATTAAACCCTAAATTTTTTAAGTTTCTGAATCGGTCCATAATCGGGATTTTGTGAATGGATTGAGTCTAGATTATCACCAATAGAATGTAGTACAAAGATGACACTAGTAACGGGATGAAAAATCAGTTTGGAACACTCGGATTTTTGAGGAAATGTTGCGAAGGGAATTGAACAGTCGTTTGAGTTTGAATGTGATAAAGATCTGAAAAGTTTTCTAACTCCTGTATATATACCCAACACATAATGGTCTTGCGTACTTGTTAAGTGCGCAAGCTTTAACTCCTGCGTACTTACTAGTGCGCAAGACTTAACTCCTGCGTACTTGTTAAGGACGCAGGGCTTACTTCATACGCACTTGTCAAGTACGCAGAAACCCTTAAGTGAGCAAACTTTCAACTCAAATTATGAAGATTTCAAGTCAAATAACGAACAAGATAAACAACATTCAATCAAGAGGATTCAAAATCAATTCAGGAAGGTTAAACACAAATATTTTTGGTTTTTCTGATTAAGATTGAACTATACACAAACTTCAAATCTTTTTGATCTTTTCTTGATAGAAATATACACTGTTTCACGTAAAATATTTTTGATCAAAGACACGAGCAGAGGATCATATCAGGCTAACTTATAGCAAAAATGATACAATATAAACATCAAATAATATGGGATCATGTCATGGATTACTATTTATTCATACGTAATAAGCACATAAACAAGTAATTCATGTTGATAATATTATAAGATTTGAAACTATAAGCATATTTGTATCACGTTGTAGATGCATGATATGTCCCTAATCCCTTGTAATATGTATTTCATCTATGTTTAATGTAACTATTTGATATATTAATGAAATTACATGTTTATCCTTAATGTTTACTCATATATAACGACTGTGTATTAAACGATCTGATAAATAGCGATAACGTTGATCAATCGTGCTAATGAAAGGCCCATTCGCATGAATGGATCATGAGAATGATCCATTCGCGCGAATAGCTCATGAGAATGATTCATTCGCTAGAATAAGTCATGAGAATGATTCATTTGTACGAATGAACCATTCTGATGATTCATTCTTACGAATGAACCATTCTGCTGATTCATTCGCACGAATGAGTCCATTCACATGGCTCATTCGTACGAATGGCCTCAGCACTATATATAGAACTTTCACTTCATGAGCACATATACAACACATATACACATAGAAGAGACTAACCAGAGCAGAACCAGACTAAGCAACAGAACACACAAACTCTTTGCACATGTATTGTCGAATCTCTGTCCGTTGAGAGTTTCCAGGTCTTGTATCCAACTTCTCTACACCAAAGGGTCGATAGAAACCTTCGTTTCGACATCTAATCTGCTCGTTTCTTACGACCCGATCCGTGTCATAGATTGGATTGCCAATCAAATCGGATTCCGCATGATTTGGTTCGGTTAATGTGTTGAATCATTGGATCAAGGTAGATCCCGATCCAACAAAGTGGTATCAGAGCCATTGTGCTCTAGATTCAACATAGAAAATCTAATCTTGCTTTTTCTAGCTACTTGAATGTTATAAAGATCACTTGATCGTTGTTTAGCCACGTTCAAAACTTGTGATTATTGCTTCTGAGTGATCTGATCGTTTCAGTTTCCAGATCTGATAATAGGCTCAATCATTGGTGCTTTTTGGTGCAAAAAAGTCAAACAGCCCTCTGTCGTACGAATGGCTACTATGATGAACTTCATTCGCACGAATGGCTCCTACCATTCGCACGAATAGATCAAGTCTCCCGCTCATTTGTTCAAACTTCCAATCGCACGAATAGAAAATTCCATTCGCACGAATAGAAAATTCCATTCGCACGAATAGAAAATTCCATTCGCACGAATAGAAAATTCCATTCGCACGAATAGACTCATTCGCATAAATCTCTTCTGAATTTTTTTTTGTGTCGAAAAACTTCGTTTTTTACCATGCCGGACTTAGCCTTTGTTGCCAGTCAGAACAGTAAAATCCAAAACTTGTTATTAATCGATAATGAAGCTGGAAATGCTAACAAGGCTCCAAAACTCATGACAATGGACGAATATCATCACTGGAAAAACCGGTTTGAGATACACATTAATGGAGTTGATACAAACTTATGGATGATGATAGAGAATGGATATCAAAAAGTGTTGAATGAGGATGGAACTCCTGTTTTGGCTTCTCTTTTAAGCGAACAACAAAGAAAAGATTATGACTTAGAAAAGAAGGCATATGCTATCTTATCTCAGGCCATATCAAGAGAAATATTTCATCAATTCAGGCAGTTTACATCTTCAAAATCTCCGTGGGTTGCCTTAGAACAACGTCACGAAGGAAATGCTTCGTTGAAAGCTATCAATGCTAAGGCCATTAAGAAGGAATTTGATAATTTCATGTATATTGGGAATGAGTCCTTAGATGATCTATTTGAGAGATTCTATCACTTGATGAGTGAATTGCATGCCCATGAGATCAAAACAACGAAAGAAGAAAAGGTTCAATGCATGGCAGATGCGCTACCACCAAAATGGGATTCATTCTTGATGGTTCTCAAACAGAACAATACTCTTGAAACCATTGATATCAATGAATTTCTTCAGAAATTAAGAGAACAAGAGGTGATGAATAAGTGGAAGTTAAAGAAAGGCGTATAAGCTCAGGATCCTTCATTGTACTATTCCACATCAACTTAACAAAATGCTCCTTTGCAGACTGCGTTTGTATCAAACATGTCAAATGTATCAGCCAGCCAGTCTTCAACAGCTCATGCTTCAGTTTCATCAAGCTCGGTTCCACAGCAGGGAAATACTGCTAGTACTCCTCCACCAAGCCCCATTAAATTGCAAATAGACAACTTCGACAAGGTTACTATCGAAGTGGCCAAGGAACACATGGCACTGTTGTCTACCGTTGTCAATTCATATGACAGTCTTGTTGCTGGATAGGTTGGAAACAGTCATCTGACAGCAGAAGACTATGCTCAGATTGATAAGGATGAAATGAATCGAATTGATATAATGTGGGCTCTTGCAAGTGCAGTCAGAAGAGCGAGAGATTATGTAAAAAGGACAGGAAAAACTCTCGAAGGGAACAAAGACACTACTTATGGTTTTGATCTGTCTGCTGTTGTTTGTTTTAACTGTGGTGAGAAAGGGCATTTTGCTAGGCAATGTGAAAAGCCTAAACAGACTGGAAACCGCAACCCTTTCAACAACCGTCAAAGCCAACCGAAGCCACAAAATCAAAATACAGAAACAAACCTTGTTCCAGTTACTCTTGCACAAGATAAGGACACTTCAAGTGGAACAAAAGCTATGGTTGTTCAAACAGATGAGACTGTTGATTGGTCTTTTAAATTTGGAGCTGATGGCAGTTCAGGGGATAGAGCTTACATGGCAAAGGCTGTAGAAATCAATGAAGAATCAGATTCTAATGCTGAGAGAGATTGCTTCAGAAAGTTCATCAGCTGAAGACCACATCTTCAAACAGTTATGGCTTCACAGCTGAGAATGAAGAAAAATCATCTGTCATCTCTTCAAGTCAATCGACAGCTGATGTGGATGATAACAATTCCTCTTCTGAATCTACCTGTAGCTGTGCTTTTATGGTAAAAACATCCACAGGCATTCAGGTAAATTCTGATAGTTTTGAAAGTGAGTCTGAATCTCAACCGTGTTTAATTTGTGATGAACTTGAGAAGAAAGTTGAGACACTTAAAAGTCACAACACAGACTTAATTGCTGATTTAACTAATTGTCTTGAAGCAAACCGTGTTTTAAAGGGAAACGAACTTGCCTTCAAAAACAAAATTGATCCTTTAAACAGGCAAGTTCATGAATTAGAAATCTGTGTTATCAACAAACAAAATGCCATCACTTTTTATTTAAACACGATTGATGAAACAAAGAAAAAGCTGGCGCTTGTCGAATGTGATTATGAAACTTTAAATCAAAAGCTGAAAAGTTATTCAAATTCTTCTTACCTTCTTGATTACATGATTTCACGGCGTACAGGAAAGAAAAATGCTGGGTTTGAGTATAAAAATTGTCCTCCACCGGTGTTGAATACTATGGTAAACACACCGGATGATAACCCAATCATTGACTTTAAGGTCAAAACGCCACTTGTCGTGATCCAACCGAAAACAAAATTTCTCAACCAAAGGTTAACGATAATGGTGCTTCAACCTCGAAGTCCCAGTGTGTTGATGGAATGGTAGAAGAGTGGGATGAAGACGACGATGAGTGTCCTACTCGTGGTTTGGGACACAAAAACTCGTCTGCTCCACAGAATGACAACATTGGTATTTCAAAATCTGCTTCTAAAAATGTTTTTAAAATTAAACCAACCAATTGCCGTCCATCTTATCCCACTACTTCTGATCAGAAGAGTCAAGTAACCAAAGCCTCAATCAAAAAGGTTAATTTTGTTAAAGCTGGAGAGTCTGTTCAATCAAACAAGTCACTCTCTTCAGCTGAACAAAAAGAAGCTAAGGCTGGTGGTTCAAAAACTCACCAAAGTGAAAATCAATACAGATCTCCGAGGTTGGTTGAGCGGAGATACTGTTTTGAGTGCGGTACAAAGTGACACGTTGTTGTCAACTGTCCTTATCTTCAGAAGCCAAGTAAAAGAGTTAACCATTTTCCAGAAAATAAACAAAAGTTTTTAAAGTCAAAATCTAACTCTTTTACCCAACAACAAGTGCATCAAAAGAAAGTTAAACAAAAGATGCATGACTTGTTGGTCTCTGATTCGAGTTCCACACCTGTACAAATCGTTAAGCAATCCACTGTTTACCACAAACAGTCGTTGCACAAACAACATGTGTGGAAAGCAAAATCAGATGATGCTTCTGACGACTGTACTTCAAAATCAAATGGTTGTTCCAAAAATCCACAAGGACAGTGGATGGATTGTGCTGTTGTAGATGAGACTGGGAAACCCAAGACCGTAAAGGCTTGGGTTCCTAACCTAAACTAATTACTTTCCTTCTTGTGCAGGTTGTCCTTTATAATCCTATTAGCAATAATTGGATTATTGATAGTGGGGCATCCAGGCACATGACTGGGAACTTAGCTCTCCTTTTCGACGTCAGAAATATCAAAGGGGGCTATGTTTCATTTGCAGGCGATAAAGGTGGTTTTATCTCAGCTCAGGGAACACTGTCTAATGAAGCTGTCAGCTTTGAGAAGGTTAACTTTGTCAAACAGTTGGATAACAACTTGCTTTCTGTTTCTCAAATCTGTGATAAGGAGTTCAAGGTTCTTTTTGATGACAAGCATTGTTATATCTTGAAAAAGGAGTTTATGATTCCAGAAGACATGGTGGTTATGTCTGCTCCAAGAGTGAATGATCTTTATATTCTTGACATGTCACAAGCATCATACTCAGTGTCCACAGCATCATGTTTTGTTTCAAAAGCCACTGAGAAGGATTCTATTTTATGGCACAAAAGAATGGGACATCTCAGTCTCAGAAAAATGAATCATTTGGTGCACAAAAATCTTGTTGAAGGAGTCACTGTGAAAAGTTTTCATCTTCCTGACGTGTGTGTTTCTTGCAAGAAAGGCAAACAAACCAAGAAATCTCATAAACCCAAATCTCAACATTCCATCACTATACCACTAGAGCTCTTACACATGGACTTGTTTGGTCCTATCAACCGGAAGAGCATTGCTGGAGACTTATATTATTTGGTTGTGACGGATGAGTATTCAAGATATTCTTAGGTGATGTTCTTAAAAGAAAAATCTGAAACTTTTGAATATGTGGAGATTCTGATTACCAAATTGGAGTCTCTGTATAAGTTAAAGGTTAGGAGGATCCGTTCGGACAATGGTACTGAATTTAAAAATCACCTTATGGAAACTTTCTGTCAAAAACTTGGTATTCACCATGAATTCAGTGCGCCATATGTTCCACAAATGAACGGTGTTGCTGAGAGGAAGAATCGGACCTTGATAGAAGCTGCAAGGACTATGCTCGCTGACTCAAACTTACCCGTGCAGTTCTGGAATGAAGCTATTGCTAATGCGTGTTACACGCTCAACCGGGTTCTAGTTGTCAAGCGTCACGATAAAACTTGCTTTGAATTGTTGCATCGACAAAAACCGAACTTACAGTATCTTGAACCGTTCGGCGCTCCATGTACCATGTTGAAAAAGGATGCTCATGGCAAGTTTAACGAGAAAGTAGAGGAAGGTTACTTCTTAGGGTACAGCACTCCCAATAAAAGAGTTTACAACAAAGCTTCTGGGAATGTAGAAGAATGGTACCATGTTGATGTTCAAAAGTATACCTCTCCTGCTGCTGGAAAAGGTCTTCCTTAGATGTTTGATTATGAAGAACTTTTTGCCTCGTTTAATCTTCCTCCAGAATGTTCAGATGAGGAGGTTGCTGTTCAAATGATGTATGATGCTCAAAACGCACCTGATGAACATGTGCAACCTACTCCCTCATCATCTGACATTCCTGAGTCCTCCAATAACACACAAGTCACACAGGATGATGACTCTTCTTCTTCTTCAGAGTATGAGGGTTCTCGACAAGAAATAGACCAGGTGATTGAAGATCCTTCCCATGATGTTGTACAATTGAGTGATGATGTTTCACATTCTGTGGCAATTGAACAGAGTATCACAAACCTTGATCAAACTGTTGAGGTTCCTGCTCATCCTGTGGGTAGGATTGATAGAATTCATCCTCAACAGAACATTATTGGTGATCCCACATCTGGTGTTAAAACTAGGGCTCAGATCAACTCTGGAGTCTACTCAGAAATCATGGAATCTGGTGTAGTCAACGATTGTGCGCATTCATGTTTCATCTCGCAAATCGAACCACGGTCTATAACAGATGCTTTAAAAGAAGAATCTTGGGTAAATGCAATGCAGGAAGAACTACTCCAATTTCAGAAGCTCGGAGTTTGGAAGTTAGTTGATTTACCAAAAGGAGCTAAGAAGATTGGTACTCGATGGGTTCTTCGTTGCAAAAGGGATGATCAAGGAATAGTCATAAGAAATAAGGCTCATTTGGTCGTTCAGGGATTTAGGCAAATTGAAGGTATAGATTACAATGAAGTGTTTGCACCGGTTGCTCGTCTGGAAGCAATTCGAATTTTTCTTGCTTATGCATCCTACAAAAGGTTCAAAGTCTATCAAATGGATGTAAAGAGTGCTTTCCTTCATGGAGAAATCAGTGAAGTCGTATACGTTAGTCAACCTCCCGGGTTTGAAGATCCTATGCATCGTGACCGTGTCTACAAATTGGACAAGGCACTGTACGGATTGCACCAAGCTCCGCGAGCGTGGTACGAGACACTTTCCACTCATCTTCTGAACAATGGTTTTAGAAGAGGTGTCATCGACTGCACGTTGTTCATTAGAGAAAAGGGTGGAGAACTTTTAATGGTACAGGTATACGTGGATGACATTATTTTCGCATCGACGAATGATGTTCTGTGCAAAGAATTTGAAAGAGTTATGCAGGACAAGTTCGAGATGAGTTCCATGGGAGAGATGAAGTTCTTTCTAGGGCTACAAGTAGATCAATCTGAGACAGGGATTTTCCTTCATCAAACAAATTATGTTGGAGACATACTGAGCCGATTCAGTATGACTGATGCCAAACCTGCTGGTACTCCATTGGCGATCAATCACGGGATTTCGCCTGATGACAAGGGGGGAGTATATTGATGCTACTCTCTATCGAGCCATGATCGGATCTCTCATGTATCTCACGGCATCTCGACCAGACATCATGTTCGCCACGTGTCTCTGTGCCCGATATCAGTCAAAACCAAAAGTCTCCCACTTAATTACTGTCAAAAGGATTTTTCGTTATCTGAAGGGTACTCCTGATCTTGGATTATGGTACTCTAATGATGATAACTTTGAGCTTACTGCATATAGTGATTCTGATTATGGTGGTTGCAAAACAGACTTCAAGTCTACATCTGCAGGGTGTCAGTTCTTTGGAAACCGTCTTTGTGACATGGCAATACAAAAAGCAGACTTCAGTGGCTACATCTACATGTGAAGCTGAATACATCGCTGCTGCCAGTTGCTGTTCTCAGATTATCTGGATTCAACAGCAACTTCGGGACTACGGTTTGCAATTCTCTAACACTCCTATTTATGTAGATAATTCTGCTGCCATAGCTATCACTAAGAATCCGGTTCAGCATTCAAAAACCAAACACATCGGCATAAAATATCACTTCATTCGTGATTGTTCTGAAAAGAAACTGATTGATGTGGTTCAAATTAACACTGATTTCCAAAAGGCCGACCTCTATACAAAAGCCTTTGACAAACCAAGATTTTTATTCTTGTTAGAGGTAAACGGCATGAAAAAGAAGGATGACGTTGTTCCGGACCAAGAGTCGAGTCAATAATCATTTTTATCAATTACGTTCCTGTATATATTTTCTTTCTTGTGTTTATTAAAAATCTCAAAAACTCAAAAAGATTTTTCATTTTAAAATTTTCGGGGGAGAAAATGTCAGTAAGAAAATGATCTCTCGCTGAGAAAAATGATAGTACACAGACGCTAGTTATCTGAGACTCCAAAAAGATTTTCTTAATTGTGTACAGTTAATTGTGTACAGTTATTTGTGTACAGTTAATTGTGTACAGTTATTTGTGTACAGTTATTTGTGTACAGTTAATTGTGTACAGTTATTTGTGTACAGTTTGTTAAAAAAAAAAAAAAAAGATTTTCCATTTTTGTACAGTCTAAAACACAAAAACATCTGAAAAACTAAAAAATGAGAAATCGTATCCAACCTTTGGGAAGTGATGGCACACTAACCATATGTATGAAGCACATTGCATTTAATGTCATAGTGAATAGTCACACTAAGTCGACATGTGATGCATTGATAGGCTTATCTTACTGAATCTCGACCATTGATGATCAATCTATACCATATTAGATATTGTCTTGTGAGTCACATAATGGTGAAAGGATTGACGAAAATCAACAATAGAAACTGAAGGTGTTTCTCATTCTGTGCACACCAGTTATCATCGGTTTAATGAGATATCAGAAAGTAGTTATAAAATTAAAAATTAGATTCTGAAGTCGTATACGTGCCATATTGCCTTGTAAATACCTGGCTGAAGCCGTCCATGCGATTAAGAATAAAATAAAAGTATGAATCCGAATCCGTATATGTGCCATATTACCGGGTTGCAGCCTGGTTGAAGCCATCCATGGGATAGGATGAACACAAACACCGTTAGCTGCATACGTGCCATATTGCCTTGTAAATACCTGGCTGAAGCCGTCCATGAGCTGATGGCTGTCACTGTGAATACTAAAAAAAAAAAAAAATTGATGTAGTAAAGAAGTAACAGGGAATAACTGAGATCTCATGAACTTATGATGGCTGGTTAAGTAAGTTGTGCTGATTTGAAACATTAACATGTTTTGAAAAGTAATTCAAGTTAATTCTTAACCAGTGTGGGACACACAGACAATGGACTCAATCCTTCAAGATCATATTGTAAGTGTTGAGAAGAGGTCTGCATAGGTTTAAGATGGACAAACATATCAATGATCGCATTTTGACTAAGTGTACTTAAAGCTCAGATAATTTGCAATGTTGCTGATTGCTATGAGTTTAGTACTGATCCCATGTTCGGATCTTTCTCACAAAAAAGATGTGTAAATACCATTGTATAGTTGTATCTACAAAATTCAAAATGTCTCAGATCATTGGTCACTAAGTCTGTATGATTTCTCATAAGGATCATTCTTACTAAGACATGCGTGTATATATCTTGTTGATATTATTTTCAGCATTACATATTCAAAAATCCAAAAAGATTTTACTTTTCCTGAATTTTAGATTATCTGATAAGACTCGAATGACTGTCAGAAAATCAAAATTTGAAAACCGCTTGACTTCCTGATTGATCAAATCGTTCCTTTACTTCATAAACTATTCCAAAACTTCATAATTGATCCCTTACTTCATAATTAAATTTTTGTTAAAACCAATGTGGTCGGATACCCCATTTAACCTGAAAAGTTTAATTTACTAAAAGAGGTTATCCATTCGTACGAATGGATGAGCAGAATGGCTCACTCGTACGCATGGATGATGAGAATAGGTCATTCACACGAATGGACTGACCAGAATGGTCCACTCGTACGAATGAGTGGCAGAATGAATCAAGTCTGGGTCACTCGCACGAATGAAAGTCCATTCGTACGAATGAACCAGGCCATCCTATAAATAGGCCATTCATTCGCATGTGCAGAATCATTCGCACAAATCAGAAAGCATTCGCACGTCTGTTTCATCAAAATCTGAAGTTACTCAAATCTCCGTCTAATCACCGATCTAACGCTTGATTTCATTTTACAGGTATAATCCCACAAGTATTTCATCGATTGTATACCGATTCGTGGATGTTCGATTAGATTTAGTGTTCAAAACCGAAAACCAAACCTAAAAATGTAAAAACTGACTTAATAAACCAATTAAACTGCTAAATATTGGTTGAAAACAATAGTCGAGTGTGTTGGTGTCGTTTTTCGGCAAATCTTTTCAAGTGTTGGTTGATTTTTGGACAAGTTGGATCGCGACCCGTCTGTCACACGAATGGACACACTCTTCATGTTCATTCGTACGAATGAACGCTCATTCACACGAATGAGAACTCATTCACACGAATGAAAACTCATTCACACGAATGAAACTCATTCGCACAAATGAATACTCATTCATATGAATGAAACTCATTCGCACGAATGAATAGGCAGAATGATCCATTCGCACGAATGAACCAACTCTTAGGGTTCATTCGTACAAAGGGAAAATGGTCCAAAAGTTCATATTTCCAAAATCTTGCATGTACTGATCTGATGTGCTTCATGTTTTTGTGTTTGCAGACTGATCGTTATGGCGCACAGAGCTCCAGTTGTTCTTAAGGCTTCAATAAAAAGCAACATATGTGCGTACATGATTCCTACATCAAAGAATGCACGTCCGTTTGTCGGCATGATCGAGTTTTTATCAAGATCAAGGATTGCTCATGCTATATCCCATCACCGGACTCCATATACGTCGCATCAAAGGGAGTTCTGGGCCTCTGCCGAGATTGACTGCGAGGTATCTCCACCGGTCATACGAGGGAAGATCGCAGGTCAAGATGTGGTTGTATCGGCAGCTCACATTCGCCGATTGTGTCAATTTGGTGATCATCCTGAAGATCCAGTGACACTGGATAAATATCTGGTCCGCGGATGCTTCATGAGAATAAAGTACGACGGGAATGTAGCCGAGGGAGTTTTAAACAAAGCGAACCTCTGTCCGCAGTACAAGTATCTAGGACATGTTCTTCTGCATTGCCTCGGTTCTCGTCATGGCGGTTTCGACGACATGCGCGAAACAATTCAGAGCGCATTCGTTGCTCTGGTGTTGAACATTCCGTTCAACTTTTCCGAGATGGTGTTCACGCATCTTAAGGAAAACATCTATCTAAAAGGGGACAATGCGTATCTTATGTACCCCAGATTCTTACAAATGATAATAGATGACCAACTTCCTCTTCTACAAAGGTCAGACGTCGACATAATCAAGTTAGAACACATGACGGACGTCACTCTAAACAGGGTACAGACCTACAGGGGAAGACCAACAAAGCCACCTCACAAACGACTTATTGGACATCTGGCAAATCCAGATTATGTGGCACCAGCAAACAGAAAATGGCGTCACGATAACAGTGATTCTGACAGGGAGGATATTGTTGTACCTCCAGCTGACGACCAAGATGATGACGACCAAGATGGTCATGGAGATGGTGGCAATGCTCCTAATGTTCCATCTACTGTTGCCACCACCCCCACTGTTGCTGCTATCGATTCTTCCTTTCCAACTAACCCATAAGACGTTAACCTGGACACCGTCCTGTTTACTGATTCTGAGGACACTGAAGATGATTTTGAAATCAGTCAACAAGGGGCAAGATTGGTCGCAACAAAACGAAAAAGGGGAGCAGATCAAGGAAGCTCAAGGGTTGATGATGACGTCAGGGATGCTGACTTTGTCCCTGACTGTCCACAAGTATATGCTGCTCCTTCTTCCCAATCTACCCCAGTCAAGAGAGGAAGAGGAAAGAGAATGGCCAAACGCCAAAAGTTTAAGCTTGTTAGGAGGACGGAGAGCACCTCTGCCACTACAGCAACTGCCACCAGGTCTGAGGCTCCAATGTCAACATCTATGCCTCAGACACAAACTGTGCCTCCTCCCATCTACACGACTGCTCCTACATCACAGCCATCAACTATTCAAGTTGAATCTTCAATGTCATTGCCGACTGTCTCTCTACACGACCAGATCAGTACTTTAAACAGTTTGGTACTTCGTTTACTGGCTCAGAATGAAGAGCAATCAAAGCGTATTGACCAACAGGGCTCGCAGATCAGTCAGTTGACTCTGCAAAATACTGAACAAGCCCAAGCCATCACAAGTCTTTCCACTAGGTGTAATGATCAACAAGCCCTCCTTCTCACTGCTACAAACCAGAATCAACAGTTGTCTAAAACTGTTGATGCACATGCTCAGAGGATACAAAGGCTTGAGGAGGAAAGTAAGAGACTGTTGGAAGACTTAGAAAGCAGAAGAGACCCGACACCCAGAATTGAGGGTGCTCGCAATGATGGTGATGATGGTGATGATGGTGACGATGATGATGATGACGATGAGGATGATGATGAGGATGATGATGATAGTGATGATGATGATGACAATAATGACAAAGATAAGAACGATGGTGCTAATGCTGGTGCTGCATCAAGTGCTGAAAAGACAGCAGAAGCAGAGGCGCGAACAAAGCAAAAATCAGACAAATCAGAAGGCCCAATATCAGATAAACAAATGGGCACTGAAGGTTGATAGTTTTTGTTTTAAGTGTTTTAAGTTGTCTTATTGTAAATATTAGATTATTATGTAAATAATTTCAGTTTTATTTTGATTAAATCAATGAAATTTCTTATTCTCACATGTTTATTTTATGATTGTTTATGTAAATAGTTTTGGATGTGATGCCTCTCAAGCAACAACCTTCAAAGTTAACTTATGTGCTTGACATGCAAGGGATCATCCAACATTCAGTTATTTATGACAAAGAGGAAAGGGAAATCGTACACTGCTTGTCAAAAGAACAGATTGCCGAGCTATTTCAAATGAATCCCGACGAAGTCATCACTGAAGAGGCATCTGTTCCTACAACTGATTATCCCTCCTCTGACGAACTAGAAGACGTTGATGAGGTTGAAGTCGAAGACATCACTGATCAAGAATATCCAAAGTACACATCAGTAGATGGTGATGATCTTCCCTCCTTCGCAGACTTATTCACTCAGCAGTCCGACGAGGAGGTCAACCGCATTATCGACAACAAAGGAGATGAAGCCGGTCCCTCCACTATTGACATTGACGAGCTGAATGAACGTAAAAGTCAGTGGATGGAATACATGGCCGAATTAAAGAAGAACTCAAAGCCCTCTCCTCCAACCAAGTACACTAAAGTTTATCGACTCAAAGGACACAAGTCTGATGGTCGTATAATCAGTTGGGCATACTTCAACGACTTAAGCTGCTATGCTATAAAAAGAGAGAAGGGCATACAATATTTCAGGTACCCTCATGACTTCAAGACGCTGCCCGCATTTGAAGTAAATCAATTGGCGCGTCTAAAGCTTCTATACAGCGAATCTTCCGGTCTATCTGAATGGTTTGAACGTCAATTACAATACGAAAATCCGGAAGAAGTGGGTGAACTTCAAGCCACAAATGCCTACACGTTACATTCATAAGGAAAAGGTTCATCCAATCACCAAGAAGCCCCTAATTGTCTTAAAGTGGAAACCTCCAACGATCATGAAGAAGATTCCTTTAAGGAAAATGATCCAGGACTTCTCAGATCAGTTCAAATGGTGGTACTATGATGGGCGTACTGGTGAAGCTGTTATAGTGCTTTGTAAAGAAGGGTCATGGGAGACCATCAGGGTCTTTGATCCCTTGTGGCTGACCAACTTGTCTGAACAAGATGTTACAACTTTATACAAGTGTCAGCCGTTTTTTGAAGTTACATATATAGACCAGGCGTTGCAGTATGTGAAAGTGATACGTATATGCTTTGCTTTTGACATACACGCCGGAGTTAACTGGAAAACTCGTACAAAAGAGATGTTGAAGACCAACTAATGTCAGTTAGGTCATTTTAAAGGGATCTAGGTCCAAGGGGGAGTATGTAGATGCATGATATGTCCCTAATCCCTTGTAATATGTATTTCATCTATGTTTAATGTAACTATTTGATATATTAATGAAATTACTTGTTTATCCTTAATGTTTACTCATATATAACGACTATGTATTAAACGATCTGATAAATAGCGATAACGTTGATCAATCGTGCTAATGAAAGGCCCATTCGCACGAATGGATCATGAGAATGATCCATTCGTGCGAATAGCTCATGAGAATGATTCATTCGCTAGAATAAGTCATGAGAATGATTCATTTGTACGAATGAACCATTCTGATGATTCATTCTTACGAATGAACCATTCTGCTGATTCATTCGCACGAATGAGTCCATTCACATGGCTCATTCGTATGAATGGCCTCAGCACTATATATAGAACCTTCACTTCATGAGCACATATACAACACATATACACATAGAAGAGACTAACCAGAGCAGAACCAGACTAAGCAACAGAACACACAAACTGTTTGCACCTGTATTGTCGAATCTCTGTCCGTTGAGAGTTTCCAGGTCTTGTATCCAACTTCTCTACACCAAAGGGTCGATAGAAACCTTCGTTTCGACATCTAATCTACTCGTTTCTTACGACCCGATCCGTGTCATAGATTGGATTGCCAATCAAATCGGATTCCGCATGATTTGGTTCGGTTAATGTGTTGAATCATTGGATCAAGGTAGATCCCGATTCAACACACGTTCTTATGTATTAAAGTATTAATTATAAGATATACAACATGTATCCCACTGATATACTATAGCAATGTAAATTGCACTATCTCAAGGCATCTAAGATTTTCCCAATTATTTTCTAAATTTTCAGAATGAAGTTACATCAATTAGCACAGGAAAATCAAGCAGAATCCATAAGGATTATCAGGAATCATAAGATTCAGAATCGAGTGATTCATTTGTCTTGGTTTCATTTGATTTCTTCTTTGAATATCGGTATGATGATTCAGGATAATGAATATGGTGTTTGAATAAGGTAAGGGAATCCAACTTTTATCTGGATTTGATTTCAATGAATCAGGAGTGATTCAAGGGTGAATACATGCTCAACGGTTGATGTAGAGACATGTCTTGATTCAATCTCTCCTTGCATACTTGTGAGTATGGGCAGTGAGATGAACCGCATTAATTGTGCTAACGACATAACCCGAAACTGATCTCAAAAGAAAATTATTGCCAAAATCTAACATCCTTTATCTGATAATGATCTTTTCTATTCTTTTACGCACACACACTAGCAAACATGGGTTCAAATCACAGTTGTAATATTAGATTAAGTTTCCATACTACTAGTGATTCAAAGACGCATATAGCCTACTGACAATTCAAATTACTTGTAAATAAGGAGATTAAAACCATAATAATTTACACAATTAAGTAAGCATGACGCAATCATTTCCCATATGAGCAGTCTGTGACATTTAGATCATTTCTGATGTACTATCATTTCCTCTTTTCTCAAGTTAACTTTAAAATTTTCTCCATTTTCTATTTTGTTTTTGATTTTGTAAAATGTTTTTGAAAGTTAAAAGAACTATACAGAATACTTAAAAGAAAATAAAATTTAATTTTCATGAATTGAATTGATTTACGAAAAACAAGTTTTCACTCAGGATTGAACATTCCTATCAAGTTGACAAGATGCTCAAAACGGGATCAATCAAATGCCTTTGTGAAAAGGTCAGCAAGATTGTCATCCGTGTGAACCTTTACAAGTTCAATTAAATGCTTTTTAGCACAATCACTGATGAAATGATGGCGAATTTCTATATGTTTAGTTTTGGAATGTTTCACCGGGTTATTTGTGATGGACATGGTGGCATTGTTGTCAATGAATAAAGGAGTTCAAGTGAAGTTTAAGCCGTAGTATCTAAAATGTTACTGAATCCACAATATCTGAGAACAACCGCTCGCCGCAGCAATGTATTCTGCTTCACAAGTTGAGACAGAAACCATTGACTGCTTCTTACACTGCCAGGAAACCAGTCTGTCTCCTAAGAATTGACATCCACCAGAAGTTGACTTTCTGTCAAGGTTACAACCACCATAGTCTGAATCAGTGTAGGCTTTGAAGTCAAATGACTGCTGCTTAGAGTATCAAAGACCCAATCGGGGTTTCCCTATCAAGTATCTGAAAATCCTCTTCACAGCTATCATATGGGACTCCTTCGGTTGTGACTGAAACCTTGAGCACAAGCACACAGTAAACATTATATCGGGTCTTGAAGCTGTGAGATACATAAGTGATCCGATCATCCCACGGTATAATCTACAATCCACATCCTTTCCATCTTTGTCAGGATGCAAACCATGATTGACTGGGATAGGTGTGCCATAAGTACTGCTATCATTCATCTTGTATTTTGACAAGATGTCCTGCACATACTTTGTTTGATGTAGATAAATCCCATCCTCTCTTTGACTGACTTGCAGACTCAGGAAGAATGACAATTCACCCATGTTACTTATTTCAAACTTGGACTTCATCACCTGTTCGAATTCCCTACACATCCCTTCATTGGTAGATCCAAAAATAATGTCGTCGACATATACTTGTACAAAAAGAATGTCACCTCCTGCTTTCCTAATAAAGAGGGTCGAGTCGATCTGTCCATGGTCAAAACCATTAGACAATAGATGCTTAGATAATGTCTCATACCATGCCCGCGGTGCTTGATGAAAACCATAAAGTGCTTTGTCGAGCTTATACACTTTATTGATATTATGCGGATCTTCAAAGCTGGGAGGTTGAGTGACATAGACCTCTTCATGAACTTTTCCATATAGGAAAGCACTCTTCACATCAAGTTGATAGACCTTGAAACCGACATATGTGGCATAAGCCAAGAACAGTCGAATGGCCTCAATTCTAGCAACTGGAGCATATACTTCCGTGTAATCCAAGCCCTCTTGTTGATAAAAACCCTGAACAACCAATCTTGCTTTATTCTTCACAACAACATGACGATCATCCGTCTTGCATCTGAACACCCATCTGGTTCTAATTGGCTGAAAGCCTTTTGGCAAGTCAACCAAATCCCACACGTGCAACTTTTGGAATTAAGACAATTCATCTTGCATCGCCTCAATCCAGCAGTTGTCAACGAGAGCCTACTTCACATTCTTTGGCTCTAATTGGGACACGAATGCAGCATGCAGACATGTTTCCATGACACCAGTGTCAAGTATCTCCGAGTAAAGACTAGTGTTCTCTGTAATGGTTCGATGACGAGTCTGAACACCGGCATGAGGATCACCAATAATGTTGTCGATTGGATGATTCTTATGCATTCTCGCTTCTGGTACATTCGGTTCCTGAATTTCTGAATCAAGATTCATGCTTAACTCCCCCATTTCCTATGTTCCAAAAGAAGAGGATTCAATGTTAATTGGATCAGCTGGAGCTTCATTTCCTACAGTTGTGTTAGGATTAGCTTGAGCGCATCTCCATCAACATGAACATCTTCACTGTTATCACTGTCATGAGTTCCAGATGCAGATGCAGCATTGGAATCAGGAGTTACAATCGGTACAGTAGCACGAGTAAAGAAACGGGAGTCATCGCCGCCACCCAATAATTCATAAAAATTTGCGGCGTCAACTGCAGATAGATCAGGAAGATTGAATGACTTGAATAGCGCATCATAATAAAAACCCCAAGCTGGATCTGTTAGTTCTGGTGGAATGCTGTATTTACTGCAATCTACTTCAAACCATTCCTCGACAGTACGAGTTCCTATACTGTACACTCTCTTGCAAGGCGAGTTGGCAACGTGTCCTAAGAAGATGCCTTCCACCGTTTTTGCATGAAACTTAGACTGGCGGTCTTTGTATTGTAGCAATAAGGAACAGGGACTACCAAAAGGAACTAGGTAATCAAGATTGGGAAGTCGATTGTTGATCAACTCGTAACAAGTCTTGTTGTGCCTCTTCACAACCAGAACTCTGTTTAAGACGTGACAAGCTGTATTGACGGCTTCTGCCCAGAAAGTGATAGGAAGCTTTGCATCCGACAGCATAGTCCTTGCAGTCTCACTCAATGTTCTGTTCTTCCGTTCTGCAACTCCATTCTGCCGAGGTGTCTACGGGGCGCTGAATTCATGACGGATCCCCTTCTTGAGACAGAAAAGTTCCATCAAATTATTCTTGAACTCAGTTCCGTTGTCACTCCTTATTCTTCTAACCTTCTGCTTGCAAAGAGATTCCAAGCTCATGATCAGGTATTGAAGAATGTCAGCAGTTTCGTCCTTCGTACCTAAAAAATGCACCCAAGAAAAACATGAGAAATCATCAGTTACAACCAGACAGAACGACTTACCTCCAATACTCTTGGTACTTATGGGGCCAAACAGATCTATGTGTAATAGCTCCAAAGGGGTATCAATGGAGTTTTGGAGCTTGGGCTTGTGAGACTTCCGCTGCTGTTTGCCCTTTTACAAGGCATACAGTCATCTGCAATGGTAAATCTCAGCTTAGGAACCCCGGTTACCAAACCGTTTCGGACAAGATGGTTCATTTTACGATAAGAAATATGTCCGAGTTTCCTATGCCACAAGATAGAGTCAAGCTTTGTCGCTTTGGTAAGCAAACAAGTAGCAACTGATGAGGTGGTTGTTGCCACGCTCATATCAACCTGATAGGTGTCGTTTGTCCTTGGCGCTCTCATCAGAATCCAGTCTTAAGGAACTTCAAAACCAGGCTTGAGAATCAAGCATTCATTCTTATCAAACATCACCGAGTACTCATTGTCGCACATTTGGGAGACACTCAACAGGTTATGCTTCAGCTGCTCGCAAAAGTTGACATCGTCAAAACTGACACAACCATTTGATACCACGCCTTGACACGTGATACTACCTCCTTTCTCTCTAGCAAAGGCCACATAACCGCCTCTGAATGGTTTCACGTCTTGAAGCAAGGCCATGTTTCCTGTCATGTGTCGGGAGCATCCACTATCTACATACCAACGGTTAGAGATAGTACCCTTCGGACGTCCCTGCGCGAGTCACAAAAAGAATTAGTTAGTTTTGGAGACCCAAGCCATAGCGGTCTTGGGTCGTCCATCCTTTTCAAAATAAACTACCTTTTTTAACTCACAGTCGTAATGACTATTCAAAATGGATGAATCTTTAAAAGAATTAGGACTAGGATATTGAGAATTTTTGAATTTGTTAGTCCAGGACCTCTTCTGTTTCTTAACTGGAATAGTAGATTTATGTTTAACAACAGCAGGTGAACTAGTGGAAGCTTCACCTGATTGAACTGAAGTCAGCTGCTCTAGCTTTCTCAAACTGTTATTCCTTCTCCTTCTCTATGGCTTTGAGAGTTTCACCACACGTTTCTCACTAGTACGTGTACTACCAGAGGTAGATACAAAAGGTACAACATGTTGCTTTACCTTTCTTGAAACAGATCGTTTGGCCTCAGATTTGATCTTTGGCTTTGCCATCGGTTTAACTGATGGTTTCACCACATTTTGTTTTGGACATTTGGGAGGCTTCACTGATGGAGACTTAGGGATGACAACCGGTTGTGAAACAATACGCCGTTTCCCTTGGTTCTTTGAAGGACAGTTCACAAGAATGTGACCAACCAAGCCACAGTGAAAGCAAGTCCTCTTGTCTGTATAAGTCCTTTTGTAAGGCTCATTAGATCTGGCCATAGATAACTCAGCATGATGAGCAGAAGGAGTTGGTTTATGAATAGGTGTTTGACCCGATACAGATTGGTTCTTGGGAGTATAGTATTTTTACAAATTTTCTTTGTAACCAAGCCCATAGTGAGCTGAAAAAGCCTTTTTCTTTACTTGATTAAGATTTTTATACCCCCCATAAAGCATTACCTTTAATTTATCATTAGATTCAATGATATCGGGTTCAGTTAAAATACAGTTATCACTATTAGTGATAATGTTTTTCTTGACTTTCTGTTCAGATAACAACTCCTCAGATACTACTCCTTCAGGGCAGGTGTTAACCGACCCATCTTCAGAAGCAGTAAAGAACTCCTCATCAGATGCGGAGTTAGCCTTACTTGAGGAATCATCCATTTTAGAGGAATCATCCTTTCATGAGGACTCATCAAGACAAGTTAGATCAATGTCTACTAAGCTGTTGACAAACTTCCCGCTAACTGGTGAAGGAATGGCATTAGTACCCAGCCCTAAGCCATTCATTTGCCTCACTACAGATTCGTAGTGTTCCACCAAAAGTTAGAGTTTTTCTACTTCTCATTAGAACATTTCAACTGCAAGATTTCATTTTCCAGCTTGTTAATTTCATTGTTCCTTTTCTCCAACCCCCTGTATGCAATATCCAAGTGAAGCTGTTGATTACTCATTTTTAGTGAATACTCACGTTTTTCCTTTTTCAGCGTTTCAATTGACTCTTTAAAACGTTTTTCATTTTCTTTATAACTTAGAGCTGCAATGCGAAGGGGTTCGACCTTGTCTTGAAGCTTAGAATTTTCAAGTTTTAATCCTAGACATTTAGAACAAGAAATAACAAAAAAAGGATTAGAATCTACCTCAGTTGATGAACTTGTTGCCTCTCCAATCGCCATGAGAGCAACAAAAGTAGTAGATTCCTCTTAATCAACTACAGAAGCTTCCTTTTCTTCAGCTTCCTTCTCCTCAGCTTCCTTTTTCTCAGCTTCCATCAACTCCATGATATCAGCCATGAGACCAACCTGAGTTTGTTCAATGATGGCCTCTTCCAGATGAACACCCCAATCAAAGTTGTCGTCCTGTTGAGCTACTTATGCATTGGACGAACCACCATGGCTTTGATTGTGGTTGTTTGTGTTGTTGTAGCCATGGCTGTTTCCTTAGCTAGGTCTGGTGAATCCTAAAGCCGGTGCTCTGTCTTTCTGACATTAACGAGCAAAGTGTCCAAAGTTTAGACACTTATAGCATTTGGCCTTGGATTTGTCAAAACCAACCTTGGCATTAGAATGCCCGCCAGTGAACTTTCTTCCTGTTCTGTTCAGGAAACGCTTGGCTCTCCTCAGTATCATGGCCATATTCCATTGAATATCCATGTCCTCCATGTCATCAGGATCCACTTGATTAAAATCTTCTTCAATTGTCTCGGGATCTGTAAGCTTGCCACCTATGAAGTTCTCGTAGGCTAGCATACAAGATGAAAATAGTGCTACATGATCCTCAGCTATTTTGGCTATAGCTGATTGGTTAGCTGAAGTTGTAGCGGGAGGATTTCTTGAGGTATGTTGTTGATGAGATCCAGAACCTGATCCAGATGCATAGCATACATGACCGCCACAACCATTTGAGTGGTCTTCTTAAGTAGAGTTTCCAGAGAAAAGGGCAATTCTAGAGCCCGAAGATTTGGATGTAGAAGACGTCCCATGATACATAGAAGGGTCTTGTATTTGAGGTCTTCCTCAGCTCTCCTTCTTTCTAAGGTTCATGTTATGAGCTTGAACCTTTCCAATTGCCTCCTCCACTGTCATTTCATAGAATTTTGGATTCTCTCTCATCAGGTTGTGTACATTTCAAACCTGGGTGGCAAAGCATCCAAAAACTTTTCCACCCACTCTTCATCGAGATACTTGAGCTCAAAAGCTTTCAATTCTGTCTGCAGATGATAGAATCTAGAGATGAGGTCATCTAAAGACTCATTCTCCAAAAATCTGAAGCATTCATACTGCTTCCTGAGTAGATCCCGTTTACTCTTCTTGATATCACTATTCCCCTCGAATCTTTTCTGTAGTGCCTTCCAAAGATCCTTAGAGTTGTCATAACCTCTTAAGCTGTGGAACAACTCCCGAGTTAATGCCATAGTGATAGAACCAAGAGCCTTCTTCTCTCTATCATAAACTTTCTTTTCTTCTTCATCGAGTTTAGAGATAGGCTTAGGCAGTTCATCATCAAGATAAATGTGTGTGAGATGCTTATAGCCCTCTAGAATTGGAATCCATAACGAAGAATCGGTGTAAGAAATGTAATGCTCAAAGCGCGCCTTCCAGTTAGAATAATCATTTACATTTAGCAGCTTTGGCCGATTCTGAGGAGTACTGATCTCATTGTCATAGTTTAAAAGGTTTCCAAGGTTCTGAAGATTTGACATGGTGAACACTTAGTCAAATTTCATAAAAATCAGAGACACTTGCGCACTTGATATTAGCCTTGCGCACTTTGAGGAATGGTCTTGCGTATTTAAGATTTGCTCTTGCGTACTTGATAAGTACGCATGAGTAAATGATAAGTACGCACAAGATTAGTCTTGCGTATTTAGTAAGTACGCAAGAGATTAGTCTTGCGTATTTAGTAAGTACGCAACAAGACTGTACTTTTTGCCAGATATGGTAAGTACGCAGAACACCTTTTCACCAACTCTCACAAAACTATTCCGGTCACTGGAAACACACCGGAGATGGCAAAAATCGGACGAATGAACAATCAAAATGAGCCAAAGGGTCAGAAACTTGTTTCTAACCAACCTTTGATGCTCAAAACACACAACAAAAGTCGGTTTTTGAGTGATTTTTGCTTCTAAAATAGTGCTCAAGAGCTACCCCTATTTTATCACAAAAAACAACAAAAACACCTCCTTTTGCTTGTAAAACTCTATAGAAAACTCTCCAAACTCACTCACAACACTCGAAATCAAGAGCACTGCTCTGATACCACTTGTAGGTCCCTTGGGTGTGGCGGATCGTCACATGCAAGTGGGTTTACTAGTCGGACCGGGTGCGGAATATCCGTGACTAGGTGGAGAGTCTTACAACACAAAGTAAACCGATAAGATGATCACTTTAAACTTTCGTCTATTATAAACACTTGAAGGTTACAGAGAGAAATACTGAGATTACAAGTTCTGCGTATTTGCTACTATGACTGCGTAGTTATCTACTGTCAACCATTCCTATATATACACGACCTGATGCCTGCGCACTTAGCAAGTGCGCAGGGAAATTTGCTCATGCGTACTTAGCAAATACGCAAAGGTATTCTTGCGTACTTGCTAAGTACGCATGAACTAATTCCTGCGCACATACAAGTGCGCAAAACACTTAGAGAAATTTGCAACAAGTAATATGTAAAAGTAAATACAACTCGAGTACTAATACATACAGACACTTACAAACAAAGACAAATACATACATGAAAGTACAAAACTAAGACTCTATCTATCCAGAGTGTTTGTCACAGGAAACTGCTTCAACAACATCCGTATCTTGATGGACGGTATCCCAGAATTGTTGAATATACGGTAAACTGATGTACGGATTAGCAGATAAAGCCACATGCAATCGTGAACGATTTAGAAAATTGATAATTCCTTGAAAATTAACAGCTTCAGACATTTTCGGATCCAATAACGCCACTTGATTATGTTTGTACTCAACACGACGAGCCATCTGTAAATGTAGAGGACAAAAACACATTAGTAAGCAAAACAAACAAAAAGAAAAAAATTTAACACAAAAGAATTTTCAAAACAAAAAAAATCACAAGTCCAAAACACTCCTGAGCCCTTAGGCGAACTTACTAAGTTCGCTTAGTGTTGCAAGAGGCGAACATAATAAGTTCGCCTAAACAAGTTCGCTTAAACAAGTTCGTCTGAACCAGTTTTGTCGATACAACTTCCACACAGAATCATAAACATGTCTAAATCATGTATAAAATTTCATTTCAAACATAACGCAATCATCGATTAACATTCATGTAACATTTCAGAATTTAGTATTCCTATTTCAATTCAATGAAACGCAATTTCAAGTTCTATACTCGTGCAATGTCTCATTATTTTTTTTTTCTTTCGCCGTAAAATTTAATGCAATGATTCTATATAAATTCGCAAGTTTTACTAGATTATATACATTTAAACGCTATACAAGAAACTATTTGGTACAAACTTATCAAACCTGAAAAGTCAAGGACTAAAATTTAAAAATATCAAGAAACCCTAGTTAGCACGGTCGTGCTTCGTTCTAGCACGGTCGCGCCAAGTGCTTTGGCACGGTCGCGCGACCTGCTCTGGAACGATCGCGCCCGGTGCCTAGGCACGGTCGCGCCTCTCCTTGGCACGGTCGCGCCTGTGTACAGCTGAAACGTAACTGCAACTTTAATCACCCGATCGTTCGAATCCGTAACAGTCGTACGTTTCCTTTTCCCTTAACAATTGTATTACCACTTTTCAAATTCCAAACGCCTCAGTTCATTTCATTAATTCAAGAAAAACTCTCTCAATTCAAGAAAATTCTCCCAAGCTCTTTCGACCAGAATTACCTCAAGAAATCCGGGCAAGCGTTTTCCCAAAGCATCTCTGAATCATCCGAAGCCGCTGAAGCATTCGGAACCGCAGCAGAGGTAGCCGGAAGCCAGTCTTGCCGTCGCCGGAACTAAGTTCTACCATTCCCTATCGATTCGCTACTGTTCAGGTTAATTGAATCATCCCTCTCTTTCGTTTCGGTCCATGTAACAAAAGCCCTCTGTCAATTCGGGCTTTCATTACAGAAATCGTTCAGAACCAGAATCCTTTTTATAAGAAAAATGATTTAATCGGAATCGCTCCTAATCATGTTGTTAATACAATTAAAATATCTCAGAACACTCGTAATAACTCATAAATGAAAAGCCCTAACAATTCCACCAATTAAAATACAAGAATCTGTCAATTCGTGTCTGATTTGGAATAGACACGGTCGCGCTAATCATCTAGCGCGCCCGTGCCTCATTTAGCGCGGTCGTGCCGATTAGCAGCGCGGTCGTGGCCTCCTAAACAGACCTTGTCATGCCCTCTGGGCTAGTCCCTGTTGTGTCTAAAGATCATAGACATGACCGTGCCGGGCTAAGGCACGGTCGTGCCTGTCAAACTTGTCTAGATTGTGCTCCTGTTGATCAACCCGGTCGCGCCCGTGGCTTGAGCACGATCGTGCCCTTCCGAGGCACGGTCGTGCTAGACTCAGAACTTTTAACAGAATTAAAATTTTTATATTTTAATCAGTAAATGTTTCAGATTTTATAAAAATATGTTTTCTGTATTTAAAAATTGATTAAAAGTTTAATCTTGGCATAAATGTAATTTATTGAAAAGTTTATAAAAATTAAATTTATATTTATCATTCTTACACTTAAATGATATTTTAAATAATTAAGTTATAAAATTTATAAATAATGATGATTTATTCAATTTACATTTTAAATCAAAAACATTTATTTATATATACTTAATTACAATTAATATTTACATTATTTCATAAACTATAGTTATACACTTATTTATTTAATTCAAACCTAATTAAATTGTTTCAAACATATTTTACCTCAAACTTTATATATTTTATCCAATACTTTTTAAATGCAAATCAATAGTTTTATATACAAATTTAACTTTCATTTTAGACTTAAACTTTATGCACCTATGTGATTCAATACATATTACTCTTTAGGTTAAAATGTGCATTTCAAGGATCTTATTGCTATCTATATTCCTTGTTAGCTTCACTTCTATACCAAGTGAGTATTCACAACCCCTTTTACTCTTTTACACTTTTGGGGTGAAACATGAACTATATACAAATTACATGTTTACATTTACACAAACAACACAATTACAAATCCTATAACATTCATGTGTGCAATTTGAGCTTTATGCCCGAGGACTATTTGTGCTAACTTCTGCATGCTATTATGTACAATCATTAACTATTCAAGCCGACGGTTTTCAATGATAGATCTATTGAGTCTGACAAACCCACCCAAGTGGAGGTGATTGATACCGACAGCACAATTTGCATACTAGTTACTAAGGTTTGATTGTACTTGGTTACACAATAGCGGCTCCCCATAAATGCCTTATTTATCATGTTATGTAAAGGATTTTGGTTTACAAACTATATGCTATCTATGTACAAACTTGTGTTATACTCACCAACTTTTTAGCTGACTTTATTTTATTCATGTTTCAGGCCCCAATATGTGTGATTGATACGAGACGTGTTCAACATAGGACTTGGACTTAGCAATATGAATCAAGAATTTTATGAACTAATTATGTTTCTTGTTTGAATTTGATTTTGTACTTGGATTTTTTGTAATGGAAATTTGACTTTAATATATTTCGATTTAGTCAACCTTGTGCTATGAACATTCTCTTACATGTCCCGCCCCGATAGCTGAAACGTAACTGCAACTTTAATCACCCGATCGTTCGAATCCGTAACAGTCGTACGTTTCCTTTTCCCTTAACAATTGTATTACCACTTTTCAAATTCCAAACGCCTCAGTTCATTTCATTAATTCAAGAAAAACTCTCTCAATTCAAGAAAATTCTCCCAAGCTCTTTCGACCAGAATTACCTCAAGAAATCCGGGCAAGCGTTTTCCCAAAGCATCTCTGAATCATCCGAAGCCGCTGAAGCATTCGGAACCGCAGCAGAGGTAGCCGGAAGCCAGTCTTGCCGTCGCCGGAACTAAGTTCTACCATTCCCTATCGATTCGCTACTGTTCAGGTTAATTGAATCATCCCTCTCTTTCGTTTCGGTCCATGTAACAAAAGCCCTCTGTCAATTCGGGCTTTCATTACAGAAATCGTTCAGAACCAGAATCCTTTTTATAAGAAAAATGATTTAATCGGAATCGCTCCTAATCATGTTGTTAATACAATTAAAATATCTCAGAACACTCGTAATAACCCATAAATGAAAAGCCCTAACAATTCCACCAATTAAAATACAAGAATCTGTCAATTCGTGTCTGATTTGGAATAGACACGGTCGCGCTAATCATCTAGCGCGGCCGTGCCTCATTTAGCGCGGTCGTGCCGATTAGCAGCGCGGTCGTGGCCTCCTGAACAGACCTTGTCATGCCCTCTGGGCTAGTCCCTGTTGTGTCTAAAGATCATAGACACGACCGTGCCGGGCTAAGGCACGGTCGTGCCTGTCAAACTTGTCTAGATTGTGCTCATGTTGATCAACCCGGTCGCGCCCGTGGCTTGAGCACGATCGTGCCCTTCCGAGGCACGGTCGTGCTAGACTCAGAACTTTTAACAGAATTAAAATTTTTATATTTTAATCAGTAAATGTTTCAGATTTTATAAAAATATGTTTTCTGTATTTAAAAATTGATTAAAAGTTTAATCTTGGCATAAATGTAATTTATTGAAAAGTTTATAAAAATTAAATTTATATTTATCATTCTTACACTTAAATGATATTTTAAATAATTAAGTTATAAAATTTATAAATAATGATGATTTTTTCAATTTACATTTTAAATCAAAATCATTTATTTATTTATACTTAATTACAATTAATATTTACATTATTTCATAAACTATAGTTATACACTTATTTATTTAATTCAAACCTAATTAAATTGTTTCAAACATATTTTACCTCAAACTTTATATATTTTATCCAATACTTTTTAAATGCAAATCAATGGTTTTATATACAAATTTAACTTTCATTTTAGACTTAAACTTTATGCACCTATGTGATTCAATACATATTACTCTTTAGGTTAAAGTGTGCATTTCAAGGATCTTATTGCTATCTATATTCCTTGTTAGCTTCACTTCTATACCAAGTGAGTATTCACAACCCCTTTTACTCTTTTACACTTTTGGGGTGAAACATGAACTATATACAAATTACATGTTTACATTTACACAAACAACACAATTACAAATCCTATAACATTCATGTGTGCAATTTGAGCTTTATGCCCGAGGACTATTTGTGCTAACTTCTGCATGCTATTATGTACAATCATTAACTATTCAAGCCGACGGTTTTCAATGATAGATCTATTGAGTCTGACAAACCCACCCAAGTGGAGGTGATTGATACCGACAGCACAATTTGCATACTAGTTACTAAGGTTTGATTGTACTTGGTTACACAATAGCGGCTCCCCATAAATTCCTTATTTATCATGTTATGTAAAGGATTTTGGTTTACAAACTATATGCTATCTATGTACAAACTTGTGTTATACTCACCAACTTTTTAGCTGACTTTATTTTATTCATGTTTCAGGCCCCAATATGTGTGATTGATACGAGACGTGTTCAACATAGGACTTGGACTTAGCAATATGAATCAAGAATTTTATGAACTAATTATGTTTCTTGTTTGAATTTGATTTTGTACTTGGATTTTTTGTAATGGAAATTTGACTTTAATATATTTCGATTTAGTCAACCTTGTGCTATGAACATTCTCTTACATGTCCCGCCCCGATAGCTGAAACGTAACTGCAACTTTAATCACCCGATCGTTCGAATCCGTAACAGTCGTACGTTTCCTTTTCCCTTAACAATTGTATTACCACTTTTCAAATTCCAAACGCCTCAGTTCATTTCATTAATTCAAGAAAAACTCTCTCAATTCAAGAAAATTCTCCCAAGCTCTTTCGACCAGAATTACCTCAAGAAATCCGGGCAAGCGTTTTCCCAAAGCATCTCTGAATCATCCGAAGCCGCTGAAGCATTCGGAACCGCAGCAGAGGTAGCCGGAAGCCAGTCTTGCCGTCGCCGGAACTAAGTTCTACCATTCCCTATCGATTCGCTACTGTTCAGGTTAATTGAATCATCCCTCTCTTTCGTTTCGGTCCATGTAACAAAAGCCCTCTGTCAATTCGGGCTTTCATTACAGAAATCGTTCAGAACCAGAATCCTTTTTATAAGAAAAATGATTTAATCGGAATCGCTCCTAATCATGTTGTTAATACAATTAAAATATCTCAGAACACTCGTAATAACCCATAAATGAAAAGCCCTAACAATTCCACCAATTAAAATACAAGAATCTGTCAATTCGTGTCTGATTTGGAATAGACACGGTCGCGCTAATCATCTAGCGCGGCCGTGCCTCATTTAGCGCGGTCGTGCCGATTAGCAGCGCGGTCGTGGCCTCCTGAACAGACCTTGTCATGCCCTCTGGGCTAGTCCCTGTTGTGTCTAAAGATCATAGACACGACCGTGCCGGGCTAAGGCACGGTCGTGCCTGTCAAACTTGTCTAGATTGTGCTCATGTTGATCAACCCGGTCGCGCCCGTGGCTTGAGCACGATCGTGCCCTTCCGAGGCACGGTCGTGCTAGACTCAGAACTTTTAACAGAATTAAAATTTTTATATTTTAATCAGTAAATGTTTCAGATTTTATAAAAATATGTTTTCTGTATTTAAAAATTGATTAAAAGTTTAATCTTGGCATAAATGTAATTTATTGAAAAGTTTATAAAAATTAAATTTATATTTATCATTCTTACACTTAAATGATATTTTAAATAATTAAGTTATAAAATTTATAAATAATGATGATTTTTTCAATTTACATTTTAAATCAAAATCATTTATTTATTTATACTTAATTACAATTAATATTTACATTATTTCATAAACTATAGTTATACACTTATTTATTTAATTCAAACCTAATTAAATTGTTTCAAACATATTTTACCTCAAACTTTATATATTTTATCCAATACTTTTTAAATGCAAATCAATGGTTTTATATACAAATTTAACTTTCATTTTAGACTTAAACTTTATGCACCTATGTGATTCAATACATATTACTCTTTAGGTTAAAGTGTGCATTTCAAGGATCTTATTGCTATCTATATTCCTTGTTAGCTTCACTTTTATACCAAGTGAGTATTCACAACCCCTTTTACTCTTTTACACTTTTGGGGTGAAACATGAACTATATACAAATTACATGTTTACATTTACACAAACAACACAATTACAAATCCTATAACATTCATGTGTGCAATTTGAGCTTTATGCCCGAGGACTATTTGTGCTAACTTCTGCATGCTATTATGTACAATCATTAACTATTCAAGCCGACGGTTTTCAATGATAGATCTATTGAGTCTGACAAACCCACCCAAGTGGAGGTGATTGATACCAACAGCACAATTTGCATACTAGTTACTAAGGTTTGATTGTACTTGGTTACACAATAGCGGCTCCCCATAAATGCCTTATTTATCATGTTATGTAAAGGATTTTGGTTTACAAACTATATGCTATCTATGTACAAACTTGTGTTATACTCACCAACTTTTTAGTTGACTTTATTTTATTCATGTTTCAGGCCCCAATATGTGTGATTGATACGAGACGTGTTCAACATAGGACTTGGACTTAGCAATATGAATCAAGAATTTTATGAACTAATTATTTTTCTTGGTTGAATTTGATTTTGTACTTGGATTTTTTGTAATGGAAATTTGACTTTAATATATTTCGATTTAGTCAACCTTGTGCTATGAACAGTCTTACATGTCCCGCCCCGATAGCTGAAACGTAACTGCAACTTTAATCACCCGATCGTTCGAATCCGTAACAGTCGTACGTTTCCTTTTCCCTTAACAATTGTATTACCACTTTTCAAATTCCAAACGCCTCAGTTCATTTCATTAATTCAAGAAAAACTCTCTCAATTCAAGAAAATTCTCCCAAGCTCTTTCGACCAGAATTACCTCAAGAAATCCGGGCAAGCGTTTTCCCAAAGCATCTCTGAATCATCCGAAGCCGCTGAAGCATTCGGAACCGCAGTAGAGGTAGTCGGAAGCCAGTCTTGCCGTCGCCGGAACTAAGTTCTACCATTCCCTATCGATTCGCTACTGTTCAGGTTAATTGAATCATCCCTCTCTTTCGTTTCGGTCCATGTAACAAAAGCCCTCTGTCAATTCGGGCTTTCATTACAGAAATCGTTCAGAACCAGAATCCTTTTTATAAGAAAAATGATTTAATCGGAATCGCTCCTAATCATGTTGTTAATACAATTAAAATATCTCAGAACACTCGTAATAACCCATAAATGAAAAGCCCTAACAATTCCACCAATTAAAATACAAGAATCTGTCAATTCGTGTCTGATTTGGAATAGACACGGTCGCGCTAATCATCTAGCGCGGCCGTGCCTCATTTAGCGCGGTCGTGCCGATTAGCAGCGCGGTCGTGGCCTCCTGAACAGACCTTGTCATGCCCTCTGGGCTAGTCCCTGTTGTGTCTAAAGATCATAGACACGACCGTGCCGGGCTAAGGCACGGTCGTGCCTGTCAAACTTGTCTAGATTGTGTTCCTGTTGATCAACCCGGTCGCGCCCGTGGCTTGAGCACGATCGTGCCCTTCCGAGGCACGGTCGTGCTAGACTCAGAACTTTTAACAGAATTAAAATTTTTATGTTTTAATCAGTAAATGTTTCAGATTTTATAAAAATATGTTTTCTGTATTTAAAAATTGATTAAAAGTTTAATCTTGGCATAAATGTAATTTATTAAAAAGTTTATAAAAATTAAATTTATATTTATCATTCTTACAATTAAATGATATTTTAAATAATTAAGTTATAAAATTTATAAATAATGATGATTTATTCAATTTACATTTTAAATCAAAATCATTTATTTATTTATACTTAATTACAATTAATATTTACATTATTTCATAAACTATAGTTATACACTTATTTATTTAATTCAAACCTAATTAAATTGTTTCAAACATATTTTACCTCAAACTTTATATATTTTATCCAATACTTTTTAAATTCAAATCAATGGTTTTATATACAAATTTAACTTTCATTTTAGACTTAAACTTTATGCACCTATGTGATTCAATACATATTACTGTTTAGGTTAAAGTGTGCATTTCAAGGATCTTATTGCTATCTATATTCCTTGTTAGCTTCACTTCTATACCAAGTGAGTATTCACAACCCCTTTTACTCTTTTACACTTTTGGGGTGAAACATGAACTATATACAAATTACATGTTTACATTTACACAAACAACACAATTACAAATCCTATAACATTCATGTGTGCAATTTGAGCTTTATGCCCGAGGACTATTTGTGCTAACTTCTGCATGCTATTATGTACAATCATTAACTATTCAAGCCGACGGTTTTCAATGATAGATCTATTGAGTCTGACAAACCCACCCAAGTGGAGGTGATTGATACCGACAGCACAATTTGCATACTAGTTACTAAGGTTTGATTGTACTTGGTTACACAATAGTGGCTCCCCATAACTGCCTTATTTATCATGTTATGTAAAGGATTTTGGTTTACAAACTATATGCTGTCTATGTACAAACTTGTGTTATACTCACCAACTTTTTAGTTGACTTTATTTTATTCATGTTTCAGGCCCCAATATGTGTGATTGATACGAGACGTGTTCAACATAGGACTTGGACTTAGCAATATGAATTAAGAATTTTATGAACTAATTATGTTTCTTGTTTGAATTTGATTTTGTACTTGGATTTTTTGTAATGGAAATTTGACTTTAATATATTTCGATTTAGTCAACCTTGTGCTATGAACAGTCTTACATGTCCCGCCCCGATAGCTGAAACGTAACTGCAACTTTAATCACCCGATCATTCGAATCCGTAACAGTTGTACGTTTCCTTTTCCCTTAACAATTGTATTACCAATTTTAAAATTCCAAACGCCTCAGTTCATTTCATTAATTCAAGAAAAACTCTCTCAATTCAAGAAAATTCTCCCAAGCTCTTTCGACCAGAATTACCTCAAGAAATCCGGCCAAGCGTTTTCCCAAAGCATCTCTGAATCATCCGAAGCCGCTGAAGCATTCGGAACCGCAGCAGAGGTAGCCGGAAGCCAGTCTTGCCGTCGCCGGAACTAAGTTCTACCATTCCCTATCGATTCGCTACTGTTCAGGTTAATTGAATCATCCCTCTCTTTCGTTTCGGTCCATGTAACAAAAGCCCTCTGTCAATTCGGGCTTTCATTACAGAAATCGTTCAGAACCAGAATCCTTTTTATAAGAAAAATGATTTAATCGGAATCGCTCCTAATCATGTTGTTAATACAATTAAAATATCTCAGAACACTCGTAATAACCCATAAATGAAAAGCCCTAACAATTCCACCAATTAAAATACAAGAATCTGTCAATTCGTGTCTGATTTGGAATAGACACGGTCGCGCTAATCATCTAGCGCGGCCGTGCCTCATTTAGCGCGGTCGTGCCGATTAGCAGCGCGGTCGTGGCCTCCTGAACAGACCTTGTCATGCCCTCTGGGCTAGTCCCTGTTGTGTCTAAAGATCATAGACACGACCGTGCCGGGCTAAGGCACGGTCGTGCCTGTCAAACTTGTCTAGATTGTGCTCCTGTTGATCAACCCGGTCGCGCCCCGACTAGCGCGGTCGCGCCCGTGGCTTGAGCACGATCGTGCCCTTCCGAGGCACGGTCGTGCTAGACTCAGAACTTTTAACAGAATTAAAATTTTTATATTTTAATCAGTAAATGTTTCAGATTTTATAAAAATATGTTTTCTGTATTTAAAAATTGATTAAAAGTTTAATCTTGGCATAAATGTAATTTATTGAAAAGTTTATAAAAATTAAATTTATATTTATCATTCTTACACTTAAATGATATTTTAAATAATTAAGTTACAAAATTTATAAATAATGATGATTTATTCAATTTACATTTTAAATCAAAATCATTTATTTATTTATACTTAATTACAATTAATATTTACATTATTTCATAAACTATAGTTATACACTTATTTATTTAATTCAAACCTAATTAAATTGTTTCAAACATATTTTACCTCAAACTTTATATATTTTATCCAATACTTTTTAAATGCAAATCAATGGTTTTATATACAAATTTAACTTTCATTTTAGACTTAAACTTTATGCACCTATGTGATTCAATACATATTACTGTTTAGGTTAAAGTGTGCATTTCAAGGATCTTATTGCTATCTATATTCCTTGTTAGCTTCACTTCTATACCAAGTGAGTATTCACAACCCCTTTTACTCTTTTACACTTTTGGGGTGAAACATGAACTATATACAAATTACATGTTTACATTTACACAAACAACACAATTACAAATCCTATAACATTCATGTGTGCAATTTGAGCTTTATGCCCGAAGACTATTTGTGCTAACTTCTGCATGCTATTATGTACAATCATTAACTATTCAAGCCGACGGTTTTCAATGATAGATCTATTGAGTCTGACAAACCCACCCAAGTGGAGGTGATTGATACCGACAGCACAATTTGCATACTAGTTACTAAGGTTTGATTGTACTTGGTTACACAATAGCGGCTCCCCATAAATGCCTTATTTATCATGTTATGTAAAGGATTTTGGTTTACAAACTATATGCTATCTATGTACAAACTTGTGTTATACTCACCAACTTTTTAGTTGACTTTATTTTATTCATGTTTCAGGCCCCAATATGTGAGATTGATACGAGACGTGTTCAACATAGGACTTGGACTTAGCAATATGAATCAAGAACTTTATGAACTAATTATGTTTCTTGTTTGAATTTGATTTTGTACTTGGATTTTGTGTAATAGAAATTTGACTTTAATATATTTCGATTTAGTCAACCTTGTGCTATGAACAGTCTTACATGTCCCGCCCCGATGATTCCGCCATCGGTCGGGGTGTGACAGATTGGTATCAGAGCCTTGGTTATAGGGATTTAGGTTATTAGACATCTTGACCTAGACTATAACTTTAGGACACCCACTTATACTATGCTTCATGATTTTGTGCTATGTGTTACATGCTATGTGCTACATGCTTACCATGATAAATTGTTTATTATATTTGGTACCTTACTTGTTAGAAATTCATGACTTATTAGGATCTTCTTAAATAATACCTTTCCTATATTCTAAAATCCCATGATATTTCTACCTTCTTTTCTATCTTTATTCTTTCTAAGCATGTGGACAAAAAAATTCTTGAAGCAAAAAAAAAAAAAAAAATCTCTTTAAATTTTTTTTTTTTATTTCTTCGTTAAGGTTTTTAAACTTGTTAAATTATTTGAGGACACGTGCAATCTGGAAGGGTGACACCTGTATTTTGGGTTTTCTGTCTAGGAAAGCATTTCGCATAAATCCCAATCAATCGAGGGACCCGTATGTTTTCCTGGGAATTCCCGAGATGAGTGTTTACTTATTGGCTAAAGCATGTCTCCTTGAAATTTATTTAAGTTTAAATTAACCTTAATATGCCATAGTATTCAAGTGATTTTGTCACTTTTGAGTACAATCCAAACTAAGAATATCTATTTTTATTATCTCATTCTATTAAATCCTGTCAAATCTCATGAGTTCTTACAATCTTTCTTGTCTTGTGAAAATCTGTAGAATGCCTCCCCGTCGCGCTCCCGTGGTCAACAACAACACCGATATCGCTGCTATCCTTACTCAACTAGTAACTCAACTCACTCAAGCTAATGGAGCCGCACATGGTAACCCTGGAACTAATGGTGGTGGTGGTGCCAACCCACCACAATGCACCATCAAACACTTCAACTCGTGTAATCCTCTCAAGTTCTATGGTAACGAGGGAGCCACAGGATTACTGCAATGGTTTGAAAGTATTGAGGGCACCTTCCTGAATAGTGACTGTCCTGATAACCTCCGTGTTCGTCATGCCACAAGTGTCTTTCAAAAACGGGCACTCACGTGGTGGAATGTGGAAAGAAGGAATAGGGGCATAGAGGTAGCAATGGCCTTACCTTGGGATGAGGTCAAAAGGCTTATGACCGAGGAGTTCTGTCCTCGAAATGAAGTGAGAAAGTTAGAAGCTGAATTTTGGGATCTTGCCCAAGATAGTGGGGAAAGCTTAGCATATACAACTCGGTTCCATGAGTTGAGTCTTCTTGTGCCCCACATGGTCACTCCTTTGTCCCGTTGTATCGAGAAGTATATTGGTGGACTACCAAGACAAATCCAAGATACTGTCTTAGGTAGAAATCCTGCTACCTTGGAAGATGCCATCCGCCTGTCTACAACTTTGACTGATAATCATGTGAAAGCTAGAACTCTTACTAAAAAGGGTTCTAAGAAAACTGCTGAAGCCGTAACCCTTTCTACCCACAACAAAGAAGCCACAACTGAACCCTCTCGCAATAACAAAAAGAGGAAGGTTAGAAACTTTGCTGTGGTTACTCCTGCTGTGCCCGTTAATCAAGTTGCACCCATAGTTCAAGCACCGGCTAAAAAGCCATATGTTGGGATTTATCCTCTTTGTGCCACCTGCAATTTTCACCACCCTCAAAATATCCCATGTCGCCTTTGCACTCATTGTGGGATATATGGCCACACTATCAATATTTGTAGGGCCAAAGCTTTTGCGGGTCAAGTCAATCCACCGAATCAACTCAACCCACGAGTGGCTAATCAAGGTGCTCCCTCCATTGCTAATAGGCGTACTTGTTATGAGTGTGGTGACCCGAACCATTTTCGTAATCTATGTCCAAGACTTGCAAATGCTACACAAGGTGGAGCTCGTGGGCGTGTGTTCAACATAAATGCCAACGAAGCTCAAGCCAACAATGACGTTGTTAATGGTACGTTCCTTGTAAATAGTCATTATGCCTCCATATTGTTCGATACCGGTGCCGATAAAAGTTTTGTGTCACTTAATTTTGAGCCTTTACTTGCAAAGACACGATCTCAATTAGAGAAAACCTTCACCGTTGAAATAGCAAATGGTGACTCCCTTACAATTGAGTCTATTATCTATGATTGCTCTTTAGAACTTAATGATCATGCGTTCCCAATCAACCTTGTTCCAATGTCACTAGGAAGCTTTGATGTTATCATAGGTATGGATTGGCTATCAAATCATCATGCCGAAGTCATTTGCTTTGAAAAGTGTATCCGAATTCCGCTACCATCGGGAGAAACCTTAAGGGTTTTTGGTGAAAAGCCTTGCAAAGGACTTAAGTTGATGTCATGTACTACCGCTCAAAAGTACTTACGAAAGAAGTACATTGCTTTCCTAGCTCATATTGTTCAAAAGGATATCAAGGAGAAAAGTATCCAAGACATTCCGATCATTCGGGATTTCCCCGAAGTTTTTCCTAAGGATTTATCCGGTCCTCCTCCCGTTCGTCAAGTAGAATTCCGTATTGATCTTATACCCGGAGCTAACCCCGTTGCTAGAGCTCCTTATCGTCTTGCACCTTCTGAAATGCAAGAACTCGCAAGTCAACTTCAAGAACTCTCCGACAAAGGGTTCATTCGCCCGAGTCACTCACCGTGGGGTGCACCCGTCTTATTTGTTAAGAAGAAGGATGGATCATTTCGCATGTGTATTGACTACCGCGAACTCAACAAGCATACTATCAAGAACCGTTATCCCTTACCTAGAATCGATGATCTCTTTGATCAACTTCAAGGCTCTACTTGTTTCTCAAAGATCGATCTTCGATCCGGTTATCATCAGCTTCGTGTTCAAGAAGATGACATTCCTAAAACTGCTTTTCGAACAAGGTATGGTCATTACGAGTTCATGGTTATGCCTTTCGGGTTAACCAATGCACCCGCAGTTTTCATGGATCTCATGAATCGTGTGTGCAAACCGTACCTTGATAAATTCGTGATCGTTTTCATTGACGATATCTTAATCTATTCCAAGACTAAAGCCGACCATGAAGAACACCTTAGATTGGTTTTGGACCTTTTAAAGAAAGAACAACTATATGCCAAGTTCTCCAAATGTGAATTTTGGTTAAAAGAAGTTCAATTTCTTGGTCACATCGTCAACGAAAAGGGTATTCATGTTGATCCTGCTAAGATTGAAACGGTGAAGAATTGGAATGCCCCGAAAACTCCTACTGAAGTTCGTTCATTTCTTGGTCTTGCGGGTTATTATTGTCGTTTCATCTCAAACTTCTCAAAGATTGCTGTCCCTCTTACCGCCTTGACCCATAAGGGTAAGACTTATGAATGGGGACCGAAACAAGAAGAAGCTTTTCAAACTCTTAAGCATAAGTTGTGCAATGCTCCCATTTTGACTCTTCCCGATGGAAATGATGATCTAGTTGTCTATTGTGATGCTTCTAATCAAGGTCTTGGTTGTGTCCTCATGCAACGAGGAAAAGTAATCGCTTATGCATCAAGACAACTCAAAATTCATGAAAAGAATTATACGACGCACGATCTCGAGTTGGGTGCGGTCGTATTCGCGTTAAATATTTGGAGACATTACTTATATGGCACGAAATGTGTGGTATTCACCGACCACAAAAGTCTCCAACATATCTTCAACCAAAAAGAACTCAATATGAGGTAACGACGATGGGTCGAACTCCTTAACGACTACGACTGCGAGATTCGTTACCATCCCGGCAAAGCGAATGTTGTAGCCGATGCTTTGAGTCGAAAGGACCATGTTATGCTTCATTGTGCCCGTATTCAATCCGATATTCAAACCCGTATCTTGTAAGCTCAACACGTCTCGGTAACCGAGGGTAACATGTATGAAGAAATGTCGTGTGGTGTTGAACTTCTTCTTGAATCAAAACCCAATGGCTTACTACATTATTTGAACCGTATTTGGGTTCCCGATCGCGATGATCTCCGTGCTATTCTCATGAACGAGGCTCATAAGACTCGTTATTCTATTCATCCTGGTGCGGATAAAATGTACCAAGATCTTCGCCAACTTTATTGGTGGTCCGGTATGAAGAAGGACATTGCTCTTTATGTTGCCAAATGCTTAACTTGCTCCAAAGTCAAAGCCGAACATCAACGTCCTTCTGGTTTGCTTGAACAACCGGAAATTCCAGTGTGGAAATGGGAAAATTTAGCTATGGATTTCATTACCAAGCTCCCTCGCACCTCGAGTGGTTATGATAGTATTTGGGTGATCATTGATCGACTCACCAAATCTGCCCACTTCTTGCCTATTCGTGAAGACTTCAAAGTGGAGAAATTAGCCCGAATTTACATTGATGAAATTGTGAGCCGTCATGGCGTTCCCTTGAACATAATATCCGATAGAGACGCTCGGTTCACTTCTCGATTTTGGCAATCTCTCCAATCTGCTCTTGGTACTCGTTTGGATTTGAGCACGGCTTACCATCCCCAAACTGATGGTCAAACCGAGCGAACAATCCAAACTCTTGAAGACATGCTTAGAGCTTGTGTAATCGATTTTGGTGGCAATTGGGATTCACATTTATCCCTCGTTGAGTTTTCTTACAACAATAGCTACCACACAAGTATCAACATGGCTCCATTCGAAGCTCTCTATGGTCGCAAGTGTCGTTCTCCTATCTGTTGGAACGAGATTGGTGAAGCACAAATCACCGGTCCTGAGTTAATTCAAGAAACATCCGACAAGATTATTCAAATCCGTGACAATATTCGAGTAGCGAGGAGTCGGCAAAAGAGTTATGCCGACAAGCGTCGAAAACCTTTGGAATTCCAAGTCGGTGATCTCGTTCTTCTTAAGGTATCTCCATGGAAGGGTGTGATCCGTTTCGGAAAGAAAGGCAAGTTATCGCCTCGTTATGTTGGTCCGTTCAAAATCCTTGAAAGGATTGGGAAAGTGGCTTACAAGCTCGAGTTACCTCCATCTCTTGGCAATGTGCATCCTACATTTCATATATCTAATCTAAAGAAGTGTCTCGCCGATGAAAATCTCCATATACCGCTTGACGACGTGCGCATTGATGAAAAGATGCACTTCGTTGAGAAACCGGTGGAAATTATGGATCGTGAAGTCAAGCAACTCAAGCGAAGTCGTATACCTATCGTTAAAGTTCGTTGGGAATCTAAGCGTGGTCCTGAGTTCACTTGGGAACGAGAAGACCAAATGAAGCTCAAGTACCCTCACCTTTTTACTAATAATGTTGTTTCCTCTAGCTAAATTTCGGGACGAAATTCTCTCAACATGGGGAGACTGTAACATTTCAGAATTTAGTATTCCTATTTCAATTCAATGAAACGCAATTTCAAGTTCTATACTCGTGCAATGTCTCATTATTTTTTTTTTCTTTCGCCGTAAAATTTAATGCAATGATTCTATATAAATTCGCAAGTTTTACTAGATTATATACATTTAAACGCTATACAAGAAACTATTTGGTACAAACTTATCAAACCTGAAAAGTCAAGGACTAAAATTTAAAAATATCAAGAAACCCTAGTTAGCACGGTCGTGCTTCGTTCTAGCACGGTCGCGCCAAGTGCTTTGGCACGGTCGCGCGACCTGCTCTGGAACGATCGCGCCCGGTGCCTAGGCACGGTCGCGCCTCTCCTTGGCACGGTCGCGCCTGTGTACAGCTGAAACGTAACTGTAACTTTAATCACCCGATCGTTCGAATCCGTAACAGTCGTACGTTTCCTTTTCCCTTAACAATTGTATTACCACTTTTCAAATTCCAAACGCCTCAGTTCATTTCATTAATTCAACAAAAACTCTCTCAATTCAAGAAAATTCTCCCAAGCTCTTTCGACCAGAATTACCTCAAGAAATCCGGGCAAGCGTTTTCCCAAAGCATCTCTGAATCATCCGAAGCCGCTGAAGCATTCGGAACCGCAGCAGAGGTAGCCGGAAGCCAGTCTTGCCGTCGCCGGAACTAAGTTCTACCATTCCCTATCGATTCGCTACTGTTCAGGTTAATTGAATCATCCCTCTCTTTCGTTTCGGTCCATGTAACAAAAGCCCTCTGTCAATTCGGGCTTTCATTACAGAAATCGTTCAGAACCAGAATCCTTTTTATAAGAAAAATGATTTAATCGGAATCGCTCCTAATCATGTTGTTAATACAATTAAAATATCTCAGAACACTCGTAATAACCCATAAATGAAAAGCCCTAATAATTCCACCAATTAAAATACAAGAATCTGTCAATTCGTGTCTGATTTGGAATAGACACGGTCGCGCTAATCATCTAGCGCGGCCGTGCCTCATTTAGCACGGTCGTGCCGATTAGCAGCGCGGTCGTGGCCTCCTGAACAGACCTTGTCATGCCCTCTGGGCTAGTCCCTGTTGTGTCTAAAGATCATAGACACGACCGTGCCGGGCTAAGGCACGGTCGTGCCTGTCAAACTTGTCTAGATTGTGTTCCTGTTGATCAACCCGGTCGCGCCCGTGGCTTGAGCACGATCGTGCCCTTCCGAGGCACGGTCGTGCTAGACTCAGAACTTTTAACAGAATTAAAATTTTTATATTTTAATCAGTAAATGTTTCAGATTTTATAAAAATATGTTTTCTGTATTTAAAAATTGATTAAAAGTTTAATCTTGGCATAAATGTAATTTATTGAAAAGTTTATAAAAATTAAATTTATATTTATCATTCTTACACTTAAATGATATTTTAAATAATTAAGTTACAAAATTTATAAATAATGATGATTTATTCAATTTACATTTTAAATCAAAATCATTTATTTATTTATACTTAATTACAATTAATATTTACATTATTTCATAAACTATAGTTATACACTTATTTATTTAATTCAAACCTAATTAAATTGTTTCAAACATATTTTACCTCAAACTTTATATATTTTATCCAATACTTTTTAAATGCAAATCAATGGTTTTATATACAAATTTAACTTTCATTTTAGACTTAAACTTTATGCACCTATGTGATTCAATACATATTACTCTTTAGGTTAAAGTGTGCATTTCAAGGATCTTATTGCTATCTATATTCCTTGTTAGCTTCACTTCTATACCAAGTGAGTATTCACAACCCCTTTTACTCTTTTACACTTTTGGGGTGAAACATGAACTATATACAAATTACATGTTTACATTTACACAAACAACACAATTACAAATCCTATAACATTCATGTGTGCAATTTGAGCTTTATGCCCGAGGACTATTTGTGCTAACTTCTGCATGCTATTATGTACAATCATTAACTATTCAAGCCGACGGTTTTCAATGATAGATCTATTGAGTCTGACAAACCCACCCAAGTGGAGATGATTGATACCGACAGCATAATTTGCATACTAGTTACTAAGGTTTGATTGTACTTGGTTACACAATAGCGGCTCCCCATAAATGCCTTATTTATCATGTTATGTAAAGGATTTTGGTTTACAAACTATATGCTATCTATGTACAAACTTGTGTTATACTCACCAACTTTTTAGTTGACTTTATTTTATTCATGTTTCAGGCCCCAATATGTGAGATTGATACGAGACGTGTTCAACATAGGGCTTGGACTTAGCAATATGAATCAAGAATTTTATGAACTAATTATGTTTCTTGTTTGAATTTGATTTTGTACTTGGATTTTGTGTAATGGAAATTTGACTTTAATATATTTCGATTTAGTCAACCTTGTGCTATGAACAGTCTTACATGTCCCGCCCCGATGATTCCGCCATCGGTCGGGGTGTGACAATTCACGCCACAATATTATGCTTCAATTTCAAGTGTTAATCCAGAAAATTTGTTCAAAACTCAGAAAAATGTGAAAACTTTCAAAACTGACGAAAACAGAGGTAAAAGGCCAAATTCAAGACGATTTAACGAATAAAATTCGTTGAGATTACCTTATAATTACTCGCAATCAAAAACCAATCCAGAAACAATCACACAAAGTTCAAATCAGAAACCATAGATCTGAAAACACAAGTTTGCTAAAAGAGTCCGTATGTTCGCTCTTATAAGTTCGCTCTAACAGCGAATAAGATAAATGAATAAGTTCGCCTGAACAACATATTAATTCACAATTAAGTTCGCTTCATTAGACGAACTTGTCAAGTTCGCTTAACAAGCCTCAGGCGAACATATTAAGTTCGCTTACTCAGAACCAGGCGAACATATTAAGTTCGCTCCAAACCTTTTCTTTTGAACAAAAATTTTCCACTTTCAAAACGACACATTCTTGTGAACATCCATCTATAGCATGTATCTGATCCAATCCTGAATCATTTTAAAAATAAAATTCCCATGCAAGATAGAAACAAAATATTTTTAGATTTTATCTTTACAAACGGAATCACATATTTTTGGTTTTTATCTGAGCAAACTGAAAAACATATTTTTTTGGATTTTATATGAGCAAACTAAAATACATATTTTTGGATGAACATCATGAGCAAGAAGATCATATCAGTATATGAGCAATTCATCATACAGTTTATTATCAACTATGGGTAACCTATGATATGAAACAATCAAACTCATACTAATGTAACTCAATTTTTTTTAAATTGAAATTTTAGTTTTTTTTTCTTTTTAAATTTTATGTAACTTTTGCAATCAATTTGAATAATACTTGAAATGATACGCGATAAATTTCAAAGTAAACAAGATCAGGTCATGAAATGCTTAAATTTTCATTCCGAATTTGCAATACAAAACATGAATTTTTAAATTGTCAATATTATATAATTTGAAACTATAAGCATTTTTCTTTCAAATTCATGTGAGTTAGTACCTTTTAGATGAAAAACATCGTGTACCCCACATATATGGCAACAAAAATTAAATTTGCATTATCTTCAAGACATACACAGTTTATTAAAAGATTAGATCAATCTCCAAGATGAAATTATCTCTATTAGCACAAGTATAGAATAGTAGATCTCAAAGGATATAAGAATCAGAATGATTCAGAATCGAATGATTCTAATGAATTGGCTTTCTAATGAGAATTAATATATTCAGGTAGGAGGATCCAACTATTATCTGGATATACTTCAATGAAATCAGAATAGATGATGTATCTAACTGATCCAAGGGTGAATATAAGTTCTAACAGATGTTGTCAGAAACATATCTTAGTTCAGCAACACATTGCATGTTTTTCGGGGCATGGGCAGTGAAGTGAACTGAAAGAGATTGTGCTAAAGACATAATTCGATATTGGTCTCATGAAATTCTTAAAACCATATATTCTATATCTGATAATGATCTTTTACACACACACTCAGGCATATAATGGATTCAAATCATAGGCTTAATCATATCATATTTGATTTTCACACTACTATTGGTTCAAAAACGCTTATAGTCTATTGACAATTCAAGTTTCAAACTCATATTCAAATTAAAACATATTATCAAGATTAGAGCATTCAAAATACTATCATTTATCATTTATATAGAGTTTGAAATTTAGATCAAATCAAATTACTTTAAACTATCATATATCAAAGGTCTACTAAGGTCATGTGTAATGAACTATTAACTGATGTACTATCATTTCTTCTATAACTTCAAATGATGTCAATTTTATATTTTTCATTTTGTTTTGAATTTTTATAAATAACAATTTTTGACTGAAATTTAAGATGCAGAAATGTAATAAAGCAATAAAAGAAATTTAAAACAAGATCTCCCTTGAAAATTGTTTTGAAAAACTTTTATTCGGGATTGATCATACCGATCATTTTGATCAGAAATTCAAACCTGGTACGATCAAATGCTTTGGTAAAAAGATCAGCAAAATTATCATCTGTATGTACCTTTACCAGCTCAATCAACTTCTTATCTACACAATCACAAATAAAATGATATCTAATTTCAATGTGCTTTGTTTTACCGTGCTTAACAGGATTATTTGTAATAGACATTGTAGCATTATTATCAATAAACATGGGGGTTCCTGTAAAATTCAAACCATAGTCTCTTAATTGCTGTTGGATCCACAAGATCTATGAACAACAACTTGCAGCAGCAATGTATTCTGCTTCGCATGTTGAAATGGAGACCGTAGTTTGCTTTTTGCATTGCCAGGAAACTAGACGATTACCCAAGAACTGGCAACCACCTGTAGTAGATTTCCTGTCCAAACAACAACCATCAAAATCAGAATCAGTGTAAGCATTGAATTCAAAGTTAGAACCATGATGAAACCATAGTTCCAATCTTTGTTTTTCTTTTAGATAACGAAAGATTCTCTTTACTGCAATCAAATGAGACTATTTTGGTTTTGCTTGGAACCTGGAACAAATACACACAACGAACATTATATCTGGCCTTGAAGCGGTTAAGTACATGAGAGATCCAATCATTGCACGGTAGAGTCGGCAATCAACTTCTTTTCCACCCAGGTTAGAATTCAATTTATGGTTGACCGGAATCGGAGTATCATATGGGGTACAGTCCTCCATCTTGAACCGACTTAAGATGTGCTTTACATACTTGGACTGATGAATAAAGAAACCATCTTCCATCTGATTAACTTGAAGACCTAGGAAAAATGATAACTCTCCCATAGCTGGCATCTCAAACTTTGATTTCATAATACTCTCAAACTCTTTGCATAACCCTTCATTTGTTGAGCCAAAAATAATATCGTCTACATATATCTGTACCAGTAGGTATTCTCCCCCTGCTTTCTTAATGAATAAATTCGAGTCAATATGTCCACGAACAAAATCATTCTCCATAAGATGTGTAGACAATGTTTCATACCATGATAGAGGAGCTTGATGAAGATGATAGAGAGCTTCATCAAGCTTGAAAACTTTGGACGGATTAATTGGATCTTCAAACCCCGGCGGCTGACACACATAAACTTCCTCTTTGACTTTACCATATAAGAAAGCACTTTTTACATCTAATTGAAACACCTTAAACCCTTTATATGAAGCAAAAGCAAGAAACAACCTTATATATTCAAGCCTAGCAACAGGCGCATAAACCTCGGTGTAATCAGTTCCCTCTTGTTGATTGAAACCTTGTACAACTAATCTAGCCTTATTTCTCACCGCAACACCTCGATCGTCTTTCTTGCACTTAAACACCCACTTTGTACCAATTAGATACACACCCTTTGGAAGATCTACAAGAATCCAAACTTTAAGTTTGTCAAACTGAGCAAGTTCTTCCTGCATGGCCTCAATCCAATTGTTATCACTTAACGCCATTTCGACATTCTTTGGTTCGACCTGAGAAATAAAACAGGAATGTGAGCATACATCAAAAACACCAGACTCTTTAAAACATGTATACAAGAAAGTGTTGTCAAGAGTAGAACGAGTTTGCACTCCATCACGCAAATCCCCAATGATATTTGAAATCGGATGAGCTTTGAGTTCCTTGATTGATGCAACCTCAGGAACCAGCAACACATCAACTTGAGTTGTATCAGATTGATAAGACAGATCTTGATTAACTGGTATCCCCGAGTTCAGATTTGTAGGAATCTCCCCTTGATCCTGTGATAAATTAGAAGGTTCATCAACTATCAACGGATCAGCAGATGAATCTTGAAAAATAACATTTTCATCTTCACTATCAGACTCTTGTGTTCCTGAAAAAGAAGCAGCATTAGGATCTAAAGCAGATGTAGAAGGAACAGATGAATGTGGAACCACAGTCGGTAGAAAACCACTATTCTGTGCATCTTGACATGAGTCATATAAAACAGCAGCTTTCGCAGGAGAAATATCAGAAGGTAAATGAAAAGACTTGAATAAATTCTCATAATCAAAAGCCCAGTCTGGTCCAATCGCCATTTGAGGTAAAGACCGATTAGAGCAGTCAATATGAAACCATTCTTCAACCTGGCGAGTCTCTTTGTTATAAACCCTCTTGGTAGTAGAATTAGCAACATACCCCCGAAAGATCCCTTCAATTGCCTTAGCACTGAACTTGGTTGGGACATCGCGAACTTTCAAAAGGGTGCATGGATTTCCAAAAGGTAGTAAATATTCCATATTTGGCTTACAATTATTAAGAAACTCATAGCATGTCTTGTTGTGTCGTTTAACTGTCAAGACTCGGTTCAAAACATGACACGCAGTATTCACAGCCTCAGCCCAAAAAGTTACTAGAAGCTTAGAATCAGCAAGCATCGTACGTGCAGTTTCAACTAAAGTCCTGTTCTTTCGTTCAGCAACTCCATTTTGTTGAGGTACATATGGCGCACTGAATTCATGATGAATTCCCTTTTGAAGACAGAATAAACCCATCTTTCTATTTTTAAATTCACTTCCATTGTCACTCCTAATTCTTCTGACTTTCTGTTTGAACAAATTTTCTAAACCCAGGATTAAGAATTGTACCAACTCTGTGGTTTCGGCTTTAGAAGCAAGAAACTTAACCCATGAAAATCTAGAGAAATCATCTGTTACCACCAGACAGTAAGATTTACCGCCAATGCTCTTGATACTAATCGGTCCAAACAAATGCATATGCAATAGCTCCAAAGGAGTTACAATAGAATTATTTGTCTTAGATATGTGGGACTTCTTGTGTTGTTTCCCCTTCTTGCAAGGAATACAATCATCAGGAAGTGAAATTTTCATTTTTGGAACACCAAAAACCAGATCATTCTTGACAAGACAATTCATTTTTCGATAATTGATGTGAGCAAGTTTCCTGTGCCACAAAATAGAATCCGACTCAGACGCCTTGGAGAGTAAACATGTAGGAATTGAATCTGTAGTCGTAGCAACACTCATGTCTAGGACATATGTGTCATTTCTCCTTGGAGCCTTTATTATAATCCACTCGTCAGGATTCACAAAGCCCGGTTTCAAGATATAACACTCAGAATCATTGAAATGAAATGAAAATTTCTTGTCACACACTTGAGATACACTTAAAAGATTATGTTCAAGTTGCTCCACATAGTTCACTTTCTCAAATTTGACTTTTTCGTTCTTTAAAATACCCTGACCAGTTATGTACCCGCCTTTATTTCCAGCAAAAGCCACATAACCACCATCAATATTAATCACATCTTCCAACAAACGAATATTCCCTATCATATGTCAAGAACAACCACTATCCACATACCACGTATTGTTGATAGTCCTCCTTGGTTGTCCCTACATAAACAAAGAAAATCAGTTAGAAATTGGAACCCAAGCCATTGTGGTCTTGGGTCGTCCAGATGGATCAAAATAAACAACTTCACGCAATTCACAATCAAAATTGTCATCAGCCTTTGGAACATAAGATTTACAATTAGACTTTCTCAAAGAAGACATAGTATGATTTATTGGAAAAAACATTATTAGATTTATGATTATCAGATTCATGTATTTCCAAAAATTTCTTTAGTTTTCTGTTATGTCTTCTTCGTTATGGTCTAGAAAGTTTGACCTCAGGTTGAGACTCTTTTGGAATTCCAACATGTGGAATCTCAAAATTCTTTTGAAAAACAACGGGTTTAAAAATACGCTTATCATGTTTCTTAAATCCTGAAGATTTAGCAAATGATTGACAAGGCATATTCTTTTCAATACTAGACATAGGCTTTTCCCCATTTTGTCTTTTCAGAATCGTCACCACTTATTTTTGTGAGGGATCACACTTTAATTTGCCTTGATTCTTATAAATACAGTGAATCAGAATATGACCAGCCTCATTACAATGAAAACAAGCTTCTCTATCTTTATGATTTCTGATATAAGGAGTTTTTCTTGAATTTGATGACCCATCTGATGAACAAGCTTCAGAAGATTTTTCTGAACAGTTGACTGGCTTCTTTGGAACAAAAACTTGTTTAGTCACCGTTGATGAATTCTTCTTGTGATAACCAGCAGCAACAAAACCACTTGATTGTAGCATTTTGGAAAGTTTAGGTTGATCAACTTTCACCTCATCCGGTTATGTTAAAATGCATCTATCACGGGTAACAATTTTCACTACCATTGGTTCATGAATTTGCACTTCCTTAGGAATGCCTTCAACCTTATTATCATCAAAAACCTCATCCTCAGGATCAGAATCATATATCATATCTTCACCAGTTACTGGATTCACCTTCAACACTGTCTTTGGATCAATTTCCTCTTCATGAATATTTTATGGTTCAACCACATAATTTGCATTGAATGGTGGAGGAACAAATCCAATTCCAGCAACCCTCTTAGTAGGATCAACATTAGCGTTAAAGTAATCCAATACCACAGATGAATTTTCAAAGTTTTTCAGCTTTCTATGTAATTTGATCACTTCAGATTCTTTATCAGAAATTTCTTTGTTCTTTTGAGCGACAATTTCATTTCGCTTCTCAATCTCAGCATAAGCCATATCCAGATGATATGCTTGTTCCTTATATTTCAATCCCAAAGAGTTCAAATCTCTTTTCAAAGATTCAATTCTATCTATACACAATTTATCATTATCTTTCAATTTTTGATTAACTGAATGCATCGATATCATATCACAAATTAAATTTGTGTTATGTAGGTCCCTGATTCGGTGCGTGACGGATCTCTAGACTCGCGGTATGACACTGTGATAACGTGCGGAATCCATGATCAACGTGCTCGTGTAACTCAATCAACAACAACGGTGTAAATAAACTCTTTTTATTCCACCACAATATCAGGTTACAAGAATCTGTCTCGTCTACTCTGATATCGTCTCACCTCTACTCTGTCTTGTCACTCCCTTCTGTTTCTGCTGAAATATCCTATTTATAGACAACAGTTCTGCACCAGGCGAACTTAACAATTTCGCTTCACTGTGCTTAGGCGAACTTATTAAGTTCGCCTCTAATAGGCTAAGCGAACTTAATAAGTTCGCCTCTGATAGACCAGGCGAACTTATTAAGTTCGCCTCTGATAGGCTAGGCGAACTTGTTAAGTTCGCCTCTAGCAGAACTTACACAGAATTTTATCAACAGTTACAAAACATGTCCTAACATGTTATCATCCATTAATTTTTTCATTTTATCTTTTATACTTATGCAATTTGAGCAATAAATGTGACAGACAGAATCTTTTACCTTTGAAGGATCTGACATATCTGCCATTAAGACTTTTGCAATCGGGATATTTTCAGAATCAGCACCATCAGAAGAGTTTTGAGTTAAAACAATATCATCTTCAGATACACCAGATGCAATATCAGTCTCACCATTTTGTACTTGATCACTTTCTTCATCACCATCACTTAAGCTATCATCATAAGTTGACTCTTCAGATTTTGTAGAATGAATCTCAGCTACAAACCCTTGACTTACCGAACCAACCAAATCTTCAAGATGAATACCTCAGTCATAATTTTCATCATTCTGAGCAACCAAAGCAGATGATGCCGATGCATGATTAGAATTTCCAGATCCAGAGGAGCCATGTGACTGATTACGATTGTTTTGAAAGTTATTAGGCTTCTTCTGAGAATCAAATTCAACTTTCGGTTTCACACATTCTTTGGAAAAATGACCATACTCTTGACAATTATAGCAACGAACTTTGGTTTTATCAAATCCCATGTGTGAACGACTGTTAGACCTAATATACTTTCTTCCAGTCTTCTCCAAAAAATCCTTTGCTTGTCGCATCAGCATAGCCATGTTCCATTGAATGTTCATCTCTTCTAGATCAACAGGATCAATCTGTCTGAAATCTTCTTCAATAACCTCTGGATCATGAATCTTTCCTCCAATAACATTTTCATAAGAAGCCATAAAGGAAGAAAACATCACTAAATAATCATCAGCAACTCTTTGATTCATAGTATGTGTTCCAGACGATGAAGAAGTTGTATTTGCAGAGAAACCTGAATGACTTGAAACCCCAGCGCAAAGATCATGAGAAACATCTTGAGTATCACCAGAAAAGAACGCAACCCCTGCACCAATTTTGCCAGAAGACTTAGCAAAATACATTGAAGTATCTTGAATATGCTCCATATTGGTTTCCTTCTTCTTCATATTCAAATCATGTGATTGAATCTTGCTAAGAACCTCTTCAAGAGACATAGTTTTATACTTGACATTCTCTTTTATCAAAATCGTATTCACATCAAATTTAGATGGTAATGCCTCCAAGAACTTATCATTTATCTCTTCAGTCTCATAAACCACTGAAGCACTTGGCAACTCACTCAACAAATGATAGAATCTCGTTGCAAGATCATCTAAAGATTCATTTTGAAAGTGCTTGAATACTAAGAACTGCTTCTTCATTAATTCTTTTCGGCTTTTCTTAACATCCAAACTACCTTCACACCTCTTTTGCAACGCTTCCCACGATTGTTGAGAAGTTCTGAATTGTTTAAGGTTGTGATAAATTTCTTTAGGAAGAGACATTGAGCTAATAGCCATTGCCTTCTTTTCTCTATCAAACAATAATTTTTATTCTGTGGTTAACGCATATACTAATTTAGGAACATCATCCTTTCCCATCCAAGTATATGTCGGATGCGTATAACCTTCCAAGATTGGAATCCATAAACTTGTATCAGTAAAAGATATGAACTGATCAAACCGATCTTTCCAATTAGAATAATCTGCAAGACTTAACAATTTGGGCGGTTTCTGAGATGTACCAATCTCATTGTCGTAATTTAACATATTAGTCACTTGCACCACATTTGCCATTTTCAGAAAAAATTTCCAAGTGTTGAACACAAACTTCCCTTAGGCGAAGATAATAAGTTCGCTTCAGCCAAACAAGCGAATTTGATATCAAGCGAACTTGACAAGTTCGCTTACCCAAGAAATCCAGTAAGTTCGCCTACTAATTAAGTTCGCCTATTAAGTTCGCTTAAACTGAGAGAAACAAACTTAATAAGTTCGCTTGCTAAGTTCGCCTGCAACAACTTTCAGTAAGTTCGCCTACAGCAGCTGAAACAAACTCAACAAGAACTTTAACCCAAACACGAACAAACAGCACCAAAAATCATCATTTCTCACAGATTAGAAGGAATTTGAAGAAATTGAACAGTAGGATTTAGTATTTTATGATTTCGAACACTTCTATCGAATTAATTTAAGCAAAATCAACCTCAAATCCATGAATTTTGTAGTAAAATCAACTTCAAGAACTTGAAAACTCCATGGATAAAAAATCTTCTAAAAATGATCAATTTCTTGTCAAATTGTACACAAAAACGTCTCTAATCACCAAGAATCAAACACAAATAATGAGCAAAAGCTCTGATACCACTTGTAGGTCCACATGACTCATCTTAGATCGATCTCGTGACAGGACTTATCGTTAACGCGGAGTGCGGAATCCTACCATATTAACGTTTTGTATATCAATCGACAATATAAACAACATGTAAATAAAGTTTCTCTTTTATATCACCAAACAGAGTTTACAGAATACTTGATCATTCAATCGTTCTCTCACGTGTGTTAAACAGACTCTGTAAAATCTATATTTATAGACATCAGTCCCGCAGTAGGCGAACTTAACAAGTTCGCTTCAAAGATGCTTAGGCGAACTTAACAAGTTCGCCTCTAATACCTCTAGCAGAAATTGTACTTATACTTAGACAAAACTAAACAATTACATAAAAAACATAAAGACAATAAGACCTAAACTATTACAAAGCTTTTGTCATACAATCTATGTCCTAACAGTTTTTATTTGCTTCATTACTTAGTCATATGTCTATATCAAAAAAAAAAAAAAATACAAAAAGATGTTATCTTTAAGTTGTGCTTTATTATTGAGAAAAATTGAGAACTCTATCTAATGAGAAATGATAGTACATCATTTAAGTGGTTGGATCATCATATGTAAGGCCTATAGTTGTCAAGGATTAGGATCTTAGGGTAATATGTTGATAGGCTCAGCTAAAACCAAATAGACAACATGATTGTGTTTCACTTAAATATAAAAGTCATTTATCAAAGTGGGGAACATCTCATAGATTAGTATAATAAGTATTTCCTGTTAATAATCGAGCACTTAAACATAAAGGTTGGTGAACTGTGGATGAACATACTAAATATGGACTGCACAAACCAAGACCCTTCACAAAGGGGTTGCGAGCTGACTTGTTGCAAGTCACAATATATTATGTAAATAATAGACATGCATAGTCATGCAAGATGCAAAAGACACTCAATGCAGTGCAAAGCTGATCTGCAAAGCAGAATTGTTTGAGCAAAAAGACACGCAATGTCGTGCTATAGGAATAAATGAAAAGATATGCAATGTCATACACCAAAAAGAGATGTCTAAAGACGTACATATAAGTATATTTGTATATATTTTTTTTCTTTTTGGGAATATGTGACTGGGAAGGAATCTCTTATCAAGGGATGTAAGTCCGTAGTGTTATGACCTCGAGCATTTCCTGTTTCTAAACATGTAAGTCCGTCGTGCTATGTTTTTAATCAAAATTGTCAGAGATTTTCCTGAACAGTTCATAAACTCATGCTAGTTATGCTCTATTAGTTATTAGTTAGGTGTTCAAAAGATCACGAGAAAGGGAAGGTTTATCCGATTAGTTGTGGGGTCCATTAAGTTCATCAAAAACTTATCTAATTCACAAAAGGTTAAATGCATGTTTCTAAGATATGAGTGTGGGACCCACTAAGTTATGAATAATTATTACTCAAAAAACATGATAAACTTATTCATTGCTTGCTTGTTAGCTGAGGTATGAAAGTTTGAGTTTAGAAGGAAACTGTATATTGACAATCACTGAGACCTATCTAAGAAAATGAACAGCTAATAAGTATGCTTTGTTCTACACTAGAATGATATGATCCCATAACAGAGTTTCTCTTAAAAATAATGTGTTTCAGTGTTTTAAATTAGCCTGTTATTTATGAAAAGAACAAAAAGATTTTGTGTTTTTAGCTTAGCTTAAGTTATTTTTATCTTATATCTTTACTTTTTAGTTATTTAAATGACCATTCCTACTTGACCCGACAATCCCAAAGGTAGCCCGTGTTTCTCATGAAAAAGCTCCAAGTGGTTCATAAAAGTATGCAGCCGTATACTTGAAGTATGCGGTGCTGCTTACTTTGTTGGTTATAAAAAAGGCTTCAAGTTTGCGGTTTTCATATCATCTAACCCCATACTTCGTTTTCTCCCTCAAAACCGAGTACTTGTCTTGAGCGTTTTTGTGTGAAATTATTTCTTTGACTATGGTCGAGAAGTATGGGCGAAATCAAAGGTAAAGAAACTAACCCTGGGTGTGGGTTAATCAAGTGTTTATCACCCATTTTCTCACTGACCCATGACAGAACATGTTTGATCAAATGAACGGTTAAATCTTGTGTTAAAACTTAAATTGACGTGCTAAATGGTGTCGCAATTCATTGGCGACCAAGGATTGACCATAAATTTGAACACTAATCTTATGAAAATCATGGATTTAACACCCTAAAAGTTTGCGGTTTCTGGAACCTTGAAAGTTTGCGGTTTGTGGAACTTAAAAGTTTGTGGTTTTTGGAACTTAAAAGTTTACGGTTTCTTTAAAGTATACGGTCCTTTAAAGTATGCGGCTCTAATAAAGTTTGCGGTTTTGTACTTTGGGCGAATACTTTTGATTTGTCGTTTTGGAGTCTAACTTGTTTTATAGAGCGTAGTTATGGCTTACTTAAAGTTCGTGAAGGATCACAATGAGTCAGTTTACTTGGAAGACCCGCCACAGCACCACAACAATTTCAGATCAATGATAGTGGTTCTTAGGGCATCCAGAATCTTTTATGCTATATCTCAACATCCCGATATATGTGAAGACTTTGTTAGGGATTTCTGGAGCAGTGCTGACTGAGAATGAGATTGAAGGAATAGCTGGTACTGTTGCTAGAAATATGTAAGTCCCGAACTCTATATCTGGATCTTTGAATAAACAGAAAATGATGAAACGATATCAAGTCTCATAATCAATAGGAGGAAACTATTGATTATGGTGATTCAAGAACAAAAGAACTCAATGTAAAACTCGTTGCATTGCTCAAGAGAATTACAAAGAACACGAAAACAACCGCCAACCATACTCAGTTAGGGTATACAAGTATATATACCTATTCTATTCTAAACAAGGCGCTTCTGTTTGAGTCGGGAGTTTACAAATAAATGGGAAGTGATATGATTGTTCGTTTTTTAATTCTAGGATTAACTCATGTAAGGCACTAAATTGAAATGACTAGGATCAGTGTTGGATATGTTGATATGCTCTGCATGTGATACACTTGAACTAAACTGTTTTATGGCCTTAGTGGGGAATATCTCATAAATTAGAGTAATATGCTATTCCTGTTAATAAAAGAGAACTTAAGCATAAAGGTTGATGAACTGTGGATAACCCTTGCTCTATTGGGATTGCACTAACCGAGACCCTTCACAAAGGGGGTGCGAGCTGACTTGTTACAAGTCTGTGTATGTAACATCCCTGATTTTCCGACCCTATTTCAGTTTATTTTAATTAATAAAATAACAACACTACATTAAATCCTGTACTTGTTTAAACCTATGCCTCATTAATTATTAGCTGGACGTATTTCAATTCAAAGTTTTAAAACTCATAATCACGTGCTTACACCTCCTAAATGTATATATGTACTTAATTTTTAAATGAATATGTGAATACATATACATTTTAAACTATTTAACAAATTATAATTTTCATAAAATATAAAATACATTTCTTTATAGAAATATGTAACTAATCAAACAATTAAGATGTCAAATGTTTTATATATAAAATCAAACGTTTTAAAGTGGTCTTAAACCCCCTTCATACCCTTGAACCCTCAAATTAAACCCAATTTGACCCTTTTGACCTAATTTGACTTTTTAAGTCAAACAATCTCAAGACTCTTGCAAATTCAAGGCCAAAATCAGTCAAACAAGACTAATACGGATTTTCTCTGGATACTATAATGAATGTCGACCAATTTTAGACCCTTGTAACAATTCAATCCGACCTATTACGCACTCCTATTCAAAGTTAAAATTCGTTTGACTTCCTTGAGTCAAACCGAGACAAATTGATCCTCAAATCACGGGATTTAACACGTTTAGAGGCCACAAATCTTGCGCAGACGACACTCGCATGCTTAAAGACCCAAATCACGACCAAATTCATTTTGAATTGAGTAAATTAATTTGAATATCATTACCGTAATCGTTTTCTGTCAAACCCGAATTAAATTGAGTTTTTAAAACAGAATTGAATTGTAAGAATCAGTCACACACCTTCGTAGGACCTCATTCAAACTCTCTAAACTCTATATCGCTTCCCACTCCACGTCTAGCCACGATCGAGCACCAAGAAAATCGGGTCTAAACTCGTAGCCGTCCGCAGTCATCACACAGCCAAAACGAGTAAGTTTTACATCGTTCGATTCGTATATGATTATACATCAATAGCCCCATACCAATTCGTGTTTACAAAACATATTGGGACCGATTTGAATTTTAGGGTTCATATTGATTCGATTTGATTTGGGGCTTGACCCACGTTTTCATTTTTAAATTTTTGGAATCCCTATATGACCAACGAAACCACCGGTCCGACTGGTTATGCCACTGCGCCATCGGACCCGGTGGCGTGGGTTCGAAACCCACAGCCCCGGTTCTTTTTGCGCACTTCCCCCTGACCTAGCCCGGGTCCCTGATGCGTTCCTTTTATAAGCCCAAACGACCTAGATTTATACGCGGGTTAGTCCCTTGGTCCAGCGGTTGAAATGGAGACCTCTTACGAAAGCCACCCGAGTTCGAACCGGGTGGACTCCTTCATTTTTTTAAAAACCGTTTTAAAACTCCAAATATTTTATAAAAAAATATTTTTATAATCCATGCAACATTTCAGACAGAATAGAAACCAAAACTTCCAATTTTCAATATAAATTCCTTTTATTCCAAATTGTATTGTTAAAACTATATAGTAATTATTTTAAAACAAAAATTTAGCTATTTAAATAATTAAAGAAAATTAATTTCGAAATAGGATGTTTGTTTTATACAATATCTCTCAAATTTATAAGGTTTATAAAAAAAAACTTTACCCTTATTTTTAAATATTTATTTTTAAATGATAATTAGCTAAATTGATTCATTTATTTTAATCTACACAAAAGATATATTTACGATTAATTTTATACACCAACATTATTTACACAACTTTATAAATAAATAAATAAAGTAAGATTATTTATTTTATATCTAATATAATTCACACATTATTTTTATAACTAAATAAATAAATAACAATTATTTAGTTTATTTAGTTATCCAAACCCAAACCCCAATTAAAATATTCTAAAACTATTCATTTCAAATATTTCATTTTATACAACACCTTTTCCACAGTTTTCCTACACTTCTATATATACTACAACACAACTCCTTGTACACACATTCAATTAAATCCGAGACTTAGACCTAGACTATTGTACACATTATTAAATTAATATATATTACACACTAGGTTAACGTGGTGAGTTAGAAGGATCACTTTGCTACCTAGAGTCTCGTGTTAGCTACACATTTGATTCAGGTGAGTATTACATAGCCTCTTTTCACAGTTTTACACTTTTTGGGGTGAAACATGAACTCTATACATACAATTGTTTACATTTACACCAACTTCACAAACACAAATCCTCTTTACATTCATGTGTGCAAATTTGAGCTTTATGTTTGAGTGCTAGGTGGGTTAACTGTTTGTGTGCAATTTATGTGCAATCAGTAATTATTCAAGCCGACGGTTAACAATGATAGATCTATTGTGTCTGACAAACCCACCCAGATTGGGGTGATTGTTACCGACAACACAATTTGCATGCTAGTTACAAAGGTTTGATTGTACTTTGGTTACATAATAGTTGCTCCCCATAAATGCCTTATTTTATCATGTTATGTAAGGATTTGATTATTTACATCTATACACTATTTATGTATAAACCTGTGTATGCTCACCAACTTTTTAGTTGACCTTATTTTATTCATGTTTCAGGTGCTAATGTGTGATTTTGATCAAGACTTGCTACACATAAGTTTTGGACCTAGTTAATTTTAATAAAGGATTTATGTATTTCATTTTATATACTTGGTTTGATTTTGTTTTGTCTTGAATCTATGCAATGAATTTGAATGATTAATATATTTCAATTTAGTCAACCTTGTGCTCATGAACAGTCTACATGTCCCGTCCCGACGTTTCTGCCGTCGGTTGGGGTGTGACAGATTGGTATCAGAGCCTTGGTTATAGGGAATTAGGTTATTAGACACTCTTTACCTAGACTATAACCTTAGGACACCCATACTATGCCATACTACTACATGCTATATGATTATTTCTTATGTGAATATTTTTACATGTTATACTATATAATTACATCATATGATACAATACTTAATAGTCTATGTGTCACATTACCTGCCAACTTTTGTCTCCTATTCATTGCTACCTATTTGATTTATTTAATGTGTTATCCTAAGTTTCCACACACACTCATACACACTTAGTTCTTCATGCACCCTTAATCTCACACACACAATATCACCATTTCTTGTGATCAAAATCTAGACTATTGGGCCTAATTGGGCCTAATGCCCATTAATAATAAACTAAGAGGCCCATCTATCCTCCAAGAAGAAGAAGCCCACTGAAATGCATAAACCTTACTTTCGGGCCATAAGGCCCAGTCCACAACAATTATCATCATGACCATGAGCCCAACAATAGTGTTATTAATATACGATGGTTGGAAGAGTGTGTAGGCCCATGATAGATTTTGGCTAAGGAAAGACAGGGTACTTAAGTGTGTCTTAGTGACCCACCCCTCTTTCCTGGGAATTCTCCTCAAGGATACACTACTTATAGGTCAAGTGTACTTCTAAAATACTGTTGTGAAGACTCGGTGTTATGACTAGTCAAACTCTAAAACCTATGGGAACTCCTATATCTAACACTCAGCATTTTATTATCACTTACAACCATTTCGTTGTTTTTCATCCAGACATGGACTCCTACTCTCCTCCCTCCCCGGTTTACCGTCCCAGAGCAGAATCTGATTGGGAAGAAGACACTGGGTCACCCGAGTATCGGTCACCAACACCCGCAGCTGCTATACCAAGGTTTGATGTAAGGGCAGATTGGATTAGGAACACTGTCCCAAGAGTTCGAACACCTGGATCACCCCCACTCAGAAACCAGTACCAGACACCCCATTTACACACTCAGTTACCACCCCCACAAAGAGACCCGTATCTGGTGCCCGACCCGTATCATTCTAAACCCTGGGTAAGGCGTACCATGGCACCCATTAGTGCTATGGGAATTCCAACCAATGACATTCACCAATATGTATGGACCTCAAACTTTAAGAGGCAAAGGATGGAGCACGAGATAAGACACAACTTGCAAGGACGAAGAATGGATAGCCTAGCGAACCAATTAGGGTACCAAAAGGAGTTAATTTCCATCCTCGAAAAAGAAATGCTTGAGAATCGCACGGAAACAGCTAGAGCTGAAGCCAGATCGGCTACCCGAATGACCATAGCTGTGCTCATTGTAGGATCGTGAAAGTACAAGATGGTTCTGTTCTTAGTTGAGATTGGCGGAAACAATAACAACTACACAAGTATAATCGAGTAAACAAAATGAATACTAATAAGAACACTGTTGTATTAAGCTTTGTGAATAAACGATTACAAATGAAAACTCAGTGAAGAAGCACACTTACAATGAAGTGTTTACACAGTAGCAATCAGTCTTTGGTTCTACAAACTTCCCCTAGACTGATGCAACCAAAATTCTTCTAATCACTTTGCTGCTGAAGCTTTTGCATGTGGCTGACTATCCTTTCAACTTCATAGCCTCTTGGATCCTTGCTGGGATTGTTCAGTGGAAGTGCAGACAGAGTCTTGATGTCTTTATGTGGCATTTTGTAGATTGTTTTGCTTGAACATATCATCTTCTGCTTCCTTACACCAGTTAAAGTGAATTCATCCAAATTAGCATTATAGGACCAACTTACAAATGGAGAGTGGGTCTTGAGTGGTTTGATGTCAATGATCACATCTTTTGCTAGGGTTGAAGTAGTGTTTGATGGCTAGCACAAGACGTTTCCCACCCCCATTTGCAGGCTCATGAGCTTCACCCAGCTCCAAAATTTTGCCAAGATCTGAATCTGGCAATTGCAGAACTTCATCAACAGATCTGTAGTGTCACACCCCGACCGATGGCGGAATCATCGGGGCGGGACATGTAGACTGTTCATGAGCACAAGGTTTACTAAATTGCATATATTAAACATCAATTTCCATTGCTAGTAATCTAAATACAACCACATCCAAGATAGAACAAAATTGAAATACATAGAGTTCTTTTATTTAAATTAACTAAGTCCAAGCCTAAATGTAGCACGTCTTGAACAATCTCACACATTAGAACCTGAAACATGAATAAAATAAAGTCAACTAAAAAGTTGGTGAGTATAACACAGGTTTATATAGATAGCATATAGTTTGTAAAACAAATCCTTACATAACATGATAAATAAGGCATTTATGGGGAGCAGCTATTGTGTAACCATGTACAATCAAACCTTTGTAACTAGCATGCAAATATTGTGTTGTCGGTATCAATCACCCCAATCTGGGTGGGTTTGTCAGACTCAATAGATCTACCATTGAAAACCATCGGCTTGTGTAGTTAATGATTGCACATAATCGCATACAAAGGTTAGCACACCTAGCACTCGTGCATAAAGCTCAAATTGCACACATGAATGTAAATAGGATTTGCACTTGTGTTGTTTGTGTAAATGTAAACATGTAATTTGAATAATGTTCATGTTTCACCCCAAAAATGTAAAAGAGTAAAAGGGGCTATGTATACTCACTTGGTTCGAAGGCGTAGCTAACAAGGATACTAGAAAGAATAAGGATCCTTGAAATGCACAAGTTAACCTAAGGAGTAATGTATATGGTATTAATAGTGTGCACCAAAGTTTAAGTCTAAAGTTGTACTTGGACTTGTGTAAAAAGGTCGTTGATTTGTAATTGGAGGTATTGAATAGAATGTATCAAGTTTGAAAGAATATTTTTAGAACATTTTGATTAAGGTTTGAGTTTGAATAATTAAATAAGTAATGTAAATAATTATTGTTTATGAAAATATTATAAGTGTTAAATGAATTTAAGTGTAAATAAATAAATGTCTTTGTTTAATCATAAAGTAAATAAATAATTATTTTATTTATTTATTTATCAAATGTAACTTGACCATTTAAATACTTTTTAAATGAAAGGTTTAACAATAATTGTAAATTAAATTTTATAACTTTAAACAATTAATTTTTCCATTTATTAAATATTTGTTCTTTCTAAATAAGATTAAATTAAATTTTATAAAATTTAATTATTTTTATTTTGTAATTCAATCAGAATATTTGTGGTTTGAAAAATATATAAAATTTATAATTCTGCCAAGATTTTAACTCACACACGACCGTGCCTGGGAAGGGCACGATCGTGCTCGAACCACGGGCGCGACCATGCTAATCAGGGCGCGACCGTGTTGATCAAACAGAGGGCTTAACTAATTAAATCATTAGGCACGACCGTGCCTTGGCCAGGCACGATCGTGTCTATGATTCCAAGACACGACTGAGATTAGCCAGGGCATGATTGAGTCTGGACAGGAGGACACGACCGCGCTAATAGTCGGCACGGCCGCGTCTCGTGAGGCACGACCGCGGTAGATGATTGGCGCGACCGCGTCTGTTCCAAATCAGGAACGAATTGACTAATTCTTATAATAACAAGATTGGAAATCATAGGGCTTTCATTCATTAGATTGTTTCGAGTCTTTTTGCATAGATTAATTGGATTTAAAACGTGTCTAATGTTTGATTCGATTAAATAATTTTTAACGAAAATATCGATTCGGGTTCGTGGTGATTTCCATAATGAAAGCCCAAATTAACATGGGGCTTTTGATCTGAAGACTAAATCGATAGAGGACAAGGTTTCAATTACCCGGAATAATGGCGAATCGATAGAGTACGACAAAGACTTGTTCCGGCGACGTCGCAAATGGCTTCCGGCGTCTTCTGCTGCAATCCCGACTGACTCGGTGTTTCCGGGAGCTTCAGAGAGGATTGATAGTATGTTGGCTTCGGGAAATCGTAATCAGAATTGTAAATTCGACGGTCTTGTTGAAAGGATTGGATGGTTATGAATTGAATCGACGAATTTTGTTTATTTGTTGTAATTGTGTGATTAAAAGAGTTAATTGAGTTCGTTAATGGAAAAAACATGTCGAACGGTCATGAAATCGAACGTCTCTGTGATTAAAGTCTGCATTTACGTTTCAACTGATGAGAGGCGCGACCGCGCTAAGGCACCAGGCGCGATCGTTCCAAAGTAAGGCGCGCGACCGTGCCAGGACGAGGCGCGACCGTGCTTATTAGGGTTTCTTGTAAATTTTCAACATCAGACCCTGTAACTTTGGTCTTTGACATATTTGTACAAATAGATACTTATGTAGTGTTTTAGTAGGTTATAACCGTGTAAAATTTGCGGATTGTCATTGAAATATCATATTCAATTGATGGTACGAATAGAATAAAACAGTGCACTAGAATTTGGTTTGAAATGCATTACATTGAATTTGAAATACAGATACTAAAAATAAAAAATGTTACATGTAGATAGATCTTCTTCTTTCCGTTCTCCCCCTGAAGATCTCACACATTTGATCCTGTGGATTATAGACCCAATCAACTATGTCTCTTGAGTCTTCTGGTTTAGGTGTGGGTTTGGATTTCTTCAAAGGAGGCTGTTGATGAGTGGGAGCTGGGTGGGATGGTTTGGACTTTTTGGGTGGAGGAGTGGAAGGTTTGGGGAGTAGAGTGGAAGGTTGTTGGACTGAGGAAGAGGTAGGTGAGGGAGAAGGCTTGGGTTTCTTTGCTTTTGTTTCTTCTTCTTCTTCCTAAATAGGTACCCTTTTCTTGGATCCCTTCTTCCCCAATCTTTCTTCCTCATCCTTCTTGACTTTGAAGTAGAGGGCTTTCAGGTTCATGAAGTTCATGGGACCTAGCCTCTGTCCACTCTCTCCTCTAGCCTTAAGGAAGTCAATCATGACCTTCCTTTCTTCATGGGTCCGTTTATTAAAGGTAATGGTCTTTTTGGACTGTTGTTTGGCTTTTTCTTCTTCTTCAGCCTGTTTCTTCTTTGCCAATTGACCTTGCTGACCCATGTAGGCTCTGTAGATTTCTTTATTTGATAGTTTCTCAAGGTAGTCTGCATCCTCACCTTGAGAGACTAGAGTCTTTACCCACTCCTCACTCATTTCTTTAGCTAGTTCAGAATCGATTATTCTGAACTTAGCTTCTTCTTTCTTCTTCTTCTCCAATTCTTCCTTTTCTCTATTGAATTGTTCCTGCAGTTGAAAAGCAAGAGCTGCATCTTCTTCAATCTGGTCGACTGCAGGAATCTTTCTTTTTAGTTCATCCAGCTGTCTAGCATACAGCTGGATGGTTTGCATCCTCACCATAATTCCCTTTCCCTTGTTTATATTGGATGCCTCTGCTTTGGCTTCACTGACCACAACAGCAGATGATGGTGCTGCTATTGGGATCTCAGCCTCAGCTTCATTGGCACATTGAGAGGTGAACAAGGGAAGGTCATTGGCTTCGTCCGATTTGCACTCAGGACCTGTGAATTCTTTCAGCATTTCTTTGATAGTTGATCTTGACTCATATGCTGCAGCAAAGATGGCTACTCGAGGGGAAGCTGAGTCAGTATCAGTGTCAGAGTTTGACACATATACTTCCTCAGTAATTCTTCCTTCTTGTTCAAGATGGGCTCTGACAGTAGCTATCATTGTTTGGCTTTCAAGGGAGTTGACATTGCAGATATTTGCCCTGAGTTGAAAGATCTTGTAGAGAAAGTCTGTAGAAAGTGACAGGATGTTCCTGGTGTTGATGGTGAGAGAGGAGTCGTTGCTCAGTAAGAAGGTGTGGTCAAGAGACTTTGTGCTTATCCATCCCAACACATCTAAGTCTTTGATAATGAAGGAGTATATAAATCTTCTTAAGCAGCAAACTTCTTCTTTAGTGAGAAGACTGCTCCTTATAATTTCAAGTCTTCTAGGAGTCAGTCTTCTTTCTGCTGCTGCCGAAGATTCAGGATAAGCTACCCGTTTTGCTGTTTGTATGAGTCTTTTGAAGTTGGGTAGATTATCCTCCATCAAGTCATAGAACCTGCCAATGGCAAGTTTTGCTGAGAGATCTGATGAAGTGTTGATGCAGTTAGTTAAATACAGTTGTAGGACTTGGAGGGCATTGAGAGAGTTCCACTTTAGCTCTTCTACTCCACTAAACTCCCATCCAATCCAAAATCTCTCAGCTGATCCATCGTACCCCCAAGCTAGAATGGAGTTAAATTCTAGCTTTTGTGAAGTTTGAAAGAGTTGGGGGGTAATGGATTGACTTATGATGGCTGCTGCTACAGGGAGGATGCTGAAGGCTGAAAATTTTTGTTCTTTGTCTTCAGCTTCATTCAGCACCTCATTAACAGCCCTGACGACTATCTTCCAGTCTTCAGTTGTTTCTTCTTCTTCATTATCTGAAGCTGGAAAGTCATGGACCTGTACAAAAGCTGGCTTGAAAAGTGTACATTGAAAAACAGCCCGCTCTTGAATCCAGTCATCAAGACTGACTTTGTCCTCCTCCATTGGGACCATCTCCCCCTTTTTGGTTGCATCAGTGGACAAATAAGCATCAGTTTGGGTGCCCATTGATACAAGAGAGGGAGAAGGTACAGTTGGGCATTGATGGGCTTCATGCATAGAGGCTTGGTGTCTTAGTTTGGACACTTCAGCCTCTAGCATAGCCACCCTGGCCGTCAATTCTAGGTTATGAAGTTTCAGTATGTCCTCATCCACAGTTGTGGAATCCTTGGATCCAGATGGGGCCTTAGGCCTAGCCTCTTCATCCCCATCACCCATGGTTTCTTGGCGCCTGGGATTCCTCTCAGTGAAGTAAGTTTCCAAGGAAGCATCCTCACTGTGAGTTGCCGTGGTTAAGGTCTTAGCAATGTTGTCACTGTCCTCCTGGTCATTTGATGGACCAACAGTAGTGACAGCCTCTTCCACATCCACTCTTCATAACTCCTATAGTGGACCTTCAGGGTAGAAGAACTTGGGTTGGGTGTGTTGGAAGCAAGATCAATCAGTACCTCCGAGATAATGGTAGTTGGAGAAGGTACATCATCTTGATCAGGTTCCTTATCACTTAAGTTCAGAAGAGAAAGAAAGGGCTAAGGGGGGCTGTTCTACAGATTCGGGAAGTGATCCTGATCCTAATAGAGAGACATCCGAAGAAGCCTCCCTAATAATGTGGCTTTCCCTTACGATATTCTCACCAGAATGTTGGGATTCTGAGTGAGGGCTGTTAGGTTGGGTTTGGGCCTTGGAGGCAAGAGAAGAAGGAGTTCTCTTACCCCTTTTTCTAGTATAAGTTGTTGCAACCGGGGCCCTGTGTTCCGGTTGAACGATAACATCCAAAAGAGGTGTAAGTAATTTTTGTGCCTGTGCATCCTTAGTAGTATGCACAGGGGTTCGAATGGTAGAAGCAGATTGTTGTTCAGGATGTGAGGTGGAGGGTGTGGGATCAATATCAGCTGGGACTGCTGAACTGTCACCCAGGGTTCTTTGCATGTTCAGCATTGTAGATAACAATGGAACATTGACCCCCGAGAACTTTTTGGAAACAGTCCTCATGCTTTGAAAAATGTTATTTTTATGACCCAACATGATGTAGATTCTTGCAGGTTTTGAAAGTTATTTTAGTTCTTGATTGAAACTTCCTGCAAGAATCTTGGGTACATAAAAAATTGCTGCTTTGCACCCTCTTGAAGGTTATATCTCAAACCCTCAAAGATGAGGTGTGCAAAGTTGAAGCCTTGGTTAGTGACCATACCATGGAAGGCGGAGGAAAGTGCAGAGCTCACCTGATTCCATCCACTCCTCTTCTGAGATATGCATTGGAGAAGAGTGTGGCAGAGATACTTCCATGGAAGGCCTATCAGCGCCTTCTCGATCGTATACTCGGTCTGATTTCCAGTGTATCCAATTGAGACAAAGGTCCTCATATATTCGTCCTTCGAGTATGAGATCGCTGCTCCCTCATCTTGAAGCTTAAGATGTTTTCTGAGTGTGGCTTCCAAGATGGTGATATCCATGCCGTCTACTTTGGCTTTGATTTGGGGAATCCCCTGTTCGGTAGAGTAGACGGCGGTACTCCAGAAATCCTCCATATGAGGGATATATATATGGTAGGGTTGGTGGTGAGGGCAAAGTAGATCTTTGATCGACATAAGAAATCGATCATATCCTCAAATCCTTTGGATTTCTTTCCTTTGGTGAGGTATGCTGTTAGGTTATGGTATGGGGAAAACTTGTCATCTGGGTTGTTGATATCTGCCATAGCCGTTTGATTTTGGAGGGATGGTTTGAGTATGGTGTATGGTGGAGACTTGAGAATAAGGAGAATATGGAGAGCTTTGAATATGGTGGGGACTTAGGGTTGAATTGAATGTGAAGAGGTGGTAAAGAAAATTTGATTTGTTCTTATAACGGCAGAGGAGAGAAAAAGCAAAATGACTTGTACAGTACAACATTATTTACTTTTTATTGTTACAGCTGTAATACACCGAGGCAGTCATGGTAAAGACTGACGTTAATATCTTTTTACAACGGGTAAAAGTTAATTTGGACTTAAATTTATCCATCAGCAGCAAACTTGGTTGCTGTGGATGAATAAGCCTGTCCGCTGCAACTTTGGTTGCTGTGGTAGGTTAAGTTTGTCAGCAGCAGACTTAATTGCTGCTGATAGATGCAATGATCTGCAGCAAGGATGTTGCTGCTGACAGCCTTAAAGCTATCTGCAGGAAACTTGTTCCTTCTGATAAGTTAAAGCAGTCAGGGGCAAATTCTTTGCTGCTGAAAATTAGACCTGTCAGCAGGCAAAAGGATGCTGCTGATGTATAAATTTTATTTACAACATAAGACAGACATATTTACAACAAAGGATAGACGCACTCAACTGAACCGATGATGATGCTTGGTTGTTTCTTTACCTTCCATTGTTGAGTTGGTGGTTTTCCAGCTCTCTTTGTCTTTTCAGCAGCAGATGTTGTATCTGAGGATTTTGGCTTATCAGCAGCAGATTTTGTTGCTGCTGATGGTTTTACTTGAGCAGCTGCAGACTTTATTGCTGCTGAAGGCTTTCCTTTTTGTTGCTTGGGCTTTACTCGATCAGCAGCAGTTATTTTGGTTGCTGATGGCTTAGAAACAGATGTATGCTTATCCTTCTTCACCTTACTGATAGGCTTTTGTATAACTGGGGTTGGAAGAAGAATCTGATTGAAAGGATTAGACTTACAATTTGCAGCAAAGTGGTCTGATTCTCCACAGATGATGCAAGATTGTTGAGGTTTTGACAATTGTTCCCTTGGTGGAGAAAGAGATTTTCTGAATTGAGTTGTCTTAGCTTCAAAACTTCTTACCTGTTTGTTCTTCTTTGTCTTCTCAAAAGCATGTTGCTTGAGGTTTCTGTGCTGCTGAAGGTAGTAGAAGCAGGTGCTGGCAGTGTGGTTATATTTTCCACAGATAAAACATGATTTTGCAAGTTTATCCCTTGAAAGATACACATAATCCTTTCTTTTGAAAAGGACTTTGAAATTCCAAGGGTGAGCTTTGTTGTGCTCAAAAGTAGCTTCTTCCAATGTCTTTTGAACATATGGAACCCTTTCTCCTGGCGCATGACATATGTCAAACACCTTCCTTAGCTGGACTGAAGATGAGGACTGGCCCTTTTCAGTATTTAGCTTTCTACCTTCTGGAGGATAGCTAATTTTGATTTGTTTGAATGGTGTAGGAACTGGTACTGAAATGGCTGGTACTGGTGCTGAATGGATAATGGGGACTTCATCTTTAGTCAGAATGAATTTAGGGGCAGGAGGAGATGAAGTAGTGGATTCTTGTACCAAATATGAAGCTTCACTTGTTTCAGTGGAGTCTGAGCAAGTTGAATCAGACTCTGATGAGGTAGTGCATTCTTGTACCAAAGGTTCATCCTTAGAAGGATCAAGATTTCTGTTGGCCATATCAAGATTTGCAAGATTGAAGCTTGGTTCATGGATGGCAACGTAGTCAGCAGGAGGTGCAACGGCTTGATATTGTTCAGAATGATACCCCAGACCAGTTTTTACTTTTTCATGAATTTGAGCATCCAAAAGTCTTTGCAGCTTTTTGGATGCAAATTCATATTTGTCGACATGAACTTTTTGTTCTGCCAATTCTGCTATGGTAGCTTTTAATCTGGCCAGTAGATCATCATTCTGAGTTTCAAGATTGGTTTGTTCATGTCTTAATGATGAAATCTCTTTCTTTAGACAGTTAATTTTTTCTTTGTAACTGTCTTCGACCTTTTTGAATTCAGATTTCATTTGATGAAACTCTTCATTTTGATCTATGAGGTTTTGATTATGCTTTCTGTAGCCTAAAACCTTATCAATATAGGCTTGGGAACATAGATTTTCATATACCTGAGGCGGTATTTCAGTTGTATTTGCCATAAGGGCTTGGTTGTTGGTAGGCAGATCTTCATACTGAAAGCTCCAGTCAAAGTCAGAAGTTCCAACAGCTGCACAAGCTGCAGTTTGAGCTGGAGGAGTAGCTTGTTGCTGTTGTCTAGGTTAGCTTTGTCATGTTCGATCCTCAGCAGGGTTTGTCCTAGGTGCCTTGCATTCTCTAGCAAAATGACCCAGTTGGTTACAGTTGTAACATCTCAATTTACTTTTATCTAAGCCAACTCTGGTGTTGGAGCTGTTGCTTGGAATGGGTCTTCCGGTTCTAGAGTAGAACCTTTTTGCTCTTATAGAGAGCATGGCATAGGAGTGCTGTATATCCATTTCTTCTAGATCATCTGGATGGAAGCACTCAAGATCCTCCTTGATAAAGTACATGTTGCTTGAGTTTTCAGAAACAAAAGCAGCGGAGGTTGAGGCTTGAGAAGGAGCTTCAAGAAGAAATGGTGATGCGTTTGTTTTAGAGGTAGGAGTTTGAGGATGTGTGACTATGGGAGGATAGTAGTTGCTAGTACTAGGACTTAAGTGCTCAGAGTGAAAAGCAGAAGAGGTGGTGGTGGATGTTGAAGCTGTTTGGTAGCTTGAGCTTCGTTCTTTTGCCTGAATCATCTCTAGCTCATAAGTCTTCAGCATACCGAAGAGCTCAGTCATTTGGAGAGTCTTCAGATTCTCAGTTCTTCTAATGGACACCGTGTAGAGTGTCCAGCAACGAGGTAAAGACCTGATGGAATTTTTGAGAATATCCTCATTCTCCAGTTTCACCTTTGAGCACTGCAGCTCACCTACAAGATAAGTAAATCTGTTATATAAAACAGTTAGGGACTTACCTTCCTTCCAGACGAAGTTTTCGTACTGCTGCTTCAGGATGTCCCTTCTATTTTCTTTGACTTCTTCTGAGCCAACAAACATCTTCTCAAGAGCCTCCCAGAGCTCTTTGGCGGTTTTGTAACTTCTGAAGTTATGAAAAACTTCATTTGGAAGGCACATTTGGATAGCTCCTAGTGCCTTGAAGTCCACCTCCATCTTTTTTATATCCTCATCTGAGTACTTGGAGGGATCTTTTGGAACTGATGGTCCTCCAGAGTCAGCAGATGCCACCATTGGAATGTAGGGTCCATCCCTGATGGATTTCCACATTCCGTACTCCTGATAGCAGAAAAAACTTTCCATGCGATTTTTCCACATGTCGTAGTCTTCTCCAGACACCAATCTTGGTGGTCGGTTGATGCTGCCGATGTCTTCAAAACCATTGCTTTGTGCCATTTTTGTTTCATGATTTTGGGTGACTTGATCAAAGAGAATGTTTAGAATAGAACCAGAAGTGATTAAACAAGTGTGAGTTTGTTTAATCTGAGCCAAAGCTCTGATACCACTTGTAGGATCGTGAAAGTACAAGATAGTTCTGTTCTTAGTTGAGATTGGCTGAAACAATAACAACTACACAAGTATAATCGAGTAAACAGAATGAATACTAATAAAAAACACTGTTGTATTAAGCTTTGTGAATAAACGATTACAAATGAAAACTCAGTGAAGAAGCACACTTACAATGAAGTGTTTACATAGTATTTATACTAACTTAGAATCAAGACAGACCCTTGATTCTAAGGATCAGATCTAACACAGACCGTTGATCTTTTATACAAAAGCTAATAATACACGTTAAAGCTAAACTAGCTAACTTTATTGAAGCGTTTTCTTTATTTATCATTGTTTGCATGCTTGGAGAAGAGCATTGTCGTCCGTCATAGGTTGCACCATTGAGGTTCCTTCTGCTTTGAGTGTGTCAGTCGCTTTTGCAGAAAGTTGTCAGTGCCGCTTGGCATGGATAGTCAGCTGCAACGATTTGTCTTCAAGGAACACATCCATCAGCAGCAAGAATGAGAATGATGCTGCTGATAAGCCTATCAGCAGCAACAAGTGTTGAATGCTGCTGATAAGCCTATCAGCAGCAACTTGTGTTGAATGCTGCTGATAAGCCTATCAGCAGCATTTGTACTTAGAATAATTTAGTAGCAATCAGTCTTTGGCTCTACACTCATCTTGGTGATTATCTTCCTCCTAGTGGAAAGCTACCAGAGACATTAGTAGAAATTTCTATTAATTGTCTTTAAATTTTTGTTTTGAGAACCATTTCCCTATGTTCTGAATAATGTTTAACATTTCAGCATTTAATAAATTTTATATTTTCCAACTCTAAAGTTATTACTCATTGATTTGACATGTTGAGTGTGCATTACACCCATCATATTTTCATCAAGATTCTCCAAGAATCACCTTCTTCATTCACCGTGATTTTGTACACTACCGACAATCTCATTCGTAAACAACTCATCCTATTAGATTTAAACAACCCCGTTATTTTCAAATCAAACGTTTATCAAACTTTTAAAAGAGTATCAGAAATATAAATTTCCCATAAACATTTTCACTTTACAAGGGAACTTAATACAACCTATTTTATAAAAATATTACTTCAAATTAATAAATAAGTATGATTTTCCTCATTAAAGTAATTATTTCTAAAACCTGGCTAAATTAAAGTACAACTACTTGATTTGCCAATAATTTCTCTTAACAATATTCCCCTTATAATAATTGAAAATTTTAAAAAGTTTTTCCTATAAACTGTCTACTTATTTAAATTATGTAACTCAATGGTTTCACTACTTTATATATCTACAACCAAGAACAATTTACCACTTTCTATTTTCAAACAAAGATCAGTATTTGTAAACACATTTCCCTGAATGTTTCCAGAACCTCCTCGTTATCTTTCACTTGCCGCTTCAAGAGATGACCATTTCGCGTAAACGTTAACCATCCCTACAAACATCAACGAGATTTAAAAAGCTAGAACCTAACTACCACATCCTACACGAACATAAACCAACACGTTGGTCCGCAACACCTGATCACATGCAAAACTCGTTAGCATATGTCACACACAAAAAAATTCAATAACTTACGTAAGCACGTTCACAAGATACATATCACGATCACATAATACATGAAACTAGTTTATTTGCAAATCACAATTTACTAGATTGATCACATAACACATGAAACCAGTTTATTTGCAAAATACATGATACATAACGATTGTTTGTTTGATACATAATACTAGATTGACCACATTAAATATGAAACTCATTTGGTTACAAAGTACATTATACTAAATTGTGCACATTATACGATATACATGATACTAAATTGTTTATATTACATATGATACCTATTTGACTACAAACTATATAACACTAGATCATACATGAGAATTGCGTGTTTACATTATACATGAAACTAAGTTGCTTATAATTGTTGCAATTGATTAATTACAATATACATGAAGCATGGTCATACACCTTGTTCACTAAACTTGAAAACCGTAACACATTGAAGCTACTCGGGGTTTTGAAGTACTCTTGTTCAAACACGAGGAAGCTGGAGCACTTTAAAACAACTCGATGTTTGACGTATTCTTGTTCAAACACGGGTAAACTATGGGACTTTAGGTGATACTACTTTATTACCCTTTAGATGCTAACTGACTTGCCTACTTAAGGACATAGTTACTTATTAGCAACTCATATGTGAAAGTAATATACATGAACTAAGTAAATTTGTGCCCCTGTTGACTCACACACAACAGAAGGATCTATACGGACCATGCGATGATTCGAGTAATTACGGGTGCACACGTAATTATAAAAATCAGCGCATGGAAAACATAGGGAAGTTTGTTGTGTGTTGTGACCTAAAACCTATCGTGATATATAACAACGAAACTAATGTGATATGACAAGAGCATGGTGGATACGCCGATAGTACTTCCTATATATAGGTGCCCTATCATATCATCAGTAGTAGCATTGTTCGTGTCATGTGAAGTTTTGACCTAAACCAATGTTTGTGTAACCTCTTGTCCACTAACAGTTTTGAGCACATTCGACAACACCTTAATCAAACCCTAACCATCAAATTCTCATCAAACCCATTCCAAGTAATGCATTTCACCTCTAGAATCCAAATTGTTATTCAACAGTTTTACTCCTTAAATCCACTTTAAAACTAAATTCATTATCATCACTCATATCCGACCTTGAATACCAAAATCTGTGTCTATTCACCTGCTATACTCCTTAAACCAGCCATCATAACTCATTGAGAACCCAAAACTCTCACCTCTTTCTTGATTTAGTAGCCTCCATTAGTTAAATTTCGGGATGAAATTCACTTAACATGGGGAGACTATAACATCCCTGATTTTCCGACCCTATTTTAGTTTATTTTAATTAATAAAAGAACAACACTACATTAAATCCTGTACTTGTTCAAACCTATACCTCATTAATTATTAGCTGAACATATTTCAATTCAAAGTTTTAAAACTCATAATAATGTTCTTACACCTCCTAAATGTACATATGTACTTAATTTTTAAATGAATATGTGAATACATATATATTTTAAACTATTTAACAAATTGTAATTTTCATGAAATATAAAATACATTTCTTTATAGAAATATGTAACTAATCAAACAATTAAGATGTCAAAAGTTTTATAAATAAAACCAAACGTTTTAAAGTGGTCTTGAACCCCCTTCACACCCTTGAACCCTCAAATTAAACCCAATTTGACCCTTTTGACCTATTTTGACTTTTTAAGTCAAACAATCTCAAGACTCTTGCAAATTTAAGGCCAAAATCAATCAAACCCGACCAATACGGATTTTCTCTGGATACTATAATGTATGTCGACCAATTTTAGACCCTTGTAACAATTCAATCCGACCTATTACGCGCTCCTATTCAAAGTTCAAAGTCGTTTGACTTCCTTGAGTCAAACCGAGACAAATTGATCCTCAAATCACGGGATTCAACACGTTTAGAGGCCACAAATCTCGCGCAGACGACACTTGCATGCTTAAAGACCCAAATCATGACCAAATTCATTCGGAATGAGTAAATTAATTTGAATATCGTTCCCGTAATCGTTTTCTGTCAAACCCGAATTAAATTGAGCTTTTAAAACAGAATTGAATTGTAAGAATCAGTCACACACCTTCGTAGGACCTCATTCAAACTCTCTAAACACTATATCGCTTCCAACTCCACGTCTAGCCAACGATCAAGCACCATGAAAATCGGGTCTGAACTCGTAGCCGTCCGCAATCATCACACAGCCAAAACGAGTAAGTTTTACATCGTTCGACTCGTATTTGATTATACATCAATAGCCCCATACCAATTCGTGTTTACAAACATATCGGGACCGATTTGAATTTTAGGGTTCATATTGATTCGATTTGATTTGGGGCTTGACCCATGTTTTCATTTTTAAATTTTTGGAATCCCTATATGACCAGCGAAACCACCGATCCGACTGGTTAAGCCACTGCGCCATCGGAACCCCGGTTCTTTTTGCGCACTTCCCCCTGACCAGGCCCGGCTCCCTGATGCATTCCTGTTATAAGCCCAAAGGACCTAAATCTATACGCGGGTTAGTCCCTTGGTCCAGCGGTTGAAATGGAGACCTCTTACGGCAGCCACCCGGGTTCGAACCGGGTGGACTGCTTCATTTTTTTAAAAACCGTTTTAAAACTCCAAATATTTTATAAAAAATATTTTTATAATACATGCAACATTTCAGACAGAATAGAAACCAAAACTTCCAATTTTCAATATAAATTCCTTTTATTCCAAACTGTATTGTTAAAACTATATAGTAATTATTTTAAAACAAAAATTTAGCTATTTAAATAATTAAAGAAAATTAATTTCGAAATAGAATGTTTGTTTTATACAATATCTCTCAAATTTATAAGGTTTATAAAAAAAAAATTTACCCTTATTTTTAAATATTTATTTTTAAATGATAATTAGCTAAATTGATTTATTTATTTTAATATACACAAAAGATATATTTACGATTCATTTTATACACCAACATTATTTACACAACTTTATAAATAAATAAAGTAAGATTATTTATTTTATATCTAATATAATTCACACATTATTTTTGTAACTAAATAAATAAATAACAATTATTTAGTTTATTTAGTTATCCAAACCTAAACCCCAATTAAAATATTCTAAAACTATTTATTTCAAATCTTTCATTTTATACAACACCTTTTCCACAGTTTTCCTACACTTCTATACATACTACAACACAACTCTTTGTACACACATTCAATTAAATCCGAGAATTAGACCTAGACTATTGTACACATTATTAATTTAATATATATTACACACTAGGTTAACGTGGTGAGTTACAAGGATCACTTTGCTACCTAGAGTCTCGTGTTAGCTACACATTTGATTCAGGTGAGTATTACATAGCCCCTTTTCACACTTTTACACCTTTTTGGGTGAAACATGAACTCTATACATACAATTGTTTACATTTACACAAACTACACAAATACAAATCCTCTTTACATTCATGTATGAAAATTTGAGCTTTATGTTTGAGTGCTAGGTGTGTTAACTGTTTGTGTACAATTTATGTGCAATCATTAACTATTCAAGCCGACGGTTAACAATGATAGATCTATTGAGTCTGACAAACCCACCCAGATTGGGGTGATTGTTACCGACAACACAATTTACATGCTAGTTACAAAGGTTTGATTGTACTTTGGTTACACAATAGTTGCTCCCCATAAATGCCTTATTTTATCATGTTATGTAAGGATTTGATTATTTACATCTATACACTATTTATGTATAAACCTGTGTATGCTCACCAACTTTTTAGTTGACCTTATTTTATTCATGTTTCAGGTGCTAATGTGTGATTTTGATCAAGACTTGCTACACATAAGTTTTGGACCTAGTTAATTTTAATAAAGGATTTATGTATTTCATTTTATGTACTTGGTTTGATTTTGTTTTGTCTTGAATCTATGCAATGAATTTGAATGATTAATATATTTCAATTTAGTCAACCTTGTGCTCCTGAACAGTCTACATGTCCCGTCCCGACGTTTCCGCCGTCGGTTGGGGTGTGACAGTGTATATAGTATGTATATAGATAAAATACATGCATTGACATACAATAGGTGAAAACACACTCAATGATAGTGCAAAGCAAATCTGCAAAGAAGAATTTTGAGCAAAAAGACAAGTAATGTTAATGTCGTGCATTAGGTACAATTCAAAAAGATATGTCTAAAGGAGTACATATAAATATACTTGTAAATATTTTTCTTTTTGGGAATATGTGACTAGGAAGGGATCTCTTGTCTGGGCATGTAAGTCCGTTGTGCTATGACCCTAAGCTTATGCTGGTTCTAAACATGTAAGTCTGTAGTGCTATGTTTATGATCAAATTTTGTAAGAGAATCCCTGAAAAGTTGCATAAACCCGTGCTAGTTATGCTCAATTAGTTATGTTTTAGGTGCTCAAAAGATCATGAGCAAGGGAAGCTTTACCTGATAAGCTGTGAGGTACATTAAAGTTCATCAAGAATTCACATAATTCACAGTCAATTAATTACAGGTTTCTGAGATATGAGTGTGGGATCAATTGAGACATAAATAATCCTATCCAAAACATGATAAGTTAAATCACAGTGAAAAACTTTGGTTTGAAGCTACAACATGAGTTTAGAAGGATCGGAATATCAGCAATTCACTTGACCTGTTTGCGTGGAAAACACATGCTGAAAAATGTTCATTGGTCTACCTATAGAACGATATGTTTCCATTGCAAACTTCCTGAGGGCTTGTTGTTTTGTCGGTGTGTGTAGATATAGTTCCATAATTGTTTTAGTTGAGTCTAGTTTATGTTTTGTAGAACCAAAGACTGATTGCTACCAAATTATTCTAAGTACAAATACTGCTGATAGGCTTATCAGCAGCATTCAACACATGTTGCTGCTGATAGGCTTATCAGCAGCATTCAACACTTGTTGCTGCTGATAGGCTTATCAGCAGCGTTCAACACAAGTTGCTGCTGATAGGCTTATCAGCAGCATTATTCTCATTCTTGCTGCTGATAGCTATGTTGCTTGAAGACAAATCGTTGCAGCTGACTATCCATGCCAAGCGTCACTGACAACTTTCTGCAAAAGCAACTGACACACTCAAAGCAGAAGGAACCTCAATGGTGCAACCAATAACGGACGACAATGCTCTTCCCCGAGCATGCAAACAATGATGAATAAAGCAAACGCTTCAATAAAGTTAGCTAGTTTAGATTTAACGTGTATTATTAGCTTTTGTATAAAAGATCAACGGTCTGTGTTCGATCTAATCCTTAGAATCAAGGGTCTGTCTTGATTCTAAGTTAGTATAAATACTGTGTAAACACTTCATTGTAAGTGTGCTTCTTCACTGAGTTTTCATTTGTAATCGTTTATTCACAAAGCTTAATACAACAGTGTTCTTAGCAGTATTCTTTTTGTTTACTCGATTGTAATTGTGCAGTTGATATTGTTTCCGCCAATCTCAACTAAGAACAGAACCATCTTGTAATTTCACGATCCTACAAGTGGTATCAGAGCTTTGGATCAGATTAAACAAATTCACACTTGTTTAATCACTTCTGGTTCTGTTCTAAACTCTCTCTCTGATCAAGTCACCCAAAATCTCAAAACAAAAATGGCACAAAGCAACGGTTTTGAAGACATCGGCAACATCAACCGACCACCAAGGTTGGTATCTGGAGAAGACTACGACATGTGGAAAAATCGCATGGAAAGCTTCTTTTGTTATCAGGGGTACGGAATGTGGAAATCCATCAGGGATGGACCATACACTCCCATGGTGGCATCTGCTGACTCTGGAGGACCAACAGTTCCAACGGATCCCTCCAAATATTCAGAAGAGGATATCAAGAAGATGGAGGTGGACTTCAAGTCACTAGGAGCCATCCAAATGTGCCTTCCAAATAAAGTTTTTCATAACTTCAGAGGTTACAAAACTGCAAAGGAGCTGTGGGAGGCTCTCGAAAAGATGTTTGCTGGATCTGAGGAAATCAAGGAAAACAGAAGAGACTTCTTCAAGCAGCAGTACGAAAACTTCCTCTGGAAGGAAGGTGAGTCTCTAACTGTTTTATATAACAGATATACTTATCTTGTAGGTGAGTTGCAGTGATCAAAAGTGAAGTTGGAGAATGAAGACATTCTTAAAAAATTCATCAGATCTCTACCTAGTTGCTGGACACTCTACACAGTGTCCATCAGAAGAACCGAGAATCTGAAGACTCTTCAGATGACTGAGCTATTTGGTATGCTCAAAACCTATGAATTAGAAATGATTCAGGCCAAGGAAAGGAGATCAAGCTACCAAACAGCCTCCACATCCAACACCACCTCATCTGCTTTTCACTCTGAGCACTCAGGCCCCAGTACTAGCAATTACTATCCTCCCATAGTCACACATCCTCAAACTCCCACCTCTAAAACAAACACATCACCATTTCTGCTTGAAGCTCCTTCTCAAGCCTGAACCACTGCTGCTTTTATTTCTGAAAACTCAAGCAACATGTACTTTATCAAGGAGGATCTTGAGTGCTTCCATCCAGATGATCTGGAAGAAATAGATATACAGCACTCGTTTGCAATGCTCTCCATAAGAGCAAAAAGGTTTTACTCCAGAACCGGAAGTCCCTTTCCAAGCAACAGCTCAAACACGAGAGTTGGATTGGATAAAAGCAAGTTGAAGTGTTACAACTGTAACCAACTGGGTCACTTTGCGAGAGAATGCAAGGCACTTAGAGCAAACCCAGCAGCTCACCAAGCCCAACCAACACACCAACAGCAACAAGCTACTCCTCCAGCTCAAACTGCAGCTTGCGCAGCTGTTGGAACATCCGACTTTGACTGGAGCTTTCAGTATGAAGATCTGCCTACGAACAACCAAGCTCTTATGGTAGACACACCTGAGATACCGCCACAGATATATGAACATCTATGTTCACAAGCCTGCATTGATAAGGTTTTAGGCTACAGAAAGCATAATCAAAACCTAATAGATCAAAATGAAGAGTTTCATCAAATGAAATCTGAATTCAAAAGGGTCGAAGACAGTTACAAAGAAAAAAATAACTGTCTAAAGAAAGAGATTTCATCATTAAAACATGAACAAACCAATCTTAAAACTCAGATTGATGATCTACTGGCCAGATTAAAAGCTACCAGAGCAGAATTGGCAGAACAAAAGGTTCTTGTCGACAAATATGAATTTGCATCCAAAAAGCTGCAAAGACTTTTGGATGCTCAAATTCATGATAAGGTAAAAACTGGTGTGGGGTATCATGCTGAACAATATCAAGCCGTTGCACCTCCTGCTGACTACGTGACCATTCATGAACCAAGCTTCAATCTGGCAAATCTTGATATGGCCAACAGAAATCTTGATCCTTCTAAGGATGAACCATTGGTACAAGAATGCACTACCTCATCAGAGTCTGATTCAACTTACTCAGACTCCACTAAAACAAGTGAAGCTTCATCTCCTCCTGCTGTGACACCCGACATTTCAGGTCAATATCCGTATACATTATGAACAAGTTTACATTACAATAAACGAGTTTACATTATAATTATTTTTGTGATTTACGTAATTTCACAAACAAGGACATGAAGGTCTAACAAAAAAAAACGAACATTGTCTCATTTTATATTTTTGGTAATTCTGGGAATTACCGGTTCACATACACTTATAACCCGACTTAATTCGAACACTATTGGTTGAAATAAATAACCAGAAAAATATATATACATATATATATTATTTACACAAACTTTACGTGGAACCATAAATTATATTTAGAATAAAATTATAATACCGTGGGGAAAATAAACCGAATTAAACTACCCCTTTAGAACTCTAATTGATATTAATACCAAAAATCTAATTGTTTTATTATTATAACCCAAACCCCCCTAACCCACCCTTGACTTCTCGGCCGAAGTGCAGGGGAAACCATCCCCAATCTCACGTATTTTCAAATTGACCCATACTCCCACTTGTGAAAACCCAGATAAAACCATACCCTACATTCAAAATTCTCACAATTCCCATTTATCTCTCATTTTCATACGGCAAACATTCCAATTCTCTTCAATTCGAAGTCCAGTTTCAAGGCGAAATTCACCATAATTTGCTATTTTAAGAAGAATCTCAAGTGTTTCTGCAAAAGAGTTGAGATCATCTCTGTTTTATTTCATCATCTTCATCTCGGTTTTAAGGTAAAAACTCGACATTTTCACATTAGTTTCTTTAAAACCGTAGCTAAACTTACATTTTATTTAAACGCAAGAAAGACAACAAGAAGAGTGTGTCGAATTCAAGTTTAAAATATAAAAATATGCAGGACTGATTCTGTCAAACAGAAGTCCAGTACTCGAAACTAGGAGTTTCGATACCAGTTAACTCAATCGAAACTAGGTAGTTTCGATACCTTTTCTCAATCGAAACTAGGTAGTTTCGATAGCAAATACTCAATCGAAACTAGGAGTTTCGATACCTGTTTCTCAATCGAAACTAGGAGTTTCGATACCTGTTTCTCAATCGAAACTAGGAGTTTCGATACCTGTTTCTCAATCGAAACTAGGAGTTTCGATACCTGTTGGTCAATCGAAACTAGGAGTTTCGATACCCTTTTACTCAATCGAAACTAGGTTGTTTCGACTCCTGACCACTCCATCGAAACTAAGTAGTTTCGACACACATATGCCCAATCGAAACTAAGAAGTTTCGACACCTGTACAACAGTCCCAGTTGGGCAGTAACTCAAAACTATTTTATAACAAAACATGTGTTGGAAAACTAAAACGATATTTAAACAAACATAATCAGATTTACAAGGTCGGTGAACAATTTACAATTAAGACGTTGGTCTTAACAACAATTTACCCTTGGTATCTAGGGTACAAACAGTCAAGGTTGACTACAACAAATATTATTACAAGTATATACACAAACACAAGGTGAGTTTCACGGCCCCTTTTTTTTTTTTCTGTTTTCTAATATTTGGGGGAAGAACATACTTCAACTATTTTATGGGATAACAAGAGAATAAGACACGACTTTATGTTTACATGGGATGAGAACAACACATTGGAGGCCGCTAAAGTCCCCTGGAACAACATAGTAACCATTAACTGTAGCCTAGGGTCCTATGAATAGTACTATGGAGAGTGACGTCTCCCGGTCATGGTTAGTCGCGCTAACCACAATCTGGAGGATTTATGGCCGCATAGAATCTGATAACGCTTAATAGGGGCTCACACATGTCATGGTTTGGTTACGCCTCATGTATGAACATATTATTTGTATTCCTAGCTAGTTTACAAATGGGTCAACAATTCTTATTCTGCTTATCTCATGCAACTGAATTATTTATGAACAAATGAAGTTTACAAAGAACAATTTGATTAAACCTGTGAACTCACCAACCTCGTGTTGACGATTTTAAGTATGTTTTTCAGGTAACTGAACGTGATTTCAAGGTTAGCAATGTAGATTACATGCATGCACGATGGATACTACTCAAGGAGGATTTCCCTTGTATAACTCATTGAATTGAGTCATATTTGTGAAATCTTAATGTTTTGTAAACTCATTTTACATTTTGTAATGTAAAACTTTAAATTCATTTATGTATCCATTTATCATGTATGTGTTTGCGGTAATCATATGCTTTGGAAACCATGAACGTTGCGCCTCGCGTTTCCGCCTTGGCGGGGTGTGACAGAACTGGTATCAGAGCCATTGATTATAGTGAACTAGGAATCTAAATTGGAACCTAGTCTATAATCTAAATGACTCACTAAAACGTTTTCATTGCATAAGCATTGCATGACCAGTCATTTTGTCATATGGATATTGTAGTCACAAGCATGTCGTCACATTCACATTCTGATCCCGTCTCTGACACTGAATCAAATGAGGAATTTTCCGCCTCACGTCCCAAAAATCAAGTACAAACCCGTAGCTCCACACCACCTAAAGTCGCCTTGGGAAAACCGCCTATCGTCTACCGAAAGAAAAGCGGAGGACCAGTTAAGGTGCAAAGCGCTAGGAAGAAGGTTCGACTTCCACGCAAAAGGAATCTAGCAGCCCGTGACCCAGAAGACTTGGTGGCTGGTGAAGAACCACCTAGGCAAAGACCCTGCTACCACCCTACTGTGGGAACTATCCGTTGGATGCCCCGTACTCTGGCCCGTTGGAGGGAGATGGAGAGCATCCCATCTACCTTTGAGCTTGGAGAGTCTTCCAACTCTCCAACACCCCTACCCCACACTGGGGAAGCCATAGAGCTCACTGTGCCTACCTTGGTAGCTCGTGTTCGTACGCACGAGGAGCGTCTTGATGATCTCCTAGATGATATTCGGGCACATAGGGATGCAGCCATGCGCTTACGTCAAGGGCTCGGATCTCGAGTTCAGACTCTGGAGGACCACACCCGAGACATACAGGGTGCCACAAACTATCTAGAGTTGAGAGCTGACATGGATTGGCAGTTCACTGTTACGGTCCGAGACATGGTGGAGGCTCTGGAAGAAAGGACGTTGGCTGCAGAATTTGTGGCGAGAGCTAGTTTTGTCATGGCAGGACTTGCCATGATGATTGGATTGTACTCTCACTTCTTCTTTTAAACCTATTACGGGCGGGTTGTGCCCGTAGTACATTAAGTAGTTTAAAACTTTAGTACTGATGAGGTCATGTGAACCCATCTCTTTTGTATCCTTGTCTTTTGGAACAATGTACTATGAATGTTTTGACTATGTATGTAATGGTTTATGTTGTGATAGTGGTTGTTTACATTTGACGTTGTTGTATCCTTATGTCATGAGCTATCATTATTGTCATATAATGTTGTTTCTTTTTAATTGATATGTTAGAAAGAACGTCATGGCACCTAAGCGTAGGACAACCCGTAACACTACTGGTGACAACAACGAGGCGATTTCCCCAAATGTGGAACAACTTATAGCACAACGAGTAGCTGCTGCCATGGAGCAGTATGAAGCCAATCGAAATAGTGGAGGAGGTGTAGGAGGTAGCGGTACAGCTGGAGGTTCCGGAGGTGCAGGAGGTAGCGGTACAGCTGGAGGTTCCGGAGGTAATAAAATAAATAAGCCATAACATATAGTCATGATTCGAATTAATGACGTTATGACTTGTAATTCTACAGATGCTCCAATTAGAAAGTGCTCCTACAAGACCTTTCTGTCTTGCAAACCCCGTAACTTCAATGGCACCGAGGGTGCAGTTGGACTAATGAGATGGATAGAGAAGATGGAATCGGTGATTGATATTAGTGAATGCACCGCTGACTGCATGGTGAAGTATTCCACATGCTCACTCACTGATAAAGCTTTAACCTGGTGGAATTCACAAGTAAAGACTTTGGGAAGGCAGACATCATATGAGTTGTCATGGGAAGACTTAAAAGCCATGATGATCGAGGAATACTGTCCTCGAAATGAGTTGCAAAAGATCGAATCTGAAATGTGGAATTTACAAATGACAGGAGATGATGTTGCTGGCTACACTGACCGATTCAATGAGTTAGCAATCTTGGTTCCACACATGGTCACCCCAGAATACAAGAAGGTTGAAAGATACTTGTGGGGTCTCGCACCTCAAATCCGAGGTCTGGTGACTTCATCGAACCCTATGGATGCCAAGAGCGCCATAACTCTGGCTTTCAAGCTAAGGGATAATGCTGTACGTGATGGTTTGTTTGAGAAGAAGGAGACCGAAGGAGGGAAATCTGGGGAAAAGAGGAAATGGTTTGGAAAACCAATTAATCAAAACAAGAATCAAATTTACAAGAGACCTGAAACTATGAAAGCCTTTGTCGCCAACACTGTGGAACAAAAAGGATACCTTGGAGCACGACCAAGGTGTGACAATTGTGGATACCATCACAGTGGGAAGTGTACCCAATGTGGAAAATGTAAAAAGTATGGACATCTAGCCCTTGACTGTAGGAGCAATGCGAACCCTAACAAGATAAATCAAGTAGCAGGAAAAGTCAACCCAGGAACAGAAAGGATGAATCAAGGATGCTTTGAGTGTGGAGATCCAAAGCACTTCAGAAAAGACTGTCCAAAGTTGAAGAACCGAAACGACAATCAGGCCCGTGGAAGAGCATTTGTGATGGGGGCTGGTGACGCACGACAAGATCCAAACATTGTCACTGGTACGTTCCCGATAAATAATCACTATGCCTCTATACTTTTCGATACGGGTGCTGATTTGAGTTTTGTGTCAAATGACTTTAAGTCCCTACTCGGTATTAAGCCCAGCAAACTAGAACAAAAGTATTCAATTGAATTAGCGAACGGAAAATTAATTAATACCGGAGAGGTCATTCAAGGTTGTACCTTATATCTTAAAAATCACACATTTAGTATAGATCTGTTACCTGTTGACTTAGGAAGCTTTGACGTTGTTATTGGCATGGATTGGTTGTCAAAGAATCACGCCGAGATTGTTTGTTTTGAGAAAATTGTCCAAATCCCACTCCCAAACGGAGAAGTTCTTTCGATTCAAGGTGAGAAGAGTGGAGTAGCGTTAAGGATGATAAACTGCATGAAAACTCGTAAGTATCTACGTAAAGGCTATTGCGCATTCCTGGCTCACGTCGTCGAGAAGAAACCCGAGGAACGTCGACTTGAGGATATACCAATCGTTAAGGATTATCCTGAAGTTTTCCCTGAAGACTTACCTGGATTACCACCACCGAGGCAAGTCGAATTCCGAATCGATTTGGTACCAGGATCCGCACCGATTGCGCGATCGCCGTATCGATTAGCACCTTCTGAAATGCAAGAGTTATCAAATCAACTACAAGAGTTGCTTGATAAAGGTTTCATAAGACCGAGTTTCTCACCTTGGGGAGCTCCGGTCTTATTCGTAAAGAAAAAGGATGGAACCTTTAGGATGTGTATAGATTACCGAGAATTAAACAAGCTTACAATCAAAAACCGATACCCACTACCTCGAATAGATGATTTGTTCGATCAACTACAAGGTTCTAGCTTCTACTCTAAGATCGATCTACGGTCAGGGTATCATCAACTAAGAATCCAAGAAGAAGATGTACCAAAGACAGCATTTAGGACTCGTTATGGTCACTACGAATTCCTAGTTATGCCATTTGGTTTGACAAACGCACCAGCTGTTTTCATGGATCTCATGAACCGCGTGTGCAAACCATACTTGGATAAATTCGTGATTGTGTTTATCGATGACATATTAATATATTCACGAACCAAGGAGGATCATGAACATCATCTTAAATTAATCTTAGAACTACTCAGAAACGAGAAACTTTACGCTAAATTCTCTAAGTGTGAGTTTTGGATCCAAGAAGTGCATTTTCTTGGACATGTCATCAACAAGGAAGGAATTCACGTTGATCCATCTAAAATTGAAGCGATCAAAAACTGGGAAGCACCAAAGACTCCGACAGAAGTACGTCAATTTTTAGGTTTGGCCGGCTATTACAGACGATTCATCGAGAATTTTTCAAAAATAGCCCTGCCTTTAACCAAATTAACCCAGAAAGAAAATAAGTATGATTGGAATGACAAGCAAGAGTCAGCTTTTCAAATACTAAAGCAGAAGCTGTGTAGTGCACCAATTCTATCCCTTCCTGAGGGAATCGACAATTTTGTCGTATACTGCGATGCATCACACCAAGGACTGGGTTGTGTGTTAATGCAAAGAGACAAAGTCATCGCATATGCCTCACGACAACTAAAAGTGCACGAAAAGAATTATACGACCCACGACTTGGAATTGGGTGCAGTTGTGTTTGCGCTCAAAATTTGGAGACATTACCTTTACGGTACAAGATGTACTATCTTTACTGATCACAAGAGTCTCCAGCATATCTTTGATCAAAAGGAACTTAACATGAGACAACGTCGTTGGGTAGAACTACTAAACGATTATGATTGTGATATCAAGTACCATCCCGGGAAAGCCAATGTCGTAGCGGACGCTTTAAGTCGCAAAGAACGAGTTAAAACTCTTCGTGTTCGTGCCTTAGAATTGACAATTCATACAAATCTCACTACTCAAATTCGGATGGCACAACAAGAGGCAATTAAAGAAGAAAACATTCAAAATGAAGCTCTACGAGGAATGATAAAGCATTTGGAGTCTGAGTCAGATGACACTTTATACTTCATGAATAGAATTTGGGTGCCATGTTTTGGTAACTTACGGGAGTTAGTTATGGACGAAGCCCACAAGTCCAGGTACTCCATTCACCCGGGTTCAGATAAAATGTATAAAGATCTAAAAGAATTATATTGGTGGCCCAATATGAAAGGAGATATTGCCACATATGTCAGTAAATGCTTAACGTGTTCAAAAGTAAAAGCCGAACATCAGAAACCGTCTGGTTTGTTACAACAACCTGAAATTCCCCAATGGAAATGGGAACAGATTTCTATGGATTTCATCACAAAATTACCCAGGACTTCCAGTGGTTATGATACCATATGGGTTATTGTCGACCGATTAACAAAATCTGCTCACTTTCTGCCAATGAAAGAAACTGACAAGACAGAGAAACTTACAAGACTCTATGTTAAAGAAATTGTGGCAAGACACGGAGTGCCAATTTCTATTATCTCGGATAGAGATAGCAGATTCGTGTCTAGAATCTGGAAATCATTACAAGAAGCAATGGGCACACGTCTTGACATGAGCACGGCATATCACCCACAAACAGATGGTCAAAGTGAACGGACTATCCAGACATTAGAAGATATGCTCCGTGCATGTGTAATTGATTTCGGAGGAAATTGGGATACTCATTTACCATTAGCTGAGTTTTCCTATAATAACAGCTATCATACGAGCATTAAAGCAGCACCGTTTGAAGCTTTATATGGTCGTAAATGCCGCTCACCGCTATGTTGGGCGGAAGTTGGTGAAAAACATTTGACAGGCCCTGAGATTGTCCAGGAAACCACTGATAAGATTTTCAAAATTAAGGACCGTTTGAAAGCGGCCCGAGATAGACAAAAGAGCTATGCTGACAACAGACGAAAACCATTAGAATTTCAAATTGGCGACCGAGTAATGTTAAAAGTCTCACCATGGAAAGGCGTTGCAAGGTTTGGTAACCGTGGTAAGCTCAACCCTAGATACGTTGGTCCGTTCGAAATACTGGCTAGGGTTGGCCCTGTAGCTTACAAACTCAAGCTACCACAAGAACTAAACAATATACATGATACGTTTCATGTATCAAATCTCAAGAAGTGTTTATCAGACGAGACACTAATTATACCGTCTGACGAGATTCATATTGACGATAAACTTCATTTCATCGAGGAACCGATTGAGATTTCAGATTGGAAGGTTCAAAAGCTGAGACGTAGTCGGATCAAACTGATTAAAGTACGTTGGAACTCAAAGCGTGGTCCTGAGTATACATGGGAACGAGAGGACCAAATGAAAACAAAATACCCATCCTTGTTTAAGGATACACCAGTTCAAGAGGACACGAATTGAATTTCGGGACGAAATTCTTTTAACAAGGGGAGAATGTGACACCCGACATTTCAGGTCAATATCCGTATACATTATGAACAAGTTTACATTACAATAAACGAGTTTACATTATAATTATTTTTGTGATTTACGTAATTTCACAAACAAGGACATGAAGGTCTAACAAAAAAAAACGAACATTGTCTCATTTTATATTTTTGGTAATTCTGGGAATTACCGGTTCACATACACTTATAACCCGACTTAATTCGAACACTATTGGTTGAAATAAATAACCAGAAAAATATATATACATATATATATTATTTACACAAACTTTACGTGGAACCATAAATTATATTTAGAATAAAATTATAATACCGTGGGGAAAATAAACCGAATTAAACTACCCCTTTAGAACTCTAATTGATATTAATACCAAAAATCTAATTGTTTTATTATTATAACCCAAACCCCCCTAACCCACCCTTGACTTCTCGGCCGAAGTGCAGGGGAAACCATCCCCAATCTCACGTATTTTCAAATTGACCCATACTCCCACTTGTGAAAACCCAGATAAAACCATACCCTACATTCAAAATTCTCACAATTCCCATTTATCTCTCATTTTCATACGGCAAACATTCCAATTCTCTTCAATTCGAAGTCCAGTTTCAAGGCGAAATTCACCATAATTTGCTATTTTAAGAAGAATCTCAAGTGTTTCTGCAAAAGAGTCGAGATCATCTCTGTTTTATTTCATCATCTTCATCTCGGTTTTAAGGTAAAAACTCGACATTTTCACATTAGTTTCTTTAAAACCGTAGCTAAACTTACATTTTATTTAAACGCAAGAAAGACAACAAGAAGAGTGTGTCGAATTCAAGTTTAAAATATAAAAATATGCAGGACTGATTCTGTCAAACAGAAGTCCAGTACTCGAAACTAGGAGTTTCGATACCAGTTAACTCAATCGAAACTAGGTAGTTTCGATACCTTTTCTCAATCGAAACTAGGTAGTTTCGATAGCAAATACTCAATCGAAACTAGGAGTTTCGATACCTGTTTCTCAATCGAAACTAGGAGTTTCGATACCTGTTTCTCAATCGAAACTAGGAGTTTCGATACCTGTTTCTCAATCGAAACTAGGAGTTTCGATACCTGTTGGTCAATCGAAACTAGGAGTTTCGATACCCTTTTACTCAATCGAAACTAGGTTGTTTCGACTCCTGACCACTCCATCGAAACTAAGTAGTTTCGACACACATATGCCCAATCGAAACTAAGAAGTTTCGACACCTGTACAACAGTCCCAGTTGGGCAGTAACTCAAAACTATTTTATAACAAAACATGTGTTGGAAAACTAAAACGATATTTAAACAAACATAATCAGATTTACAAGGTCGGTGAACAATTTACAATTAAGACGTTGGTCTTAACAACAATTTACCCTTGGTATCTAGGGTACAAACAGTCAAGGTTGACTACAACAAATATTATTACAAGTATATACACAAACACAAGGTGAGTTTCACGGCCCCTTTTTTTTTTTTCTGTTTTCTAATATTTGGGGGAAGAACATACTTCAACTATTTTATGGGATAACAAGAGAATAAGACACGACTTTATGTTTACATGGGATGAGAACAACACATTGGAGGCCGCTAAAGTCCCCTGGAACAACATAGTAACCATTAACTGTAGCCTAGGGTCCTATGAATAGTACTATGGAGAGTGACGTCTCCCGGTCATGGTTAGTCGCGCTAACCACAATCTGGAGGATTTATGGCCGCATAGAATCTGATAACGCTTAATAGGGGCTCACACATGTCATGGTTTGGTTACGCCTCATGTATGAACATATTATTTGTATTCCTAGCTAGTTTACAAATGGGTCAACAATTCTTATTCTGCTTATCTCATGCAACTGAATTATTTATGAACAAATGAAGTTTACAAAGAACAATTTGATTAAACCTGTGAACTCACCAACCTCGTGTTGACGATTTTAAGTATGTTTTTCAGGTAACTGAACGTGATTTCAAGGTTAGCAATGTAGATTACATGCATGCACGATGGATACTACTCAAGGAGGATTTCCCTTGTATAACTCATTGAATTGAGTCATATTTGTGAAATCTTAATGTTTTGTAAACTCATTTTACATTTTGTAATGTAAAACTTTAAATTCATTTATGTATCCATTTATCATGTATGTGTTTGCGGTAATCATATGCTTTGGAAACCATGAACGTTGCGCCTCGCGTTTCCGCCTTGGCGGGGTGTGACACCTGCCCCTCAAGTCACTCTGACTAAAGATGAAGTCCATTCAGCACAAGTACCAGCCATTTCAGTACCAGTTCCTACACCGTTCAAACAAATCAAAATTAGCTATCCTCCAGAAGGTAGGAAGCTAAATACTGAAAAGGGTCAGTCCTCATCTTCAGTCCAGCCAAGGAAGGTGTTTGACATATGTCATGCGCATGGAGAAAGGGTTCCATATGTTCAAAAAACATTGGAAGAAGCTACTTTTGAGCACAACAAATCTCACCCTTGGAATTTCAAAGACCTTTTCAAATGAAAGGATTATGTGCATCTTTCAAGGGATAAACTGGCAAAATCATGTTTTGTCTGTGGAAAATATAACCACACTGCCAGCACCTGCTTCTACTACCTTCAGCAGCAAGGAAACCTCAAGCAACATGCCTTTGAGAAGACAGAGAAGAACAAACAGGTAAGAAGATTTGAAGCTAAGACAACTCAATTCAGAAAATCTCTTTCTCCATCAAGGGAGCAGTTGTCAAAACCTAAAAAATCTTGCATCATCTGTGGAGAATCAAACAACTTTTCTGCAAATTGTAAGTTTAATCCTTTCAATCAGATTCTTCTTCCAACACCAGTCATACAAAAGCCTATCAGTGAGGGGAAGAAGGATAGGCATACGTCTGTTCCTAAGCCATCAGCAGTCAAAATAACTGCTGCTGATCGAGTAAAGCCCAAGGAACAAAAGGGAAAGCCTTCAGTAGCAACAAAATCTACAGCTGCTCAAGTAAAACGATCAGCAGTATCAAAATCTGATGCTGATAAGCCAAATACAAAGTCTACTGCTGAAAAGGCAAAGAGAGCTGGAAAACCACCAACTCAACATTGGAAGGCAAAGAAACCACCAAGCATCATCATCGGTTCAGTTGAGTGCATCTATCCTGTGATGTAAATATGTTTGTCTTATGTTGTAAATAAAAGTTATAAGTCAGCAGCATTTTTGCCCTTCAGCTGCTTACAGGTTTAAATTTTCATCAGCAAAGGATTTGCCACTGACTGCCTTAAGTTATCAGCAGGAACAAGTTTTCCTGCGGATAGCTTTAAGGCCATCAGCAGCAACATCCCTGCTGCAGATCATTGCATCTATCAGTAGCAATTAAGTTTGCTGCTGACAGACTTAACCTTCCGTAGCTACCAAAGTTGCTGCGGACATGCTTACTCATCCACAGCAACCAAGTTTGCTGCTGATGGGTAAAATTAAGTCCAAAATTAACTTTTATCCGCTGTAAAAGAAAATAACGTCAGTCTTTACCATGACTGCCTCGGTGTATTACATCTGTAACAAAGAAAAGTAAATAAGGTTGTACTGTACAAGTCATTCTGCTTTTTCTCTCATCTGCCGCTATAAGAACAAATCAAATTTTCCTTACCACCTCTTCACATTCAATTCAACCCTAACCAACTATCACTTTCACCCTAAGTCCCCACCACATTCAAAACGCTCCATATTCTTCATACTCTCAAGTCTCCACCATATTGAAATCATCCCACCAAAATCAAACGGCTATGGCAGATATTGACAACCCAGATGACAAGTTTTCTTGCTGCTGATAGCTATGTTCCTTGAAGACAAATCGTTGCAGCTGACTATCCATGCCAAGCGTCACTGACAAATTTCTGCAAAAGCAACTGACACACTCAAAGCAGAAGGAACCTCAATGGTGCAACCAATAACGGACGACAATGCTCTTCCCCGAGCATGCAAACAATGATGAATAAAGCAAACGCTTCAATAAAGTTAGCTAGTTTAGCTTTAACGTGTATTATTAGCTTTTGTATAAAAGATCAACGGTCTGTGTTCGATCTAATCCTTAGAATCAAGGGTCTGTCTTGATTCTAAGTTAGTATAAATACTGTGTAAACACTTCATTGTAAGTGTGCTTCTTCACTGAGTTTTCATTTGTAATTGTTTATTCACAAAGCTTAATACAACAGTGTTCTTAGCAGTATTCTTTTTTGTTTACTCGATTGTAATTGTGCAGTTGATATTGTTTCCGCCAATCTCAACTAAGAACAGAACCATCTTGTAATTTCACGATCCTACAAGTGGTATCAGAGCTTTGGATCAGATTAAACAAATTCACACTTGTTTAATCACTTCTGGTTCTGTTCTAAACTCTCTCTCTGATCAAGTCACCCAAAATCTCAAAACAAAAATGGCACAAAGCAACGGTTTTGAAGACATCGACAACATCAACCGACCACCAAGGTTTGTATCTGGAGAAGACTACGACATGTGGAAAAATCGCATGGAAAGCTTCTTTTGTTATCAGGGGTACGGAATGTGGAAATCCATCAGGGATGGACCATACACTCCCATGGTGGCATCTGCTGACTCTGGAGGACCAACAGTTCCAAAGGATCCCTCCAAATATTCAGAAGAGGATATCAAGAAGATGGAGGTGGACTTCAAGGCACTAGGAGCCATCCAAATGTGCCTTCCAAATGAAGTTTTTCATAACTTCAGAAGTTACAAAACTGCAAAGGAGCTGTGGGAGGCTCTCGAAAAGATGTTTGCTGGATCTGAGGAAATCAAGGAAAATAGAAGAGACATCCTCAAGCAGCAGTACGAAAACTTCCTCTGGAAGGAAGGTGAGTCTCTAACTGTTTTATATAACAGATATACTTATCTTGTAGGTGAGTTGCAGTGCTCAAAAGTAAAGTTGGAGAATGAAGACATTCTTAAAAAATTCATCAGATCTCTACCTAGTTGCTGGACACTCTACACAGTGTCCATCAGAAGAACCGAGAATCTGAAGACTCTTCAGATGACTGAGCTATTTGGTATGCTCAAAACCTATGAATTAGAAATGATTCAGGCCAAGGAAAGGAGATCAAGCTACCAAACAGCCTCCACATCCAACACCACCTCATCTGCTTTTCACTCTGAGCACTCAGGCCCCAGTACTAGCAATTACTATCCTCCCATAGTCACACATCCTCAAACTCCCACCTCTAAAACAAACACATCACCATTTCTGCTTGAAGCTCCTTCTCAAGCCTGAACCACTGCTGCTTTTGTTTCTGAAAACTCAAGCAACATGTACTTTATCAAGGAGGATCTTGAGTGCTTCCATCCAGATGATCTAGAAGAAATAGATATACAGCACTCGTTTGTAATGCTCTCCATAAGAGCAAAAAGGTTTTACTCCAGAATCGGAAGACCCTTTCCAAGCAACAGCTCAAACACGAGAGTTGGATTGGATAAAAGCAAGTTGAAGTGTTACAACTGTAACCAATTGGGTCACTTTGCGAGAGAATGCAAGGCACCTAGAGCAAACCCAGCAGCTCACCAAGCCCAACCAAGACACCAACAGCAACAAGCTACTCCTCCAGCTCAAACTGCAGCTTGCGCAGCTGTTGGAACATATGACTTTGACTGGAGCTTTCAGTATGAAGATCTGCCTACGAACAACCAAGCTCTTATGGTAGACACAACTGAGATACCGCCACAGGTATATGAACATCTATGTTCCCAAGCCTGCATTGATAAGGTTTTAGGCTACAGAAAGCATAATCAAAACCTAATAGATCAAAATGAAGAGTTTCATCAAATGAAATCTGAATTCAAAAGGGTCGAAGACAGTTACAAAGAAAAAAATAACTGTCTAAAGAAAGAGATTTCATCATTAAAACATGAATAAACCAATCTTGAAACTCAGATTGATGATCTACTGGCCAGATTAAAAGCTACCAGAGCAGAATTGGCAGAACAAAAGGTTCTTGTCGACAAATATGAATTTGCATCCAAAAAGCTGCAAAGACTTTTGGATGCTCAAATTCATGATAAGGTAAAAACTAGTGTGGGGTATCATGCTGAACAATATCAAGCCGTTGCACCTCCTGCTGACTACGTGACCATTCATGAACCAAGCTTCAATCTGGCAAATCTTGATATGGCCAACAGAAATCTTGATCCTTCTAAGGATGAACCATTGGTACAAGAATGCACTACCTCATCAGAGTCTGATTCAACTTACTCAGACTCCACTAAAACAAGTGAAGCTTCATCTCCTCCTGCCCCTCAAGTCACTCTGACTAAAGATGAAGTCCATTCAGCACAAGTACCAGCCATTTCAGTACCAGTTCCTACACCGTTCAAACAAATCAAAATTAGCTATCCTCCAGAAGGTAGGAAGCTAAATACTGAAAAGGGTCAGTCCTCATCTTCAGTCCAGCCAAGGAAGGTGTTTGACATATGTCATGCGCATGGAGAAAGGGTTCCATATGTTCAAAAAACATTGGAAGAAGCTACTTTTGAGCACAACAAATCTCACCCTTGGAATTTCAAAGACCTTTTCAAATGAAAGGATTATGTGCATCTTTCAAGGGATAAACTGGCAAAATCATGTTTTGTCTGTGGAAAATATAACCACACTGCCAGCACCTGCTTCTACTACCTTCAGCAGCAAGGAAACCTCAAGCAACATGCCTTTGAGAAGACAGAGAAGAACAAACAGGTAAGAAGATTTGAAGCTAAGACAACTCAATTCAGAAAATCTCTTTCTCCATCAAAGGAGCAGTTGTCAAAACCTAAAAAATCTTGCATCATCTGTGGAGAATCAAACAACTTTTCTGCAAATTGTAAGTTTAATCCTTTCAATCAGATTCTTCTTCCAACACCAGTCATACAAAAGCCTATCAGTGAGGGGAAGAAGGATAGGCATACGTCTGTTCCTAAGCCATCAGCAGTCAAAATAACTGCTGCTGATCGAGTAAAGCCCAAGGAACAAAAGGGAAAGCCTTCAGTAGCAACAAAATCTACAGCTGCTCAAGTAAAACGATCAGCAGTATCAAAATCTGATGCTGATAAGCCAAATACAAAGTCTACTGCTGAAAAGGCAAAGAGAGCTGGAAAACCACCAACTCAACATTGGAAGGCAAAGAAACCACCAAGCATCATCATCGGTTCAGTTGAGTGCATCTATCCTGTGATGTAAATATGTTTGTCTTATGTTGTAAATAAAAGTTATAAGTCAGCAGCATTTTTGCCCTTCAGCTGCTGACATGTTTAAATTTTCATCAGCAAAGGATTTGCCACTGACTGCCTTAAGTTATCAGCAGGAACAAGTTTTCCTGCGGATAGCTTTAAGGCCATCAGCAGCAACATCCCTGCTGCAGATCATTGCATCTATCAGTAGCAATTAAGTTTGCTGCTGACAGACTTAACCTTTCGCAACTACCAAAGTTGCTGCGGACAGGCTTACTCATCCACAGCAACCAAGTTTGCTGCTGATGGGTAAACTTAAGTCCAAAATTAACTTTTACCCGCTGTAAAAGAAAATAACGTCAGTCTTTACCATGACTGCCTCGGTGTATTACAGCTGTAACAATGAAAAGTAAATAAGGTTGTACTGTACAAGTCATTCTGCTTTTTCTCTCATCTGCCGCTATAAGAACAAATCAAATTTTCCTTACCACCTCTTCACATTCAATTCAACCCTAACCAATTATCACTTTCACCCTAAGTCCCCACCACATTCAAAACGCTCCATATTCTTCATACTCTCAAGTCTCCACCATATTCAAATCATCCCTCCAAAATCAAACGGCTATGGCAGATATTGACAACCCAGATGACAAGTTTTCCACATACCATAACCTAACAGCATACCTCACCAAAGGAAAGAAATCCGATGGTTTTGACGATATGATCGATTTCTTATGTCGATCAAAGATCTACTTTGCCCTCACCACCAACCCTACCATATATATCCCTCATATGGAGGATTTCTGGAATACCGCCGTCTACTCAACCGAACAGGGGATTCCCAAAATCAAAGCCAAAGTAGACGACAAGAATATCACCATCTCGGAAGCTACACTCAGAAAACACCTTCAGCTTCAAGATGAGGGAGCAGCCATCTCATACTCGAAAGACGAATACATGAGGACCTTTGTCTCCATTGGATACACTGGAAATCAAATCGAGTATACGATCGAGAAGGCGCTGATGGGCCCTCCATGGAAGTATCTCTGCCACACTCTTCTCCAATGCATATCTCAGAAGAGGAGTGGATGGCATCAGGTGAGCTCTGCACTGGCCTCCGCCTTCCATGGTATGGCCACTAACCAAGGCTTCAACTTTGCACATCTCATTTTTGAGGGTTTGCGATATAACCTTCAAGAGGGTGCAAAGCAGCAATTTTTCATGTACCCAAGATTCCTGCAGGAAGTTTTCAATCAAGAACTAAAAGATCTTTCAAAACCTGCAAGAATCTACATCAAGTTGGGTCATAAAAATAACATTTTTCAAAGCATGAGGACTGTTTCCAAAAAGTTCTCAGGGGTCAACGTTCCATTGTTATCTACAATGCTGAACGTCCAAAGTACCCCAGGTGACAGTTCAGCAATCCCGGCTGATACTGATCCCACACCCTCCACCTCACATCCTGAACAACAATCTACATCCACCGTTCGAACCCCTGTGCATACTACTAAGGATGCACAGGCACAAAAATTACTTACACCTCTTTTGGATGTTCTTGTTCAACCGGAACACAGGGCCCAAGTTGCAACAACATATACTAGAAAAAGGGGCAAGAGAACTCCTTCTTCTCTTGCCTCCAAGGCCCAAACCCAACCTAACAGCCCTCACTCAGAATTCAACATTCTTGTGAGAATATCATAAGGGAAAGCCACATTATTAGGGAGACTCCTTCGGATGTCTCTCTATTAGGATCAGGATCATTTCCCGGATCCGTAGAACAGCCCCCTGAGCACTTCCTTTCTCTTCTGAACTTAAGTGTTGAGGAACCTGATCAAGATGATGTACCTTCTCCAACTACCACTATCTCGGAGGTACTGATTGATCTTGCTTCCATCACACCCAACCCAAGTTCATCTACCCTGAAGGTCCACTCTCGGAGTTATGAAAGAGTGGATGTGGAAGAGGCTGTCACTACTGCTCGTCCATCAAAAGACAAGGAGGACAGTGACAACATTATTAAGCCCTCAACCATGGAAACTCACATTGAGGATGTTTCCATGGAAACTCCCCTCACTGAGAGGAATCCCAGGCGCCAAGAAACCATGGGTGATGGGGATGAAGAGGCAAGGCCTAAGGCCCCATCTAGGTCCAAGGATTCCACAACTGTGGATGAGGACAGACTGAAACTTCATAACTTGGAATTGACGGCCAGGGTGGCTATGCTAGAGGCTGAAGTGTCCAAACTAAGACACCAAGTCTCTATGCATGAAGCCCATCAATGCCCAACTTTAGCCACTCCCTCTCTTGTATCAGTAGGCACCCAAACTGATGCTTACCTGTCTACTGATGCAACCAAAAAGGGGGAGATGGTCTCTATGGAAGAAGACACAGACAGTCTTGACGACTGGATTCAAGAGCAGGTTATAATTCAAAGCTCACTATTCAAGCCGGATTTTGTACAAATTCATGACTTGCCAGTCTCAGATAATGAAGAAGAAGAGACATCTGAAGACTGGAAGTTGGTCGTCAGGGCTGTTGATGAAATGCTGAATGATGCTGAAGACACAGAACAAACAAATACATCATTCAGCATCCTCCCTGAAGCAGCAGCCATCATAAGTCAATCCATTACCCCCCAACTCTTTCAAACTACACAAAAGCTAGAATTTGACTCCATTCTAGCTTGGTGGTATGATGGATCAGCTGAGAGATTTTGGATTGGATGGGAGTTTAGTGGTGTAGAAGAGCTAAACTGGAACTCTCTCAATGCCCTCCAAGTCCTACAACTACATTTAACTAACTGCATCAACACTTCATCAGATCTCTCAGCAGAACTTGCCATTGGCAGGTTCCATGACTTGATGGAGGATAATCTACCCACTTCGAAAGACTAATACAAACAGCAAATCGGGTAGCTTATCCTGGATCTTCGGCAGCAGCAGAAAGGAGACTGACTCTTAGAAGACTTGACATTATAAGGAGCAGTCTTCTCACAAACGAAGAAATTTGCTGCTTAAGAAGATTTCTGTACTCCTTCATTGTCAAAGACTTAGATGTGCTGGGATGGACAAGCACTAAGTCTCTTGACCACACCTTCTTACTAAGCAACGGCTCCTCTCTCACCATCAACACCAGGAACATCTTGTCACTTCCTACAGACTTTCTCTACAAAATCTTTCAACTCAGGGGAAATATCTGCAATGTCAACTCACGTGAAAGCCAGGCAATGATAGCTAATGTCAGAGCCAAACTTGAACAAGTAGGAAGAATTACTGAGGAAGTATGTGTGTCAAACTCTGACACTGACACTGACTCAGCTTCCCCTCAAGTAGACATATGTACTGCAGCATATGAGTCAAGATCAACTATCAAAGAAATGCTGAAGGAAGTCACAAATCCTGAGTGCAAATCGAATGAAACCGATGACCTTCCCTTATTCACATCTCAAATTGCCAATGAAGCTGAGGCAGAGATCCCAATAGCAGCACCATCATCTGCTATTGTGGTCAGTGAAGTTGAAGCAGAGGCATCCAATGTAAACAAAGGAAAGGGAATCATGACAGATGAAGATGAAGAGAGGTTGCTAAAAGAGAAAAGAGAGAGGGAAGAGAAAAGAAGAAGAAGAGAAGAAGAGGAGATAGCTGACATTAAAAAGACTCAAGAAAGAAAAACAGCCATTCTCCTAAGAGAACAAACCATCCAGCTGTATGCTAGACAGCTGGATGAACTGAAAAGAAAGATTCCTGCAGTCGACCAGATTGAAGAAGATGCAGCTCTTGCTTTTCAACTGCAGGAACAATTCAATAGAGAAAAGGAAGAATTGGAGAAGAAGAAGAAAGAAGAAGCTAAGTTCAGAATAACCGATTCTGAACTAGCTAAAGAAATGAGTGAGGAGTGGGTAAAGACTCTAGTCTCTCAAGGTGAGGATGCAGACTACCTTGAGAAACTATCAAATAAAGAAATCTACAGAGCCTACATGGGTCAGCAAGGTCAATTGGCAAAGAAGAAACAGGCTGAAGAAGAAGAAAAAGCCAAACAACAGTCCAAAAAGACCATTGCCTTTAATAAACGGACCCATGAAGAAAGGAAGGTCATGATTGACTTCCTTAAGGCTAGAGGAGAGAATGGAAAGAGGCTAGGTCCTATGAACTTCATGAACCTACAAGCCCTCTACTTCAAAGTCAAGAAGGATGAGGAAGAAAGAGTGGGCAAGAAGGGCTCCAAGAAAAGGGTAAGTATTCAGGAAGAAGGAGAAACAAAAGCAAAGAAACCCAAGCCTTCTCCCTCACCTACCTCTTCCTCAGTCCAACAACCTTCCACTCTCCTCCCCAAACCTTCCACTCCTCCACCCAAAAATTCCAAACCATATCACCCAGCCCCTACTCATCAACAGCATCCCTTGAAGAAATCCAAACCCACACCTAAATCAGAAGACTCAAGAGACATAGTTGATTGGGTCTATAATCCACAGGATCAAAGGTTTGAGATCTTCAGGGGGAGAACTGAAAGAAGAAGATCTATCTACAGATCTGTTGATGAAATTTTACAATTGCCAGATTCAGATCTTGGCAGAATTCTGGAGCTAGGTGAAGCTCATGAGCCTGTAAATGAGGGTGGGAAACTTCTTGTGCTGGCAATCGAACACTACTTCAACCCTAGAAAAGATGTGATCATTGACATCAAACCACTCAAGTCCCACTCTCCATTTGTAAGTTGGTCCTATAATGCTGATTTGGACGAGTTCACCTTAACTGATGAAAGGAAGCAGAAGATGAGATGTTCAAGCAAAACAATCTACAAAATGCCAAATAAAGACATCAAGACTCTGTCTGCACTTCCACTGAACAATCCCAGCAAGGATCCAAGAGGCTATGAGGTTGAAAGGATAGTCAGCCACATGCAAAAGCTTCAACAGCAAAGTGATTAGAAGAATTTTGATTGCATAAGTCTAGGGGGAGTTTGTAGAACTAAAGACTGATTGCTACCAAATTATTCTAAGTACAAATACTGCTGATAGGCTTATCAGCAGCATTCAACACATGTCGCTGCTGATAGGCTTATCAGCAGCATTCAACACTTGTTGCTGCTGATAGGCTTATCAGCAGCGTTCAACACAAGTTGCTGCTTATCAGCAGCATTATTCTCATTCTTGCTGCTGATAGCTATGTTCCTTGAAGACAAATCGTTGCAGCTGACTATCCATACCAAGCGTCACTGACAACTTTCTGCAAAAGCAACTGACACACTCAAAGCAGAAGGAACCTCAATGGTGCAACCAATAACGGACGACAATGCTCTTCCCCGAGCATGCAAATAATGATGAATAAAGCAAACGCTTCAATAAAGTTAGCTAGTTTAGCTTTAACGTGTATTATTAGCTTTTGTATAAAAGATCAACGGTCTGTGTTCGATCTAATCCTTAGAATCAAGGGTCTGTCTTGATTCTATGTTAGTATAAATACTGTGTAAACACTTCATTGTAAGTGTGCTTCTTCACTGAGTTTTCATTTGTAATCGTTTATTCACAAAGCTTAATACAACAGTGTTCTTATCAGTATTCTTTCTGTTTACTCGATTGTAATTGTGCAGTTGATATTTTTTCCGCCAATCTCAACTAAGAACAGAACCATCTTGTAATTTCACGATCCTACATGTTTTTTTTTGGTTTAGTTTTTTTTTCTCTATTAATTTATATGAAAATGACCTTTTTCAAACCTTTTAACAATTCATCTAAGGGGCTAATCAAGTATACGGGTTAATGGTGTGGCACACCAAGGTTCACGGTGACCCCCTACTTCATTGAGTCGGGATGTTTTAAAAGAAAGAAATAAACCCTATTGTGGGGTTTTAAGTTCACGGTTACTTCAAGATCTCTCTCTCTCTCTCTATCCTTTTGGCAATTCACTGATTCTCTCGCAAAATCTCTTGCTACTGATTGTTGTTTGTTTGATCTGCTCTACCAGATTCGTGAAAGTACGGGTACATCTCATAAATCTCTAAATATCTTCTTGAATTGTTGAATCTCGTGATTGACCGTAAACCCACTAATGTGGGCATTCACAATCAAAGCAATCAATTTTGATGGTAAAAGATGAAATTGAAGGAATGTTTCTGATCGGAAATGGTTGGCGATCTTGTACGTGTGGGAAAAAGCTTGAAAGATTCGAGTTTTATGGTGAAATTTGGAAGATTTACAAATTTCTGATGTTGCCCCCAAAAGTAATGTTCACGGTATTAAACTCAAATTACCATGAACCTGTTGATCTTCCCGTATACGGTTGTGCTTCCCGTGAACCACTTAAAAGCCGTAAAACCCTAAATACCGTAAACATCATTACCCGTAAACCCTTGGGAGGTCTAGAACTTTTTGAATTTAACTCTTAAATAAATTAAGTTATTTATTTAAAATAAATTGTGGTTCTAACTTAAAATGTTTTTGTACATATATGGCCGAGATGAAGTTTGTTCCTGATCACAACGTGTGTGCTTTCATTTTAAACCCGACTGGTGAATATGAGTATTTCAACTCAACGGTTGTGGGGTTGACACTTCCCCCATTAACTTCGCTATCATGGAGAATCCAATAATCTACAGAATTCATATTCAGGATTTTTGGGCTACTGCCTCTATTAATCCAAATGACAATGGTGAAGAATGCATGATTGGAACAGTACAGAATAAAAGAATCAGAATCTCAGAGGCAATCATCCGAGAGGCACTACATTTTGGAGTTGAGCCTGCATATCCCACAAAGCTTTCTACAGATACAGTCACATTAATTCTGTTAAGAATGGGATATGAAGGAAACAATCCACCAGTCTATAAGAAGTTGTTTCATCCATATTGGAGATATCTTCCACACGTGTGAATGAACTGCTTGTTAGGAAGAAAGGGAGGATTTGATGAGATCAATGCTACCATCTCTTCAGCTATGGTTGCACTGACCATGAGCTGGAATTACAACTTTTCTAAGATGGTGTTTGAAGAAATGAAGAGCAATCTAAAAGGTGGCAAGAAGGATATCTTTCTGATGTATCCTAGGTTTCTCCAGATTATATACAATAGAAACCATGCAAATCTGAAACCAACTATTGAGACTTTGGATCTAAAAGCTATTGGTCCAATGATCTTCAAATTCATGAACGTCAACAAACAGGGTATAAGAGTATATCAGGGGCTGCACCCCCTTGAGAAGTTTGACATATTTGCTGCCCTGGTAAACGAAGAAGTTGAAGAACCGGCTGTGCAAGTTGAAGCCGAGGTTACAGAGGAACAACAACTACCTCCTCAACCACAGTTAGTGCAACCTAATGAACCAAAACCAGAACCACAAGAGCCTGGTGTGCCTGAGTTAGAAGGTGCTGAGATTATTACTTTTTCTGATAGTAAATGCACACCTGAAAGACCTTTAGTACTGATTAATCGGTTTATCAGAGAAATGGAAAGCAAACAACGTCGAGTTGAGAATCCTCCTCTTACCTCTTCGTCAATTCAAACTGACACCGATCATGAGTACACACCGGATCATGATCTTCAATCTAGACCTAGAAAACGAAGAGATCCGAGAATAGTAAGAACACCAACATCTACACCAACACCTACTCTAACACATTCTATGTCTACTCAGATACCGCATTCACCACAACCCACCTCTACCCTGCCTCAATCATCAGCCCTTCTACAACTGCTTTTGACACTGATCAGTTCTTTGTGTCATCGAATGAAGCATATAGAACCGAGAAAGCTAAGGGCAAGAGTCCATTGGATTCATCCACACCTGCTCCAGTAGATCAACATATTCTACAAGACAGAGTGTTTGCTTTGGAACTACAGGTGGCTGCTCAGAACTCAAAGATCATGGATTTGGAAGCAAATCAGGGATTTCTTACCGCCTTGGTGTATGATCTTAAGAAACAGCTAGATTATCTTAAAGCCAAAAACACTAAAAAGCCAACCAATGCTGATAATGATGATGATAATGACCAGGGAGGTGGAGATACCGGGGGAACCGATCAAGGTAATCAGACTAAAGAAAATCAAGATGATGATCTGTATAATTTTGACTTTGAAGGGAATCTTGATGATAATCAAGAAAATCTACCTCCTGATGACCTAGATAAAGACAAAGATACATGCCCCGAGGATGAAACTGCAGTAGAAATGTTTGATAGCTCCTCTGATTCTGAGCTAGAGCGACTACATCAAGACAATGATGATGAAGTGAATCTTGTTAGTTCAACAAGTGAAGCTAATGAATCATCAGGAGCAGCAACAAAGACTATTAAAAAATGCCCTTCTTGGCTGTTACTGCCTGGTCCTCCTTCTGAGACACATGTTACAACAAGTATCGATGGATACTACTCAAAAAGGGGTGACAATCAGGAATTGCTGCCTGGCAATTTGATGATTAGAAGAAAATGTTTGTGCTGAAAAGAAAGAATGATCGGATTGAATATTACAAGCATGCCAATGATTTCAGTTCTTGGACAAAGCTTGATCTTCGTGAACTAAATGAGACATATTTTGTGAATCGAGGAAACAATACCATGGCAAACATGTTTGATCACTTTCTTAATCAGCAGTGTTTGACCAACTTTGCTAATACGAAGACAACTGAATCAAAGTTGAAGAAAGCTAAAGGTGTAAAGGATCCTCATACTGGAAGGAGTCTATATAGCGTTATCTGGCCACCTACCAAGATCACAAAGAAGGTGCCTGTTCATAAAATGATGTTTGTTGACTCGCTAAAGGACTTTGATTTGGGCTTATGATCCAGTTTCTACAGAAGCTAAGATTGTAACTAGACCTACCGAGTTCATAATCATTGATCCATTTGATTTGTCTAAGTTTGGTGAACAAGACATCAATGTATTGGCAAGAAGTCAGATTAGAAGTGAACAATTGTTTGAACAACAGGCCAAGTTTTTACAAGAGCAGTTACTGAGATTGTGAACAAGAACTTTATGCTGGAAGTGGGAATCACCATGAAGATATCAATTTTTGATAACTAACTGGAAGCTTAATCTTAGGGGAAGATTGTAGGACCCAGATTATGATTAAGTTTAGTTGGGTGTTTAGATGTAACCTTGAACCAGGGGGTTGACGAGTTAGGTGTTAATGGGCAGGCCTTGGGGCCGAGTACTTGTATTAGAAGCTTAGTTTAGAATAGACTAGGTATATATATACTTGTATACCCTAACCGAGTACGGTTAGCGGTTGTTTTCGTGTTCTTTGTAATTCTCTTGAGCAATACAACGAGTTTTATATTGAAAAACAAAATAATTTAGACTCAACTAAAACAATTATGGAACTATATCTACACACACCGACCAAACAACGAGCCCTTAGGAAGTTTTCAATGGGATCATATCATTCTATAGGTAGACCAAAGGACATTTTTTAGCATGTATTTTCTATTCAGACAGGTCAAGTGAATTGCTGATATTCAGATCCTTCTAAACTCATGCTGTAGCTTTAAACCGAAGTTTTTCACTATGATTTAACTTATAATGTTTTGGATAGGATTATTTATGACTCAATGGATCCCACACTCATATCTCAGAAAACTGTAATTAATTGACTGTGAATTATGTGAATTCCTGATGAACTTTAATGGACCCCACAACTTATCAGGTAAACCTTCCCTTCCTCATGATCTTTTGAGAACCTAAAACACAATTAATCGAGCATAACTAGCATGAGTTTATGCAACTTTTCAGGGAGTCTCTTACAAAATTTGATCATAAACATAGCACTACGGACTTACATGTTTAGGACCAGCATTAGCTTAGGGTCATAGTACAACAGACTTACATGCCCTGACAAGAGATCCCTTCCAAGTCACATATTCCCAAAAATAAAAATATTTACAAGTATATTTATATGTATGCCTTTAGACATATCTTTTTGAATTGTACCTAATGCACGACATTAACATTGCGTGTCTTTTTGCTTAAAATTTTACTTTGCATATTAGCTTTTGCAGTATCATTGAGTGTGTTTTCACCTATTGTATGTCAATGCATGTCTTTTATCTATATACATACTATATACATAGACTTGTAACAAGTCAGCTCGCAACCCCTTTGTGAAGGGTCTCGGTTAGTGCAATCCCAATAGAGCAAGGGTTATCCATAGTTTATCAACCTTTATGTTTAAGTTCTCTTTTATTAACATGAATAGCAGATTACTCTAATCTATGAGATATTCCCCACTAAGGCCATAAAACAGTTTAGTTCAAGTGTATCACATGCAGAGCCTATCAACATATCCAACACTGATCCTAATCATTTCAATTTAGTGTCTTACATAAGTTGATCCTAGCCTGAAGAAACGAACAATCATATCACTTCCCAGTTATTTGCAAACTCCCGACTCAAACAGAAGCACATTCTTTCTGTATTTTTCTTGACTCTAATAAAATTGAAAGCAAACTATTTTTGTATTTTTCCTGACTCTAATAAAATTGAAAGCAGACTCTTTTTGTATTTTTCTTGACTCTCCCCCTAAATTTGTGCATAAACATAATAAAAGAAGAAAAAATAAAACGGTACAAATTTAAACTCTAAAGAAAAATCTTTTTGTGACCTGCTCAATCTTTAAAACCAATCATTTTCAGGGACTCTACAAGCACATTGAATCGAGATGTATCAAATGCTTTGTGAAGATATCTACAACATTGTTGGCAGAATCAACATGTTTAAGATAGATGAGATTTCTCTCAAAGCAGTCCCGGATAAAATGCACCTTGATATTAATATGCTTGGTTTTGGAATGTTGGACCGGGTTATTCACAATAAGCACAACAGCTTCCTTATCACAGAAAATAATGGTATTTAGAAAGGTCAAACTGTTATCCAGCAATTGATGTTGCATCCAGATTACTTGTGAACAATAAGCTGATGCAGCAACGTATTCAGCCTCTGTAGTAGAGGTGGAGACTGTGTATTGCTTCTTGCACTGCCATGAGATGAGCCTATCCCCCAGAAATTGACATCCCCCACTTGTTGATTTTCTGTCAAGTTGACAGCCTCCATAATCACTGTTAGAAAAAGAATACATGTCAAATATAGAATCTTTGGGATACCAAAGGCCATGCCGAGGCTTGCCCATAAGATACCGACAGATGCGTTTAACAGCAGTTAAAGGGGACATCTTGGGATTAGCTTGATAACGAGCACATTGGCATAGTGCAAACATGATGTTTGGATGGCTAGCCTTTAAGTACATTAGTGAACCTATCATAGATCGATATTGTTTCTGATCAATGGCATCCCCATTTAAGTCGGCATCCAGAACTGGCCGAGCAGACATGGGGGTAAAAGTAGCTTGAGCATCAGCAAACTTGAACTTTTCTAGAATATCATCCACATATTTGCCTTGATGGATGAGGGTACCATCACTCGATTGTTTCACATGCAGACCAAGAAAGAAGGTCATTTCACCCAATGCACTCATCTCAAACTTCTTTTCCATAACCTTCCTGAATTCAGTGCACAGATCTTCATTTATGGACCCAAAGATGACATCGTCCACATAAATTTGCACTAGAATCAGATCATCATCCACTTTCTAGACGAACATGGTTTGAATAATGGCACCACGAGTATAACCATGAGCCAACAAATGGTTTGCCAGAGTGGCATACCAAGCACGAGGTGCCTGATGTAAGCCATACAGAGCCTTATCTAATTTATACACATACTTCGGATGATCACAATCTTCAAACCCAGTAGTTTGACAAACATAAATCTCTTCTTTGACCTTTCTATATAGAAATGTTGTCTTGACATCCATTTGAAAAACTGTGAAGTTCATAAATGATGCATATGCCAAGAAAATCCGGATTGCTTCCAGACGAGCATCCGGAGTGAACACTTCCTCATAATCAATCCCTTCTTGCTGATAGAACCCTTGCACTATCAGACGAGCTTTGTTACGAATGATCACTTTGCTTACATCTTGCTTGTTTCTGAATACCCAACGAGTGCCAATAGCTTTCTTGCCCTTTGGCAATGGAACTAATTCCCAAACTTTGAGCTTTGCAAACTGATTCTACTCCTCATGCATGGCATCAACCCAGCTAGGTTCAAGTAGAGCCATCTTTATGTTCTTTGGTTCGATTTGAGAGATGAAGCACGAATACATACGTCTGTTGATATCTCCAACAATGCTTCTAGTCTTGACGCCATTAGTCAGCGACCCAATAATGCTATCCACTGGGTGATCATTATTTATCCGATGAGATGGAGTTTCAGGAACTTGTACAGTTAAAGGCAGATTGGTCACATTCTCTTGTGTCTCTTCATTGGATTCATCATTGCTGTCGGAAATCGGATTCTCGACCATGCTTTCATCAGGAACCGGCTCCTGAAAATGAGAAGCATCTGAAGTCTTAGGTGTAGAAGTACCTTCGTTGACAACAGATGTAGAGTCCTCTTCATTTATTGTGAATCCTCAGAGACATTTGTTACATCAGGAACCGGCTCTTGAGTAGATGAAGAAGCAGGCACATTATTCTGCCTTAGAACTTCTGGTGGATCAACAATCAGCATTGGTCCGGTGTATGGACCATCATCATCACTCAGTTCCAATGGATTTTCGTCACTCCCTACAATTTCATCAGTGCAAACTTTAAATGATTTAAAAAGAGAGTGATAGTCAAATAACCATGATGGACCGCATTGTGCAACAGTAGGATTTTGCTCTTGCCAGTCAACATATGTGGTCCCTCTTATCTCTTTGGTAACCTTATTGTAAACTCTATAGGTAGTGGTGTTAGAACCATAACCCATAAAGTAGCATTCATCCGCCTTCTCATTTTAACTTTGAAGTAGATTCTTTGTGTAAGACAGTACACGGACATTCAAAGGCTCTGAATTATCCAACCTTGGGCTTCTCATTGTAAAGAATCTCATAAGGAGTCATCTTTAGACATTTGTTGAGAAGAACACGATTTAGTACATAGCAAGCTGTATTAACAGCTTCAGCCCAAAAGAATAAGGGCGGCTTGGATTCAAAAAGCATAGTTCGAGTAGCTTCAATGAGAGTTCTGTTCTTTCGCTCGGCTACACCGTTTTGTTGAGGTATATGTGCTGGACTGTACTGTCTGGCTATCCCCTTTTCAGTGCAGAATTGATTCAAGACTGCATTCTTGAATTCAGTTCCATTGTCGCACCTAATAGCCTTCACTTTCACATCCCTTTGATTTTCCACCAAATTGATGAAATTCTTAACCAGCTCTGAAGTCTCACTTTTGTTAGCGAAAAAGAAAACCCAAGAAAAACGTGAGTAATCATCAGTTATAACCAAACAGTAAGACTTCTGCCCGAAACGGGTTGGTAATCGGGATTCCTAAGCTGAGATTTGCCGTTGCAGATGACTGTATGCATTGTAAAAAGGGCAAACAGCAACGGAAATCTCACAAGCCCAAGACCCAAAACTCTATCGATACCCCTTTGGAGCTCCTACATATGGGTTTATTCGGGCCCATAAGTATCAGGAGTATTGGAGGTAAGTCATAATGTCTGGTTGTAACTGATGATTTCTCACATTGTTCTTGGGTGCATTTCTTAGGTACAAAGGATGAGACTGCTGAAATTCTTCAATACCTGATCTTAAATCTGGAATCTTTATGCAAGCTGAAGGTTAGAAGAATAAGGAGTGACAACGACATAGAGTTCAAGAACAACATGATGGATCTTTTCTGTCTCAAGAAGGGTATTCATCATGAATTTAGTGCTCCGTACACGCCTCAGCAAAACGGAGTTGCAGAAAGGAAGGACAGAACTTTGATTGAAACTGCAAGAACGATATTGTCGAATGCCTGTTAGGACATAGATTTGTAATGACAAAAGCTTGTAATAGTTAGATTTTATGTCTTTGTGTTTTTGGTATGTAATTGTATAAAGTTGCTAAGTGATTTTACTAGTGTGCCTAGAGGCGAACTTGTTAAGTTCTCCTGGTAACAGGATTACTTTTCTTGAATCTCAGGTGCTGTCTCTACAAACACAAGTTAACTCACTTGTATCTATTGATTCACAACGGCAGCTGGTGATTCAGACTCAAGCTCAACAGATTGTTGATATGCAATTCTTAGTGTCCAAACTCGTTCAGTGTCTTGACGCTCAGGGGGAGTTGAGGATACCTGATACTTGTCACACAGAGTCAATTCAAAGACGTGATGATGAAGACAATGATCCTGCTGGAAATATTGAGGGTGATCGTCAATACACTGACGCTAATCCTATATCTAGAGTTCAAGGGGAGTCGACATCACAATCTCTTGAAGGAAACAAAGACAAAGATACTTCTGGTACTAATGATGAAGAAACTCTGTTATTAGAATTCTTTCAAGACTCAGAAGAAGAGGAAGCTGAAAAGATTGAATGTCTTGATGACATTGACGATTTATTCAATGACATGGACGAAGATATGTCAGATACTGAGATAGAAGAAGGTGAAATAGTAGAGATTGAAATAGAGAAAGATAAAGAAAGTGTTACCTATGAAGGTTGTGACGGTCAGATACTGAGATAGAAGAAGGTGAAATAGTAGAGATTGAAATACAGAAAGATAAAGAAAGTGTTACCTATGAAGGTTGAGACGGTCTTAAGGTGCCGTATAACTTCATCCAAGAGGATGTTGTTCCCGATTTCTCTTATGACGGAATAAATGACTCTATGGACTCTATTGAAGACGTCACACTACCTGATGATACAGCTGAGTCAAAGATGGATACTGATGATGAGAATCTTCAATTCAATAAGGGTGCTGAAACTGAGACTACTCACACTGAGTCTCCAAAGATTAATGAAGAACCTGTGATGTTTAGAGATACAGGAATGACACGAGAACAGTGGAGAGAAGTTATAAACAGTTGGATGAAGGTGCTACCCAAGTCTCCAGCACAACCTGCTCAGAAAGAGAAATATGTGAATAAAGAGCAGTGTGTAGGAAGGATCATAAGTTGGTTCTATGATGGTGAATCAAAAATATTTGCAATCAAACGATCTGATGGCGTTCAATACTTAAAGCCAAGGATCAAATATTTCAATACCTTGCCGATGTGTGAAATAAATGGTCTAGCTTCAAAGCCAATCATAAATAGATCGAAGAATGGTTTGGCTGATGTGATAGCAAATCTGATAAGGAAAGAAGGTAGTTCGGGTAAGTATGAACGGATGAAACCACAGAAGGGAAAAAGAGTGAAGAACACAGATCCTAAGACTGGGAAAGTAACCTGGAGATACAAGTATAGACCAGTGCGTGCTATACACAAGATACCATTAAAGAATATTCCTCGAGACTTTCTTGGGAATATGAAATGGTGGTATGTTGATGTTAATACTGGTGAAGCAAGGGTTGAAGATAAAGATAATAAGGTTATTGTGTGTTTCTATGACGCAATGAATCTTATTAATTTTTCAAAGAAAGATCAGAGGACGCTGCGAAAGAATGAGATCATGTATACTGATGAATGGAGAGAACAAGGTCTACAATACAAAATATGCAGAAGATACGGTGTGCATGCTGGAAGCAGACTACCAGACAACTGGAAGAGTTCAAGATAAAGACTGAAGACAGAAGATCAAGCTATTGTCAAGGGGAGTCTGTTAGGACATAGATTTGTAATGACAAAAGCTTGTAATAGTTAGATTTTATATCTTTGTGTTTTTGGTATGTAATTGTATAAAGTTGCTAAGTGTTTTTACTAGTGTGCCTAGAGGCGAACTTGTTAAGTTCGCCTGGTCTATCAGAGGCGAACTTATTAAGTTTGCTTAGGTCTAACTGAGGCGAACTTGTTAAGTTCGCTTAGTCTGTTTCAGGCGAACTTAATAAGTTCGCTTACAGCAGGTTAGTTTCTATATATATGAGTTTACAGAGTCATTAGACAGAACACAGAACAGAGAGAACAGAGAGAACGATTTGTCTGATTGAGTCTGCAAACCATTGTGAATCTGAATATATTTGAGAAGTTTATTTACGCGTGTTGTTTGAATTGTCGGTTAGTATACAAACGTTAACACGAAGGATTCCGCACTTCGTGTTATAGAAACGTTATATCACGAGTTCGATAAGTAGTTGAGTTACCTGGACCTACAAGTGGTATCAGAGCCTATGCTCGTGAATTAAGTACGATTCTCAGTGATTTGTGACGGTTTTTGTGTACAATTCGACAAGAAATTCAACATTTTCGAAGTTTCTGCAACAATGGAGTTTTTTAAGCTCTTGAAGATCGTTTCTCTGCTGAATTCGTGATTTTGGAAGTGTTTTTGACGAAATTAGTCCGATAGAACTGTTCTATTTGATAAAATTCATAATCCTACGGTTCAATTTCCTTAAATTCCATCAATTCGCTGAGAAATCATGATTTTTGAAGGTTTCGGTTCGTGTTTGGGTGAAGATTCTTTTGAATCTGTTACAGCAGTTTAAGCGAACTTGCTGAGTTCCTGTGCAGGCGAACTTAGCAAGCAAACTTATTAAGTTCGCTTCTCACATTTTCAAGCGAACTTAGCTGTTAAGCGAACTTACCGGATTTCCTCCTTAAGCGAACTTGTCTTGTTCGCCTGATATCAAGTTCGCTTAGTACTCACTAAAGCGAACTTATTAAGTTCGCATGAGGGTAAAACTGTTCAATACTTAGAAATTTTTCAGAAAATTTTTTTTAACATGGCAAGTATGGTTCAAGTCACAAACATGTTCAATTATGATAATGAGATTGGTACATCTCAAAAACCTCCGAAGTTGCTGAATCTAGCTGATTATTCAAATTGGAAAGATTGGTTTGACCAATTCGTATTTTTACCGATACTAGTTTGTTGATTCCAATTTTGGAAGGATATACGCATCCTACTTATTCATGGATGGGAAAGGATGATGTTCCGAAACCAGTGTCAGCTTTAACTACTGAAGAGAAGCTGTTATTTGATCGAGAAAAGAAAGCAATGGCTAGCATTTCGATGTCTCTACCAAAGGAAATTTATCACAGTTTTAAACAGTTCAAGTCTTCTCAACAACTGTGGGAAGCATTACAGAAAAGGTGTGAAGGGAGTTTAGATGTGAAGAAAAGTAGAAAAGAGTTACTAAAGAAGCAGTTCCTAGTTTTTAAACATTTTCAAAATGAATCTTTGGATGATCTTGCTACAAGATTCTATCATCTTCTTAGTGAACTGGCTAGTGCATCTGTGGTATATGAGACTGAGGAAATCAATGATAAATTCTTGGAGGCTTTACCATCAAAGTTTGATGTGTATACGGTTTTGATCAAAGAAAATGTTAAGTACAAAACCATGTCTCTTGAAGAAGTCCTAGGGAAGATTCAGTCACATGACATGAATATGAAGAAGAAAGAGACTAATATGGAGCATATCCAGGATCCCTCGATGTATTTTGCCAAATCTGTTGGTAAATCTGGTGCTGGAGTGGCATTCTTTTCTGGTGATGCTCAAGAGTCTTCAAATGATCAGTATTCTGGAATTCCAATTTATTCTGGTCATACAAGCCATTCTGGATTTTCTGCTACTACTGCTTCAACATCATCTGGATCTCATGTGAATCAGAAAGTTGCTAATGATTATCTGGCTATGTTTTCTTCATTCATGGCATCATATGAAAATTTCATTGGAGGAAAAATACATGATCCTGAGGTAATAGAAGAAGATTTCAAACAGATTGACCCTGTTGATCTGGAAGAAATGAATATCCAATGGAATATGGCTATATTAATGCGACAAGCTAAAGACTTCTTGAAGAGAACTGGCAGAAAATATATTGGTTCAAATAGTCGATCGCGTATGGGTTTTGATAAGAGCAAAATTTGGTGTTACAATTGCCAAGAGTATGGTCACTTTGCTAAGGAGTGTGTGAAGCCAAAGGTAGAATTTGATTCTCAAAAGAAGCAATCTAACTTTCAGCATAATAGGAATCAGTCACATGGTTCATCTGGTAATCAAAATCATGGTCCTTCTGGTAATACAAATCATGCATCTGCATCATCAGCTTTAGTAGCTCAAAACGATGAAAACTATGATTGGGGCATTCATCTGGAAGATTTGATGGGTGCTGTGAGTCAGGCTTTTGTTGCAGAAATTCATTTAAAAAACCAGAATAGTCTACTGATGATGAAAGTTCTAGTGATGATTCATGTGATGGTGATAGTGTTCCAAGTGTGGATGATGAGGAAGAAAGAGAGCAAAGTATTGATTCCGATGCTGTGACAGGGGTTGCTGAGGAAGAAATTGTTCTTACAGAAAATGCTTCAGTTGGTGAAGATTCAGAGAATATTCCGATTGTCAAAGTATTCATGGCAGACATGTCTGACCCGACTAAGGTAAAAGACTCTGTTTGTCATATATTTTGTTCTAATTGCATTTATGTTAAAGATAAACTACAAAAAGTCATGGATGATAACACAAATTTGATTTGTGACATGAAATCAATGCATTCAGTTAATCAGAAACTGAAAGATAATGATAAACTGTGCATTGATAGAATTGAGTCTTTGAAAAGAGACTTAAATTCTCTTGGGTTAAAATACAAAGAGCAGGGTTATCATCTAGATATGGCTTATGCTGAAATTGAAAAACGAAATGAAGTAGTTGCCCAAAAGAACAAGGAGATTTCTGAAAAAGAATCTGAGGTGATAAAGTTACATAGAAAGCTGGAACAGTTTGAGAATTCGTCTGTAGTTTTGGATTATTTCAATGCTAATGCTGATCCCACAAAAAGGGTTGCTGGTATTGGGTTTGTTCCTCCTCCGTTCAATGCAAATTATGTGGTTGAGCCTGAAATAATTCATGAAGAGGAGATTGATCCCAAGACAGTATTAAAAGTGAATCCAGTGACGGGTGAAGACATGGTGTATGATTCTGATACAGAGGATGAAGTGTTTGATGATTCAAAGGTTGAAGGCATTCCGAGAGAAGTGAAAATTGAGGAACCAAAGGTTGTGAAGAATGTTACTAGGGATAGATGCATCTTGACAGAACCTGAAGAGGTGAAAGTGGTTCCAACTAAACTTTCTCCAATCTTACAGTCAAGTGGGTTTGTTGCAGCTGGTTTTCAAAAGGTAAATTCTTCAAAGGTGCCAAAACAGACTTATGTTCCTAAGAAGCCGATAAATTGTTCTAGGCATTCATCTGAAGCTTATTCTTCTGATGGTTCTTCAAATTCAAAGAAAACATCTTATTTCAGAAGTTATCAAGAAAGACGAGTGTGTTTTCATTGCAATGAGGCTGGTCATATTTTGATTAATTATCCATACAAGAACAAGGGAAAAATGAAGACTGTTCCTTCACAACCTAAAGTGGTGAAGATTCTTAAAAGAAACGATGAGGGAAGTCGTCTTCTAGTTTGGAGAAAAATATGATTGGTCATTCTTTTGTTAAATCCCATGGATTTAAACAACAGATTTTATTGAATGCTAAATCCTTTGTTTGCTAAGAGAAACTTGAGATTCCAAAAGTTGGAATTTCAAAAGATTCTGTTCACGAGGTTAAATTGTCTAGACCTTAAAGAAGAAGAAGAAACAGAAAATTAAAGAAAATTTTGGAAACATCTGAATCTGACAATAATATATCACATAATGTTTTTCAAAATAATAAAAATGATTCTTCTTTGAAAAGGTCTGATTGTCAAACATTTGTTCCAAAAGTGAATGATAAAATTGATTGTAAATTACAAGAAGTTGTTTATTTTGATCAATCCGGACGACCCAAGACCACGATGGCTTAGGTTCCACTTTCTAACTAATTCTCGTTGTTTATGTAGGGACAACCAAGGAGGACTATCAACAATACATGGTATGTGGATAGTGGTTGCTCTCGACATATGACTGGGAATGTTAGATTGCTTGAGGATGTGATTAAAATTGATGTTGGTTATGTTGCTTTTGCGGGTAATAAAGGCGGGTACATAACAAGTCAGGGAACGTTAAAGAATGACAAAGTAAAATTTGAAAAGGTGAATTATGTTGAGCAGCTGGAACACAATCTTTTAAGCGTATCACAACTCTGTGACAAGAAATTTTCGTTCCATTTCAATGTTCATGAATGCTATATTCTGAAACCGGGTTTTGTGATTCCTGATGAATGGATTCTCATGAAGGCTCCAAGGAGAAATGACACGTATGTCCTTGACATGAGTGTCGCCACCACAACGGATTCAATTCCAACATGTTTACTCTCCAAGGCGTCAGAATCTGATTCAATATTGTGGCACAGGAAGCTAGCTCACATAAACTACAGGAAGATGAACTACATTGTTAGGAATGATCTTGTGCTTGGTATTCTGAAAATGAAATTCTCAGTCCTGATGATTGTATTCCGTGCAAGAAGGGGAAGCAAAGAAAGAAATCTCAGAAATCGAAGTCGACGAATTCTATCGTAACTCCTTTGGAGTTGCTGCATATGGATTTGTTCGGTCCTATCAGTATTAGGAGCATTGGTGGGAAATCGTATTGTAACTGATGATTACTCCAGATTTTCATGGGTTAAGTTTTTTTCTTCTAAAGCTGAAACCACTGAGTTGGTACAATACTTAATCCTGGGTTTGGAGAATTTATTCAATCTGAAAGTCAAAAGAATCAGGAGTGACAATGGCAGCGAATTTAAGAATAGCAAAATGGGGTTATTCTGTCTACAAAAAGGAATTCATCATGAATTCAGTGCGCCATATGTTCCTCAACAAAATGGTGTCGCTGAACGAAAGAACATGACGTTGGTCGAAACAGCTCGCACGATGCTTGCAGATTCTAAGCTTCCAGTCACCTTTTGGGCTGAAGCTGTGAATACCGCGTGTCATGTTTTGAATAGGGTCTTGACCGTAAAGCGACATAACAAGACTTGCTATGAATTGCTAAATAATCGAAATCCGAATCTAGAATATTTACAACCTTTTGGTAATCCGTGTACCCTACTGAAGGTTCGAGATGTCCCAACAAAATTCAGTGTAAAGGCTATTGAAGGGATTTTTCTGGGGTATGTGGCTAATTCAACAACCAAGAGGGTTTATAACAAAGAGACACGCCAAGTTGAAGAATGGTCCCATATTGACTGTTCAAATCGGTCTTTACCACAAATGGCGATTGGTCCGGATTGGGCATTTGATTATGAAACCTTATTCTAGTCTTTTCATTTACCTTCTGACATTTCTGATGAAGATGCTGCTGTTATCTATGATTCTTGTCAAGATGCTCCGCACAATGGATTTCTACCAAATGCAGTTCCCAATTCATCGATTCCATTTACTTCTGCTCCAGATCCAAATGTTGCTTCTTGTTCAGGTCCACAAGATTCAGAGAGTAAGGAGGATAATGCTATTTTTCAAGATTCTTCTGCTGATCCGTTGATGAGTGATGATCCATTAACTTCGACACAGGCTCATGGGGAGATTCCAACAAATTTAGACTCGGAAATTCCAATTCCTCAAGATTATTCTTATCAATCTGACTCTACTCAAGTTGATGTGTTGCCGGTTCCTGAGGTCGCATCCATCAAGGAACACAAAGATCATCCAGTAACAAATATAATTGGAAATTTACAGGATGGAGTGAAAACTCGTTCGCTTGTTGACAATACTTGTTTGTATACTTGCATTAAAGATTCTGGTGTTCTTGATGATTGTTCACATTCTTGTTTTATTTCGCAGATTGAACCCAAGAATGTAGAGATGGCTTTAAATGACAATAACTGGATAGAAGCTATGCAGGAAGAACTTGCTCAATTTGACAAACTTAAGGTTTGGAATCTGGTTGATCTTCCGAAAGGTGCGTATCCAATAGGAACAAAATGGGTGTTTAAATGTAAGAAAGACGATCGAGGTGTCGTGGTACACAATAAGGCAAGATTAGTTATCCAGGGCTTCAATCAACAAGAAGGAATTGATTACACCGAAGTTTATGCGCCGGTTGTGCAGCTTGAAGCTATAAGGCTATTTCTAGCTTTTGCTTCCTTTAAAGGTTTTAAGGTGTTTCAATTAGACGTCAAGAGTGCATTTTTATATGGAAAGGTCAAGGAGGAAGTCTATGTGTATCAGCCGCGGGGGTTTGAAGATCCACTGAATCCGAACATGGTTTTCAAGCTAGATAAGGCCCTATATGGTCTTCATCAGGCTCCTCGTGCGTGGTATGGAACTTTATCTACACATCTTTTAGCGAATGACGTTGTTCGTGGAAAGATAGACTCGACCTTATTCATAAAGAAATTAGGGGGAGATTACCTACTGGTACAGATTTATGTGCATGATATTATTTTTGGCTCGACAAATGAAGGGTTGTGCAAAGAGTTTGAGGGTGTTATGAAGTCGAAATTTGAAATTTCTGCGATGGGAGAGTTATCGTTTTTCTTAGGTTTACAAGTAAATCAAAAGGAAGATGGTTTCTTTATTCATCAGTCCAAGTATGTCAAAGACATCTTGAGCCGGTTCAAGATGGAGGACTGTACCCCATATGATACTCCAATTTCGGTCAATCATAAGCTAAATTCTGACCCGGAAGGAAAAGATGTGGATTGTCGACTTTATAGAGCTATGATTGGATCCCTCATGTACTTAACCGCTTCAAGGCCGGATATAATGTTCGTCATGTGTATCTGTTCCAGATTTCAGACAAAGCCAAAAGAATCTCACTTAATTGCTGTGAAAAGAATCTTTCGGTATTTAAAAGGAAAACAACGTTTAGGGCTATGGTATCCTCATGGTTGTAACTTTGATTTCAATGCTTATACTGATTCTGATTTTGGTGGTTGTTGTCTGGACAGGAAATCTACAACAGGTGGTTGCCAATTCTTAGGAAATCGACTTGTATCTTGGCAATGCAAAAAGCAAACCACAGTCTCGATTTCAACATGCGAAGCAGAATACATTGCTGCTGCAAGTTGCTGTTCACAAATCCTGTGGATACAACAACAATTGAGAGATTACGGTTTGAATTTCACATAAACCCCCATGTTTATTGATAACAATGCTACTACGTCCATAACGAATAATCCTTTTAAACATAGTGAAACTAAGCACATCGAAATTCGATATCATTTTATACGTGATTGTGCAGAGAAAAGGTTGATTGAGCTGGTCAAGGTACACACTGAAGATAATTTTGCTGATTTGTTTACTAAGGCATTTGATCGTATCAGGTTTAAATTCCTGATAAAAATGATTGGTATGATCAATCCCGAATAAAAGTTTTTTCAAAATCAGAATTTCATGGAAAATTTTCTTTTAAGTTCTTTTATTGCTTTATTACATTTCTGCATTTACATTTTCAGTCAAAAAGTTTAAATTATAAAAAGTCAAAACAAATTGAAAAATGTAAAATTTGACATCATTTGAGGTTTTGAGAAGAAATGATAGTACATCAGTGATTAGTTCATTTCACACGACCTTAATAGACCTTGATATATGAATGATTAAAATAAATTGATCTGATCTAAATTTCAAAGTCTGCATAAATAAGAGATGATAGTGTTGTGAATGCTCTATTCTTGATAATTTGTTTTATAATTTGTGTATAAAATTTGAAACTTGAATTGTCAATAGGCTAAAAGCGTTTTGAAGCTAATAGTAGTGTGAAAATTAAATATAATATGATTACATCTGTGATTTAATTCCATTATATGCCTAGGTGTGTGTGTTAAAAGATCACTATCAGATAAAGAATATTAGCTTTTAATAAGGATTTTCCTATGAGATCAGTTTTGGGTTATGTCCTTAGCACTATTCATTCGATTTGCTTCAGTGCCCATGTCCCGAAAAGCATGCAATTTGAAGTATAATCAAGATATGTACTTGACAACATCTGTCAAACATATACTAGCCCTTGGATCATATTGATAAATCATCTTTACTGATTCCATTGAATTCATAATCCAGATAACAGTTGGATCCACGTACCTGAATCTTATGATTCCTCAGATACAAGCCAAAACATTGAATCATTCGATTCTGAATCTCATTAATTCCTTTACAATCCAATTTGGATTCTGCTATTCATGTGCTAAGTGATGTCTCCTCATTCTGAATATTCGGATAATCTTTAGTAAAATCTTATATATGTCATGAAGATAGTGCATTTCTTTTCTATTTGGCATATATGTGGGGTACCTGATGTTTATCATCTAAATGGTACTAAATCACATGAATTTGGAGAATAAACGCTTATAGTTTCAAATAATATAATATTGACAATTTTAAGAATTCAGGCTTTATATTTCAAATTCGGTATAAATAAAAGAGCATTTTATAACCTGATCTTATTTACTTTGAAATTTATCGCGTATCATTTCAAATATTATTCAAATTAAACGAGTTTCAAAAAGAAAAAGATGCAAAATGCACAAAATTGAGTTGAATGGTCTCTTACTATAGGTTACCCTTTGTTATTGATAATATGTGTGATGAATTAATTGAATACTAATATGATCTTCTTGCTCATGATGTACAAACCAAAAATATGTGATTTCAATTTATTCAGATAAAAACCAAAAATATGTGATTCTGTTTGTATAGAGAAAAAACAAAAATATGTGATTTCAGTTTGTACAGAGAAAAATAAAAAATATGCGTTTCCGTCTGTATAGATAAAATTCAAAAAGATTTTGATTTTTACATTCCATGAAAATTCTAAACTTTTATTAAAATTGTTCGGGATTGGATCAATTATGTGTTGCTGACGGAAGTTCAAGATTTTAAAGGTTGAAGTTGGTAAAATTTGTGTTCAAGACAAAAAGGTTAAAAAGTAATTATGTTCGCCTGTGTACAGTGAAGCGAACTTAATAAGTTAAGTTCGCTTAAATCAGTGAAGCGAACTTAATCTTCAGTCTAGGGTGAAGCGAACTTATCTTGTTCGCCGAAGGCTTGTTAAGCGAACTTAACAAGTTCGCTTAATCAAGCGAACTTAATCTGAATAAGTGTTGAATCAGGCGAACTTGTCCTTCTCATCGTCTTCATCAGACTCGAGCGAACTTAACCCACATTTCTCAAAACTTTAAAACTGTGTTGTGAGTGTTAATTGCTGGTTGTATCTTGATCAAATTTGAATTGCGAATCTAACCAAGGTATTTTCGTCGATTTTCATCCGCTAAATTGAGTGTATTTGATGGTTTTTAGTCTCGGTTTTCGTCGGACTGTTTCAGGGACATTTTTGACCTAATTTTTTACCTAAATATAAAATTGATCATCATTTTTGGTTATAATGTGTTATTCGATTGTTTGTATATGCTTATTTCACGATGTCTATCGATTTGCCGAAGTTTGAAAAAAATCTGTGTTTGAATTTGAAACGTCTCTGGTTCAGGCGAACTTGTTCCAAGCGAACTTGTTCGAAGCGAACTTGTCAGGCGAACTTAATAAGTTCGCCTCTTGCACTACTAAGCGAACTTATTAAGTTCGCCTAGGGGTCAGAAGTGAAAAGGACTTGAGATTTTTTTTGTTTGACATTTTTTAAAAAAAATTTTTTTGTTTGAAATTTTTTTTTTAAATTTTTTTGTTTGAAATTTTTTTTTTGTTTCATATATGTGTACGTATACTAATGGTTGTTGTGTTGTCCGATATTTTCACAGATGGCTCGACGTGTCGAATATAAGCATAATCAAGTGGCGTTGTTAGATCCTAATATGCCAGAAGCAGTTCATTTTCAAGGCATCATCAATTTTCTGAATCGATCAAGACTACATGTTGCATTATCTGTGGATCCCTATATTAGCTTGGTGTATATACAACAATTCTGGGATACAGTACATCAAGATATCGATGTGGAACCACATGTCCTTCGTGCAACAGTAAATAATACCGAGATTGCAATTTCAGAAGAGACTATTCGTGCTGCACTTGATTTGGGTGGAAATGCTGAAGATCCAATTTCTTATCCTAACACTCTTATTATGGGTTGTTTTCAAAGGATGGGTTATCGTGGATGACAAAATGATACACAAGCTCGGAAAGGTGGCTTAGTAGGTGAATAGAGGTATTTTATGCATGTGATTATACAATGAATCTCTCCGCGAAAAGCTGGTACTGATGGATTAAAGATGGCTCTTCAAACAGCAATGGTGGCCTTAACATTGAATAAACGATTCAATTTTCCTCTTTATTTTTATCGGGAGATGGTAATGCAGATAAATCCGACTGAAGGTCAAGGTTTCTTGATGTATCCTCGATTCATTCAAATAATACTCAATCATCTTATTTCGGATCTTCCACATCATGCTATAAGGTTGACTTTGACTCCGATGTCAAAACGTATCTTTACTGACTGTACAAAGGTGAAACAGCAGAATGCTTCTTTGATTCCAATCAATACTCCACGGTTTGGGCACTTAATCAATCCTGATTATGTTGCACCACATAATGACAACTGGTTTCATCCTAATGAACTTGCTCAAGCTCAAGGAGTTAACGTTCCAGCACAACAACAACAGCAACAACCACAACAACCTGCACAACAACAACAGATACCAGTTCCACAAATACAAGTTCAACAACCACAAATACAAGTTCCTGTACAACCTCAAATTCCTATTCCTGAACAAGTTCCTATTCCACAAGCTGCAGTTGATATTCCGATTCAGGAACCAGTTCAAGAAGAGGTCGTTCATGATCCTAATCAAGATCTAGGAATGAACATGGATGATTTTGTTGATGATGATGTGAACTCGCCCATTCATGAACAAGAAGGGAATGTGGTGACAGATGCTGAGTCTAGTTCCAGTTCAAGTGATATAACATCATCTGATGATGACAGCACTGATTCTAATGAAAATAGGGATTTTTCTCCAGGTCATTATGAACGGTTGGCTGCTATTCCACTGGCTAATGCTGGAAAACGCATTAAATCTCAAGCCAGACGACCACGACGCAAGTCTGTTCGGGATCCTCCTTCCGGATCAGTACTTGGAAAAAGATATTTGGTCGATAAGAGTTCTGACACTAACAGTGACTTTAATCCAGATCCTACACGTCCAAAGTTAATGTCTGCATCGATTGCTGCTGCAAAATCTTCTCAAGGAGTTGAGGATGAAAATTTTGTTGCTTATCTGATCATTACTCCTCCATGATCTAAGGATCCATCTCCAGTTCATACTCCTGTTCCTCCAGTCATTCCTACTACTTCAAGTCCTTCTATTCCACAATCAACAGCTGGTCCGTCAAAGCCTTCTAATTCTGACAGGATTACTTTTCTTGAATCTCAAGTGCTGTCTCTACAAACACAAGTTAACTCACTTGTATCTATTGATTCACAACGGCAGCTGGTGATTCAGACTCAAGCTCAACAGATTGCTTATATGCAATTCTTAGTGTCCAAACTCGTTCAGCGTCTTGACGCTCAAGGGGAGTTGAGGATACCTGATACTTGTCACACAGAGTCAATTCAAAGACGAGATGATGAAGACAATGATCCTGCTGGAAATATTGAGGGTGATCGTCAATACACTGACGCTAATCCTATATCTAGAGTTCAGGTGGAGTCGACATCACAATCTCTTGAAGGAAACAAAGACAAATATACTTCTGGTACTAATGATGAAGAAATTCTGTTATTAGAATTCTTTCAAGACTCAGAAGAAGAGGAAGCTGAAAAGATTGAATGTCTTGATGACATTGACGATTTATTCAATGACATGGACGAAGATATGTCAGATACTGAGATAGAAGAAGGTGAAATAGTAGAGATTGAAATAGAGAAAGATAAAGAAAGTGTTACCTATGAAGGTTGTGACGGTCTTAAGGTGCCGTATAACTTCATCCAAGAGGATGTTGTTCCTGAGTTCTCTTATGACGGAATAACTGACTCTATGGACTATATTGAAGACGTCACTCTTCCTGATGATACAGCTGAGTCAAAGATGGATACTGATGATGAGAATCTTCAATTCAATAAGGGTGCTGAAACTGAGACTACTCACACTGAGTCTCTAAAGATTAATGAAGAACCTGTGATGTTTAGAGATACAGGAATGACACGAGAACAGTGGAGAGAAGTTGTAAACAGTTGGATTAAGGTGCTACCCAAGTCTCCAGCACAACCTGCTCAGAAAGAGAAATATGTGAATAAAGAGCAGTGTGTAGGAAGGATCATAAGTTGGTTCTATGATGGTGAATCAAAAATATTTGCAATCAAACGATCTGATGGCGTTCAATACTTAAAGCCAAGGATCAAATATTTCAATACCTTGCCGATGTGTGAAATAAATGGTCTAGCTTCAAAGCCAATCATAAATAGATCGAAGAATGGTTTGGCTGATGTGATAGCAAATCTGATAAGGAAAGAAGGTAGTTCGGGTAAGTATGAACGGATGAAACCACAGAAGGGAAAGAGAGTGAAGAACACAGATCCTAAGACTGAGAAAGTAACCTGGAGATACAAGAATAGACCAGTGCGTGCTATACACAAGATACCATTAAAGAATATTCCTCGAGACTTTCTTGGGAATATGAAATGGTGGTATGTTGATGTTAATACTGGTGAAGCAAGGGTTGAAGATAAAGATAATAAGGTTATTGTGTGTTTCTATGACGCAATGAATCTTATTAATTTTTCAAAGAAAGATCAGAGGACGCTGCGAAAGAATGAGATCATGTATACTGATGAATGGAGAGAACAAGGTCTACAGTACAAAATATGCAGAAGATACGGTGTGCTTGCTGGAAGCAGACTACCAGACAACTGGAAGAGTTCAAGATAAAGACTGAAGACAGAAGATCAAGCTATTGTCAAGGGGGAGTCTGTTAGGACATGGATTTGTAATGACAAAAGCTTGTAATAGTTAGATTTTATGTCTTTGTGTTTTTGGTATGTAATTATATAAAGTTGCTAAGTGTTTTTACTAGTGTGCCTAGAGGCGAACTTGTTAAGTTCGCCTGGTCTATCAGAGGCGAACTTATTAAGTTCGCTTAGGTCTAACTAAGGCGAACTTGTTAAGTTCTCTTAGTCTGTTTCAGGCGAACTTAATAAGTTCGCTTACAGCAGGTTAGTTTCTATATATATGAGTTACAGAGTCATTAGACAGAACACAGAACAGAGAGAACAGAGAGAACGATTTGTCTGATTGAGTCTGTAAACCATTGTGAATCTGAATATATTTGAGAAGTTTATTTAAGCGTGTTATTTGAATTGTTGGTTAGTATACAAACGTTAACACGAAGGATTCCGCACTTCGTGTTATAGAAACGTCATATCACGAGTTCGATCAGTAGTTAAGTTACCTGGACCTACAATGCCAAGCTTCCAATAACATTCTGGGCGGAAGTAGTTAATACAGCATGTCACATTTTGAATAGAGTTCTGGTGGTGAAAAGACTCAACAAAACATGTTATGAGCTGATCAATAATTGACCTCCCAATCTTGACTACCTAGTCCCATTCGGTATTCCCTGTTAATTATTGTTACAGTACAAGGATCGCAAATCCAAATTTCATGCAAAAGCGGTGGAAGGCATCTTCTTGGGATATGTTGCCAATTCACCATGCAAAAGGGTGTACAATATTGAAACTCATTCAGTTGAAGAGTGGTTTGAAGTGGATTGCAGTAAACACAGCGTTCCACCAAAACCAACAGATCCAGCTTGGGGATTCGATTATGATGCTCTCTTCAAGTCTTTCAACCTTCCTGACTTATCTGCTGAAGATGCTGCCAACCTGTACAATCACTTTAGCGGTGGCGATGACTCAAATTTCTCAACAAGATCTACTGTACCCATCCCAACTCCTGATCCTAATGCTGCATCTACATCTGGGACTCATGACAGTAACAAAGAAGAAGAAACAAATGATGAAGGAAATGATGCTCGAGCTGATCCTAACACTCGTGCAGGAAATGAAGCTCCAGTTGATCCTATCATTATTGAATCTTCTTCTGGTACATATGATGTGGGGGAGTTGAGCACAAACCTTGAATCAGATATCCATGAACCAATTATACCAGAGATGAGAGTGCATAAAAATCATCCAATCGACAAAATCATTGGTGATCCTGATGCCGGTGTTCAAACTCGTCACAGAACCATTACCGAGAACAACCAGCTTATACAATGAGATACTTAACAAAGGTATCATGGAAACATGTTTGTATGCTGCATTCGTATCCCAATTAGAGCTGAATAATGTGAAGGAGGCTCTCGCTGAGAACTTCTGGATAGAGGCTATGCAAGATGAGTTGTCTCAGTTCCAAAAGTTGCATGTGTGGTATCTATTTGACCTGCCGAGAGGTATACATCCAATACGTACCAGATGGGTGTTCAAGTGTAAAACAAATGATCGACCCATTGTGGTGAAAAATAAGGCAAGATTGGTTGTTCAAGGGTTTTATCAGCAAGAGGGCCTGGATTACACTGAGGTGTATGCCCCGGTTGCTAGACTTGAAGCCATCCGACTGTTTTTGGCTTATGCCTCCTTTTTTGGTTTCAAGGTCTACCAACTAGACGTGAAGAGTGCTTTCCTATATGGAAAGGTACATGAAGAAGGCTATGTCACTCAATCACCTGGTTTTGAAGACCCGCTTAATCCTCATAAAGTATATAAGCTCGACAAAGCACTTGATGGTCTTCATCAAGCACCAAGGGCGTGGTATGAGACTCTTTCAAAGCATTTATTGTCCAATTGTTTCGACCAATGGAAAATTGATTCGACTCTCTTCATAAGGAAAGCAGGAGCTAATATTCTACTTGTGCAAGTATACGTTGATGACATTATCTTTAGGTCTACAAATGAAGGGACGTGTAGGGAATTCGAAGCAGGTGATGAAGTCCAAGTTTGAGATGAGCAACATGGGTGAACTGTCATTTTTTCTGGGTCTGCAAGTCAGTCAAAGGGAGGATGGAATTTATCTACATCAGACTAAGTATGTACAGGACATTTTATCAAAGTAAAAATTGAATGATTGTACTACTTATGGCACACCAATCCCAGTCAATCATGGTCTGCATCCAGACAAAGATGGAAAGGATGTGGATTGTAAATTGTACCGTGGTATGATCGGATCTCTTATGTATCTCACAGCTTCAAGACCTGAGATAATGTTTGCAGTCTGCTTGTGCTCGAGGTTTCAGTCACAACTGAAGAAATCTCATCTGATAGTTGTAAAGAGGATCTTCAGATACCTGAAAGGGAAACCCCGATTGGGTCTTTGGTACTCCAAGCAGTAATCTTTTGACTTCAAAGCATATACTGATTCTGATTGTGGCGGTTGTAACCTCGATAGAGAGTCAACCTCAGGTGGATGTCAGTTCTTAGGAGACAGGTTGGTCACCTTGCAGTGAAAGAAGCAGTCAACAGTTTCTGTATCAACATGTGAAACAGAGTACATTGCTGCCGCTAGCTGTTGCTCTCAGATATTGTGGATTTAACAACAATTGAGAGACTATGGCTTGAACTACACTGGAACTCCGTTTTCATTGACAACAATACCACCATGTACATCACGAACAACCCGGTGAAACATTCCAAAATGAAACATATTGAAATTCGTCACCACTTCATCCGTGATTGTGGTGAAAAACACTTGGTTGAACTTGTAAAAGTTCACACGGATGACAATTTTGCCGATCTTTTCACCAAAGCGTTTGATCGTACCCGTTTTGAACATCTTGTCAACTTGATAGGAATGTTCAATCATGTTGAAGCATTTCTTGTGACAAGCACTCTAAAGATTGTCTTTACTTATGTAATGTCTTTATGTATTTGTATGTCAGCGTCTGTATGTATTGGTTTATCAAGTTGTAATCATGTTCGTAGGTACTTGTCGTTGTAGTTCTCTTTGTTAAGTGTTGTGCGCACTTAGTAAGTGCGCAGGATGTATATCCTACATACTTAGCAAGTACGTAAGCATAAAGTTTGCGTAGTTGCTAAGTACACAGGAGTTAAGCCCTACGCACTTGCTAAGTGCGCAGAAAACATGTCTAGTATATATAGCCAGTTAGTGACAGAATTATGTACGCACTCATTCTCTCTGTAATCGGTTGTGATTATCAATAGACGAAGTTTGAAACTATCTTGTGTTTTGTTGTCGGTTTACTTTATGTTGATTGATACTCCACCTAGTCATGGGCATTCCGCACCCGGTTCGACTAGCCACACGCTCGCACGTAACGATCCGAGACACCCGAGGACCTACAAGTGGTATCAGAGCTTACAAAGATTCAATTGAAACTTTTAAGAAAGAAAGACGTGATTTTTCACTTAAAATTAGTGAACCACAGTTTCATTTGGATGTTGCGTACTAGGGGTTGGAAAAGAGAAATAATGAAATTACCAAGCTGCAGAATGAGGTCTTGTAGTTGAATGGTAAAATTGAGAAGTTGAAAAATTCTCGCTGTGTGGTGGAACATCATGAATCAGTAGTGAGACAAGTGAATGGCTTAGGGTTGGGTACTAATGCTATTCCTCCACCAGTAAGCGGGAAATTTGTCAATGACTTAATTGATATTGACTTGTCATGCCTTGATGAATCCTCAAGTTAGGATGATTCCTCTAACAAGAATGATTCCTCAAGTAAGGCTAACTCAGCTTCTGTTGAGGAATTCTTTTCTGATGAAGGCTCTGAGAACACCAATGTTGAGGGTGTTGTCTTAGAAGAGTTGCTTGATAAACATAATGTCAAGAAACCTATTTTTATTGATCGTAACAATTGCATTTTAACTGAACATGATACAGTTGAAACAAATGATAAACTGAAAATGATGCTTTATGGAGGTTTCAAATCCATTAAGCAAATTACGAAAGAAGCTTTTGCTAATAATTTGGGGAAGAATTTTCAAGAAAACATTGATAAACACTACACCCCAAAGAGTCAATTTAAATCAGGTCAAGCACAAGATTCTTGTAATGGTCATCAAACAACTCCTGTTACTTATCAAGCCGAGTTATCTGCATCCTAAAGTAGAGAGCCTTACAGGAGATCTTACAAGGAAAGAAGAGCTTGTTTTCATTGTGGTATGGTCATTCACATCCTAGTGAACTGTCCTGATAAGAACCAAGGGAAACGACTACTTGTTCAACAACAAACTGTTTCCCCTAAGAAACCATCAGTGAAGCAACCCAGAAGTCTGAAATCAAAAGAGGTGAAACCAACAGTGAAACCTATGGTGAAGCCAAAGACCACATCTGAGGCTAAGCCATCTGTTCCAAAAAGGGAAAACCAACCTGCTAAACCTAGTGTATCTACCTCTTGTATTACACAAACTGGTGAGAAGCCTGTGGTTAAACTTTACAAACCACAGAGGAGAAGAAGGAACAAGAGATTGAGAAAGCTGGAACAACTGGCTGGAATTCAATCAGGTGAAGCTTCTACTAGTTCACCTGGTGCTTCTGAATGCAAGCCGACTGTTCTAGTAAATCCAAATCTTCTAAGGATTCACGCATTTTTTATAGTCATGATTGTGAATTAATTGAGGTAGTTTATTTTGAGAAAAATGGACGACCCAAGACCACCATTGCTTGGGTCTCTAAAACTAATTAATTTCTTGTGACTCGTGCAGGGACATCCGAAGGGAACTATCTTTAACCGTTGGTATGTAGATGGTGGATACTCCAGGCACATGACAAGCAACATGGCCCTGCTTCAAGATGTAAAACCATTCAGAGGCTGCTATGTGGCCTTTGCAGTCGAGAAGGGCCACTCAGAATTTTTTCTAAGTCTGAAAATCAGTTCAATGTGCAAGTATTATACCATGTCATGCTTGTTCTATTCCAATGATTTTGTTTGATATAATGTTGTTTCTCGCATGTTCTTGAAGAGATGAATAGTGATGGAGGTGATGAAGAAGAAGGAGGAGATGGTGCTGAAGAGTCAGATTATGAGGCAACTGAATTTGATTTATCTGACTCTGATGATGCACTAGACCAAACACACCCACAGAGAATGGCGAAGATTTCCCTTCCTGAGCCATCCTCCAAAAGACAAAGACAAGAGAGTTCAGACAACAAGTACGTTCCTAAACATGAGACTGAGAGAAAGAAGAATAGGACTATTCAGGGATTCCCTGTTGAATCTTTCTATATACTTCATTTTGAGTTACTGACGTGGAGCACGTTAGCCATACTGGCGTCGGTTTCACGGAGCTCAAACTTGACGTAGCCATCCTTGAGCTCACGGATTTTGACCTTGGGGAACCTCTGATACGACGTTGTTAGACAAATACTACCTGCATAAGAGACTAAAGACATCTCCAGAGCTGCTGTCAAGGGGGAGTTTGTAGAAGCAATTCTTGGGATAATCACTCTGAAAGCTGCTGCTAGAGACTAAAGACATCTCCAGAGCTACTGTCAAGGGGGAGTTTGTTGAAGCAATTCTTATGACAAGCACTCTGATGATTGTTTTTACTTGTGTAATGTCTTTATGTATTTGTATGTCAGCGTCTATATGTTTTGGTTTATCAAGTTGTAATCATGTTCGTAGGTACTTGTCATTGTAGTTGTCTTTGTTAACTGTTGTGCGCCCTTAGTAAGTGCGCAGGATATATATCCTACGTACTTAGCAAGTACGCAAGAACAAAGTCTGCGTACTTGCTAAGTACGCAGGAGTTAAGCCATGCGCAATTGCTAAGTGCGCAGGCAACAGGTCTAGTATATATAGCCAATTAGTGATAGAATTATGTACGCACTCATTCTCTCTGTAATCGGCTGTGATTATCAATAGACGAAGTTTGAAAGTATCTTGTGTTTTGTTGTCGGTTTACTTTTTGTTGATTGATACTCCACCTATACACGGGCATTCCGCACCCGGTTCGACTAGCCACACGCTCCCATGTAACGATCTGAGACACCCGGGGACCTACAAATCCTAAGTGAGAAAACTTTTTCACATCAAAACGTTTCATGGAAGATAAACTTTATTTCTCTAAAATCTTTCCTGTATAGTTCGTTTTAATTTGCTATATTTTTAGAAAAATTCAAACAAAACAGAAAATCCAGAATATTTCAAAGTCATTTGAGGATAAGAGGAAATGATAGCACATCAGTAAATGATGTAAACATCCTGGACTACACGTATGGGAAATGATTGCGTCATGATTACTTGAGCTTTAATATTTTGATTTTAATTTGAATACTTGTAAGTAATTTGGATTGTCAGTAGTCTATAAGCATTTTTTGATATTAGTAGCGTGAAAACTAAATTTAAACGACTACCACTGTGATTTGAACCCATGTTTTGCATGTGTGTGTGTGTGTGTAAAAGAATGCAAAAAGATCATTATCAGATAAAGGATGTAAGATTTTGGAAAGTATTTTCTTATGAGACCAGTTTTGGGTTATGTCTTTAACACAATTTTTGGTTCTCTTCACTGCCCATACTCACAAGTATGCAATGAGAAGTTGAGCCAAGATATGTCTTGAGAACAATCGTCAAGCATATGCTACCCCTTGGATCACACCTGATTCATCGAAGACAGATCCAGATAACAGTTGGATCCCCTTACCAAAATCCTCAGACTCCATATTTGTTAACCTGAATCATCATTTGATACTCACAGAAGAAAAACCTATCAAACCAAGACAAATGAATCACTCAATTCTGAATATTTTAATTCTTGATAATACTTATGGATTCTGCTTGATTTTTTCTGTGCTAAACGATGTAACTTCATTATGGAGATTTTGGAAATCATTGGGAAAATCTTGGATTCCTTGAGATAGTGCAATTTAAATTTCTGTAGCATAACTGTGGGGTACACGTTGTATGTCTATAATTAATACATTAAACTCACAAGAACGTGATACAAAAATGCTTATGGTTTCAAATTTTATAATATTGTCAACTTGAACTGACTTATTTGTGTTGCAAATTAGCTATGAATAAGTAGTAACCTGAATTGACTTGTTTATCATGTATCATTTTTGTTAACTATTAGCCTGATATGATCCTCTACTCACGACGTTGACCAAATATAGCTAGTGTGTTTACTCCTGTATATCCGGATCTGTATCTTGTGCATATTATCGTTATTTAGAAAAGACAAAAAAGATTTTTAGTTTCTATACACTTCTTTTAATATCAAAAATGAAAAAAAGATTTTCAGTGCAGTTTATCTAAATCTAAGAAAAAATCAAAAATATTTATGTTTAACTTCCGTGAATTGTTTTTGAAAACCACGTGATAGATCATTCATATCTTTCCATTTGACTTGACAATCTTCACAAGTTTGAGTTGATTTTTGAGTAGGCAAAGGTTTCTGCATACTTAACAAGTGCGCAAGAGATAAACCCTGCGTACTTAATAAGTACGCAAGACTTAAGTGTCACACCCCGCCCCGGGCACCCCCGAGACGTTACCGGGCTGCGGCGTTAGTTGGCACCTCTTTACCTGCTTTGATTTCATAGTTTGTTTTTGTGCAGCGGAATAACGTTTGAAATTGGATCGTTTCATCTCGACCTCAAAGGTTGGTTTTGTAAATACCGAAATCTCGTCGTGTAGACAAAGATTATCTTTATTTGAATAACTTGGTTTGAAAACCCGATCGTTTATACACTTGATTTCAAATCAAAACTCTGACGCAAAGTCAGTAGGATTACAAGGAGGTAATATGCCTAAGGAAAACATAGTCCTTCGGTCACCTAAACCTTATTTACTCTTCAGGGTCTTTTGGTGCAATGTACGACCGGTAATAACATATATTCGATTGCATCGGGTCTAGGTGTGTGGCCTGACCCGGCTGTGTAACAAAACTGTCATCGGGTTTTCGGCCGTAGCCGGTCCCGGTATGATGAGGTCATTTCGTTCTTTTCGTGAAAACATTTGAAAATGAATGTGTGAATACTTTATGACCTCAAATCATTTTCATAAACATGTCAAAACAGTTTAATTAAACAGTTAAACATTTCATGGGTGGATTCTAGTGATCACATCACTTTCTTTCGATTTATCCATTTGTATACATTGGACAAGTACTCGGGGACTACGCGGCCAAACTGGGACATCTGCGTTTTACGCAATTACCCGACATGCAAGCCAACCCCGCCCAGCCCAACTGGATCCGGAGCGAGTATAAATATTTGATCAAACTTTACGTACACTTTTTGGGTAATCATATCCCCAGGGGTAGAACCCCTAATTCTGGGATTTAATCTTGTCCACAGGGATTGAACTCAATCCCTAATTCTGTTTTGCCCTTTTTCATAAATGGGTAAATATTTAATTATTGTGTTTTGCCCTTTTTAATAAATGTAAATCGTTTGATCGTTTTACGTGAAGGTGCCTATAGCACAATCACGTTCTCACCATGAGAACGTGTATCTTAGATATAGACGGGTATTCACCTTTAGTTTGAAGTCAGAGACCGAAGGATAATAATCTTAGTGCTAAGTAGCTCTTAGAGTTGACTCTTAGGGCTCTAGCACCTTAACTTGCAATTCTATGAGTTCCTCGGGTTTCTTCGGCTCTTAAATTCCCGAGTCCGGTTGATAAGAGAACGTTGGTCGAACAGGGAGGAGTGGCTTGGGAGTCGGGACGGCGGGAGGGCTCGAGAAAGGCTCGGGAGCAGAGGGGGTTCGAGAGTGAAGGTGTGGAAAATGAAATGCCAATGCCCCTCTATTTATAGGCTGATAACGGCCTCAAGTCGGATCGTTATCCATGGGATATCGGTCCGATATGCCTCCATTGTCCCGCATGCGCGCCACGTGGAAGCCATGCAATTCTGGAGTGCCACCCGTCTATGTCGGACCGAGTAAGCAAGCCATGTCGGTCCGACGTCTGTCCACGCGTTCGATATGCTGACGAATGCCCTACACGTGTCTGGTGTAGAGGGTTTCTAGGGTTTGCATTGCGGGTCGTTTTCTAGACCATGTTGGTCCGACATCTAACTTCTTCCCATATCGGACCGATATCTAATTGCATGTCGGTCAGACATCCAACCTCTTCCTATATCGGACCGATACCTGATCACATGTTGTTCCGATATCTCCTATCATTCAGAATTTCTTAATTTATTTTCTGACTTTTGGGTTCTCATTAACTCCCGTTATTTCTTATGAGCTCCGCGTAGTAATTCAGATCGGAAATTTGACAGGTATTATATCATCCCCAACTTTTTCAAAATCTCGTCCTCGAGATTACTTTCTGGATAAGTGTGGGTATTTCTTTTTCATTTCGGATTCTAGTTCCCACGTGTATTCGGGTCCACGTTTGGAATTCCATTTCACCTTGACCAATACGAGTTTGTTTCATTTTTGTAACGGTTGTTCCACAAACTTAAGCCTTTCATCCACTACTACATCTTGTATTGGCATGACTAAGGTTTCATCTACTAAACATTTACGCAGATTGGAGACATGGAATACATCGTGTACTCCTTTCATCTCTATTGGCAATTCTAACTGATATGCCACTGGTCTGATTCGTTCAAAGGTTTTAAATGGCCCAATAAATCTAGGGCTTAACTTCCCTTTCTTTCTGAATCATACCACACCTTTCCAAGGTGATACCTTAAGTAAAACATTGTCTCCAACGTTAAATTCTGATGGCTTTCGTCTTTTGTCGGCATAACTTTTCTGGCGATCATGAGCCGTTTTTAAACTTTCCCTGATTTGTAATATCTTATCAGTGGTTTCCTAGACTATCTCACGTCCTGATAACTGGTTTTCCCCTACTTCAGCCCAACACACGGGAGTTCTACATTTTCTGCCATACAAGGCTTCAAATGGTGCAGCCTGTATACTTGTGTGGTAGCTATTATTGTAAGAGAATTCTATCAGAGATAAGTGGTCGTCCCAACTTCCTCCAAGGTCAATAACACGTGCTCTAAGCATATCCTCCAAGGTTTGGATTGTCCTCTCGCTGTGCCCCCATCCGTTTGAGGATGGTATTCAGTGTTAAGGTTTAAACGAGTTCCGAGAGCTTTTTCGGAAGCTCTGCCTAAATCGAGATGAGAATTGACTGTCTCTATCTGATACGATGGATAACGGCATTCCGTGTAAAGATACTATCTTGTTAACGTATAATTGTGCCAATTTATCCATGCTAAAAGTTTCCATCATGGGTAGGAAATGTGTGGATTTGGTTAATCGATCAACGATAACCCATATTGTGTCATTTCCTTGACTGGTCATGGAAGTTTAGTGATAAAATCCATGGTGATCATTTCCCATTTCCACACTGGCAACTCCAGTTGTTGCACTAGCCCAGATGGCTTTTGGTGTTCGGCTTTAACCTAGGAACATGTTAGACATTTGGCTACATACTCGGCTATGTGCTTTTTCATGCCGATCAACCAGTATTCTGGTTTCAGATTTTTGTACATCTTATCACCACCGGGGTGCATTGTGTACTTGGACTATGAGCTTCTTCGATAATTTCTCCTCGGAGATTTCCATAGATTAGAACTCATATTCTCTTTTTCATTGTAAGGATGTCGTCATTTCCTTTGATGAGTTGTTCAGTCCTTCCTATCATCCCCTCGTTTTCGAGGTTTGCCTCTTTCAAGGCTGATTTCTGTGCCTGTTTTATCTAAGAAATAAGACTGACTTGTAGGTCGAGTCTTAGGGCACGTACTCGCTTTGGTTTTTCATGTTCTTTTTGACTCAAGGCATCAGCTACTACATTAGCCTTGCCCTCATGTGGTCTGTGAAAAACCATGAATTTGACTCCATAGAGATAGTGTCTCCATAATTTCAGCGCGAAGATTATGGCACCTAACTCCAGGTCATGAGTCGTATAGTTCTTTTCATGAGTCTTAAGTTGTTGAGATGCATAAGTGATGAATTTATTTCCTTGCATCAATACACAACCTAAACCAGTGTGTGATGCATCGCAAAAGACTACAAAACCTTCGTTTCCTTCGGGCAGCGATAGAATTGGTGCTTGAGTTAATTTCTACTTTAGAATTTCAAATGCCTCATCCTCCTTTGGACCCCATTCATATTTGATTGCCTTTCTGTTAGGACATAGATGTGTGACAATAGGCCTTGTAATAGATTAGATCTTCTATGTCTTTATGTTTTGTAATGTTTGCTTAAGTTTTGTTATAGGCGAACTTAACAAGTTCGCCTAGGCCTAGTTTAGGCGAACTTGCTAGGTTCGCCTACATGGCTGAAAGTCTATAAATAGGAGTTTACATGTTAGTTTTAAAAAGCTTTTTCAATTTGTGATCAAGATCTGTAAACTCTGAGTTTTGGTGGAAATAGAAGAAAAATAGTATTTACATCTTGTGTTGATTCTAGTCTATGTGAATGTCTTGTTTACACGGTCTCACGTACGTTGGATTTCGCACTTCATATGCTTGATACACGTCACATCTCGAGTTAGATCCATAGAAGACACGTGTGGACCTACATGTGGTATCAGAGCTCCGTGCTCGTGATTTGTGATTGATTTGTGACGGTTTGTGTATGATTTGACATCAAAAAGACTGAATTTTTGATCAACTTTCATTTCCATGAAGTTTTCATGTTCTTGAGAAGATTTTGAGGCTGATTTTATCAATTTGAAGTGGTTGTTGAAGAAATTGAACCGTTCAAAGTGTTCCAATTCTTATTATATTCAATCCTACGGTTTAATTTCATCAAATTCATTCAAATCAGCAAGTTATGATGATTTTTAAGGTTTCAAGTTCGTGTTTTGGTTGAAGATATCATCTTCCTGAGGATTTTTAGCTGAAACAGGTGAACTTAGCTCAAATTCAGTTACAAGCGAACTTAGGAGGTGAACTTAGTCTAAGTTTTTGTTTAGGCGAACTTATCAAGTTCGCTTAAGGAAGAGGTTAGACGAACTTATCAAGTTCGCTTGTGGGCAAACTTGTTTCAATTTTGTTTTCTTGTTATTTTGCATATATTTGTCGTTATGGCTAACATGGTGCATGTTACAAACATGTTCAACCATGACAATGAAATTGGTACTTCTCAAAAACCGCCAAAGTTGCTAAGTCTTGCAGATTATCCAAACTGGAAGGATCGTTTTGATCAATTTGTTTCTTTCACTGATACCAGTTTATGGATTCCTATTCTAGAAGTATATACTCATCCGACTTATTCATGGATGGATAGTGATAATGTTCCAAAGCGTGTATCTCCTTTAACAACTGAAGAAAAGCTGTTATTTGATCGTGAAAAGAAGGTAATGGCGAGTATTTCAATGTTACTACCAAAAAGAAATTTATCACAATTTCAAGCAGTTTAAATCTTCTAAACAGTTATGGGAAGCTTTACAGAAGAGGTGTGAAGGAAGTTTGGATGTGAAGAAAAGCCGTAAAGAATTATTGAAGAAACAGTTTTTAGTATTCAAACACTTTCATAATGAGAATTTGGATGATCTGGCTACAAGATTTTATCATTTGCTGAGTGAATTAGCAAGTGCAAAGGTTGTTTATGAACCTGAATAGATTAATGACAAGTTTCTGGAAGCGTTACCATCAAAATTTGATGTGTATACTGTTCTCATCAAAGAAAATGAAAAATATAAGACAATGTCACTTGAAGATGTTATTGGAAAAATTCAATCTCATGATCTGAACTTAAAGAAAAAGGAAACTAATATGGAGCACATGCAAGATCCATCAATGTATTTTGCCAAAACAGCTGGAAAATCTGGATCAGGAGTTGCTTTTTTCAGGACATGGTCAAGATAACTCTAATGAAAATGGTTCTGGATGTTCTTATTAGTCTAGTCTCTCTGCAACTACATCAAATTCTGCTGGATCACAACCATTGAATTCACATCATGTGACTCAAAAGATAGCTGAAGATTATATGGCAATGTTTTCATCTTTTATTGCTTCATCAAATTCTACTGGATCATGACTCAAAAGTGATTCATGATCCAGAAGCAATTGAAGAAGATTATCGTCAAATTGATCTTGTTGATCTAGAAGAAATGCATATTCAGTGGAATATGGCAATGTTGATGAGACAAGCAAATGATTTTCTTAAGAAGACTGGAAGGAAGTACATTGGCTCAAACAGCAGAACAAGAATGGGTTTTGACAAGACTAAAGTTCGATGTTACAACTGTCAAAAATATGGTCACTTTGCTAAAGAATGTAATAAACCAAAAGTTGAATTTGATTCTCAAAAGAAGAACAACAATTATCAAAGTAACAGAAATCAACAAAGTTCAAGTGGTTCTGGAAATTCTGGAAATTTTTCAACATCTTTTGCTTTGGTTGCTCAAGGAGATGATAACTACGACTGGGGAATTCATTTAGAAGATATAGTTGGTGCTGTGATTTAAGCGTTTGTGGCTGAAATTCATACTGATACGACATCTTAAGATGGAAGTTCCAGTGATAGTGAAAGTTCAGGGAGTGAAGTAGAAAGTCAGAATGATGAATCTTCTAAGAATGTTATTACTGGAGAAATTTCTGAAGAAATTGATTTTGAAAGTGCTGATGAAGCTCATACTAAAGAAAATGTTTCTACAACAAGCGTATCTGAAGATGAGATTTTGTTGACTAAAAGAGTACATGAGATGACTGAAGAGATTCCAACTGCTAAAGTCTTCATGGCAGACATGTCAGATCCATTAAAGGTAAAAGATGTTATTGTTAGGATATGTTTTGTAACTGTTGATAAAATTCTGTGTAAGTTCATAGTGAGGTGAACTTAACAAGTTCGCCTGGTTTATCAGAGGCGAACTTAATAAGTTCTCCTAGCCTATTAGAGGCGAACTTAATAAGTTCACCTAAGCATCTATGAGGCGAACTTGTTAAGTTCGCCTACTGCAGAACTGGTGCTTATATATACAGTTACAGAGTCTGTTATCAAGAGTGTGAAATTAGAAGAGACAATATCAGGAGGAACTGATTAGAGATAGAATTATTGTAAACTGATATTGTGGTGGAAATACAAAGAATTTATTTACACCGTTGTTGTTGATTGAGTTACACGAGCACGTTGATCATGGATTCCGCACGTTATCACCGTGTCGTACCGCGAGTCTAGAGATCCGTCATGCACCGAATTAGGGACCTACAAGTGGTATCAGAGCTTTTGCTCTTGATTAGCAGAAGATTCGTGGTGTTTCGTGTCTAAACAACATCAAATTCATCATTTTTGAGTTTTTCATTTCCATGGAGTTTTCAAGACTGATTCAGAACTGATTTGGTGTTTTTGAAGAGAATTTTGACGAAATTGATTCGATAGAAAGCTTCTAATAGAGAAAGTATACAATCCTACGGTCCAATTTTGATTAATTCCTTCAAATCAGTGATTAATGATGATTTCAGTATGTCTCTGGTTCGCGAATTTGGTCTGAAGTGTTCTTGATCTTGATTCTGTTACTACAAGCAAACTTGCTGATTTGTGTGCAGGCGAACTTAGCAGGCGAACTTGTCAAGTTCGCTTCTCACAGGATTAAGCGAACTTATTTTAGGCGAACTTAATCAGATTTTTGAATTCTGATTTAGGCGAACTTATTTTTAAGCGAACTTAAGCATATTTCAAGTTTCTGGTTTAAGCGAACTTATTAAGTTCGCTTCAGATTAAGTTCGCTTGGGTGTCTCTGAGGCGAACTTATTAAGTTCGCTTAGGCAAGCGAACTTATTAAGTTCGCTTAGGCAAGCGAACTTAGCTAGTGTTCTTAAAAAAAGTATTTTGGCGGGAAATATCATCTTGTCTAAATTTTTTAGGGAAAGCTTATATGGTCGTTTTGAATCATTTTTGAAATTTTGAAATTTCAAAATTTTTTAAAAAGAGTATTTTGGCGGGAAATTTTTTTTCCGGATATTTTCGTAAAAAATTCAAAATGTCAATTTCATGTGATAATAATGAGATTGAAACTATTCCACCGAGGCTTTTGTGCATATCCGATTACCATAGCTGGACAGTCCGGTTCGAACAGTTCGTATCAGAAACTGATGAAAACTTTTGGGCATCCATATTTGAAGGATATGTGCATCCTACTTATGACTATATGGGATATTATGATGTTCCGAAACCAGTGACAGCTCTTACTAAGGTAGAAAAGCAGAAGTTTGATCGAGAAATGATGACGCGTGAAACTTTAACGATGTGTTTACCTAAAGAAATCATTCATAGTCTCGGGAAGTGTCCAACTTCAAGAGATCTATGGGAAGCTTTGAAGAAAAAGGGTGAAGCAACTTCTAAAGCGTTCGTGGTCTTGATCAACGAAGTATTAGAGAAGAAGAGTGATTCTCAAAGTGATTCTTCTGCAGCTTTAACTGATAGTGAGAGTATTCGTTCTGATGAAAGTACTCAATCGACTGAGACTGATGTAATGAGTGAAGAGAGCTTTCAGACAGTTGAAGATGATTTGAGTGAATCAAAAATTGATGCAGAGCCTGTCATTGTTGAACAAAAGGTTGAAGCTGATGATGACATATTCATGGCTCCTGGTGCATCTTCTTCAGAAGTCAAACCTGAGGTTGTTTCTAACTCTAAGACATTTTGTTCTAACTGTGTTTCAGTGAAGGATAAAATGATGAGGGTTATGGATGACAACGTAAACCTCATTTGTGATATGAAATCGATGAACACGGTAATCAGAAATTAAAAGATAACGAGAATGTGTGTATTGAGAGGATAGAATCACCGAAGAGGGATATAAATTCTCTGACTTTGAAGATCAAAGAGCAGGCATATCACCTGGATATGTCCTTTGTAGAAATTGAGAAAAGAAATAATGATCTTGTTGAGAAAGATAAGGAACTAGCTGAATCTAAAGCAGAGGTTATCAGATTGCATAGAAAGTTAGAAAGCTTTGGAAATTCATCATTCTTATTACGACATTATCATGATAATACTAAAGAGGGGAAGGGAACTAGTGGTATTGGTTATGTTCCTCCACCATTCAACGGAAATTATTTTGTTACACCTTAGATTCAAGGAGAGTTTCATATGTCAGAGATTATAAAGACAGGCGTACATGTTTTCATTGTAATGAGATAGGACACATTGTGGTGACATGTCCTTACAAAAATAAAGGGAAGAAGCATGTATTTCCTAAGAAGATGAAGCCTGAATCAAAACCTGTTGCAAAATCTGGAGTTTCAGAGAAAATAAAGCCAAAAGAAGTTCATGTAGGAGAATCTTCTTCAAGTGCAACTTATCGTGTGAAGATTCCTTATAAGAGAGATTATCGTGAGAAGAGATCTTGCTTTTCTTGTGGTCTTGTTAGTCATATTCAGATTGCTTGTCCTCACAACACCAAAGGTAACCGACATGTTACTCAAGGAAAGGTAAGAACTCATGGTAAGCCTTATGTTAACCCAAATGTGGTTAAACTTCATGCTATACCAAATGGTAATTCAAAATCTGAGTTTAGGCTTTCTAGATCTCAAAGACGGAGACGAAACAGAAGATTGAGAAAACTTTTAGAAAAACAAGAGTTTTCACAATCTAAACATTTTTCAAATGAACGAAAATGTTCAAACACTTCACATTTTAAGCAAAAAGAACTTAATGAACAGAAGTATGTTTGGAAATCTAAAGTTTCTGTTTCTGACTCGTCAGAACAATCTCCAAAAATCGATGAGAGATTTGATTGTGAATGGAGTGAGGTTTATTATTTTGATACAGATGGAAGACCCATGACTACCATGGCTTGGGTCCCAATTTCAAATTAATGTTTCTTGTTAGATGTGCAGGATTTACCAAGAGGGACTATTAATACCATTTTGGTTGTTGATAGTGGTGGTTCTTCTAAGCACATGACAGGGAATGACATCCGCAAGAGTAACGAGTTGTTGATAACTGAGAAATCTATTTGATTCAAAGACTTGATGCTCAAGGGGGAGAATATGTCACATACAATGTTTTGGAAAGAGTTTTACAAAGTCCAAAAGATAACCTGGAACTTAGGATGACGATGGTGAGCATAAAGTCGTTGATGCAACCATTTGACTAGTTGTACAGTTCAGAACTGTGTTGGTGACAAAAGGCAAAGGCAAAGGCATTCAATTACAGAATTACATCGGTTTGAGTTTTTAATTGATTGACTTGCTTAATCCTGAGTAACCAAGTAAACTGTTTTTATTAAAATGTTTTCATGGAAGATTTATTTTCGTTTGTTTTACTTTCTTTGAAAAAGATTTTGAAAAAGCCAAACAAATTGAAAAAGATAAAATCGACATTACTTGAAGTTAAAGAAGAGATGATAGTACATCAGTAGATGTTCTTTCACACATGACCTTAGATTGACTGGTTGGTGCTTTATGTTAATATATCTGAATTATATGTTTTGATCTAAACTTCAGAGACAACACAAATAGGAAATGATAGTGTTGTGTATGCATATAGTTTAAATTGTCAGTAGACTAAAAGCGTCACTGAACCATTAGTAGTGTGAAAACATAATTGCATATGTTACAACTGTGATTTGAACCCATTTTATGCCTGAGTGCGTGTGTTAAAAGATCACTATCAGATAAAGAATTTTAGCTTTTAATAAAGATTTTCCTATGAGATCAATTTCGGGTTATGTCCTTAGCACTATTCATTCGATTTGCTTCAGTGCCCCATGTCCCGAAAAGCATGCAATTTGAAGTATAATCAAGATATGTATTTGACAAAATCTGTCAAACATATACTAGTCCTTGGATCATATTGATAAATTATCTTTATTGATTCCATTCAATTCATAATCCAGATAACAGTTGGATCCACGTACCTGAATCTTATGATTCCACATATATAAGCCAAAACATTGAATCATTCGATTCTGAATCTCATTGATTCCTATGCAATCCAATTTGGATTCTGCTATTCATGTGCTAAGTGATGTCTCCTCATTCTGGAAATTCGGATAATCTTTACTAAAATCTCATATGTCTTGAAGATAGTGCATTTACTTTCTATTGGCATACTAGTGGGGTACACGTTGTATTTCATACTTAAATGGTACCTTAACTCACAAGAAAGTGGGAATGAGATGCTTTAGTTTCAAATCTTATAATATTGACAATTTGAATTTGTGTGTCATAGCCTGATCCTATTTTCTTTGAATGTTTATCGCGTATCATAACATGCAATATGAAAGTCTTGAAAAGATAGAGTGTGATAATCTTGAAAGATATTGGTTTGATTGGTCAAGGCTTGTAAGAATGACATAGGATACCATTTGTAACATTTCTGATTTTTAGTATCCTTATTTCAAATTCAATGTAATGCATTTCAAACCAAATTCTAGTGCACTGTTTTGTTCTATTCGTACCATCAATTAAATACTATATTTCAATGTTAATCTGCAAATTTTACACGGTTATAACCTACTAAAACACTACATAAGTATCTATTTATACAAATATGTCAAAGACCAAAGTTACAAGGTCTGATGTTAAAAATTTACAAGAAACCCTAATAGGCACGGTCGCGCCTCGTTCTGGCACGGTCGCGCCAAGTGCCTTGGCACGGTCGCGCGCCTTGCTTTGGAACGGTCGCGCCTCATATGGGCACGGTCGCGCCTCTTGGCAGTTGAAACGTAAAAACGATCTTTAATTCTAAACTCGCTCAATTCCGTAACGGTTATACACGTTTATCTGTTAATTATCATCATTAGACGATTAAGCATCGACATTACACCTGAATTAAAACCAATTACAAATTCCTAAGCTAAACCGTCGACCCTCATTCTTGTTCAGCAAATCCACTATTCTGGTCTCAATTCTCCCAAACAAACGCATTACCATCCTCTCTAAAAACTTCTGAACGCACAAAAACAGCCGGAGTTGCAGCAGAAGACGTCGGAGATCAAACCGTCGTCGCCGGAACAAGTCCCTACCGTACTCCATCGATTCATTATTCTTCCGGGTAATTGAAACCTTCCACACTTTCGTTTCAGTTCATAGATCAAAAGCCCCATGTTAATTTGGGCCTTCATTATGGAAATCACCACGAACCCGAATCCACATTTTCGTTAAAAATGATTTAATCGAATCGAACCTTAGACAAGTTTTAAATACAATTAATTTATACAAAAATACTCGTGATGATCTAATGGGTGAAAGCCCCATGAATTCCAACATTAACAATATAAGAATTAGCCAAATCGTTTATGTTTTGGGACAGACACGGTCGCGCTAGTATTCTAGTGCGGTCGTGCTTTATGAGACGCGGTCGTGCTATACCTTTGGCTAGACTTGGTCATGCTTCAAAACCCTAGACACGGGCGTGCCTAGTCCATGACACGATCGTGCCTAGAGAACAATCCAATTGTGCATTATGTTTGATCAACACTGTCGCGCCCTGACTAACATGGTCGCGCTCGTGGTTCGAGCACGATCGTGCCCTTCCCAGGCGCGGTCGTGTGTGCATTAAATTCTTGGCAGAATTATAATTTTATATATTTTTCAAACAATAAATATTTTGATTAAATTACAAAATAAAAATAGTTGATTTTTATAAAATTACATTTAATCCTATTTAGAAAGAACAAATATTTAATCTTGGAATAAATAGAAAATTATTTATTTAAAGTTTATAAAATTTAATTTACATTTATTGTTAAACCTTAAAAAGTATTTTAGTGGTTACGTTACATATATTATAAATAAATAAATAAAGAAATGATTATTTATTTAATTTATATTTAAACAAAAACAATTAATTATTTATACTAAATTATAACTAATACTTACAATGTTTTCATAAACAATAATTATTTATATTACTTATTTAATTATTCAAACTCAAACCTTAGTCAAAATACTCTAAAGAAATATTCTTTCAAACTTTATATTTTATTCAATAATTTCAATTACAAATCAATAACTTTTTGCACAAGTCCAAATGCAACTTTAGACTTAAACTTTTGTGCACACTATTAATACCATATACATTACACTTTAGGTTAACTTGTGCATTTCAAGGATCTTTATTCTATCTAGTATCTTTGTTAGCTACGCCTTCAAACCAAGTGGGTATTTCATAGCCCCTTTTACTCTTTTACACTTTTGGGGTGAAACATGAACTCTATCAAATTACATGTTTACATTTACACAAACAACACAAATACAAATCCTATTTACATTCATGTGTGCAATTTGAGCTTTATGCCCGAGTGCTATGTGTGCTAACTTTTATGAACACTTATGTGCAATCATTAACTATTCAAGCCGACGGTTTTCAATGATAGATCTATTGAGTCGGACAAACCCACCCAGATTGGGGTGATTGATACCGATAACACAATTTGCATGCTAGTTACAAAGGTTTGATTGTACTTGGTTACACAATAGCTGCTCCCCATAAATGCCTTATTTATCATGTTATGTAAGGATTTGTTTTACAACTATATGCTATCTATATACAAACATGTGTTATACTCACCAACTTTTTAGTTGACTTTATTTTATTCATGTTTCAGGTCCTAATATGTGAGATTGATCAAGATGTGCTACATATAGGCTTGGACTTAGTTAAAATAAATAAAGAACTTATGTATTTCAATTATGCTTCTTTTCTTGGAATTGGTTTTGTTTGAATGTTTGTAATGGAATTTGACAATTAATATATTTCAATCTAGTCAACCTTTTGCTTATGAACAGTCTACATGTCCCGCCCCGATGATTCCGCCATCGGTCGGGGTGTGACAGATTGGTATCAGAGCCTTGTTTATAGGGAATTAGGTTATTAGACACCTTGACCTAGACTATAACTTTTGGACACCTACTGATGATATGTTTCATGCTTACATGTTATATGCTACATGCTATATGTTATATATTATGTGTTACATGCTATGTGCTACATGCTTACTATGATTAGTTATTATTTTATTTGATGACTTAATTGTTAAAAATCCATGACTTATTAGTATATACTTAAATAATAAATTAAATAAACAATATCCTTTCCTATATCCTAAAACCTCATACTATTCTTATCTTCTTCTCTATCTTTATCTTTCTATCTAGTCAACTAATATATTTCAATCTAGTCAACCTTTTGCTTATGAACAGTCTACATGTCCCGCCCCGATGATTCCGCCATCGGTCGGGGTGTGACAGATTGGTATCAGAGCCTTGTTTATAGGGAATTAGGTTATTAGACACCTTGACCTAGACTATAACTTTTGGACACCTACTGATGATTTGTAATGGAATTTGACAATTAATATATTTCAATCTAGTCAACCTTTTGCTTATGAACAGTCTACATGTCCCGCCCCGATGATTCCGCCATCGGTCGGGGTGTGACAGATTGGTATCAGAGCCTTGTTTATAGGGAATTAGGTTATTAGACACCTTGACCTAGACTATAACTTTTGGACACCTACTGATGATATGTTTCATGCTTACATGTTATATGCTACATGCTATATGTTATATATTATGTGTTACATGCTATGTGCTACATGCTTACTATGATTAGTTATTATTTTATTTGATGACTTAATTGTTAAAAATCCATGACTTATTAGTATTTACTTAAATAATAAATTAAATAAACAATATCCTTTCCTATATCCTAAAACCTCATACTATTCTTATCTTCTTCTCTATCTTTATCTTTCTAAGCATGTGGAAACTTCATGAAGCAAAATCCATAAAATTTCTTTATTTCCTCGTTAAGGTTTTTAAGCTTTGTTAATTATTTGAGGACACGTGCAATCTGGAAGAGTGACACCTGTATTTTGGGTTTTCTCTCTAAGAAAGCATTTTACATAAATCCCAATCAACCGAGGGACCCGTATGCTTTCCTGGGAATTCCCTAGATGAGTGTTTACTTATAGGCTAAAGCATGTCTCCTTGAAAAATATATAAGTTTAATTAACCTTAATGTGTCATAGTATTTGAGTGATTATATCACTATTTGAGTACAATCCAAACTATGATTATCTATTTATTTTGTTATCTTATTCTATTAAATCCAAGCAATTCTCATAAGTTCTTACATCTTTTCTTGTCTTGTGAAAATCTGTAGAATGCCTCCTCGTCGTGCTCCCGCGGCCAACACCAATACCGACATTGCTGTTATTCTTACACAACTCGTGACACAACTCACTCAAGCTAATAGTGCCACCAATGGCAACAATGGTGGAAATGGTAGTAATAGTGGTAATGTTGGTAATGGTGGAAATGGTGGTAACAACCCATCTCAATGCACCTTCAAGCATTTCAACTCGTGTAATCCCCTCAAGTTCTATGGTACCGAAGGAGCTACCGGACTCCTTCAATGGTTCAAAAGCATTGAGAATACCTTTCTCAATAGTGACCGCCCCGACAACCTTCGTGTTCGTCATGCCACAAGTGTCCTACAAAAACGGGCACTCACGTGGTGGAATGGGGAGAAGAGAAATAGAGGTGTGGATGTGGCAATGGCCTTACCTTGGGATGAGGTTAAAAGGCTAATGACCGAGAAATTCTGTCCTCGAAATGAAGTAAAGAAACTTGAAGCCGAATTTTGGGATCCTGCCCAAGTTAGTGGCGAAAACTTGGCATATACAACTCGGTTTCACGAGTTAAGTCTTCTCGTGCCCCACATGGTCACTCCTTTGTCCCGCTGCATTGAAAAGTATATTGGGGGACTACCTAGGCAGATTCAAGATATTGTCCTAGGAAGAAATCCTGCAACACTTGAGGATGCGATCCGTTTGTCCGCTACCTTAACCGATAACCATGTGAAAGCGGGGACTCTTACTAAAAAGGGCACCAAGAAAGTTTTCGACACCGCAACTCCTTCCACCCACAAAAAAGAAGCCATAACTGAGCCCTCCCGGCCCAATAAGAAGAGAAAGGCTAGAAATTTTGCTGTGGTCACTCCTGCTATTCATGTTAACCAAGCTGCACCTATGGTTCAAGCACCAGCCAAAAAGCCATATGTTGGATTCTACCCGCTTTGTGCCACCTGCAACTATCATCATCCCCAAAGTATCCCATGTCGCCTTTGTACTAATTGTGGGAGATATGGCCATACGGTCAATGTTTGTAGGGCCAAAGCTCTTGCGGGCCAAGTCAACCCACCAAACCAAACCAACACCCAAGTAACTAATCAAGGTGCTCCCGCTATTGCAAATGGGCGTGCATGTTATGAATGTGGCAACCCGAACCATTTCCGTGATCAATGCCCAAGATTTGCCAATGCTAGACAAGGTGGAGCTCGTGGGCGTGCATTCAACATAAACGCCAACGAAGCTCAAGCCAACAATGACGTGGTCAATGGTACGTTCCTTGTAAATAGTCAATATGCCTCCATTTTATTTAATACTGGTGCCGATAAAAGTTTTGTGTCACTTAACTTTGAACCTTTACTTGCCAAGACATGGTCTCAATTAGAGAAAACCTTCACTGTCGAAATAGCAAATGGTGATTCACTTACAATCGAGTCTTTTATCTATGACTGTTCTCTAGAACTTAATGAACATACATTCCCAATCAATCTTGTACCAATGCCATTAGGAAGTTTTGATATCATCATAGGCATGGATTGGCTATCAAATCATCATGCCGAAGTCATCTGTTTCGAGAAGTGTATTCGAATACCTCTACCATCGGGAGAAACACTAAGAGTCTTTGGTGAAAAGCCTTGCAAAGGGCTTAAATTAATGTCATGCACTATTGCTCAAAAGTACTTACGAAAGAAGTACGTGGCCTTTTTGGCCCATATCGTTCAAAAAGATGTCGAAAAGAAGAGTATTCAAGACATCCCCATTATCCGAGATTTTCTCGATGTGTTCCCCGAAGATTTATCCGATCTTCCACCCGTTCGACAAGTAGAATTTCGCATTGATCTTGTGCCCGGAGCTAACCCCGTGGCTAGAGCTCCTTACCGTCTTGCACCTTCTGAAATGCAAGAACCTGCAAGTCAACTTCAAGAGCTCTCCGACAAGGGATTCATTCGTCCAAGTCATTCACCGTGGGGTGCACCCGTCTTATTCGTCAAAAAGAAGGATGGATCATTTCGCATGTGTATTGACTACCGCGAACTCAACAAGCTTACTATCAAAAACCGTTATCCTTTGCCTAGAATTGATGATCTCTTCGATCAACTTCAAGGCTCTACTTACTTCTCAAAGATTGACCTTCGATCCGGTTATCACCAACTCCGTGTGCAAGAAGACGATATTCCAAATACTGCCTTCCGAACAAGGTATGGTCACTACGAGTTCATGGTTATGCCTTTTGGACTAACCAATGCACCCGCAGTTTTCATGGACCTCATGAATCGTGTGTGCAAACCGTACCTTGATAAGTTCGTGATCGTTTTCATCGATGACATCTTAATCTATTCCAAGACTAAAGTCGATCATGAGCAACATCTTAGATTGGTTTTGGATCTCTTGAAGAAAGAACAACTATATGCCAAATTCTCCAAATGTGAATTTTGGTTAAAAGAAGTTTAATTTCTTGGTCATATTGTCAACGACAAGGGTATTCATGTTGACCGTGCTAAGATCGAAACAGTTAAGAATTGGAATGCCTCGAAGACTCCCACTGAAGTTCGTTCATTTCTTGGTCTTGCGGGATATTACCGTCGTTTCATCTCAAACTTCTCTAAGATTGCTGTCCCCCTTACCGCTTTGACTCACAAAGGTAAGACTTGTGAATGGGGACCAAAACAAGAAGAAGCTTTCCAAACCCTCAAACAAAAGTTGTGCAATGCTCCCATTTTGACTCTCCCTGATGGGAATGATGATCTAGTTGTCTAATGTGATGCTTCCAACCAAGGTCTTGGTTGTGTCCTCAAGCAACGAGGTAAAGTAATCGCTTATGCGTCAAGGCAACTTAAGATTCATGAGAAGAATTATACGACGCACGATCTCGAGTTGGGTGCGGTCGTATTCGCATTGAAGATTTGGAGACATTACCTCTATGGCACAAAATGTGTGGTGTTCACCGACCACAAAAGTCTTCAACACATTTTCAACCAAAAAGAACTCAATATGAGGCAACGACGTTGGGTTGAACTCCTTAACGACTATGACTGCGAGATTCGTTACCATCCTGGCAAAGCGAATGTTGTAGCCGACGCTTTAATTCAAAAGGACCATGTCATGCTTCAATGTGTTCGAATTCAAACCGACATTCAAAACCGCATCTTAGAAGCTCAACACGTCTCAGTCACCGAGGGTAACATGTATGAGGAAATGTCGTGTGGTGTTGAACTCCTACTCGAATCAAAATCCAATGGCTTACTTTATTACTTGAAACGTATTTGGGTTCCCGATCGCGATGATCTCTGTACATTTCTCATGAACGAGGCTCACAAGACTCGTTATTCTATTCATCCTGGTGCGGATAAAATGTACCAAGATCTTCGCCAACAATATTGGTGGCCCGGTATGAAGAAAGACATTGCTCTCTATGTTGCTAAATGTTTAACTTGCTCCAAAGTCAAAGCCGAACATCAACGTCCTTCTGGTTTACTCGAACAACCAGAAATTCACGTGTGGAAATGGGAGAACTTAGCTATGGATTTCATTACCAAACTCCCTCGCACCTCGAGTGGTTATGATAGTATTTGGGTGATCATTGACCGTCTCACCAAATCTGCTCATTTCTTCCCTATCCGTGAAGACTATCGGGTTGAGAAACTAGCCCGAATTTACATCGACGAAATTGTGAGCCGTCATGGTGTTCCCTTTAACATAATATCCGATCGAGATGCCGGGTTCACTTCTCGATTTTGGCAATCTCTCCAAACTGCTCTTGGCACACGATTGGATATGAGCACGGCTTACCATCCTCAAACTGATGGTCAAACCGAGCGAACAATCCAAACTCTTGAAGACATGCTTAGAGCTTGTGTAATCGATTTTGGTGGCAATTGGGATTCACATTTATCCCTCATTGAGTTCTCTTACAATAATAGCTACCACACAAGTATCAACATGGCTCCATTCGAAGCTCTTTATGGTCGCAAGTGTCGTTCTCCTATCTGTTGGAACGAGATTGGCGAAGCACAAATCATCGGTCCCGAGCTAATTCAAGAAACATCCGAAAAGATTATCCAAATCCGTGACAACATTCGAGTAGCGAGAAGTCGGCAAAAGAGTTATGTCGACAAACGTCGAAAACCCTTGGAATTCCAAGTCGGTGACCTTGTTCTTCTTAAGGTGTCCCCGTGGAAGGGTGTGATCCGCTTTGGAAAGAAAGGCAAGTTAGCCCCTCGCTATGTTGGTCCATTCAAGATCCTTGAAAGGATTGGGAAACGGCTTACAAACTCGAGTTACCTCCATCTCTTGGCAATGTGCATCCTACATTTCATGTATCTAATCTGAAGAAATGTCTCGCTGATGAGAATCTCCATATACCACTTGATGACATGCGCATTGATGAAACGATGCACTTCGTTGAGAAACCGGTAGAAATTATGGATCGTGAAATCAAGCAACTCAAGCGAAGTCGTATTCCTATTGTAAAAGTTTGTTGGGAGTCTAAGCGTGGTCCTGAATTCACTTGGGAACGAGAGGACCAAATGAAACTCAAGTACCCCCATCTTTTTACTGATGTCATTGCTTCCTCTAGCTAAATTTCGGGACGAAATTCCCTCAACATGGGGAGACTGTAACATTTCTGATTTTTAGTATCCGTATTTCAAATTCAATGTAATGCATTTCAAACCAAATTCTAGTGCACTGTTTTGTTCTATTCGTACCATCAATTAAATACTATATTTCAATGTTAATCCGTAAATTTTACATGGTTATAACCTACTAAAACACTACATAAGCATCTATTTATACAAATATGTCAAAGACCAAAGTTACAAGGTCTGATGTTGAAAATTTACAAGAAAGCCTAATAGGCACGGTCGCGAGCCTTGCTTTGGAACGGTAGCGCCCGGTGCCTTGGCACGGTCGCGCCTCATATGGGCATGGTCGCGCCTCTTGACAGTTGAAACGTAAAAACGATCTTTAGACGATTAAGCATCGACATTACACCTGAATTAAAACCAATTACAGATTCCTAAGCTAAACCGCGACCCGTCATTCTTGTTCACCAAATCCACTATTCTGGTCTCAATTCTCCCAAACAAACGCATTACCATCCTCACTAAAAACTTCTGAACGCACAGAAACAGCCGAAGTTGCAGCAGAAGACGCCGGAGATCAAACCGTCGTCGCCGGAACAAGTCCCTACCGTACTCCATCGATTCATTATTCTTTCGGGTAATTGAAACCTTCCACACTTTCGTTTCAATTCATAGATCAAAAGCCCCATGTTAATTTGGGCCTTCATTATGGAAATCATCACGAACCCGAATCCACATTTTCGTTAAAAATGATTTAATCGAATCGAACCTTAGACACGTTTTAAATACAATTAATTTATACAAAAAGACTCGTGATGATCTAATGGGTGAAAGCCCCATGAATTCCAACATTAACAATATAAGAATTAGCCAAATCGTTTCTGCTTTGCGACAGACGCGGTCGCGCTAGTATTCTAGCGCGGTTGTGCTTCATGAGACACGGTCGCGCCAAATACCAGCGCGGTCGTGCCTCACACATTCAGACCCAGTCATACCTTTGGCTAGACTTGGTCATGCTTCAAAACCCTAGACACGGGAATGCCTAGTCCAGGACACGATCGTGCCTAGAGAACAATCCAATTGTGCATTCTGTTTGATCAACACGGTCGCGCCTTGACTAGCATGGTCGCGTCCGTGGTTCGAGCACGATCGTGCCCTTCCCAGGCACGGTCATGTGTGAGTTAAATTCTTGGCAGAATTATAATTTCATATATTTTTCAAACAATAAATATTTTGTTTAAAATACAAAATAAAAATAGTTGATTTTTATAAAATTACATTTAATCCTATTTAAAAAGAACAAATATTTAATCTTGGAATAAATAGAAAATTATTTATTTAAAGTTTATAAAATTTAATTTACATTTATTGTTAAACCTTAAAAAGTATTTTAATGGTTACGTTACATATATTATAAATAAATAAATAAAGAAATGATTATTTATTTAATTTATATTTAAACAAAAACAATTAATTATTTATACTAAATTATAACTAATACTTACAATGTTTTCATAAACAATAAATATTTACATTACTTATTTAATTATTCAAACTCAAACCTTAATCAAAATACTCTAAAGAAATATTCTTTCAAACTTTATATTTTATTCAATACTTTCAATTACAAATCAATGACTTTTTGCACAAGTCCAAATGCAACTTTAGACTTAAAATTTTGTGCACACTATTAATATCATATACATTACACTTTAGGTTAACTTGTGCATTTCAAAGATCTTTATTCTATCTAGTACCTTTGTTAGCTACGCCTTCAAACCAAGTGAGTATTTCATAGCCCCTTTTACTCTTTTACACTTTTGGGGTGAAACATGAACTCTATCAAATTACATGTTTACATTTACACAAACAACACAAATACAAATCCTATTTACATTCATGTGTGCAATTTGAGCTTTATGCCCGAGTGCTATGTGTGCTAACTTTTATGAACACTTATGTGCAATCATTAAGTATTCAAGCCGACGATTTTCAATGATAGATCTATTGAGTCTGACAAACCCACCCAGATTGGGGTGATTGATACCGACAACACAATTTGCATGCTAGTTACAAAGGTTTGATTGTACTTGGTTACACAATAGCTGCTCCCCATAAATGCCTTATTTATCATGTTATGTAAGGATTTGTTTTACAACTATATGTTATTTATATACAAACCTGTGTTATACTCACCAACTTTTTAGTTGACTTTATTTTATTCATGTTTCAGGTCCTAATAAGTGAGATTGATCAAGATGTGCTACATATAGGCTTGGACTTAGTTAAAATAAATAAAGAACTTATGTATTTCAATTATGCTTCTTTTATTGGAATTGCTTTTGTTTGAATGTTTGTAATGGAATTTGACAATTAATATATTTCAATCTAGTCAACCTTGTGCTTATGAACAGTCTACATGTCCCGCCCCGATGATTCCGCCATCGGTCGGGGTGTGACACCATTTGATATTATATGGATTTTATATCCAAGATGTATGATTGAATTGCTCATATACTGATATGATCTTTTTACTCGTGATGTTAGACCAAAAATATGTGATTTTGCATTTCAGTTTACATAGAGAAAAACCAAAAAGATTTTGAGTTTCTTATGTTTGAAAAACCAAAAAGATTTTATTTTTCCAACTTCCATGGAAATTTTAATTGTTAGTTATTCTTGGTTGTTCTCCTTTTCATAAACTGAATATTTCAGATAGAAGTTGACAAGGGGTCCTTCTCCCAAGTTTTCTTCTAGAAATAAAGAAAGTGTGCAGATGAACAAGACGAAGACTACACTGTGTTTGATGATATTTGAAGACGGATGACAATCTTCTAAAGCTGTTGTCAAGGGGGAGTCTGTTGGAGCATATTCTTGTGACAACGGGCTTGAAGATTGTAGGTCCCCTGGTGTTAGATCGATTGACGTATAGGAGATGAAACCAATCAACAGAGTGCAGAATCCTCTATGATTAGCTTGAACAAGATGACTAGATATGATGAGAACAAACACAAGTATATAAAACTTTGTCTATTAGCATCAAACAACTGATTACAAAGGGTTTTCTCTCAAGAACTTGTTCAGACCTATTTTCTACAAGAACCCTAACAGCTATTTATACTCACAGACTCAGGTTGCGTACTTGCTAAGTACGCACGACAAACTCTCCCTGCGTACTAGCTAAGTACGCATCCACTAAAACAACCGAAAACACACATGAACAAAGACTCGAATATACAGCTCGATCAGATACAAACGACTCTCATAAACTACAAACAATCTTCAAGCTGCTTGTCAGAAAACATGCTCCAACAGACTCCCCCTTGACAACAGCTCTGAAGATGTTTGTCACATGCTTCCAAATAAGCTCTAATAGACTCCCCCTTGACAACAGCTTCAGAAGTCTTCAAAAGTTGTCTTCAAGTCTGCTCACATCATGAAGTCCTGCCTGTATCTGCAGTCCTTGCCTAGTATATCTGCACTTAATCTCGAACAAGACATAAGAAAGAGAACTATTTGTCTACATTCAAGGATTCTCAAACACTTAATTTCCCAAGTCATAAAAATGTGAACTTCATGGAAGTTTTGAAACAAATATATATATAATTTTTTAATAAATGAGAAAGAGATTAGAATATACAAGAAAATTACAAAGTTATTTACAGAATGCTATTTACCAAACAACTTCTTTTTGTTCAAGAGTCGCGAGAAAGGGAATCATACCAGATAGAAATTGAATGACACACACATTGAACTAACTTCTATGGGTTCTAGTATCAATTTCAGCCTTAATCATGAAATGCAAACAGTTAGATAATTCATTATATTTCATTATTTCAATATTAAATAGCAATGATACTATAGACATCATAGAAAATGGGATCATATCATGAATTACCAAGGTGTTGCAATTTAAACCCCATAGCATATAATTTAAGTTGCCGATATTATAAGACTTGAAGCTAAAATCATGTTTAGTCCCTAATTTCATGTGATTAAGGTACTTTTAGTAGATATCATCATGTTACCCACAATCTAAGTCTTTATCTATCCTCAAGACATGCTAGACTTCATTCAGACATTCAATCTTTACAGTGATGAAGCTGTTTTAGCACAGGAAAATATCCAAGTGGATGACACCTTAATATATGTATTTTTTTTTATCTTTCAAATACTTTGCATTTGCAAAGATTGACTCATGATTTGATCACTTGATCAACACATTTATTTAGGTGAGATGAACACTCCAGGTCATTGCGTAAACAAAGTAGAAGAGGTCATCTATGAATTAAATTCCAATTCTATGCTTGTGGCATATGCATGAAATCAATCCAATTGTGCTAAAACTTCTCCAAGACGGTAATCTCATGAAATATCTAAGATTCATTACACAATCTATATCTGATAGAGCTCACCATAGATGTTAAACATACTTAGACACGGGTTTACGTCACAGATGAATCATGTTAATTATATTTTCACACTACTCAAGCTATAAACACGCTTATAGCCTATCAACAATCCAAATTACACACCTTTATTCTATTTTTGTAATTTTCTAATAAATCAGGTAATCATGAGACAATCATTTCCCATTTGTGCAGTCTTAGATGTCTAGATCAAAGTAAACTTCAATTAAACACTTAAACTACCATTTCAGTCAAATCCTATGGTCTAGTGTGTCAAACAATCACATGATGTACTATCATTTCCCCTAAAACTTCAAACGACCTTGATTTTTCAAAATTTTCTATATATATACCTTTTTTTTTATAGATTTTTGTTTTAAGATCTGTACAAAATTAAAAGAAATGTACAAAATAAAAGGAACTGTACATGTGAAAGTAAATTAAATTAAAAAGACCTTAAATGAAAGAAAAATTAAAAATAAACACTTCCATGAAAGACCTTTTTTTTTTAACTTGGGCAAAATGTTCAAGATGAGATAGAAGATATCATCAGAAGTTACCAAAAACAGTGATATGTCAACACAATAAAAACTAAAACTTTATCACCTGAGTGGTAGACTCCCCCTATCCAGATGACTCCCCTTGAACACTAGAACTAGGTACAACATCAAAAGCTTGATGCACACTCACCTACTTCTTGTGTCAAGACTCATTGTCATCTTAGACTCATCTACAGTGTGACCTCAAAATCCAGATACCTTCTTCAAATTCTCCCTCTAAGCATCAAGTCATTGAAATATCTCAACAACTGATTTAGTGCAATGGTTATGCCATGTCGCCACATCCAACTGATTTTTGACATTTTGTAGAAGTGTGACATGCCTATTATGTGCCATGAAACAACCACTATTGACCTACATCAAATCAATGTTAATAAATAAAAATTTCAGGTAATAGTTCTCTTTGGTTGACCCTGCACATACAACAACAAACACATTAGTTTGAATTAGAAACCCAAGCCATCTTTGTCTCGGGTCGTCCATCTTTACCAATATAACTCACTTCTCTAAGTTCATAATCAAGCCCATCATCAAGTTGTGGTGATTGTAACTTAGAGTTAGAACCAGAATCAGAGACCGGATCTTTTCTTTTCCAAACGTTCTTGTTTTGAACCTCTTTCTTTTGAAAACTTTGGTGTTTTGAAAACTCAGGTACAACCGTTTTGTGGCTATACTCTGTAAAATCAGGTTTTGAAAACTTTGGTCTTTCACCAGTTAGCTTTCCAAAAACAGGTTTTTGATCAATCTTACCCTCAAGAAATTCTCTTTCTAATTTTCTCAAACGTTTGTTCAGTCTCCGTTTCTGTGGTTTAGAAAGCTTCACCACAGGTGTCTCAAAATGTTGTTCACCAACTGATTTGGGCACATTTAGACTAGCCTTTGGTATTCTACCAGGCTGTCCTTTTGAGATACCTTTCTTTTGAACTGGTGGTCTTTATCTTTCTGAACCCATGGAGCAACAAATCTGTCACTAGTTTGACCGGTGGCTTCACAAATGATTTAACTTGTTGTGGATCAACTGGTTTCTTACTCTGGTTCTTGTGAGGACACTTCACCATAATGTGTCCTACAATACCACAATGAAAACAAGCTCTCTTCTCTTTGTAAGTCCTCTTGTAAGGCTCATTTGATTTGCTATGTGAGGACTCGACATGATGAACATGAGAATTTGTTTGGTGAACATTTGGTTTACCCGATGGTAATTGGCTTTTGGGAGTATAGTATTTTTGCAAATTTTCTTTATAGCCAAGCCCGTAGTTAGCTGAAAAAGCTTCCTTTTTAACTTGATTAATGTTTTTATACCCCCATAAAGCATTACTTTTAATTTATCATTTGATTTAATGATATCGGGTTCAGTTAAAATGCAATTATCACGCTCAGTGACAAAGTTTTTATTAACCTTATGTTCACCTAGCAACTCCTCTGAAACTACTCCTTCAGGGCAGGTGTTCTCAGACCCATCATCAGAAGCAGTAAAGAACTCTTCATCAGATGTAGGGTTAGCCTTACTTGAGGACTCATCGAGGCAAGACAAATCAATGTCAATTAGGCTATTGACAAATTTCCCATTCACTGGTGGAGGAATGGCATTAGTACCCAGCCCTAATCCATTCACTTGCCTCACTACAGACTCATAGTGTTCCACCACAAAACGAGAATTTTTCAACTTCTCATTAGTACATTTCAGCTGCAAGATCTCATTTTGTAGTTTGTTGATCTCATTGTTCCTTTTTTCTAACCCTTATATGCAATATCCAAGTGAAGCTGTTGATCGCTCATTTTTAGTGAATAATCGCGTTTTTCCTTTTTCAACGTTTCAATTGAATCTTTAAATCGTTTTTCGTTTTCTTTGTAGCTTAACGCAGCAATACGAAGGGGTTCGACCTTGTCTTGAAGCTTAGAATTTTCATCCTGCAAGCTAAGACATTTAGAACAAGAAATAACAGCAAAAGAGTTAGAATCTACCTCATTTGACGAACAAGATGCCTCTCCAATCGCCATGAGAGCAACAGCAGTGGTAGGATTCTTCTAGGTCAGCTACAGAAGCTTCCCTTTCTTCTGCATGAGCATTTTCTGTATCATACTTAGCTTCTTCTGACCAAAAACTTTCTTCAGAAACAATACTATCATCAACAACTTTGTTCTGGCTTACTTCTACACCTTCAAGAGGAATTTCACATTTAGTTTTTTTATCCTTTTGAGAAACCGAAGATTTTGGTGAATCCACATAATTCACCGTCTTTTCTTTCTCGTTCAAGCATCCTTCACACTTCATTTGAACTGCTTCCCATAAGCTTTTTGAAGTGTAGTAACTGCTAAATTTATAGTTGAAATCTTGTGAAAAAGCCATTTCAAGAACCTTTCTAGTCTTCTTTTCTCTATCAAATTCCTTCTTTTCTTTCACCGTGAACTTTGATGGAGGTTTTGGAGTGTTCGGATCACCCAAGAAAGTGTAAGTAGGAGGGGTATATTCTTCCTCTATTGGTTTCCAAAAACCTTCATCGGTCAAAGAAACGTACTTAGTAAGCCGAGCTTTCCAAGTAGTATAATCATTTAGAGATACGAGTCTAGGAGGCGGGGGCCATGTTCCAAACTCATTCTTGTAACACAACATCATTGTAACACTTAAACCAAGTAAAAACAATTTTTTTTATTTTTTTTACGCAAGAACAAAATTAAGTACGCAGGAACAAAACTAAGTACGCAAGAACAAAACTAAGTACGCAAGAACAAAATTAAGTACGCAAAAAAGTCAGAAAATAAGGCCTGTTCACCTACTTTTTCAATCAATCACTCAAATCTTGTCTAAAATATGAAATTAATCCAACCAAAAGCTTAGAAATCCAATTCTAACAAACCCTTGATGAATAATTTATAAAATCAAACAACTATTGAGATATTTTGAAGCAATCTCAGTACGTGAAAGTGAGGAACAAAAACGCTCAGTTTTTGCTCAACAACCCTCAAATTCAAGTCAAAAACCTTATAATTCAGTCCAAATCTAGTCGAAAATGTTCAATATCACTCCTATAACACTCAATTTCAAGAGCAAAGGCTCTGATACCACTTGTAGGTCCCCTGGTGTTAGATCGATTGACGTATAGAAGATGAAACCAATCAACAAAGTGCGAAATCCTCTGTGATTAGCTTGAACAAGATGACTAGATATGATGAGAACAAACACAAGTATATAAAACTTTGTCTATTAGCATCAAACAACTGATTACAAAGGGTTTTCTCTCAAGAACTTGTTCAGACCTATTTTCTACAAGAACCCTAACAGCTATTTATACTCACAGACTCAGGTTGTGTACTTGCTAAGTACGCAGGACAAACTCTCCCTGCGTACTTGCTAAGTAAGCATCCACTAAAACAACCGAAAACACACATGAACAAAGACTCGAATATACAGCTTGATCAGATACAAACGACTCTCATAAACTACAAACAATCTTCAAGCTGCTTGTCACAAAACATGCTCCAACAAAGATATTATGGCTTAGTCTTAGAGTCTTTGACTTGTAATTGATAGAATTGTTAGCAACGGTTAAAGGGGAGTCTGTTAGGACATGTTTTGTAACTGTTGATAAAATTCTGTGTAAGTTCATAGTGAGGCAACTTAACAAGTTCGCCTGGTTTATCAGAGGCGAACTTAATAAGTTCGCTTAGCCTATTAGGGGCGAACTTAATAAGTTCGCCTAAGCATCTATGAGGCGAACTTGTTAAGTTCGCCTACTGCAGAACTGGTGCTTGTATATACAGTTACAGAGTCTGTTATCAGGAGTGTGAAATTAGAAGAGACAATATCAGGAGGAACTGATTAGAGACAAAATTATTGTAAACTGATATTGTGGTGGAAATACAAAGAGTTTATTTACACTGTTGTTGTTGATTGAGTTACACGGGCACGTTGATCATGGATTCCGCACGTTATCACCGTGTCGTACCACGAGTCTAGAAATCCGTCACGCACCGAATTAGGGACCTACAGTTATCTGTAATATATATTGTTCTAATTGTGTTTTGGTGAAGGACAAAATGATGAAAGTTATGGATGATAACACAAACTTGATTTGTGACATGAAATCGATGCACTCAGTGAATCATAAATCAAGAGAGACATAAATTCTATAACTTTGAAGATTAAAGAACAAGCATATCGGTTGGATATGGCGTATGTTGAGATTGAAAAGAGAAAAACAAAGAAATTTCAGATAAAGAAGCAGAGGTGATCAGATTACATAGAAAACTGGAATGTTTTGGAAATTCTTCACTATTGTTGGGTTATTTCAATGACAATGCTGATCCTGTTAAGACAACTACTTGAATTGGATTTGCTTCTCCACCATTTAATGTGAATTATGCTATAGAACCAGAGATCATTACTGAAGAGGATATTGATCCTAAGACAGTTTTAAAGATTAATCAAGTCACAGGAAAAGAAATGGTATATGAGTTTGACAGTGATGATGAGATATTTGATGCTTAGAAAATTGATGGTGTTCCTAAAGATGTGAAGTTTGATGAACCAAAGGTGGTAAAACAAGTCACAAGAGATAGGTGTATTCTTACAGAGCCCGATGAAGTTGAACAACCAACTATTTCACCAATTTGATCAAAAAGTGGTTTTATTAGTGCTGGTGATATCAAGAAGGAAGTGTCAAAATTTGATGTAACATCCATGTTTTTCCTGGTATTTCATATTGTGCAATAAATGACAATTTCAATCTAATGTTCACATTCAAAACGTTGTGTCACACCATTCACTATTTTCATTTGCAATTAAGGAGTATTATCATAATGTTAAAAGTACATACACACATTTTACATTGCTACAATAACAACTGAAACAAACCTACGCTATCTCACAAATTACAAGGACTAGTCTTGAAAATTATCAAAATATCACTTGGCACGTTCGCGCCCCGTAAACAGAGTCGCGCCATGACCGGGCACGGTCGCGCCCCGTAAACACGGTCGCGCCGAGAACTGGTACGGTCGCGCCTGAAACTCAGTTGAGACGTAAACACTGCCTTAATCACAAAGTCTGTTCAAGTCCGCGATTGTAACGTCTTTTATGCCGTTTCCAGATTAATTCATCAATGACCAAACTCCTGAATAACCACAATTGAAATTAGAAACCCAAAACCGTCACTTAGTCATTTCTTTCTCTCAATCTCGTCCAATTCCGTATCACTCTCGAAATTAAACCACTGCGCATGATCTTCAAGCTTCTGTGATCACATTCCTCACATCAATCGTGTCGGAATCCCAGCAGAAGACGCCAAGGATCAACGCGCCGAAATCGGAACTCCGTTTAGTCGAACTCTACCAATTCGATATCGTTTAAGGTAAGTAAACACATCCTCATACTCATTTCAATCCCGTGAATGAAAGCCCTAATCTATTCAGGGCTTATACAATCGAATTGAACACGAATAAAATCTAGGGTTCATTATATTTTAGTTTAATCGAACTACACCCTAGACACGATCTCCACTCAATTAAAATACATGGATAGATTCTAAAACAATCAACAATCGAAAGCCCCATGAATTCACCCGCTATTAATACAAGATTTAGACAAATTAGCTTCTGGAACATTCAGACACGGTCGTGCTAATCAATTAGCACGGTCGTGCCTCTTGTCAAGGCATGGTCGCGCCCCATGCCTGAGCACGGTCGCGCCCCATGCCTAAGCACGGTCGCGCCCCGTGCCTAAGCGCGGTCGCGCCATACATTTGACACAGTTGTGCTACCTTTGGTCAGAACCTATTTCTTCTGTTATTTTAATATAAACTCATTTTCTTTTATAAAAATTATTTTATAAAACTCCAAAGCCAGAATTGTTTTCATAATCTAAATTATCAACTTGGAAATATTAAACAAATTAATTAAGTCGTTTCTAATGGATTAAAAGGTAATAAATTTAAAATAAAAGTTTTACATATAATTGTTTTATTCAAACCTACACAAACTATTTATATTCTAATATATATTTAAAATGCCTCTTGACACATTTTCATGAACAACTAAATAAAAAGAATTCAATTATTATTTTAGTTAATTATTCAAATTAAACCTTAAGTCTTTCATTATTTAATTGAACTTACATTTTTCATTCAAATATAAACGTAAACGTATACACCAACCCTTGTACAAATCCACACACTCACTCCTATCGAAGCCTTAGAATTCCCTTAGACATTATGCTAACTATTAATCCAAAGTTATACTATTTTACTCTACGTCAAACTTAGTGATTAGCAAATCACTTGGATTATACAACACTCGTGCTAACTACTACATTTTGATACAAGTGAGTATTTCATAGCCCTTTTTACTCTTTTACACTTTTGGTGTGAAACATGAACTATATACAAATTACATGTTTACATTTGCACAAACAATACAAGTACAAATCCTATTTACATTCATGTGTGCAAATTTGAGCTTTATGCCCGAGTGGTAGTTGTGCTAACTTTTGTGAAAACTTATGTGCAATCATTAACTATTCAAGCCGACGGTTTTCAATGATAGATCTATTGAGTCTGACAAACCCACCCAGATTGGGGTGATTGATACCGACAACACAATTTGCATGTTAGTTACAAAGGTTTGATTGTACTTGGTTATTCAATAGCTGCTCCCCATAAATGCCTTATTTATCATGTTATGTAAGGATTTGTTTTACAACTATATGCTATCTATATACAAACCTGTGTTATACTCACCAACTTTTTAGTTGACTTTATTTTATTCATGTTTCAGGTCCTAATATGTGAGATTGATCAAGATGTGCTACATATAGGTTTGGACTTAGTTAAAATAAATAAAGAACTTATGCATTTCAATTATGTTTCTTTTCTTGGATTTGGTTTTGTTTGAATGATTGTAATGGAATTTGAAGTTTAATATATTTTAATTTAGTCAACCTTGTGCTTATGAACAGTCTACATGTCCCGCACCGATGATTCCGCCATCGGTCGGGGTGTGACAGATTGGTATCAGAGCCTTGGTTATAAGGAATTAGGTTATTAGACACCTTGACCTAGACTATAAGTTTAGGACACCTACTTATACTATGTTTCATGATTACATGTTATATACTACATGCTATATGTTATATGTTATGTGTTACATGCTATGTGCTACATGCTTACTATGATTAGTTATTATTTTATTTGATGACTTAATTGTTAAATATCCATGACTTATTAGTATATACTTAAATAATAAATTAAATAAACAATATCCTTTCCTATATCCTAAAACCTCATAATATTCTTATCTTCTTCTCTATATTTATCTTTCTAAGCATGTGAAAACTTCATGAAGCTAAATTCATAAAAAAAAAAAAATCTTTATTTCCTCGTTAAGGTTTTTAAGCTTTGTTAGTTATTTGAGGACACGTGCAATCTGGAAGACCGACACCTGTATTTTGGGTTTTCTGTCTAGGAAAGCATTTCACATAAATCCCAATCAACCGAGGGACCCGTATGCTTTCCTGGGAATTCCCGAGATGAGTGTTTACTTATAGGCTAAAGCATGTCTCCTTGAAAATTATATTAGTTTAATTAACCTTAATATGTCATAGTATTCGAGTGATTATATCACTATTTGAATACAATCCAAACTATGATTATGTATTTATTTTGTTATCTTATTCTATTAAATCCAAACAATTCTCATAAGTTCTTACATCTTTTCTTGTCTTGTGAAAATATGTAGAATGTCTCCTCGTCGTGCTCCCGCGGCCAACACCAATACCGACATTGCTGCTATTCTTGCACAACTCGTGACACAACTCAGTCAAGCTAATAGTGCCACCAATGGAAACAATGGTGGAAATGGTAGTAATAGTGGTAATGGTGGTAATGGTGGAAATGGTGGTAACAACCCATCTCAATGCACCTTCAAGCTGTAGGTCCAGGTAACTCAACTACTGATCGAACTCGGAATATGACGTTGCTATAACACGAAGTGCGGAATCCTTCATGTTAACATTTGTATACTAACCGAAAATTGAAACAACACGCGTAAATAAACTTCTCAATTATATTCCAATTCACAATGGTTTACAGACTCAATCAGACAATTCTATCTCGGTTCTCTCTGATCAGTGCTTTGTCTAATGACTCTGTAAACACATATATATAGAAAACTAACCTGCTGTAAGCGAACTTATTAAGTTCGCCTGAAACAGACTAAGCGCACTTAACAAGTTCGCCTCAGTTAGACCTAAGCGAACTTATCAAGTTCGCCTCTGATAGACCAGGCGAACTTAACAAGTTCACCTCTAGGCTCACTTGTAAAAACACTTGGAAACTTTAGACATTTACATTACAAAAACACAAAGACATAAAATCTAACTATTACAAGCTTTTGTCATTACAAATCTATGTCCTAACAGACTCCACCTTGACAATAGCTTGATCTTCTGTCTTCAGTCTTTATCTTGAACTCTTCCAGTTATCCGGTAGTCTGCTGCCAGCATTCACTCCATATCTTCTGCATATCTCCAAAACTCTTTTGTACTGTAGACCTTGTTCTCTCCATTCATCAGTATACATGATCTCATTCTTTCGCAGCGTCCTCTGATCTTTCTTTGACAAATTAATAAGATTCATTGCGTCATAGAAACACACAATGACCTTATTATCTTTATCTTCAATCCTTGATTCCCCAGTATTAACATCAACATACCACCATTTCATATTCCCAAGAAAGTCTTGAGGAATATTCTTTAATGGTATCTTGTGAATAGCACGTACTGGTTTATACTTGTATCTCCAGGTAACTTTCCTAGTCTTTGGATCTATATTCTTCACTCTCTTTCCCTTCTGTGGTTTCAGCCGTTCATACTTACCCGAACTACCTTCTTTCTTTATCAGGTTTGCTATCACATCAGCCAAACCATTCTTCGATCTATTTATGAGTGGCTTTGAAGCTAGACCATTTATTTCACACCTCGGCAAGGTATTGAAATATTTGATCCTCGGCTTTAAGTATTGAATACCGTCAGATCGTTTGATTGCAAATAATTTTGATTCACCATCATAGAACCAACTTATGATCCTTCCTACACACTGCTCTTTATTCACATATTTCTCTTTCTGAGCAGGTTGTGCTGGAGACTTGGGTAGCAGCTTCATCCAACTGTTTACAACTTCTCTCCACTGTTCTCGTGTCATCCATGTATCTCTGTACATCACAGGTTTTTCATTAATCTTTGGAGACTCAGTGTGAGTAGTTTCAGTTTCAGCACCTTTATTGGATTGACTGGACTCATCATCAGTATCCATCTTTGAATCAGCTGTATCATCAGGCAGTGTGACGTCTTCAACAGAGTCCATAGAATCTGTTATTCCGTCATAAGAGAACTCAGGAACAACATCCTCTTGGATGAAGTTATACGGCATCTTAAGACCATCACAGCCTTCATAGGTGACACTTTCTTTATCTTTCTCTATTTCAATCTCTACTATTTCTCCTTCTTCTATCTCATTATCCGACATATCATCTTCCATGTCATTGAATAAATCATCAATGTCATTAAGACATGCAATCTTTTCAGCTTCCTCTTCTTCTGAATCTTGAAAGAACTCCAGTAACAGAATTTCTTCTTCATTATACCAGAAGTATCTTTGTCTTTGTTTCCTTCAAGTGATTGTGATGTCGACTCCCCCTGAACACTAGATATAGGATTAGCGTCAGTGTATTGATGATAACCCTCAATATTTCCAGCAGGATCATTGTCTTCATCATCACGTCTTTGAATTGACTCTGTGTGACAAGTATCAGGTATCCTCAACTCCCCTGAGCGTTAAGACGCTGAACGAGTTTGGAAACTAATGCTTGCATATCAGTAATCTGTTGAGCTTGAGTCTGAATCACCAGCTGCCGTTGTGAATCAGTAGACACAAGAGTGTTTACCTGTGTTTGTAGAGAAAGCACTTGAGATTCAAGGAAAGTAATCCTGTCAGAATCAGAAGGCTTTGACGGACCAGCTGTGGATTGTGGAATAGAAGGACTTGAAGTAGTAGGAATGACTGGAGGAACAGGAGTATAAACTGGAGATGGATCCTTAGATCTTGGAGGAGTAATTATCAAAGAAGCAACAAAATTAGCATCCTCAACTCCTTGAGAAGATTGTGCAGCAGCAATCGACCATACATTAACTTTTGACGTGTAGGATCTGGATTAAAGTCACTATCAGTGTCAGAACTCTCATCGACCAAAGATCTTTTTCCATGTACTGATCCGGAAGGAGGATCCCGAACAAACTTTCGTCGTGGTCGTCTGGCTTGAGATTTAATGCATTTTCCAGCAGTAGCCAGTGGAATAGCAGCCAACTGTTCAAAATGACCCAGGGAAAAATCCCTAGATTCATCAGAATCAGTGCTGTCATCATCAGATGATATCGTATCACTTGAACTGGAACTAGAATCAGCTTCTGTCACCACATTCCCTTCTTGTTCATGAATGGGCGAGTTCACAGCATCATCAACGAAATCATCCATATTCATTCCTAGATCGTGATCAAGGTCATGAACGACCTCTTCTTGAACTGGTTCCTGAATAGGTATATCAACTTCAGCTTGTGGAATAGGAACATGTTCAGGAATAAGAATTTGAGGTTGTACAGGAACTTGTATTTGTGGAACTGGGATCTGTTGTTGTTGAACTTGTTGTTGTTGTGGAACTTGTACTTGTGGAATTTGATGTTGTTGTTGTTGTTGCTGTGGTTGTTGCACATTTAAGCCTTGAGCTTGAGCAATTTCATCAGGATGAAACCAGTTGTCATTAGGTGGTGCAACATAATCAGGATTGATTAAGTGCCCAAACATTGGAGTATTGACTGGAATCAATGCAGCATTCTGCTGTTTTACCTTCGTACAGTCGGTAAAGATACGTTTTGACATAGGAGTCAACATTAATCTTATTGGATGTTGTGGAAGATCAGGAATAAGATGATTGAGTATCATTTGAATAAATCGAGGATACATCAAGAAACCTTGACCTTCAACTGTATTGATCTGCATTACCATCTCCCGATAGAAATAAAGAGGAAAATTGAATCGTTTATTCAATGTTAAGGCCACCATTGCTGTTTGAAGAGCCATTTTCAATCCATTAGTACCAGCTTTTCGCGGAGAGATGCATTGAATAATCACATGCATAAAATACCTCCATTCACCAACTAATCCACCTTTCCGAGCTTGGGTATCATTTTGTTTCCCACAATATCCCATCCGTTGAAAACAACCCATAATAAGAGTGCTAGGATAAGATATTGGATCGTCAGCATTTCCACCCAAATCAAGAGCAGCACGAATCGTCTCTTCAGAAATTGCAATCATCTTATTGTTCACTGTTACACGAAGTACATGCGGTTCCACGTCAGTATCTTGATGTATTGTATCCCAGAATTGCTGTATATACACCAACTTGATATAAGTGTCTGCAGATAAGGCAACATGCAGTCGTGATCGATTCAGAAAGTTTATGATGCCTTGAAAATGAACTGCTTCTGGCATGTTAGGATCTAACAATGCCACTTGATTATGTTTATATTCGACACAACGAGCCATCTGTGAAAGTATTGGACAAAACAAAAAACATTAGTACACTTACACATATATGAAACACACATTTAATAATACACACAAAACAAATTTTACAAAAAAAAAATTACATGTCCAAATTCACTTCTGACCCCTAGGCGAACTTAATAAGTTCGCTTAGTATTGCAAGAGGCGAACTTATTAAGTTCGCCTGACAAGTTCGCTTCGAACAAGTTCGCTTGGAACAAGTTCGCCTGAACCTGTGACGTTTCAAATTCAAACACAGAATTTCAAACTTCGACAAATCGAGATAAAATCATGAAATAAGCATTGAAAATCAGTCGAATACCAATTTACAACCAAATATGATGATCAATTTTATATTTCGGTCAAAATTAGGTCAAAATCATCCGTTGAAACAATCGACGTAAAAACCGAGAGAAAAAGTACCAAATACTCTCAATTTAGCGGATGAAAATCGATGAAAATACCTTTGTTAGATTCGCAATCTAATTTGGATTAAGATACAACCAGCAAACAACTCCCACAACACAGTTTAAAATTTTTGAAACTTTCGGTCAAGTTTGCCTAATCTGAGGAAGACGATGAAAATGACAAGTTCGCCTGATTAAACCCTTATTCAGATTAAGTTCGCTTGATTAGGCGAACTTGTTAAGTTCGCTTAACAAGCCTTCAGCGAACAAGATAAGTTCGCTTCACCCTTAAGTTCGCTTCACCCCAGACAGAAGATTAAGTTCGCTTCATTGTTTTAAGCGAACTTATTAAGTTCGCTTCACTGTACACAGGCGAACTTAATTGTTTTTCAACCTTTTTGTCTTGAACAAAAATTTTACCAACTTCATCCTGTCAAATCTTGAACTTCCGTCAGCAACACATGTTCGATCCAATCCCGAACAATTTTAATAAAAGTTATTAATTTTCATGGAAAATAAAAAACAAAATCTTTTTGAATTTTATCTATACAAACGGAATCACATATTTTTGACTTTTATCTGAATAAACTGAAATCACATATTTTTGGTTTTTATCTGTACAAACTGAAATCACATATTTTTGGTTTTTATCTGTACAAACTGAAATCATATATTTTTGGTTTTTATATGTACAAACTGAAATCACATATTTTTTGTTTCTATATGTACAAACTAAAATCACATATTTTTGATTTTTATACATCATGAGCAAGAAGATCATATCAGTATTCAATTAATTCATCACACATATTATCAATAACAAATGGTAATCTATAGTATGGGACCTATTCAACTCAATTTTGTGCATTTTACATCTTTTTCATTTTGACACTCCTTCAATTTGAATAATATTTGAAATAATACGCGATAAATTTCAAAGTAAATAAGATCAGGTAATAAAATGCTCTTTTATTTATACCGATATTGAAATATAAAGCCTGAATTCTAAAATTTGTCAATATTATATTATTTGAAACTATAAGCGTTTATTCTCCTAATTCATGTGATTTAGTACCATTTAGATGAAAAACATCGTGTACCCCACATATATGCCCAATAGAAAATAAATGCACTATCTTCAAGACATATATAAGATTTTACTAAAGATTATCCGAATATTCAGAATGAGGAGACGTCACTTAGCACATGAATAGCAGAATCCAAATTGGATTGTATAGGAATCAATGAGATTCAGAATTGAATGATTCAATGTTTTGGCTTATATTTGTGGAATCATAGGATTCAGGTACGTGAATCCAACTGTTATCTGGATTATGAAATCAATGGAATCAGTAAAGATGATTTATCAATATGATCCAAGGGCTAGTATATGTTTGACAGATGTTGTCAAGTATATTTCTTGATTATACTTCAAATTGCATGCTTTTCTGGACATGGGCACTGAAGCAAATCGAATGAATAGTGCTAAGGACATAACCCGAAACTGATCTCATAAGAAAATCTTTATTAAAAGCTAATATTCTTTATCTGATAATGATCTTTTACACACACACCCAGGCATATAATGGATTTAAATCACATATGTAATCTTGTTATATTTAATTTTCACACTACTATTAGTTTCAAAATGCTTTTAGCCTATTAACAATTCAAGTTTCAAATTTTATACACAAATTTTAAAACAAATTATCAAGAATAGAGCATTCACAACACTATCATTTCTTATTTATGCAGACTTTGAAATTTAGATCAAATCAACTTATCTTAATCAATCATATATCAAAGTCTACTAAGGTCGTGTGAAATGAACTAATCACTGATGTACTATCATTTCTTCTCTAACCTCAAATGATGTAAATTTTTTTTTTTAATTTGTTTTGACTTTTTATAAATTAAAATTTTTGACTGAAAATGTAAATGCAGAAATGTAATAAAGCAATAAAAGAACTTAAAAAAATTTTCCATCAAATTCTGATTTTGAAAAACTTTTATTCGGGATTGATCATTCCAATCATTTTAATTAGGAATTCAAACCTGGTACGATCAAATGCCTTGGTAAACAAGTCAGCAAAATTATCTTCAGTGTGTACCTTGACCAGCTCAATCAACCTTTTCTCTACACAATCACGTATAAAATGATATCGAATTTCGATGTGCTTAGTTTTACTATGTTTAACAGGATTATTCGTTATGGACATAGTAGCATTGTTATCAATAAGTAAGGGGGTTCCTGTGAAATTCAAACCGTAATCTCTCAATTGTTGTTGTATCCACAGGATCTGTGAACAACAACTTGCAGCAGCGATGTATTCTGCTTCGCATGTTGAAATCGAGACTGTGGCTTGCTTTTTGCATTGCCAGGATACAAGTCGATTTCCTAAGAACTGGCAACCACCTGTTGTAGATTTCCTGTCCAGACAACAACCACCAAAATCAGAATCAGTATAAGCATTGAAATCAAAGTTAGAACCATGAGGATACCATAGCCCTAAACGTTGTTTTCCTTTTAAATACCGAAAGATTCTTTTCACAGCAATTAAGTGAGATTCTTTTGGTTTTGCCTGAAATCTGGAACAGATACACACGGCGAACATTATATCCGGCCTTGAAGCGGTTAAGTACATGAGGGATCCAATCATAGCTCTGTAAAGTTGACAATCCACGTCTTTTCTTTCCGGGTCAGAATTTAACTTATGATTGACCGGAATTGGAGTATCGTATGGGGTACAGTCCTCCATCTTGAACCGGCTCAAGATGTCTTTGACATACTTGGACTGATGAATAAAGAAACCATCTTCCTTTTGATTTACTTGTAAACCTAAGAAAAAAAGATAACTCTCCCATAGCAGACATTTCAAATTTCGACTTCATAACACCCTCAAAGTCTTTGCACAACCCTTCATTTGTCGAGCCAAAAATAATATCATCCACATAAATCTGCACCTGTAGGTAATCTCCCCCTGATTTCTTTATGAATAAGGTCGAGTCTATCTTTCCACGAACAAAGTCATTCGCCAAAAGATGTGTGGATAATGTTTCATACCACGCACGAGGAGCCTGATGAAGACCATATAGAGCCTTATCAAGCTTGAAAACCATATTTGGATTCATTGGATCTTCAAACCCCGACGGCTGACACACATAGACTTCCTCCTTGACATTTCCATATAAAAAGGCGCTCTTGACGTCTAATTGAAACACCTTAAAACCTTTAAAAGAAGCAAAAGCTAGAAACAGCCTTATAGATTCGAGCCGCGCAACCGGCGCATAACCTCGGTGTAAACAGTTCCTTCTTGTTGATTGAAGCCCTGGACAACTAATCTTGCCTTGTTGCGTACCACGACACCTCGATCGTCTTTCTTACATTTAAACACCCATTTTGTTCCTATCGGATACGCACCCTTCGGAAGATCAACAAGATTCCAAACCTTAAGTTTGTCAAATTGAGCAAGTTCTTCCTGCATAGCTTTTATCCAGTTATTGTCATTTAAAGCCATCTCAACATTCTTGTGTTCAACCTGCGAAATATAGCATGAATGTGAGCAATCATCAAGAACACCAGAATCTTTAATGCAAGTATACAAACAAGTATCTTCAACAAGAGAACGTGTTTTCACTCCATCCTGTAAATTTCCAATTATATTTGTCACTGGATGATCTTTGTGTTCCTTGATGGATGCGACCTCAGGAACCGGCAACACGTCAACTTGAGTAGATTCCGATTGATAAGAATAATCTTGAGTAATTGGAATTTCCGAGTCTAAATTTGTAGGCATCTCCCCCTGAGCCTGTGTCGAAGGTAATAGATCATCACTCAACAACGGATCAGCAGAAGAATCTTGAAAAATAGCATTATCCTCCTAACTCTCTGAATCTTGTGGACCTGAACAAGAAGCAACATTAGGATCGGGAGCAGAAGTAGATGGAATCGATGAATTTGGAATCGCATTTGGTAGAAATCCATTGTACAGTGCATCTTGACAAGAATCATAAAGAACAGCAGCATCTTCCTCAGAAATATCAGAAGGTAAATGAAAAGACTTGAATAACTTTTCATAATCGAATGCCCAATCCGGACCAATCGCCATTTGTGGTAAAGACCAATTTGAACAGTCAATATGGAACCATTCTTCAACTTGGCGCGTCTCTTTGTTATAAACCCTCTTGGTTGTCGAATTAGCCACATACCCCAGAAAAATCCCTTTAATAGCCTTTGCATTGAATTTTGTTGGGACATCTCGAACCTTCAGTAGGGTACACGGATTACCAAAAGGTTGTAAATATTCCAGATTCGGCTTTTGATTATTTAGCAATTCATAGCAAGTCTTGTTATGTCGCTTGACGGTCAAGACCCTGTTCAAAACATGACACGCAGTATTCACAGCTTCTGCCCAGAAGGTGACTGGAAGCTTAGAATCTGCAAGCATCGTGCGAGCTGTTTCGACCAACGTCCTGTTCTTTTGTTCAGCGACACCGTTTTGTTGAGGAACATATGGCGCACTGAATTCATGATGAATTCCTTTTTGTAGACAGAATAAGCCCATTTCGCTATTCTTAAATTCGCTACCATTGTCACTCCTGATTCTTCTGACTTTCAGATTGAATAAATTCTCCAAACCCAGGATTAAGTATTGTACCAACTCAGTGGTTTCAGCTTTAGAAGAAAGAAACTTAACCCATGAAAATCTGGAGTAATCATCAGTTACTACCAAGCAGTACGATTTTCCACCGATGCTCCTGATACTGATAGGACCGAACAAATCCATATGCAGCAACTCCAAAGGAGTTACGATAGAATTCGTCGATTTTGATTTGTGAGATTTCTTTCTTTGCTTCCCCTTCTTGCACGGAATACAATCATCAGGAACTGATAATTTCATTTTCGGAATACCAAGCACAAGATCATTCCTAACAATGTAGTTCATCTTCCTGTAGTTAATGTGAGCTAGCTTCCTGTGCCATAATATTGAATCAGATTCTGACGCCTTGGAGAGTAAACAAGTTGGAATTGAATCCGTTGTAGTGGCGACACTCATGTCAAGGACATACGTGTCATTTCTCCTTGGAGCCTTCATTAGAATCCATTCATCAGGAATCACAAAACCTGGTTTCAGAATATAGCATTCATGATCGTTGAAATGGAACGAAAACTTCTTGTCACAGACTTGTGATACGCTTAAAAGATTGTGTTCCAGCTGCTCAACATAATTCACCTTTTCAAATTTGACTTTGTCATTCTTTAACGTTCCCTGGCCAGTTATGTACCCGCCTTTATTACCCGCAAAAGCGACATAACCTCCATCAATTTGTTTTACGTCCTCAAGCAATCTAACATTCCCTGTCATATGTCGAGAGCAACCACTATCCACATACCATGTATTGTTGATAGTCCTCCTTGGTTGTCCCTACATAAACAACGAGAATCAGTTAGAAAGTGGAACCCAAGCCATTGTGGTCTTGGGTCGTCCGGATTGATCAAAATAAACAACTTCTTGTAATTTACAATCAATTTTATCATTCACTTTTGGAACAGAAGTTTGACAATCAGACCTTTTCAAAGAAGAACCATTTTTATTATTTTGAAAAACATTATTTGATATATTATTGTCAGATTCAGATGTTTCCAAAATTTTCTTTAATTTTCTGTTTCTTCTTCTTCTTTGAGGTCTAGACAATTTAACCTCCTGAAAAGAATCTTTTGAAATCCCAACTTTTGGAATCTCAAGTTTCTCTTTGCATACAAAGGATTTAGCATTCAATGTATTCTATTGTTTAATTCCAGGGGATTTAACAAAAGATCGACCAGGCATATTTTTCCCCAAACTAGAAGACAACTTTCCCTCATCTTTTCTTTTCAGAATCTTCACCACTTTTGGTTGTGAAGGAACAGTCTTCATTTTACCCTGGTTCTTGTATGGACAATTAATCAAAATATGACCAGCCTCATTGCAATGAAAACACACTCATCTTTCTTGATAACTTCTGAAATAAGATGTTTTCTTTGAATTTGAAGAACCATCAGAAGAATAAGCTTCAGAGGAATGCCCAGAACAATTTATCGGCTTCTTTGGAACATAAGTCTGTTTTGGCACCTTTGAAGAATTCACTTTTTGATAACCAGCCGCAACAAACCCACTTGACTGTAAGATTGGAAAAGTTTAGTTGGAACCACTTTCACCTCTTCAGGTTCTGTCAAAATGCATCTATCCCGAGTAACATTCTTCACAACCTTTGGTTCATCAATTTTCACTTCTTTTGGAATGCCTTTAACCATTGAATCATCAAACACCTCATCCTCTGTATCAGAATCATACACCATGTCTTCACCCGTCACTGGATTCAATTTTAATACTGTCTTCGGATCAATTTCCTCTTCATGAATGATTTCAGGCTCAACCACATAATTTGCATTGAACGCTGGAGGAACAAACCCAATTCCAGCAACCCTTTTTGTGGGATCAGCATTAGCATTGAAATAATCCAAAACTACAGATGAATTCTCAAGCTGTTCCAGTTTTCTATGTAATTTTATCACCTCAGATTCTTTTTCAGAAATCTCCTTGTTCTTTTGGGCAACAACTTCATTTCGTTTTTCGATTCCAGCATAAGCCATATCTAGATGATAACCCTGCTCTTTGTATTTTAGCCCAAGAGAATTTAAGTCTCTTTTCAAAGACTCAATTCTATCAATGCACAGCTTATCATTATCTTTCAGTTTCTGATTAACTGAATGCATTGATTTCATGTCACAAATTAAGTTTGTGTTATCATCCATGACTTTTTGCAGTTTATCTTTAACATAAATGCAATTAGAACAGTATATATGACAAACAGAGTCTTTTACCTTAGTCGGATCAGACATGTCTGCCATGAATACTTTAGCAATAGGAATATTCTCTGAATCATCACCAACTGAAGCATTTTCTATAAGAACAATTTCTTCCTCAGCAACCCCTGACACAGCATCAGAATCAATACTTTGCCCTCTTTCTTCCTCATCATCAACACATCATCAACGCTTGGAACACTAACCATCACACGAATCATCACTAAAACTTTTATCATCAGTAGACTCCTCTGGTTTTTCAGAATGAATTTCTGCAACAAAAGCCTGACTCACAGCACCCACCAAATCTTCCAGATGAATGCCCCAATCATAATTTTTGTCGTTTTGAGCAACCAAAGCTGATGATGCAGATGCATGATTTGTATTACCAGAAGGACCATGATTTTGATTACCAGATGAACCATGTGACTGATTCCTATTATGCTGAAAGTTAGATTGTTTCTTTTGAGAATCAAATTCTACCTTTGGCTTCACACATTCTTTAGCAAAGTGACCATACTCTTGGCAGTTGTAACACCTAACTTTGCTCTTATCAAAACCCATACGTGATCGACTATTTGAACCAATATATTTTCTGCCAGTTCTCTTCAAGAAATCTTTAGCTTGTCGCATTAACATGGTCATATTCCATTGGATATTCATTTCTTCCAGATCAACAGCGTCAATCTGTCTGAAATCTTCTTCTATTACCTCAGGATCATGTATTTTACCTCCAATGAAATTTTCATATGATGCCATGAATGAAGAAAACATAGCAAGATAATCATCAGCAACTTTCTGATTCACATGAGATCCAGATGATGGTGAAGCTGTAGTAGCAGAAAATCCAGAATGGCTTGAATGACCAGAATAAATTGGAACTCCAGAACACTGATCATTTGAAGACTCTTGAGCATCACCAGAAAAGAATGCCACTCCAGTACCAGATTTACCAGCAAATTTGGCAAAATACATTGAGGGATCCTGGATATGCTCCATATTAGTCTCTTTCTTCTTCATATTCATGTCATGTGACTGAATCTTCCTTAGGACTTCTTCAAGAGACATGGTTTTGTACTTAACATTTTCTTTGATCAAAACCGTATACACATCAAACTTTGATGGTAAAGCCTCCATGAATTTATCATTGATTTCCTCAGTCTCATACACTACAGATGCACTAGCCAATTCACTAAGAAGATGATAGAATCTTGTAGCAAGATCATCCAAAGATTCATTTTGAAAATGTTTAAAGACTAGGAACTGCTTCTTTAGTAACTCCTTTCTACTCTTTTTCACATCCAAACTACCTTCACACCTTTTCTGTATTTCTTCCCACAGTTGTTGAGAAGACTTGAACTGTTTAAAACTGTGATAAATTTCCTTTGGAAGAGACATAGAAATGCTAGCCATTGCTTTCTTTTCTCGATCAAATAACAGCTTCTCTTCAGTAGTTAATGCTGACACTGGCTTCGGAACATCATCCTTTCCCATCCATGAATAAGTAGGATGCGTATATCCTTCCAAAATCGAAATCCACAAACTAGTATCGGTAAAAGATACGAACTGGTCAAACCGACCTTTCCAATTTGAATAATCAGCTAGATTCAACAACTTTGGAGGTTTTTGAGATGTACCGATCTCATTGTCATAATTGAACATGTTTGTGACTTGAACCATATTTGCCATGTTTTTTAAAAAAAAATTTCTGAAAAATTTCCAAGTATTGAGCAGTCTTACCCTTAGGCGAACTTAATAAGTTCGCTTTAGTGAGTACCAAGCGAACTTGAGATCAAGCGAACAAGACAAGTTTGCTTAAGGAGGAAATCCGGTATGTTCGCTTATTAATAAGTTCGCTTAAAATGTGAGAAGCGAACTTAATAAGTTCACTTGCTAAGTTCGCCTGCACAGGAACTAGCAAGTTCGCTTAAACTGCTGTAACAAACTCAGAGGAATCTTTACCCAAACACGAACCAAGAACTTCAAAAATCATGATTTCTCAGCGAATTGATAGAATTTATAGAAATTGAACCGTAGGATTATGAATTTTATCAAATAGAACACTTCTATCGGTCTAATTTCATCAAAATCACTTCCAAAAACACGAATTCAGCAGAGAAATGATCTTCAAGAACTTGAAAAACTCCACTGATGGAGAAATTTCAAAAATGTTGAATTTCTTGTCGAATTGTACACAAAACCGTCACTAATCACCGAGAATCATACTTAATTCACGAGCATAAGCTCTAATACCACTTGTAGGTCCAGGTAACTCAACTACTGATCGAACTCGTAATATGACATTGCTATAACACGAAGTGCGGAATCCTTCATGTTAACATTTGTATACTAACCGACAATTGAAGCAACACGCGTAAATAAACTTCTCAATTATATTCCAATTCACAATGGTTTACAGACTCAATCAGACAATTCTATCTCGGTTCTCTCTGATCAGTGCTTTGTCTAATGACTCTGTAAACACATATATATAGAAAACTAACCTACTGTAAGCGAACTTATTAAGTTCGCCTGAAACAGACTAAGCGAACTTAACAAGTTCGCCTCAGTTAGACCTAAGAGAACTTATTAAGTTCGCCTCTGATAAGTTTGCCTATAGGCTCACTTGTAAAAACACTTGGTAACTTTAGACATTTACATTACAAAAACACAAAGACATAAAATCTAACTATTACAAGCTTTTGTCATTACAAATCTATGTCCTAACACAAGCATTTCAACTCGTGTAATCCTTCCAAGTTCTATGGTACCGAAGGAGCTACTGGACTCCTTCAATGGTTCAAAAGCATTGAGAATACCTTTCTCAATAGTGACTGCCCCGACAACCTTCGTGTTCGTCATGCCACAAGTGTCCTACAAAAACGTGCACTCACGTGGTGGAATGGGGAGAAGAGAAATAGAGGTGTGGATGTAGCAATGGCCTTACCTTGGGATGAGGTTAAAAGGCTAATGACCGAGGAATTCTGTCCTCGAAATGAAGTAAAGAAACTTGAAGCCGAATTTTGAGATCTTGCCCAAGATAGTGGCAAAAGCTTGGCATATACAACTCGGTTTCATGAGTTAAGTCTTCTCGTGCCCCACATGGTCACTCCTTTGTCCCGCTGCATTGAAAAGTATATTGGGGGACTACCTAGGAAAATTCAAGATACTGTCCTAGGGAGGAATCCCGCAACACTTGAGGATGCTATTCGCTTATCTGCCACCTTAACTGATACCCATGTGAAGGCGGGGACCCTTACTAAAAAGGGCGCAAAGAAAGTCTCCGACACTGCAACTCCTTCCACCCACAACAAAGAAGCCATAACTGAGCCCTCCCGGCACAATAAGAAGAGAAAGGCTAGAAATTTTGCTGTAGTCACTCCTGCCATACCTGTTAACCAAGCTGCACCTATGGTTCAAACACCGGCCAAAAAGCCATATGTTGGAATCTACCCGCTTTGTGCCACGTGCAACTATCATCATCCCCAAAGCATCCCATGTCGCCTTTGTACTCATTGTGGGAGATATGGCCATACGGTCAATGTTTGTAGGGCCAAAGCTCTTGCGGGCCATGTCAACCCACCAAACCAAACCAACACCCAAGTGACTAATCAAGGTACTCCCGCTATTGCAAATAGGCGTGCATGTTATGAATGTGGCAACCAGAACCATTTCCGTGATCAATGCCCATGATTTTCCAATGCTAGACAAGGTGGAGCTCGTGAGCGTGCATTCAACATAAATGCCAACGAAGCTCAAACCAACAATGACGTGGTCAATGGTATGTTCCTTGTAAATAGTCAATATGCCTCCATTTTATTTGATACCGGTGCAGATAAGAGTTTTGTGTCACTTAACTTTGAACCTTTACTTGCAAAGACACGATCCCTTTTAGAGAAAACATTTACCGTGGAAGTTACAAATGGTGACTCTCTTACAATTGAATCCATTATCTATGATTGTTCTTTAGAACTTAATGATCATACATTCCCAATCAACCTTGTTCCAATGCCACTAGGAAGCTTTGATATCATCATAGGCATGGATTGGCTATCAAATCATCATTCCGAAGTCATTTGTTTCGAGAAGTGCATCCGAAAACCCCTACCATCGAGAGAAACGTTAAGAGTATTTGGTGAAAAGCCTTGCAAAGGACTTAAGTTAATGTCGTGCACTACTGCTCAAAAGTACTTACGAAAGAAGTACATCGCTTTCTTAGCTCATATTGTTCAAAAGGATGTCAAAGAGAAGACTATACAAGACATTCCTATCATTCGGGATTTTCCCGAAGTATTTCTCGAAGATTTATCCGGACTTCCACCCGTTCGACAAGTAGAATTTCGCATTGATCTTGTGCCCGGAGCTAACCCTGTGGCTAGAGCTCCTTACCGTCTTGCACCTTCTGAAATGCAAGAACTTGCAAGTTAACTACAAGAGCTCTCCGACAAGGGATTCATTCGTCCAAGTCATTCACCATGGGGTGCAGCCGTCTTATTCGTCAAAAAGAAGAATGGATCATTTCGCATGTGTATTGACTACCGCGAACTCAACAAGCTTACTATCAAAAACCGTTATCCTTTGCCTAGAATTGATGACCTCTTTGATCAACTTCAAGGTTCTACTTGCTTCTCGAAGATTGATCTTTGATCCGGTTATCACCAACTCCGTGTGCAAGAAGACGATATTCCAAAGACTGCCTTCCGAACAAGGTATGGTCATTATGAGTTCATGGTTATGCGTTTTGAACTAACCAATGCACCCGCAGTTTTCATGGACCTCATGATGTGACAATCCGGACTTTTCATGTTAACACCATTAACAATCCCGTTAGATACTCTTTTAAAAAAAAAACTTAACCTCGTTAACTAAATGTAGTTACATCTTAACTTATTTAACAAAATTAAATCCGAAGGACTAATTCTGTCAATATCTGGATTCAAACTTCAGGGATCAAGTTGTAATTAGCCCAATTCTATTTCTGTTGACCCGGAAAGTCAAAATCAAGAGTTCTTGTTCCTGTTTGACTTGTGAAAGTCAAACCTTATATTCTTAAGACTAATCCGCGAAGTATAGCCGAATTCAATTGGAATTCGTAACCGAAATAGACCTTAATGACAATCACAATCATCATTGAACCTTTAATCCTCGTTAATGATTCGAAATTAATCCCAATTATGGGTGTTTATGTCGAAACCGTCGACTCTCGGTTTATTATCAACCAAATCCGACTAAATCAGTTACCACTTCTCCAATTGATCGTCTGCGCACATCAAACGAGTTCCACTCAAGATTTTTCACACACCAATCGGGTCGGAGACACAGCCGTAATCGCCGGGGATCAACTCCATTGCCGACGACACTCGTTTTAGTCGGACGCTATCAATCCATCATGAAATCTGGTAATTACTTGCACCTACAGTTTCGTTTCTGTGTCTAGATCAATAACCCTAACCTAATTGGGGTTCATATTATCGAAATTAACTCGATCGAAACCTAGGGTTCATACGGATTTCGTTTTAGTCGAACCCTATCAATCCGATATCAAATTATGAAATTGAACGCATCCTTAGTATCGTCTCGATAACCAGATTGAAAGCCCTATGAAATCTAGGGCTTATATCATCAAATTTAAACCGAATTGATTCTAGGGTTCATCTTAATTCGATTTGATCGAACCCTATCTTAGACCCAATTTCAATTCAATTAATCGACACCTTTAGACTCGTAATCACCTGTATAACGAAAGCCCCATGTTTGTTTAATCTCAGAACATCGAATTGATCTTGATCCGAAAGCTAGGGTTTATTCATAAAATGATTTGGGGTTTTCGATCCTAGACTTAACCTTAACCCAATTAAACTATATCATCAGATTCGAAATCTTTTGTTAAGTAAAAGCCCCATGAAATTAAGCAGTAATCTTATCGAATTTATTCAAATCAAATCTGTGTTCTTAAAACTAAGTTTCGGATTTCTAATCGAGAAATTTCCGACTGTAAACCTATTGTTTTTGAAATTAAAACTACCCTTAGACTCGAATTTAGTTAATGAACAAAACCTTAAACCGTTGCCTTCAATCGTGATCAGATTCGAGGGCTTTGGGGTTGGGTTTCGATCGTGGGTGCGTATGGGGGAGGGATCCACGGGAATGGATGATTAAAACCAATTGACTTCGGGTTCTGTTGCGATGGCCTAGCGGCTGAGATGGTTAAAGCTGTGTGCGTGTGTGGGAGAGACCCGGGTTCGAGACCGGGCTCCCACATTTTATTTTTGAGACATTTTTAATCATATTTAATTATTAAAAATCAAACTCTATATTATTATAATGATATATTAATGTGTTTTAGCCCGTGAAACCACTCGTAGGCTCGGGTTTAATTTATTAATCCATTTTATTATCTTTTCCACTTTTATAAATAATATATTTATGTTATTATCGAATAAAAATAATATATTTATATTATTTTCAAACCGTAACTTCGTATAAAATAATATGTTTATATTATTTTCAAACCGTGACTAATCTTATTAAATAATATATACGTTATATTATTTTGTATCGTTTTATACCTCGTGTGACGTTTCCAACCAATTAACAATATAATTGTTATATTATTTACCCACGTTTATATACTCGATTAAAAATAATATATTTATTATTTTTCCACATAAATGACCATTTAGTTAACCCTTCGAACCTAAAAATAATATATTAAATTATATTATTTTCCTAACTTTTGTAAACGACTTTAACGTACGAATGTATTTAATTATTATTCGTTATTAACGTACGACACGTAACGCTTTTTCCTTAATGATTATATCAAGAAAGTTATATAATTCCGTAGACACGTTCGTCTACTCTTAAATCCTTAGAAAGCGTTAAGATATTCTAACTTTCGTGTCGTCGTCACAAATCCCATATGTCCCTAACTTATGTGTTATAATTATAGGGCATACGTAAGCCGTGCAGGCTAACATTTGAGATCCTAAATCTCATAATTGTGTGATACTACCTACTACGCAACGCAGGTGAGTTTCACGGCCCCTTTTTACTGTTTTTATTTGGGGGAGAAAACATGTCACAACCTTTTTGGTTTATTGTAATTCATATAATATCACTGTTGAGGCTAAGCGTAACACACTATCATGAAAAGTCCTCACACACATCGGACCGTTAATATGGTATGAACGGGGTAATTTTGGTAGTACTACTGGGTTTGACAAACCCTACCCGTGTTAGTCGCGCTAACTCGATTGGAGGTCGAACGGGTGTTATATTGACCTTAACACATTAGTCAGAGTTGATAGACCTGGCTGGAGGCAAACAAACAAACACACTGTCAGTTTCGGTTGCGAGCGCTTTAGCAAAACATGAATATAGGCATGCAACCTATTGATATGCATATTGAATGTACATAATCCGCAAACGCTTTACTTGAAATGATTGAAACCTGTGAACTCACCAACCTAGTGTTGACTCGTTTTCTTACATGTTTTCTCAGGTTGGCACTCAGGATCACATTAAGTCATGCATGTGTCTTGGACTCCAATTGAAATAAATATCTACTGAATAATATTTATCTTTTGTTTGTAATTGGACTTGGGCGCGTTGTTTTGCGCATTTATTTTCGTTTAACGCTTCCGCATATACACTCTGAACCTTGAACTTTTATGTTATTACATTTCAAGTCCCATATAGTGTCGTTTGAAGTAACTGATGTCTGAGATCCTGGTTTGTCACCTTCCAAAACGGTAAAACTCCGTTAGTGGAATTTGGGGGTGTGACAGATTGGTATCAGAGCCATTGGTTATAGAGAACTAGGACTGTATTCTAGACTATAGCCACACATTAGTTACTTGGCACAGACACTTATTTCTTATGTTTCAGGAATTATGTCTACACCACCATCTTCACCTCCTAACAATCAGAAACGTGACATTCCCGCCATTGCATCACCGGAGCCCAAGAAGCGTAAGCTTGAGCCCATTGATAACACTGTTGTGTATGGAGAGCCCATGCATATCCGGAATGGGAGTGACTGGGATTGGTACCCCGGTTTGCTAAGCAAATGGGTTAGGCAAGAACGAGTTCCGTCACCATACTTTGGAGCTTCGTCATCATCAGGACCACGTTTACCATTATTACCTTGTCACTTGGAGCAAGCCTTTGCAACATTTGTAGCAACTATGGATCTAGAGATCCGGAATATGAGAGACGCAGCAGGAGCAATCACAGGTTTGTTAAGAGGAGAGAAACAAACGGATCATAGGATAGATCTGCTAGTAGCAGAACTGGCAAGCACTGACCGCTTGCATAATGCATTAGTGGACGAGGTAAGGGCGTTGAAGGCTAGAGTGAATGCACTCGAGGAGGCTGAAGGAGAATCTTAGGAAAGAATTGGAGAATTAGAGATACAACTTGCAGCTGCTTTAGAGCCAGCCGAAGTACCCAATTTTGAGCCTGAGGATGAGCCCGAGGAAGTAGAGGAGGATGATGCTGAATCAGTCATCTCATCCGCCGGCAGTAGAGCTTGATATTCCATTCCATCCTATCTTATCTTATTTTGTCATTTCTTTATGTTTCAAATAAAAACCTAAATGGGTAAGGATGTTCCCATTCCAATAAAATCTTAGTGAACTGTTTGAGTTGAACCATTTATTCTATGGCCTTATGATTTAAGTTAGCCTTGTACTAAAATCATAAACCTGCATGTCTTTACACATCTCCTTCTGTTTGCTTACACTTGAGTGATGTCAATATGCGATGTATTTACTCATTTCTTGTGTTTGTGAATATGAAGAATCATGGCCGGACGTGGACGTGGCGGTCGCAACGGTGGTCGTGGAAATATCAACCTGACACCAGCCGAACTGGCCGCGTTGATTAATGACAGTGTTGCTGAAGCCTTAGCAGCACACGTTGCAGGTAAACCTGTTAACCGTTAATTCTAGACAACCAACTGTACACATTTATTACACTCTTTCCTAAACCCAACCTACTCTTTCTAATCCAGGGCAAGCGAACAATCCACAGAACAATCAGCATGTCTGTACCTTCAAGACATTTATGGACTGCAAGCCCCACACATTCATTGGAGCTGAGGGAGCTGTCGGATTACTCCGATGATTTGAAAAGATTGAATCTGTGTTCTCCATGTGTAACTGCCCTGTAGTCGACCGAGTCAAATTTGCATCGGGAACTCTAGAGGGTCCTGCCCTCACATGGTGAAATGCACAGGTCCAGATGCTAGGTCTAGACATGGCCAATGCATCACCATGGGAAGATTTCAAGATCCTGATGAAGGAAGAGTACTGTCCCAGGGATGAAATTCAGAAACTCGAGGGAGAACTCTGGAATCTGAAAATGGAGGGTTCTGAAATAGAACTTTACACCACTCGCTCGCATGAATTAGCGGGGATGTGTCCTCACATGGTCACACCACCCTACAAGAGAATTGAAATGTTCATCAGTGGATTAGTACCACAAATCCAGAGCATGGTTACTTCATCCAACCCCACTACCATTCAACAAACCATCCGTCTTGCTCACAAACTGACGGAACAAGCCGTTACCCAAGGGACACTACCTCCCAGAAAGTCAGCATCCAAGTCTACTGACAACAACAAGAGGAAGCTTGACAGTAGCAATAACAACATGGGATTTCAGCCGAATCAATCACAGCAACAACAACAGCGTAGGTTTGAACCTACGAAGAACTTCAACCAGTCGACCTCTTCGGGTCAGCATCAAAGTGGTTATATTGGGAGACACCCCAGGTGTAACAAATGTAATTACCACCACCTCGGTTCTTGTGACAAAAACTGTTGCCAGCGGTGTGGCAAGGTGGGCCATGCTGCCAAAGACTGCAGAGGGGAATTACAAGCCAAGCAGCCCTTCCAACAACCGGGTTTTACCAAAGGTTGTTTTGAATGTGGAAAAGAGGGACACTTCCGGAAGGATTGTCCACAATTAAAGAAGGGTGACATCGACAACAACAACAACCACCAAAGCAATAATAACAACCAAGGCAATAATGCAGGGAATGGTGCAAAGGGACGAGCCTTTGTGCTAGGATCCGGAGAAGCTCGTTATGACCACAACGTGGTTACCGGTAAGTTCCTTTTAAACAACTATTTTGCTTCTGTACTATTTGACACTGATGTTGATAGGAATTCCATGACTAATAAACTTAGCAGCCTACTAAGAAAAACCCCAACCCTGTTAGAAGACAGATACACCATAGAAATAACCAACGGACAAGTAATATAAGCAACCCATAATCTTAGGGGTTGTAAACTTTAACTGAATAGTCATAAATTTGACTTTGATCTCATACCGGTCACACTCGGTAGTTTCGACGTGATTGTCGGAATGGACTGATTATCTAAGAACCAAGCTGAGATTACCTGTCGCGAGAAAATCGTTCGCCTTCCTCTGCCTAATGGAGAAACCCTCTCCGTCCAAGGCGAAAGGAGTGGTGCTGTTATGGACATCATATCCTTCATGAAGACACAAATAATAGTCTCACTTACCTTTAGTGGAGTCCTCCTACAAAAACAGTTATCACACTAACATTAAGGCGGCACCATTCGAAGCATTGTACGGACGTAAATGCCGATCTTCTATCTGTTGGACTGGAGTTGGGGATAGCCAACTTACAGGTCCCGATCTTATATTCGAAACCTCTGAAAAGATCGTTCAAATCCGAAACCGTATGGCGGCAGCTCGTGAGCGTCAAAAGAGCTATGCCGATAAGCGTCGTAAATCGTTAGAGTTTCAAATAGGCAACATGTTTCTATTCAAAGTCTCACCTTGGAAAGGTGTAATTCGCTTCGGGAAGCGAGGCAAACTGAATCGTCGTTATGTTGGACCATTCAAGATAGTGAAGAGAATTGGGCCAGTAGCGTACCAGCTGGATCAACCTGAAGGACTTAGTGGTGTACACGATGCCTTTCATGTCTCGAACTTGAAGAAATGTCGAGCAGACGAATCGCTCGCAGTTCCTCTTAAGGAACTACAACTCGATGAACAACTGCGGTTCATTGAAGAACCGATAACAATCATGGATAGGGAAGTCAAAACGTTAAAACGCAGTAAAATCCCTATTGTCAGAGTTCGTTGGAACTCGAAACACGGACCAGAATTCACGTGGGAGCGCGAGGATCAGATGATGCGCAAGTATCCTAATCTGTTCAAGCACTCCACGTCAAACTCTTAAGGTACTATCCTAATTTTCGGGACGAAAATTCTTTCAACTAGGGGATGATGTGACATCTCTGAAAAAAAAAAAAAATTTATTTTTTTTATTTTAATTTTCGGGACGAAAATTCTTTCAACTAGGGGATGATGTGACACCTCAGAATTTTTTTTTATTTTTATTATTTTAATTTTCGGGACGAAAATTCTTTCAACTAGGGGATGATGTGACAATCCGGACTTTTCATGTTAACAATCCCGTTAGATACTCTTTTAAAAAAAAACTTAACCTCGTTAACTAAATGCAGTTACATCTTAACTTATTTAACAAAATTAAATCCCAAGGACTAATTCTGTCAATATCTGGATTCAAACTTCAGGGATCAAGTTGTAATTAGCCCAATTCTATTTCTGTTGACCCGGAAAGTCAAAATCAAGAGTTCTTGTTCCTGTTTGACTTGTGAAAGTCAAACCTTATATTCTTAAGACTAATCCGCGAAGTATAGCCGAATTCAATTGGAATTCGTAACCGAAATAGACCTTAATGACAATCACAATCATCATTGAACCTTTAATCCTCGTTAATGATTCGAAATTAATCCCAATTATGGGTGTTTATGTCGAAACCGTCGACTCTCGGTTTATTATCAACCAAATCCGACTAAATCAGTTACCACTTCTCCAATTGATCGTCTGCGCACATCAAACGAGTTCCACTCAAGATTTTTCACACACCAATCGGGTCGGAGACACAGCCGTAATCGTCGGGGATCAACTCCATTGCCGACGACACTCGTTTTAGTCGGACGCTATCAATCCATCACGAAATCTGGTAATTACTTGCACCTACAGTTTCGTTTCTGTGTCTAGATCAATAACCCTAACCTAATTGGGGTTCATATTATCGGATTTAACTCGATCGAAACCTAGGGTTCATACAGATTTCGTTTTAGTCGAACCCTATCAATCCGATATCAAATTATGAAATTGAACGCATCCTTAGTATCGTCTCGATGCCCCGATTGAAAGCCCTATGAAATCTAGGGCTTATATCATCAAATTTAAACCGAATTGATTCTAGGGTTCATCTTAATTCGATTTGATCGAACCCTATCTTAGACCCATATTCAATTCAATTAATCGACACCTTTAGACTCGTAATCACCTGTATAACGAAAGCCCCATGTTTGTTTAATCTCAGAACATCGAATTGATCTTGATCCGAAAGCTAGGGTTTATTCATAAAATGATTTGGGGTTTTCGATCCTAGACTTAGCCTTAACCCAATTAAACTATATCATCAGATTCGAAATCTTTTGTTAAGTAAAAGCCTCATGAAATTAAGCAGTAATCTTATCGAATTTATTCAAATCAAATCTGTGTTCTTAAAACTAAGTTTCGGATTTCTAATCGAGAAATTTCCGACTGTAAACCTATTGTTTTTGAAATTAAAACTACCCTTAGACTCGAATTTAGTTAATGAACAAAACCCTAAACCGTTGCCTTCAATCGTGATCAGATTCGAGGGCTTTGGGGTTGGGTTTCGATCGTGGGTGCGTATGGGGGAGGGATCCACGGGAATGGATGATTAAAACCAATTGACTTCGGGTTCTGTTGCGATGGCCTAGCGGCTGAGATGGTTAAAGCTGTGTGCGTGTGTGGGAGAGACCCGGGTTCGAGACCGGGCTCCCACATTTTATTTTTGAGACATTTTTAATCATATTTAATTATTAAAAATCAAACTCTATATTATTATAATGATATATTAATGTGTTTTAGCCCGGGAAACCACCCGTAGGCTCGGGTTTAATTTATTAATCCATTTTATTATCTTTTCCACTTTTATAAATAATATATTTATGTTATTATCGAATAAAAATAATATATTTATATTATTTTCAAACCGTAACTTCGTATAAAATAATATGTTTATATTATTTTCAAACCGTGACTAATCTTATTAAATAATATATACGTTATATTATTTTGTATCGTTTTATACCTCGTGTGACGTTTCCAACCAATTAACAATATAATTGTTATATTATTTACCCACGTTTATATACTCGATTAAAAATAATATATTTATTATTTTTCCACATAAATGACCATTTAGTTAACCCTTCGAACCTAAAAATAATATATTAAATTATATTATTTTCATAACTTTTGTAAACGACTTTAACGTACGAATGTATTTAATTATTATTCGTTATTAACGTATGACACGTAACGCTTTTTCCTTAATGATTATATCAAGAAAGTTATATAATTCCGTAGACACGTTTGTCTACTCTTAAATCCTTAGAAAGCGTTAAGATATTCTAACTTCCGTGTCGTCGTCACAAATCCCATATGTCCCTAACTTATGTGTTATAATTATAGGGCATACGTAAGCCGTGCAGGCTAACATTTGAGATCCTAAATCTCATAATTGTGTGATACTACCTACTACGCAACGCAGGTGAGTTTCACGGCCCTTTTTTACTGTTTTTATTTGGGGGAGAAAACATGTCACAACCTTTTTGGTTTATTGTAATTCATATAATATCACTGTTGAGGCTAAGCGTAACACACTATCATGAAAAGTCCTCACACACATCGGACCGTTAATATGGTATGAACGGGGTAATTTTGGTAGTACTACTGGGTTTGACAAACCCCACCCGTGTTAGTCGCGCTAACTCGATTGGAGGTCGAACGGGTGTTATATTGACCTTAACACATTAGTCAGAGTTGATAGACCTGGCTGGAGGCAAACAAACAAACACACTGTCAGTTTCGGTTGCGAGCGCTTTAGCAAAACATGAATATAGGCATGCAACCTATTGATATGCATATTGAATGTACATAATCCGCAAACGCTTTACTTGAAATGATTGAAACCTGTGAACTCACCAACCTAGTGTTGACTCGTTTTCTTACATGTTTTCTCAGGTTGGCACTCAGGATCACATTAAGTCATGCATGTGTCTTGGACTCCAATTGAAATAATTATCTACTGAATAATATTTATCTTTTGTTTGTAATTGGACTTGGGCGCGTTGTTTTGCGCATTTATTTTCGTTTAACGCTTCCGCATATACACTCTGAACCTTGAACTTGTATGTTATTACATTTCAAGTCCCATATAGTGTCGTTTGAAGTAACTGATGTCTGAGATCCTGGTTTGTCACCTTCCAAAACGGTAAAACTCCGTTAGTGGAATTTGGGGGTGTGACACATGAATCGTGTGTGCAAACCATACCTTGATAGGTTCGTGATCGTTTTCATCGATGACATTTTAATCTGTTCCAAGACTAAAGCCGATCATGAGCAACATCTTAGATTGGTTTTGGATCTCTTGAAGAAAGAACAACTATATGCCAAATTCTCCAAATGTGAATTTTGGTTAAAAGAAGTTCAATTTCTTGGTCATATTGTCAACGACAAGGGTATTCATGTTGACCCTGCTAAGATCGAAACGATTAAGAATTGGAATGCCCCGAAGACTCCCACTGAAGTTCGTTCATTTCTTGGTCTTGCGGGATATTACCGTTGTTTCATCTCAAACTTCTCTAAGATTGCTGTCCCCCTTACCGCTTTGACCCACAAGGGTAAGACTTATGAATGGGGACCAAAACAAGAAGAAGCTTTTCAAACCCTCAAGCAAAAGTTGTGCAATGCTCCCATTTTGACTCTCCCTGATGGGAATGATGATCTAGTTGTCTACTGTGATGCTTCTAACCAAGGTCTCGGTTGTCTTCTCATGCAACGAGGCAAAGTAATCGCTTATGCATCAAGGCAACTTAAGATTCATGAGAAGAATTATACGACACACGATCTCGAGTTGGGTGCGGTCGTATTAGCATTGAAGATTTGGAGACATTATCTCTATGGCACGAAATGCGTGGTGTTCACCGACCACAAAGTCTTCAACATATCTTCAATCAAAAGGAACTCAATATGAGGCAACGACGTTGGGTTGAACTCCTTAACGACTATGACTGCGAGATTCGTTACCATCCCGGCAAAGCGAATGTTGTAGCCGACGCTTTGAGTCGAAAGGACCATGTTATGCTTCATTGTGCCCGAATTCAAACCGATATTCAAACCCGCATCTTAGAAGCTCAACACATCTCAGTCACCGAGGGTAACATGTATGAGGAAATGTCGTGTGGTGTTGAAGTCCTACTCGAATCAAAATCCAATGGCCTACTTTATTACTTGAAGCGTATTTGGATTCCCGATCGCGATGATCTCCGTACATTTCTCATGAACGAGGCTCACAAGACTCGTTATTCTATTCATCCTGGTGCGGATAAAATGTCCCAAGATCTTCGCCAACAATATTGGTGGCCCGGTATGAAAAAGGAAATTGCTCACTATGTTGCTAAATGTCTAACGTGTTCCAAAGTCAAAGCTGAACACCAACGTCCGTCCGGATTACTTGAACAACCGGAAATTCCCGTGTAGAAATGGGAGAACTTAGCCATGGATTTTATTACCAAACTCCCTCGCACCTCGAGTGGTTATGATAGCATTTGGGTAATCATTGATCGTCTCACCAAATCTGCTCATTTCTTGCCTATCCGTGAAGACTATCGGGTTGAGAAACTAGCCCGAATTTACATTGATGAAATTGTGAGCCGTCATGGTGTTCCCTTGAACATAATATCCGACCGAGATGCCCGGTTCACTTTTCTATTTTGGCAATCTCTCCAAACTGCTCTTGGCACACGATTGGATTTGAGCACGGCTTACCATCCTCAAACTGATGGTCAAACCGAGCGAACAATCCAAACACTTGAAGACATGCTTAGAGCTTGTGTAATCGATTTTGCTGGAAATTGGGATTCACATTTATCCCTCACTGAGTTCTCCTAAAATAATAGCTACCACACGAGTATCAACATGGCTCCATTTGAAGCTCTCTATGGTCGCAAGTGTCGTTCTCCTATCTGTTGGAACGAGATTGGTGAAGCACAAATCACCGGTCCTGAGCTAATTCAAGAAACATCCGACAAAATTATCCAAATCCGTGACAACATTCGAGTAGCGAGAAGTCGGCAAAAGAGTTATGCCGACAAACGACGAAAACCCTTAGAATTCCAAGTCGGTGACCTCGTTCTTCTTATGGTGTCGCCGTGGAAGGGTGTCATCCATTTTGGAAAGAAAGGCAAGTTAGCCCCTCACTATGTTGGTCCATTCAAAATCCTTGAAAGGATTGGGAAAGTGGATTACAAACTCGAGTTACCTCCATCTCTTGGCAATGTGCATCCTACATTTCATGTATCTAATCTAAAGAAATGTCTCGCTGATGAGAATCTCCATATACCACTTGATGACGTGCGCATTGACGAAACAATGCACTTCGTTGAGAAACCGGTAGAAATTATGGATCGTGAAATCAAGCAACTCAAGCGGAGTTGTATTCCTATTGTCAAAGTTCGTTGGGAGTCTAAGCGTGGTCCTAAATTCACTTGGGAACGAGAGGACCAAATGAAGCTCAAGTACCCCCATCTTTTTGCTGATTCAGTAGCCTCAACTAGTTAAATTTCGGGACGAAATTCCCTCAACTAGGGGATACTGTAACATCCATGTTTTTCCTGGTATTTCATATTGTGCAATAAATGACAATTTCAATCTAATGTTCACATTCAAAACGTTGTGTCACACCATTCACTATTTTCATGTGTAATTAAGGAGTATTATCATAATGTTAAAAGTACATACACACATTTTACATTGCTATAATAACAACTGAAACAAACCTACGCTATCTCACAAACTACAAGGACTAGTCTTGAAAATTATCAAAATATCACTTGGCATGGTCGCGCCATGACCTGGCACGTTCACGCCCCGTAAACAGAGTCGCGCCATGACCTGGCACGGTCGCGCCCCGTAAACACGGTCGCGCCGAGAACTGGCACGGTCATGCCTGAAACTCAGTTGAAACGTAAACACTGCCTTAATCACAAAGTCTGTTCAAGTCCGCGATTGTAACGTCTTTTATGCCGTTTACAGATTAATTCATCAATGACCAAACTCCTGAATAACCACAATTGCAATTAGAAACCCAAAACCGTCACTTAGTCATTTCTTTCTCTCAATCTCGTCCAATTCCGTATCACTCTCGAAATCAAACCTCTGCGCATGATCTTTAAGCTTCTGTGATCACATTCCTCACATCAATCGTGCCGGAATCCCATCAGAAGACGCTAAGGATCAACGCGCCGAAATTGGAACTCCGTTTAGTCGAACTCTACCAATTCGATATCATTTAAGGTAAGTAAACACATCCTCAGACTCATTTCAATCCCGTGAATGAAAGCCCTAATCTATTCAGGGCTCAAACAATCGAATTGAACACGAATAAAATCTAGGGTTCATTATATTTTAGTTTAATCGAACTACACCCTAGACACGATCTCCACTCAATTAAAGTACATGGATAGATTCTAAAACAATCAACAATCGAAAGCCCCATGAATTCACCCACTATTAATACAGGATTTAGACAAATTAGCTTCTGGAACATTCAGACACGGTCGTGCTAATCAATTAGCACGGTCGTGCCTCTTGGCCAGGCATGGTCGTGCCCCATGCCTAAGCACGGTCGAGCCCCGTGCCTAAGCGCGGTCGCGCCCCGTGCCTAAGCGCGGTCGCGCCATACATTTGACACGGTTGTGCTACCTTTGGTCAGAACCTATTTCTTCTGTTATTTTAATATAAACTCATTTTCTTTTATAAAAATTATTTTATAAAACTCCAAAGCCAGAATTGTTTTCATAATCTAAATTATCAACTTGGAAATATTAAACAAATTAATTAAGTCGTTTCTAATGGATTAAAAAGTAATAAATTTAAAATAAAAGTTTTACATATAATTGTTTTATTCAAACCTACACAAACTATTTATATTCTAATATATATTTAAAATGCCTCTTGACACATTTTCATGGACAACTAAATAAAAAGACTTAAATTATTATTTTAGTTAATTATTCAAATTAAACCTTAAGTCTTTCATTATTTAATTGAACTTACATTTTTCATTCAAATATAAACGTAAACATATACACCAACCCTTGTACAAATCCACACATTCACTCCTATCGAAGCCTTAGAATTCCCTTAGACATTATGCTAACTATTAATCCAAAGTTATACTATTTTACTCTAGGTCAAACTTAGTGATTAGCAAATCACTTGGATTATACAACACTCGTGCTAACTACTACATTTTGATACAAGTGAGTATTTCATAGCCCCTTTTACTCTTTTACACTTTTGGGGTGAAACATGAACTATGTACAAATTACATGTTTACATTTACACAAACAATACAAGTACAAATCCTATTTACATTCATGTGTGCAAATTTGAGCTTTATGCCCGAGTGGTAGTTGTGCTAACTTTTGTGAACACTTATGTGCAATCATTAACTATTCAAGCCGACGGTTTTCAATGATAGATCTATTGAGTCTGACAAACCCACCCAGATTGGGGTGATTGATACCGACAACACAATTTGCATGCTAGTTACAAATGTTTGATTGTACTTGGTTACACAATAGCTGCTCCCCATAAATGCCTTATTTATCATGTTATGTAAGGATTTGTTTTACAACTATATGCTATCTATATACAAACCTGTGTTATACTCACCAACTTTTTAGTTGACTTTATTTTATTAATGTTTCAGGTCCTAATATGTGAGATTGATCAAGATGTGTTACATATAGGCTTGGACTTAGTTAAAATAAATAAAGAACTTATGCATTTCAATTATGTTTCTTTTCTTGGATTTGGTTTTGTTTGAATGATTGTAATGGAATTTGAAGTTTAATATATTTCAATTTAGTCAACCTTGTGCTTATGAACAGTCTACATGTCCCGCCCCGATGATTCCGCCAACGGTCGGGGTGTGACAGTTGAAAATAAATCAACAAGTGATTTAATTAAAAAAAAAGGTGAATGTGGCAAAACCTAAAGAAAATCAGTTTCAAGTTTCAAAGCCTTATTTAGTGTATCATCCAGAAAGATGTATGTTCCAAAGAAACAAGGAGGTAGCGAGACTAGATCTACTGAAGGTTATTCATCAGGAAGTTCTTCAACTTCAACAAGGGTTCCTTACATCAGAGAATAGAAGGATAAGAGAGTTTGCTTTCATTGTAATGAGGTGGGGCATATAGTGCTATATTGTCCTTACAAAAACAAAGAGAAGAATTTTCTTATTTCAGAGAAAGTTACACCAACTGTTGTTCATGGTCAATCAAGAGTAGTGAAGATTCTACAAAGACCGAATATGAGAAAGCCTACATCTGATAATGTGAAGAAACAATCTGTCAAAAATTTTTTGCCTAAGCAGCATGTTAATAAACCTTTTGGGTTTAAGAAAGAGGTGACACAGCATGTTCATGATAGATTTTTTAATTCTAAACCAGAGTTTGTGCAATCTGGTGTTAGAAACAATGTTGTTTTTCATAAGTTTGTTGAGAATCCTAAAGTTGGATTAAAAAAGAATTCACAACCTGAGGTCAAACTTTCAAGACCTCAAAGGCGAAAAAGGAACAGACGGTTAAGAAATTTTTTTGAAAATGATCAATTTGAATATGAATTTCAAAATCAATCATTTTTTGATAAGAAAAAGAATATTTCAAAATCCAAAATGTCTGATTCTGATTTCCCTAAATCACCATGGGTAGATGATAATAGAGATTGTGAATTGCTGGAGGTTGTTTACTTTGATGCTAATGGAAGACCCAAGACCACAATGGCTTGGGTCCCCGTTTCTAACTGATTTCCTTTGTTTGTGTAGGGTCAACCAAGGAAGACTATCAAAAACAAATGGTATGTGGATAATGGTTGCTCCCGACATATGACAAGAAATATTCGTTTTCTTGAAGATGTTATTAAAATTGATGGAGGTTATGCGCTTTTACTGGTAATAAAGGCGGGTACATAACGGGTCAAGGAACGTTAAAGAATGAAAATGTGAAGTTTGAGAAAGTCAATTATGTTGAGCAACTCGAACATAATCTACTCAGTGTATCTCAAGTGTGTGATAAGAAGTTTTCATTTCATTTTAATGATGTTGAATGTTATATTCAAAAGCCGGGATTTGAAATACCTGAAGAATGGATTCTGATGAAGGCTCCGAGAATAAATGACACTTATATTTTAGACATGAGTGTTGCTACAACAATGGATTCAATTCCTACATGATTACAACAATGGATTCAATTCCTACATTCAGGTTAAGGCAGGTTATGATGATGGATGGTGATGCTGTGCAGCGGATGATATGAAGACTGGCATCCTGTTATGTTTAGCTTATATTATGTTTATGTAATAGACTATGTTACGATTCCGCATGTTGAACAATGTCACGATTATGTTTTAATGAAATTTTCCGCTGCGTTATTTTGTTATTCAAGTCTAAGAACTGTTTGTGAATGAGTAAATCCAACAAGTGAGGCCACCCGGGTTTGGGGCCTTACAAGTTGGTATCAGAGCAATAGTTTGAGAGATTTGGACACTCCAAGTGTCTAAACTTAAACTGTGAATGGGACCGAAAGCGGATGCCAGTACGGGTAATTCGTGTCACAGCATCAGGTTTGAAGGTAGTATATATTTACATATATAGTATGCCTCAGAAAGGGTTAGGTAAGGACTTGTGTTCTGATGGAATCACAAAGGTGGTCAAATAGAAATCGAAAGTTAGTGTAATGGTTAATTGTAGTTGGCCAGTGTATATTAACATCTTACAGTGCTTGTTGAATTCTATTTGTTAACTAGCGTGATGACATTGGATTCCTTGTCTTAAAGAACAAAATGGTGGGAAGAAAGAGCGGAAGGCGTGGTGGGGGCCGTACCAGCGGTCGTACCGGTGGTCGTAACGGTGGGCGCGGCAGGACCCCTGCACGCCAAGAGTACAGTGAAGAAGGAAGTGTTCACACTGAGCCAGAAGTTAGTATGCACGGGACTGAGCTAACTCATGTCGAAGAACAACAATTCACTTTTGAACCAGAAGTGAGAGTGGGTCTTGCACGCGAGTTCAATGAGTTGATGAAGATTTCCTTGCCAGGACTGTTGGCAGAATCGTTAAAGAAGGCTAGTGAGATGGGTGGGTCTAACATGGCGGTTGGTACCCCAAACACTCAACGCACCGCTTAACCGTGGTTGCGACTATAAGTCCTTTAAGGCATGCGACGCGCCGGTCCTTACTGGGAAGAAGGACGCGGTGGCTACTTTTGATTGGGTAATCCGTATGGAAGCTGCCATTCGGCTGAGCGAGTGTCGAGTAGATCAAGTTGTGAAGTTTGATGCTAACTCCTTGAGGGAGGAAGCATCCCACTGGTGGGAAGGTGTACGTCAAGCCAAAGGGGACGAGGCTGTGGATGCGATGATGTGGACTGATTTGAAAACTTTGGTGATCAAGAATTTATGTCCAAGGAATGAGATCTAAAAAGTAGAAAGGGAATTTCTGGGGATTAAGTCCGGAAGCATGACGCACCGGCAGTACACCACATGGTTCAACGAATTGGCACGTCTGGTGCCACACCTTGTCATGACTGAGGAAAGAAAGATTTCCTGTTACATTCAAGGGCTGCAGGACCAGGTCCGCACCTATGTTAAGGCAAACGCCCCTACTACCTATGATTCCATAGTAGAACTGAGCAGCGTGGTATTTGATGATCTGGCGCTAAATGTCATTGCCATTGAAGAGCCTAAGAAGAAGCTGAGTTTTCCCGCTAAGCGATCGGCTGGGAAGTTGTTTGGGGCTAGGGACAAATAGGCAAGGGTAGGCGAGATGGCAGTCTGTGGACAATGTGGGGTAATACATGCGGGCAAATGTAGGTTAGGGTCAAATATGTGCTTTAAATGCGGCAAGACCGGACACTACTCCGGTGAATGCCCGTAAGGCTTCAATTGCTACAATTGTGGGGAGAGTGGTCATATGAGCAGGGAATGCACCAAGCCAAGGATGGGTGAAGCCGAGAAAGGGAAAGGCCCGGAGAAGAAAGAAGAGAGGCCCCGAGCAAAGACTCGTGCTTACGCGCTGACGCAACACCAAGCCAGGGCAGACCCCGATGTGGCGTCAGGTACGTTCATCCTTGACAACAATTTTGATTATGTGTTATTTGATTCAGGTGCCAGTAAGAGTTTTATATCTGCGACTTTTTGTAAACGAGTGAAGTACACTGTCAGTAAGCTAGAAAGGGCCTTTAGCGTAGAAACCGCTGAGGGTAGAACTGCGAGAGTGACCAATGGAGTTGACAACTCCACGATAAAAATAGAAGGTCATAGGTTCCCTGTCAGATTGTTTGTTATGGTTTTGGGAGGGTTTGATTTCGTGTTGGGTATGGATTGGTTAACTACCAACGAAGCACAAATCATATGTAAACGAAAGATAATCCGACTCAAGGCTTCGGATGGTAGCAAAGTCGAGATGTTTGGAGATCGTGACGCCCCGATGCCCAACGTCATCTCGATGATTAAGGCAACAGATTACTTGAGGCGCGGATGCGAGACTTATCTGGTGTACGTGATTGACATGTATAAGGAAGTGAAGGAACTAGACGATGTACCCGTGGTACGCGAGTACCCGGAGGTGTTTCTAGAGGATTTGCCTGGAATATCACCCGACAGAGAGATTGAGTTCCGAATCGACTTAGTACCAGATGTCCAGCCCGTGGCTAAGGCTCCATATCAACTAGCACCAGTGAAGATGAAAGAACTTATAGCCCAATTAGACGAACTACTCGAGAGGGATTTATACGACCGAGCATCTCTCCTTGGGGTGCTCCGGTGTTGTTTGTTAAGAAGAAGAATGGTTCGATGAGAATGTGTATTGATTATCGCGAGTTGAACAAACGAACGGTGAAGAACAAGTACCCTTTGCCAAGGATCGATGACCTGTTCGATCAATTGCAAGGCTCAAGTTGGTTCTCAAGAATCGACCTTCGATCCGGGTACCATCAGTTGAAGGTGAGGGAAGAAGACATACCGAAAACTGCATTTCACACGCGTTATGGACATTTCGAGTTCCACGTAATGTATTTTAGATTGACGAACGCCCCCGCATCGTTCATGGATTTGATGAATAGAGTTTGTCGACCAATGCTGGATCGATCGGTAATCGTGTTCATCAATGATATCCTCATCTACTCCAAGAATGAAGGAGATCACATGTGTCACTTGAAGGAGGTATTGGAAGCTCTGAAGAAGGAAAAGTTGTATGCTAATTTCTCCAAATGTGCGTTCTGGATTAGGGAAGTCCAACTCCTAGGTCACGTCATTAACCCGAACGACATTATGGTTGACCCAGCAAAGATAATGACGGTAAGGGAATGGAATATTCCTAAGACGCCAACTGAAATCCGCAGTTTTTTGGGATTGGCAGGCTACTATCGGAGATTCATCCGGGATTTCTTGAAAATAGCTTCGCCATTGACAAAGTTGACTCGGAAGGAGGTAAAGTACGAATGGGGTTCGACCCAGGATGAGGCGTTTAAGGAATTGAAAGAGAAGCTAACCAAAGCTCCAGTCTTGGCCCTTCCCGATGACAATGAAGACTTAGTGGTATACTCTGACGCTTCGGGTAAAGGATTGAGGTGCGTGTTGATGCAACGCGGTAGAGTGATTGCATATGCGTCGCGGCAGTTGAAAGTTTACGAAGTCAACTATCCGACTCATGATTTGGAACTTGCTGCTGTCATATTTGCATTGAAAATTTGGAGGCACTACCTCTACGGGGTGAAGTTTACTATTTACCCCGACCACAAAAGTTTGAAGTACTTCTTCAAACAAAGAGAGCATAAGGCAGAGACGATGGTTGGAACTCCTGAAAGATTATGACTGTGAAATCATATACCATCCTCGAAAGGCAAACGTGGTGGCTGACGCTCTAAGCCGAAAGGATGTGTTTGCTCCTATTAAAGTGAAAGCTTGCCAGTTGGTGGTAACATCAGATGTGATGAGGGAAATTGAAAGAGATCAAGATGAAGCAGTTAAGGAAGAAAACATAAAGAAGGAAAGGATGGTTGGCCAACAGGACAAGTTGGAATATAACACCCTTGGTGTTAGGACACGTTTTAGACGGGTATGGATACCTATGGGTGGCGAGCTTAGAACTAAAATCTTGGATGAGGCTCATATGTCTCGGTACTCTATCCAACTTGGTACCAATAAAATGTACCAAGATCTGAGGAAGGAATACTGGTTGCCTGGAATGAAACACGAATTGACAAAGTACGTAAGCAAGTGCTTGACTTGCTCGCAAGTAAAGGCTGAACACCAGAAACCGTATGGAAAGATTCAACCACTTGATATACCAGAATGGAAGTGGGAACACGTTACCATGGACTTCATAACCAAGCTACCTCGCACAGCTAAAGGTCATGACCCTATTTGGGTAATTGTGGACCGTTTAACGAAGAGTGCTCATTTCCTACCTATTCGCGAGACGTTCTCGTCGAAAATGTTAGCGGAAGTATTTATTAACGAAGTAGTAGCATGGCATGGGATGCCTTTGACGATAGTATCTGACCGGGACACACGATTCACATCGAGGTTCTGGAAAATATTTCACGAGGCGATGGGAACGAGTCTTAATATCAGCACGACATAAAACGGATGGTCAGTTCGAAAGGACCATTCAAACATTAGAGGATATGCTTCGTGCTTGTATTATCGATTTTGGCGGCAGTTGGGACAGTCATCTGCCGTTAGCCGAATTCTCCTACAACAATAGTCATCACACGATGATAGGCATGCCGCCGTACGAAATGTTGTATGGGAGAAGATGCATGACCCCGGTTTGTTGGGGTGAGATTGGACAGAAGGAATTAGGAAGTATTGAAGTCGTAAGAGAAACGTCGAAAAGGTTTGATCAAATCAAAGCACGAATGAAGGCCGCACAAGATCGTCAGAAATCCTATGCGGATAAACGACGAAGGCCTATTGAGTTTGATGTTGGGGACAGAGTAATGTTGAAAGTGTCACCCTGGAAGGGGATCATACGTTTCAGGAAGAGAGGAAAGTTAAGTCCGAGGTTTGTCGGACCATTAAGGATAATGGCACGGGTTGGTGAATTCGCTTATCGGTTAGAGTTGCCTAATGAGTTAAGTGGGATTCATCCCACCTTCCATGTATCACACTTGCGAAAGTGTTTGGCGGATGAATCGGCTCACGTACCACTTACTGACATCGAGGTCGACAACAGCCTTAACTACATCAAAGAACCAGTGGCCATCTTAGGCGGAAAGGAGAAGCGTTTGCGTAATAAGATTATTCAATTGGTTAAAGTCCAATAGAAGCACCGAAAGGGATCGGAATCTACTTGGGAAACGGAGACGAAAATGAGGGAGTCGTACCCTCAACTATTTGATTTATGATAGGTTTCGGGGACGAAACCTATTGTAAGGGGGTAGACTTGTAACATCCCAAAAATAAAACGACAGTTATAATAACGGAATAAACGAACGAGGCATGACAGGCCGGGCCGAATGGGCCGGCGGGCTAGAAGGGGCGAACATAGGAGAGCCTCCCCTATAAATAGCCTAAGTCACACCCTTTCTCTCCTTTGCAACATCTAGAGAGAGAAACCGTAGAGAGAAAAAGTTGGCAGATCGACCCGAGATTTCAGCCAAGAGTTGCTCCATAGCTTGTGAGAAGAACCTCCGGATCAGAAGCTCGATATAGGTAACAATCTAGCCTACATCTGAGTTTTTGTTCGTTTTGGGGTTTTCGGGTTTTGGATGAAAAGGTAACGTTTTTATGGATGAAACTGGAAGAAAAACATAGATTTGAGTTCCTTAATGAAAAGCAAACGTTTTGAATGTAAACAAGTTCGGGATCTTGACGTGATCAGACCCGAATGCGAAAGTTAGGGTTTTTGCGGTGAAGCAAATCCTGCGTACTTATCAAGTACGCATGAAGAGGGTCCTGCGTACTTATCAAGTACGTATGAAGAGGGTCATGCGTACTTATCAAGTACGCATGAATGGGGTCCTGTGTACTTATTAAGTACGCATGAAGAGGGTCATGCGTACTTATCAAGTACGCATGAATGGGGTCCTGTGTACTTATTAAGTACGCATGAAGAGGGTCATGCGTACTTATCAAGTATGCATGAAGCAAAGTTTGCGCACTTACTAAGTACGCAAGAAAAAGGCCCTGCGCACTTGCCAAGTGCACAGGCATCAGGCTGTTTAGGTAAAGTCAGTATGTTTAGAAAGTTAAACCGTTAGAGTCAGGATTTGGTCTGATGTGTATTTAACTAATCAATTCAGATCGGAAGTGACGTTGTTAGACCTTTGTTTAGGACAACCCCGATTAGCTTATCCGGTGAGTTCTAAAAACCCTCTTTTAAATGTCTTGAATAATATTTTTGGGCTGGTGTGCATACGTAACGATGTGACTATTTTATAAAACGATGTTTATGAATGTTGTATGTGATGTTTTATAAAATGATGTTTATGAACGATGTTTTGGAAGGAAGGGTTTTGAATGAAGTGTTTATGAAATATTTTGCCAAAAGAAGTTTATGAAGTGTTTATGAATGAAGGAATGATTTTTAATAAAACGTACGAATGCTTTAACTGAAGTTTTGAAGTAAAAGAAGTGAATGTTTACAAATGTCACAAACGAACGAATCTGCCAATATTCCTTAGGGAATGAAGGTTATGGGTATGGGAAGTATGTTATGGGCCTTTACCTTTTAGGGGCCTTTGTGGCTGGCCAACTGTTGTATAACTAGGGTGATGACGGTCACCAAGGGGATTATTGTGATCCTTGAAGTTGGTACGATTTACCTTACAGCGTAGTCGTGCTTGAAGTTTGGTACTTGTGGCTTACGGGGTGCAGTGCTTGAAGTTTGGTACGTGTCATCCTTGTGATGCCATGCTTGAATTTTGGTGTTGAATAACCTAAGTATCGGGCCCTAGGAGTTCTTCACCCGAAGGAAATTACGGTGTTGATGTGCCTATTGGTGGTGATCTTTAGGTTATTCTACTAGTATGGGACGTTTTGATTTGACGGTTACGAGAAGGCGCATATTCGATATGTTCGTTGACTTATGTTTATGATGTTATGTTATGTTATTGCATGCTTTCGTACGCTTTTATTAATGAAGTTAAATGATATGTTTTTGGCAAATATTTGAAGTTAAGGTTTTATGAAAAGCCAGAACTCACCAGCGTAGCTGACTTTTTAGTATGCACATTCAGGTTAAGGTAGGTTATGATGATGGATGGTGATGCTTGGCAGCTTGACGAGTTACCCGGATGATATGAAGACTGGCATCCCGTTATGATTTGCTTATGTTATGTTTATGTAATAGACTATGTTACGCTTCCTCATGTTGAACAATGTCAGGATTATGTTTTAATGAAATTTTCCGCTGTGTTATTTTGATATTCAAGTCTAATAAATGTTTGTGAATGAGTAAATCAAACAAGTGAGGCCTCCCGGGTTTGGGGACTTACAGCATTCCTTGCAAGAAGGGCAAGCAACACAGGAAGTCTCACAAATCCAAGAAACAAAATTCTATTGTTATTCCTTTGGAGTTACTGCATATGGATTTGTTTGGACCGATAAGTATTCGAAGCATTAGAGGTAAATCATACTTTCTGGTGGTAACAGATGACTTCTTAAGATTTTCATGGGTTAAGTTTTTAGCAACAAAGTCTGAAACGGCAGAGACCGTTCAATACTAAATTTTTGGGTTGGAGAATCTTTTGAATCAGAAAGTCAGGCGTATCAGAAGTGACAATGGCAGCGAGTTCAAGAATGGCAAGATGGGATTCTTTTGTTTACAAAAGGGTATACATCATGAATGTATTGCGCCATATGTTCCTCAACAAAACGGTGTTGCTAAACGAAAGAACAGAACTCTGATTGAGTCAGCTAGAACAATGTTGGCGGATTCTATGCTACCGGTTACTTTTTGGGCTGAAGTTGTGAATACGACATGCCATGTCCTGAGTCGGGTTCTGACCGTCAAGCGACACAACAAGATGTGTTATGAGTTGTTAAATGGTCGAAAGCCTAATTTGAATTATCTTCTTCCTTTTGTAAATCCGTGTACTCTTCTGAAGATCCGGGATGTTTCTACTAAGTTTAGCGAAAAGGCGATCGAAGGAATTTTTCTGGGTTATGTTGCCAATTCGTTGAATAAAAGAGTGTATAACAAGGAAACACGACAGATCGAAGAATGGTTTCATATCGATTGTTCTAATCGATCTATTCCCCAGAAGGCGGTTGGTCCAGAATGGGCGTTTGATTATGACAGCTTGTTCAAGTCTTTTAATTTTGCTCCTGACTTATCTAATGAAGAAGTTGCATTACTATACAATTCATATCAAGGTGACCAAGATTGTGGTTTAATTTGCTCCAGTACTATTTGCAAAGAAGAAGGACGGCAGCATGCACATGCGCATTGACTACCGCGAATTGAACAACAGGACAGTAAAGAACAAATACCCACTACCTAGATTATCGACCTTTTTGATCAACTGCAAGGTGCGAGTTGGTTCTCAAAGATCGATCTTAGGTCGGGTTACCATCAGTTGAAAGTAAGAGAAGAAGACGTACCAAAGACCGCGTTGCGCACGTGTTATGGGCATTATGAGTTTCTCGTGATGTCCTTCGGATTGACCAACGCACCAGCAGCGTTCATGGACTTGATGAAAAGATTATGTCGAATAATGTTGGATCGATCAATGATAGTTTTTATAGACGACATACTGATATATTCGAAAAACGAGGGTGATCACCACTGTCACCTAAGAGAGGTTTTGGAGGTGCTAAAGCAGGAAAAGTTGTACGCAAAATTCTCCAAATGCACGTTCTGGCTTAGGGAAGTCCAATTCCTAGGTCATGTGATAAACCCAAACGGCATCATGGTAGATCCTGCGGAGATTGAGGCAGTAAAGGAATGGAACGTCTCGTAGACACCAACAGAGATACTAAGTTTTCTGAGATTGGCAGGCTACTATCGGAGGTTCATTCAAGATTTCTCAAGAATAGCCTCGCCACTAACTAAACTGACATGGAAGGAAGTAAAATATGAATGGGGTCCAACCCAAAACAACGCGTTTGAGGAACTTAAGACACGATTAACCTAAGCTCCAGTCTTGGCACTACCTAAGGGATATGAAGACTTGGTAGTCTACTCTGATGCTTCGGGTCAAGGTTTAGGTTATGTACTTATGCAACGGGGAAAGGTAATTGCTTACGCCAACTACCCAACTCACGATCTAGAGTTAGCTGCAGTAGTTTTCGCGTTGAAAATATGGAGGCACTATCTGTATGGAGTTAAATGCACCATTTACTCCGATCACAAATGCTTGAAGTACTTTTTTTGAACAAGAGTAATTAAACATGAGACAAAGGAGGTGGTTAGAGCTACTGAAAGACTATGATTGTGAGAAAGGAAGAATCGGCACATATCCGGATCAAAGCGTGTCAGCTGATTATAACGCCCGATTTGATTAGTGAAGTTTCAAAGGCACAAGATGAAGCACTATTAGAAAGAAATATAAAATGAGAAATAATTGAAGGACAACAAGGGAATTTGGATGCAAATGCATATGGAGTACGAACTAGGTTTGGCCGGATGTGGATACCTAAGATTAGCGAGCTTAGAGCCAAAATCCTCAATGAGGCCCATAAGTCTCGCTATTCTATCCATTCCGGGACAAACAAAATGTATCAAGACTTGAAGAAAGAGTACTGGTGGCCTGGCATGAAGAATGATGTGACTGAGTACGTGAACAAGTGCCTAACGTGTTCAGTAGTTAAGGCCGAGCACCAGAAACCATGCGGTAAAATGCAACCTTTACCAATACCGGAATGGAAGTGGGAGGAGATCACGATGGACTTCATTACCAAGCTACCACGAACAGCTAAACGCAATGATACCATTTGGGTGATCATCGACCGCTTGATGAAAAGTGCTCACTTCTTGCCAATACATGACACTTCTTCATCAGAAAAACTAGCAGAAATATTTATCAAGGAAATTGTGAGCAGACATGGTATGCCGCTATCGATTGTGTCCGACAGGGATACTAGATTCACATCAAGGTTTTGGAAGAAATTCAATAAATCGATGGGCACTAAACTGAACATCAGCACCGCTTACCACCCTCAAACCGATGGTCAATCTGAAAGGACCGTTCAGACCTTGGAGGACATGCTCCGGGATTGTATAATTGACTTCGGTGGGAGCTGGGACAACCATCTACCATTGGCAAAATTTTCATATAACAACAGCTATCACTCAACTATTGGCATGCCGCCATTTGAAATGTTGTATGGGAGGAGATCTAGGACCCCGGTTTGTTGGGGGGAAATTGGGCAGAAGGATTTTGCAAGTCTTGAAGTGGTCAAAGCTACTTCCGATAAATTTGATCAAATCAAGGCTCTAATGAAAGCCGCAAAAGACCAACAGAAATCGTACGTGGATAAGAGAAGAAGGGATTTAGAGTTTCAAGTAGGGGACATGGTACTGTTAAAGGTATCACCATGGAAAGGAATCATCCGATTCAGAAAACATGGCAAACTAAGTCCAAGGTTTGTCGAACCTTTCAAGATTTTAGCGAGAGTGGGTTAAGTTGCCTACAGACTCGACCTACCCGTTAAGCTTAGTGGAATACACCCTATGTTCCACGTGTCGCACTTACGCAAGTGCCTAGCTGACGACACAGCTCACATACCTTACGACGAGATCGAAGTGGATAATAGTCTAAATTATGTGGAGGAACCAATAGCCATTCTTGACCGAGCTGAGAAACGACTACGCAATAAGTCAATTCATTTAGTTAAAGTACAATGGAAGCACAGAAAATGGTCAGAAGCGACATGGGAGAAAGAAGACGAGATGAACGGACTATACCCTCAACTGTTTAACGTATAAACGGTTTTGAGGAAGAAACCTCTTTAATGAAGGTAGACTTGTAACATCCCAAAAATGGTAAATAAATAAATAACAACGCGATCGAGATTTAATCGTAAAAAATATGAAAGGAAAATGAATGAGCTTGGGCTCGACTCCAACGGGCCGAGGGAAACCCATGTATATAAAGGTCAAGATAGCCTCAAGCTTCCACCATTTGCAAAGTTAGAGGGGGAAAGGACAACTCGGGCCTAGAGAGAGAAAGTTGACGGATCGACCCGGAATTGAATGAGCACGTTACTACTGAGCTCATGAGCAAAACCTCCGAATCAGAATCCCAATCCAGGTAACGATTCGACCCTAAACCAAGTTTTTGTTTAATTTAGGATTTTCGGGTTTTAGCTAAATAAGTGACGTTTTTACGGATGAAACTTGAAAATAAGCTTAGGACTAGCATCTAGAATGAAAACCGCACGTTTTGAACAAAGAAAGTTGTAAGATTGGCATGATCAGGTTAGCATGCAAGAATTTCTGACTTGTTGGGGAAGAAGACTGTTCGACATGCAAACTTATCAACTTCGCCTGAAAAGGTTGAGGCGAACTTATCAAGTTCGCCTGACAAGTTCGCCTGGTAAGTTCGCTTATGGCCATCAAGAGGAGAACTTAGAATGTTCGCCTGATTATGTTCCCCTGATTATGTTTGCCTGATTAAGTTCGCTTGGTTAAGTTCGCTTGGTCAAGTCAGGCGAAGTTAGGCGAAGTTAGGACAAGTTCGCCTATATGTTCGCCTAGAATTTAGGCAGTGAACTTAGCCTTAAGTTCGCCTAGTTCAGCTGAAGTAAAAGTGTGTAATTTAAATTAGGTCTGATGTATGTGTAATTAACCATACCAGATCGTGTGTGGCACTCATTGGACCGCTGTTAGGACAGGACGAGACTAGCTCATCACGTGAGTTCTATGTGCCCCCTATATGTTATGTGCAAACCTTATTAAATGTTTTGGGGCTGAAGTGTATACGCTAAATGAATAAATGTTATGAATGCCAATGTGATCATACGTGATATATACATATATGTATCAAAATGAATGATGAGCAAAGAATGAAACGTATGATTATAAAGAATGAACGAAAGAATGACATAACTTGAATGAATGAAATCTTGCTTTAAATTTTATATATTGCATGTTATGAATGTATGTAAACGTTATGGACGATTCGATGACAACAACTACTTCGGTAGACGGACGACCACGTGACTATTTTGCAACCGGGACAAATACGTTCCTTCATCAGTTAAGACGTATGAAAGGCACTAATGGATGGTTGAAGCAAATGCCTTATTACATGTAGAACGGTTGCATACATGATAGCCGCGTGGGAAACGGATGCCTTCGGGCAGACGAGCGAATGAACGGACTACGATGGTAGGACGGGTTTTAGGCGGACGGAAAAAGGTTGCCGGACGGATTTATGTTACGACGGACGGTTTCTAGGGCCGGACGGTTTATGAAATGGACTACGACGGTAGTTCTCATGGCGTTTGTCTTTGTGACTCACGTAATCTCGTTAACGCGGAGTGCGGAATCATACCGTATTAACGTTTTGTATATCAATCGACAATAGAAACAATCATGTAAATAAACTTACTCTTTTATATCAACACACAAAGTTTACAGATTCTCAGAATTACACTCGTTCAAAGTCCCAATGCTGCTCTCGTATTCTACACTGAAACTGTAAACTCCTATTTATAGACACAAACCTACTATAGGCGAACTTAACAAGTTCGCTTCAAAGATCCTTAGGCGAACTTATTAAATTCGCCTCTAATAGGTTATGCGAACTTAACAAGTTCGCTCCTAAAGATGCTTAGGCGAACTTGTTAAGTTCGCCTCTCTAAGAACTTATACAGAATCTTATCAACAGTTACAAAACATGTCCTAACAGACTCCCCTTTAACTGTTGCTAACAATTCTATCAATTACAAGTCAAAGACTCTAAGACTAAGACATAATATCTTCAAGCTCGTTGTCACCCGAATATGCTCCAACAGACTCCCCCTTGACAACAGCTTTAGAAGATTGTCATCCGTCTTCAAATATCATCAAACACACTGTAGTCTTCGTCTTGTTCCTCTGCACTCTCTCTTTGTTTCTAGAAGAAAACTTGGGAGAAGAACCCCTTGTCAACTTCTGTCTGCAGTATTCAGTTTTTGCAAAGGAGAATAACCAAGAATAACCAACAATTAAGATTTCCATGGAAGCTGGAAAAATAAAATCTTTTTGATTTTTCAAACATAAGAAACACAAAATCTTTTTAGTTTTTCACTATATAAACTGAAATGTAAAATACAAAATCATATATTTTTGGTCGAACATCACGAGTAAGAAGATCATATCAGTATAAATGAGAAATCAATCACACATCTTGGATATAAAATCCATATAATATCAAATGGTATCCTATGTCATTCTTTCAAGCCTTGACCAATCAAACCAATATCTTTCAAGATTATCACACTCTATCTTTTCAAGACTTTCATATTGCATGTTATGATACGTGATAAACATTCAAAGAAAATAGGATCAGGCTATGACACACAAATTCAAATTGTCAATATTATAAGATTTGAAACTAAAGCATCTCATTCCCACTTTCTTGTGAGTTAAGGTACCATTTAAGTATGAAATACAACGTGTACCCCACTAGTATGCCAATAGAAAGTAAATGCACTATTTTCAAGACATATGAGATTTTACTAAAGATTATCCGAATTTCCAGAATGAGGAGACATCACATAGCACATGAATAAAAGAATCCAAATTGGATTGTATAGGAATCAATGAGATTCAGAATCGAATGATTCAATGTTTTGGCTTATATATGTGGAATCATAAGATTCAGGTACGTGGATCCAACTGTTACCTGGATTATGAATTCAATTGAATCAGTAAGAATGATTAATCAATATGATCCAAGGGCTAGTATATGTTTGACAGATGTTGTCAAGTACATATCTTGATTATACTTCAAATTGCATGCTTTTCGGGACATGGGCACTGAAGCAAATCGAATGAATAGTGCTAAGGACATAACCCAAAACTGATCTCATAGGAAAATCTTTATTAAAAGCTAATATTCTCTATCTGATAGTGATCTTTTAACACACACACTCAGGCATAAAATGGGTTCAAATCACAGTTGTAACATATGCAATTATGTTTTCACACTACTAATGGTTCAGTGACGCTTTTAGTCTACTTACAATTCAAATTGTATGCATACACAACACTATCATTTCCTATTTGTGCAGCCTCTGAAGTTTAGATCAAAACATATAATTCAGATATATTAACATAAAGCATCAACCAGTCAATCTAAGGTCATGTGTGAAAGAACATCTACAGATGTACTATCATCTCTTCTTTAACTTCAAGTAATGTCGATTTTATCTTTTTCAATTTGTTTGGCCTTTTCAAAATCTTTTTCAAAGAAAGTAAAACAAAAGAAAATATACCTTCCATGAAAACATTTTAAGAATAACATTTTACTTGGTTACTCAGGATTAAGCAAGTCAATCAATTAAAAACTCAAACAGATGTAATTCTGTAATTGAATGCCTTTTTCCTTTTGTCACCAACACAGTTCTGTACTCTCCCTGTCCTGTAAACTCCCTCTCAACTAGTCAAATGGTTGCATTAACGACTTTATGCTCATCATCGTCATCCTAAGTTTTAGGTTATAATTTGGACTTTGTAAAACTCTTTCCAAAACATTGTGTATGACATATTCTCCCCGTTGGGCATCAAGTTGTTGAATCAAATAGATTTCCAGTTATCAACAACTCTTTACTCTTGCAGATGTCATTCCCTATCATGTGCTTAGAAGAACCACTATCAACAACCAAAATGGTATTAATAGTCTCTCTTGGTAAATCCTGCACATCTAACAAGAAACATTAATTTGAAATTGGGACCCAAGCCATGGTAGTCATGGGTCGTCCATGTGTATCAAAATAATAAACCTCACTCCATTCACAATCGAATCTCTCATCATTTTTTGGAGATTGTTCCGACGATTCAGAAATAGAAACTTTAGATTTCCAAACATACTTCTGTTCATTAAGTTCTTTTTGCTTAAAAGATGAAGTGTTTGAACAATCATGTTCATTTGAAAAATGTTTAGATTGTGAAAACTCTTGTTATTCTAAAAGTTTTCTCAATCTTCTGTTTCTCCTCCGTCTTTGAGGTCTAGAAAGCCTAACCTAAGATTTTGAATTACCCTTTGGTGTATTACGAGGTTTAACCACATTTGGGTTAACATAAGGCTTACCATGAGTTCTAACCTTTTCTAGAGTAACATGTCGGTTACCTTTGGCGTTGTGAGGACAAGCAATCCTAATGTGACCCACAAGACCACAGTAAAAGCAAGATCTCTTCTCACTATATTCTCGCATATATGGAATCTTCACATGATAAGATGCACTTGAAGAAGATTCTCCTACATAAACTTATTTTGGCTTTATTTTCTCTGGAACTCCAGATTTTGCAACAGGTTTTGATTCAGGCTTCATCTTCTCAGGAACTACATGCTTTTTCCCTTTATTTTTGAAAGGACAGGTCACCACAATGTGTCCCATCTCATTACAATGAAAACATGTACACCTGTCTGTATAATCTCTGACATCTGGAACTCTCCTTGAATTTGAAGAACTTCCAAATGTATAATTTCCATATGAATTAGATTCAACATTTGAGTCTTCTTTCTTAATCTCTTTCGGTATCCCCTCTACCTTAGCTTCATCAAGATATTCATCATCACTCTCATCAGAATACACCATATCTTCACATGTAACTGGATTCACCTTCAAGACAGTCTTACGATCTAAATCCTCAACGTTTATAATCTCAGGTGTAACAGAATAATTTTCGTTGAATGGTGGAGGAACATAACCAATACCATTAGTTCCCTTCCCCTCTTTAGTATTATCATGATAATGTCTTAATAAGAATGATGAATTTCCAAATCTTTCTACGCAATCTGATAACCTCTGCTTTAGAATCAGCTAGTTCCTTATCTTTCTCAACAAGATCATTATTTCTTTTCTCAATTTCTGCAAAGGACATATCCAGGTGATATGCCTGCTCTTTGATCTTCAAAGTCAGAGAACTTATATCCCTCTTCAGTGATTCTATCCTTTCAATACACACATTTTCATTATCTTTTAATTTCTGATTTACCGTGTGCATGGATTTCATCACAAATGAGGTTTACGTTGTCATCCATAACCCTCATCATTTTATCCTTCACTGAAACACAGTTAGAACAAAACGTTTCAGAGTTAGAAACTATCTCAGGTTTTACTTCTAAAGAAGATGCACTAGGAGCCATGAATACGTCATCATCAGCTTCACCCTTCGGAGCAACAATGACAGGCTCTGCATCAGTTTCTAATTCACTCAGATCATCTTCAATTGTTTGAAAGCTTGCTTCACTCATCACATCAGTCTCAGTAGATTGAGTACTTTCACTAGAACGAATACTCTCACTATCAGTTAAATCTATAGAAGAATCACCTTGCTTCTCTAATACTTCTTTGATCAAGACCACAAATGCTTGAGAAGTTGCTTCACCCTTTTTCTTCAATGCTTCCCATAGATCTCTTGAAGTTGGACACTTCCCAAGACTATGAATGATTTCTTTTGGTAAAGAAATCGTTAAAGTTTCACACGTTTTCATCTCTCGATCAAACTTCTGCTTTTCTACTTTAGTAAGAGCAATCACTGATTTAGGAACATCACGAAATTCCAGAAAGTCAAAAGTAGGATGCACATATCCTTCTATTATTGGTCTCCAAAAATTTTCATCAGTTTCTGATACGAATTGTTTGAACCGGACTTTCCAGCTATGGTAATCTGATATGCACAAAAGCCTCGATGGCATAGTTTTAATCTCATTATCATCACATGAAATTGACATTTTGAAATTTTTGCGAAAATATCCGGAAAAATATTTCCCGCCAAAATACTCATTTTTAAAAATTTCAAAAATTCAAAATTTAAAAAATGATTCAAAACAACCATATAAGCTTTTCCTAAAAAAATTTTGAAATATTTTTTAATTTTTTTTATTTTTTTTAAGAACACAAGCTAAGTTCGCCTGATACTGCCTAAGCGAACTTAATAAGTTCGCCTGAACCTCACTGAGCGAACTTAACCCTAAGCAAACTTAATCCCAAGCGAACTTATTAAGTTCGCCTGCACACAATTTTAGCAAGTTCGCTTGCTTTAGAAGAATCAAAATCAAGAACAGCTTCAACCCAAAAACACGAACAAAAATTTACCAAAAATCTTCATATCTCACTGATTTGAAGGAATTAGACAAAATTGAACCGTAGGATTATGTATTTTATCAATTATAACACTTCTATCGGATGAATTTCCTCAAAATCCACTTCAAAATCACCAAATCAACAGCAAAATAAGTTTCAAGAACTTGAAAACTCCATGGATATAAATTTTTTTAAAGATGATCAATTTCTTGTCAATTTGCATACAAAACCATCTCAAATCACCAAGACTCATGAGTATAAGCTCTGATACCACTTGTAGGTCCACATGGCTCTTCTACGGATCGTTCTCGTGATAAGACGTATCGTTAACGCGGAGTGCGGAACCCTACCAAATCAACGATTGTATACGAAATAGACAATAGAAACAATCAGGTAAATAAAGCTTTCTCTTTGTATTCACAAACACAGAGTTTACAGATTCTCAGAATTACACTCTTTCAAAGTCCCTCTGTTGCTCTCGTTTTCTACACCGAAACTGTAAACTCCTATTTATAGACACAAACCTGCTATAGGCGAACATAACAAGTTCGATTCAAAGATACTTAGGCGAACTTATTAAGTTCGCCTCTAATAGGCTAGGCGAACTTAACAAGTTCGCTCCTAAAGATGCTTAGGCGAACTTGTTAAGTTCGCATCTCTAAGAACTTATACAGAATTTTATCAACAGTTACAAAAGATGTCCTAACAGACTCCCCTTTAACTGTAACATTTCGGAATTTAGTATTCCTATTTCAATTCAATGTAACGCAATTTCAAGTTCTATACTCGTGCAATGTCTCATTATTTTTTTCTTTCGCCGTAAAAATTTAATGCAATGATTCTATATAAATTCGCAAGTTTTACTAGATTATATACATTTAAACGCTATACAAGAAACTATTTGGTACAAACTTATCAAACCTGAAAAGTCAAGGACTAAAATTTAAAAATATCAAGAAACCCTAGTTAGCACGGTCGTGCTTCGTTCTAGCACGGTCGCGCCAAGTGCTTTGGCACGGTCGCTCGACCTTCTCTGGAACGATCGCGCCCGGTGCCTAGGCACGGTCGCGCCTCTCCTTGGCACGGTCGCGCCTGTGTACAGCTGAAACGTAACTGCAACTTTAATCACCCGATCGTTCGAATCCGTAACAGTCGTACGTTTCCTTTTCCCTTAACAATTGTATTACCACTTTTCAAATTCCAAACGCCTCAGTTCATTTCATTAATTCAAGAAAAACTCTCTCAATTCAAGAAAATTCTCCCAAGCTCTTTCGACCAGAATTACCTCAAGAAATCCGGTCAAGCGTTTTCCCAAAGCATCTCTGAATCATCCGAAGCCGCTGAAGCATTCGGAACCGCAGCAGAGGTAGCCGGAAGCCAGTCTTGCCGTCGCCGAAACTAAGTTCTACCATTCCCTATCGATTCGCTACTGTTCAGGTTAATTGAATCATCCCTCTCTTTCGTTTCGGTCCATGTAACAAAAGCCCTCTGTCAATTCGGGCTTTCATTACAGAAATCGTTCAGAACCAGAATCCTTTTTATAAGAAAAATGATTTAATCGGAATCGCTCCTAATCATGTTGTTAATACAATTAAAATATCTCAGAACACTCGTAATAACCCATAAATGAAAAGCCCTAACAATTCCACCAATTAAAATACAAGAATCTGTCAATTCGTGTCTGATTTGGAATAGACACGGTCGCGCTAATCATCTAGCGCGGTCGTGCCTCATTTAGCGCGGTCGTGGCCTCCTGAACAGACCTTGTCATGCCCTCTGGGTTAGTCCCTGTTGTGTCTAAAGATCATAGACACGACCGTGCCGGGCTAAGGCACGGTCGTGCCTGTCAAACTTGTCTAGATTGTGCTCCTGTTGATCAACCCGGTCGCGCCCCGACTAGCGCGGTCGCGCCCGTGGCTTGAGCACGATCGTGCCCTTCCGAGGCACGGTCGTGCTAGACTCAGAACTTTTAACAGAATTAAAATTTTTATATTTTAATCAGTAAATGTTTCAGATTTTATAAAAATATGTTTTCTGTATTTAAAAATAGATTAAAAGTTTAATCTTGGCATAAATGTAATTTATTGAAAAGTTTATAAAAAATTAAATTTATATTTATCATTCTTACACTTAAATGATATTTTAAATAATTAAGTTACAAAATTTATAAATAATGATGATTTATTCAATTTACATTTTAAATCAAAATCATTTATTTATTTATACTTAATTACAATTAATATTTACATTATTTCATAAACTATAGTTATACACTTATTTATTTAATTCAAACCTAATTAAATTGTTTCAAACATATTTTACCTCAAACTTTATATATTTTATCCAATACTTTTTAAATGCAAATCAATGGTTTTATATACAAAATCAACTTTCATTTTAGACTTAAACTTTATGCACCTATGTGATTCAATACATATTACTCTTTAGGTTAAAGTGTGCATTTCAAGGATCTTATTGCTATCTATATTCCTTGTTAGCTTCACTTCTATACCAAGTGAGTATTCACAACCCCTTTTTACTCTTTTACACTTTTGGGGTGAAACATGAACTTTATACAAATTACATGTTTACATTTACACAAACAACACAATTACAAATCCTATAACATTCATGTGTGCAATTTGAGCTTTATGCCCGAGGACTATTTGTGCTAACTTCTGCAAGCTATTATGTACAATCATTAACTATTCAAGCCGACGGTTTTCAATGATAGATCTATTGAGTCTGACAAACCCACCCAAGTGGAGGTGATTGATACCGACAACACAATTTGCATACTAGTTACTAAGGTTTGATTGTACTTGGTTACACAATAGCGGCTCCCCATAAATGCCTTATTTATCATGTTATGTAAAGGATTTTGGTTTACAAACTATATGCTATCTATGTACAAACTTGTGTTATACTCACCAACTTTTTAGTTGACTTTATTTTATTCATGTTTCAGGCCCCAATATGTGAGATTGATACAAGACGTGTTCAACATAGGACTTGGACTTAGCAATATGAATCAAGAATTTTATGAACTAATTATGTTTCTTGTTTGGAAATGATTTTGTACTTGGATTTTGTGTAATGGAAATTTGACGTTAATATATTTCGATTTAGTCAACCTTGTGCTATGAACAGTCTTACATGTCCCGCCCCGATGATTCCGCCATCGGTCGGGGTGTGACAGATTGGTATCAGAGCCTTGGTTATAGGGATTTAGGTTATTAGACATCTTGACCTAGACTATAACTTTAGGACACCCACTTATGTTATGCTTCATGATGTTGTGCTATGTGCTACATGCTATGTGCTACATGCTTACCATGATTAATTATTATTATATTTGCTACCTTCTTTGTTAGAAATGAATGACTTATTAGGATATTCTTAAATAATAATTAAATAAATAACATCCTTTCCTATGGCCTAAACCTCTTATTATTCTTATCTTCTTTTTCTATCTTTATCCTTTCTAAGCATGTGGAAAATTCTTGAAGCAAAAATCTTTAAATAAAATTTTTATTTCTTCGTTAAGGTTTTTAAACTTGTTAAATTATTTGTGGACACATGCAATCTGGAAGGGTGACACCTGTATTTTGGGTTTTCTCTCTAGGAAAGCATTTCGCATAAATCCCAATCAACCGAGGGACCCGTATGCTTTCCTGGGAATTCCCGAGATGAGTGTTTACCTATAGGCTAAAGCATGTCTCCTTGAAAATTATATGAGTTTAAATTAACCTTAATGTGCCATAGTAGTCAAGTGATTTTATCACTTGTGAGTACAATCCAAACTATGAATATCTATCTTTTATTTGGTTTTCTCATTCTATTAAATCCTAGCAATTCTCATAAGTTCTTACAATCTTTCTTGTCTTATGAAAATCTGTAGAATGCCTCCTCGTCGTGCTCCCGCCGCCAACGCCAACTCCGACATTGCTGCTATTCTTACCCAATTGGTGACACAACTCACCCAAGCCAATGGTGCCACTAATGGCAATGGTGGAAATGGAAGCAATAGTGGTAATAATGGTGGTAATGGTGGAAATGGTGGAAATAATCCATCTCAATGCACCTTCAAGCACTTCAATTCTTGCAATCCCCTAAAGTTTTATGGAACCGAAGGAGCTACTGGACTCCTTCAATGGTTTGAAAGTATTGAGAATACCTTTCTCAATAGTGACTGTCCCGACAACCTCCGCGTCCGTCATGCCACAAGTGTTCTCCAAAAGCAGGCACTTACTTGGTGGAATGGGGAGAAAAGGAATAGGGGTGTTGATGTAGCTATGGCCTTACCTTGGGATGAGGTCAAAAGGCTTATGACCGAGGAATTCTGTCCTCGAAATGAAGTGAAGAAGTTAGAGGCCGAATTTTGGGATCTTGCCCAAGATAGTGGGGAAAGCTTAGCATATACAACTCGGTTCCATGAGTTGAGTCTTCTAGTGCCCCACATGGTCACTCCTTTAGCCCGTTGTATCGAAAAGTATATTGGTGGGCTACCAAGACAAATTCAAGATACTGTCTTAGGTAGAAATCCTGCTACTCTGGAGGATGCTATTCGTCTATCTGCTACTTTGACTGATAATCATGTAAAAGCTGGGACTCTTACCAAAAAGGGTTCTAAGAAAGTTGCTGAAACCGTAACCACTTCTACCCACAACAAAGAAGCCACAACTGAACCCTCTCGCAATAACAAATAGAGGAAAGTTAGAAACTTTGCTGTGGTTACTCCTGCTGTACCCGTTAATCAAGTTGCACCCGTAGTTCAAGCACCGGCTAAAAAGCCATATGTTGGGATTTATCCTCTTTGTGCCACCTGCAATTTTCATCATCCTCAAAATATCCCATGTCGCCTTTGCACTCATTGTGGGATATATGGCCACACTATCAATATTTGTAGGGCCAAAGCTTTTGCGGGTCAAGTCAATCCACCGAACCAACCTAACCCGCGAGTGGCTAATCAAGGTGCTCCCGCCATTGCTAATAGGCGTGCTTGTTATGAGTGTGGTGACCCGAACCATTTTCGTAATCTATGTCCAAGACTTGCAAATGCTACACAAGGTGGAGCTCGTGGGCGTGCTTTCAACATTAACGCCAACGAAGCTCAAGCCAACAACGACGTGGTTAATGGTACGTTCCTTGTTAATAGTCAATATGCCTCCATTTTGTTCGATACCGGTGCCGATAAAAGTTTTGTGTCACTTAATTTTGAGCCTTTACTTGCAAAGACACGATCCCAATTAGAGAAAACCTTCACCGTTGAAATAGCAAATGGTGACTCCCTTATAATTGAGTCTTTTATCTATGATTGCTCTTTAGAACTTAATGATCATGCATTCCCAATCAACCTTATTCCAATGCCACTAGGAAGCTTTGACATTCTCATAGGTATGGATTGGCTATCAAATCATCATGCCGAAGTGATTTGCTTTGAAAAGTGCATCCGAATTCCGCTACCTTCGGGAGAAACCTTAAGGGTTTTTGGTGAAAAGCCTTGCAAGGGTCTTAAATTGATGTCTTGTACTACTGCTCAAAAGTACTTGCGAAAGAAGTACATCGCCTTCCTAGCTCATATTGTTCAAAAGGATGTCAAGGAGAAGAGTATCCAAGACATTCCCATTATTAGAGATTTTCCCGAAGTGTTTCCTAAAGATTTATCCGGTCTTCCTCCTGTTCGTCAAGTCGAGTTTCGTATTGATCTTATGCCCGGAGCTAACCCCGTTGCTAGAGCTCCTTATCGTCTTGCACCTTCCGAAATGCAAGAGCTCGCAAGTCAACTTCAAGAACTCTCCGACAAAATTCGCCCGAGTCATTCACCGTGGGGTGCACCCGTCTTATTTGTAAAGAAGAAGGATGGATCATTTTGCATGTGTATTGACTATCGCGAACTCAATAAGCTTACTATCAAGAATCGCTATCCTTTGCCTAGAATCGATGATCTCTTTGATCAACTTCAAGGTTCTACGTGTTTCTCGAAGATTGATCTTCGATCTGGTTATCATCAGCTCCGTGTTCAAGAAGATGACATTCCTAAGACTGCTTTCCGAACAAGGTATGGTCATTACGAGTTCATGGTTATGCCTTTTGGATTAACCAATGCACCCGCAGTTTTCATGGACCTCATGAATCGTGTGTGCAAACCGTACCTTGATAAATTCGTGATCGTTTTCATTGACGATATCTTAATCTATTCCAAGACTAAAACCGACCATGAAGAACACCTTAGATTGGTTTTGGACCTTTTAAAGAAAGAACAACTATATGCTAAGTTCTCCAATTGTGAATTTTGGTTAAAAGAAGTTCAATTTCTTGGTCACATCGTCAACGACAAGGGTATTCATGTTGATCCTGCTAAGATTGAAACGGTTAAGAATTGGAATGCCCCGAAGACTCCTACCGAAGTTCGTTCGTTCCTTGGTCTTGCGGGTTATTATCGTCGTTTCATCTCAAACTTCTCAAAGATTGCTGTCCCTCTTACCGCCTTGACCCATAAGGGTAAGACTTATGAATGGGGACCGAAACAAGAAGAAGCTTTTCAAACTCTTAAGCATAAGTTGTGCAATGCTCCCATTTTGACTCTTCCCGATGGAAATGATGATCTAGTTGTCTATTGTGATGCTTCTAATCAAGGTCTTGGTTGTGTCCTCATGCAATGAGGAAAAGTAATCGCATATGCATCAAGACAACTCAAAATTCATGAAAAGAATTATACGACGCACGATCTCGAGTTGGGTGCGGTCGTATTCGCGTTAAAGATTTGGAGACATTACTTATATGGCACGAAATGTGTGGTATTCACCGACCACAAAAGTCTTCAACATATCTTCAACCAAAAAGAACTCAATATGAGGCAACGACGATGGGTCGAACTCCTTAACGACTACGACTGCGAGATTCGTTACCATCCTGGCAAAGCGAATGTTGTAGCCGATGCTCTGAGTCGAAAGGACCATGTTATGCTTCATTGTGCCCGTATTCAGTCCGATATTCAAACCCGTATCTTGGAAGCTCAACACGTCTCGGTAACCGAGGGTAACATGTATGAAGAAATGTCGTGTGGTGTTGAACTTCTTCTTGAATCAAAACCCAATGGCTTACTACATTATTTGAACCGTATTTGGGTTCCCGATCGCGATGATCTCCGTGCTATTCTCATGAACGAGGCTCATAAGACTCGTTATTCTATTCATCCTGGTGCGGATAAAATGTACCAAGATCTTCGCCAACTTTATTGGTGGTCCGGTATGAAGAAGGACATTGCTCTTTATGTTGCCAAATGCTTAACTTGCTCCAAAGTCAAAGCCGAACATCAACGTCCTTCTGGTTTGCTTGAACAACCGGAAATTCCCGTGTGGAAATGGGAAAATTTAGCTATGGATTTCATTACCAAGCTCCCTCGCACCTCGAGTGGTTATGATAGTATTTGGGTGATCATTGATCGACTCACCAAATCTGCCCACTTCTTGCCTATTCGTGAAGACTTCAAAGTGGAGAAATTAGCCCGAATTTACATTGATGAAATTGTGAGCCGTCATGGCGTTCCCTTGAACATAATATCCGATAGAGACGCTCGGTTCACTTCTCGATTTTGGCAATCTCTCCAATCTGCTCTTGGTACTCGTTTGGATTTGAGCACGGCTTACCATCCCCAAACTGATGGTCAAACCGAGCGAACAATCCAAACTCTTGAAGACATGCTTAGAGCTTGTGTAATCGATTTTGGTGGCAATTGGGATTCACATTTATCCCTCGTTGAGTTTTCTTACAACAATAGCTACCACACAAGTATCAACATGGCTCCATTCGAAGCTCTCTATGGTCGCAAGTGTCGTTCTCCTATCTGTTGGAACGAGATTGGTGAAGCACAAATCACCGGTCCTGAGTTAATTCAAGAAACATCCGACAAGATTATTCAAATCCGTGACAATATTCGAGTAGCGAGGATTCGGCAAAAGAGTTATGCCGACAAGCGTCGAAAACCTTTGGAATTCCAAGTCGGTGATCTCGTTCTTCTTAAGGTATCTCCATGGAAGGGTGTGATCCGTTTCGGAAAGAAAGGCAAGTTATCGCCTCGTTATGTTGGTCCGTTCAAAATCCTTGAAAGGATTGGGAAAGTGGCTTACAAGCTCGAGTTACCTCCATCTCTTGGCAATGTGCATCCTACATTTCATATATCTAATCTAAAGAAGTGTCTCGCCGATGAAAATCTCCATATACCGCTTGACGACGTGCGCATTGATGAAAAGATGCACTTCGTTGAGAAACCGGTGGAAATTATGGATCGTGAAGTCAAGCAACTCAAGCGAAGTCGTATACCTATCGTTAAAGTTCGTTGGGAATCTAAGCGTGGTCCTGAGTTCACTTGGGAACGAGAAGACCAAATGAAGCTCAAGTACCCTCACCTTTTTACTAATAATGTTGTTTCCTCTAGCTAAATTTCGGGACGAAATTCTCTCAACATGGGGAGACTGTAACATTTCGGAATTTAGTATTCCTATTTCAATTCAATGTAACGCAATTTCAAGTTCTATACTCGTGCAATGTCTCATTATTTTTTTCTTTCGCCGTAAAAATTTAATGCAATGATTCTATATAAATTCGCAAGTTTTACTAGATTATATACATTTAAACGCTATACAAGAAACTATTTGGTACAAACTTATCAAACCTGAAAAGTCAAGGACTAAAATTTAAAAATATCAAGAAACCCTAGTTAGCACGGTCGTGCTTCGTTCTAGCACGGTCGCGCCAAGTGCTTTGGCACGGTCGCGCGACCTGCTCTGGAACGATCGCGCCCGGTGCCTAGGCACGGTCGCGCCTCTCCTTTGCACGGTCGCGCCTGTGTACAGCTGAAACGTAACTGCAACTTTAATCACCCGATCATTCGAATCCGTAACAGTCGTACGTTTCCCTTTCCCTTAACAATTGTATTACCACTTTTCAAATTCCAAACGTCTCAGTTCATTTCATTAATTCAAGAAAAACTCTCTCAATTCAAGAAAATTCTCCCAAGCTCTTTCGACAAGAATTACCTCAAGAAATCCGGTCAAGCGTTTTCCCAAAGCATCTCTGAATCATCCGAAGCCGCTGAAGCATTCGGAACCGCAGCAGAGGTAGCCGGAAGCCAGTCTTGCCGTCGCCGAAACTAAGTTCTACCATTCCCTATCGATTCGCTACTGTTCAGGTTAATTGAATCATCCCTCTCTTTCGTTTCGGTCCATGTAACAAAAGCCCTCTGTCAATTCGGACTTTCATTACAGAAATCGTTAAGAACCAGAATCCTTTTTATAAGAAAAATGATTTAATCGGAATCGCTCCTAATCATGTTGTTAATACAATTAAAATATCTCAGAACACTCGTAATAACCCATAAATGAAAAGCCCTAACAATTCCACCAATTAAAATACAAGAATCTGTCAATTCGTGTCTGATTTGGAATAGACAAGGTCGCGCTAATCATCTAGCGCGGCCGTGCCTCATTTAGCACGGTCGTGCCGATTAGCAGCGCGGTCGTGGCCTCCTGAACAGACCTTGTCATGCCCTCTGGGCTAGTCCCTGTTGTGTCTAAAGATCATAGACACGACCGTGCCGGGCTAAGGCACGGTCGTGCCTGTCAAACTTGTCTAGATTGTACTCCTGTTGATCAACCCGGTCGCGCCCCGACTAGCGCGGTCGCGCCCGTGGCTTGAGCACGATCGTGCCCTTCCGAGGCACGGTCGTGCTAGACTCAGAACTTTTAACATAATTAAAATTTTTATATTTTAATCAGTAAATGTTTCAGATTTTATAAAAATATGTTTTCTGTATTTAAAAATAGATTAAAAGTTTAATATTGGCATAAATGTAATTTATTGAAAAGTTTATAAAAAATTAAATTTATATTTATCATTCTTACACTTAAATGATATTTTAAATAATTAAGTTACAAAATTTATAAATAATGATGATTTATTCAATTTACATTTTAAATCAAAATCATTTATTTATTTATACTTAATTACAATTAATATTTACATTATTTCATAAACTATAGTTATACACTTATTTATTTAATTCAAACCTAATTAAATTGTTTCAAACATATTTTACCTCAAACTTTATATATTTTATCCAATACTTTTTAAATGCAAATCAATGGTTTTATATACAAATTCAACTTTCATTTTAGACTTAAACTTTATGCACCTATGTGATTCAATACATATTACTCTTTAGGTTAAAGTGTGCATTTCAAGGATCTTATTGCTATCTATATTCCTTGTTAGCTTCACTTCTATACCAAGTGAGTATTCACAACCCCTTTTTACTCTTTTACACTTTTGGGGTGAAACATGAACTTTATACAAATTACATGTTTACATTTACACAAACAACACAATTACAAATCCTATAACATTCATGTGTGCAATTTGAGCTTTATGCCCGAGGACTATTTGTGCTAACTTCTGCATGCTATTATGTACAATCATTAACTATTCAAGCCGACGGTTTTCAATGATAGATCTATTGAGTCTGACAAACCCACCCAAGTGGAGGTGATTGATACCGACAACACAGTTTGCATACTAGTTACTAAGGTTTGATTGTACTTGGTTACACAATAGCGGCTCCCCATAAATGCCTTATTTATCATGTTATGTAAAGGATTTTGGTTTACAAACTATATGCTATCTATGTACAAACTTGTGTTATACTCACCAACTTTTTAGTTGACTTTATTTTATTCATGTTTCAGGCCCCAATATGTGAGATTGATACAAGACGTGTTCAACATAGGACTTGGACTTAGCAATATGAATCAAGAATTTTATGAACTAATTATGTTTCTTGTTTGGAAATGATTTTGTACTTGGATTTTGTGTAATGGAAATTTGACGTTAATATATTTCGATTTAGTCAACCTTGTGCTATGAACAGTCTTACATGTCCCGCCCCGATGATTCCGCCATCGGTCGGGGTGTGACATTAACTGTTGCTAACAATTCTATCAATTACAAGTCAAAGACTCTAAGACTAAGACATAATATCTTCAAGCTCGTTGTCACCAGAATATGCTCCAACAACGGGTTGATCACCCATATATGTATGTCCAATGAATGTTCTCCCCAAAGTAAGTATGTATGTACATATGTATATACTCGGTATGAATGTTATGTGGGAACAGTAAAGCAAAGAATAAGCAAATGCACGTATATCATATATATATATATATATAACACTTAATGATAAGATAAATGTTATGTGATTGTTTTTAAACTAGAACTCACCAGCGTTAGCTGACTTTTAGTATACATTTCAGGTAAAGAAAGGAAGGGTCATGTGAAGGCGTGATGGTTACCCGGCAAGCGACTGACATCCCACTTTTATATATGTTAAGAAAATGCTATGTTTTAATTGTTAAGACTTCCGCTGTTATGTTATGTTATGAATTCAAATGGTGTTTGCTTCCGCTACTCTCAAATGTTTTTAATTTAAGTTCAGTATTTATGACTATGTTTATGAGTAAATCCAACAAGTGATGTTACCCGGGAAAGGGGCCTTACATTTTTATGAGATTTGATTCAGGCGTAGCTAGATGCGGCACTAGTCGTGCATATTCTAGTAGCTTGGTCATGTAATCTTGATGGTTAGAGCCAACCATTCTTAGGTTTAGGATTTTTAGTTCTATTTTCTCTATTTCATTGATAGGACAAAATTTTCTTTTGACTCGGTCTTTAAATGAGTCCCAACTCATTTCATATGTCATTTCTCTTCCTTTGGCGGATACACGGGCGTTCCACCATTCAAGAGCAAAGTTCTTGAAGAGGTTAGAGGCATATAGGACCTTTCTTCTTCGGCACATTTACTTATGGCCAAGACTGATTCTGTCTTTTCTATCCATCATAGTATTGCTACTCCTCCTTCCTTTCCAAGGAAGTCATATGGCTTACAAGCTTGGAAAGTCTTGTATGAGCAACCCATGTGTTTACTCTTTTTGTGATGCGGTTTGTAAATGTCCGCATAGCTGTCACTTGAGGAATAGTGTTCCTTATTTTCGGGTTCTCTTGGTTTTGGAACTTTGATGGGTATGAGTTTTTGAATGTTCCCTTCTCACGGAAATAGTGTGGTTTGATTCGTTATGCTCAGAGTTATGAAGCGTATGCTCCATTTATTTTCCTTTATTTTTGGCCTTGGCATTTGCAGCATGAGCCTTTTCAAATGCCTCTAGCATTGTTGGAATTGCATTCTCAATTCATTTGTTTATCATTTTCTGCATTTCTGCAGCTTGGGCCTCTTTTTCTAAGGCATCTTCAGCTTGTTTCTTTCGACCACGCGTATGTGTGGATGGTCCAGTTCTTATTGACATTCTAGATGAAATTCATAATATTCATTAGAAGTTGAAGATCTTTTTGATAAGGGAGATACAAGATTTTTATTATTTTCAAACTTCAAAATACAATATGGAAATTGAAAATAACATAGATAAGACATATTCTAACGACCCCTAGCTCTAATCAACGCTTGTTGTAGAGCGGCCATCTTGGCGTCTTTTTCAGCTTCAATCCTTTCTAATTAAGCTATGCGAGCTTGCATTGTTGCAATCCTTTCTTCTCCCGGGGTTTCCTCGTTAGTCCGGGGAGTATGGATTGGATGGTCCAGTTCTTATTGACATTCTAGATGAAATACATAATATTCATTAGAATCTGAAGATCTTTTTGATAAGGGAGATACAAGATTTTTATTATTTTCAAACTTCAAAATACAATATAGTAATTGAAAATAACATAGATAAGACATATTCTAACGACCCCTAGCTCTAATCAACGCTTGTTGTAGAGCGGCCATCTTGGCGTCTTTTTCAGCTTCAATCCTTTCTAATTCAGCTACGCGAGCTTGCATTGTTGCAATCCTTTCTTCTCCCGGGGTTTCCTCGTTAGTCCAGGGAGTATGGATTGGTGTAGGATTGGTGGAATGGTAAGTTCCATAGGGTCTGTTGGAGTCAGCCCTTTCCTCACCTTTCAAAGTGTAGTGGTGTTCATACGGGATTTCAGGTGGTTCCTCTAGGTAGCTATAATTGTTTACGTAGGTTTGGTTATAGATTTCGAGTGTTGGAGCGGTGTAATAGCTCATTGGGGTTTCATAGAAATTTTTTGATGTTTCTACTTCTCCTATATTTTTGAAAGGTTCCACTAGTGTATTCGGAATTTGTTCCAGAATAGGATTCAGTTGAGTTTGTGTTTCGTTCGCTATTTCCAAGTTGTGTGTATTTATGAATGTAGTTAGGTCCTTTTCCCTTTCCTGCCATTCTAGAAAAATGAAAGGAAAATAAATACTTTTATTAATAGGGTAAAACGATTACAAGATTTTATTTGGGTTACATAAAAATAACATAAAAACGATAGTAGGACGCCTATTTCATTAAGGTTTTCCCTTGAAACCAAATTCTTTTGGCGAAGGACTTATGCTCCTTGTCCTTTTGGGTCTCTATCAATACCTCCCTAGTCAAGATAAGCTATTTCTTGACCTGATCGGTTTCACGCAGCGACCGACCGAGACACTCTATTGGAGATCCTGGTGTGGATGCGGGATATCCAAATTTCGGTGGAGGGTCTCTTAGTCCTAAGACTATGTCGTTGTAGACATTATCGTAGGTGGGAGTAGGTTTATGTTTCAAGGTAGCTCGTGAGCTAGAGTCCTCAGGTATAGTGTTAGGATCGTCAAATGTGGCCTCAAATCCAGCCATAAGATCGTATTCATCCTGGATATAGGGATCAATGAACTGTGGATGATTTGCATAATCGATGTACGATCCAGAACTTCCGGAGTAGGCTCTTATGGAACTTGTGTTAGCGTAATTTCCATCGGTGTCCGAATTATTACTCATGTATGGACCCGATATGAAAAGATAGTAGAGGTAATCATCAAACGGTTCATAACTAAAGTAGAGGAAGGAATCCTTTGGATTTGGAACTTTCGTAGTTTTGCAGATTTTTATAGATTTCCTCTAAACTATCTCCTGTGATGGAAATCTTCTCAACAGGCTCTTTCACCCTCATTTGAGGTTTAGTGGCCTTCTTGCTAGATACTGCCTCAAATAGATTAGTGGAAGGGGGATACATGGGCGGTGGAGGTGTTTGAGGTGGAGAGTAGTTTGGTGGAGGAGGTACTAGGTAATGTGGTGATGTACATCTGTAGTTACTAAAGTCAGAGCCACCCATTTGGCTCAGGTGATCTGATTCGTATTCCTCCTTTATTGGAGCCTTTGGCAGAGTATGATACCATGAGAAGTTTCCTACTTCCATGGGCGCGTATGAATTTTCCATTGATTCTTGTTTAACAATAACTTTAGAGTTATCGTAGCTATGGTATCCTTGTCCTCCTGACATAATACTACTTGCATGTTTTGACATTATCAGCTTAAAGGCAAGTGTCTACCTACTTTTGCTTAGTAGGCAAGTCATTGCTTAATCTGGTTAGAGCTTAGATACTAATCCCAAGTATCTAATTCTCTAAAACCTCGGTCTCTGATAGCAACCAATGTCACACCCCGCCCCGGGCACCCCGAGACGTTACCCGGCTGCGACGTCAGTTGGCACCTTCTGTACCTGCTTTGATTTTAGAGTTTGTTTTTGTGCAGCGGAATAACGTTTGAAAATGGATCGTTTCATCTCAACCTCAAAGGTTGGTTTTGTAAATACCAAAATCTCATCGTGTAGACAAATATTATCCTTATTTAAATAACTGGGTTTGAAAACCCGGACGTTTGTACATTTTATTTCAAATCAAAACTCTGACGCAAAGTCAGTAGGATTACAAGGAGGTAATCTGCCTAAGGAAAACATAGTCCTTCGGTCACCTAACCTTTTTTACTCTTCAGGGTCTTTTTGTGCAATGCACGACCTGTAATAACATATATTCTGTTGCACCGGGTATAGGTGTGTGGCCTGACCCGACTGTGCAACAAAACTGTCATCGGGACTTAGGCCGTAGTCGGTCCCGGTATGATGAGGTCATTTCATTCTTTTCCTAAAAACATTTGAAAATGAACGTCAACTACAGGCTCGTGAATACTTTATGACCTAAAATCATTTTCATAAACATGGCAAAACAGTTTAATTAAACAGTTAAACATTTCATGTGTGGATTTTAGTGATCACATCACTTTCTTCCGATTTATCCATTTGTAGACATTGGACAAGTACTCGGGGGCTACGTGGCCAAACTGGCACATCTGCGTTTTACGCAATCACCCGACATACAAGCCAACCCCGCCCGGCCCAACTGGATCCGGAGCGAGTATAAATATTTGATCAAACTTTACGTACACTTCTTGGTTAATCATATCCCCAGGGGTAGAACCCCTAATTCTGGGATTTAATCTTGTCCATAAGGATTGAACTCAATCCCTAATTCTGGGACTATTATGAGTAAATATTTAATTATCGTGTTTTGCCCTTTTTTCGTAAACGTAAATCATTTGATCGTTTTGCGTGAAGGTGCCTATAGCACAATCAATAAATCTTTTTGAAAAGCTCGTTCTCACCATGAGAATCTGTATCTTTGATATAGACGAGTATTCACCTTTAGTTTGAAGTCGGAGATCGAAGGATAATAATTTTAGTGCTAACTAGCTCTTAGAATTGACTCTTAGGGCTCTAGCACCTTAACTTGCACTTCTATGAGTTCCTCGGGTTTCTCCGGCTCTTAAATGCTCGAGTCCGGTTGATAAGCGAACGTCGGTCGAATAGGGAGGAGCGCCTCGGGACTCGGGACAGCTAAAGGGCTCGAGAAAGGCTCGGTAGCAGAGGGGGTTCGAGAGTGAAGGTGTGGAAAATGAAATGCCAATGCTCCTGTATTTATAGGCTGATAACGGCCTCAAGTCGGACCATTATCCAGGGGATATCGGTCCGATATGCCTCCATTGTCCCGCAAGCACGCCACATGGAAGCCATGTAATTCCGGAGAACCACCCATCTATGTCGGACCGAGTAAGCAAGCCATGTCAGTCTGACATCCGTCCACGCGTTCGATTGCTGACGCATGCCCTACACGTGTCTCGACACGTGTCTGGTGCAGAAGGTTTCTAGGGGTTTGCATTGCGGACCATTTTCTAGACCATGTCGGTCCGACATCTAATTTCTTCCTATATCGGACCGATACCTAAGTGCATGTCGGTCCGAAATCCAACTTCTTCCTATATCAGACCGATACCCGATATCTCCTATCATTCAGAATTTCTTATTTTATTTTCTGACTTTTGGGTTCTCATTAACTCACGTTATTTCTTATGAGCTCCGGGCATAAATTGAGATCGGAAATTTGACAGGTGTTATATTAAGTCATGTGTACTTAATAAGTACACAGAAGTTAAAGCTTGCGCACTTGACAAGTACGCAAGACCTCTGTGTGTGGGGTATTTATACGGGTGTTAGTCATTTTCACAGTAATTTCATTCAAAGTCAAAGAGACCACTGTTGTATACCTCCTGTTCAAATTTACTCAGAAATTTCATGTGTTCCAAAGAGACTTTTCATCCCGATCATAGTTTCATCTACACCTAACTAACACTTGGTGAGAATCACAGACCATTCCATCCACAAAGTTTCCTAATTTGGACCGATTCTTTGAATATTTGGACCGAGGGTTTTGATGATACATTTTGGACCGATTTCGGATGTTCTTAAGTGAAATTGAGACCTGAAACTTGTTTAATATCATTAATCGAAGCCCTTGTATACCAAATTGGTCCTGAACAGTGTTTGTTTTTGGTTTTGACCCCTTGAAAGGCCGTAGTTTTGCGTCAGACCAAGGAAAGGTCAAAATGACCAGGTTTGAGCATAGCATTGGTGTTGGTTTTGCTCCCATAGATCCTAAACATGTTTTTTGACCTTGTGGTGACCACTATCATCAGCTAAAACATTCATTTGTTGAGTTTACGATTTTGAAAAATGTCTAAGTGAAGGTGTTCCTGCGTACTTAGTAAGTATGCATGAAGCAACTCATGCGAACTTACTAAGTACGCAAGACCATAACCCTGCGTACTTACTAAGTACGCAGGAGGTGCATTTTTGAAATTTCTCTAAGTCTGGAACTCAGTTCAATGTGCACGTGCTATACCATATCATGTTTGTTCCATTCCAATGATTCTACACATTCTAATGTTGTTTAACTTGTGTTTTTGTAGTAATGGCTCATGCATTACCAATGAATTCAATCTGTTAGCACTCACTTACCCAGAGTGGAAGGGTGCTGCCCTTGAGTACCGACAGATTGTGGACTTTCTAAACAGAACTAAGATAAGCTACGCTATCTCTGCTGATCCGATTGTCTCTAGACCATACATGGAGCCGTTCTGGAATTCTGCTGATCATGACTACACGGTAACGCCAAACGTCATAGGAGCTACTATGGCAGGTCATAAGATTACCATTTCAGAAGACACTATCCGAAGATTTCTACAGTTTTGGGATTTACCTACTGATCTGATAGCTTACCCTGACTACTTTGTTGATGTCTACTGGAGACAAAGGATGGGATATGTTGGCAGAACAGACTACGCCTCTTACAAGAAGATGTGGGTACTTGATCAGTGGCGTTACTTTGCACACGGCATGATCATGTGCCTATCTGCAAGGAAGGCGGGAAAAGATGCTATGGGTCATGACTTGGCAGCCACAATGGTTGGCCCATCTCTGAATTGTAAGGCCCCAAACCCAGGAGGCCTCACGTGTTGGATTTACTCATTTACAAACAATTCTTAAACTTGAATATCAAAATAACGCAGCGGAAAATTTCATTAAAACATAATCATAACATTGTTCAACATGCGAAAGCGTAACATAATCTAATACATAAACATAACATAAGCTAATCATAACGGGATGCCAGTCTTCATATCATTCGGGTAACTCATCAAGCCGCCCAGCATCACCGCCCATCATCATAACCTGCCTTAACCTGAATGTGCATACTAAAAAGTCAGCAACGCTGGTGAGTTCTAGCATTACATAAAACCTTAACATAAACATTTTGCCAAAAATATAACATACATTTATTTAACAAAAGCGTACGTAAAACATGCAATAACTTAACATCATCATAACATCGTAACATAGCATCGTATCATAAGTCAACATGAACCGAATCTGCGCCTTCTCGTAACCGTCAATTTCCATACATCGCATACCAACGGGTGAACTTAAGGCTTGTTACCTCTAAGTCATCCGTCACCCAGGTCTCCTAATGCTCGTTACCTCTAGGTGGACCAAACATATGTCTCCTAAGGCTCGTTACCTCTAGGTAGACAGAACATAACTTAGGCACTATTTCCCCGCAAGGAATAGTACCTTCCATCGGGATCCGGGTAATCCCATGGGCAACCATCGTCACCCCATCCTTAACCAGTTGTATAACCGTTAGGCAGCCACAAAGGCCCCCCGTAAGGGTAAGGATAATACATACATACCCTAGCTACCGTAGGAACTCGTGGCAGATTCGTTCATTCGTGACTTTCATAAAACCTTTACTCATTTTAGTTAAAGCATTCGTACATTTTATTAAACAAAGCATCATCTCTTTCGTAAACTTCATTTGGCAAAACATTTCAAAAACATCATCTCATAAACATCGTTTCGTAAAACATCATTTCGTAAACATTGTTTCGTAAAACATCATTTCCTATGTATGCACACCAGCCCAAAAATATTAATTAAAGCATTTAAGAAGGGCTTCTAGAACTCACCTGATAAGCTAAATATGAGTTTTCCAAAACAAAGGTCCAACAACGTCACTTCCGATCTGAATTGATTAGTTAAGTTCACATTAGACCTAATCCCGACTCTAACGGTTTACTCGTTATATTTTAGGCGAACATACTGACTTCACTGACCAGCTATATATATCCATAGACCTAATGCCTGTGCACTTAGCAAGTGCGTAGGGCCTTGTTCTTGCGTACTTAATAAGTACGCAGACTTCGCTTCTTGCGTACTTGATAAGTACACAGACTTTGCTTCATGCGTACTTGATAAGTAAGCAGGCTTTGCTTCTTGCGCACTTGATAAGTACGCAGGACCTACTAGCGGCCAACCTTCTTCCCCACAAAAACCCTAACTTTTTGCTTGAAGATCCGACCTCGTCAAGATCCGAACTTTTTACGTTCAAAATGTTTGCTTTTCATTCTAGATGCTAGATCTATGTTTATATTCAAGTTTCATACGTAAAAATGTCATCTTTTTATCCAAAACCTGAAAACCCCAAAACGAACAAAAACTCAGATCTAGATCAGATCGTTACCTGAATCGAGCTTATGATTCAGAGGTCTTGCTCACGAGCTCAGTAGTAACACTTTCCATCAATCTCGGGTCGATCCGCCAACTTTCTCTCTACAGTTTCTCTCTCTGGAATGAGTAAATGAGAGAATGAGGAGGGTTTGGCTATTTATAGGGAGGCTCATCTCCCTTGTTTGCCATCCTCATCCGCGCCAGCCCCATCCGGCCCGGCCCATCCCATCGTGTCTCGCTTGTTTATTCGGCTCGTTCTCTCATTCAAACCCATTATTATAACTGTCGTTTTATTTTTTGGGATGTTACAAGTCTACCCCCCTTACAATAGGTTTTGTCCCTGAAACCTATCATAAGTCAAATAGTTAAGGGTACGACTCCCTCATTTCCGTCTCCGTTTCCCAAGTGGCTTCTGATCCCTTTCATTGTTTCCGTTGGACTTTAACCAATTGGATTATTTTATTACGTAAACGTTTTTCCTTCCGATCTAGGATGGCCATGGGTTCTTCGATGTAGTTAAGGCTGTTGTCGACCTCAATTTCAGTAAGTGGTACGTGAGCCGATTCATCCGCCAAACACTTTCGCAAGTGTGATACATGGAAGGCAACCCCTGCCATTATCCTGAATGGTCCGACAAACCTCGGACTTAACTTTCCTCTCTTCCTGAATCGTATGATTCCCTTCCACACGACACTTTCAACATTACTCTGTCCCTAACATCAAACTCAATAGGCCTTTGTCGTTTATCCGCATAAGATTTCGGACGATCTTGTGTGGCCTTCATTCGTGCTTTGATTTGATCAAACCTTTCTGACGTTTCTCTTACGACTTCAAGACTTCCTTACTCCTTCTGCCCAATCTCACCCCAACAAACCGGGGTCCTGCATCTTCTCCCACACAACATTTTGTAAGCCGGCATGCCTATCGTCGTGTGATAACTGTTGTTATAGGAGAATTCGGCTAACGGCAGATGACTGTCCCAACTGCCGCCAAAATCGATAATACAAGCACGAAGCATATCCTCTAATGTCTGAATGGTCCTTTCGGACTGACCATCCGTTTGTGGGTGGTATGCCGTACTAATATTGAGTCTCGTGCCCATTGCCTCGTGAAATCTTTTCCAGAACTTCGATGTGAATCGTGTGTCCTGGTCAGATACGATCGTCAAAGGCATCCCATGCCGTGCTACTACTTCGTTAATAAATACATCCGCTAACCTTTTCGATGAGAACGTCTAGCGAATAGGTAGGAAATGAGCACTCTTCGTTAAACGGTCCACAATTATCTAGATGTTGTCAAGACCTTTAGCTGTGCGAGGTAGCTTGGTTATGAAGTCCATGGTATTGTGTTCCCACTTCTATTCTGGTATATCGAGCGGTTGAATCTTTCCATATGGTTTCTAGTGTTCGGCCTTTACTTGCGAACAAGTCAGACACTTGCTTACGTATTTCGTCACCTCTTGCTTCATCCCAGGCCACCAGTATTCCTTACTCAAATCTTGGTACATTATGTTGCTACCAGTATGGATAGAGTAACGAGACATATGAGCCTCATCTAAGATCTTGGTTCTAAGCTCGCCACCCATAGGTATCCATACTCATCCAAAACGTGTCCTAACACCAAGGGTGTTATATTCCACCTTGTCCTGTTGGCCAAACATCCTTTCCTTCTTTATGTTTTCCATTTTAAGTGCCTCATCTTTAGCCATTTCAATTTCCCTCATCACATCTGATGTTACCACCAGTTGGCAAGCTTTCACTCTAATAGAAGTAGGCACATCCTTTCTGCTTATAGCGTCAGCCACCACGTTTACCTTTCCGGGATGGTATATGATTTCACAGTCATAATCTTTCAGGAGTTCCAACCATCGTCTCTACCTCATATTATGCTCCCTTTGTTCGAAGAAGTACTTCAAACTTCTGTGGTCGGAGTAAGTAGTAAACTTCACCCCGTAAAGGTAGTGCCTCCAGATTTTTAATGCGAATACGACAACAGCATGTTCCAAATCGTGAGTCAGATAATTAACTTCATGAACCTTCAACTATCGTGATGCATACACGATCACTCTCCCACGTTGCATCAGCACGCACCCCAATCCCAGACCCGAAGCGTCAGAGTATACCACCAAGTCTTCATTGCCCTCGGGAAGGGCCAAGACTTGAGCTTGGGTTAGCTTCTCCTTTAATTCCTTAAACTCCTCATCCTGTGTCGAACCCCATTCGTACTTCACCTCCTTCTGAGTCAGCTTTGTTAATGACGAAGCTATTTTTGAGAAATCCTGGATAAATCTCCCATAGTAGCCTGCCAATCCCAAGAAAGTGCAGATTTCAGTTGGCGTCTTAGGAATATCCCAATCTCTTACCATCATTATCTTTGCTGGGTCGACCATAATGCCGTTCGGGTTAATGACGTGACCGAGGAATTGGACTTCCCTAAGCCAAAACGCGCATTTGGAGAACTTAGCATACAACTTCTCCTTCTTTAGAGCTTCCAACACTTCCTTCAAGTGACATACGTGATCACCCTCATTCTTGGAGTAGATGAGGATATCATCGATGAACACTATTACCGATCAGTCCAGCATCGGTCGAGACACCCTATTCATTAAATCCGTGAACGCTGCGGGGGCATTCATCAATCTGAAAGACATTACGCGGAAGTCAAAATGTCCATAACGCGTGCGAAATGCGGTTTTCGGTTCGCCTTCTTCCCTCACCTTCAACTGATCGTACCCGGATCGAAGGTCGATTTTTGAGAACCAACTTGCGCCCTTTAATTGATCAAACTGGTCGTCGATCCTTGGTAAAGGGTACTTGTTCTTCACCGTTCGTTTGTTCAACTCACGATAATCAATACACATTCTCATCGTACCATCCTTCTTCTTCACAAACAACACCGAAGCACCCCAGGGCGAGATGCTCGGTTGGATAAATCCTTTCTCAAGTAATTCGTCTAGTTGAGCCATTAGTTCTTTCATCTCCACCGGAGCTAGTCGATATGGAGCCTTGGCCACAGGCTTGGCATCTGATACTACGTTGATTCGGAACCCGCGTACCATGGGTACATCATCTAGTTCCTTTACTTCCTTACACTTTTCAATCACGTACACTAGATAAGCCTTGCATCCACACCTCAAGTAATCTGTTGCCTTAATCATCGAGATGAAATTAGGCATCGGGGCGTCAAGATCTCCAAAAACCTCGACTTCTCTACCATCCGAAGCCTTGAGTCGGATTATCTTTCGTTTGCATATAATTTGCGCTTCATTGGCAGTTAGCCAATCCATACCTAACACAACATCGAACCCACCCAAAACCATAACAAACAACCTGACGAGGAATCTATGGCCTACAATTTTTAACGTGGAATTGTCAACTACATCAGTTACTCTCGCAGTCCTACCCTCAGCGGTTTCTACGCTAAAGGCCCTTTCTAGCTTATTGACAGTGTACTTCATTCGTTTACGAAAAGTCACAGATATAAAACTCTTACTGGAACCTGAATCAAATAACACAGATACAAAAGTGTTGTTAAGAAAAAACTTACCTAACGCCACATCGGGGTCTGCCGTGGCTTATTCATGCGTCAGCGCATAGGCTCGAGTCTTCGCTCGGGGCATGTCTTCTTTCTTTTCGGGGCCTTTCCCTTTTCCCATTTCACCCATTCTTGGTTTAGTGTATTCCCGGCTCATGTGGCCGCTTTCACCACAATTATAACATTTAATGCCTTGCATGCATTCACGGAGTAGTGCCCAGTCTTGCTACATTTGTAGCATAGATTTGTCCCCAGCCTTAATTCATCTAGATGCCTACTGCCACGCTTTTCACATATCGCGGCCTCACCCACTCTATCCTGTTTCTCTCAAGCTCCAAACAGTCTCTCGCCAGATCGTTTGGCTGGAAAACTTGGCTTCTTCTTCGGCTCATCAGCAGCGACAACATTCAGTGCTAAATCATCAAATACCATGCCACTCAGTTCTACGACCGAATCATAGGTAATAGGAGCGTTTGCCTTAACGTAGGTGCGGACCTTGTCTGGCAGTCCCTGAATGTAGCAGGCAATCTTTCTTTCCTCAGTCGTGATAAGATGTGGCACCAGACGTGCCAGTTCATTGAATCGGGTAGTGTACTGCCGGTGCGTCATGCTCATGGTCTTCAAACCCAGAAATTCCCTCTCTACCTTCTCAATCTCGTTCCTCGGACAGAAGTTCTTGATTGCCAGAGTTTTCAAGTTATTCCACATCATTGAGTCAACCACCTCATCCCCTATAGCCTGACGTACACCTTCCCACCAGTGAGATGCTTCCTCCCTCAAGGAGTTAGCAACAAACTTCACAACTTGACTCGCTCGGCATTCGCTCAGACGAATTGCAGCCTCCATACGAATCACCCAATCAAACGTAGCCACCACGTCTTTCTTCCCAGTGAGAACCAGCGGACCACATGCCTTGAAGGACTTATAGTCGCAACCGCGAGAAGGCGATGCGTTAACTGCCTCAATGATCGGTGCATCAGTTGCCGTGTTGGACCCGCCCGCCTCATTAGCCTTCTTCATTGCCTCTGCCAGCAGATCTGGAAGGGTAGCCTTCATCAACTCAGTAAACTCGCGTTCCACGGCCGCCTTCACTTCCGGTTCAAAAGTGAAGTGTTGTTATTCCATGGGAATCCGTTCAGTTCCATGGATGCTAATTTTCTGCTCCGTGTTGACAATTCCCTCTTCACTGTACTCCTGACGAGCATGAGTCCTATTACGACCACCGGTACGATCACTGGTACGCCCCCACCACTCCTTCCGCTCTTTCGTCCCGCCATTTCGTTCTATAAGACAATGAATCTATTGTCGTCACGTTAGTTAACAAATAGAATTCAACAAGTACTGTAAGATGTTAATATACACCGGCCATCTGCAATTAACCATTACACTACCTCTCGATTTCTATTTGACCACCTTTGTGATTTCATCAGAACACAAGTCGTAACCTAACACTTCTAAGGCATACTATATATGTAAATATATATACTATCTTCATACTTGATGATGTGTCTCGAGTTACCCTTACTAGCATCCGCTCTCGGTCCCATTCACAGTTTAAGTTCAAACACTGGGAGTGTCCGAATCTCTCAAACTATTGCTCCGATACCAACTTGTAAGGCCTCAAACCCGGGAGGCCTCACGTGTTGGATTTACTCATTCACAAACAATTCTTAAACTTGAATATCAAAATAACACAGCAGAAAATTTTATTAAAACATAATCATAACATTGTTCAAGATGCGGAAGCGTATCATAATCTAGTATATAAACATAACATAAGCTAATCATAACGGGATACCAGTCTTCATATCATCCGGGTAACTCATCAAGCCGCCCAGCATCGCCGTCCATCATCATAACCTGCCTTAACCTGAATGTGCATACTAAAAAGTCAGCTACGCTGGTGAGTTCTAGCTTTACATAAAACTTTAACATAAACATTTTTCCAAAAACATAACATACATTTATTTAACAAAAGCGTACGTAAAACATCCAATAACTTAACATCATGATAACATCGTAACATAGCATCATATCATAAGTCAACATGAACCGAATATGTGCCTTCTCGTAACCGTCAATTTCCATACGTCGCATACCAGCGGATGATCTTATGGCTCGTTACCTCTAAGTCATCCGTCACCCAGGTCTCCTAAGCTCGTTACCTCTAGGTGGACCAAACATATGTCTCCTTAGGCTCGTTACCTCTAGGTAGACAGAACATAACTTAGGAACTATTTCCCCTCAAGGAATAGTACCTTCCATCGGGATCCCGGTAATCCCATGGGTGACCGTCGTCACCCCATCCTCAACCAGTTGTACAACCGTTAGCCAGCCACAAAGGCCCCCAGTAAGGGTAAGTCCAACACATACATATATACATACCCTAGCTCCCGTAGGAACTCATGGCAGATTAGTTCATTCGTGACTTTCATAAAACCTTAACCTCATTTTAGTTAAAGCATTCGTACGTTTTATTAAACAAAGCATCATCTCTTTCGTAAACCTTTCGTAAACTTCATTTGGCAAAACATTTCATAAACATCATCTCGTAAACATCATTTCATAAGACATCGTTTCGTAAAATGTCATTTCGTATGTATGCACACCAGCCCAAAAACATTAATTAAAGCATTTAAGAAAGGCTTCTAGAACTCACCTGATAAGCTAATCTGGTTTGTCCTAAACAAAGGTCCAACAACGACACTTCCGATCTGAATTGATTAGTTAAATACAAAAAACAGACCTAATCCCGACTCTAACGGTTTACTCGTTCTGTTTTAGGCGAACATACTGACTTCACTGGCCAGTTATATATACCCATAGACCTAATGCCTACGTACTTAGCAAGTGCGCAGGGCCTTGTTCTTGCGTACTTAATAAGTACGCAGACTTCGCTTATTGCGTACTTGATAAGTACGCAGGCTTTGCTTCATACAAACTTGATAAGTACGCAAAACATACTGACTTCACTGGCTAGTTATATATACCCATAGACCTAATGCCTACGCACTTAGCAAGTGTGCAGGGCCTTGTTCTTGCGTACTTAATAAGTACGCAGACTTCGCTTATTGCGTACTTGATAAGTATGCAGACTTTGCTTCATGCGAACTTGATAAGTACGCAGGCTTTGCTTCTTGCGAACTTGATAAGTACGCAGGCTTTGCTTCTTGCGTACTTGATAAGTACGCAGGACCTGCTTGCGGGCAGCCTTCTTCCGCGCAAAAACCCTAACTTTTTGCATGCAGATCCGACCTCGTCAAGATCCTAACTTTTTAAGTTCAAAACGTTTGCTTTTCATTCTAGACGCTAGATCTATGTTTATATTCAAGTTTCATACGTAAAAATATCATCTTTTTATCCAAAACCTGAAAAACCCGAAACGAACAAAAACTCAGATCTAGATCAGATCGTTACCTAAATCGAGATTCTGATTCGGAGGTGTTGCTCACGAGCTCAGTAGTAACACTTTCCTTCAATCTCGGGTCGATCCGCCAACTTTATCTCTGTACAGTTTCTCTCTCTAGAATGTGTAAATGAGAGAATGAGGAAGGTTTGGCTATTTATAGGGAGGCTCATCTCCCTTGTTTGCCATCCTCATGCCCGCCCGGCCCATCTGGCCCGGCCCATCATGTCTCTCTTGTTTATTCGGCTCGTTCTCGCATTCTAACCCGTTATTATAACTGTCGTTTTATTTTTGGGATGTTACATGAATAAGGGCTACAACTTCTCCAAGTGTATCTACAAGTCTATGACTGATCAGATCAACGCAGCGGAGAGGTTCAGGTTCTTATTGTACCCAAGGTTCGTGCAACTGTTGATTAATGATGTTGTGCCCAATCTACTTCAGATTGGAGAGAGATTACAAGTCAAACGGGTGGACAAGAGGGTGCTCATCCAATTTCTGAAGCTAGGCAGCGTAGAAACTACCTTGAGCATACACCCCTCTTTGGCCACCTCATATAAGAAGCATATGTGGCCCCTCCCAACTTCCAATGGTATAGTGCTGATTCTAAACCAGAACTTAGCGAACACTCTGATGAACAACAAGAAGAGCAGATAGAGGAGGAGGAGGAGGAAGAAGGTAATGGGTCTGATGATGATGAATTTGGTGATGGTGATGAAGAAGAAGGAGGAGATGGTGCTAAAGAGTATGATTCCGAGGCAACTGAATCTAATTCATCTGACTCTGATGATGCACCAGATCAAACACACCCAAGGAGAATGGCAAAGGTTTCCATTCCTGAGTCGTCCTCCAAGCGAAGATGACAAGACAGTTATAGAGATAAAGACTGATTGCTACAAAATTCTCTAAGTACATATGCTGCGGACTCAACAATTCTGCTGACTTACAAAGTTGCCGCAGATAAGGCATATGCTGCAGATAGTTAAGTTCTACTGCTGATGAACAACTATGCTGCATATAGCCTTATCTATTGAAGTCCAAAGTTGCTACTGATAGGCTTCTCATCAGCATCAAACATTGGTGCTGCTGATAGGCAAATCATTAGCAGCTTTGAATTTGCTACTGACACCTTTTGCTGTAACCCGAAACATCTATCAGTAGAAGGAATGTTATTGGTGCAGATGATTAAAGACAAAGCTACTACTTCTGAAGTCTCCTACAAAGATTCCTAAGAAGACTTTTGACATGATTCATACTTGTAGGTCTCGGGATCCTCTTCACGCAGTGGAGATAACACGGACCTGTTCTGTGATTTGTGTGGGAACCAAGAAACAAAGCAGAGAAACAAGAACAAAGACAAAATATAATGAAATGATACGTAATCCATAACATAGAAGTCATCCCGTATTACAAACTACATACCGAAGGAGCACACATCTCTCATATAAGCTCACGGGCCAGGGGTAGGGAGAGCTCGTCCCGACCCGGACACCTCTCAACCTAGTTCCAGAGTTCCACCTACAAATGAAGACAAGTCTTCTATTTATAGGCGAAGGAACACTACCTGTGTACTTGTCTAAGTACGCAGGGTTTGGTCATGAGTACTTGACAAGTATGCAAGGCAAAAGCCTTGCATTCTTACTAAGTACGCAGGACCAAACTGGTGTGCAGGCTAAGTACCCAGGAACACCCTCCTGCGTACTAGCCACGTACACCGATACATAGAATTTTATATATAGTTACCAAAACATGCTTATACAATAGTGTTTGCTGCAGTTTGTCTTTTAGCTGTCTACCAATTGTACTGTAACTTGTAACTGTCAAAGATCAACGACTTGTGTTTGATCTGATCCTTAGAATCAAGGGCCTGTCTTGATTCTATGTTCCTTTATATGTATCGTATCTTTTCATTGTACAAGTGTGCTTTCTTAGAGTTTTCTCTATAACTTGTAAACATTGAATATTAATACACTTTGCATTTATCAATATTATCACTGTTTCTTGTTTACGTTGCATAGTTGTGATTGTTTCCGCCAATCTCAACTAAACAGAACCATCTTGTAAAACACCGATCCTACAAGTGGTATCAGAGCTTTGGCTCTTAGATTAAACAAACTAACACTTGTTTAATCACTATTTGGTTTCGTTATCTCTTTGCTGCTAAACCATCTATCCAAAGTATGGCAAAGAATACTGGATTCGATGATGTTGGAAGCCTTCACAGACCACCAAGACTGGTGTCTGGAGAAGATTATGACATGTGGAAGAATAGAATGGAAAGTCTCTCCTGCTAGCAAGAATATGGAATGTGGAGATCCATAATTGATGGTCTATATGTGCCAATGGTGGCTTCTGCTGACTCTGGAGGTCCATCTGTTTCTAAAGAAGCCTCCAAATATTCTGAAGAAGACATCAAGAAGATGGAGGAAGATTTTAAAGCTCTGGGAGCTATACAGATGTGCTTGCCAAATGAAGTTTTTCATAAGTTTAGAGAATACAAAACTGCCAAAGAGCTATGTGAGGCTTTTGAAAAGATGTTTGCTGCTTCTGAAGAAGTGGAAGAAAATAGAAGAGACATTCTAAAGTAACAGTATGAAAACATTGTCTACAAGGATGTTGAGTCCCTTGCCACTCTATACAACATGTACACCTATCTTGTGGGAGAGATACAGTGCTCTAAAGTCAAGCTGGAGAATGAAGATATTCTCAAAAAGTTTATTAGATCTCTTCCAAGTTGCTGGACATTCTACACAGTGTCAATCAGAAGAACTGAAAACCTGAAGACTCTCAAAATGACTGAGCTATTTGGTATGCCGAAGACATATGAGCTGGAAATGATTCAAGCCAGAGAAAGAAGCTCCGATCATTCATTCTCATCCTCATCATCCACCATTTCCTCTACACTACACTCTGATCACTCAGTTCCAAGTGCAAGCAACTACTATCCTCCCATTGTTACCAATCCACAAACTCCAAACTTACAAACTAGCAACTTACCTTTTCTCCTTGAAGCGCCGCCTCAAAATAACTCTGCTGCATTTGTCTCGGAAAACCCAAGCAATATATCATTTATCAGAGAAGATCTGGAGTATTTTCATCCAGATGACCTAGAAGAAATGGACATACAACACTCTTATGCTATGTTATCTCTTAGATCTAAAAGGTTCTACTCTAGAACTGGAAGACCTATTTCAAGCAACAACTCTAACACTAGAGTTGGGTTGGACAAAAGCAAGCTAAGATGTTACAACTTTAATCAACTCGACCATTTTGCTAGAGAATGTAAAGCACCAAAGGCAACCGCAGCTGTTGCACAGCCAAGACAGACACATCAAAGTCAGGCAGGTCAAAACACTCCTCCTGCTTAAACTGCAGGTTGTGCAAGTCAACAAGTGGGAACAGCTGATTTTAACTAGAGTTTTCAATATGAAGAACCAACAGCTAACAACCAACCTCTCATGGCAGACACCAAGGAGATACCACCTCATGTATATGAACATCTCTGTTCTCAAGCTTGCATTAATAAGGTTCTAGGATATATAAAGCATAACCAAAATCTTATAGGTCCAAATGAAGAGTTTCACAAAGTGAAATCTAAATGCAAAAAGATTGAAAACAGTTACAAAGAAAAGATTAACTGTCTAAAGAAAGAAATTTCATCATTAAAACATGAACAAACAAATCTTGAAACTCAGATTGATGATCTATTGGTTAAGCTAAAAGCTACAAGAGCTGAGATGACAGAACAAAAGGTTCATGTTGAGAAATATGAATTTGCATCCAAAAAGCTACAAAGACTTTTGGATGCTTAAAATCATGAGAAGGTGACTGTTGGTCTTGGGTATCAAGCTGAGAAGACTTACAAATCTCTAACACCACCTGCTGACTATGTAGCCATCCATGAACCTAACTTCAATCTCACAAACCTTGACCAAGCAAACCGAAACCTTGATCCTTCCAAGGAAGAAACATTTGTGCAAGAATGCAATACCTTAACTGAATCTGAGTCCACTTGCTCAGAATCCACTAAAACTAGTGAAGCCCCATTACTCCCTACCAATGAAGTAATTCTAAAAACCACCAAATCTGGTATAGTAATTCAAACAAATGGTCCGAGTCCCTTTATTCCTTCCATACCAGTAACTCAACTCACCATGCAAATCAAAATCAGCTATCCTCCTGAAGGAAGAAAGCTGATTATTGAAAAGGGACAATCCTCAACCTCCACAAACCACTGAGCCAACCAACCAAGAAAGGTGTTTGACATCTTTCATGCACCTGGAGAGAGAAATCCATATATTTAGAAAACACGGGAGGAAGCTACTTTTGAACATTACAAAACTCATCCCTGGAATTTCAAAGATTTATTAAAAAGAAAGGACTATGTGTACTTTCAAAGGGATAAAATTGCTAAATCATGTTTTGTTTGTGGCAAATACAATCATACAGCAAGCACCTGCGTCTATTACCTTCAGCAACAACGAAATCTCAAGCAACAAGCCTTTGAGAAAACAAACAAGAACAAGAAGGTAAGAAGCTATGAAGCAAAAACAACTCATTTCAGAAAATCTCTATCTCCACCAAGAAAGCAGATCCCAAAATCTCAACAATCTTGCATCATATGTGGTTGTAGAGTCTTATCTTATGTATAAAATGTTGTCATTTATTGTACGTTTAAACAGTTTTAGACTAGTTTACTTTATGCCATTTCATTAAATGTAATTTCAGTTTTCTGTAATTTACTACTTTATTAGCAAAGTCTGGGCCATCGAAACTACTTAGTTTCGATTGAATTTGTTCAATCGAAACTAGTAGTTTCGATAGATGGTAGTTTCGACAGTTCTGTGTATCACTTGTAAATGGTCAATCGAAACTAGTAGTTTCGAGTGAACATAGTTTTGATACCTGTCACTACTATAAATAGCCTAGTTTGAGAATGTTTAGGGTGTGAGTAGTGGCTGTAACCCTAAACCTTCTATTTCACATTGTTCTTGAATCAATACAATTTGCAGTTGTTTAAGCACTTTGTTCTTACATTTTCATACCATTTGCGTGTTGATTCATAGTGTGGTTAGCTGGTTATCTTCACCAACACCGTTTCTACCATCTGTTTCACCACCATACACACAGTTTTCGCCTGTGTGCGTGTGTAATCGATCAAATCAGTGATTTAAAGAGAAATTTAGACCTACAATTTGTATCAGAGCAATATGCTCTAGTGTTTTTTGAGTGTTATCAGGTTTTGTGATCGATTCTAGGTGATTTGTGAGGTATTTTGAGGTTTTTGTTGGAATCTGCACGTAACATCTCAGACGTACTGTTTCATCATTTTTCAAAGATTTTTGTTCGTGATTTCAAGAATCGGAGGTTGGATTAGTGATTAGGAGTGTTAGACGAAGGTTTTCGCTGGATTGTTTTGTCATTTCTGCACTATTGATTTCTGGAGCTTATCATCAATGGAGTATTTCTGAGCTTGGAGAAGAAGGCATCGAAACTACTAGGGACAGTTTCTGATTTTTGTTGATCATCAAAACTTCTTGTCTACGTTTTGTCTGGAGAATGTACTATCGAAACTAGATTTTTGTCTTATCTCTATAGAAACTGTGGTTATCAAAACTTGTCTGTGAAATTTTCAGTATCGAAACTACTTGTTTCGATAAAAGTTGTCCTATCGAAACTAGTTGTTTCGATAAAAGTTGTCCTATCGAAACTAGTTGTTTCGATTGAAGTTGTCCTATCGAACAAGTTGTTTCGATAGAAGTTGTCCTATCGAAACTAGTTACTGTCTAGTTTCGATTCCGAATATTATGGCCACTTCAAGTTCAACAGAACATTCTAGGGGAAATAGACCACCCGCTCTTGTGTCCACAAGAGAATTTGATGATTGGACTAAGAAGATGAAGCTTTTCTTTCAATTTCACGATTATACATTGTTGAGTTCTATCACCGATGGTCCCCACAAGCCCGTAACTACCACTGCTGATGTTTAACGTCCTAAGTTAGTATATGAGTATGATAAGAAAGATCTTGTCTTGATTGCCCGAGACAACAAGGCCTACGAGACTATTGCCATGGCTCTTCCTATGGATATTTTCAACATCTTTGCTGAGTACACAACTGCCAAAGACTTATGGGTTGCATTGTGCACAAGATATGAGGGAAGTGAGGATGTCAGGGAAAGCAAAAGAGATCTGATCAAGAAACAATATGAGATGTTCAGCAGTGTAAGGGGAGAATCAATGTCTGACTTGATGAACCGTTTCTCAAGCATTGTATCAAGGTTGAAAGTAATGGGAGTTGAGTACCCTACTCTTGATCTAAACAAGAAACTCCTAGATTCTCTTCCTGATGAATTGAATATGTATCGAATCATGATCAAAAAGACTGAGAATCTGAGTGCTCTGTCTCAACAGGAAGTCTATAGCATTCTTGAGTCTTATGAAATTGAGATTAAGAAGGGAGCAGTCACCCCGTCAAATCAGTCTGGAAACACAGCTCTTATTGCTGGATCCAGCTCATCCGGTAGCCCATACTTTCAAACTGATGTCCCTCCTTCAGCTGCTGTAATTAATTCTACCAGCTCATCTGCTCCTCAAAAGACTGTCACCATGATTCCTGATGATTATGTCCCAATCATGACTGCTTTCATGTCATGCTATGATGCACTGATTTCTGGAAATCTAACACCGGTTAGCTTTCAACCTGATGACTTGGAGCAGATTAATCCTGTTGATTTGGAGAAAACGGACATTGATTGGTGCATGGCCATGTTGACCTTAAGAGCCAAAAGATTCATCAAAAGGACTGGCATAGACAGATTCAAGCAGGGAAAGACACTTGGGTTTGATATCAAGAAGGTGAGATGCTACAATTGTGATCAGCTGGGTCACTTTGCCAGAAACTGCAAGGAGCCGTCCTCCAAGGATCAGCAAGAAAAAAAGATTTCCTCTGGAAAACAAGCTGCCAATCCTCCAAAGACAAACACATCTTCAAGTTCCACAACTCTTGTGTGTCAAGCTGATGGACACTATCATTGGGGAGAACAAGCTGAGGAAGCTGTTGATAAAGCCTTGATGGCTGATGTGGAGGACATGGGCAAGTGTGTCATGATTGAACCTGCTGAGGATCTCACTGCTGTGCCTGCTGAGGTTATTTCTAAACTGTGTAATTCTAGATCTTTCTTGAATGAAATTCAAAAATACATATTCATTAATCAAGCCTTGATTGATGAACGAGATCACATTAAGGTGATGTATGACTCTATGGCCAAAAATGAGAAACTTTACTTAAAGAAAATTCGTGACATTTCTGGTGAAAATCTCTCTTTAATTGTGCAACTCAATACTCAAACCATTAATAATACAATCTTAAGTGAAAGAGTCCAAAAGGCAGAAAAAGCCAAATTACAAGTTTATCACATTGATATGGATCAGAAAATTCTGTTTGGGATAATCGATAAACAATTTAATAGAAAAGGCACAGAGGGTCTTGGGTATAACTCTCATCCACCTCCTTATTCTAAATCAGGGAGATTTGCTGATATGCCAACTCCACATGTTTCCACACCTTTTGTTTGTACATTATCTCCTGATGATTATATTACGTCCTCCGATTCTGACAGTTTTGCTTCTTGTGCAGAATCTAATTGTGTAAATTCCAAAGATGATTGTGATGAGAGTACCAATGACAGAACTATTTTAAAAGAACTTGAGTCGGATGAATGTAATAATATGTCCGTGTCTAAACTAAATATTTGTGAACACGTTGAAAACTTGTATTTTGATTCTATGCCTGCTGAGCATACGGGTTTGGGATGTGATGTTTCTAAATTTGAAAATGCTTTGCCTTTTGTTCCTAAATCGTTGAATGTTATGCCATGTGTTACCAAGTTTAAAAGTGCAGGAATTATTGTGAATGATGTACCACATGAAACCATGAGCAACATGGACTTTTTCAGATTAAAGGATGCACATCGTCTTCAAGACAAAGTTATTGATGAGAGAACCGTCTCATGTTCAGATTCCTCAACATCACAATCATCTTCATCTTGTGATGACTATTATCAGGCTAAGATATCTTGTGAAAATGTTTGTTTTAGTTGTGGTGCCTCAAATCATGTTTCAAAAAGTTGTAAATTGACAACCACAAATTCTAATGAAGAATCGCCTTCCAAAAGTTCATTAAATTCATATGTGTTGCCTAAGTCTTCTCACAGTAGGAAATCTAGGCGTAAAAGAATTAAAAATGCTAAAAATTATTTAAAACGAATTTGAAAAATTAAAAATAATGTTCTATTTGATGACCATGCTTCATCAAAAGGATGGTTGTAATTCTGATTCCAATGAGAGGTCGTATCCTGACACTAAAATCTCTTGATTGAAAAAATTTTGGTCAAATCGTATAAATGGTTCGTTGGGTATAGGGTCAATCAAGAAGAACCGGCGATAACATCTGGCATGTAGATAGTGGATGTTCAAGACATATGACTGGACACTTTAACTTGCTGCAAGATTATCATCAAATTGATGGAGAGTATGTTGCTTTTGCTGGAAACCCAAGAGGAGGAAAGATTGAAGGACAAGGAACAGTATCAATTGGAGTAAATAGTCTGGAATTTGTCAACTTTGTTCCTCAGTTGAAATACAATCTGATGTGTGTTTCACAGATTTGTGACAAGGACTTTTGTGCTTTATTCAATTCAAAAGAATGACTTATCTTGAAGCCGGGAGTGGTGATTCCGGAAGAACTTATTCTCATGCGTGCTCCCAGAAGATACAACACATATAGCTTGGATATGAACAACCCATCGGGCATTGAATCATGTTTTCTCTCAAAGGCTTCCGAAGATGAATCTTTCCTGTGGCATAAGAGGTTGGGACATGTCAATTTCAAAACAATGAACCGACTGGTTTAAGGCAACCTAGTCACTGGATTACCTCTCAAAGATTTCACTCCTATGGAACACTGTATCTCATGTTCCAAGGGAAAACAGTTCAAATCTTCACATAAGCCTAAAACCACCAATTCCATTGACTCTCCTCTCCAATTGCTTCACATGGATCTTTTTGGTCCGGTGAGTGTCATGAGTCTTGGACGAAAGTCATACTGTCTGGTGGTAACAGATGATTTTTCTCGATTCACTTGGGTGTTTTTCCTAGCTAAGAAAGATGAGATGCCAGAGATTTTGAAAACCTATCTGCTTCAAATTGAGAACCTCTTCAATCTAAGTGTGAAGACTATCCACAGCGATCATGGAACAGAATTCAAAAATGCAACTCTTGATTCCTTCTGTGAAAGCAAAGGAATTTCTCGGCAATTTAGTGCACCTCGTACTCCTCAACAAAACGGTGTAGCTGAAAGAAGAAACCGCACTTTAATTGAAGCTGCACGAACTATGATTGTTAACTCTAAGTTTCCCGTGACTTTCTGGGCTGAGGCGGTCAACACTACATGTTTTGTGCAAAATCGGGTTCTTATCACTAAAAGTTGCAACAACAAACCTTATTAGATCATGTACAAGCGCAAGCCAGTTATCGATTTCTTCAGAAAATTTGGGTGTGTGTGCACAATGCTGAACACTTCAGATCAGCTCAACAAGTTTGAAGCCAAAGCTGATGAATGCTATTTTGTTGGTTACTCATCCAATCAACGTGCTTTTCGTGTCTACCATAAGAAGAAAAGGATAGTGATGGAGTCTATTGATATCAATTGGCATGAAAACAATCATACGGACGCAGGAGACGGTCCCAATTGGCTCTTTGACGTCGATTCAATTTTTAAGTCACTTAATCTTCCTGATTTCTCTATTGAATCAACTCATGCTAATCCTTACTTCTCTGTGAACAATCTAGGGAACATAAATGATCAAGGCTCTTCCTCGTCTGCTCAGGTTGAAATTCCTATGGTTGTTAATGCTGAATCTGATATGGAGTCTTCCGGTTCTGGTGCAACAAGTGAAACTGTTGAAGACAACTCCATTCCAATAGTAGATGTTGCACCACAATCACCTGCTGAAGATCCTATTAATGATATTGCCGATCCTCCTGCTGAAATTCTTACCAATTTGGAAGAAGTCGTGGAAGAAGATGAAATTCCTCAACTGCGAATTCACAAGATTCATTCCACCAATAACATCATTGGACCACTCAATGTGGGTGTTAGTATCCGAAGTGCCTGTAAAGCATTTAAAAACAGCATGTTTTCTTGCTTCATTTCTCAAGCTGAACCAAAGAACATCAAAGCAGCTTTACTAGAAAACAGCTGGGTGGAAGCAATGCAGGAAGAGCTACAACAATTCTCAAAGCTGCATGTGTGGAATTTGGTAGATCTTCCCAAGAACAAAGTTCCAATCGGCACTTGTTGGGTTTTTCGTAACAAAAAGGATGAAGGCGGCACTGTGATTCGAAATAAAGCTCGTCTGGTGGTTCAAGGTTTCTATCAAGAAGAAGGGATTGACTATGAGGAAGTCTTTGCCCCAATGGCTCGCTTGGAAGCCATCCGAATGTTTCTCGCCTATGCAGCCGACATAGACTTCACCATTCATCAAATGGATGTCAAAAGCGCATTTTTATATGGCAAAGTTCAAGAGGAAGTTTATGTCAAGCAGCCGCCGGGTTTCATTGATCCTAATTTTCCAGACCGTGTTTATAAGTTAGACAAAGCATTGTACGGTCTTCACCAAGCACCTCGTGCGTGGTATGAAACTTTATCAAAGCATCTGCTTGAGAATGGTTTCACACGAGGAGCAATTGACCAAACTTTGTTCAAACGAAAGGATGAAAAGGATACAATCATGGTGCAAATTTATCTGGATGATATCATTTTTGGATCTACAAATCCCCGTGTTTGCATAGAATTTGAGGAAGTGATGAGATCTATGTTTGAAATGAGCTCCATGGGAGAAATGAAGTTCTTTTTGGGACTACAAGTTGATCAGTCTGAGTCAGGAATCCTTATCCATAAAGAAAAATACGTGAAAGAAATTTTGACCAAGTTCAAAATGGCTGATTCCCACCCCGTAAAAACTCCTGTGGAAGTTCGTCATTGTTTGACTCCTAATGTGGATGGTGAAAGCGTTGATCAGCATCTCTGTCGCTCTATGATAGGCTCTCTCATGTATCTCACAGCCAGCAGACCCGACATCATGTTTGCAGTGTGCTTGTGTGCACGTTTTCAGGCTAATCCTAAACTCTCTCATTTATCTGCTGTCAAACGTATTTTAAGATATTTAAAGTATAAGCCAAAATTGGGTCTGTGGTATCCTAAAACTGACTTATTTGATCTTGTAGCTTACTCAGATTCAGACTACGGGAGTTGCAACTTAGACCGAAAATCCACTTCTGGAGGTTGTCAATTCCTTGGCAACCGCCTTGTCTCATGGCAATGTAAGAAACAATCCACATGTCACACCCCGACCGATGGCGGAATCATCGGGGCGGGACATGTAAGATTGTTCATAGCTCATGGTTGACTAAATTGAAATATATTAAAGTTAAATTTCCATTACAAATAATCCGAGTACAAACCAAATTCAAACAAGAAACATAAAACAACTCATAAAGTTCTTGATTTAAATTGCTAAGTCCAAATCCTATGTTGAACACGTCTTGAATCAATCTCACATATTGGGGCCTGAAACATGAATAAAATAAAGTCAACTAAAAAGTTGGTGAGTATAACACAATTGTATGTAGATAGCATATAGTTGAAAACAAATCCTTTACAAAACATGATAAAATAAGGCATTTATGGGGAGCAGCTATTGTGTAACCATGTACAACCAAACCTTGTGACTAGCATGCAAAAATTGTGTTGTCGGTTTCAATCACCGCGCACCATGGGTGGGTTTGTCAGACTCAATAGATCTATTATTGAAAACCGTCGGCTTGTATAGTTAATGATTTCACATAAGAGCATACCAAGGTTAGCACACCTAGCACTCGGGCACAAAGCTCAAATTTTGCACACATGTATGTAAATAGGATTTTTGCACTTGTGTTGTTTGTGTAAATGTAAATGTGTAATGTGTAATGTGTATAGAGTTCATGTTCCACCCAAAAAGTGTAAAAGAGTAAAAAGGGGTTGTGAATACTCACATGGTATAGAAGTGTAGCTAACAAAGATAATAGATAGCAAATATGATCCTCGAAATGCACAATTTAACCTAAAGAGTAATGTGTATCGAATCAAATATATGTATAAAGTTTAAGTCTAAAATGAAAGTTGAATTTGTGTATAAAACTATTGATTTGTATTTAAAAGTATTGAATAAAATATATATAGAGTTTGAAGTAATAATATTTTGAAACAATTTGATTAGGTTTGAATTGGATAATTGAATAAATATATAATTATAGTTTATGAAATAATGTAAATATTAATTGTAATTAAGTATAAATAAATAAATGAGTTTGATTTAAATTGTAATTAAATAGATAATCATTATCTTATTTATTTATAAATTTTGTAACTTAATTATTTAAAATATCATTTAAGTGTAAGATGGTAAATATGAATTTAATTTTATTCATAAACTTTTAAATAAATTATATTTATGCCAAGATCAAACTTTTAAATTCATTTTTGAATACAGAAAACATATTTTTATAAAATCTGAAACATTTACTGATTAAAATATAAAAATTATAATTCTGATAAAAGTTATGAATCTCACACGACCGTGCCTCGGAAGGGCACGATCGTGCTCAAGCCACGGGCGCGACCGCGATAGTCGGGGCGCGACCGGGTTGATCAACAGGAGCACAATCTAGACAAGTCAACAGGCACGACCGTGCCTTGGCCCGGCACGGTCGTGTCTATGATCTTTAGACACAACTGAGACTAGCCCGAAGGGCATGACTAGGTCTGGACAGGAGGACACGACCGCGCTCTATGAGGCACGGCCGCGCTAGACGATTAGCGCGACCGTGTCTCTTCCAAATCAGACACGAATTGACAAATGCTTGAATTTTAAACGCTGGAATTGTTAGTGCTTTTGATTAATGGGTTATTACGAGTCTTTTCATATAATTTAATTGTATGGAAATCGTGTTTAAGTATGGATTCGATTAAATTATTTTTATTAAAACATGGTTTCTGATTTAGACAGATTTACGAATTGAAAACCCAATTTAATAAAGGGCTTTTGATTCAGATACTGGAATGAATAAATTAGAGGATTTAATTAACCTGAATAGAAGCGAATCGATAGAGAACGATAGAGAGGGAGTTCCAGTGACGGCGGGATTGAGCCCCAGCGTCTTCTGATGTGATCCCGACTGTTTCAACGGTTCCGTAGCTTCAGGAGAGATCGGATGGCGTGACGATGATGCTGGATTTGAGAGAACTTGGATCGAATTGCTTGAGAGAGTTTCCTTGGAAATATTTGAGAGATAATCCTTTGAGTTGAACGAATTTCGGTTATTTGGTCGAAAAAGAAATGATTGGTAGTATTATTTTGAAAGTATAACGTAAAACGGTTATGGATTCGAACAATCGGACGATTAAAATTGCAGTTACGTTTCAGCTGTTTCACAGGCGCGACTGTGCCTAAATATGGCACGACCGTGCCTAGGCACCGGGCGTGATCGTTCCAAAGCAGGTCGCGCGACCGTGCTAGGACGACGCACGACCGTGCTAGACTAGGGTTTCTTGACATTTTTCAACTTTAGTCCTTGGCTTTTCAGGTTCGATGAGTTTGAATAAAATCGTTTCTTGTGTAGTGTTTAAATGTATATAATCGAGTAAAACTTGTAAATTTGTATTGAATCATTGCATTTAGTTTACTGTAAGCAAAATACCAAGTTAGTGCACGAGTATTGAATTTGAAATTGCATTACATTGAATTGAAATATGAATACTAAATTCAGAGATGTTACAGTCTCCCCATGTTGAGAGGATTTCGTCCCAAAATTTAGCTAGATGATACAACAGTATTAGTAAAAAGATGAGGGTACTTGAGCTTCATTTGGTCTTCTCGTTCCCAAGTGGACTCAGGACCACGCTTAGATTCCCAACAAACTTTGACAATGGGAATGCGACTTCGCTTTAGCTGTTTGACTTCACGATCCATAATTTCCACCGGCTTCTCAACGAAGTGCATCGTTTCATCAATGCGCACGTCGTCAAGCGGTATATGGAGATTCTCATCAGCGAGACACTTCTTCAGATTAGATACATGAAATGTAGGATGCACATTGCCAAGAGATGGAGGTAACTCGAGCTTGTAAGCCACTTTCCCAATCCTTTCAAGGATCTTGAATGGACCAACATAGCGAGGTGCTAACTTGCCTTTCTTTCCTAAATAGATCACGCCCTTCCATGGAGACACCTTAAGAAGAACAAGACCACCGACTTGGAATTCCAAGGGTTTTCGACGTTTGTCGGCAAAACTCTTTTGCCGACTCCTCGCTACTCGAATATTGTCACGGATCTGAATAATCTTGTCGGATGCTTCTTGAATTAACTCGGGACCGGTGATTTGTGCTTCACCAATCTCGTTCCAACAGATAGGAGAACGACACTTGCGACCATCGAGAGCTTCGAATGGAGCCATGTTGATACTTGTGTGGTAGCTATTGTTGTAAGAAAACTCAATTAGGGATAGATGTGAATCCCAATTGCCACCAAAATCGATTACGCAAGCTCTAAGCATGTCTTCAAGAGTTTGGATTGTTTGTTCGGTTTGACCATCAGTTTGTGGATGGTAAGCCGTGCTCAAATCCAATCGAGTACCAAGAGCAGTTTGGAGAGATTGCCAAAATCGAGAAGTGAACCGGGCATCTCGATCAGATATTATGTTCAAAGGAACACCATGACGGCTCACAATTTCATCAATGTAAATTCGGGCTAGTTTCTCAACCCGATAGTCTTCACGGATAGGCAAGAAATGAGCAGATTTGGTAAGTCGATCAATGATCACCCTAATACTATCATAACCACTCGAGGTGCGAGGGAGTTTGGTAATAAAATCCATAGCTAGATTCTCCCATTTCCACACGGGAATTTCTGGTTGTTCGAGTAAACCAGATGGACGTTGATGTTCGGCTTTGACTTTGGAACAGGTTAAGCATTTGGCCACATAAAGAGCAATGTCTTTCTTCATACCGGGCCACCAATATTGTTAGCGAAGATCTTGGTACATTTTATCCGCACCAGGATGAATAGAGTAACGAGTCTTATGAGCCTCGTTCATGAGAAATGTGCGGAGATCATCGCGATCGGGAACCCAAATACGGTTCAAGTAATATAGTAGGCCATTGGGTTTTGATTCAAGAAGAAGTTCAACACCACACGACATTTCTTCATACATGTTACCCTCGGTCACCGAGACGTGTTGAGCTTCTAAGATACGGGTTTGAATATCGGTTTGAATACGGGCACAATGAAGCATAACATGGTCCTTTCGACTCAGAGCATCGGCTACAACATTCTCTTTGCCGGGATGGTAACGAATCTCGCAGTCGTAGTCGTTAAGGAGTTCGACCCAACGTCGTTGCCTCATATTAAGTTCTTCTTGGTTGAAAATATGTTGAAGACTTTTGTGGTCGGTGAACACTACACATTTCGTGCCATATAGGTAATGTCTCCAAATCTTTAACGCGAATACGACCGCACCCAACTCGAGATCGTGCGTCGTATAATTCTTCTCATGAACTTTGAGTTGCCTTGATGCATAAGCGATTACTTTGCCTCGTTGCATGAGAACACAACCAAGACCTTGGTTAGAAGCATCACAATAGACAACTAAATCATTGATTCCATCGGGGAGAGTCAATATAGGAGCATTGCACAACTTTTGTTTGAGGGTTTGGAAAGCTTCTTCTTGTTTCGGTCCCCATTCATAAGTCTTACCCTTGTGGGTCAAAGCGGTAAGAGGGACAGCAATCTTTGAAAAGTTTGAGATGAAACGACGATAATAACCCGCAAGACCAAGAAATGAACGAACTTCGGTAGGAGTCTTCGGGGAATTCCAATTCTTAATCGTTTCAATCTTAGCAGGATCAACATGAATTCCTTTGTCATTGACAATATGACCAAGAAATTGAACTTCCTTTAGCCAAAATTCACATTTGGAGAATTTGGCATAAAGTTGTTCCTTCTTTAAGAGATCCATCATGGTCGGCTTTAGTCTTGGAATAGAATAAGATATCATCAATGAAAACGATCACGAATTTATCAAGGTACGGTTTGCACACACGATTCATGAGATCCATGAAAACTGCAGGTGCATTAGTTAACCCGAAAGGCATAACCATTAACTCGTAATGACCATACCTTGTTCAAAAAGCAGTCTTAGGAATGTCATCTTCTTGAACACGAAGCTGATGATAACCGGATCGGAGATCGATCTTCGAGAAGCAAGTAGAACCTTGAAGTTGATCAAAGCGATCATCGATTCTAGGCAAAGGATAACGGTTCTTGATAGTAAGTTTGTTGAGTTCGCGGTAGTCAATACACATGCGAAATGATCCATCCTTCTTCTTAACAAATAAGACGGGTGCACCCCACGGTGAATGACTCGGACGGATGAATCCCTTGTCGGAGAGTTCTTGAAGTTGACTTGCAAGTTCTTGCATTTCAGATGGTGCAAGACGATAGGGAGCTCTAGCAACGGGTTAGCTCCCGGTATAAGATCAATACGGAACTCTACTTGACGAACGGGAGGAAGACCGGATAAATCCTTAGGAAAAACCTCGGGAAAATCTCGAATAATGGGAATGTCTTGGATACTCTTCTCCTTGACATCCTTTTGAACAATGTGAGCTAAGAAAGCAATGTACTTCTTTCGTAAGTACTTTTGGGCGGTAGTACACGACATCAACTTAAGTCCCTTGCAAGGCTTTTCACCAAAAAATCTTAAGGTTTCTCCCGATGGTAGCGGAATTTGGATACACTTTTCAAAGCAAATGACTTCGGCATGATGATTTGATAGCCAATCCATACCTATGATAATATCAAAGCTTCCTAGTGGCATTGGAACAAGGTTGATTGGGAATGTGTGATCATTAAGTTCTAAAGAGCAATCATAGATAATGGACTCAATTGTAAGGGAGTCGCCATTTGTTACTTCAACGGTAAATGTTTTCTCTAATTGGGACCGAGTCTTTGCAAGTAAAGGTTCAAAATTAAGTGACACAAAAATTTTATCGGCTCCGGTATCGAATAATATGGAGGCATATTGACTATTAACAAGAAAAGTACCATTGACCACGTCATTGTTGGCTTGAGCTTCGTTGGCGTTTATGTTGAACGCACGCCCACGAGCTCCACCTTGTCTAGCATTTGCAAGTCTTGGACATTGATCACGAAAATGGTTCGGGTCACCACACTCATAGAAAGCACGCCCATTAGCAATGGCGGGAGCACCTTGGTTAGCCACTTGAGGTACGGTTCGGTTTGGAGGGTTGACTTGGCCTGTAAGGGCTTTGGTCCTACAAACACTGACCGTATGACCATATCTTCCACAATAAGTATAAAGGCGACATGGGATGTTTTGAGGATGATGAAAATTGCAGGTAGTACAAAGAGGGTAGATCCCAACATATGGCTTTTTAGCCGGCATTTGAACCATAGGTGCAGCTTGGTTGACGGGAACAGCAGGAGTAACCACAGCAAAATTTCTAACCTTCCTCTTTCTATTATTGCGAGAGGGCTCGGTTGTGGCTTCTTTGTTGTAAGTAGGAGGGGTTATGGTTTCAGAAACTTTCTTAGAACCCTTTTTGGTAAGAGTTCCAGCTTTCACATGATTATCAGTTAAGGTAGCGGCTAAACGAATAGCATCCTCCAGAGTAGCAGGATTTCTACCTAAGACAGTATCTTGGATTTGTCTTGGTAGCCCACCAATATACTTCTTGATACATCGGGACAAAGGAGTGACCATGTGGGGCACTAGAAGACTCAACTCATGGAACCGAGTTGTATATGCTAGGCTTTCCCCGCTATCTTGGGCAAGATCCCAAAATTCAGCTTCTAGCTTTTTCACTTCGTTTCGAGGACAGAACTCCTCGGTCATAAGCCTTTTGACCTCATCCCAAGGTAAGGCCATAGCTACATCAACACCCCTATTTCTTTTCTCCCCATTCCACCATGTAAGTGCCCGTTTTTGTAGGACACTTGTAGCATGACGAACACGGAGGTTGTCGGGACAGTCACTATTGAGAAAGGTATTCTCAATGCTTTCAAACCATTGAAGGAGTCCAGTAGCTCCTTCGGTTCCATAAAACTTTAGGGGATTGCACGAGTTGAAGTGCTTGAAGGTGCATTGAGGTGGATTGTTACCACCATTTCCACCATTTCCACCATTATTACCACTATTGCTTCCATTTCCACCATTGTTGCCATTGGTGGCACCATTGGCTTAGGTGAGTTGTGTCACCAATTGGGTGAGAATATCAGCAATGTCGGTGTTGGCGTTGGTTGCGGGAGCACGACGAGGAGGCGTTCTACAGATTGTCACAAGACAAGAAAAAAATTGTGAGGACTTATGAGATTTGATAGGATTTAATAGAATGAGATACAAAATAAAATAGATATTCTTAGTTTGGATTGTACTCAAAAGTGACAAAATCACTTGAATACCATGGCACATTAAGGTTAATTAAACATATAAAATTTTCAAGGAGACATGCTTTAGCCTATAAGTAAACACTCATCTCGGGAATTCCCAGGAAAGCATACGGGTCCCTCGGTTGATTGGGATTTATGCGAAATGCTTTCCTAGACAGAAAACCCAAAATACAGGTGTCACCCTTCCAGATTGCACGTGTCCTCAATTAATTTCACAAGTTTAAAAACCTTAACGAAGAAATAAAGAAAATATTTTTAAAGATTTTTACTTCAAGAGTTCTTCCACGTGCTAAGAAAGGATAAAGATAGAAAAGAAAATAGAAATATTATGAGGTTTTAGAATATAGGAAAAGATATTATTTATTTAATTATTAAGAATATCCTAATAAGTCATGGATTTAAAACACATAAGTCATCATAATGCAATAAGTAATTATACTAAACATGTAGCATATAACATATAGCATCTAGCATGTAACACATAGCACGAAAATCATGAAACATAGTATAAGTGGGTGTCCTAAAGTTATAGTCTAGGTCAAGGTGTCTAATAACCTAATTCCCTATAACCAAGGCTCTGATACCAATCTGTCACACCCCGACCGATGGCGGAATCATCGGGGCGGGACATGTAAGACTGTTCATAGCACATGGTTGACTAAATTGAAATATATTAAAGTTAAATTTCCATTACAAATAATCCGAGTACAAACAAAATTCAAACAAGAAACATAAAACAACTCATAAAGTTCTTGATTTAAATTGCTAAGTCCAAATCCTATGTTGAACACGTCTTGAATCAATCTCACATATTGGGGCCTGAAACATGAATAAAATAAAGTCAACTAAAAAGTTGGTGAGTATAACACAATTATATGTAGATAGCATATAGTTGAAAACAAATCCTTTACAAAACATGATAAAATAAGGCATTTATGGGGAGCAGCTATTGTGTAACCATGTACAACCAAACCTTGTGACTAGCATGCAAAAATTATTTTGTCGGTTTCAATCACCGCACACCATGGGTGGGTTTGTCAGACTCAATAGATCTATCATTGAAAACCGCCGGCTTGTATAGTTAATGATTGCACATAAGAGTATACAAAGGTTAGCACACCTAGCACTCGGGCACAAAGCTCAAATTTTGCACACATGTATGTAAATAGGGTTTTTGCCCTTGTGTTGTTTGTGTAAATGTAAATGTGTAATGTGTAATGTGTATAGAGTTCATGTTCCACCCCAAAAGTGTAAAAGAGTAAAAATGGGTTGTGAATACTCACATGGTATAGAAGTGTAGCTAACAAAGATAATAGATAGCAAATATGATCATCGAAATGCACAATTTAACCTAAAGAGTAATGTGTATCGAATCAAATATATGTATAAAGTTTAAGTCTAAAATGAAAGTTGAATTTGTGTATAAAACTATTGATTTGTATTTAAAAGTACTGAATAAAATATATATAGAGTTTGAAGTAATAATATTTTGAAACAATTTGATTAGGTTTGAATTGGATAATTGAATAAATATATAATTAAAGTTTATGAAATAATGTAAATATTAATTGTAATTAAGTATAAATAAATAAAGGAGTTTGATTTAAATTGTAATTAAATAGATAATCATTATCTTATTTATTTATAAATTTTGTAACTTAATTATTTAAAATATCATTTAAGTGTAAGATGGTAAATATGAATTTAATTTTTTTCATAAACTTTTAAATTCATTTTTGAATACAGAAAACATATTTTTATAAAATCTGAAACATTTACTGATTAAAATATAAAAAATTATAATTCTGATAAAAGTTATGAATCTCACACGACCGTGCCTCGGAAGGGCACGATCGTGCTCAAGCCACGGGCGCGACCGGGTTGATCAACAGGAGCACAATCTAGACAAGTCAACAGGCACGTCCGTGCCTTGGCCCGGCACGGTCGTGTCTATGATCTTTAGACACAACTGAGACTAGCCCGAAGGGCATGACTAGGTCTGGACAGGAGGACACGACCGCGCTGTTAGTCGGCACGACCGCGCTCTATGAGGCACGGCCGCGCTAGACGATTAGCGCGACCGTGTCTCTTCCAAATCAGACACGAATTGACAAATGCTTGAATTTTAAACGATGGAATTGTTAGGGCTTTTGATTAATGGGTTATTACGAGTCTTTTCATATAATTTAATTTTATGGAAATCGTGTTTAAGTATGGATTCGATTAAATTATTTTTATTAAAACATGGTTTCTGATTTAGACAGATTTACGAATTGAAAACCCAATTTAATAAAGGGCTTTTGATTCAGATACTGGAATGAATAAATTAGAGGATTTAATTAACCTGAATAGAAGCGAATCGATAGAGAACGATAGAGAGGGAGTTCCGGTGACGGCGGGATTGAGCCCCGGCGTCTTCTGATGTGATCCCGACTGTTTCAACGGTTCCGTAGCTTCAGGAGAGATCGGATGGCGTGACGATGATGCTGGATTTCAGAGAACTTGGATCGAATTGCTTGAGAGAGAATCCTTTGAGTTGAACGAATTTCGGTTATTTGGTCGAAAAAGAAATGATTGGTAGTATTATTTTGAAAGTATAACGTAAAACGGTTATGGATTCGAACAATCGGACGATTAAAATTGCAGTTACGTTTCAGCTGTTTCACAGGCGCGACCGTGCCTAAATATTGCACGACCGTGCCTAGGAACCGGGCGCGATCGTTCCAAAGCAGGTCGCGCGACCGTGCCAAAGCACTTGGCGCGACCGTGCTAGGACGAAGCACGACCGTGCTAGACTAGGGTTTCTTGACATTTTTCAACTTTAGTCCTTGGCTTTTCAGGTTCGATGAGTTTGAATAAAATCGTTTCTTGTGTAGTGTTTAAATGTATATAATCGAGTAAAACTTGTAAATTTGTATTGAATCATTGCATTTAGTTTACTGTAAGCAAAATACCAAGGTAGTGCACGAGTATTGAATTTGAAATTGCATTACATTGAATTGAAATATGAATACTAAATTCAGAGATGTTACTCCACCGTTTCCCAATCCACCGCCGAAGCCGAATACATTGCCGCAGCCCTCTGTTGTTCCCAAGTCAGATGGATACACCATCTGATGCTTGACTATGGGATCACATTCCATGAGACACCCATTCTGTGTGACAACACTACCGTTCCCCATATCACCAAAAACCCCGTTCAGCATTCCAAAACAAAACACATTGAAATTAAACATCACTTTATCCGTGGCTGTGTGGAAAAGAAGCATATTCAAATTGTTGAAGTCAAAACTAATAAACAAACCGCAGACATCTTCACAAAGGCTTTTGACTCTACCAGATTTGCCCAACTGGTGGAGATGCTTTGAATGATCAACTTTCAGTAAATTGTGTGAATAGTATTTTTTTCTAAATTCTGTTTAATTGTCAAAGAAAATTCCAAAAAGATTTTATTTTTATGTACAGTTTCTACACAAATCTTTTAGGGGAGAAATATAATATTGAAAAGAATTGATGTGTATATAATCTTACAATTGCTGTGTATATAATCTTACAAGTGGTTTTGAGTTGCAGGAAAAATTGAATCTGACTTTTGAGAAATTATAGTGTCTGATTTCATCTCTTGGACATAGAATAGACCAAAAGCGATGGTGTTTACTGAGGTATAGCTGGTAGGCCCGACATATGGTTAAAACTTGTAAGTAGTGTGAAAACCTAATATATATATCTCATACTTGTGTGTTTGAACCCATTATTGAAACATCTAACCCATTTTTATATCTAAGAAAACCAATTCAATCAGATACAAGCTTACGTGTTGGATTCCTATTCATACGCCAAGTGACCGTCAATATAACGATATTTACCACCGATGACCCCGTATGTTTTGCTTATGCAAATATCTCGGGTGCTCATCCTTTTCCCATCCACTTGGATGATTTGACCCCGTCTGTTTTTCTTACGCAAAGATCTCGGATGTTCAACATTTTTCTATCCGCTTGGATAATTTTACGACTTCTTTTGTTTTGCTTACGCAAAGATCTAGAATGCTCGTACCTTTTTAAATATCTACTTGGATATATTTTATTTTAATTTTCTAAATCCACTTGGATATCTTATTTTATTTTTGTGGTACTTTGACATTACTAAGACGGTACCTTGGTTAATCAGAAAGAGATGATAGGATGAAGATGGGTACTTCTTGAGGATTGATAGGTTTTCAAAATCATTTTATTTTAATTTGTGGGGTACACCCTTTATATTGCTTAAATGGTACCTTCTAATCACATGAAATCTTAGTACAAACAAATGTTCGGGTTTACTTTGCACAAATATCAGCTATCTTCAGGGACTCACAGTAGTTAATTGCAAAAGGAAGTGTTTCAAGAGACTGACCAGATCTGATCTCATGTTGGATCTTTTTCAAGAAGATAAGTGTAAATATCTTGTGTATAATTTCATTTCTATAGTAAGTCTGTTTTAACAGTGTATATATGTTAGTTCTTTGAACTATCGAAACTAGTTGTACATATCGAAACTATTTTGTGCATATCAAAACAACTTTGACATATCGAAACTACTTTGTGCATATCGAAACTACTTTGAACTATCGAAACTAGTTGTTCATATCGAAACTAGTTTGCCCTATCGAAACTAGTTGTTTCGACAGGGGCATTTTTGTCTTTTGTCTTACGAAAATTAAATGCCTTCATAATCAATCCCTCCCTTCATCCTGAGTTTCACTCGTCTTTATCGAATCCTTTCGCCTTCTCTGTCATTCGCAAAATCTCTCAAGCCATCAGTCTGAGTTGCAAGATATCAGCATTAATCACCTGATTTCCCCGTTGTCACCATCGTCTTCATCATCAGGTATCGTCTCACTACTTCATTTGGATGATTTTTGCAAATCGGCAGACCTAGGTTTTTCAAAATTTAAAATTTGTTCGACTAAATCTTCATAATAAAAGTCGTTTTTTTTGTGCTTATCCGTGTTTGCAAACATCTCTATCATCTTAGAACTCACGATTATTGTGTATTCTTGCAGAAAATAGTCTCACATTTGGTAAGATGAAGTTCCGTCACTTACAGGCCACTCTAAACCCTTCTTCAAATTGTTTATATTAGTCTGAGTATCATGAATCAAAGGGGTTTGGGTTTCAAAACCCAGTAGTTTCGATAAAGGGGTTCAACACTTTCAAAAATTTCTCAAAAGGTTTTCAATCGAAACTACTAGTTTCGACACCCAAACTTGCCCTAGCATCTCTGATCGAAACTAGATAGTTTCGATAAGTTCATCTACATCGAAACTAGTTGTTTCGACAGTGTTGATTTCAAAAATTTTCTAAGTGTTGATCAAAGCTTATAGCCTCTATCGAAACTACTTGTTTCGATAAAGTTGTTTGTTAAATTAACCAAGTTCATCTCAAATCGAAACTAGTTGTTTCGACAGTAAGGACTTCAAAATTTTTCTAAGTGTTGGTATATCTTGTTTCGATTAAGTATATTCAAAAACTTTACTTATTGTGCAAACTGATGAATTTTACAGGTATGGATCTCTTATTTGTAAAAAGACACACCGTCTGTGCATTCCTTAATGCCAATGATACAAAAGCTGCATAGTTCATTCGTGTCTTAAATTTCCTGGCAAACTCCAACATCAGCTTTGCCATCAGCAACAACCTGCCGGTGTTTGAGACATCTATAAGAGAATTTTGGGAGACTGCAGAGATCATCACAGTTGAAAATGTGGAGCACATTAGAGCAACTGTGTATGGCCAATAAGTCTTATTTTCTGAAGCTACAATTAGAGAGGTGCTGCAGTTTAATGATAATCCAGATACACCCATTGAATTTCCAAACTTCTATGTTAAAGAATGCTTCAGAAGATTGGGTCATCTAGAAGAATTCAAAAGTGGTTAGATAATCAAGAACTCCTTACCAAGCCACTGGAGATACATAGTGCACATGTTTATTCAGTGCCTATCAATCAGAAAAGGAGGTTTTGATTCAGCAAACAGCACTCTGGGCTCAGCAATTTTGGGGTTAGTCAAGGGAAGAGATTACAATTTTTCTGGCTTCATCTTCAGACAGTTAAAGGACAACCTGATAGGAGCCGTGAAGGAGAAATTTCTGGCATATCCAAGATTCCTACAGATTATCATCAATCATCTTCATCCTGGTGTTCGACCATATGATTGCCAAGACTCTCAGCTATATGAGGAGTATCAACAAGAGAACCAACAGGGCTATAGCTGATGTTCCCCTGTTTGGTCATATTATTGGTGAAGAAGAAGAATTCATTCCTGATATTGACCCTGATCTAGAAGAAGAGATCTTATCATCTGATGAAGAAGAGATAGAAGTTGAACAAGATCAAGGTAATCAACCTCTTGATGAAGCTGAGATTGAGATAAACATTCCTAATGTTCAAGAAGAAGAACAACCCATCATTGAGCCTGTGATAGAGGCTCCTTTTGTTGAACAAATACAGATAATTCAAGAGCCAGCAGTTAATGTTGAAGTTGGTATGCATGAAGCAGAGGAGGAAGTTGCAGAATCAAGTGGAACTCTGGATGCAGGTGTCACACCCCGCCAAGGCGGAAACGCGAGGCGCGACGTTCATGGTTTCCAAAGCATATGATTACCGCAAACATATACATGATAAATGGATACATAAACAAATTTAAAGTTTTTCATTACAAAAAAAATGTAATCTGAGTTTACAAAAAGTTAAGATTTCACAAAATATGACTCAATTCAATGAGTTATACAAGGGAAATCCTCCTTGAGTAGTATCCATCGTGCATGCATGTAATCTACATTGCTAACCATGAAATCACGTTCAGTTACCTGAAAAACATACTTAAAATCGTCAACACAAGGTTGGTGAGTTCACAGGTTTAATCAAATTGTTCTTTGTAAACTTCGTTTGTTCATAAGTAATTCAGTTGCATGAGATAAGCAGAATAAGAAGTGTTTGACCCATTTGGAAACTAGCTAGGAATACAAATAATATGTTCATACATGAGGCGTAACCAAACCATGACATGTGTGAGCCCCTAATAAGCGTTATCAAGTTCTATGCGGCCATAAATCCTCCAGATTGTGGTTAGCGCGACTAACCATGACCGGGAGACGTCACTCTCCATAGTACTATTCATAGGACCCTAGGCTACAGTTAATGGTTACTATGTTGTTCCAGGGGACTTTAGCGGCCTCCAATGTGTTGTTCTCATCCCATGTAAACATAAAGTCGTGTCTTATTCTCTTGTTATCCCATAAAATAGTTGAAGTATGTTCTTCCCCCAAATATTAGAAAAACAGTAAAAAGGGCCCGTGAAACTCACCTTGAGTTTGTGTATACTTGTATGATACTTGTTGTAGTCAACCTTGACTATTCGTACCCTAGATACCAAGGGTAAATTGTGTTAAGACCAAACGTCTTATATTGCAAATTGTTCACCGACCTTGTAAATCTGGTTGTTTTTGTTTTAAAACCTCCTCTTAGTTGTTTAACACTTGTTTCGTTATAAAACGGATCTTAGTTTCTGCTCAAAAGGGGACTGACATAGGTATCGAAACTACCTAGTTTCGATTGGCAATTGAGTGTCGAAACTTCCTAGTTTCGATTGTGTAGTTGTTATCGAAACAATCTAATTTCGATTGACAAGAAGGGTATCGAAACTACCTAGTTTCGATTGAGCAATATGTATCGAAACTACCTAGTTTCGATTGAACAGCTAGTATCGAAACTCCTAGTTTCGATTGACAAACAGGTATCGAAACTACTTGTTTCGATTGAGTATAAGTATCGAAACTCCTAGTTTCGATTACTGGACTTCTGTTTGACAGAATCAGTCCTGCATATTTATGTTTTAAAACTTGAATTTGACACACTTTTATTGTTATCTTACTTGCGATTGAACATTTTGTATGCTTAAATACGGTTTTTAAAGAAAATAGAGTGGATAGTTTGGAGTTTTTACCTTAAAACAGTGACGATGATGATGAGGGAAAACAGAGAAGGGTCTCGAATCTTCTGTTAAACTTTCTTTAGAAACACTTGAAATCTTCTTAAAACACTGGATTGTGGTGGATTTTTGCCTTAAAACTTGGCTTTGATTTTGAAGAGAAATAAGAAGATTTTCGTAAGAAAATGAGTGAGATAAAAGGTTTGTGAGAGTTTTGAGTGAAAGGGTATGGGTTATATCTGAAAATATGGTAAAATGGGACGTGAGATAGGGGGGAATGGTTTTCTCTGCACTTCGGCCGAATAGTCAAGGGTGGGTGGTTTGGGTCAAAATAAATCAAACAATTTGTTTTTACCACTAATTTATTAATGGTATTAACATCTATTAGAGTTTTAAAGGGGGTAAATAAATTTGGTTTATATGACACGTGAACCAGTAACTCCTAGAATTACCAAAATATGAAATGAGACAATGTTCGGTTTTTGTTAGTCCTTCATGTCCTTGTTTGTGAAATTAAGTAAATCACAAGAATAATTATAATGTAAAATTGTTTAATACATATACGGATATTGACCTGAAATGTCGGGTGTCACATTCTCCCCTTGTTAAAAGAATTTCGTCCCGAAATTCAATTCATGTCATCTTGAACTGGTGTATCCTTAAACAAGGATGGGTATTTTGTTTTCATTTGGTCCTCTCGTTTCCATGTATACTCAGGACCACGTTTTGAGTTCCAACGTACTTTAACCAGTTTGATCCGACTACGTCTCAGCTTTTGAACTTTCCAGTCTGAAATCTCAATCGGTTCCTCGATGAAGTGAAGTTTATCATCAATGTGAATTTCATCAGGCGGTATGATCAAAGTCTCGTCTGATAGACACTTCTTGAGATTTGATACATGAAACGTATCATGTACATTGCTTAGTTCTTGTGGCAACTTGAGCTTGTAAGCTACAGGGCCAATCCTAGCCAGTATTTCAAACGGTCCAACGTATCTAGGGTTGAGCTTACCACGGTTACCAAACCTCACGACGCCTTTCCATGGTGAGACTTTTAACATTACTCGGTCACCAATTTGAAATTCTAATGGTTTCCGTCTGTTATCAGCATAGCTCTTTTGTCTATCTCGGGCCGCTTTCAGACGGTCCTTAATTTTGAAGATCTTATCAGTGGTTTCCTGGACAATCTCAGGGCCTGTCAAATGTTTTTCACCAACTTCCGCCCAACATAGAGGTGAGCGGCATTTACGACCATATAAAGCTTCAAACGGAGCTGCTTTAATGCTCGTGTGATAGCTGTTATTATAGGAAAACTCTGTTAATGGTAAATGAGTATCCCAATTTCCTTCGAAATCAATTACACATGCACGCAGCATATCCTCTAAAGTTTGAATGGTCCTTTCGCTTTGACCATCCGTTTGTGGGTGATATGCCGTGCTCATGTCAAGACGTGTGCCCATGGCTTCTTGTAATGATTTTCAGATTCTAGACACGAATCTGCTGTCTCTATCAGAGATAATAGAAATTGGTACTCCATGCCTAGCCACAATTTCCTTGATATAAAGTTTTGCAAGTTTCTCGGTTTTATCCGTCTCTTTGATAGGTAGAAAATGAGCTGATTTTGTTAAACGGTCGACAATTACCCATATGGTATCATAACCACTGGATGTCTTGGGTAATTTCGTGATAAAATCCATAGAAATCTGTTCCCATTTCCATTGGGAAATTTCAGGTTGTTGTAACAAACCAGACGGTTTCTGATGTTCGGCTTTTACTTTTGAACACGTTAAGCATTTACTGACATATGTGGCAATATCTCCTTTCATATTGGGCCACCAATAATATTCTTTTAGATCTTTATACATCTTATCTGAACCTAGGTGAATGGAGTACCTGGACTTGTGGACTTCGTCCATAACTAACTCCCGTAAGTTACCAAAACATGGCACCCAAATTCTATTCATGAAGTATAAAGTGTCATCTGACTTTGGCTCCAACTGCTTTATCATTCCTCGTAAAGCTTCATTCTGAATGTTTTCTTCTTTGATTGCCTCTTGTTGTGCCATCCGAATTTTAGTCGTGAGACTCGTACGAAATGTCAATTCTAGGGCACGAACACGGAGTGTTTTAACTCGTTCTTTGCGACTTAAAGCGTCCGCTACGACATTGGCTTTCCCGGGATGGTACTTGATATCACAATCATAGTCGTTTAGTAGTTCTACCCAACGACGTTGTCTCATGTTAAGTTCCTTTTGATCAAAGATATGTTGAAGACTCTTGTGATCAGTAAAGATAGTGCATCTTGTACCGTAAAGATAATGTCTCCAAATCTTGAGCGCAAACACAACTGCACCCAATTCCAAGTCATGGGTCGTATAATTCCTTTCGTGTACTTTTAGTTGTCGTGAGGCATATGCGATGACTTTGTCTCTTTGCATTAACACACAACCAAGTCCTTGGTGTGATGCATCGCAGTATACGACAAAGTTGTCGATTCCCTCAGGAAGGGATAAGATTGGTGCACTACACAACTTCTGCTTTAGTAATTGAAAAGCTGACTCTTGTTTGTCACTCCAATCATACTTCTTTTCTTTCTGGGTTAATGTGGTTAAAGGCAAGGCTACCTTTGAAAAATTCTCGATGAATCGTCTGTAATAGCCAGCCAAACCCAAAAATTGACGCACTTCCGTCGGAGTCTTTGGTGCTTCCCAGCTTTTGATCGCTTCAATTTTTGATGGATCAACGTGAATTCCTTCCTTGTTGATGACGTGTCCAAGAAAATGCACTTCTCGGATCCAAAACTCACACTTAGAGAATTTAGCGTAAAGTTTCTCGTTTCTGAGTAGTTCTAAAATTAATTTTAGATGATGTTCATGATCCTCCTTGGTTCGTGAATATATTAATATGTCATCGATAAATACAATCACGAATTTATCCAAGTATGGTTTGCACACTCGGTTCATGAGATCCATGAAAACAGCGGGTGCGTTCGTCAAACCAAATGGCATAACTAGAAATTCGTAGTGGCCATATCGAGTCCTAAATGCTGTCTTTGGTACATCTTCTTCTTGGATTCTTAATTGGTGATATCCCGAACGTAGGTCGATCTTAGAGTAGAAGCTAGAACCTTGTAGTTGATCGAACAAATCATCTATTCGAGGAAGTGGGTATCGGTTTTTGATTGTTAGCTTGTTTAATTCTCGGTAATCAATACACATCCTAAAGGTTTCATCCTTTTTCTTTACGAATAGGACCGGAGCTCCCTAAGGTGAGAAACTAGGTCTTATGAAACTTTTATCAAGCAACTCTTGGAGTTGATTTGATAATTCCTGCATTTCAGAAGGTGCTAATCGATATGGTGATCGCGCAACCGGTGCGGCTCCTGGTACCAAGTCGATTCGAAATTCAACTTGCCTCGGTGGTGGTAATCCAGGTAAGTCTTCAGGAAAAACTTCAGGATAATCCTTAACGATTGGTATATTCTCAAGTTGACGTTCCTCGGGTTTCTTCTCGATGACGTGAGCCAGGAATACGTAATAGCCTTTACATAGATACTTACGAGCTTTCATGCAGTTTATCATCCTTAACGTTACTCCACTCTTCTCACCTTGAATCGAAAGAATTTCTCCGTTTGGGAGTGGAATTTGGACAATCTTCTCAAAACAAACAATCTCTGCATGATTCTTTGACAACCAATCCATGCCAATAACAACGTCAAAGCTTCCTAAGTCAACAGGTAACAGATCTATACTAAATGTGTGGTTTTTAAGACATAAGGTACAACCTTGAATGACCTCCCCGGTATTAATTAATTTTCCGTTTGCTAATTCAATTGTATATTTTTGTTCTAGTTTGCTGGGTTTAATACCGAGTAGGGACTTAAAGTCATTTGACACAAAACTCATATCAGCACCCGTATCAAAAAGTATAGAGGCATAGTGATTATTTATCGGGAACGTACCAGTGACGATGTTTGGATCTTGTCGCGCGTCACCAGCTCCCATCACAAATGCTCTTCCACGGGCCTGATTGTCGTTTCGGTTCTTCAACTTTGGACAGTCTTTTCTGAAGTGCTTTGGATCTCCACACTCAAAGCATCCCTGATTCATCCTTTCTGTTCCTGGGTTGACTTTTCCTGCTACTTGATTCATCTTGTTAGGGTTCGCATTGCTCCTACAGTTATGGGCTAGATGTCCATACTTTTTACATTTTCCACATTGGGTACACTTTCCACTGTGATGATATCCACAGTTGTCACACCTTGGTCATGCTCCAAGGTATCCATTTTGTTCCACAGTGTTGGCGACAAAGGCTTTCATAGTTTCAGGTCTCTTGTAAATTTGATTCTTGTTTTGATTAACTGGTTTTCCAAACCATTTCCACTTTTCCCCAGACCTCCCTTCTTCGGTCTCTTTCTTCTTAAACAAACCATCACGTACAGCATTATCCCTTAGCTTGAATGCTAGAGTTATGGCGCTCTTGGCATCCATAGGGTTCGATGAAGTCACTAGACTTCGGATTTGAGGTGCGAGACCCCACAAGTATCTTTCAACCTTCTTGTATTCTGGGGTGACCATGTGTGGAACCAAGATTGCTAACTCATTGAATCGGTCGGTGTAGCCAGCAACATCATCTCCTATCATTTGCAAATTCCACATTTCCGATTCGATCTTTTACAACTCATTTCGAGGACAATATTCCTCGATCATCATGGCTTTTAGGTCTTCCCATGACAACTCATATGCTGTCTGCCTTCCCAAAGTCTTTACTTGTGAATTCCACCAAGTTAAAGCTTTATCAGTAAGTGAGCATGTAGAATACTTCACCATGCAGTCAGCGGTGCATTCACTAATATCAATCACCGATTCCATCTTCTCTATCCATCTCATTAGTCCCACTGCACCCTCGGTGCCATTGAAGTTACGGGGTTTGCAAGATAGAAAGGCCTTGTAGGAGCACTTCCTAATTGGAGCATCTGTAGAATTACAAGTCATAACGTCATTAATTCGGATCATGACTAGGTGTTACGGCTTATTTATTCTATTACCTCCAGAACCTCCGGAACCTCCGGCTGTACCGCTACCTCCTGCACCTCCTCCACCGGTACCACTGCCGTTTCCTCCACCACTGTTTCGGTTTGCTTCATACTGCTCCATAGCAGCAGCTACTCGTTGTGCTATGAGTTGTTCCACGTTTGGGGAAATCGTCTCATTGTTGTCACCAGTAGTGTTACGGGTTGTCCTACGCTTAGGTGCCATGACGTTCTTTCTAACATATCAATTAAAAAGAAACAACATATATGACAATAATGATAGCACATGACATAAGGATACAACAACATCAAACGTAAACAACCATCATTACAATATAAACCATTACATACATAGTTAAAACATATATAGTACATTGTTCCCAAAAGATAAGGATACAAAAGGGATGGGTTCACATGACCACATCAGTACTAAAGTTTTTAAACTACATAATGTACTACGGGCACAACCCGCCCGTAATAGGTTTAAAAGAAGAAGTGAGAGTACAATCCAATCATCATGGCAAGTCCCGCCATAACAAAGCTAGCTCTCGCCACAATTTCTGCAGCCAACGTCGTTTCTTCCAGCGCCTCCACCATGTCTCGGACCGTAACAGTGAACTGCCAGTCCATGTCAGCTCTCAACTCTAGATAGTTTGTGGCACCCTGTATGTCTCGGGTGCGGTCCTCCAGAGTCTGAACTCGAGATCCGAGCCCTAGACGAAGTCGCGCGGCTGCATCCCCATGTGCCCGGATGTCATCTAGGAGATCATCAAGACGCTCTTCGTGTGTAAGAACACGAGCTACCAAGGTAGGCACTGTGAGCTCCATGGCTTCCCCAGTGTGGGGTAGGGGTGTTGGAGAATTGGAAGACTCTCCGAGCTCAAAGGTAGATGGAATGCTCTCCATCTCCCTCCATCGTGCCAAAGTACTAGGTATCCAATGGATAGTTCCCACAGTAGGGTGGTAACAGGGTCGTTTCCTAGATGGTTCCTCATCGGTCTCCAAGTCTTTCGGGTCACGGGCTGCCAAATTTCTCTTGCACGGAAGTCGAAACTTTTTCCTAGCACTTTGCACCTTAACTGGTCCTCCGCTTTTCTTTTGATAGACGATAGGCGGTTCTCCCAAGGCGACATTAGGTGGTGTGGAGCTATGGGTTTGTACTCGATTTTTGGGATGTGAGGCGGAAAGTTCCTCGTTTGATTTAGGGTCGGAGACGGGATCAGAATGTGAATGTGACGACATGCTTGTGACTACAATATCCATATGACAAAATGACTGGTTATGCAAAGCTTATGCAATGAAAACGCTTTAGTGAGTCATTTAGATTATAGACTAGGTTCCAATTTAGATTCCTAGTTCACTATAATTAATGGCTCTGATACCAAGTTCTGTCACACCCCGCCAAGGCAGAAACGCGAGGCGCGACGTTCATGGTTTCCAAAGCATATAATTACCGCAAACACATACATGATAAATGGATACATAAACAAATTTAAAGTTTTTCATTACAAAAAAAATGTAATCTGAGTTTACAAAAAGTTAAGATTTCACAAAATATGACTCAATTCAATGAGTTATACAAGGGAAATCCTCCTTGAGTAGTATCCATCATGCATGCATGTAATCTACATTGCTAACCTTGAAATCACGTTCAGTTACCTGAGAAACATACTTAAAATCGTCAACACAAGGTTGGTGAGTTCACAGGTTTAATCAAATTGTTCTTTGTAAACTTCGTTTGTTCATAAGTAATTCAGTTGCATGACATAAGCAGAATAAGAAGTGTTTGACCCATTTGTAAACTAGCTAGGAATACAAATAATATGTTCATACATGAGGTGTAACCAAACCATGACATGTGTGAGCCCCTAATAAGCGTTATCAAGTTCTATGCGGCCATAAATCCTCCAGATTGTGGTTAGCGCGACTAACCATGACCGGGAGACGTCACTCTCCATAGTACTATTCATAGGACCCTAGGCTACAGTTAATGGTTACTATGTTGTTCCAGGGGACTTTAGCGGCCTCCAATGTGTTGTTCTCATCCCATGTAAACATAAAGTCGTGTCTTATTCTCTTGTTATCCCATAAAATAGTTGAAGTATGTTCTTCCCCCAAATATTAGAAAAACAGTAAAAAGGGCCCGCGAAACTCACCTTGAGTTTGTGTATACTTGTATGATACTTGTTGTAGTCAACCTTGACTATTCGTACCCTAGATACCAAGGGTAAATTGTGTTAAGACCAAACGTCTTATATTGCAAATTGTTCACCGACCTTGTAAATCTGGTTGTTTTTGTTTTAAAACCTCCTCTTAGTTGTTTAACACTTGTTTCGTTATAAAACGGATCTTAGTTTCTGCTCAAAAGGGGACTGACATAGGTATCGAAACTACCTAGTTTCGATTGGCAATTGAGTGTCGAAACTTCCTAGTTTCGATTGTGTAGTTGTTATCGAAACAATCTAATTTCGATTGACAAGAAGGGTATCGAAACTACCTAGTTTCGATTGAGCAATATGTATCGAAACTACCTAGTTTCGATTGAACAGCTAGTATCGAAACTCCTAGTTTCGATTGACTAACAGGTATCGAAACTACTTGTTTCGATTGAGTATAAGTATCGAAACTCCTAGTTTCGATTACTGGACTTCTGTTTGACAGAATCAGTCCTGCATATTTATGTTTTAAAACTTGAATTTGACACACTTTTATTGTTATCTTACTTGCGATTGAACATTTTGTATGCTTAAATACGGTTTTTAAAGAAAATAGAGTGGATAGTTTGGAGTTTTTACCTTAAAACAGTGACGATGATGATGAGGGAAAACAGAGAAGGGTCTCGAATCTTCTGTTAAACTTTCTTTAGAAACACTTGAAATCTTCTTAAAACACTGGATTGTGGTGGATTTTTGCCTTAAAACTTGGCTTTGATTTTGAAGAGAAATAAGAAGATTTTCGTAAGAAAATGAGTGAGATAAAAGGTTTGTGAGAGTTTTGAGTGAAAGGGTATGGGTTATATCTGAAAATATGGTAAAATGGGACGTGAGAAAGGGGGGAATGGTTTTCTCTGCACTTCGGCCGAATAGTCAAGGGTGGGTGGTTTGGGTCAAAATAAATCAAACAATTTGTTTTTACCACTAATTTATTAATGGTATTAACATCTATTAGAGTTTTAAAGGGGGTAAATAAATTCGGTTTATATGACACGTGAACCAGTAACTCCTAGAATTACCAAAATATGAAATGAGACAATGTTCGGTTTTTGTTAGTCCTTCATGTCCTTGTTTGTGAAATTAAGTAAATCACAAGAATAATTATAATGTAAAATTGTTTAATACATGTACGGATATTGACCTGAAATGTCGGGTGTCACAGCAGGAATTTATGGATCTGACTACTACAAGTCTGATTCAGATGATAGAACAAAGCATCTTGCATCTTTCTCTAAACGGCAAGTTGAGTCAGGTTCTGATATCAGGAAGAAGAGCCTAGGGCAAAGAAAATCAATACTGTATTAGAAGATTTGTCATCCTCGTCAGATTCTCTATTAGCTACTCCACAACCAACTCCACTACCATCTCCACAACAATCACCCATCCATACTACTCCCACATCACCACCTCACGATTCAACCTCTCTTGTACCAAGAGTTAAAACTTTAAGCCTTGAACTGAAGAAAATGCAGGATAAGATTCAAAAGAAAGATGAAGAAATTGAAGGCTTAAAATCTAATTTGCATGATGTCCAGGAAGAGGTTAAAGACCTGAAGCTGGAAGTTGGGGGTTTACATACCCAGATTGACATTCAACAAACCCAACTTGAAACACAAAAGAGACTTATCTCCCAGCAAAAAGAATAATTCAAGGCTTTAGCTGAAGCGGTGGAACAGCTCAAAGCCTCAATGATAAAACATGTGCAACAACAACCAACCACTTCAACAGCTCAGGGGGAGACCACATCTGTAGTTGAACCCTCATCTCCTGCCCTTGTGACTAATCCAGAGTCTGCACTAACTATCTTTACTGGCCATGCTGAGAAGACAAAGGAGGTAGTTGAAGTCAAGGTTGAAGAACCAGAACTAGACCTTCCCTCAGCAAGTGAGAGAAGAGATGCATGGAAGAAAGGGAAAGGGACCTCTACTGAGACAGAGACCGTAATTCTGGATGAAGAAGACATCCCATCTGATGACGAGCTGAATGCTCTCTTAGATGAAATTGAAAAATTTGGGTATAATGATATTTACCCAGAAATTCTGCCTACCGAGGAAAAAGAGACTGAAAGAACCAGATACTTCACAGAAGAAGAGAGGAGATTCAAACCTTGTCTGATGAATAAAAAGATGAAGTAGATGTTCAGGTTAATCTTATCAAGACAGCCACTCCTGAACCAACCACTACTGTCTCTGAATCAAGTCCCGCACAAGATCCACCCTCTGTTGCAGCTGAACCTCCAATTTCAAGAAAGTCTTGGTTTAGGAAAATCATTCAGGAAGAAACTCCTAAAACATATGAATGGATAGCTGAGCATCAGGAACTAAAGAGGCCTCCAATTGGCTGGAAGTATGATGCTGAAAGGAAGCTCTTTATTATCAGAAGATATAGAGGGGGAGTTCAGCACTTTAAAAATATGACTGACTTCCAGACCCTTCATTTCTATGACCTTAGGGATTTAGCCAAACTTCCCCTTAAAAACCCTGGGAAGGTTATGATGGCTTATGACTTTGAGAAATTTCTGCATTCTCAGATCAATAATGATTTCAAGGGAATGAAGCCTAGGAAAACTCAAAAGAAAATCTCAAAAACAAGGTTTCATCCTAAGACTAACAAGCCATATGTCTTCTTGAGGTACAAGCCTGCCCAAACTCACAAGACCATCACCATTCCAAAATCTGTACCTGTCCAGCTGCAAACTTTCATAAAGTGGTACTATGACCCAATCATTGGCAGTGCAGTAATAGAGTGTGAGGGCAAGGAAGACATCACTATCTTTGAGCCTATGGAGTTCTTGAAATTTCAGCCTGAAGATCTGGAGGTACTATTCCAGAATCACATTCAGGCATACAGTGATGAAGATGAAGCTGATGCCAAGGCCTACCAAAGAGTTGTAACTCTCCACGTTAAACCATTCATCCCAAGGACAACTTAAGGACCAGCTGCTTGATGAAGAACTGAAGACAGTAATGCAACAACTTAGGGGGAGATTGTAGAGTCTTATCTTATGTATAAGATGTTGTCATTTATTGTATGTTTAAACAGTTTTAGACTAGTTTACTTTATGCCATTTCCTTCAATGTAATTTCAGTTTTCTGTAATTTACTGCTTTATTAGCTAAGTCTGGGCCATCGAAACTACTTAGTTTCGATTGAGTTTGTTCAATCGAAACTAGTAGTTTCGATAGATGGTAGTTTCGACAGTTCTGTGTATCACTTGTAAATGGTCAATCGAAACTATTAGTTTCGATTGAACATAGTTTCGATACCTGTCACTACTATAAATAACCTAGTTTGAGAATGTTTAGGTGAGTAGCGACTGTAACCCTGAACCTTCTCTTTCACATTGTTCTTGAATCAATACAATTCGCAGTTGTTTATGCACTGTGTTCTTACATTTTCATACCATTTGCGTGTTGATTCATAGTGTGGTTAACCGGTTATCTTCACCAACACTGTTTCTACCATCTATTTCACCACCATACACATAGTTTCCGCCTGTGTGTGTGTGTGATCGATCAAATCAGTGATTTAAAGAGAAATCTGGACCTACAGTGGTGAATCAGATCACTTTGCTGCAAGTTATAAATTCAATACTTTCAACCAGCTCTCTCAATCATCAGCAACAGCAATCAAGATCCTTCCTAGACAGAAGCCGGTCTATAGAAGAACTCCAACACAAAAACCGACTTTCAACAGGAAGATAAAGAAGGAGAAGCAAGTAATTGTGGTTGAATAGTCAGAAGCAATCAGGAGTGCTGCTGATCAATTTAAGCCTAAAAACATGAAGAACACATCTAAGTTATCAGCAGCAACCAAGTTTGCTGCTGATCAGTCAAAGCCATCAGCAGCAATCAAGTTTGCTGTTGATCAGCCAAAGCTAGCAGCAACCAAGTTTGTTGCTGAACAGTCAAAACCATCAGCAGTAAATCTTAAAATCCAGAAAGAACTATGAGAAGCTAAAGCCACATCTGCTGCTGATAGAGTAAAAAGGTCTGGAAAATTAATTCAACAATGGAAAGCCAAGTCCACACCTTCATCCTCTCAAAGTATTATCATTGGATCTATTGAGTGCCATCATAGTGATGATTTTGGTCTCAAAACACACTCACCCAAGTCTGCACGTTCTTGGGTCCCTCCCTCTAACTAGAACTCTCTCATGTGCATGGATAACCAGGTAACAAGGATAACATCTGGGTTGTAGACAGTGGTTGTTCCAGGCACATGACCAGCAACTGATCCATCATCTCAAATTTCATAAACTTCTTTGGGAGTGATTCAAAAGGAGGATCTATAACTGGACAAGGAACTGTGTCCAATGAAAGAATGAGTATTGAAAAGGTGAACTTTGTAAAAGAATTATAGTTCAATCTCATGAGTGTGTCTCAAATCTATGATCAGAAGCATTGGATGCTTTTCATAGATAAAGAATGTTTTGTGCTCTCCCCTGGGATAAGCAAACCTCCTCCAGATAAGATCTTGTTGACTGCTCAAAGGAAAGATAATCTATATGTTCTTGACATGAAAGAGGTCACTCCATCTGGTAGTATATCGTGTTTTCTTTCCAAGGCATCAGCTGATGAATCTGCTCTATGGCACAGGAGATTGAGTCATGTTAATGTTAAAACCATCAACAAGCTGGTCAAAGGAAATCTTGTTAGAGAACTCTGTCACACCCCCAATTTCAACTAATGGAGTTTTACCGTTTGGGAAGTGATAAACGAGGATCTCAGTCATTAGTTACATTGAACGACACTATATGAGACTAAAATGAAAATATATCATAAATGATCAAAGTAAGTACGGAAGCGTAAAACGAAAGTAAATGCACAAAACAAACGCGCCAAAGGAAAATCCCAAAGTGTTCAGTCCAAACAAAGTCCAAAGATAAAGCACAAGCAATTCAACAATATTATTTTATAAATAAATCATAAGACTCCATGCATGCCCTATCCGTGCACCTGTGCCTTATCTTAAGCGACCTGAGAAAACATGTAAGAAAATGTCAACACGAGGTTGGTGAGTTCACATGTTTCAATTTGCAACAAAGTTCAATAGGTTAATGTACATTCAATATATAAATCAATAGGTAGCTAACCCATAAGCATGTTAACTAATGTGCTCGCAATGGACAACTGACTGTTTATGTTTTTGCCTCCCACCAGGCCTATCAACCATGGTGCATGTTTAGGTCAAGACTACACCCGTTCGACATCCTGTCGGGTTAGCGCGACTAACGCGGGTGAGGTATGTCAAACCAAGTAGTACTACTCAACTTACCTCGCTATGTTCATATTAACGGTCCGATGTGAGGACTTAATGATAGATGTGTACGCATAGTTAAACAAGTGATAACATATATGAATTACATAACCAAAAACGTTTACGCCATGTTTTCTCCCCCAAATTGTAAAACAGTAAAAGGGGCCGTGAAAACTCACCTGATTGTGTAGGTAGTGATCACACAAGAATGAGCTTGAAATCTCAAGCGTTAGCCCGACATGGCTCACGAATGCCCTAAAATTACAAACAAAAATTAGGGACTCATTGGGATTTGTGACGACGACACGGAATAAGAAACTTCCTAAAAGTAACGCTCTAATGACCATGAGTAGATGAATGTGTCCACGAGAATACAGGATTCTTGAATTATCCAATTAAGAAAGACTACGATTTGCGACGAGTGACAAATAATAATAATATAAAAATATATATCGTTTTCAGTTGAGTTCAAGGATTGAAAATAATATATTATTTTATAAACGAATTTTAAATAACGAAAACGAGTTACAAGACTAAACCCGAGTCTATGGGTGGTTTTCGGGTTTTAAAAACATACTAATATAATATAAAAATTATTGCTTTGAAAGTATTAATCAAAACATTCTGACAAAAGGTTTTCTCACACACGACCGCGCCTAAGACAAGGCACGACCGCGTTAAGGATACGGGCGCGACCGTGATGGTCGGAGGCGCGACCGTGTTGATCAAACAGAAGACACAACAAACCTGACCACTAGGCACGACCGTGTCTGAGCCAGGCACGACCGTGTCTAGGTTTCTGAGGCACGACCAGGTCTAGCCAAGATGCACGACCGGGTCAGAGTGTGAGGCACGACCGTGCTAAAACTTGGCACGACCGTGTCTCCTGGATTTACAGACTAAGAGTTTAACAGAATAACCCAATAGATCCAAATCCGTTTGGTTTCGATCACGATTGACCAAAAGGACATGGGGTTTTTACAAAACAAAACTTTGCGAATCTAACAGTATAGGTTAATTTGATTGAGAACAGGTTTAAGAACAAAACCCCCAAATCATTTCAAGATCATGAAAGATTCGATGATATACAAATAAATTAACATAGGGCTTTCAATCTAGATATAAAAATGAAGCTATGGATGTGATTTATTACCCTAATCCGATAGGAATTGAAGGGACACGACTAAAACCCAGTTCCAGCGATGAGCGCTTGATCTCCACTGACTCCGACTTCGTCTCCGATCCGACGGGTGTGTACAAAAGTTTCGAGAGAGTACGAACGAGGTGTTCAGTGTGATCAGTCATGGATTTAACACGAAACATAAACGAATTTGATGGTTGAACGATAATGGTCGACGGTTACGGCATTGAATGCCCATAATTGGGTTTAATTCGTTGTAATGACGATGATTAAAGTCTTAATGATGCTCGTTAAAGGTAGGAACGTGCCGAACGGTTACGAATTCGAACAAATTTGCGATTAAAGACTGGGTTTACATTTCAACTGATAAGAGGCGCGACCGTGCCAAGGCACTTGGCGCGACCGTGCCTACTCGTGTTTTTTATTATTTACAAAACCAGCCCTTGTAACTTCAGTTTTGAGAGAATTGATCCCTTGGTTTTAGAATTGAGTTAACTTGGTTAGGATTTAACAGAATATTTAACGGAATTACTAACGGGGTTAACTTGAAAAGTCGGATTGTCACATCATCCCCTAGTTGAAAGAATTTTCGTCCCGAAAATTAAATAAAAAAATTTTTGGATGTTACAAACTCCCTGAAGAGGAATTCAGCTTGAAGATCACTGCATAGCATGCTTGAAGGGGAAGCAACACAAAAGGTCTCACAAGCCTAAGGCATTGAATTCAAATGACACTCCACTACAGTTGCTGCATATGGATCTCTTTGGTCCTACAAATGTCATGTCAATGGGCAGAAGTCATACTGTCTGGTGATAACTGATGACTACACCAGATTCTCATGGGTATACTTATTGAGAACAAAAGATGAAACTGCTTAAATTCTTAAATCCTACATTCTTAGGGTTGAGAATCAAAGCAATCAAGAAAGTCAAAATCATAAGGTGTGATTAAGGTACATAGTTTAAGAACCATACCTTGAACTATTTTTGTGAGAGTAAAGGAATTCAAAGACAATACAGTGCTTCAAGAACTCCTCAACAAAATGGAGTGGCTGAAAGGAGAAACAGAACCCTTATTGAATCTGCCAGATCCATGCTAGTTGACTCAAAACTGCCTCTTACATTCTAGGCAAAGGCAGTTAGCACATCTTGCTATGTGCAAAACAGGGTTCTCATTGTCAAACCTCTCAACAAAACACCCTATGAACGGTGGTTCAACCGAGTTCCCTACATTGGTTTCCAAAACCTTTCGGTTGTCCATGCACTATTCTTATCACTAGTGATGTTATTCCAAAATTTAGTGCCAAATCAGATGAAGGATACTTTGTGGGCTATTCCTCTCAATCCAAAGCCTATAGAGTATTTAACTCCAGAACAAGAATAGTTGAAGAGTTAGCAAATGTGGAATGTAGGGAGCACATTCCATTAGAAAAGGGAAAAGGACCAGACTGGCTCTTTGATATTGACTCCTTCTCTCAAGTATTTGAGCCTCTCATCTTCTCAAATATGGAGTCTATATCTTCCAAAGAGTAAGCCTCCACATAATTTGATGAATACAGATTAGAATTCAATGGTCCCTCTATAAGAATTAAAAGACCATCTATTGATCCTCCATTTGTTATTTAGCCATTGAACCAAGTGAAGCTAGAACAAGCATCTCAAATGTTACCAGCAGCAGCCTCTCTTAGCTTGAAAATCAAACTGAGAACCTTGACAACTCTGCAGTTGGCATAGAGGTATCTGCTGCTGATGAGGAAAATGCAACTGATGATGTTGCTGATGTTGAAAACACTTTTGTAATGAATGAAGATATCCCAGATCAAAATCAAAGCAATCTTGAACAAGCAATTAAGATGGATGTTGTTCCAACACAATGAATCAACAAAGAACATCCATTATAAAATATCATTGGCCAAGTTCAACAAGGAGTTCAAACAAGAAGCAAATATCATGAGGCTAATATATGTCTGTACTCTTGCTTTCTGTCTCAAATGGAACCAAAGAAGATAGATGACGCTTTGCAACACAACAGTTGGATTGAAGCAATGCAAGAAGAGTTGCTGCAATTCAAAAGACAGGAAGTGGGGATCCCAGTTGATCTGCCACCTAGTCAAACTTCTATTGGCACAAGGTGGCTCTTCAGAAACAAGCAAGATGAGAGAGGGATTGTAGTCAAGAACAAAGCTATACTTGTAGCTCAAGGCTACACTCAGGAAAAGGGAATTGACTATGATGAAGTATTTGCACCTGTTGCCAGAGTGGAGGCTATCAGAATCTTCTTAGCATATGCTTCATCCAAGATCTTCATTGTCTATCAGATGGATGTCAAAAGTGCTTCTCTATACGGGAAGATCGTTGAAGAAGTCTATGTCAGACAGCCTTCAAGCTTTGTAGATCCTACACATCCTGACAAAGTGTTTAAATTAGACAAATCTCTTTATGGCCTACATCAAGCTCTAAGAACCAGGTATGAGACCCTGTCGGGATATCTACACTGCAACAATTTCAGAAGAGGTGCCATTGATCAGACCTTGTTTATCAAAGATGAAGGGGATCCTACTGGTACAAATGTATGTAGATGATATCATCTTTGGATCAACAAGGAAGAAGCTATGCAAAGATTTTGAGATCCTAATGCACTCAAAGTTTGAAATGACTTCAATGGGTGAATTAAATTTCTTTTAGGGTCTCCAAGTCAAACAAGTTCCAAATGGAATTTTCATCAGTCAGTCCAAATATGTCAGAAGCATTTTGGAAAGTTTCAAGCTGGCTGATTGATCTGCTGCAAGAACTCATATGCAAGTTTACCATCAACTGTCCGCAGACAAAAATGGTCAAGACACTGATCAACATCAGTACAGGGCAATGATTGGATCACTCATGTATCTAACTGTATCAAGACCAGATATCATGTCTGAGGTATGTCTGTGTGCAAGATTTCAAGCAGCTCCAAAGAACTCACACCTCCAAGCTGTCAAGAGAATTTTTAGATACCTAAAGGGAGCTCTAGGACTTGGGCTATGGTACTCTAAGAATGATAAATTCAACTTATATGCATACACTGATAGTGACTATGGAGGATGCAACTTGGACAAAAAATCCACATTAGGAGGATTCCAGTTTCTGGGTGTAAGACTGATTTCATGGCAATGCAAGAAGCAAACATGTGTATCAACATCTACAGCAAAAGCAGAATACATGGCAGCTTCAACTCCCATTCACATTGACAACAAGAGTGCCATATCAATTACAAATAATCATGTGCAACACTCCAAGATTAAACACATTGACATCATGTATCATTTTATTAGAGATCAAGTTGAGAAAAAGGAGAATTATTTTAACCAAAGTTCATAACAATGAGAAGTATGTTAACTTATTCACAAAAGCCTTTGATGAAGCTAGATTCAGATATTTAGTTGAATCCATTGGCATGATAAACTTTGATTAAAATCTTTCTCTGAAATATTTAAAAATAAATGTGTTTGTCTTTCTTTTTGTTGTAAATAAAGTCTTCTGAAAAATAAATGATCAGCAGCAAACATTTTTGCTGCTGATAGGTTTAGTCATCAGCAGCAAAGAATTTGCCACTGACTGCCTTAAGTTATCAGTAGGAACAAGTTTGTTGCAGATAGATTTAAGGCAATCAGCAGCAACATCTTTGCTGCGGACCATTGCATCCATCTGCAGTGACCAAGTTTGCTGCTGATGGGTAAAAATGAGTCCAAATTAACTTTTACCCGCTGTAAAAACTACTTTCAGTCTTTACCATGACTGCTACAGTGCGTTATAGCTGTAAGACAGTGAAAAGTAAATGGCTTGTACAGTACAAGCAAACATTGCTCATCCACTCTTGCCGTTATAACAAAATCAAATTCCCTCCTTCACCACTTTACATTCAATTCTAACCTAACCTTCATCTTTTCTCTCTCTCACTCAAGCATTCAAAGCTTCCCCACACTTAACCAACTTTCAAAAGCTTCATCCTTCCCTCCAAACCTTTCCACAATGGCGAACGTTGACATCGACAACCCAAATGACAAGTTCTCAACGTACCACAATCTAACGGCGTATCTTGTCAAGGGTAAGAAATTCGAAGGTTTCGATGATATGATCGACTTTCTGTGTCGATCAAAACTACACTTTGCTCTAACTGTTAACCCGACAATCTATACATCCCATATCAAAGACTTCTGGAACTCAGCCGTCTACTCATCCGAAGAGGGGATTCCGCAAATCAAAGACAATGTAGACGGAAAAGACATAATCATCTCCGAAGCTACACTAAGAAAATATCTCAAGCTTCAAGACGTGGATGCTGCCAACTCGTATACCAAGAATGAGTACATGAGGACCTTGTATCCATAGGGTACACAGGAAATCAACAGGAGTACACAATAGAGAAGGCACTGCTAGGCCCTCCTTGGAAGTTTTTGTGCCACACTCTTCTCCAATGTATGTCTCAAAAGAGGAGTGGATGGAATCAACTGAACTCTGCTCTTTCCTCTACTGTTCATGGTATGGTATATGGGCAAGGTTTCAATTTCTTTCATTTGATTTTCGAAGGTTTAAGATACAATCTCTAGGAAGGAGCAAAACAAGCTTTTCTATATGTACCCTAGGTTCTTGCAGGAAGTTTTTAACTATGAAGTAAAAGATCTTTCAAAAACTGCAAGAATCTACATGATAGGGGGACATAAAAATAACATTTTTAAGAGTATCAGAACTGTTTCAGAAAAGTTATCAGGGGTCAATGTTCCATTGTTATTTACAATGATGAACATACAAAGTTCCTAGGGTGACAGTTCAGCAGCCCCAGCTAATACTGATCCCATACCCTCCACTTCACAGACTGAACATACAACTGCTTCCTTTGATCGAACCCCTGTGCAACCTACCGAGGGTGTACATCTACAACAATTAATCACCCCTACTCTCTAAGCCCAACTGGAACACAGGGCCCTAGTTGAGGCAAGCTATACAAGAAAAAGAAAGAAGAGCAAGAAGAATCATTCTCTTCTTGTCTCAAAGGCCCAATCCCAACCTAAAAGCCCTTATCCAGAATTACAACATTCTGTTGAGAATATCAAAAGGGCTAGCTAAATTACTAGGGAAACTTCCTTGGAAGTTTCTCTATTAGGACCAGGATCACATCCCGGATCCATAGAACACCCCAATGAGCCCACACACTTTCTCTCTTCTTTGAACTTAAGTGAAGAGGCACCTAGTCAAGATGATGTACCTTCTCCAACTGCCACTATCTCGAAGGTACTGATTGACTTGGTTCTTAATGTACCCAGCCCAAGTTCATCACCCAAGAAGGTTCACTATGGGAGTACTGATTGAGTGAATGTGGAAGGGGCTATCACTACTACTTGTCCATCAATTGACCAGGAGGACAGTGATAACATCACTAAGTCCCCAACCATGGCAACTCACAGTGAAAATGTTTCTTTTGAAACATTTCTCACTAAGAGGAATCCTAGGAGCCAAGAAAACTAGGGTGGTGGGGATGAAGAGGCTAGGCCTAAGGCCCCATCTAGTTCCAAGGATTCCACATATGTGGATAAGCACAGTTTGAAACTTCAAAATATGGAATTGACGGCTAGGGTGGCTATGCTAGAGGCTTAAGTGTCAAAACTAAGACACCAAGTTTCTGTTCATGAAACCCATCAATGCCCAACATTGACTCCTCCTTCCCTTGTATTATTGGGCACTCAAACAGATCCATGTCTATGCACTAATGCAACCAAAAAGGGGGAGAAAATTACAACTGAAGATGACACTGATAGCCTAAAGGATTGGATACAAGAGCAGGCAGCCTTTCAAAGAACACTATTCCATCCTACCTTTATTCAAGTCCATGATCTTATGCCCCTCAGAGATGAAGAAAAAGAGGTCTATGAAGAATTTAGTTGCAAGGGCTGTAGATGACGTATTCCATGAGGAGATGGAGTTTGAAAATGAAGATGATGAAATGCCTCCTTCATTCCATATATTTCTAGCTGCTGCAAACATATCAAGACAGATCATAGCCCCCCAATTCCCACTAACTGCACATAACTTGGAATTTGACTCTATTATAGCATGGGGATATGATGGCATCTTTAAAAGATTCTGGATTGAATGGGAATTTGCTGGAGCCAAAGAGCTTATCTTGGATAATCCAAATCTGTTTGAAATCCTGTCCCTGCACCTGACTGAAAGTGTTAACACTTCCAAGGATCTATCCTCCAGGCTTGCCATTGAAAGATTCCATGATATATGTGAAGACAATATACCTCGGTTTGAGAAGTTTCTTGAATAAGCAAAAAGGGTGGCTTATCCAAGACTTGAGGATGAAGAAGCAGATTCCTCAAGAGCAGCTGAAGAAAGGAAAAACCAAAGGCTGGGGTTGATAAGATGCAGGGTCCTAACTAAAGAACAAATTTTGTGTTTAAGAAAATACATGTACAATGAGGTGGTTAGAGGCTTGGAAGGTCATGGGTGGTCAAGCACTGAGCCTTCAGGGTTTCAATTCTTTTTGAGTGATGGATCATCATTTATAATTAACGATATTCAAGAAATCCTACTCCTCAACCAAGACTTCCTCTATAAGGTGTTTGAATTAAGGTCACATATCTGCAATATAAACTCCAAAAGAGGTCAAGAAATGATCCACATTGTTAAAACCTTTCTTGAGAAAGAAGGATGGATTGCAATGGATGAATTTGATTCAGATCTGTCCCTTCCCTCTTCTCCAACTATCATTCTGAACACAGAAGAGGAATCTAAAAGAAGGGAAGAACAGAAAGTAATGACAGAATGGAAGACAGTGACAGGTGAAGAATGGATAGAAATGACAGGTGAAGAAGAAGAAGCTTCCCCCTTTTGTCTACTCCTCAAATTGCCAATGAAGCTAAAGCTGAGGTCTCAATAGCAACTCCCATATCTGCTATTGTGATCTATGAAGCTGAAGCAGAGGCATCCAATAAAGACAAAGGGAAGGGAATCATGACAGAAGAAGAAGAAAAGAAGATAGAGGAAGATAAGAAAGAAGTAGAAAGAATAAGAAGAGAAAGAGAAGAAGAAGAGATAACAAATCTAGTTGCATGCAAGTCAACTAGATAGAACAAGAGTTCAAGTTCCTGCAGCTTCACAAATAAAACAAGATGAAGCTCTAGCCCGCCAGCTACAGGAACAACTAAACAAAGAAGATGAAGAGAGAGAGGCATAAAATTGAAAAAGCCAAGTTTAGAATTACTGATTCTGAACTTGCAAAATAAATGAGGGAGGAGTGGATGCCAGTTCTAATTTCTCAAGGTGAGAATGCAGATTACCTTGAGAAATTATCTAATACAGGGCCTTTATGGGTTAACCAGGAGAACTGGCCAAGAAGAAAAGGGCTAAAGAAGAAGAAGAAAAAGCCAGGCTGAAATCTAAGAAAGACATTGCCTTTAACTTAAGAACTCATGAAGAAAGGAAGGTCATGATCGACTTCCTAAAGGTAAGAGGTGAGAGTAGAAAGAGGCTTGGTCCCATGAACTTCATAAATCTGCAAGCCCTCTACATAAAGGTAAAAAAGGAAGAAGAAGAGAGGCTGAAGAAGATAAGCTCTAAAAGAAGGGTAGATATTTAAACAGAGGAAAGAAAACAAAAGAAACCCAAGACTACTCCCTAAACCTCTCCTCCTTCTGTCCAACAAATTCCCTCTCACCCTTCTAGATCACTCTCTTCCCCTCCCAAAGAGTCCAAATCCTCTCACTCAGCTCCCTCTCATCAACAGCATCCTATAAACAAAAATAAACCTCCTACCACATCTGATGATTCAAGAGATATTGTACAATGGATTTATATTGACTCAGATCAATGTTTTGAAGTGTTAGAGGAAAGACATAGATGAAGAGATCAATTTACAAATCTGTTGATAAGGTAATGCAGCTTCCAGACATTGACCTAAAGAAAATTCTAGAGTTGGGTGAAGCTCATGAGCCTAACAATGAAAGTGGGAGACATCTTTTGCTGGCGATCAAACATCATTTCAATCCTGGCAAAGATGTCATCATAGATGCAAAACCACTCCAATCTCACTTTCCTCTTGTCAAATGGTCCTATAAAGCTGATAAAGATGAATAAACACTGGTGGATGTCAGAGGAAACAAGATGAGATGTCCCAGCAAAGTCATCTTCAGCATGCCTAGAAGGGACATCAATGTCACACCCCGACCGATGGCGGAATCATCGGGGCGGGACATGTAAGACTGTTCATAGCACATGGTTGACTAAATTGAAATATATTAAAGTCAAATTTGCATTATAATAAATCCAAGTACAAGATCAAATTCAAACAAGAAACATAAACAATTCATAAAATTCTTGATTTATTTTGCTAAGTCCAAATCCTATGTTGAACACGTCTTGAATCAATCTCACATATTGGGGCCTGAAACATGAATAAAATAAAGTCAACTAAAAAGTTGGTGAGTATAACACAGTTGTATATAGATAGCATATAGTTGAAAACAAATCCTTTACATGACATGATAAATAAGGCGTTCATGGGGAGTAACTATTGTGTAACCAAATGTACAATCAAACCTTGTAACTAGCATGCAAAACAAAGTGTATTGTCGGTTTCAATCACCGCGTACCATGGGTGGGTTTGTTAGACTCAATAGATCCATCATTGAAAACCGTCGGCTTGTATAGTTAATGATTGCACATAAGAGCATACAAAGGTTAAACACACCTAGCACTCGGGCACAAAGCTCAAATTTTTGCACACATGTATGTAAATAGGATTTTTTTTGCACTTGTGTAGTTTGTGTAAATGTAAATGTGTAATGTGTAATGAGTATAGAGTTCATGTTCCACCCCAAAAGTGTAAAAGAGTAAAAGGGGTTGTGAATACTCACTTGGTATGGAAGTGAAGCTAACAAGGAATATAGATAGCAAAAAGATCCTTGAAAAGCACACTTTAACCTAAATAGTAATATGCATTGAATCACATAGATGTATAAAGTTTAAAAATGAAAGTTGGATTTGTATATAAAACCATTGGTTTGTATTTAAAAAGGATTGAATAAAATATATAAAGTTTGAGGTAAAATATGTTTGAAACAATTTAATTAGGTTTGAATTAAATAAATAAGTGTATAACTATAGTTTATGAAATAATGTCAATATTAATTGTAATTAAGTATAAATAAATAAAACGATTTTGATTTAAAATGTAAAGTAAATAAGTCATCATTATTTATAAATTTTGTAACTTAATTATTTAAAATATCATTTAAGTGTAAGATGATAAATATAAATTTAATTTTTATAAACTTTTCAATAAATTACATTTATGCCAAGATTAAACTTTTAATCTATTTTTACATACAGAAAACATATTTTTATAAAATCTGAAACATTTACTGATTAAAATATAAAAATTATAATTCTGTTAAAAATTCTGAGTCTAGCACGACCGTGCCTCGGAAGGGCACGATCGTGCTCAAGCCACGGGCGCGACCGCGCTAGTCGGGGCGCGACCGGGTTGATCAATCAGGAGCACAATCTAGACAAGTCATCAGGCACGACCGTGCCTTAGCCCGGCACGGTCGCGTCTATGATTTTTAGACACAACAGAGACTAGCCCAAAGGGCATGACAAGGTCTGGACGGATGACACGACCGCGCTGCTAGTCGACACGACCGCGCTAAACGAGGCACGGCCGCGCTAGATGATTAGCGCGACCGTGTCTATTCCAAATCAGACACGAATCGAGAGTTTCTTGTATTTTGAACACAGGAATTGTTAGGGCTTTTGATTAATGGGTTATTAAGAGTCTTTTCATATAACTTAATTGTATGGAAATCGAGTTTAAGCATGGGTTCGATTAAATCATTTTTATTAAAATATGATTTCTGATTCTGATCGAATTCTATAATGGAAGCCCAAATTGAATGAGGGCTTTTGATAATGTTACTGAAATGAGTGAGATGGAGAGTATACTTACCCTGAAACGTAACGAATCGATGAAGAACGGCAGAGATGAGTTCCGGCGACGGAGGTAAAGGTTTCCGGTGACTTCGACTGCGATTCCGGCTAGGCCAGAGAGTCCAGAGTCTTGGAGAGAGCCGGGAGATGATAAATCCTTTCTTGATCGGGAGAATTTGGGTTCCAGGAGGAAGACTCGAGTTTTGTTTGAATTGCTTGAGAGAGAATTCGAGAGTGATGGAGAAAAACTGAGGCGTTGAGTAATTGAAAATGGTATAACTCGCGTTAAAGGAAAAGAAACGTAATCGGATTTGAAATTCGAACGATTGATCGTTTTGAAATCACATTTACGTTTCGACTGTTTCGCAGGCGCGACCGTGCCAAGATTGGCGCGACCGTGCTTAGGAACCGGGCGCGATCGTTCCAGGACCAGCCGCGCGATCGTGCCGAGGCACTTGGCGCGACCGTGCTAGAACGAAGCACGACCGTGCTAACTAGGGTTTCTTGATAAATTTTCAACTTTAGTCCTTGACTTTTCAGGTTTTATAAATTTGAAATATATAGTTACTTGTATAGCGTTTATGTGCATATAATCGAGTAAAACTTGCGAACTTGTATAGAATCATTGCATTTTATTTACCGCGGGAAAAATATTGAGACATTGCACGAGTATAGAACTTGAAATTTCATTACATTGAATTGAAATATGAATACTAAAAATCAGAAATGTTACAGTCTCCCCATGTTGAGAGAATTTCATCCCGAAATTTAGCTAGAGGAAACAACATTAATAGTAAAAAGATGAGGGTACTTGAGCTTCATTTGGTCTTCACGTTCCCAAGTGTACTCAGGACCACGCTTAGACTCCCAACGAACTATGACGATAGGAATACGACTTCGCTTGAGTTGCTTGACTTCACGATCCATAATTTCCACCGGCTTCTCAACGAAGTTCATCGTTTCATCAATGCGCACGTCGTCAAGCGGTATATGGAGATTTTCATCAGCGAGACACTTCTTTAGATTAGATATATGAAATGTAGGATGCACATTGCCAAGAGATGGAGGTAACTCGAGCTTGTAAGCCACTTTCCCAATCCTTTCAAGGATTTTGAATGGACCAACATAACGAGGTGATAACTTGCCTTTCTTTCCAAAACGGATCACACCCTTCCATGGAGATACCTTAAGAAGAACGAGATCACCGACTTGGAATTCCAAGGGTTTTCGACGCTTGTCGGCATAACTCTTTTGTCGACTCCTTGCTACTCGGATATTGTCACGGATTTGAATAATCTTGTCGGAAGTTTCTTGAATTAACTCGGGACCGGTGATTTGTGCTTCACCAATCTCGTTCCAACAGATCGGAGAACGACACTTGCGACCATAGAGAGCTTCGAATGGAGCCATGTTGATACTTGTGTGGTAGCTATTGTTATAAGAAAACTCAATAAGGGATAAATGTGAATCCCAATTGCCACCAAAATGGATTACACAAGCTCTAAGCATGTCTTCAAGAGTTTAGATTGTTCGCTCGGTTTGGCCATCAGTTTGGGGATGGTAAGCCGTGCTCAAATCCAAACGAGTACCAAGAGCAGATTGGAGAGATTGCCAAAATCGAGAAGTGAACCGAGCGTCTCTATCAGATATTATGTTCAAGGGAACACCATGACGGCTCACAATTTCATCAATGTAAATTCGGGCAAGTTTCTCCACTTTGAAGTCTTCACGAATAAGCAAAAAGTGGGCAGATTTGGTGAGTCGATCAATGATCACCCAAATACTATCATAACCACTCGAGGTGCGAGGGAGCTTGGTAATGAAATCCATAGCTAAATTCTCCCATTTCCACACGGGAATTTCCGGTTGTTCAAGCAAACCAGAAGGACGCTGATGTTCGGCTTTGACTTTGGAGCAAGTTAAGCATTTGGCAACATAAAGAGCAATGCCCTTCTTCATACCGGGCCACCAATAAAGCTGACGAAGATCTTGGTACATTTTATCCGCACCAGGATGAATAGAATAACGAGTCTTATGAGCCTCGTTCATGAGAATTGCACGGAGATCATCGCGATCGGGAACCCAAATACGGTTCAAGTAATATAATAAGCCATTGGGTTTAGATTTAAGAAGAAGTTCAACACCACACGACATTTCTTCATACATGTTACCCTCGGTAACTGAGACGTGTTGAGCTTCCAGGATACGGGTTTGAATATCGGATTGAATACGGGCGCAATGAAGCATAACATGGTCTTTTCGACTCAAAGCATCGGCTACAACATTCGCTTTGTCGGGATGGTAACGAATCTCGCAGTCGTAGTCGTTAAGGAGTTCGACCCAACGTCGTTGCCTCATATTGAGTTCTTTTTGGTTGAAGATATGTTGAAGACTTTTGTGGTCGGTGAATACTACACATTTCGTGCCATATAGGTAGTGTCTCCAAATCTTTAACGCGAATACGACCGCACCCAACTCGAGGTCGTGCGTCGTATAATTCTTTTCATGAATTTTGAGTTGTCTTGATGCATAAGCGATCACTTTGCCTCGTTGCATGAGGACACAACCAAGACCTTGGTTAGAAGCATCACAATAGACAACTAGATCATCATTTCCATCGGGGAGAGTCAAGATGGGAGCATTGCACAACTTTTGCTTAAGAGTTTGGAAAGCTTCTTCTTGCTTCGGTCCCCATTCATAAGCTTTACCCTTATGGGTCAAGGCGGTAAGAGGGACAGCAATCTTTGAGAAGTTTGAGATGAAACGACGATAATAACCCGCAAGACCAAGGAACGAACGAACTTCGGTAGGAGTCTTCGGGGCATTCCAATTCTTAACCGTTTCAATCTTAGCAGGATCAACATGAATACCCTTGTCGTTGACGATGTGACCAAGAAATTGAACTTCTTTTAACCAAAATTCACATTTGGAGAACTTGGCATATAGTTGTTCTTTCTTTAAAAGGTCCAAAACCAATCTAAGGTGTTCTTCATGGTCGGCTTTAGTCTTGGAATAGATTAAGATATCGTCAATGAAAACGATCACGAATTTATCAAGGTACGGTTTGCACACACGATTCATGAGGTCCATGAAAACTGCGGGTGCATTGGTTAATCCAAAAGGCATAACCATGAACTCGTAATGACCATACCTTGTTCGGAAAGCAGTCTTAGGAATGTCATCTTCTTGAACACGGAGCTGATGATAACCAGATCAAAGATCAATCTTCGAGAAACACGTAGAACCTTGAAGTTGATCAAAGAGATCATCGATTCTAGGCAAAGGATAGCGATTCTTGATAGTAAGCTTATTGAGTTCGCGATAGTCAATACACATGCGAAATGATCCATCCTTCTTCTTTACAAATAAGACGGGTGCACCCCACGGTGAATGACTCGGGCGAATGAACCCTTTATCGGAGAGTTCTTGAAGTTGACTTGCGAGCTCTTGCATTTCGGAAGGTGCAAGACGATAAGGAGCTCTAGCAACACGGTTAGCTCCGGGCATGAGATCAATACGGAACTCGACTTGACGAACGGGAGGAAGACCGGATAAATCTTTAGGAAACACTTCGGGAAAATCTCGAATAATGGGAATGTCTTGGATACTCTTCTCCTTGACATCCTTTTGAACAATATGAGCTAGGAAGGCGATGTACTTCTTTCGCAGGTACTTTTGAGCAGTAGTACAAGACATCAATTTAAGACCCTTGCAAGGCTTTTCACCAAAAACCCTTAAGGTTTCTCCCGAAGGTAGCGGAATTCGGATGCACTTTTCAAAGCAAATAACTTCGGCATGATGATTTGATAGCCAATCCATACCTATGATAATGTCAAAGCTTCCTAGTGGCATTGGAATAAGGTTGATTGGGAATGCATGATCATTAAGTTCTAAAGAGCAATCATAGATAATAGATTCAATTGTAAGGGAGTCACCATTTGCTATTTCAACGGTGAAGGTTTTCTCTAATTGGGATCGTGTCTTTGCAAGTAAAGGCTCAAAATTAAGTGACACAAAACTTTTATCGGCACCGGTATCGAACAAAATGGAGGCATTCTACAGATTTGAAACACAAGGCAAGAGAGATTGTAAGAACTTATGAGAATTGCTAGGATTTAATAGAATGAGATAACAAAATAAAAGATAGATAATCATAGTTTGGATTGTACTCAAAAGTGACAAAAATTCACTTGAATACTAAGGCATATTAAGGTTAATTTAAACTCATATAATTTTCAAGGAGACATGCTTTAGCCTATAGGTAAACACTCATCTCGGGAGTTCCCAGGAAAGCATACGGGTCCCTCGGTTGATTGGGATTTATGCGAAATGCTTTCCTAGACAGAAAACCCAAAATACAGGTGTCACCCTTCCAGATTGCACGTGTCCTCAAATAATTTAACAAGTTTAAAAACCTCAACGAAGAAATAAAAATTTTATTTAAAGATTTTTGCTTCAAGAATTTTCCACATGCTTAGAAAGAATAAAGATAGAAAAAGAAGATAAGAATAATAAGAGGTTTAGGCCATAGGAAAGGATGTTATTTATTTAATTATTATTTAAGAATATCCTAATAAGTCATGCATTTCTAACAAAGAAGGTAGCAAATATAATAATAATTAATCATGGTAAGCATGTAGCACATAGCACAAAATCATGAAGCATAACATAAGTGGGTGTCCTAAAGTTATAGTCTAGGTCAAGATGTCTAATAACCTAAATCCCTATAACCAAGGCTCTGATACCAATCTGTCACACCCCGACCGATGGCGGAATCATCGGGGCGGGACATGTAAGACTGTTCATAGCACATGGTTGACTAAATTGAAATATATTAAAGTCAAATTTGCATTACAATAAATCCAAGTACAAGATCAAATTCAAACAAGAAACATAAACAATTCATAAAATTCTTGATTTATTTTGCTAAGTCCAAATCCTATGTTGAACACGTCTTGAATCAATCTCACATATTGGGGCCTGAAACATGAATAAAATAAAGTCAACTAAAAAGTTGGTGAGTATAACACAGTTGTATATAGATAGCATATAGTTGAAAAAAAATCCTTTACATGACATGATAAATAAGGCGTTCATGGGGAGTAACTATTGTGTAACCAAATGTACAATCAAACCTTGTAACTAGCATGCAAAACAAAGTGTATTGTCGGTTTCAATCACCGCGTACCATGGGTGGGTTTGTCAGACTCAATAGATCCATCATTGAAAACCGTCGGCTTGTATAGTTAATGATTGCACATAAGAGCATACAAAGGTTAAACACACCTAGCACTCGGGCACAAAGCTCAAATTTTTGCACACATGTATGTAAATAGGATTTTTTTTGCACTTGTGTAGTTTGTGTAAATGTAAATGTGTAATGTGTAATGAGTATAGAGTTCATGTTCCACCCCAAAAGTGTAAAAGAGTAAAAGGGGTTGTGAATACTCACTTGGTATGGAAGTGAAGCTAACAAGGAATATAGATAGCAAAAAGATCCTTGAAAAGCACACTTTAACCTAAATAGTAATATGCATTGAATCACATAGATGTATAAAGTTTAAAAATGAAAGTTGGATTTGTATATAAAACCATTGGTTTGTATTTAAAAAGGATTGAATAAAATATATAAAGTTTGAGGTAAAATATGTTTGAAACAATTTAATTAGGTTTGAATTAAATAAATAAGTGTATAACTATAGTTTATGAAATAATGTCAATATTAATTGTAATTAAGTATAAATAAACTAAACGATTTTGATTTAAAATGTAAAGTAAATAAGTCATCATTATTTATAAATTTTGTAACTTAATTATTTAAAATATCATTTAAGTGTAAGATGATAAATATAAATTTAATTTTTATAAACTTTTCAATAAATTACATTTATGCCAAGATTAAACTTTTAATCTATTTTTACATACAGAAAACATATTTTTATAAAATCTGAAACATTTACTGATTAAAATATAAAAATTATAATTCTGTTAAAAATTCTGAGTCTAGCACGACCGTGCCTCGGAAGGGCACGATCGTGCTCAAGCCACGGGCGCGACCGCGCTAGTCGGGGCGCGACCGGGTTGATCAATCAGGAGCACAATCTAGACAAGTCATCAGGCACGACCGTGCCTTAGCCCGGCACGGTCGCGTCTATGATTTTTAGACACAACAGAGACTAGCCCAAAGGGCATGACAAGGTCTGGACGGATGACACGACCGCGCTGCTAGTCGACACGACCGCGCTAAACGAGGCACGGCCGCGCTAGATGATTAGCGCGACCGTGTCTATTCCAAATCAGACACGAATCGAGAGTTTCTTGTATTTTGAACACAGGAATTGTTAGGGCTTTTGATTAATGGGTTATTAAGAGTCTTTTCATATAACTTAATTGTATGGAAATCGAGTTTAAGCATGGGTTCGATTAAATCATTTTTATTAAAATATGATTTCTGATTCTGATCGAATTCTATAATGGAAGCCCAAATTGAATGAGGGCTTTTGATAATGTTACTGAAATGAGTGAGATGGAGAGTATACTTACCCTGAAACGTAACGAATCGATGAAGAACGGCAGAGATGAGTTCCGGCGACGGAGGTAAAGGTTTCCGGTGACTTCGACTGCGATTCCGGCTAGGCCAGAGAGTCCAGAGTCTTGGAGAGAGCCGGGAGATGATAAATCCTTTCTTGATCGGGAGAATTTGGGTTCCAGGAGGAAGACTCGAGTTTTGTTTGAATTGCTTGAGAGAGAATTCGAGATTGATGGAGAAAAACTGAGGCGTTGAGTAATTGAAAATGGTATAACTCGCGTTAAAGGAAAAGAAACGTAATCGGATTTGAAATTCGAACGATTGAGCGTTTTGAAATCACATTTACGTTTCGACTGTTTCGCAGGCGCGACCGTGCCAAGATTGGCGCGACCGTGCTTAGGAACCGGGCGCGATCGTTCCAGGACCAGCCGCGCGATCGTGCCGAGGCACTTGGCGCGACCGTGCTAGAACGAAGCACGACCGTGCTAACTAGGGTTTCTTGATAAATTTTCAACTTTAGTCCTTGACTTTTCAGGTTTTATAAATTTGAAATATATAGTTACTTGTATAGCGTTTATGTGCATATAATCGAGTAAAACTTGCGAACTTGTATAGAATCATTGCATTTTATTTACCGCGGGAAAAATATTGAGACATTGCACGAGTATAGAACTTGAAATTTCATTACATTGAATTGAAATATGAATACTAAAAATCAGAAATGTTACAATCAAATCTCTGTCGAAAATTCCTTTTGATAATCCTAACAAGGATCCAAGAGGCTATGAGACTGCAAGGATATTCATGCATATGTAAAAGCTTTAGGAACAAAGGCAGTAAAAGTGTTTTGGTAGCATCAGTCTAGGGGGAGTTTGTAGAGATAAATACTGATGGATATAAAATTTTCTAAGTACATATGCGGCGGACTCAACAATTCTGCTGACTTACAAAGTTGCCGCAGATAAGGCATATGCTGCAGATAGTGTTAGGACATAGATTGTAATGACAAAAGCTTTGTAATAGTTTAGATCTTATGTCTTTATGTTTTTGTAATGTATTAATGTTCTAAGTGTTTTTATGCAAGTTATTCTAGAGGCGAACTTGTTAAGTTCGCCTAGTCTAACAGAGGCGAACTTGTTAAGTTCGCTTAAGTCTATCTGAGGCGAACTTGTTAAGTTCGCTTAGTCTGTTAGAGGCGAACTTGTTAAGTTCGCCTAATGCAGGTCAGTAGTCTATATATAGATGTTTACAGAGTCAGTTTGATATAGAAGAGAATCGATAACAGAGTTGAACGATTGAGTCTGTAAACTCTATTGAGAATTGGAATATAAGCTTGAATATTATTTACTTGATTGTGTCTGTATTGTCTTTTGTGTATGCAATCGTTGATTCGTTGAATTCCGCACTCCGAGTTAACGACACGTCTTATCACGAGAACGATCTGTAGAAGTGCCATGAGGACCTACAAGTGGTATCAGAGCTTTTGCTCGTGATTCTTGGTGATTTGAGACGGTTTTGTATGCAAATTGACATGAAATTCATCATCTTTGACATTTTCATTTCCATGGAGTTTTCAAGCTTAATTTGGTTCCGATTTGGTGTTTTTGAAGAGGATTTTGATGAAATTGATCCGATAGAAAGGTTCTAATTGAGAAATTACACAATCCTACGGTTTGATTTTGATTAATTCCTTCAAATCAGTGAATTATGAAGATTTTTGGTGATTCTTGGTTCGCGGTTCTGGATTGAACTGTTCTTGAGTTTGAATCTGCTGAAGTAAGCGAACTTGCTGATTTCGTGTGCTGGCGAACTTAGCAGGCGAACTTGTCAAGTTCGCTTCTCACAAATTAAGCGAACTTATTTTTAGGCGAACTTAATCAGATTTTCTGGTTTCTGGATTAAGCAAACTTATTAAGTTCGCTTCATATTAAGTTCGCTTGGGTATCACAAAAGCGAACTTATTATCTTCGCTTAAGGGTAGTGAGTGTTCAACACTTGGAAATTTTTCAGAAAAATGGCAAATATGGTTCAAGTAACGAATATGTTCAATTATGATAATGAGATTGGTACATCTCAAAAATCACCAAAGTTGTTGAATCTTGCTGATTATTCTAATTGGAAAGATAGGTTTGATCAGTTCGTATCTTTTACCGATACCAGTCTCTGGATTCCTATTTTAGAAGGTTATACGCATCCGACTTATTCGTGGATGGGACAGGATAATGTTCCAAATCCGGTATCAGCGTTATCGACTGAAGAAAAGTTGATGTTTGATAGAGAAAAGAAAGTGATGGCAAGTATTTCGATGTCTCTTCTGAAGGAAATATATCACAGTTTCAAATAATTCAAGTATTCTCAACAACTGTGGGAAGCATTACAGAAAAGATGTGAAGGCAGTTTGGATGTGAAGAAGAGTAGAAAAGAGCTATTGAAGAAGCAATTCTTGGTCTTCAAACATTTTCAAAATGAATCCTTGGATGATCTTGCTACCAGATTCTATCATCTGCTTAGTGAACTGTCGAGTGCTTCTGTGGTGTATGAAACTGAAGAAATTAATGATAAATTCTTGGAGGCATTACCATCAAAATTTGATGTGTATACGGTTTTGATAAAAGAAAATATCAAGTACAAAACCATGTCTCTTGAAGAAGTTCTTGGGAAGATTCAATCGCATGACCTGACAATGAAGACGAAGGAGACTAACATGGAGCATATCCAGGATCCTTCAATGTATTTTGCCAAGACTTCTGGTAAAACGGGTATAGAAGTTGCATTCTTTTCTGGCGATGCTCAAGATTCTTCTAATGATCAGTGTTCTGGAGTTCCTATTCATTCTGGTCATTCTAGTCATTCTGGATTTTCTGCGACTACAACTTCTACATCTTCTGGATCTCATATAAATCAAAAGGTTGCTGATGATTATCTAGCTATGTTTTCCTCATTCATGGCTTCGTATGAGAATTTTATTGGAGGGAAAATTCATGATCCTGAGTTTATTGAAGAAGATTTCAGACAGATTGACCCTGTTGATCTGGAAGAAATGAACATCCAATGGAATATGGCTATGTTGATGCGTCAAGTAAAGGATTTCTTGAAGAAAACTGGCAGAAAGTATATTGGATCAAATAGTCGATCACGCATGGGATTTGATAAAACCAAAGTGCATTGTTATAACTGTCAAGAGTATGGTCACTTTGCTAAAGAGTGTGTGAAGCAAAAGGTTGAGTTTGATTCTCAGAAGAAGCAGCATAATTTTCAGAATAATTGTAATCAATCACATGGTTCATCTGGAAATTCAAATCATGCATCTGCATCATCGGCATTGGTTGCACAGAACGATGAGAACCATGACTGGGATATTCATCTGGAAGATTTAGTGGGTGTTGTAAGTCAAGCCTTTGTAGCAGAAATTCATTCTGAAAAATCAGAAGAGGTGACTGATGATGACAGTTCGAGTGATGGTTCAAGTGAGGGTTGAGTGATGGTTCGAGTGATGGTGAAAGTGTGCAGATTGTTGATGAAGAGATAGAACAAGTGCAGAATATTGATTCTGATGTTGCATCAGGTGTTGCTGAAGATGATATTGTTCTAACACAAAATGCTTCAAATGGTGCTGATTCAGAGAATATTCCCATTGCCAAAGTTTTCATGGCAGACATGTCTGATCCGTCAAAGGTAAAAGACTCTGTTTGTCATATTTACTGTTATAACTGCATTACTGTTAAAGATAAATTGCAAAAGGTCATGGATGATAACACAAACTTGATTTGTGATATGAAATCGATGCATTCAGTTAATCAGAAACTAAAAGATAATGATAAATTGTGCATCGATAGAATTGAGTCTTTGAAAAGAGACTTAAATTCTCTAGGGTTGAAATATAAAGAATAAGCTTATCATCTGGATATGGCTTATGCTGAAATAGAAAAACGAACTGAAGTTGTTGCTCAAAAGAATAAAGAAATATCCGACAAAGAGTCTGAGGTGATCAAACTTCATAGAAAGTTGGAAAATTTTACAAATTCTTCTATTGTTTTGGATTATTTTAATTCAAATGCTGATCCTACTAAACGGGGTGCTGGGATTGGATTTGTTCCTCCACCATTTAATGAAAATTATGTGGTTGAACCTGAAATCATACATGAAGAGGAAATAGATCGAAAAACAGTATTAAAAGTGAACCCGGTAACTGGTGAGGATATGGTTTATGAATCTGATTTGGAGAATAAGGAATTTGATGAGAAGAAGGTCGAAGGTATTCCAAAAGAGTGAAACTTGATGAACCAACAATTGTAAAAACTGTTACCCGTGATAGATGCATTCTGACTGAACCTGATGAGGTGAAAGTTGTTACCCCTAAGCTTTCCCCAATTTTACAGTCAAGTGGTTTTGTCGCTGCTGGTCATCAAAAGGTGCATTCATCAAAGGTGCCTACACAGGTTTATGTTCCAAAGAAATTAGTAAACTGTTCTGGAAAATCTTCTGAAGCTTATTCCTCTGATGGCTCCTCAAACTCAAAGAATTCTTCTTACTTTAGAACTTATAAAGAAAGAAGAGTTTGTTTTCATTGCAACGAAGCTGGTCACATTCTGATCAATTGTCCTTATAAGAACAGGGGAAAATTGAAGACTGTTCCTTCACAACCAAAAGTAGTGAAGATTTTGAAAAGAACAGATGAGGGAAAGTCATCATTTAGTTTGGAGAAAAATATGTCCTGTCGATCTTTTGTTAAATCCTCTGGATTTAAACAGTACTATAAATTGAACTCTAAATCATTTGTGTGTCAAGAGAAACTTGAGATTCCTCATGTTAGAATTTCAAAAGATTCTCAATCAGAAGTAAAATTTTCTAGACCACAAAGGAGAAGACGAAACAGAAAATTGAAGAAAATTTTGGAAACATCTGAATCTAATAATAAAATATCAAATAATGTTTTTCAAAATAATCAAAAATTGTCTTCTTTGAAAAGGATGTTGGTAAAACTTCTATTCCAAAAGTTAATGATAACATTGATTGTGAGTTACTAGAAGTTGTTTATTTTGATCAATCAGGATGACCCAAGACCACAATGGCTTGGGTTCCTATTTCTAACTGATTTTCATTGTTTATGTATGGACAACCAAGGAGGATTATCAACAATACATGGTATGTGGATAGTGGTTGCTCTCGACATATGACAGGGAATATCAGATTGCTTGAAGATGTTAAAAATATTGATGGAGGTTATGTCGCTTTTGCGGGGAATAAAGGCGGGTACATAACTGGACAGGGAACTTTAAAGAATGATAAAGTCAAATTTGAGAAGGTGAATTTTGTGGAGCAGCTTGAACACCATCTTTTGAGTGTATCACAAGTTTGTGACAAGAAGTTTTCGTTCCATTTCAATGATGCTGAGTGTCATATCTTGAAACCTGGTTTTGTTATTCCTGATGAATGGATTCTCATGAAGGCCCCGAGGAGAAATGACACGTATGTCCTTGACATGAGTGTCGCTACTACAACAGATTCAATTCCTACATGTTTACTCTCCAAGGCATCGGAATCAGATTCTATCTTGTGGAACAGGAAGCTAGCTCACATCAACTATCGGAAGATGAACTATATTGTTAAGAATGATCTGGTTCTTGGTATTCCGAAGATGAAATTCTCAGTTCCTGATGATTGTATTCCTTGCAAGAAGGGGAAACAACGGAAGAAATCACACAAATCTAAATCGAAGAATTCTATCGTAACTCCTTTGGAGCTGCTGCATATGGATTTGTTTGGTCCGATTAGTATCAGGAGCATTGGTGGAAAATCATACTGTTTGGTAGTAACGGATGATTTCTCCAGATTTTCGTGGGTTAAGTTTCTTTCTTCTAAATCTGAAACCACTGAGTTGGTACAATACTAATTTGTTCAATCTGAAGGTTAAAAGAATTAGGAGTGACAATGGCAGCGAGTTTAAAAATAGCAAGATGGGCTTATTCTGTCTACAAAAGGAAATTCGTCATGAATTCAGTGCGCCATATGTTCCTCAACAAAACGGTGTTGCTGAACGAAAGAATAGGACGTTGGTTGAAATGGCACGCACGATACTTGCAGATTCCAAGCTTCCAGTTACTTTTTGGGCTAAAGCTGTGAATACTGCGTGTCACGTTTTGAACAGGGTCTTGGCCGTCAAGCGACACAACAAGACTTGCTACGAGTTGTTGAATAATCGAAAGCCGAATCTGGATTATTTACTACCGTTTGGTAATCCTTGCACCCTGTTGAAATGTCACACCCCGACCGATGGCGGAATCATCGGGGCGGGACATGTAGACTGTTCAAAAGCACAAGGTTGACTAAATTGAAATATATTAATTGTCAAATTCCATTACAAACATTCAATCAAAAGCAATTCCAAGAAAAGAAACATAATTGAAATACATAAGTTCTTTATTTATTTTAACTAAGTCCAAGCCTATATGTAGCACATCTTGATCAATCTCACATATTAGGACCTGAAACATGAATAAAATAAAGTCAACTAAAAAGTTGGTGAGTATAACACAGGTTTGTATATAGATAGCATATAGTTGTAAAACAAATCCTTACATAACATGATAAATAAGGCATTTATGGGGAGCAGCTATTGTGTAACCAAGTACAATCAAGCCTTTGTAACTAGCATGCAAAATTGTGTTGTCGGTATCAATCACCCCAATCTGTGTGGGTTTGTCAAACTCAATAGATCTATCATTGAAAACCGTCGGCTTGAATAGTTAATGATTGCACATAAGTGTTCACAAAATTTAGCACACATAGCACTCGGGCATAAAGCTCAAATTGCACACATGAATGTAAATAGGATTTGTATTTGTGTTGTTTGTGTAAATGTAAGCATGTAATTTGATAGAGTTCATGTTTCACACCAAAAGTGTAAAAGAGTAAAAGGGGCTATGTATACTCAATTGGTTTGAAGGCGTAGCTAACAAAGATATTAGATAGAATAAAGATCCTTGAAATGCACAAGTTAACATAAAGTGTAATGTATATGGTATTAATAGTGTGCACAAAAGTTTAAGTCTAAAGTTGCATTTGGACTTGTGTAAAAAGTCATTGATTTGTAATTGAAAGTATTGAATAAAATATAAAGTTTGAAAGAATATTTTTAGAATATTTTGATTAAGGTTTGAGTTTGAATAATTAAATAAGTAATGTAAATAATTATTGTTTATGAAAACATTGTAAGTATTAGTTATAATTTAGTATAAATAATTAATTGTTTTTGTTTAAATATAAATTAAATAAATAATCATTTATTTATTTATTTATAATATAGGTAACGTAACCACTAAAATACTTTTTAAGGTTTAACAATAAATGTAAATTAAATTTTATAAACTTTAAATAAAAATTTTCTATTTATTCCAAGATTAAATATTTGATCTTTCTAAATAGGATTAAATGAATTTTTATAAAAATCAACTATTTTTATTTTGTAATTTAATCAGAAATATTTATTGTATAAAATTATAGTTCTGCCAAAAATTTAACTCACACACGACCGTGCCCGGGAAGGGCACGATCGTGCTCGAACCACGGGCGCGACAATGCTAGTCAGGGCGCGACCGTGTTGATCAAACAGAGGGCTTAACTAACTAAATTATTAGGCACGACCGTGCCGTGGCCAGGCACGATCGTGTCTATTGTTCTAAGAAACGACTGAGATTAGCCAAAGGGCATGATTGGGTCTGGACAGGAGGACACGACCGCGCTGGCAGTCGGCACGACCGCGTCTCATGAGGCACGACCGCGCTAGATGATTAGCGCGACCGTGTCTTTTCCAAAACAGACACGAATTGACTGATTCTTACATTGTTAGTGTTTGAAATCATAGGGCTTTTATTCATAGTGATGTTACGAGTATGTTGGGATGTTTTAATTGTATTAACAACATGTTCTGAGTCGAAATCGATTAAACCATTTTTAATAAAATATGGATTCGGGTTCGAGAGGATTTCTATAATGGAAGCCTAAATTAACATGGGGCTTTTGATCTAGAGACTAAATAGACTGAGGACAGAGTTTCAATTACCCGAAAGTGTAGCGAATTGATAGAGGATGGTAGGAAAGAGTTCCGGCGTCGACGAGGGTGGTTTCCGGTACTCCCTGCTGCGATTCCGGCTGTCTCAAAGCTTTCGGGAGTTTCCGAGAAGGTCGATGGAGCGTTTGGTTAGGAGAATTTCACTCCAGGATAGAATAATCGATGTTCAAGGGAGAGAATTTTGATTTCTTGGGACGAATCGGGTTTTCTGATGTTAATGGTTGAAATTAATAATATTATTTTCTTTGTTAATGAAAATGAAACGTATATCGGTTACGAAACTCAACGATCTCGTGTTTAAAACTGATTTTACGTTTCAACTGGTACAAGACGCGACCGTGCCCAAACGAGGTGCGACCGTGCCAAGGCCACGGGCGCGATCGTTCCAAAGCAAGTCGCGCGACCGTGCCAAAGCACTTGGCGCGACCATGCCAAAACGAGGCGCGACCGTGCCTATTATGTTTCTTGCTATTTTTCAATATCAGACCTTGTAACTTTAGTCTTTTGCCATATTTGTATAATTAGATACTTATGTATTTTTTTAATAGGATATACTCGTGTAAAATTTGTGGATTTGCATTGGAATATAGTATTTAATTGATGGTACGAATAGAACAAAACAGTGCACTAGAATTGGACTTGGAATGCATTACCTTGAATTGAAATACGGATAATAAAAATCAGAAATGTTACAGTCTCCCAATGTTGAGGGAATTTCATCCCGAAATTTAGCTAGAGGAAACCACTGCATCAGTAAAAAGATGGGGGTACTTGAGTTTCATTTGGTCCTCTCGTTTCCAAATGAATTCAGGACCACGCTTAGACTCCCAACGAATTTTGACAATAGGAATTCGACTTCGCTTGAGTTGCTTGATTTCACGATCCATAATTTCTACCAGTTTCTCAACAAAGTGCATCGTTTCATCAATGCACACGTCATCAAGTGGTATATGGAGATTCTCATCAGCGAGACATTTCTTCAGATTAAATACATGAAATGTAGGATGCACATTGCCAAGAGATGGAGGTAACTCGAGTTTGTAAGCCACTTTCCCAATCCTTTCAAAGATTTTGAATGGACCAACATAGCGAGGTGCTAACTTGCCTTTCTTTCCAAAATGGATCACACACTTCCACGGAGACACCTTAAGAAGAACATGGTCACTGACTTGGAATTCCAAGGGTTTTCGTCGTTTATCGGCATAACTCTTTTGCCGACTTCTCGCTCTTCGGATGTTGTCACGGATTTGAATAATCTTGTCGGATGTTTCTTGAATTAGCTCGGGACCGGTGATTTGTGCTTCATCAATCTCATTCCAACAGATAGGAGAACGACATTTGCGACCATAAAGAGCTTCAAATGGAGCCATGTTGATACTCGTGTGATAGCTATTGTTGTAAGAGAACTCAATTAAGGGTAAATGTGAATCCTAATTGCCACCAAAATCAATTACACAAGCTTTAAGCATGTCTTCAAGAGTTTGGATTGTCCGCTCGGTTTGACCATCAGTTTGGGGATGATAAGTCGTGCTCAAATCCAATCGTGTACCAAGTGCAGTTTGGAGAGATTGCCAAAAGCAAGAGGTGAACCGAGCATCTCTATCGGAGATTATGTTTAAAGGAACACAGTGACGGCTCACAATTTCATTAATGTATATTCGGGCTAGTTTCTCAACCCGATAGTCTTCACAGATGGGCAAGAAATGAGCAGATTTGGTGAGACGATCAATGATCACCCAAATGCTATCATAGCCACTCGAGGTATGAGGAAGTTGGGTAATAAAATCCATGGCTAAGTTCTCCCATTTCACACGAGAATTTTCGGTTGTTCAAGCAATCCGGAAGGACGTTGGTGTTCAGCTTTAACCTTGGAGCACGTTAGGCATTTGGCAACATAGAGAGCAATGTCCTTTTTCATACCGGGCCATCAATATTGTTGGCGAAGATCTTGGTACATTTTATCCGCACCCGTATGAATGGAATAACGAGTCTTATGAGCCTCGTTTAAGAGAAATGCACGGAGATCATCGCGATTGGGAACCCAAATACGGTTCAAGTAATAAAGTAAGCCATTGGGTTTTAATTCAAACAGCAGTTCAACACCACACGACATTTCCTCTACATGTTACCCTCGGTGACTGAGATGTGTTGAGCTTCTAAGACGCGGATTTGAATATCGGTTTGAATTCGGGCACAATGAAGCATAACATGGTCCTTTCGACTCAAAGCGTCGGCTACAACATTCGCTTTGCCGAGATGGTAACGAATCTCGCAGTCGTAGTCGTTAAGGAGTTCAACCCAACGTCGTTGCCTCATATTGAGTTCTTTTTGGTTGAAGATGTGTTGGAGACTTTTTTGGTCGGTGAACACCACGCATTTCGTGCCATAGAGATAATGTCTCCAAATCTTCAATGCGAATACGACCGCACCCAACTCGAGATCATGCGTCATATAATTCTTCTAATGAATCTTAAGTTGCCTTGATGCATAAGAGATTACTTTGCCTCGTTGCATGAGGACACAATCGAGACCTTGGTTAGAAGAATCACAGTAGACAACTAGATCATCATTCCCATCAGGGAGAGTCAAAATGGGAGCATTGTATAACTTTTGCTTGAGGGTTTGGAAAGCTTCTTCTTGTTTTAGTCCCCATTCATAAGTCTTACCCTTGTGGGTCAAAGCGGTAAAGGGGACAACAATCTTAGAGAAGTTTGAGATGAAACGACGGTAATATCCCGCAAGACCAAGAAATGAACGAACTTCAGTGGGAGTCTTCGGGGCATTCCAATTCTTAACCGTTTTGATCTTAGCAGGGTCAACATGGATACCCTTGTCGTTGACGATATGACCAAGAAATTGAACTTCTTTTAACCAAAATTCACATTTTGAGAATTTGGCATATAATTGTTCTTTCTTCAAGAGATCCAAGACCAATTTAAGGTGTTGCTCATGATCGTCTTTAGTCTTGGAATAGATTAAGATGTCATCAATGAAAACGATCACGAACTTATCAAGGTACGGTTTGCACACACGATTCATGAGGTCCATGAAACTGCGGGTGCATTGGTTAGTCCAAAAGGCATAACCATGAACTCGTAATGACCATACCTCGTTCGGAAGGCAGTATTTGGTATATCGTCTTCTTGCACACGGAGTTGGTGATAACCAGATCGAAGATCAATCTTCGAGAAACAAGTAGAACCATGAAGTTGGTCAAAGAGGTCATCAATTCTAGGTAAAGGATAACCGTTTTTGATTGTAAGCTTGTTGAGTTCGCGGTAGTCAATACACATGCGAAATGATCCATCCTTCTTTTTGACGAATAAGACGGGTGCACCCCACGGTGAATGACTTGGACGAATGAATCCCTTGTCGGAGAGCTCTTGAAGTTGACTTGCAAGTTCTTGCATTTCAGAAGGTGCAAGACGGTAAGGAGCTCTAGCAACTGGGTTAGCTCCGGGCACAAGATCAATGCGAAATTCTACTTGTCGAACGGGTGGAAGACCGGGTAAATCTTCGGGGAACACTTCGGGAAAATCTCGGATAATGGGGATGTCTTGAATACTTTTCTTTTTGACATCTTTTTGAACGATATGGGCCAAAAAGGCCACGTACTTCTTTCGTAAGTACTTTTGAGCAGTAGTGCATGACATTAATTTAAGCCCTTTGCAAGGCTTTTCACCAAAGACTCTTAGTGTTTCTCCCGATGGTAGAGGTATTCGAATACACTTCTCAAAACAGATGACTTCGGCATGATGATTTGATAGCCAATCCATGCCTATGATGATATCAAAACTTCTTAATGCATTGGTACAAGATTGATTGGGAATGTATGTTCATTAAGTTCTAGAGAACAGTCATAGATAATAGACTCGATTGTAAATGAATCACCATTTGCTATTTTGACAATGAAGATTTTCTCTAATTGAGATCGTGTCTTGGCAAGTAAAGGTTCAAAGTTAAGTAACACAAAACTCTTATCGGCACCGGTGTCAAATAAAATGGAGGCATATTGACTATTTACAAGGAACGTACCAATGACCACGTCATTGTTGGCTTGAGCTTCGTTGGCGTTTATGTTGAAAGCACGCCCACGAGCTCCACCTTGTCTAGCATTGGCAAATCTTGGGCATTGGTCACGGAAGTGGTTCGGGTTGCCACATTGGCATTGCTAATTTAAATAAAGAAGTCTATGTATTACATTTATGTTACTTTCTTGGATTTGGTTTCGTTTGGTGGGTTGACTTGGCCCGCAAGAGCTTTGGCCTTATAAACATTGACCGTATGGCCATATCTCCCACAATGAGTACAAAGGCGACATGGGATGCTTTGGGGATGATGGTAGTTGCAGGTGGCACAAAGTGGGTAGATTCCAACATATGGCTTTTTGGCCGGTGCTTGAACCATAGGTGCAGCTTGGTTAACAGGAATAACAAGAGTGACCACAGCAAAATTTCTAACCTTTCTCTTCTTATTATGCCGGGAGGGTTCAGTTATGGCTTCTTTGTTGTGGGTGGAAGGAGTTGAAGTGTCGGAGACTTTCTTGGTGCCCTTTTTAGTAAGAGTCCCCACCTTCACATGATTATCGGTTAAGGTAGCGGACAAACGGATCGCATCCTCAAGTGTTGCAGGATTTCTTCCTAGGACAGTATCTTGAATTTGTGAAGGTAGTCCCCCAATATACTTTTCAATACAGCGGGACAAAGGAGTGACATTGTGGGGCACAAGAAGAATCAACTCATGGAACCGAGTTGTATACGCCAAGTTTTCACCACTATCTTGGGCAAGATCCCAAAATTCGGCTTCAAGTTTCTTTACTTCATTTCGAGGACAGAATTTCTCGGTCATTAGCCTTTTAACCTCATCCCAAGGTAAGGCCATTGCCACATCCACACCTCTATTTCTCTTCTCCCCATTCCACCACGTGAGTGCCTGTTTTTGTAGGACACTTGTGGCATGACGAACACGAAGGTTGTCGGGACAGTAACTATTGAGAAAGGTATTCTCAATACTTTCGAACCATTGAAGAAGTCTGGTAGCTCCTTCGGTACCATAGAACTTGAGGGGATTACACGAGTTGAAATGCTTGAAGGTGCATTGAGATGGGTTGGCACCACCATTTCCACCATTCCCACCATTACCACCATGGTTACCATTGGCGGCACCATTAGCTTGAGTGAGTTGAGTTACGAGTTGTGTAAGGATGGTAGCAATGTCGGTGTTGGTGTTGGCCACGAGAGCACGACGAGGAGGCATTCTACAGATTTGCACAACACAAGAAAATATGTAAGAACTTATGAGAATTGCTTGGATTAAAAGGATAAGATAATGATATAAAATAATTAATCATAGTTTGGATTGTACTCAAATAGTGATATAATCAATTGAATACTATGACACATTAAGGTTAATTAAACTCATATAATTTTCAAGGAGACATGCTTTAGCCTATAAGTAAACACTCATCCCGGGAATTCCCAGGAAAGCATACGGGTCCCTCGGTTGATTGGGATTTATGCGAAATGCTTTCCTAGACAGAAAACACAGAATACAGGTGTCACCCTTCCAGATTGCACGTGTCCTCAAATAATTGACAAAGTTTAAAAACCTTAACGAGGAAATAAATAAATTTTATAGATTTAGCTTCATGAATATTCCACATGCTAAGAAAGATATAGATAGAGAATGAGATAAGAGTATTATGAGGTTTTAGGATATAGGAAAGGATATTGTTTATTTAATTTATTATTGAAGTATATACTAATAAGTCATGGATTCTTAATAAATAAGTCATCAAATAAAATAATACTAATCATAGTAAGCATGTAGCACATAGCATGTAACAAATAACATGTAGCACATAATCATATAAACATGAAGCATGGTATAAGTGGGTGTCCTAAAGTTATAGTCTAGGTCAAGGTGTCTAATAACCTAATTCCGTATAACCTGGCTCTGATACCAATCTGTCACACCCAGACCGATGGCGGAATCATCGGGGCGGGACATGTAGACTGTTCAAAAGCACAAGGTTGACTAAATTGAAATATATTAATTGTCAAATTCCATTACAAACATTCAATCAAAAGCAATTCCAAGAAAAGAAACATAATTGAAATACATAAGTTCTTTATTTATTTTAATTAAGTCCAAGCCAATATGTAGCACATCTTGATCAATATCACATATTAGGACCTGAAACATGAATAAAATAAAGTCAACTAAAAAGTTGGTGAGTATAACACAGGTTTGTATATAGATAGCATATAGTTGTAAAACAAATCCTTACATAACATGATAAATAAGGCATTTATGGGGAGCAGCTATTGTGTAACCATGTACAATCAAACCTTTGTAACTAGCATGCAAAATTGTGTTGTCGGTATCAATCACCCCAATCTGGGTGGGTTTGTCAGACTCAATAGATCTATCATTGAAAACCGTCGGCTTAAATAGTTAATGATTGCACATAAGTGTTCACAAAAGTTAGCATACATAGCACTCGGGCATAAAGCTTAAATTGCACACATGAATGTAAATAGGATTTGTATTTGTGTTGTTTGTGTAAATGTAAGCATGTAATTTGATAGAGTTCATGTTTCACCCCAAAAGTGTAAAAGAGTAAAAGGGGCTATGTATACTCACTTGGTTTGAAGGCGTAGCTAACAAAGATACTAGATAGAATAAAGATCCTTGAAATGCACAAGTTAACCTAAAGTGTAATGTATATGGTATTAATAGTGTGCACAAAAGTTTAAGTCTAAAGTTGCATTTGGACTTGTGTAAAAAGTCATTGATTTGTAATTGAAAGTATTGAATAAAATATAAAGTTTGAAATAATATTTTTAGAATATTTTGATTAAGGTTTGAGTTTGAATAATTAAATAAGTAATATAAATAATTATTGTTTATGAAAACATTGTAAGTATTAGTTATAATTTAGTATAAATAATTAATTGTTTTTGTTTAAATATAAATTAAATAAATAATCATTTATTTATTTATAATATATGTAACGTAACCATTAAAATACTTTTTAAGGTTTAACAATAAATGTAAATTAAATTTTATAAAATTTAAATAAAAATTTTCTACTTATTCCAAGATTAAATATTTGATCTTTCTAAATAGGATTAAATGTATTTTTATAAAAATCAACTATTTTTATTTTGTAATTTAATCAGAAATATTTATTGTTTGAAAAATATATAAAATTATAATTTTGCCAAAAATTTAACTCACACACGACCGTGCCTGGGAAGGGCACGATCGTGCTCGAACCACAGGCGCGACCATGCTAGTCAGGGTGCGACCGTGTTGATCAAACAGAGGGCTTAACTAACTAAATTATTAGGCACGACCGTGCCTTGGCCAGGCACGATCGTGTCTATTGTTCTAAGACACAACTGAGATTAGCCAAAGGACATGATTGGGTCTGGACAGGAGGACACGACCGCGCTGGTAGTTGGTACGACCGCGTCTCATGAGGCACGACCGCGCTAGATGATTAGCGCGACCGTGTCTCTTCCAAAACAGACACGAATTGACTGATTCTTACATTGTTAGTGTTTGAAATCATAGGGCTTTTATTCATAGTGATGTTACGAGTATGTTGGGATGTTTTAATTGTATTAACAACATGTTGTGGGTCGAAATCGATTAAACCATTTTTAATAAAATATGGATTCGGGTTTTGGAGGATTTCTATAATGGCAGCCCAAATTAACATTGGGCTTTTGATCTAGAGACTAAATAGACTGAGGACAGAGTTTCAATTACCCGGAAGAGTAGCGAATTGATAGAGGACGGTAGGAAAGAATTCCGGCGTCGACGAGGGTGGTTTCCGGTGCTCCTTGCTGCGATTCCGGCTGTCTCAAAGCTTTCGGGAGTTTCCGAGAAGGTCGATGGAGTGTTTGGTTGGGGGAATTTCACTCCAGGATAGAATAATTGATGTTCAAGGGAGAGAATTTTGATTTCTTGGGACGAATCGGGTTTTCTGATGTTAATGGTTGAAATTGATAAAATTATTTTCTTTGTTAATGAAAATGAAACGTATATCGGTTACGAAACTCAACGATCTCTCGTTTAAAACTGGTTTTACGTTTCAACTGGTACGAGACGCGACCGTGCCCAAACAAGGCGTGACCGTGCCAAGGCACCGGGCGCTATCGTTCCATAGCAAGTCGTGCGACCGTGCCAAAGCACTTGGCGCGACCGTGCCAAAACGAGGCACGACCGTGCCTATTAGGGTTTCTTGCTATTTTTCAACATCAGACCTTGTAACTTTAGTCTTTTGCCAAATTTGTGTAATTAGATACTTATGTATTGTTTTAATAGGATATACTCGTGTAAAATTTGTGGATTTGCATTGGAATATAGTATTTAATTGATGGTACGAATAGAACAAAACAGTGCACTAGAATTGGACTTGGAATGCATTACCTTGAATTGAAATACGGATACTAAAAATCAGAAATGTTACATGAAAGTTCGAGATGTCCCAACAAAATTCAGTGCTAAGGATATTGAAGGGATTTTTCTGGGGTATGTTGCTAATTCGACTACCAAGAGGGTTTATAACAAAGAGACGCGCCAAGTTGAAGAATGGTTCCATATTGAATGTTCAAATCGGTCTTTACCTCAAATGGCGATTGGACCAGATTGGGCATTTGATTATGAAAACTTATTCAAGTTTTTTCATTTACCTTCTGATATTTCTCCTGATGAAGCTGCTGTTCCCTATGATTCATGTCAGGATACACAACACAATGGCTTTCTACCAAATGTAGTTCTACATTCATCGGTTCCATCTACTTCTGTTCCCGATCCTAATGTTGGTTCTTGTTCGGGACCACAAGATTCAGAGAGTGAGGAAGACAATGCTATTTTTCAAGATTCTTCTTCTGATCCGTTGTTGGGTGATGATATATTACCTTCGACACAGGATTCGGGGGAGATTCCTACAAATTTAGACTCGGAAATTCCAATTAATCATGATTTGTCTTATCAATATGATACAACTCGTGTTGAAGTGTTACAGGTTCCTGAGGTCGCTTCCTTCAAAGAACTCAAAGATCATCCAGTGACAAATATAATCGGAAATTTGCAGGATGGAGTGAAAACACGTTCTATTGTTGAAAATACTTGTTTGTATACATGTATTAAAGATTCTGGTGTTCTTGATGATTACTCACATTCATGTTTTATTTCTCAGGTCGAACCCAAAAATGTTTAAATGACTTTAAATGATAACAATTGGATAGAGGCCATGCAGGAAGAACTTGCTCAGTTTGACAAACTTAAGGTTTGGAATCTTGTAGATCTTCCGAAGGGTGTATATCCGATTGGTACTAAATGGGTGTTTAAATGTAAGAAAGACGATCGAGGTATCGTGGTAAGAAACAAGGCAAGATTAGTTATCCAGGGCTTCAATCAACAAGAGGGAATTGATTACACCGAGGTTTATGCGCCTGTTGCGAGGCTTGAAGCTATACGGCTGTTTCTAGCTTTTGCTTCTTATAAAGGTTTTAAGGTGTTTCAACTGGATGTGAAAAGTTCGTTTTTATATGGTAAGGTCAAGGAGGAGGTTTATGTTTGTCAGCCGTCAGGGTTTGAAGATCCACTTAATCTGAATATGGTTTTCAAGCTTGATAAGGCCCTCTATGGTCTTCATCAGGCTCCTCGAGCGTGGTATGAAACATTGTCCGCACATCTTTTGGCAAGTGGTTTTGTTCGTGGCAAGATTGACTCGACCTTATTCATAAAGAAATCAGGGGGAGATTACCTACTGATGCAGATATATGTGGACGATATTACTTTTGGCTCAACAAATGAAGGGTTATGCAAAGATTTTGAGAGTGTAATGAAGTCGAAGTTTGAAATGTCAGATATGGGAGAGTTATCATTTTTCTTAGGTTTACAAGTAAATCAAAAGGAAGATGGTTTATTTATTCATCAGTCCAAGTATGTCAAAGACATCTTGAGCCGGTTCAAGATGGAGGACTGTACCCCATATGATACTCCGATTCCGGTCAATCATAAGTTGAATTCTGACCCGGATGGAAAAGATGTGGATTGTCGACTTTACAGAGCAATGATTGGATCTCTCATGTACTTAACCGCTTCAAGGCCAGATATAATGTTCGCTGTGTGCATCTATTCCAGATTCCAAGCAAAACCAAAAGAATCTCACTTAATAGCTGTAGAAAGAATCTTTCGTTATTTGAAAGGAAAACAAAGATTGGGACTATGGTATCCACATGGTTCTAACTTTGATTTCAATGCTTATACAAATTCTGATTTTTGTGGTTGTTGTTTGGACAGGAAATCTACAACAGGTGGTTGCCAGTTCTTGGGTAATCGACTTGTTTCCTGGTAATGCAAAAAGCAAACCACAGTCTCCATATCTTCATGCGAAGCAGAATACATCGCTGCTGCAAGTTGTTGTTCATAGATCCTGTGGATACAACAACAATTAAGAGATTACGGTTTGAATTTCACAGGAACCCCTATGCTTATTGATAATAATGCTACAATGTCTATAATTAATAATCCTGTTAAGCACAGTAAAACAAAGCACATTAAGATTAGATATCATTTTATTCGTGATTGTGCAGAGAAAAGGTTGATTGAGCTGGTAAAGGTTCACACTGATGATAATTTTGCTGATTTGTTTACCAAGGCATTTAATCGTACCAGGTTTGAATTTCTAATCAAAATGATTGGTATGATCAATCCCGAATAAAAGTTTTTCAAAATCAGATTTTCATGGATTGTTTTTAATTTCTTTTATTGCTTTATTACATTTCTGCATTTTAAATTTTCAGTCAAAAAGTTCTTAATTTATAAAAAGTCAAAACAAATTAAAAAAATATATAAAATTTGACATCATTTGAAGTTAGAGAATAAATGTATAACATTTCTGATTTTAGTATTCCTATTTCAATTCAATGTAATGCAATTTCAAGTTCTATACTCGTGCAATGTCTCATTATTTTCTCGCCGTAAATTTAATGCAATAATTCTATACAAATTCGCAAGTCTTACTCGGTTATATACATTTAGACACTATACAAGAAACTATTTTATTCAAACTTATCAAATCTGAAAAGTCAAGGACTAAAATTGAAAAATGTCAACAAACCCTAGTCTAGCACGGTCGTGCTTCGTCCTAGCACGGTCGCGCCAGGTGCCTTAGCACGGTCGCGCGACCTGCTTTGGAACGATCGCGCCCGGTGCCTAGGCACGGTCGCGCCTATATTGACACGGTCGCGCCTGCGTAACAGTTGAAACGTAAATGTGATTTCAAAACGCTCAATCATTCGAAATTCAAATCCGATTACGTTTCTTCTTCCATTAACGTGAGTTATAGCATTCTCAATTATTCAACGCCTCAGTTTCATACCATCAATCTCGAATTCTCTCTCAAACAATTCAAGCAAAACTCGAATCCTATTCTGAGACGCAAATTCCCCCGATCAAGAAAGGATTACGCATCTCCCGGATCTCTCCAAGACTCTGGACTCTCTGGCCTAGCCGGAATTGCAGCCGAAGTCGCCAGAAGCCGTTTTCTCCGTCACTGGAACTCCCTTCTACCGATCGTTACCAATTCCTTCCTGTTTTAGGTAAGTATACTCTCCATCTCATTCGTTTCAGTATCATCATCAAAATCCCCCTATTAATCTGGGATTTCATTATTTTAAATAAAAAGGATTTAATCGATTCCACTCTTAAACACGATGTTCATGCAATTAATTTATATGATTAGACTCGTAATATCTCTTTAATCGAAAGCCCTATCAATTCCATCGTTATAAATACAAGAAACTGTTAATTCATGTCTGACTTGGAATAGACACGGTCGCGCTAATCATCTAGCGCGGCCGTGCCTCGTGTAGCGCGGTCGTGCCGACTATCAGCGCGGTCGTGTCCTCCTGTCCAGACCTTGTCATGCCCTCTGGGCTAGTCTCCGTTGTGTCTAAAGATCATAGACATGATCGTGCCTGGTCAAGGCACGGTCGTGCCTGTTGTCTGGTCTAGATTGTGCTTCTGTTGGTCAACCCGGTCGCGCCCCGACTAGCACGATCGCGCCCGTGGCTTGAGCACGATCGTGCCCTTCCGAGGCACGGTCGTGTGAGACTCAGATTTTTTTTAACAGAATTATAATTTTTATATTTTAATCAGGAAATGTTTCAGATTTTATAAAAATATGTGTTCTGTATTTAAAAATGGATTAAAAGTTTAATCTTGGCATAAATATAATTTATTGAAAAGTTTATAAAAATTAAATTTATATTTATTTAAATGATGTTTTAAATAATTAAGTTACAAAATTTATAAATAATGATTAGTTATTTAATTTACATTTTAAATCAAAATCATTTATTTATTTATACTTAATTTCAATTAATATTTACATTATTTCATAAACTACAATTATATATTTATTTATTCAATTCAAACCTAATCAAATGGTTACAAACATATTTTACTTCAAACTTTATATATTTTATTCAATACTTTTTAAATACAAATCAATAGTTTTATATACAAATTCGACTTTCACTTTAGACTTAAACTTTGTACATCTATTTGATTCTATACACTTTACTCTTAGGTTAAAGTGTGCATTTCAAGGATCATATTTGCTATCTATATTTCCTTGTTAGCTTCACTTCAATACCATGTGAGTATTCACAACCCCTTTTTACTCTTTACACTTTTGGGGTGGAACATGAACTTTATACACATTACACATTTCACAACTACATTTACTCAAACAACACAAGTACAAAATCCTACATACATACATGTGTGCAAAATTTGAGCTTTGTACCCGAGTGCTAGTTGTGCTAGTCTTTGTGAAAACTATGTGCAATCATTAACTATACAAGCCGACGGTTTTCAATGATAGATCTATTGAGTCTGACAAACCCACCCAAGTGGAGGTGATTGATACCGACAACACAATTTGCATACTGGTTACTAAGGTTTGATTGTACTTGATTACACAATAGCAGCTCCCCATAAATGCCTTATTTTTCATGTCTTGTAAAGGATTTGTTTACAACTATATGCTATCTATATACAACTGTGTTATACTCATCAACTTTTTAGTTGACTTTATTTTATTCATGTTTCAGGCCCTAATATGTGAGAATGATTCAAGACGTGCTCAACATAGGATTTGGACTTAGTAATATTAAATCAATAAGTTTATGAATTGTTTATTGTTCCTTGTTTGGATTTTGGTTTGTACTTGGATTATGTGAGATGGAAATTTGGCTTTAATATATTTCAATTTAGTCAACCTTGTGCTATGAACAGTCTTACATGTCCCGCCCCGATGATTCCGCCATCGGTCGGGGTGTGACAGATTGGTATCAGAGCCAGGTTATAGGGATTTAGGTTATTAGACATCTTGACCTAGACTATAACTTTAGGACACCCACTTATACTATGCTCCATGATTTTGTGCTATGTGTTACAAGCTATGTGCTACATGCTTACCATGATAAATTGTTTATTATATTTGGTACCTTACTTGTTAGAAATTCATGACTTATTAGGATCTTCTTAAATAATACCTTTCCTATATCCTAAAATCCCATGATATTTCTACCTTCTTTTCTATCTTTATTCTTTCTAAGCATGTGGAAAAAAATTCTTGAAGCAAAAATCTTTAAAAATTTTTTTTATTTTCTTCGTTAAGGTTTTTAAACTTGTTAAATTATTTGAGGACACGTGCAATCTGGAAGGGTGACACCTGTATTTTGGGTTTTCTGTCTAGGAAAGCATTTCGCATAAATCCCAATCAACCGAGGGACCTGTATGCTTTCCTTGGAATTCCCGAGATGAGTGTTTACTTATAGGCTAAAGCATGTCTCCTTGAAAATTATATAAGTTTAAATTAACCTTAATGTGCCTTAGTATTCAAGTGATTTTATTACTTTTGAGTACAATCCAAACTATGAATATCTATCTTTTATTTGGTTTTCTCATTCTATTAAATCCTAGCAATTCTCATAAGTTCTTACAATCTTTCTTGTCTTGTGAATATCTGTAGAATGCCTCCTCGTCGTGCTCCCGCCGCCAACGCCAACTCCGACATTGCTGCTATTCTTACCCAATTGGTGACACAACTCACCCAAGCCAATGGTGCCACAAATGGCAATGGTGGAAATGGAAGCAATAGTGGTAATAATGGTGGTAATGGTGGAAATGGTGGAAACAATCCATCTCAATGCACCTTCAAGCACTTCAATTCTTGCAATCCCCTAAAGTTTTATGGAACCGAAGGAGCTACTGGACTCCTTCAATGGTTTGAAAGTATTGAGAATACCTTTCTCAATAGTGACTGTCCCGACAACCTCCGTGTTCGTCATGCCACTAGTGTCCTTCAAAAGCGGGCACTTACATGGTGGAATGGGGAGAAAAGGAATAGGGGTATTGATGTAGCTATGGCTTTACCTTGGGATGAGGTCAAAAGGCTTATGACCGAGGAATTATGTCCTCGAAATGAAGCGAAGAAGTTGGAAGCTGAATTTTGGGATCTTGCCCAAGATAGTGGGGAAAACTTAGCATATACAACTCGGTTCCATGAGTTGAGTCTTCTTGTGCCCCACATGGTCACTCCTTTAGCCCGTTGTATCGAAAAGTATATTGGTGGGCTACCAAGACAAATTCAAGATACTGTCTTAGGTAGAAATCCTGCTACTTTGGAGGATGCCATCCGCCTGTCTGCTACCTTAACTGATAATCATGTTAAAGCTGGAACTCTTACCAAAAAGGGTTCTAAGAAAGTTGCTGAAAACGTAACCCCTCCTACCCACAACAAAGAAGCCACAACTGAACCCTCTCGCAATAACAAAAAGAGGAAAGTTAGAAACTTTGCTGTGGTTACTCCTGCGGTGCCCGTTAATCAAGTTGCACCCGTAGTTCATGCACCGGCTAAAAAGACATATGTTGGGATTTATCCTCTTTGTGCCACCTGTAATTTTCATCATCCTCAAAATATCCCATGTCGCCTTTGCACTCATTGTGGGATATATGGTCACACTATCAATATTTGTAGGGCCAAAGCTTTTGAGGGTCAAGTCAATCCACCGAACCAACCCAACCCGCGAGTGGCTAATCAAGGTGCTCCCGCCATTGCTAATAGGCGTGCTTGCTATGAGTGTGGTGACCCGAACCATTTTCGTAGTCTATGTCCAAGACTTGCAAATGCTAGACAAGGTGGAGCTCGTGGGCGTGCGTTCAACATACACGCCAACGAAGCTCAAGCCAACAACGACGTGGTTAATGGTACGTTCCTTGTTAATAGTCAATATGCCTCCATTTTGTTCGATACCGGTGCCGATAAAAGTTTTGTGTCACTAAATTTTGAGCCTTTACTTGCAAAGACACGATCCCAATTAGAGAAAACCTTCACCGTTGAAATAGCAAATGGTGACTCCCTTACAATTGAGTCTATCATCTATGATTGCTCCTTAGAACTTAATGATCATACATTCCCAATCAATCTTATTCCAATGTCACTAGGAAGCTTTGATATTATCATTGGTATGGATTGGCTATCAAATCATCATGCCGAAGTCATTTGTTTTGAAAAGTGTATTTGAATTCCGCTACCGTCGGGAGAAACCTTAAGGGTTTTTGGTGAAAAGCCTTGCAAGGGTCTTAAATTGATGTCTTGTACTACCGCTCAAAAGTACTTACGAAAGAAGTACATCGCCTTCCTAGCTCATATTGTTCAAAAGGATGTCAAGGAGAAGAGTATCCAAGACATTCCTATCATTAGGGATTTTCCCGAAGTGTTTCCTAAAGATTTATCCGGTCTTCCTCCTGTTCGTCAAGTAGAGTTCCGTATTGATCTTATGCCCGGAGCTAACCCCGTTGCTAGAGCTCCTTATCGTCTTGCACCTTCGGAAATGCAAGAACTCGCAAGCCAACTTCAAGAACTCTCCGACAAAGGTTTCATTCGCCCGAGTCATTCACCGTGGGGTGCACCCGTCTTATTTGTTAAGAAGAAGGATGGATCATTTCGCATGTGTATTGACTACCGCGAACTCAATAAGCTTACTATCAAGAATCGTTATCCTTTGCCTAGAATCGATGATCTCTTTGATCAACTTCAAGGTTCTACTTGCTTCTCGAAGATTGATCTTCGATCTGGTTATCATCAGCTCCGTGTTCAAGAAGATGACATTCCTAAGACTGCTTTTCGAACAAGGTATGGTCATTACGAGTTCATGGTTATGCCTTTCGGGTTAACCAATGCACCCGCAGTTTTCATGGATCTCATGAACCGTGTGTACAAACCGTACCTTGATAAATTCGTGATCGTTTTCATTGACGATATCTTAATCTATTCCAAGACTAAAGCCGACCATGAAGAACACCTTAGATTGGTTTTGGACCTTTTAAAGAAAGAACAACTATATGCCAAGTTCTCCAAATGTGGATTTTGGTTAAAAGAAGTTCAATTTCTTGGTCACATCGTCAACGACAAGGGTATTCATGTTGATCCTGCTAAGATTGAAACGGTTAAGAATTGGAATGCCCCGAAGACTCCTACCGAAGTTCGTTCATTTCTTGGTCTTGCGGGTTATTATCGTCGTTTCATCTCAAACTTCTCAAAGATTGTTGTCCCTCTTACCGCTTTGACCCATAAGGGTAAAACTTATGAGTGGGGACCGAAGCAAGAAGAAGCTTTCCAAACTCTTAAGCATAAGTTGTACAATGCTCCCATTTTGACTCTCCCCGATGGAAATGATGATTTAGTTGTCTATTGTGATGCTTCTAACCAAGGTCTTGGTTGTGTCCTCATGCAACGAGGAAAAGTAATCGCTTATGCATCAAGACAACTCAAAATTCATGAAAAGAATTATACGACGCACGATCTCGAGTTGGGTGCGGTCGTATTCGCGTTAAAGATTTGGAGACATTACCTATATGGCACGAAATGTGTGGTATTCACCGACCATAAAAGTCTTCAACATATCTTCAACCAAAAAGAGCTCAATATGAGGCAACGACGTTGGGTCGAACTCCTTAACGACTACGACTGCGAGATTCGTTACCATCCCGGAAAAGCGAATGTTGTAGCCGATGCCTTGAGTCGAAAGGACCATGTTATGCTTCATTGTGCCCGTATTCAATCCGATATTCAAACCCGTATTTTAAAAGCTCAACACGTCTCGGTAACCGAGGGTAACATGTATGAGGAAATGTCGTGTGGTGTTGAACTTCTTCTTGAATCAAAACCCAATGGCTTACTATATTACTTGAACCGTATTTGGATTATCGATCGCGATGATCTCCGTGCAATTCTCATGAACGAGGCTGATAAGACTCGTTATTCTATTCATCCTGGTGCGGATAAAATGTACCAAGATCTTCGCCAACTTTATTGGTGGCCCGGTATGAAGAAAGACATTGCTCTTTATGTGGCCAAATGCTTAACTTGCTCCAAAGTCAAAGCCGAACATCAACGTCCTTCTGGTTTACTCGAACAACCAGAAATTCCCGTGTGGAAATGGGAGAATTTAGCTATGGATTTCATTACCAAGCTCCCTCGCACCTCGAGTGGTTATGATAGTATTTGGGTGATCATTGATCGACTCACCAAATCTGCCCACTTCTTGCCTATTCGGGAAGACTTCAAAGTGGAGAAATTAGCCCGAATTTACATTGATGAAATTGTGAGCCGTCATGGTGTTCCCTTGAACATAATATCCGATAGAGACGCTCGGTTCACTTCTCGATTTTGGCAATCTCTCCAAAAGGCTCTTGGTACTCGATTGGATTTGAGCACGGCTTACCATTCGCAAACTGATGGTCAAACCGAGCGAACAATCCAAACTCTTGAAGACATGCTTAGAGCTTGTGTAATCGATTTTGGTGGCAATTGGGATTCACATTTATCCCTTATTGAGTTTTCTTACAACAATAGCTACCACACAAGTATCAACATGGCTCCATTCGAAGCTCTCTATGGTCGCAAGTGTCGCTCTCCGATCTGTTGGAACGAGATTGGTGAAGCACAAATCACTGGTCCCGAGTTAATTCAAGAAACATCCGACAAGATTATTCAAATCCGTGACAATATTCGAGTAGCGAGGAGTCGGCAAAAGTGTTATGCCGACAAACGTCGAAAACCCTTGGAATTCCAAGTCGGTGATCTTGTTCTTCTTAAGGTGTCTCCTTGGAAGGGTGTGGTCCGTTTTGGAAAGAAAGGCAAGTTAGCACCTCGTTATGTTGGTCCATTCAAAATCCTTGAAAGGATTGGGAAAGTGGCTTACAAGCTCGAGTTACCTCCATCTCTTGGCAATGTGCATCCTACATTTCATATATCTAATCTGAAGAAGTGTCTCGCCGATGAAAATCTCCATATACCGCTCGACGACGTGCGCATTGATGAAACGATGCACTTCGTTGAGAAACCAGTAGAAATTATGGATCGTGAAGTCAAGCAGCGCAAGCGAAGTCGCATTCCTATCGTTAAAGTTCGTTGGGAATCTAAGCGTGGTCCTGAGTTCACTTGGGAACGAGAAGACCAAATGAAGCTCAAGCACCCTCATCTTTTTACTAATAATGTTGTTTCCTCTAGCTAAATTTCGGGACGAAATTCTCTCAACATGGGGAGACTATAACATTTCTGATTTTAGTATTCCTATTTCAATTCAATGTAATGCAATTTCAAGTTCTATACTCGTGCAATGTCTCATTATTTTCTCGCCGTAAATTTAATGCAATAATTCTATACAAATTCGCAAGTCTTACTCGGTTATATACATTTAGACACTATACAAGAAACTATTTTATTCAAACTTATCAAATCTGAAAAGTTAAGGACTAAAGTTGAAAAATGTCAACAAACCCTAGTCTAGCACGGTCGTGCTTCGTCCTAGCACGGCGACCTGCTTTGGAACGATCGCGCCCGGTGCCTAGGCAAGGTCGCGCCTGCGTAACAGTCGAAACGTAAATGTGATTTCAAAACGCTCAATCATTCAAAATTCAAATCCGATTACGTTTCTTCTTCCATTAACGTGAGTTATACCATTCTCAATTATTCAACGCCTCAGTTTCATACCATCAATCTCGAATTCTCTCTCAAACAATTCAGGCAAAACTCGAATCCTATTCTGAGACGCAAATTCCCCCGATCAAGAAAGGATTACGCATCTCCCGGATCTCTCCTAGACTCTGGACTCTCTGGCCTAGCCGGAATTGCAGCTGAAGTCGCCGGAAGCCGTTTTCTCCGTCGCTGGAACTCCCTTCTACCGATCGTTACCAATTCCTTCCTGTTTTAGGTAAGTATACTCTCCATCTCATTCGTTTCCGTATCATCATCAAAATCCCCCTATTAATCTGGGCTTTCATTACAGAAATCGTTCGAATTAGAATTGTTATTTTAAATAAAAAGGATTTAATCGATTCCACTCTTAAACACGATGTTCATGCAATTAATTTATATGATTAGACTCGTAATATCTCTTTAATCGAAAGCCCTATCAATTCCATCGTTATAAATACAAGAAACTGTTAATTCGTGTCTGACTTGGAATAGACACGGTCGCGCTAATCATCTAGCGCGGCCGTGCCTCGTGTAGCGCGGTCGTGCCGACTATCAGCGCGGTCGTGTCCTCCTGTCCAGACCTTGTCATGCCCTCTGGGCCAGTCTCCGTTGTGTCTAAAGATCATAGACATGATCGTGCCTGGTCAAGGCACGGTCGTGCCTGTTGTCTGGTCTAGATTGTGCTTCTGTTGGTCAACCCGGTCGCGCCCCGACTAGCGCGATCGCGCCCGTGGCTTGAGCACGATCGTGCCCTTCCGAGGCACGGTCGTGTGAGACTCAGATTTTTTTTAACAGAATTATAATTTTTATATTTTAATCAGGAAATGTTTCAGATTTTATAAAAATATGTGTTCTGTATTTAAAAATGGATTAAAAGTTTAATCTTGGCATAAATATAATTTATTGAAAAGTTTATAAAAATTAAATTTATATTTATTTAAATGATGTTTTAAATAATTAAGTTACAAAATTTATAAATAATGATTAGTTATTTAATTTATATTTTAAATCAAAATCATTTATTTATTTATACTTAATTTCAATTAATATTTACATTATTTCATAAACTACAATTATATATTTATTTATTCAATTCAAACCTAATCAAATGGTTACAAACATATTTTACTTCAAACTTTATATATTTTATTCAATACTTTTTAAATACAAATCAATAGTTTTATATACAAATTCGACTTTCACTTTAGACTTAAACTTTGTACATCTATTTGATTCTATACACTTTACTCTTAGGTTAAAGTGTGCATTTCAAGGATCATATTTGCTATCTATATTTCCTTGTTAGCTTCACTTCAATACCATGTGAGTATTCACAACCCCTTTTTACTCTTTACACTTTTGGGGTGGAACATGAACTTTATACACATTACACATTTCACAACTACATTTACTCAAACAACACAAGTACAAAATCCTACATACATACATGTGTGCAAAATTTGAGCTTTGTGCCCGAGTGCTAGTTGTGCTAGTCTTTGTGAAAACTATGTGCAATCATTAACTATACAAGCCGATGGTTTTCAATGATAGATCTATTGAGTCTGACAAACCCACCCAAGTGGAGGTGATTGATACCGACAACACAATTTGCATACTAGTTACTAAGGTTTGATTGTACTTGATTACACAATAGCAGCTCCCCATAAATGCCTTATTTTTCATGTCTTGTAAAGGATTTGTTTACAACTATATGCTATCTATATACAACTGTGTTATACTCACCAACTTTTTAGTTGACTTTATTTTATTCATGTTTCAGGCCCTAATATGTGAGAATGATTCAAGACGTGCTCAACATAGGATTTGGACTTAGTAATATTAAATCAAGAAGTTTATGAATTGTTTATTGTTCCTTGTTTGGATTTTGGTTTGTACTTGGATTATGTGAGATGGAAATTTGGCTTTAATATATTTCAATTTAGTCAACCTTGTGCTATGAACAGTCTTACATGTCCCGCCCCGATGATTCCGCCATCGGTCGGGGTGTGACAAAATGATAGTACATCAGTGATTATGTTTGACTAAACTGAGTTGATTTGATCTAAATTTCAAAGTCTGCGTAAATGAGAAATGATAGTGTTGTGCATGCTCTAATCTTGATAATCTGTTTTCAAATTTGTGTATGAGTTTTGAAACTTGAATTGTCAATAGACTAGAATCGTTTTGAAACCAATAGTAGTGTGAAAATTAAATATGATATGATTACATCTGTGATTTGAATCCATTATATGTCTGGGTGTGTGTGTAAAAGATCATTATCAGATAAATAATATATGGTTTTAAAGAATTTCATGAGACCAATATCGAATTATATCTTTAGCACAAATCTATTTCAGTTCACATTACTGCCCATGCCCCGAAAAACATGCAATGTTTTGTTGAACTAAGATATGTTTTCAAAATCTGTTGAAACATATATTCGCCCTTGGATCAGTTAGATACATCATCTAGTCTGACTCCATTGAAACTTGTCTAGATAATAGTTTGATCCTCATACCTGAATCTGTTGATTCTTATTATACAACCAATTCATTAGAATCTTCTGATTCTGAATCATCATGATTTCTATATCCTTTGGGATCTGCTTCTATTCTTGTGCTAAATGAGATAATTTCATCTTGGAAATTGATCTAATCTTAAAATAAATTGTATAAGTCTTGAAGATAGTGCAAATTATATTTTTGTTTGGCATATATGTGGGGTACACGATGTTTTTCATCTAAATGGTACTAAATCACATGAATTTGGAGAATAAACGCTTATAGTTTCAAATCATATAATATTGACAAATTTTAGAATTCATGCTTTATATTTCAAATTCGGTATAAATAAAAGAGCATTTCATAACCTGATCTCATTTACTTTGAAATTTATCGCGTATCATTTCAAATATTATTCAAATTGAATGATTTATAAATACTGAAAAAGATACATAGAGTACAGGATGAATTGGATTGTTTCATATCATAGGTTACCCTTGGTTATTGCTCAAATGTGTGATGAACTACTCGGATACTGATATGATCTTCTTACTCATGATGTTCATTAAAAAATATGTGATTTCAGTTTATACAGATAAAAATTCAAAAAATATTTGTATAGATAGAATTCAAAATGATTTTGTTTTTTTATTTTCCATGAAAATTTTAATCTTTTATTAAATTGTTCGGGATTGAATCTGATACATGCCTCCTGACGGAAGTTCAAGAAGTGACGGATTGAAAGTAGGTAAAAAGTTGTTCAATGGAAAAGTTGAAGGCATTAAGTTCCCCAACTTCTAGTGAAGCGAACTTAATATGTTCGCCTGAAATTGGTGAAGCGAACTTATTATGTTCGCCTAGGGATTGTTAAGCGAACTTAACAAGTTCGCCTAACTAAGCGAATTTAATCTGTATAAGGGTGTCCAGGCGAACTTATTCACTTCATCTTCTTCACGTTTAAGCGAACTTGTCCGATTTGTAATCAAAATTTTTATTTTCAAATTACGTGGTTGTTGGGTTGTTAATCAGTATTTTCTGAATCGAAATTGGATTGCGAATTTAACTAAGGTAATTTCATCGTTTTTCATCCGTTAAATTGTGAGATTCGTGAGGTTTTTTGTCTCGGTTGTCATCTGTAACTGTTTGCCCTAAAATTGATCATTGATAATGACTTAGTAGTACTAGTCAATTGGTTTACATTGGTTATTTCATGATTTCAACACAGATTGAAAGCTTTTTGATTTCTGAGTTTGAATTTGAATCGACAGACAGTTCAGGCGAACTTGTTCAAGCGAACTTGTCTAGGCGAACTTAATAAGTTCGCCTCTTGTAACACTAAGCGAACTTATTAAGTTCGCCTAGGGTTCAGAAGAGTTTTTGGACTTGTAAAATTTTTTTGTTTTGTGTGTTTGAAATTTTTTTAAAAATTTTATTTGTTTGTTTGTTTTGTTTTTGTTTCAAAAATTGTTTTTCATGTTGTTTGTGTTGGCTATTTGTCTAATATGTTTATTATCTAAATATTTTTTAGATGGCTCGTCGTGTCGAATACAAGCACAACCAGGTGGCATTGTTAGATCCTCACATGTCAGAGGCCATAAACTTTCAAGGGATTATAGGATTTCTGAATCGCTCACGACTTCGTGTCGCATTATCTGCCGATCCATACATCAGTCTGGTGTATATTCAACAGTTTTGGGACACAGTTCATTCAGATACTGACGTAGAACCTCATGTTCTTCGTGCCACTGTCAACAATACAGAGATTCCTATATCTGAAGAAACTATTTGTGCTGCTCCTGCATTAAGTGGTGCTGCTGAAGATCCTATATCATATCCTAATCCTTTGATCATGGGTTGCTTTTAGAGGATGGGCTACCGTGGTAAGCCTAATGATACACAAGCACGTAAAGGTGGTTTGGTGGGTGAATGGAGATACTACATGCATGTAATTATTCATTGTCTCTCCTCGTAAAGCTTGTACAGATGGCTTAAAGACTGCACTTCAAGCTGCAATGGTAGCTTTGACATTGAACAAGCTCTTCAATTTTGCAAGATATATCTATCGGGAGATGGTTATGCAAATAACACCTGCTGAAGGTCAAGGATTCCTTATGTATCCTCGGTTCATCCAGATGCTTCTGAATCATCTTCTTCCTGATCTCCCACAGCATCCGATTAGATTAACTTTGACGCCGATGTCCAAGCGTATCTTTACGGATTGCACTAAGGTGAAACAACATAATCAAGCGTTGATTCCTGTTAATGCTCCATTGTTTGGTCACTTAATCAATCCTGATTATGTTGAACCACCAAATGACAATTGGTTTCATCCTAATGAGATAGCTCAAGGGCAAGGTCAGAATGTTCAACAACAACAACAACCACAACAACAACCTATTCCACAGGTACAAGTTCCACAACAACAAGCTCAACAACAACAACAAGTTCCCGTATAACAACAAATTCTTATTCAAGAACAAGTTCCAATTCCACAAGCTCAGGTTGATATAACTGTTAATGAACCTGTTCTAGAAGAGGTCGTTCCTGAACATAAACAAGATCTAGGGATGAATATGGATGATTTTGTTGATGAGGCTGTGAACTCGCCCATTCATGAAGCTGAAGGGAATGTGGTGACAGATAATGAGTCGAGTTCTTGCTCAAGTGATACAATTCTACATATTTCTGAAGAAACCGATTCTGATGAGTCTAGAGATTTTCCCTCAGATCATTATGAAAGGTTACCTCGTATATCATTGGCTAATGCTGGTAAACGCCTTAAATCTACAGCCAAAAGACAACGACGTAAGTATGTTCAGGATCCTCCTTCCGGATCGGTACTTGGAAAAAGAACATTAGTAGATGAGAGTTCTGACAGTGATTTTAATCCGGATCCTAAATCTCAAAAGCTTATGGCTGCTTCAATTGCTGCTGCTCAATCTTCACAGAATGTAGAGGATACGTGATGCATGTCACACTGAGGCTATTCAAAGACATGATGATGAAGACAATGATCCTTCTGGTAATATTGAGGGTGGTCGTCAATACGCTGACGTTAATCCTATATCTAAGGTTCAGGGGGAGTCGACATCACAATCCATTGATGGTAACAAAGATACTTCTGGAGTTAATGAAGAAGAAATCTTATTATTGGAGTTCTTTTGCAGAATCTGAGGAGGAAGAAGCTGAAAAGATAACATGTCTTGATGACATAGATGAATTATTCAATGACATAGAAGATGATATATCAGATACTGAAATAGAAGAAGGAGAGATAGTGGAGATAGAGATAGAGAAAAGTCAAGATAAAATGATTTATGAAGGCTGTGATGGTCTTAATGTCCCTTATAACTTCATCCAAGATGATGTTATTCCTGAGTTTAATTATGAAGGAGCAACAGATTCTATGGACTCATTTGAAGACATCATATTGCCTGAAGATACTGTTGATTCTAAGATTAATACTGATGATGAAAACATTCAATCCAATACAGATGCTGAAGCTAATACTACTCACACTGAGTCTCTAAAGATGAATGAAGAACCCGTGATGTACAGAAATACACGTATGACCAGAGAACAGTGGAGAGAAGTAGTGAATAGTTGGATGAAGGTGCTACCCAAGTCTCAAGCACAACCTGCTCAGAAAGAAAACTATGTGAATAAAGAGAGGTGTTTAGGAAGAATCATAAGTTGGTTTTATGATAATGACACAAAATTATTTGCTATTAAGAGATCTGATGGTGTTCAGTACTTAAAGCCTAGGATCAAGTATTTCAATACCTTGCTAAGGTGTGAAATGAATAGTCTAGCTTCAAAGCCACTTATTAATAGATCCAAGATTGGTTTAGCTGATGTGATAGCAAATCTGATCAAGAGAGAAGGTGGTTCGGGGAAGTATGAAAGGCTAAACCCTCAAAGAGGAAAGAGAGTGAAGAACATAGATGAAAAGACTGGGAAAGTGACCTGGAAGTACAAATTCAACCAGTACGTGCTGTACACAGGATACCATTGAAGAAGATTCCTCAAGATTTCCTTGGGAATATGAAATATTGGTATGTCGATGTAAATACTGGTGAAGCAAGGATTGAAGACAAAGATAATAAGGTCATTGTATGTTTCTATGACACAATGAATCTTTTCAATTTTTCAAAGAAAGATCAGAGAACACTGAGAAAGAATGATATCATGTTCACTGATGAATGGAAAGAACAAGGATTGCAGTACAAGCGAGTGTTGGAGATATGTAGAAGATATGGAGTGCATGCAGGAAGCAGATTGTCAGATAATTGGAAGAGCTCATCATGACGACAGAAGACTGAAGATCAAGCTATTGTTAAGGGGGAGTCTGTTAGGACATAGATTGTAATGACAAAAGCTTTGTAACAGTTTAGATCTTATGTCTTTATGTTTTTGTAATGTATTAATGTTCTAAGTGTTTTTATGCAAGTTATGCTAGAGGCGAACTTGTTAAGTTCGCCTAGTCTAACAGAGGCGAACTTGTTAAGTTCGCTTAAGTCTATCTGAGGCGAACTTGTTAAGTTCGCTTAGTCTGTTAGAGGCGAAATTGTTAAGTTCGCCTAATGCAGGTCAGTAGTCTATATATAGATGTTTACAGAGTCAGTTTGATATAGAAGAGAATCGATAACAGAGTTGAACGATTGAGTCTGTAAACTCTATTGAGAATTGGAATATAAGGTTGAATGTTATTTACTTGATTGGGTCTATATTGTCTTTTGTGTATGCAATCGTTGATTCGTTGGATTCCGCACTCCGAGTTAACGACATGTCTTATCACGAGAACGATCTGTAGAAGTGCCATGAGGACCTACAGATAGTTAAGTTCTACTGCTGATGAACAACAATTTTGGGGATTGCCTTATCTGCTGAAGTCCAAAGTTGTTGCTGATAGGCTTCTCATCAGCATCAAACATTGATGCTGCTGATAGGCAAATCATCAACAACTTTGACATTGCTACTGACACCTTTTGCTGTAACCCTGACACATCTATCAGCAGAAGGAATGTTATTGATGCATATGATTAAAGACAAAGCTACTACTTCTGAAGTCTCCTGCAAAGATTCCTAAGAAGATTTTTGACCGGATTCATACTGTTTGCTACAGTTTGTCTTTTAGCTGTCTACCAATTGTAGTGTAACTTGTAACTGTCAAAGATCAACGGCTTGTGTTTGATCTGATCCTTAGAATCAAGGGTCTGTCTTGATTCTAAGTTCCATTATATGTATTATATCTTTTCATTGTATAAGTGTGCTTCCTTAGACTTTTCTTTGTACCTTGTAAACATTGAAGATTAATACACTTTGCATTTATCAGCATTATCACTGTTTCTTGTTTACATTGCATAGTTGTGATTGTTTCCGCCAATCTCAACTAAACAGAACCATCTTGTAAAAAACTATCCTACAACAGTTCTGACAGTGAATAAGAACTAGAGACAGCAACTAAAGTACAAACACAATGATCAGAAAGAAGGATTAAGCAGAAGAATGATAGGCCATTTGATGTGATTATGAGAGATCTTGAATCCTGTGCTTAAGGCCAAACAAGTACTCAATCCCTGAGTACTTCTCAAACTTCTACACAGTTGTATCAAAGGAGGAGGCGGCCACGGTTGCCTAGTAGTGTGGCTGCTACTACTATCTTAGAGGAGGTGCCTGAGATAGTATCCCTCCCACTTGCAACTGTCCAACAAATGATGGTGAGTGCTCCTATACAGACCGAGTCTATCATTGTAACGCCAACCACCATTCAAACATCAATCGTCCCATAAACTGTCCCAACTACCACCCTACAGGCCATCAGTCAACCCTACAACTTTAGAGATTTCTGTAGGTCCACATGACTCATCTACGGATCGATCTTGTGACAGGACGTCTCGATAACACGGAATGCGGAATCCTACCATGTTCACGTTTGTATACGAATTGACAATGTGTAAATAAACTTTCTCTTTGTATATCACCAAACACAGAGTTTACAAGATTCACAGAATACAATCGTTCAAGCACCTTCTTTTTTCACTCTTTAGAATAGAATCTATAAACACCTATTTATAGACACAAGCTCTGCAATAGGCGAACTTAATAAGTTCGCCTCAAAGGGACTAGGCGAACTTAACAAGTTCACTACTAAAAATGTTTAGGCGAACTTGTTAAGTTCGCCTCTCTATGAACTTATACAGAATTTTATCAACAGTTACAAAACATGTCCTCACAGACTCCCCTTTAACGGTTGCTAACAATTATATCAATTACAAGTCAAAGACTCTAAGAGTAATATCTTCAAGCTCGTTATCACCAGAATATGCTCCAACAGACTCCCCCTTGACAACAGCTTTAGAAGATTTTCATCCGTCTTCATATATCATCAAACACACTGTAGTCTTCATCTTGTTCATCTTCACTTCCTGTTTCTATCTAGAAGAAAACTTGGGAGAAGGACCCCTTGTTAACTTCTGTCTGCAATATTCAGTTTTTGTAAAGGAGAATAACCAACAATTAAGATTTCCATGGAAGCTGGAAAAAAAATCTTTTTGGTTTTTCAAACATAAGACTCACAAAATCTTTTTGGTTTTTCTTTGTACAAACTAAAATGTAAAATACAAAATCACATCTTTTTGGTCGAACATCACGAGTAAGAAGATCATATCAGTATAAACAATGAATCGATCACACATTTTGGATAAACATCCATAAAAATTCTATGGGTATCCTATCCAGATTCATTCTTTCATTTCTTTCTTTTGAATTTCCAAACAATTATATGAAGTAACATCTTTTGAATCAGATAAGATCAAATCTTTTAAGCTTCATCCAAAACATGTAATGATACGCGAAGAACTCCAAAGAAGACGGGATCAGATCATAACATGCTTATAATAAATTACATACGAATTTGCAACACATAACATGTCAATCTAAGTTGACAATATTATAAGAATTGAAACCATTAGTATCTTTGTCCCATGTTCTTGTGAATTAAAGTACCATTTATTTTGTAATACAACGTGTACCCCACAAATATGCCAACAGAAATTTAAATGTGCACTATCTTCAAGACATATAATATCATTGCAAGATAATATTCAATCTCTAGGATGAATTATACCGATAAACACAGGAAAATATCAAGCAAAGAATCAGAATGATTCATAATCGAATGATTCAAATGTCTTGGTTTGGATGAAGTATCATGATTCATAGTAACAGAAAGATTGTACCAATAGAATTCTTCAACATAAGATTGATCAAGGAATCGATTGATTCAATGACATAGGCTAGCGTGATCCAACTGTTATCTGAATATGTTCAATGGAATCAAGATAATTGATCCAAGGGCTAGTATATGTTCCAACAGATATTGTTAGAAACATATCTTAGTTCAGCATCACTGTCACACCCCAACCGATGGCGGAAACGTCGGGGCGGGACATGTAGACTGTTCATAAGCTCATGGTTTGCTAAAGTTGTAATAATTAAACAGTATATTTCATTTCATAACTCAAGTAATCATTTACATCATTTACAAGAATTTAAGAATAAATGAATCCCCATATTAAAATTTAAGACTAGGTCCTCAACCCTAAGTGAAGTAGCTTAAATCTTAACTCAAACAATTGTACCTGAAACATGATAAAATGAGAGGGTCAACTATAAATAGTTGGTGAGCATACATAGGTTTTGACACCACAAGTAAATTTCAAATTTTTTGTGTACAATTCATATGATGTATGGTTTATAAAACATTTATGGAAAATCTAAGTTAAGCTAAATGCATAAATGAGACTATGTAATTGAAGGGCATAATAACACATGTTATCCTAATGTAGGGCATAACAACACATGTTATCCTGATGTAAATGTAGGGCATAACAACACATGTTTTCCTAATGTAGGGCATAACAATACATGTTAGCCTGAATTTATGTATTTGTATTTGCACGTGTACATCATGTATACGTAGCCTTAACAATTAGCATTCAAGCATAAAGCAAAAATAAACACATATGATCATATTGTAGAATTGTACGTGTGTAATTACAAATAGTGTTTGAATGTAATCATGTTTCACCCCAAATGTGTAAATAAGAAAAAAGGGGCTATGTAAACTCACATTGTATCAATTGTGTAGATAACACGAGCAATAGGTCTCACAAGTGATTTTGAAATCACGGAATTGACCTAGAGTGAATTGTATGAACTTGTATTAATATTGTCCACAAAGTCTAAGTCATGATCTAATGTTCATCGGGTGTTGATATGTGTGGATTTGTACAAGAGTTTAGTCACTTCATGAAAAAAAAGGGATTGTATGTTACCTGTATTTAGATAAAGGTTTGGTATAAAGATGTATGTTCAAAGTATGTTTAAAAAAAATCAATAATTGTTTTAAGATTTGAGTTTAAATAAATAAATTTCATTTATTTAAACTAGTGAGTCTTTAAAAGAAATGTGATATTATATTTATAAATAAATTTATCTTATTTATTTATTTATTTATTTATAACAATGTGTCAAAATATAGGGTAAAATTCTAAATAAATTTGTTAATGTAAAAAGATAATTAATAAATAAATTTTGTTTATTTATTATTAAAGTAATATGTAGTTTTATATTAGAACAAGTTTTATTTATTTAAACTCTAATATATACAAAAAAAACAAATGATTTATGAGCATGTATTTTTATATAAAAAATGTCTTGGCACGATATTTCTAAATTTAGGATATTAAATACTTTGTTTAATTATTCAAGAATATATTTTTAAATAATTAAAATGAGATTTTAACAACTAAATTTGAAAAAAAAAATAGTTATTTTATGTTAAAATGTGTAAACTTCTATTGTGTTCTGATCTAAATAATGTAGGGTTAATAAAGAGATTTTTATACAAATTTTCAGGGCATTAAAAGCGGTTTTTTAAAAATTAAACTAGCCACCCGGCTCGAACCCGTGTGGCGCCTGTAACAGGTGCGCGTGTTACCAATGGACCAAGTGATTGGTCGGTGTACTAGACCCAGTTCGAAACGTTTTGACATGTTACAATAGAGGGATCGGGTTTGGTTTACTGCGGGCGCAAAAAGACCGGAACCTATGGGTTTCGAACCTACACCATCTGGTCCGATGGTGCAATGACTTAGCCAGTCGGACCAGATGGTTTCGCTGGTTATGAATAGATGTTAAATACATTAAATACGCTAAACTATTTGATTTAGAAATCTGAATTTGAACCCGTATGAACAAGCCTTGATTCCAAACGAAATTTGAACCCGTATGAACAAGTCTACCCTCCTTAAAGAGGTTTCATCCTCGAAACCAATTATACGTTAAATAGTTGAGGTTATAGTCCCCTCATCTCGTCTTCCTTCTCCCATGTAGCTTCTGACCCTTTTCTGTTCTTCCATTGTACTTTGTCTAAAGGAATCTAATTATTGCGTAGTAGCTTCTCAGCTCGGTCAAGAATGGCTATTGGTTCCTCCACATAATTTAGACTTTTATCCACTTCGATCTCGTCGTAAGGTATGTGAACTGTGTCGTCAGCTAGGCACTTGCGTAAGTGCAACACGTGGAACGTAGGGTGTATTCCACTAAGCTCAACGGGTAGGTCAAGTCTGTAAGTAACTTGACCCACTCTTGCTAAAATCTTGAAAGGTCTGATAAACCTTGGACCTAGTTTGCCACGTTTTATGAATCAGATGATTCCTTTCCATGGTGATACCTTTAACAGTACTATGTTCCCTACTTGAAACTCTAAATCCCGTCTTCTCTTATCCGCGTATGATTTATGTCTGTCATTTGCGACTTTCATTCGAGCCTTGATTTGATCAAATTTCTCGGAAGTATCTTTGACCACTTCGAGACTTGCAAAATCCTTTTGTCCAATTTCCCCCCAACAAACCGGGGTCCTACATTTCCTCCCATACAACATTTCAAATGGCGGCATACCAATAGTTGAGTGATAGCTGTTGTTATATGAAAATTCTACCAATGGTAGATGGCTGTCCCAGATCCTACCGAAGTCAATGATACAGGCCCGGAGCATGTCCTCCAAGGTCTGAATGGTCCTTTCACATTGACCATCGGTTTGAGGGTGGTAAGCGGTGCTAATGTTCAGTCTAGTGCCCATCGCTTTATTGAATTTCTTCCAAAACCTTGACGTGAATCTAGTATCCCTGTTGGACACAATCGACAACGGCATACCATGTCTGCTTACAATTTCCTTGATAAATATTTCTGCTAGTTTTTCTGACGAAGAAGTCTCACGTATTGGCAAGAAGTGAGCACTTTTCGTCAAGCGCTCGACGATCACCCAAATGGTATCATTGCCTTTAGCTGTTCGCGATAGCTTGGTAATGAAGTCCATCGTGATCTCCTCCCACTTCAATTCCGGTATTGGTAAAGGTTGCATTTTACCGCATGGTTTCTGGTGCTCGGCCTTAACTAGTGAACACGTTAAGCACTTGTTCACGTACTCCGTCACATCATTCTTCATGCCTGGCCACCGGTACTCTTTCTTCAAGTCTTGATACATTTTGTTTGTCTCGGGGTGGATAGAATAGCGAGACTTATGGGCCTCATTAAGTATTTTGGTTCTAAGCTCGTCAATTTTAGGTATCCACATCCGGCCAAACCTAGTTCGTACACCGTAAGCATTTGTATCCAAATTCCCTTGTTGTCCTACTATTCTTTCTCGTCTTATATTTCTTTCTAATAGTGCTTCATCTTGTGCCTTCGATATTTCACTCATCAAATCTAGCGTTATAATCAGCTGACATGCTTTTATTCGGATAGGTTCCGATTCTTCCTTTCTGCTTAAAGCGTCAGCCACTACGTTTGCCTTGCCTGGATGGTACAATATCTCACAATCATAGTCTTTCAGTAGCTCTAACCACCTCCTTTGTCTCATGTTTAATTCCTTTTGTTCGAAGTAGTACTTCAGGATTTTGTGATCGGGGTAGATGGTGCAATTAACTCCATACAGATAGTGCCTCCATATTTTTAATACGAAAACTACTGTAACATCTCTGAATTTAGTATTCATATTTCAATTCAATGTAATGCAATTTCAAATTCAACACTCGTGCACTGCCTTGTTATTTTGCTTACAGTAAACTAAATGCAATGATTCAATACAAATTTACAAGTTTTGCTCGATTATATACACTTAAACACTATACAAGTAACTATTTATATCAAACTAATCAAACCTGAAAAGTCAAGGACAAAAGTTGAAAATTTATCAAGAAACCCTAATTAGCACGGTCGTGCTTCGTCCTGGCACGGTCGCGCCAAGTGCCTCGTCACGATCGCGCGACTGGTCCTGGAACGATCGCGCCCGGTGCCTAGGCACGGTCGCGCCTCTCTTGGGCACGGTCGCGCCTGCGTAACAGTTGAAACGTAAATGCAGTTTAATCACCCGATCATTGGAAATCCGTAACAGTCATCCGTTTCTTTTCTCCTTAACGAATGAATCACAATTTTCGAATTCCTCAAACGTCTCAGTTTCATATTACCAATTTCAAAAATTCTCTCTCAAAGCATTTCAAGAAAAATCAAGGATTCTCCCCTGCAATCCGTATTATCTCAATCAAGCAAGAAATTCGTGTCACTCGTCCCTCCCGAGAAGTTCTGGACTGACTGGTTTGGCCGGAGTGCAACAAGGATCACCGGAACTCGATCTCGCCGTCGCCGGAATTTCCTCCCTACCAATATCCATCGATTCGCTACTGTTTAGGGTAACTTAGACCTTTAATTCATTCATTTCAGTATCAGTATCAAAAGCCCCTATTCAATTTGGGCTTCCATTATAGAAATCGATCTGAATCAGAACTCATGTTTTATAAAAAAATGATTTAATCGAATCCCTGCTTAAACACGATGTACATGCAATTAAGTTATATGAAAAGACTCGTAATAACCCATTAATCAAAAGCCCTAACAATTTCAGCGTTTAAAATACAAGCATTTGTCAATTCGTGTCTGATTTGGAAGAGACATGGTCGCGCTAATCATCTAGCGCGGCCGTGCCTCATAGAGCGCCGTCGTGCCGACTAGCAGCGCGGTCGTGTCCTCCCGTCCAGACCCTGTCATGCCCTCTGGGCTAGTCTCTGTTGTGTCTAAAGATCATAGACACGACCGTGCCGGGCCAAGGCACGGTCGTGCCTGTTTGACTGGTCTAGTTTGTGCCCTCTGTTGATCAACCCGGTCGCGCCCCGACTAGCGCGGTCGCGCCCGTGGCTTGAGCACGATCGTGCCCTTCCGAGGCACGGTCGTGTGTGACTCAGAAATTGTAACAGAATTATAATTTTATATTTTTCAATCAATAAATGTTTCAAATTTTATAAAAAAAAATATGTTTTCTGTATTTGAAAAGATAAATATTATTTATTTAAAAGTTTATTTAAAAATTTATAAAAAAATTAAATTTATATTTATCTTACACTTAAATGATGTTTTAAATGATTAAGTTACAAGTTTATAAATAAATAAGATGATAATTATTTATTTAATATTTAAACAAAAATCATTTATTTATTTATACTTAATTACAATCAATATTTACATTATTTCATAAACTATAATCATTTATTTAATTATTAATTTACATTTAACACAAGCATTATTTTCATAATCAACAATTTTATAAAAATTCTATTTTATTATTTAAATTCCAAACTTTAATCAAATGTTCCAAAAATGGTTACTACAACTTTATATATTTCATTTAATACTTTTTATACACAAACTCAACCCTCAATGTTAGACTTAAACTTTGTACACCGATTTGATTCAATATACATTACAATCTAGGTTAACCCGTGTGTATCAAGAACCCTTATTCTATCTATACTCTTTGTTAGCTACATCTCCATACCAAGTGAGTATTCACAACCTCTTTTTACCCTTTTACACTTTTGGGGTGGAACATGAACTCTATACACATTACACGTTACACATTTACATTTACGCAAACAACACGAGTGTAAAAATCCTATTTACATACATGTGTGCAAAATTTGAGCTTTGTGCCCGAGTGCTAGTTGTGCTAACCTTTGTATGCGATTATGTGCAATCATTAACTATACAAGCTGACGGTTTTCAATGATACCCACCCATGGTGCGCGGTGATTGAAACCGACAACACAATTTTTGCATGCTAGTTACAAGGTTTGGTTGTACATGGTTACACAATAGCTGCTCCCCATAAATGCCTTATTTTATCATGTTTTGTAAAGGATTTGTTTTCAACTATATGCTATCTACATACAACTGTGTTATACTCACCAACTTTTTAGTTGACTTTATTTTATTCATGTTTCAGGCCACAATATGTGAGAATGATTCAAGACGTGTTCAACATAGGATTTGGACTTAGCAATTTAAATCAAGAACTTTATGAGTTGTTTTATGTTTCTTGTTTGAATCTGGTTTGTACTTGGATTATTTGTAATGGAAATTTAACTTTAATATATTTCAATTTAGTCAACCATGTGCTATGAACAGTCTTACATGTCCTGCCCCGATGATTCCGCCATCGGTCGGGGTGTGACAGATTGGTATCAGAGCCTTGGTTATAGGGAATTAGGTTATTAGACACCTTGACATAGACTATAACTTTAGGACACCCACTTATACTATGCTTCATGATTTTTGTGCTATGTGTTACATGCTATGTGCTATATGTTATATGTTACATGTTTAGTATGATTACTTATTATTGCATTATGATGACTTATGTGTTTTAAATCCATGACTTTTTAGGATATTCTTAATAATTAAATAAATAATATCCTTTCTTATATTCTAAAACCTCATAATATCTCTATCTTCCTTCTATCTTTATCTTTTCTAAGCATGTGGAAAAATTCTTGAAGCAAAAATCTTTAAAATATTTTTTTATTTCTTCGTTAAGGTTTTTAAACTTGTTAAATTATTTGAGGACACGTGCAATCTGGAAGGGTGACACCTGTATTTTGGGCTTTCTGTCTAGGAAAGCATTTCGCATAAATCCCAAACAACCGAGGGACCCGTATGCTTTCCTGGGAATTCCCGAGATGAGTGTTTACTTATAGGCTAAAGCATGTCTCCTTGAAAATTTTATAAGTTTAATTAACCTTAATGTGTCATGGTATTCAAGTGATTTTGTCACTTTTGAGTACAATCCAAACTAAGAATATCTATTTTTATTTTTGTTATCTCATTCTATTAAATTCTATCAAATCTCATAAGTTCTTACAATTTTTCTTGTCTTGTGACAATCTGTAGAATGCCTCCTCGTCGTGCTCCCGCAACCAACGCCAACACCGACATTGCTGCTATTTTCACCCAATTGGTGACACAACTCACCCAAGCCAATGGTGCCACCAATGGCAACAATGGTGGAAATGGAAGCAATAGTGGTAATAATGGTGGAAATGGTGGAAATGGTGGTAATAATCCATCTCAATGCACCTTCAAGCACTTCAACTCGTGCAATCCCCTAAAGTTTTATGGAACCGAAGGAGCTACTAGACTCCTTCAATGGTTTAAAAGCATTGAGAATACCTTTCTCAATAGTGACTGTCCCGACAACCTCCGTGTTCGTCATGCTACAAGTGTCCTACAAAAACGGGCACTTACATGGTGGAATGGGGAGAAAAGAAATAGGGGTGTTGATGTAGCTATGGCCTTACCTTGGGATGAGGTTAAAAGGCTTATGACCGAGGAGTTCTGTCCTCGAAATGAACTGAAAAAGCTAGAAGCTGAATTTTGGGATCTTTCCCAAGATAGCGGGGAAAGCTTAGCATATACAACTCGGTTCCATGAGTTGAGTCTTCAAGTGCCCCACATGGTCACTCCTTTGTCCCGATGTATCGAGAAGTATATTGGTGGGCTACCAAGACAAATCCAAGATACTGTCTTAGGTAGAAATCCTGCTACTCTGGAGGATGCTATTCGTCTATCCGCTACTCTAACTGATAATCATGTGAAAGCTGGAACTCTTACCAAAAAGGGTTCTAAGAAAGTTTCTGAAACCATAACCCCTCCTACTCACAACAAAGAAGCCACAACCGAGCCTTCTCGCAATAATAGAAAGAGGAAGGTTAGAAATTTTGCTGTGGTTACTCCTGCTGTTCCCGTCAACCAAGCTGCACCTATGGTTCAAGCGCCGGCTAAAAAGCCATATGTTGGAACCTACCCTCTTTGTGCCACGTGCAATTTTCATCATCCTCAAACTATCCCATGTCGCCTTTGTACTTATTGTGGGAGATATGGTCATACGGTCAGTGTTTGTAGGACCAAAGCCCTTACGGGCCAAGTCAACCCTCCAAACCGAACCGTACCTCAAGTGGCTAATCAAGGTGCTCCCGCCATTGCTAATGGGCATGCTTTCTATTAGTGTGGTGACCCGAACCATTTTCGTGATCAATGTCCAAGACTTGCAAATGCTAGACAAGGTGGAGCTCGTGGGCGTGCGTTCAACAAAAACGCCAACGAAGCTCAAGCCAACAATGACGTGGTCAATGGTACGTTTCTTGTTAATAGTCAATATGCCTCCATTTTATTCGATACCGGAGCCGATAAAAGTTTTGTGTCACTTAATTTTGAACCTTTACTTGCAAAGACTTGGTCCCAATTAGAGAAAACATTTACCGTTGAAGTAGCAAATGGTGACTCCCTTACAATTGAGTCCATTATCTATGATTGCTCTTTAGAACTTAATGATCACACATTCCCAATAAACCTTGTTCCAATGCCACTAGGAAGCTTTGATATCATCATAGGCATGGATTGGCTATCAAATCATCATGCCAAAGTCATTTGCTTTGAAAAGTGTATCCGAATTCCGCTACCATCGGGAGAAACCTTAAGGGTTTTTGGTGAAAAGCCTTGCAAGGGACTTAAATTGATGTCGTGTTCTACCGCTCAAAAGTACTTACGAAAGAAGTACATTGCTTTCTTAGCTCATATTGTTCAAAAGGATGTCAAGGAGAAGAATATCCAAGACATTCCGATCATTCGGGATTTCCCTGAAGTTTTTCCTAAGGATTTATCCGGTCTTCCTCCCGTTCGTCAAGTAGAGTTCCGTATTGATCTTGTACGCGGAGCTAACCCCGTTGCTAGAGCTCCTTATCGTCTTGCACCTTCCGAAATGCAAGAGCTTGCGAGTCAACTTCAAGAGCTCTCCGACAAAGGTTTCATTCGCCCAAGTCATTCACCGTGGGGTGCACCCGTCTTATTTGTTAAGAAGAAGGATGGATCGTTTCGCATGTGTATTGACTACCGCGAACTCAATAAGCTGACTATCAAGAACCGTTATCCCTTACCTAGAATTGATGACCACTTTGATCAACTTCAAGGTTCTACTTGCTTCTCGAAGATTGATCTTCGATCCGGTTATCATCAGCTCTGTGTTCATGAAGATGACATTCCCAAGACTGCTTTTCGGACAAGGTATGGTCATTACGAGTTCATGGTTATGCCTTTTGGGATAACCAATGCACCCGCAGTTTTCATGGATCTCATGAATCGTGTGTGCAAACCATACCTTGATAAATTCGTGATCGTTTTCATTGATGATATCTTAATCTATTCCAAGACTAAAGCCGACTATGAAGAACATCTTAGATTGGTTTTGGATCTCTTAAAGAAGGAACAACTTTATGCCAAATTCTCCAAATGTGAATTTTGGCTAAAGGAAGTTCAATTTCTTGGTCATATTGTCAATGACAAAGGAATTCATGTTGATCCTGCTAAGATTGAAACGGTTAAGAATTGGAATGCCCCGAAGACTCCTACCGAAGTTCGTTCATTTCTTGGTCTTGCGGGTTATTATCGTCGTTTCATCTCAAACTTCTCAAAGATTGTTGTCCCTCTTACCACTCTGACCCACAAGGGTAAGACTTATGAATGGGGACCAAAACAAGAAGAAGCCTTCCAAACCCTTAAACAAAAGTCGTGCAATGCTCCCATATTGACTCTCCCCGATGGAAATGATGATTTAGTTGTCTATTGTGATGCTTCTAACCAAGGTCTTGGTTGTGTTCTCATGCAACGAGGCAAAGTAATCGCTTATGCATCAAGGCAACTCAAAGTTCATGAGAAGAATTATACGACGCATGATCTCGAGTTGGGTGCGGTCATATTCGCGTTAAAGATTTGGAGACATTACCTATATGGCACGAAATGTGTGGTGTTCACCGACCACAAAAGTCTTCAACATATTTTCAACCAAAAAGAACTCAATATGAGGCAACGACATTGGGTCGAACTCCTTAACGACTACGACTGCGAGATTCGCTACCATCCCGGCAAAGCAAATGTTGTAGCCGATGCTTTGAGTCGAAAGGACCATGTTATGCTTCATTGTGCCCGTATTCAAACCGATATTCAAACTCGTATCTTAGAAGCTCAACACGTCTCAGTAACCGAGGGTAACATGTATGAAGAAATGTCGTGTGGTGTTGAACTTCTTCTTGAATCAAAACCCAATGGCCTACTATATTACTTGAACAGTATTTGGATTCCCGATCGCGATGATCTCCGCACATTTCTCATGAACGACGCTCACAAGACTCGTTATTCTATTCATCCTGGTGCGGATAAAATGTACCAAGATCTTCGCCAACAATATTGGTGGCCCGGTATGAAGAAAGACATTGCTCTTTATGTGGCCAAATGCTTAACCTGTTCCAAAGTCAAAGCCGAACATCAACGTCCATCTGGTTTACTCGAACAACCAGAAATTCCCGTGTGGAAATGGGAGAATCTAGCTATGGATTTTATTACCAAACTCCCTCGCACCTCGAGTGGTTATGATAGTATTTGGGTGATCATTGATCGACTCACCAAATCTGCTCATTTCTTGCCTATTCGTGAAGACTATCGGGTTGAGAAACTAGCCCGAATTTACATTGATGAAATTGTGAGCCGTCATGGTGTTCCTTTGAACATAATATCTGATCGAGATGCCCGGTTCACTTCTCGATTTTGGCAATCTCTCCAAACTGCTCTTGGTACTCGATTGGATTTGAGCACGGCTTACCATCCGCAAACTGATGGTCAAACCGAGCGAACAATCCAAACTCTTGAAGACATGCTTAGAGCCTGTGTAATCGATTTTGTTGGCAATTGGGATTCACATCTATCCCTCATTGAGTTCTCTTACAATAATAGCTACCACACAAGTATTAACATGGCTCCATTTGAAGCTCTCTATGGTCGCAAGTGTCGTTCTCCTATCTGTTGGAACGAGATTGGTGAAGCACAAATCACCGGTCCCGAGTTAATTCAAGAAACATCCGACAAGATTATTCAAATCCGTGACAATATTCGAGTAGCGAGGAGTCTGCAAAAGAGTTATGCCGACAAACGTCGAAAACCCTTGGAATTCCAAGTCGGTGACCTTGTTCTTCTAAAGGTGTCTCCATGGAAGGGCGTGATCCATTTTGGAAAGAAAGTCAAGTTAGCACCTCGCTATGTTGGTCCATTCAAGATCCTTGAAGGATTGGGAAAGTGGCTTACAAGCTTGAGTTACCTCCATCTCTTGGCAATGTGCATCCTACATTTCATATATCTAATCTGAAGAAATGTCTCGCTGATGAAAATCTCCATATACCGCTTGACGACGTGTGCATTGATGAAACGATGCACTTCGTTGAGAAGCCGGTGGAAATTATGGATCGTGAAGTCAAACAGCTCAAGCGAAGTCGCATTCCTATTGTCAAAGTTCGTTGGGAATCTAAGCGTGGTCCAGAGTTCACTTGGGAACGAGAAGACCAAATGAAGCTCAAGTACCCTCATCTTTTTACTAATACTGTTGCATCCTCTAGCTAAATTTCGGGACGAAATTCTCTCAACATGGGGAGACTGTAACATCTCTGAATTTAGTATTCATATTTCAATTCAATGTAATGCAATTTCAAATTCAACACTCGTGCACTGCCTTGTTATTTTGCTTACAGTAAACTAAATGCAATGATTCAATACAAATTTACAAGTTTTGCTCGATTATATACACTTAAACACTATACAAGTAACTATTTATATCAAACTAATCAAACCTGAAGAGTCAAGGACAAAAGTTGAAAATTTATCAAGAAACCCTAATTAGCACGGTCGTGCTTCGTTCTGGCACGGTCGCGCCAAGTGCCTCGGCACGATCGCGCGACTGGTCCTGGAACGATCGGGTGCCTAGGCACGGTCGCGCCTCTCTTGGGCACGGTCGCGGCTGCGTTACAGTTGAAACTTAAATGCAGTTTAATCACCCGATCATTGGAAATCCGTAACAGTCATCCGTTTCTTTTCTCCTTAACGAATGAATCACAATTTTCGAATTCCTCAAACGTCTCAGTTTCATATTACCAATTTCAAAAATTCTCTCTCAAAGCATTTCAAGAAAAATCAAGGATTCTCCCCTGCAATACGTATTATCTCAATCAAGCAAGAAATTCGTGTCACTCGTCCCTCCCGAGAAGTTCTGGACTGACTGGTTTGGCCGGAGTGCAACAAGGATCACCGGAACTCGATCTCGCCGTCGTCGGAATTTCCTCCCTACCAATATCCATCGATTCGCTACTGTTCAGGGTAACTTAGACCTTTAATTCATTCATTTCAGTATCAGTATCAAAAGCCCCTATTCAATTTGGGCTTCCATTATAGAAATCGATCTGAATCAGAACTCATGTTTTATAAAAAAATGATTTAATCGAATCCCTGCTTAAACACGATGTACATGCAATTAAGTTATATGAAAAGACTCGTAATAACCCATTAATCAAAAGCCCTAACAATTTCAGCGTTTAAAATACAAGCATTTGTCAATTCGTGTCTGATTTGGAAGAGACACGGTCGCGCTAATCATCTAGCGCGGCCGTGCCTCATAGAGCGCGGTCGTGCCGACTAGCAGCGCGGTCGTGTCCTCCTGTCCAGACCTTGTCATGCCCTCTGGGCTAGTCTCTGCTATGTGTAAAGATCATAGACACGACCGTGCCGGGCCAAGGCACGGTCGTGCCTGTTTGACTGGTCTAGTTTGTGCCCTCTGTTGATCAACCCGGTCGCGCCCCGACTAGCGCGGTCGCGCTCGTGGCTTGAGCACGATCGTGCCCTTCCGAGGCACGGTCGTGTGTGACTCAGAAATTGTAACAGAATTATAATTTTATATTTTTCAATCAATAAATGTTTCAAATTTTATAAAAAAATAATATGTTTTCTGTATTTGAAGAGATAAATATTATTTATTTAAAAGTTTATAAAAAAATTAAATTTATATTTATTTTACACTTAAATGATGTTTTAAATGATTAAGTTACAAGTTTATAAATAAATAAGATAATAATTATTTATTTAATATTTAACCAAAAATCATTTATTTATTTATACTTAATTACAATCAATATTTACATTATTTCATAAACTATAATCATTTATTTAATTATTAATTTACATTTAACACAAGCATTATTTTCATAATCAACAATTTTATAAAAATTCTATTTTATTATTTAAATTCCAAACTTTAATCAAATGTTCCAAAAATGGTTACCACAACTTTATATATTTCATTTAATACTTTTTATACACAAACTCAACCCTCAATGTTAGACTTAAACTTTGTACACCGATTTGATTCAATATACATTACAATCTAGGTTAACCCGTGTGTATCAAGAACCCTTATTCTATCTATACTCTTTGTTAGCTACATCTCCATACCAAGTGAGTATTCACAACCCCTTTTTACTCTTTTACACTTTTGGGGTGGAACATGAACTCTATACACATTACACGTTACACATTTACATTTACGCAAACAACACAAGTGCAAAAATCCTATTTACATACATGTGTGCAAAATTTGAGCTTTGTGCCCGAGTGCTAGTTGTGCTAACCTTTGTATGCGATTATGTGCAATCATTAACTATACAAGCTGACGGTTTTCAATGATAGATCTATTGAGTCTGACAAACCCACCCATGGTGTGCGGTGATTGAAACCGACAACACAATTTTTGCATGCTAGTTACAAGGTTTGGTTGTACATGGTTACACAATAGCTGCTCCCCATAAATGCCTTATTTTATCATGTTTTGTTAAGGATTTGTTTTCAACTATATGCTATCTACATACAATTGTGTTATACTCACCAACTTTTTAGTTCACTTTATTTTATTCATGTTTCAGGCCACAATATGTGAGAATGATTCAAGACGTGTTCAACATAGGATTTGGACTTAGCAATTTAAATCAAGAACTTTATGAGTTGTTTTATGTTTCTTGTTTGAATCTGGTTTGTACTTGGATTATTTGTAATGGAAATTTAACTTTAATATATTTCAATTTTGTCAACCATGTGCTATGAACAGTCTTACATGTCCTGCCCCGATGATTCCGCCATCGGTCGGGGTGTGACAACTACTGCTGCTAACTCTAGGTCATGAGTTGGGTAGTTAACCTCGTGAATCTTTAGTTGTTGCGAAGCGTAAGCAATTACCTTTCCTCGTTGCATATGTACGCAACCTAAACCCTGACCCGAAGCGTCAGAGTAGGCTACCAAGCCTTCATTTCCTTCAGGTAGTGTCAAGACTGGAGCTTGGGTTAATCGTGTCTTAAGTTCCTCAAACGCGTTGTTTTGGGTTGGACCCCATTCATATTTTACTTCCTTCCGTGTCAGTTTAGTTAGTGGCGAGGCTATCCTCGAGAAATATTGAATGAACCTTCGATAGTAGCCTGCCAATCCTAGAAAACTTCGTATCTCTGTTGGCGTCTTTGGGACGTCCCATTCCTTTACCGCCTCAATCTTTGCAGGATCTACCATGATGCGGTTTGGGTTTATCACATGACCTAGGAATTGGACTTCCCTAAGTCAGAACGCGCATTTGGAGAATTTTGCGTACAACTTTTCCTGCTTTAGCACCTCCAGAACCTCTCTTAGGTGGCAGTGGTGATCACCCTCGCTTTTCGAATATACTAGTATGTCGTCTATAAAAACTATCATTGATCGATCCAACATTGGTCGACATACTCTATTAATCAAATCCATGAACGTTGCTGGTGCGTTGGTCAATCCGAAGGATATCACGAGAAACTCATAATGCCCATAGCGTGTGCGAAACACGATTTTTGGTATGTCCTATTTTCTTACTTTCAACTGATGGTAACCCGACCTAAGATCGATCTTTGAGAACCAACTCGCACCTTGCAGTTGATCAAAAAGGTCGTCTATTCTAGGCAGTGGGTATTTGTTCTTTACTGTGCTCTTGTTCAATTCGCGGTAGTCAATGCACATGCGCATGCTGCTATCCTTCTTCTTTACAAATAGTACCAGAGCTCCCCATGGTGAAATGCTTGGTTTGATAAATCCTTTTTCTGTCAATTCCTCTCGTTGAGACATCAATTCTTTCATTTCTGACGTAGCCAATCGGTAGGGGACTTTGAAAACGGGCTCAGCTCCTGGCAGTAAGTCAATCTGAAATTCTATTTCCCGATTGGGTGGCAACCTAGGTGGATCCTCAGGGAACACTTCCGGAAAGTTGCACACCACGGGTACATTCGTGAGTTCTTTCGTTTTCATTCTATCGTCAACAACACACACCAGATAAGCTTCGCAACCGCGCCTCATGTAACTTTCGGCCTTGATCATCGATTTGACGTTCTCCATCGTGCTTTTCCAATCCCAATAAACCGTAATTGGACTGCCGCTAGGAGCTTTGAGGTGTATCCTCTTACGTTTACATATTATTTGAGCTTCGTTGGCAGCTAGCCAATCCATACCTAATACTATATCGAATCCTCCTTAGGTAAGAAGGAATAATCTAGAAGGAAACTTATGGCCCTCTATTTCTATGATGCAATTCTATGTTACTTGGAATACTGTCGAATTTTTACCAACGACAGTTTGTACGCTAAAGGCCTTTACTATGGTGTTGATAGTGCAATCCAGTTTACGACTAAATGCATTTGATATAAATCATTTACTAGCACCAGAGTCAAATAAAATAGCAGCATGTTCATCATTTACTAGAAACGTACCTGACACGACATCAGGGTTTCCTCTTGGTTCTTCCTCAGTTAAGGTATAGGCCCGAGTCCTTGCCTTTTGCTGTTCCTATTCCCTCTCTTTTCCCGAACCAGATTGGCCGGCCTTTCTGCAGTTCTTTGTTAGATGTCCAAACAATCCACATACTTGACACTTAATGTTTCTTACGCATTCTCGGGAGAAGTGCCCCGGCTTCCCACACTTATAGCACGTGGTGGTGCCGATTCGACACTCGCCAAGATGTTGCCTTCCACATTTCTTGCAAGTTTCATATTCACCCGACCTTGATTTCTTAATTTCAGTTGCTACATTCCCTTTTTCGGTACCTCTAGACGGGTTCTCCCACTTTCTCTTTTGTGTCTCAGTTACCGGGCCCTCATTGGCATAATCTTCGTAGACGATTCCACTCAGATTCACTACCGACTCGAAGGTCGAGGGTAGGTTAGCTTTCATATGGACACGGACCCTTTGAGGTAGGCCCTTCACATAGTACTTAATCATTCATTCTTCTGTCTCCACCAGGTGGGGTACCAGTTGAGCTTGCTCATTGAACCTATAAGTATACTGGCGGTGCGTCTTGTTGCCAACCCTAAAGTTTAGGAATTCATTTTCCACTCGATCAATTTCGTTCTGGAGACAGAACTTTTGGATTATCAGCTTCTTCAGTTCTTCCCATGTCATTCTGGCAAGAGCGTTTGGCGACTTTGTCCTCTGAATGTTCCTCTACCAACTTAGTGCCTCATTGGTGAAATAATTAGCAACATACTTAACAGCCTAGTCTGGTCGACACTCGCTGATGTTGATTACAGCGTTCATCCTCTCAATTCATTCGAACGTAGCCACTGAATCCTTGTTCCCATCGAACTTAGGTGGGTCTCCGTCCTTGAAACCCTTGTAAGTACACCCACGATTGCTTGATCCCAACTTTACTTCATCCCCATCACTGTCATACACTTTCTCTTCATGGTCTCCTTCATCCTCCTCTCTACTATTCTTTAATGCCTCGGATAGTACATCAGACAATACTTTCTTCAGAGTGAGTACAACTTCACGGGCAATAGCATCCCTGACCTCGAGTTCCAACTGTATAGTCCCTTGATTGTCGTTCCCAGTTGGGGTCACATCTGTTTCATGGTTCCAAATGTATATAAAAGTTAGCTAACGCTGGTGAGTTCTAGTTTAAAGCGATTAGGTATGAACATTCTTTTCTTTAAAAGTATGCATAATTAAATATACATTTATATAAATACGTATTCATAGCTTTTGCTTTTCTTTCATCATTCTTATGTGATTACATAGATATGCATTCACCTTTACTTTCCTTAACATTCATTGGTCATACACAAAAGGGTGATCAACACGTCTTTTACTGCGTATGTCACAAAGACATACGCCCTTAAGCTACCGTCGTAGCCCTTTTACTCGTCCGGTCCTAGAAACTATCCGCCTTAAAAACCGTCCGGCCAACCTTCGGTCATCCATCATAACCGTCCTACCGTCGTAGTCCGTCATATTCGCCCGTCTGCCCTAAGGCATCCGTTTCCCACTTGAACTAATTATACAACCGTGCATCGATTTAGGGACTTACTCCACCGTAGTGGTCATTATTTAGTCTACCTTTCTAGACTTTCTTTTCTTGTCGTATAATAGTCAAGTGGTCGTCCGTCTACCGTAGTAGCCGTTAGCTTCGTTTCCGACCATAACGTATACGTACATTCATAACATGCAATATATATAATTATAAAGCAAGATTTCATTTATTTACGTTATGCCAATCTTTCATTCATTCTTTGTAAACATACGTTTCAATCTTTGTTCATAATTCATTTTCATATATATATAAATATACCTTAGTATATCACGTATGATCACATTGGCATTCATATCATTTATTCATTTAGTGTATACACTTCAGCCCCAAAAAATTTAAAATGATTTGCACATAACATTGAAGGGGGCACATAGAACTCACCTGATGAGCTAGTTTGGGTTGTCCTAAACAAAGGTTCAACAACGTCACTTCCGATCTGAATTGATTAGTTAAATACACATCAGACCTAATCCCGAATCTAACGGTTTAACCATTCTAAACATACTGACTTTACTTAACCAGCCTGATGCATGCGCACTTAACAAGTGCGCAGGGCTTTGTTCTTGCGTACTTAATAAGTTCGCAGACTCTGCTTCATGCGTACTTGATAAGTACGCAGGACCCTCTTCATGCGTACTTGATAAGTACGCAAGATCCTCTTCATGCGTACTTGATAAGTACGCAAGATGTGCTTCATGTGTACTTGGTAAGTACGCAGGATCTACTTCCCCGCAAAAACCCTAACTTTCTCATGTGGGTTTGATCACGTCAAATTGGGCGTGTGGATGATATACGATCGATTACCTACGCATGGGAACCCAAGGTGAAATAGATTGGGTCACCTACGGTCTTGATTTGTATGATTCTTGGGCTATTTGACTTAAAATGAAACAAGTATAGGTCAAACTGATGAAGAATGGTCAACATTGAGGTCAAAGGGTCAACTTTCTATGGTGATGGTTCAAGCTTGAGGGTCCAAATGCTTAAGTGAGAGTTAAAATGAAACAAGATGGGGTCCAATACTTGAATTATTTGATTTAATTTCTATTCTATTTATTTATATCATTTATATAAAAATCAAATTTTTATTTATATAGGAAATAGATCTTTATTTTAATAATAGTACAGATTGTATAAATTGTTCATTTAATTAAATGCATGTGTACTTATGCATTTGTTTATAACTAAATATATGTATGTATGGCATATATGTAATGGAAAAATAGGATGTAAAAGTGAGGTTGAAATAATAAATACGTGTTTAAAATAGTGAATGGTTGTGTCACATTGTGTTGAACAAGTATAGGATTTTGAGTGTTTAAATAATCAAAGAAAAATTTTATAGACTGAAAATCATGGATGTTACAATCACATTGCATGTTTTTCGTGGCATGGGCAATGGAGTGAACTGAAAAATTTGTGTTTAACGACATAACCGATACTAGTCTCATGAAGTACTTTAGATCTTATATTCTTTATCTGATAATGATCTTTTACACACACACACCCGGCATACCATGGGTTCAAATCACAGTTGTCACAAAGATCATTATGTTGTCACACTACTAATGGACCAAAGATACTCATAGCCTATTGACAATTCAGACTACATGCTTGTATCCAAATTAAAAATATATGCACCAAACATTAATTTTTGTTAAGCATAAGCAGTTATGAAGCTATCATTTACCATACTTTGTAGTCTAAGAAGTTCTGATCAAAACATTTATCACAGATATATTAGATAAGCATCATAAAGTCCAACTAAGGTCATGTGTGACTGAACACCTAGTGATGTACTATCATTTCTCCTTATAACTTCAAGTAATGTCGATTTTAACTTTTTCACTTTGTTTGGCCTTTTCAAAATCTTTTTCAAAGAAAGTAAAACAAACGAAAATAAACCTTCCATGAAAACATTTTATGAAAAACATTTTACTTGGTTACTTGGGATTAAGCAAGTCGATCAATTAAAAACTCAAACTGATGTAATCATGTAATTGAATGCCTTTGCCTTGTCACCAACACAAATCTATACTCCCCTTGTCCTGTAGACTCCCTCTTAACTAGTCAAATGGTTGCATCAACGACTTTATGATCACCATCGTCATCCTAAATTTCAGGTTGTCTTTTGGACTTGGTCAAACACTTTCCAAAAACAAACATTGTGTGGGACATTATCTCCCCCTTGAGCATCAAGTCGTTGAATCAAATAGATTATCAGTTATCAACAACTCTTTACTTTTGCAGATGTCATTCCCTGTCATGTGCTATGAACAACCACTATCAACAAACCAAATGTTATAAATAGGCCCTCTTGGTTAATCCTTCACATCTAACAAAAAACATTAATTTGAAATTGGGACCTAAGCCATGGAAGTTATGGGTCGTCCATCTGTATCAAAATAATAGACTTCACTCCATTCACAATCGAATCTCTCATCGATTTTTGGTGATTGCTCCGACGAGTCAGAATCAGAAACTTTAAATTTCCAAATATACTTCTTTTCATTTAGTTCTTTTTGCTTAAAATGTGAAGTGTTTGAACAATCTTGTTCATTTGAAAAATGTTTAGATTGTGAAAACTCTGGTTGTCCTAAAAGTTTTCTCAATCTTATGTTTCTCCTCCGTCTTTGAGGTCTAGAAAGCCTAACCTCGGATTTTGAATTACCCTTTGGTGTATCATGAGGTTTAACCACATTTGGGTTAACATAAGGCTTACCATGAGTTCTTACCTTTCCTGGAGTAACATGTCGGTTACCTTTGGCGTTGTGAGGACAAGCAATCCGAATGTGACCCACAAGACCACAATAAAAGCAAGATCTCTTCGTACTATATTCTCTCATATAAGAAATCTTCACACGATAAGATGCACTTGAAGAAGATTCTCCTACATGAACTTCTTGTGGATTTATTTTCTCTGGAACTCAAGATTTTGCAACAGGTTTTGATTCAGGCTTCATCTTCTCAGGAAATACATGCTTCTCCCCTTTATTTTTGTAAGGATAGGTCACCACAATGTTTCCTATCTCATTACAATGAAAGCATGTACGCCTGTCTTTATAATCTCTGACATATGGAACTATCCTTGAATTTGAAGAACTTCCAAATGTATAATTTCCAGATGAATTACAATCAACCTTTGAGTCTTCTTTCTAACCTCTTTCGGTATCTCCTCTACCTTAGCTTCATCAAAATATTCATCATCACTCTCATCAGAATACACCATATCTTCACCTGTGACTAGATTCACTTTCAACACAGTCTTAGGATCTAAATCCTCATCTTTTATAATCTCAGGTGCAACAGAATAATTTCCGTTGAATGGTGGAGGAACATAACCAATACCACTAGTTCCCTTCCCCTCTTCTGTATTATTAAAATATCCCAGTAAAAATGATGAATTGCCAAAGCTTTCTAACTTTCTATGCAATCTGATCACCTCTGCTTTAGATTCAGCTAGTTTCTTATCTTTCTCAGCAAGATCATTATTTCTTTTCTCAATTTCCGCAAAGGACATATCAGGTGATATGCCTGCTATTTGATCTTCAAAGTCAGAGAAGTTATATCCCTCTTCAGTGATTCTATTCTCTCAATACACACATTATCATTATCCTTTAATTTCTGGTTTACCGTGTGCATTGATTTCATATCACAAATGAGGTTTACGTTGTCATCCATAACCCTCATCATTTTATCCTTACTGAAACACAGTTAGAACAAAACATTTCAGAGTTAGAAACTACCGTATCATTTTCTTCTAAAGAAGATGCACCAGGAGCCATGAATACGTTATCATCAGCTTCACCCTTTTGAGCAACAATGACAGGCTCTGTATCAATTTCTGATTCACTCAGATCATCTTCAACTGTCTGAAAGTTTTCTTCAGTCATCACATCAGTCTCAGTAGATTGAGTACTTTCACCAGAACGAATACTCTCACTATCAGTTAAATCTGCAGAAGAATCACTTTGAGAATCACCCTGCTTCTCCAGTACTTCTTTGATCAAGACCACAAACGTTTGAGAAGTTGCTTCACCCTTTTTCTTCAATGCTTCCTATAGATCTCTTGAAGTTGGACACTTCCCGAGACTATGAATGATTTCTTTTGGTAAAGACATCGTTAAAGTTTCACACGTTTTCATCTCATGATCAAACTTTTGTTTTTCTACTTTAGTAAGAGCTGTCACTGGTTTAGGAACATCATGAAATTCTAGAAAGTCAAAAGTAGGATGCACATATCCTTCTGTTATTGGTCTCCAAAAATTTTCATCAGTTTTTGATACGAACTGTTCAAACCGGACTTTCCAGCTGTGGTAATCTGATATGCACAAAAGCCTCGGTGGCATAGTTCCAAGCTCATTATCATCACAAGAAATCGACATTTTGAATTTTTTGCGAAAATATCCGGAAAAATATTTCCCGCCAAAATACTATTTTTTAAAAATTTCAAAATTTCAAAAATGATATAAAACAACCACATAAGTTTTCCCTAAAAAATTTGGACAAGAAGAAATTTCCCGCCAAAATTTGGTCGCCTAAACAAATATGTTCGCCTAAACTGAGTGAAGCGAACTTGATAAGTTCGCCTGATAAGTTCTCCTACATCAGAATCTCAGCACTAAGTTCGCCTGGTTCTGTAACAAATTCAGGAAGAAAATTCTTCAACCCAAACACGAACAACCAGTACCGAAAATCATCATTTCTCACAGATTAGAAGGAGTTTAAAGAAATTGGACCATAGGTTTTAGTATTTTATGAATTAGAACAGTTCTATCGGATTAATTTCACCAAAATCCAACTCAAACTCATGAATTCAGCAGCAATTTCAACTTCAAGAACTTGAAAACCCTATGGATACAAAAACTTGTAAAAATGATAAATTTCTTGTCAAATTGTATACAAAAATCGTCTCTAATCACCAAGAATAAAAAACAAATCATGAGCAAAAGATCTGATACCACTTGTAGGTCCACATGACTCATCTACAGATCGATCTCGTGACAGGACGTCTCGATAACACGGAGTACGGAATCCTACCGTGTTCACGTTTGTATACGAATTGACAATATGTAAATAAACTTTCTCTTTGTATATCACCAAACACAGAGTTTACAAGATTCACAGAATACAATTGTTCAAGCCCCTTCTTTTTTCACTCTTTTGAACAAAATCTGTAAACACCTATTTATAGACACAAGCTCTGCAATAGTCGAACTTAACAAGTTTGCCTCAAAGGGACCAGGCGAACTTAACAAGTTCGCTCCTAAAGATAGTTCGCCTCTCTATGAACTTATACAGAATTTTATCAATAGTTACAAAACATGTCCTAACAGACTCCCCTTTAACTGTTGCTAACAATTCTATCAATTACAAGTCAAAGACTCGAAGACTAAGACATAATATCTTCATGCTCGTTGTCACCAGAATATGCTCCAACAATTTCACTCAGGGGTTTGATTTTGAAGATATCTTCTCTTCCCCTATCCAAGGTACAGTTGAAGCATCCCTATCCAAGGATCCCGATCCTCGTGATGCTAGGATTACATACTTGGAGACTCAGGTCGCCACATTTCTTGAAACCATTCATAAATCACAGAGTGAGTCCAAAGCAAAAAATGTTAGGATAAATTCTTTGGTGGATGAAGTCACACGACTGAGACACCAAGGGGAGGGAACCTAAGAGCAGCTTAGATCATTGATGCAACAAAATGAAATGTTTTTCAAATTCAATGAATCTATCTTGGCCCACACGCATACCGTAGAAGCAAGACTTCTACTACAACACAAACAGCATAAAAAGATGGTTCCCCTAGTGGAAGAGTTGTCTGCCAAGCTTGCTGCTCATGGGAAGAAAGAGAAAGAAAAGCCAAATCCGAGTGGTGATGAAGCTTGTCATCCGGTTGATCTAACCAAGGATGTAGGTCCCTCGGGTGTGGCGGATCGTCACATGCAAGTGTGTTGGCTAGTCGGACCGGGTGCGGAATACCCGTGACTAGGTGGAGAATCAAACAACACAAAGTAAACCGACAAGAGAATCACTTTAAACTTTTGTCTATTATAAACACTTGAAGGTTACAGAGAGAAAAATACTGAGTGCACAATAGTCTGCGTACTTATCTACTGTCAACCTATCCTATTTATACAAGACCTGAACTCTGCGCACTTAGCAAGTGCGCAGAGCAAATTGCTCATGCGTACTTAGCATGTACGCATAGTATTCTTGCGTACTTGCTAAGTACGCAGGAACTAATTCCTGCGCACATACTAAGTGCGCAAAACACTTAGAGAATTAAGCAAATAACAACATGCATTAGTAAATACATCTCGATAACTAATACATACAGATGCTTACAAACAAAGACAAATACAAAAAATGAAAGTACATAAACTAAGACTCTATCCAGAGTGTTTGTCACACAAAAGTGCTTCAACAAACTCCCCCTTGACAACAGCTCTGGATCGTCTTCGTTCTTCACAGCTCTTCATCTTTAGCTTCCATCTTCTTCTTGTAGTCAAGGCAAAACTTGATCACCTTGTCGTATTTAGAAGCAAGGAAATTTGTCCATTCATCCGTATGCATGCCGTACTTGTCAGCTAGAGCCTCAAGATCTTTCACAGGGATGTTAATGAAGCAGACTTCATCAAATACTTTAATCAGTTCCCTTAGCACTAAGCTTCCACTATCTGACCATTCCTTTCCTATCACCACTGCCTCGCCCGTTTTTGGATCTACGTACCAGTACCATATGTTACCAAGGATATCCTGAGATAACTTGCTTAGGGGAATCTTGGTTTCACATAGCACTGACTTGTATACCAGTTTCTTTAAGCTTTTCTTAGTCTCAGGATGTCTAGCTTTCTTATCCTTGACTCGCTTGGGCACTTGAGGCTTAAACACTTCAAATTTCCCAGATCTTACTTCACACTGTAGAACCTGCCACAAACCCATCGCTACTGCGTGATTTGAGTGACCTAGAAGCTCTAGGTTTGCTAGGTTCACGAGGTCGTATCTAGGTAAGGAGTTGAAAGCTTCACTGGTTGGTTTCAAGTATTGAACCCCCGAGATCGCTTGATTGCGAACAACTGCTTATCTTCCTCGAACCTCATAGCTAAGATCATCCCTGTAGCTCCGTGTTTGTCTATGATAGAAGTCCTTTGCCAGACTGGAGTCGGATCCTTTGATAAACTAGCAGGCATATCTTTGTTTTTCTGTGCCTCTGGATCCACAGGTGTAGGGTCGGCAGGGGAGGCTTCAGTCGATGCTTCAACATTGCTAGCAGTCTTGACTGAACCTGTGTCGAGCTGAGATTCAAAGGATGGAACTTTGAAGATCTCTCCATCTTCAAACTCATACTCGCCTTCCCCGTCGCCCTTGGGAATTTCAATAACTACATCATCATCTTCATCCCAATCATCACCAGAGTCGATCTCTCCTTCTTCAAGATTGTAGAGAGCCTCGATATGCGCTTCTTTGGAATAGTCATGCTCTAAGAATAAGATCTCATCGTCAGATAGATCTCTCAGAACATCAGCCACTGACTTTCCTTTATCACCTCCACCGAAAGTATCACCACCTTCCTGATGAGTCGACTCCCCCTCAGCCATTGGAACAGCAGAAATGGGCACTATCGCCAAAGCTTGATGCTCACTTCCACTAGGACCGACTTCAGGATCCTTGTCTTTGTCATCATCCTTAGTTAAGTCCACCGGATGACAAGCCTCATCACCGGTAGGTTTAGATGCCTTCTCCTTCTCTTTTTCTTTCTCTTTCTCTTTCTCCTTCTCCCCCTGAGCAGCAAGCTTCTCGGTCAGGTCAGTTACTAACTTGACCATCATTTCATGTTCTTTTAGCTGCATGTCAAATCGAAGCTCTAGAGACGACCTGTGACCCAGGATCATATTTTTTGTTTTGATCAGTAGTTCATTCTGGGCCATCACATTTGCTAGTCGCTCTTGCGTCCCAACCCTCTAGCTTCTCAGAATAGTAACCTCGTCCACCAACAAATTTATCTGAGCCTTTTGTGCCTCAGATTCCTCCCTTGATTTTCGATCAGTTTCCGGTAGAGCAGCAACTTGGGTTTCCAAAGTATCTATCCTTGCATCATTCGGATCAGGATTCCTTGACATAGACGCTTCAGCATTATGAAGTAGGGATGAGAAGATCGTATCAAAGTCAAAGCCCTGAGTAAAGTCTCCATAGTTGTAGGGTTGACTGATAGGTTCAGTGGTGGTAGTAGGGATTGTGGATGGGATGATGGTTGTAGGAGTGATGGAAGGTGTGATGGTGACTGACTCTGTAAGAATCGGAGTTGTCACCGCCACATGGACAGATGGTATAGGGAGGGTCACTATCACAGGAACCTCCTCTGTGATAGAAGTGACCGCCACATCAAGTGTTACATGTGGCCTCCTCCGTTGTCGCCGGTACAGCTGTTGTGAAGGTGGAGTAGAGGCTGAATCAGTACTCGCAGCCGATACTTCTACTTGCCTCTAAGCACGATCCTCCACCTCACGAGGAATGGCTTGTTGCTACCTATCCCCCTAGTTTTTGTTTATACTTTCACGTCTTTGTCTTTGTATAGCAGCGTCAGAGTCAGAATCTGGCTCGTATTCACTGCTCGTCGTTTGTCGCTTTCTCTTTGAAGATGACTCAGGAAGGGTTACCTTTGTCAATCTTCACGGGTGTGCCTGTGATGGTGCATCATCAGAATCAGAGGAATCAGACTCTGTATCTTCGGAGTCGGATCCTTCAGCACCATCATTACCCGCTTCTTCGTCTCCTCCAGACAATTCATCTTCACTTTCAACGTCCTCCTCCTCTTATTGCTCATCCGAATGTTCACTGAGTTCCACATCAGAATCATGACTAAACCATCTCCAGTCATCTGGTGCCACATACGCTTCATTTATCAGGTGGCCAAAGAGTGCGGTGTGCTCAGGGGTAGGTTCTACACTGCCTGGCTTTAGGAATTGGGCAAACACACTCTTGTCCACTCGTTTAACTTGCAATGTCTCCCCAGTAGAGCAGTAACTTGGGTTTCCAAATTATCTATCCTTGCATCATTCGGATCAGGATTCCTTGACATAGACGCTTCAGCATTATGAAGTGGGGATGAGAAGATCGTATCAAAGTCAAAGCCCTGAGTAAAGTCTCCATAGTTGTAGGGTTGACTGATAGGTTCTGTGATGGTAGTAGGGATTGTGGATGTGATGATGGTTGTAGGAGTGATGGAAGGTGTGATGGTGACTGACTCTGTAAGAATCGGAGTTGTCACCGCCACATGGACAGATGGTATAGGGAGGGTCACTATCACAGGAACCTCCTCTGTGATAGAAGTGACCGCCACATCAAGTGTTACCTGTGGCCTCCTCCGTTGTCGCCGGTACAGCTGTTGTGAAGGAGGAGTAGAGGCTGAATCAGTACTCGCAGCCGATACTTCTACTTGTCTCTGAGCACGATCCTCCACCTCACGAGGAATAGCTTGTTGCTACCTATCCCCCTACTTTTTGTTTATACTTTCACGTCTTTGTCTTTGTATAGCAGCGTCAGAGTCTAAATCTGGCTCGTATTCACTGCTAGTCGTTTGTCGCTTTCTCTTTGAAGATGACCCAGGAAGGGTTACCTTTGTCAATCTTCTCGGGTGTGCCTGTGATGGTGCATCATCAGAATCAGAGGAATCAGACTCTGTATCTTCGGAGTCGGATCCTTCAGCACCATCATTACCCGCTTCTTCGTCTCCTCCAGACAATTCATCTTCACTTTCAACGTCCTCCTCTTCTTGTTGCTCATCCGAATGTTCACTGAGTTCCAGATCAGAATCATGACTAAACCATCTCCAGTCATCTGGTGCCACATACGCTTCATTTATCAGGTGGCCAAAGAGTGCGGTGTGCTCAGGGGTAGGTTCTACACTGCCTGGCTTTAGGAATTGGGCAAACACTCTCTTGTCCACTCGTTTAACTTGCAATGTCTCCCCAGTAGAGCAGCAACTTGGGTTTCTAAAGTATCTATCCTTGCATCATTCGGATCAGGATTCCTTAACATAGACGCTTCAGCATTATGAAGTGGGGATGAGAAGATCGTATCAAAGTCAAAGCCCTGAGTAAAGTCTCCATAGTTGTAGGGTTGACTGATAGGTTCAGTGGTGGTAGTAGGGATTGTGGATGGGATGATGGTTGTAGGTGTGATGGAAGGTGTGATGGTGACTGACTCTGTAAGAATCGGAGTTGTCACCGCCACATGGACAGATGGTATAGGGAGGGTCACTATCACAGGAACCTCCTCTGTGATAGAAGTGACCGCCACATCAAGTGTTACCTGTGGCCTCCTCCGTTGTCGCCGGTACAGCTGTTGTGAAGGTGGAGTAGAGGCTGAATCAGTACTCGCAGCCGATACTTCTACTTGCCTCTGAGCACGATCCTCCACCTCACGAGGAATAGCTTGTTGCTACCTATCCCCCCAGTTTTTGTTTATACTTTCACGTCTTTGTCTTTGTATAGCAGCGTCAGAGTCAGAATCTGGCTCGTATTCACTGCTCGTCGTTTGTCGCTTTCTCTTTGAAGATGACTCAGGAAGGGTTACCTTTGTCAATCTTCTCGGGTGTGCCTGTGATGGTGCATCATCAGAATCAGAGGAATCAGACTCTGTATCTTCGGAGTCGGATCCTTCAGCACCATCATTACCCGCTTCTTCGTCTCCTCCAGACAATTATCTTCACTTTCAACGTCCTCCTCTTCTTGTTGCTCATCCGAATGTTCACTGAGTTCCAGATCAGAATTATGACTAAACCATCTCCAGTCATCTGGTGCCACATACGCTTCATTTATCAGGTGGCCAAAGAGTGCGGTGTGCTCAGGGGTAGGCTCTACACTGCCTGGCTTTAGGAATTGGGCAAACACTCTCTTGTCCACTCGTTTAACTTGCAATGTCTCCCTAGTAGCAGGCAGATTTGGCAACGCATCAATTATCAGAAGATGCACAAATCTTGGGTATAACAGGAATCTAAACCTCTCAGTCGTATTTATCTGATCATTTAAGGCTTTGAAGATGTATCTTGAGAAGTTATAGCCCCTGTTGAGAGATAAGCCAACCATGGTTGTTGCAAGATCATGTCCCATTGCATCCTTCCCCGCCTTTCTTGAAGAGATGCACATGACCATCACGTGGGCAAAGTACCTCCACTGATCGAGCACCCGCATCTTCTTGTAGGAAGAATAATCTCGAACACCGACATATCCCATACGCTGCCTCCAACATCCATCCACGAAGTAGTCAGGATAGGCTGTTTGGTCGGTGGCAAGATCTCGGAACTGTAAGACCCGTCTAATTATGTCCTTAGAAAAGGCAACTTCATGACCCGCAACAGTAGCCCGTATAACATTAGGAGTTACTGTGCAATCATGTTCCGCTGTCTCCTAGAACTTCCCCAGGTACGGTCTTGATACTATTGGGTCTGCTGATATAGCATAGCTGATCCTTGAACGGTTCAAGAAGTCAACTATCTCTCAGTATTGTAGTGCAGCACCCTTCCATTCCGGTTCTGTATGTGCTAGAAGGTTGAACTCACTGGTAAAGGCACGTGCCATCACTACAATAACACAGAAAACATAATAAGAACAAGAAGATTCATTGGAATTGAATACACATGACTAAGTATAGCAGTTACTTATTGAACTGAATTTCAAACTTAGAAAAATTTCACAAGTGTTGGTCCTGCGTACTTAGCAAGTACGCAGAGATTTCTTCTTGCGTACTTAACAAGTACGCACTGGAATTACTTCTTGCGTACTTGTTAAGTGCGCAAGAATTTCACTTTGTCAAATTTTCCAGAAATCCAAATATTCAACAGATGATCAACATTGATGTGGATTAGGGTCACCACAAGGTCGAAATAAGTGATAAAGACCTATGGAACCTCTATCTTCATCAATGAACTGCTATCCTGTCAAAGTTTGACCTAAAAGACAACCCAGACTAAACGACTGTCAATCGAGGGGTCAAGGTCAAAATCAAGAGTCATTAAGGACGATTAAGGACTGAATAAGGATCGATTGTTGATTCTAAGCAAGTTTTAATTATAGTGAGTTACCAAAATAACCAAAAATTTGTCCAAAAATCAAGATTCAACCCTAAATATTCAAAGTTCTAAATTGGTTCTTAAGTCGAGATTTAATGGATGAAATGATCTACAATTCTCACCACATGATACTAAGACAATGATGATACTAGAACCGTGACGAAAAACCGATTAGGAACACACAAAATTTTATGAGTAAAAGTGTGTAGAGGAAATTCAACAGTAGAAAAGGATTGGAATGCGATAAACTTCTGAAATTCTTCTAAGTCCTGTATATATACCCAACACAAAATAGTCTTGCTTACTTGCTAAGTGCGTAGGACTTAACTCCTGCGTACTTACTAAGTACGCATGACTTAAGTCTTGTGTACTTGTTAAGTACGCAGGGTTTACCTCATGCGCACTTATCAAGTACGCAGAGACCCTTGTGTGCACAAACTTTCAACTCAATTTATGAAGATTTCAAGTCAAATAACGAACAAGATAAAAGCATTCAATCAAGAGGATTCAAAGTCAATTCAAGAAGGTTAAACACAAATATTTTTGGCTTTTCTAATTAAAATTGAACTATACACAAACCTAAAATCTTTTTGATCTTTTCTAGATAGAAATATACACGTATATGCAAACACACTATTTTTGTTCAAAGACACGAGCAGAGGATCATATCAGGCTAACTTATAGCAAAAACGATACAAGATAAACATCAAAGAATATAGGATCATGTCATGTATTACTATTTATTCATACGTAATAAGCACATAAACAAGTAATTCAAGTTGACAATATTATAAGATTTGAAACTATAAGCATCTCTGTATCACATTCTTGTGTGTTAATGTATTAATTATAAGATATACAACGTGTACCCCACTGATATGCTACAGTAATGTAAATTGCACTATCTCAAGGCATCGAAGATTTTCCCAATGATTTTCTAAATTTGCAGAATGAGGCTACATCAATTAGCACAAAAAAAATCAAGTAGAATCCATAAGGATTATCAGGAATCGTAAGATTCAGAATCGAGTGATTCATTTGTCTTGGTTTCATTTGATTTCTTCATTGAATATCGGTATGATGATTCAGGATAATGAATATGGTGTTTGAGTATTAGGGTAAGGGAATCCAACTTTTATCTGGATTTGAATTCAATGAATCAGGAGTTATTCAAGGGTGAATACACGTTCCACGGTTGATTTAGAGACATGTCGTGATTCAATCTGTCATTGCATACTTGTAAGTATGGGCAGTGAGATGAACCGCATTAATTGTGCTAACGACCTAACCCGAAACTGGTCTCTTAAGAGAATTATTGCCAAAATCTAACATCCTTTATCTGATAATGATATTTTTGTATTCTTTTACACACGCACACATGCATAATATGGGTTCAAATCACAGTTGTAGTCTATATATAGTGTCCACACTACTAATGATTCATAGATGCCTACAGCCTACTGACAATTCAAATTACTTGTAAATAGGCAGATTAAAAACATAACAATTTAAACAATTAAGTAAGCATGACACAATCATTTCCCATATGAGCAGTCTATGGCGTTTAGATCATTTCTGATGTACTATCATTTCCTCTTTTCTCAAGATTACTTTCAAAGTTTTCTCCATTTTCTATTTTGTTTGAATTTTTATAAAATATTTGATAATTAAAAGAACTATATAGAAAGTTTAAAAGAAATAAAATTTAACTTTCATGAATTGAATTGATTTAAGAAAAATAAGTTTTCACTCTGGATTGAACATTCCTATAAAGTTGACAAGATGCTCAAAACGGGATCGGTCAAACGCCTTAGTGAAAAGGTCAGCAAGATTGTCATCCGTGTGAACCTTTACAAGTTCAATAAGATGCTTTTCAGCATAATCACAGATGAAATGATGGCGAATTTCGATATGTTTAGTTTTGGAATGTTTCATCGGGTTATTTGTGATGGAGATTGTGGCATTGTTGTCAATGAACAGAGGAGTTCCAGTGAAGTTCAAGCCGTAGTCTCTCAATTGCTGCTGAATCCATAATATTTGAGAATAACCGCTAGCTGCAGCAATGTATTTTGCTTCACATGTTCAGACAGAAACTGTTGACTGCTTCTTACACTGCCAGGAAACCAGTCTGTCTCCTAAGAATTGACATCCACCAGAAGTTGACTTTCTATCAAGGTTACAACCGCCATAATCTGAATCAGTGTATGCTTTGAAGTCAAAATACTACTGCTTAGAGTACCAAATACCCAATCGGGGTTTCCCTTTCAAGTATCTGAAAATCCTCTTTACAGCTATCATATGGGACTCCTTTGGTTGTGACTGAAACAGTGAGCACAAACATACATCAACCATTATATCTGGCCTTGAAGCTGTGAGATACATAAGAGATCCGATCATCCCACGATACAATTTGCAATCCACATCCTTTCCATCTCTGTTAGGATGCAGACCATGATTGACTAGGATAGGTGTGCCATAAGTACTGCTATCATTCATCTTGTATTTTGTCAAGATGTCCTGCACATACTTTGTTTGATGCAGATAAATGCCATCCTCTCTTTGACTGACTTGCAGACCCAGGAAGAACGACAGTTCACCCATGTTACTCATTTCAAACTTGGACTTCATCACCTGTTTGAATTCCCTACACATCTCTTCATTTGTAGACCCGAAGATAATGTCATCAACATACACTTGTACAAGAAGAATATCACCTCCTACTTTCCGTATGAAGAGGTTCGAGTCGATCTGTCCACGGTCGAAACCATTAGACAGTAGATGCTTAGATAAAGTCTCATACCATGCCCGAGGTGCTTGATGAAGACCATAAAGTGCTTTGTCGAGCTTGTACACTTTATTGATATTATGCGGATCTTCAAAGCCGGGAGGTTGAGTGACATAGACCTCTTCATGCACTTTTCCATACAGGAAAGCACTTTTCACATCAAGTTGATAGACCTTGAAGCCAACATATGAGGCATAAGCCAGAAACAGTCGAATGGCTTCAAGTCTAGCAACTGGGGCATATACTTCTGTGTAATCCAAGCCCTTTTGTTGATAAAAACCCTGAACAACCAACCTTGCTTTGTTCTTCACCACAACATGACGATCATCCGTCTTGCATTTTAACACCCATCTGTTGCTAATTGGTTGTATGCCCCTTGGCAAGTCAACCAAATCCCACACATGCAACTTTTGAAATTGAGACAGTTCGTCTTGCATTGCATCAATCCAGCAGTTGTCAGCGAGAGCCTCTTTCACATTCTTCGGCTCTAACTGGGACACGAATGCAGCATGCAGACATGTTTCCATGACACCAGTGTCAAGTATCTCAGAGTAGATACTAGTGTTCTCAGCAATGGTTCGATGACGAGTTTGAACACCAGCATGAGGATCACCAATAATGTTGTCAATTGGATGATTCTTATGCACTCTCATCTCTGGTACATTCGGTTCCTGAATTTTTGAATCGAGGTTCGTGCTTAACTCCCCCATATCCTGTGTTCCAGAAGAAGAAGATTCAATGTTAATTGGATCAGCTGGAGCTTCATTTCCTACACTAGTGTTAGGATTAGCTTGAGTGTCATATCCGTCAACATGAACATCTTCACTGTTATCACCATTAAGAGTTCCAGATGCAGATGCTGCATGGGAATCAGGAGTTACAATCGGTACAGTAGCACGTGTTGAGAAACTGGAGTCATCACCGCCACCAAATAATTCATATACATTTGCGGCATCATTTGTAGACAAATCTGGAAGATTGAAAGATTTGAATAGCGCATCATAATTAAAACCCCAAGTTGGACCAGTTGGTTCTGGTGGTATGCTGTGTTTACTACAATCCACTTCAAACCACTCCTCGACAGTACGAGTTCCTATATTGTACACTCTCTTGCAAGGAGAGTTGGCAACATATCCTAAGAAGATGCCTTCCACCGCTTTTGCATGAACCTTAGACTTGCGGTCTTTGTATTGTAGCAATAAGGATTAGGGACTACCAAAAGGAACTAGATAGTCAAGATTGGGAGGTCGATTGTTGATCAACTCATAACAAGTCTTGTTGTGCCTCTTCACAACCAGAACTCTGTTCAAGACCTGACAAGCTATATTAACTGCTTCTGCCCAGAGAGTGACAGGAAGCTTTGCATCTGACAGCTTTGTCCATGCAGTCCCAATCAATGTTCTGTTCTTCCATTCTGCGACTCCATTCTGCTGCGGTGTGTACGGGGTACTAAATTCGTGACGGATCTCCTTCTTGAGACTGAAAAGTTCCATCAAATTATTCTTGAACTCAGTTCCGTTGTCATTCCTTATTCTTCTAACCTTCAGCTTACACAGAGATTCCAAGCTCAGGATCAAGTATTGAAGAATGTCAGCAGTTTCGTCCTTCGTACCTAAAAAATGCACCTAAGAAAAACGTGAGAAATTATCAGTTACAACCAGACAGAATGACTTACCTCCAATACTCCTGATGCGTATGGGGCCAAACAGATCCATATGTAATAGCTCTAATGGGGTATAGATGGAGTTTTGGAGCTTGGGCTTGTGAGACTTCCGTTGTTGTTTGCCCTTTTTACAAGGCATACAGTCATCTACAATGGTAAATCTTAGCTTAGGAACACCAGTTACCAAACCATTTCGGACAAGATGATTCATTTTTCGATAAGAAATGTGTCCAAGTATCCTATGCCACAAGATATAGTCAAGTTCTGTTGCTTTGGTAAGCAAACAGGTAGCAACTGATGAGGTGGTTGTTGCCACACTCATTTCAATTTGATAGGTGTCGTTTGTCCTTGGCGCTCTCATCAGAATCCAATCTTCAGGAACCTCAAAACCAGGTTTGAGTATCAAGCATTCATTCTTGTCAAACATCACTGAGTACTTGTGACACCCGACATTTCAGGTCAATATTCGTACATGTTATAAACGAGTTTACATTATAATTGTTTTCATGATTTACCTAATTGCATAAATTAGGACATTAAAGCCTAAGAAAAGCCGTACATTGTTTCATTTTATATTTTGGTAATTTTGGGAAATACCGGTTCACATACACATATAACTCGTCTAATACGAACGTTAGTAATTAAATTAAATAACCAGAAATATATATATATATATATATATATATTACACAAAATTTACGTTGAACTATAATTTATTTTTAAGACTAAATCATATAATATACGTAAAAGTAAAATTTTGGACTTTTCCAAGACGTTACCATGTAGCGTCACCTTTAGGTACTCATACCTACAAATAATCACCTCAACGAATTATACAATTCAAGATTTCAATATTTTTCTTTAACGAGCCATAAACTTGTTAAATTTATAATACCGTGAAAAATCTAAACCGAATTAAATTACCCTTTAAAACTCTAATTGATATTAATACCCTTAATAAATTAATTAATTAATACTTAAATCTAATTATTATACAAATTTAACACCAAATCACCCTTGACTTTCTTGACTAAAATCTCAGGGAATGCCCCATTCCCACTTCCTGCGACCCATACCTCATGCCTTGGAGAATTGGATATAAACCACACCCCCTCAATCAAAAATCTCACGAACCCTTTTACCTCTCTCATTTTCTTACGGCAATCCTCCTCATTTCTCTTCAAGTTGAATTCAAGTTTTAAAGCAAAATCCACCATATTTCGGTGTTATAAGAAGAGTTCCAAGTGTTTTTCTCAAGAATCAAGCTAAGGAGTTCAAGACCATTCTCTGTTTCTCTCAAAATCATCATCTCTGTCCAGAGGTAAAAACTCGATACCATCCATATTATTTTCTTTAAAACCGTAGCTAAACATACAAATCGTTCGAACGCAAGTAAGATAACAAGAAAAGTGTATCAAATTCAAGATTAAAACATAAAAATATGCAGGACTGATTCTGTCAATCAAAAGTTCAGTAATCGAAACTATAGTTTCGACACCTATTACTCAATCGAAACTAGGTAGTTTCGACACCTATTACTCGATCGAAACTAGGAAGTTTCGATACCTGTTTACTCAATCGAAACTAGGTAGTTTCGATACCTATTACTAAATCGAAACCAGGTAGTTTCGATATCCAGTTTACTCAATAGAAACTAGGTAGTTTCGACATCTGTCCTGTTCAATCGAAACTAGGTAGTTTCGATACCTGTTCATTAGGCAGTAACTTAGAACTGTTTTATAACGAAACGAGTGTTGAAAAACTAAGAAGATATTTTAAACAAAAGCAATTAGATTTACTAAGTCGGTGAACAATTTGCATATAAGACGTTCGGTCTTAACAAGAATTACCCTTTTGTAATTAGGGTACGAATAGTCAAGTTTAACTGGAACAATCATCGTTGCCAACATACACCAACTCAAGGTGAGTTTCACGGCCCCTTTTTACTGTTTTGTAAAATTTGGGGGAAAAACATACTTATAACTATTTTTATATGATAACAAGAAAATAAGACCCGACCTTTATGTTTGCATGAGTGAACACATTTGGAGCTCGTAAAGTCCCCTGATCATCATATTTATAACCATTAGCTATAGATTAGCCTGAGATTCTATGGATAGTACTATTGGGTCTGACACCCCCGGTCATGGTTAGTCGCGCTAACCATGGGTCCCTCTGGCCAAATGACTGCATAGTGTTCTAATATTGCTCGTGAGGTACGAGTGAGGGGCAAAACACCTGGTCTTGGTTTGGTTATGCCTCATGTATATACATATTAATTGTATTCCTAGCTAGTTTACAAATGGGTCAAACATTACTTGTTTTGTTTATCATATACGTAAAATCATTTTCATGCAATTGGTTTGCTCATTGTATTCATATATAAAACCTGTGAACTCACCAACCTAGTGTTGACATTTTCAAGTATGTTTTTCAGGAAATTAATCACGGCAACAAGAGTAACACTACGTAGGGTTCATGCATACATGGTGGATACTACTTTTGAAGATTTTTCTTGTATAACCCATAATGTTTGGGTCATATTTGCAAAATCTTAATATTTTTTAACTTCAACTACTATTTTGGGCTGTAAAACCTTAAACTTAATTTATGCATCCAGTTGTATGTAAGCGTTTGCAATAATTATATGCTTTGAAAAACCATGAACGTTACGCCTCGCGTTTCCGCCTTGGCGGGGTGTGACAGATTGGTATCAGAGCCATTGATTATAGCGAACTAGGAGTCTAAAAATCGAACCTAGTCTATGATTTAAATGACTCACTGAGACGTTTTTCATTGCATATGCATTTCATAACTTTTCATCATATTGTACGGATATCGTAGACACTGAATATCGTCACACACTAACCCCATTTCGACTTCAGACCCATGGCACCCAAAAGAAGGGCACCGCGTGACACTATTGGTGAAAACAACACGACGATTTCCGCAGAAGTTGAGCAACTCATATCGCAACGTGTAGCCGCCGCCTTGGAGCAGTACGAAGCCAATCGGAATAACGGCGGATGAAATGGTAGTGGTAGCGGAGGAGGTGCAGGAGGCAGTGGCACTGCTGGAGGTTCTGGAGGTAACAGAATGTGTAAACACCTCTGTAACACAGTCACGATCTAAGTTAATAACATTATTAAAATATTGACTTGTGACCCTACAGATACTTCGAACAAGAAGTGCACTTATAAGGCCTTTCTATCCTGCAACCCTCGCAACTTCAATGGCACCGAGGGTGTAGTAGGCCTGATGAGGTGGATTGAGAAGATGGAATCTGTGATTGATATTAGTGAATGCACAGCTGACTGTATGATGAAATATGCCACTTGCACACTTGCTGACAAAGCATTAACCTGGTGGAATTCTCAGATGAAAACATTGGGAAGACAGACTGCCTACCAGCTATCTTGGGATGACCTAAAGGCCATGATGATAGAGGAGTACTGTCCTCGAAATGAATTGCAGAAAATCGAAACTGAAATGTGGAACCTTCAAATGATAGGAGATGATGTGGCTGGTTACACTGACAGGTTCAATGAGCTGGCAATCTTGGTGCCACACATGGTCACGCCAGAGTACAAAAAGGTTGAAAGGTACTTGTGGGGTCTTGCACCCCAAATTCGTAGTATGGTGACTTCGTCAAACCCCATGGATACCAAGAGTGCCATAGTCTTAGCCTACAAACTAAGGGATGATGTTGTTAGTAATGGTTTGTTCGAGAAAAAGGAAACTGAGGAAAGAAAGTTAGGAAAAAAGAGGAAATGGGTGGGAAAACCAAATAACCAATTTAGGAATCAAGCCTATAAGAGACAGGAGACTGTGAAAGTTTTTGCTGCTAACACTGTGGAGAAAAGGGGTTATGCTGGCCCCCAACCAAGGTGTGATAAGTGCTTGTATCACCATGTGGGGAAACGCACTCAATGTGAAAGGTGTAGAAAGTTTGGACATCGAACGCAGACATGTCGACTCAATGCCAACCCCACCGATAAGATTAAGCAAGGATGCTATGAATGTGGAGATCTGAAGCACTACAGGAAAGATTGCCCCAAGTTGAATAATCAGAATAACAATCAGGCCCGAGGAAGAGCGTTCGTGATGGGAGCTGGGGACGCACGCCAGGACCCTAACATTGTCACTGGTACGTTCCTGATAAACAATCATTATGCTTCTATACTTTTTGATACGGGTGCTGATATGTGTTTTGTGTCAAAAGACTTTAAGTCCCTACTCGGTATTAAGTCCAGCAAACTAGACCAAAATTATACAATTTTATTAGCAAACGGGAAATTAATTAAAACCGAAGAAGTCATTCAGGGTTGTACTCTATGTTTGAAAGACCACACCTTTAGTATAGACCTGTTACCTGTTGACCTGGGAAGTTTTGACATTGTTATTGGTATGGATTGGTTGTCGAAGAATCACGCCGAGATCGTTTGTTTTTAGAAGATTGTTCATATTCCCCTCCCAAACGGAGAAGTTCTTTCAGTACAAGGTGAGAAAAGTGGAGTGACATTGATGATGATAAACTGCATGAAAGCTCGTAAGTACCTACGTAAAGGCTATTGCGTGTTCCTGGCTCACGTCGTCGAGAAGAAACCCGAGAAACGTCGACTTGAAGACCTACCAATCGTTAAGGATTACCCCGAAGTTTTTCCTGAAGACTTACCTAGATTACCACCACCGAGGCAAGTCGAATTCCGAATCGATTTGGTACCAGGAGCTGCACCAGTTGCGCGGTCACCGTATCGACTAGCACCTTCCGAGATGCAGGAATTATCTACTCAACTGCAAGAGTTGCTGGATAAAGGTTTCATAAGATCGAGTTTCTCACCCTAGGGAGCTCCGGTCTTGTTCGTAAAGAAAAAGGATGGAACCTTTAGGATGTGTATTGATTACCGAGAATTAAACAAGCTTACAATCAAAAACCGATATCCACTTCCTCGAATAGACGATTTGTTCGATCAACTACAAGGTTCTAACTTCTACTCTAAGATCGATCTACGTTCGGGGTATCATCAACTAAGAATCCAAGAAGGAGATGAACCAAAGACGGCGTTTAGGACTCGTTATGGCCACTACGAATTCCTAGTTATGCCGCTTGGTTTGACGAACGCACCAGCTGTTTTTATGGATCTCATGAACCAAGTGTGCAAGCCATACTTGGATAAATTTGTGATAGTATTTATTGATGATATATTAATATATTCATGAACCAAGGAGGATCATGAACATCATCTGAAATTAATCTTAGAACTACTCAGGAATGAGAAGCTTTATGCTAAATTCTCTAAGTGTGAGTTTTGGATCCGAGAGGTTCACTTTCTCGGACACGTCATCAATAAGAATGGTATTCACGTAGACCCATCCAATATTGAAGCTATCAAAAACTGGGAAGCACCAAGAACTCCGACTGAGGTGCGTCAATTTCTGGGTTTGGCAGGCTATTACAAGCGATTCATCGAGAATTTTTCAAAGATAGCCTTGCCTTTTACCACGTTAACTCAGAAGGACAAAAATTTTGATTGGACTCATAAACAAGAATCAGCTTTTCAATTACTGAAGCAGAAGCTGTGTAGTGCACCGATCTTATCCCTTCCTGAGGGAATCGACAACTTTGTCGTATACTGCGATGCATCACACCAAGGACTTGGTTGTGTGTTAATGCAAAGAGACAAAGTCATCGCATATGCCTCACGACAACTAAAAGTGCACGAAAAGGATTATACGACCCATGACTTGGAGTTGGGCGCAGTTGTGTGTAACATCTCTGAATTTAGTATTCATATTTCAATTCAATGTAATGCAATTTCAAATTCAATACTCGTGCACTGCCTTGTTATTTTGCTTAGAGTAAACTAAATGCAATGATTCAATACAAATTTACAAGTTTTGCTCGATTATATACACTTAAACGCTATACAAGTAACTATTTATATCAAACTAATCAAACCTGAAAAGTCAAGGACAAAAGTTGAAAATTTATCAAGAAACCCTAATTAGCACGGTCGTGTTTCGTCCTGGCAGGGTCGCGCCAAGTGCCTCGGCACGATCGCGCGACTAGTCCGGGAACGATCGCGCCCGGTGCCTAGGCACGGTCGCGCCTCTCTTGGGCACGGTCGCGCCTGCGTAACAGTTGAAACGTAAATGCAGTTTAATCACCCGATCATTGGAAATCCGTAACAGTCATCCGTTTCTTTTCCCCTTAACGAATGAATCACAATTTTTGAATTCCTCAAACGTATCAGTTTAATATTACCAATTTCGAAAAACTCTCTCAAGCTTTCCAAGAAACTAGAATCCGCTGTTCGTTCCGAATCCTCTCGATCCAGCAGCAGAGTCTCGATACTCAATCATCCCTGAAGTTCCCAGGCTATTTGGATTGGCCGGAGTTGCAGTAAAGATCGCCGGAACTCAAGCCGTCGACGCCGGAACTCTTTCTTGCCGATCTCTATCAATCCTCTACTGTTTCGGGTAATTGAAATCATTTATTTCAGTCAATTAGTCTCTATATCGAAAGCCCCATAATAATTTAGGCTTCCATCATAGAATTTACCCCGAATCAGAATCGATGTTTTATTTAAAATAATTTAATCGAATCCATTGTTAAAAATGTTGTTAATACAATTAAAATATCCCAAAAGACTCGTAATAACCCATTAATCAAAATCCCTAACAATTCCAGCGTTTAAAATACAAGCATTTGTCAATTCGTGTCTGATTTGGAAGAGACACGGTCGCGCTAATCATCTAGCGCGGCCGTGCCTCATAGAGCGCGGTCGTGCCGACTAGCAGCGCGGTCGTGTCCTCCTGTCCAGACCTTGTCATGCCCTCTGGGCTAGTCCCTGTTGTGTCTAAAGATCATAGACACGACCGTGCCGGGCTAAGGCACGGTCGTGCCTATTGATTGGTCTAGTTTGTGCCCTCTGATTGATCAACCCGGTCGTGCCCCGACTAGCGCGGTCGCGCCCCTGGCTTGAGCACGATCGTGCCCTTCCGAGGCACGGTCGTGTGTGACTCAGAAACTGTAACAGAATTATAATTTTATATTTTTCGATCAATAAATGTTTCGATTTTATACAAAATATGTTTTCTGTATTTAAAAAAATGGATTAAAAGTTTAATCTTGACGTAAATATAATTTATTTAAAAGTTTATGAAAAATTAAATTTATATTTATTATCTTACACTTAAATGATATTTTAAATAATTAAGTTACAAAATTTATAAATAAATAAGATAATGATTATTTATTTAATTTACATTTTAAATCAAAATCATTTATTTATTTATACTTAATTACAATTAATATTTACACTATTTCATAAACTATAATTATATATTTATTCAATTATCCAATTCAAACCTAATCAAATTGTTTCAAAAATATTTTTACTTCAAACTCTATATATTTTATTCAATACTTTTAAATACAAATCAATAGTTTTATACACAAATTCAACTTTCATCTTAGACTTAAACTTTATGCATCTATTTGATTCAATACACATTACTCTTTAGGTTAAATTGTGCATTTCGAGGATCATATTTGCTATCTATAATCCTTGTTAGTTACACTTCCATACCAAGTGAGTATTCACAACCCCTTTTTACTCTTTTACACTTTTGGGGTGGAACATGAACTCTATACACATTACACATTACACATTTACATTTACACAAACAACACAAGTGCAAACATCCTATTTACATACATGTGTGCAAAATTTGAGCTTTGTGCCCGAGTGCTAGGTGTGCTAAACTTTGTATGCTCTTATGTGCAATCATTAACTATACAAGCTGACGGTTTTCAATGATAGATCTATTGAGTCTGACAAACCCACCCATGGTACGCGGTGATTGAAACCGACAACACAATTTTTTCATGCTAGTCACAAGGTTTGGTTGTATATGGTTACACAATAGCTGCTCCCCATAAATGCCTTATTTTATCATGTTTTGTAAAGGATTTGTTTTCAACTATATGCTATCTACATACAACTGTGTTATACTCACCAACTTTTTAGTTGACTTTATTTTATTCATGTTTCAGGCCCCAATATGTGAGATTGATTCAAGACGTGTTCAACATAGGATTTGGACTTAGCAATTTAAATCAAGAACCTTATGAGTTGTTTTATGTTTCTTGTTTGAATTTGGTTTGTACTTGGATTATTTGTAATGGAAATTTAACTTTAATATATTTCAATTTAGTCAACCATGTGCTATGAACAGTCTTACATGTCCCGCCCCGATGATTCCGCCATCGGTCGGGGTGTGACAGATTGGTATCAGAGCCTTGGTTATAGGGAATTTGGTTATTAGACGCCTTGACCTAGACTATAACTTTAGGACACCCACTTATGCTATATTTCATGATTTTGTGCTATGTGTTACATGCTATGTGCTACATGCTCACCATGATTAATTATTATTATATTTGATACCTTACTTGTTAGAAATTCATGACTCATTAGGATCTTCTTGAATAATAATTAAATAAATAATATCCTTTCCTATATTCTAAAACCTCATAATATTTCTATTTTCTTTTCTATCTTTATCCTTTCTAAGCATGTGGAAAACTCTTGAAGCAAAAATCTTTAAAATTTTTATTTCTTCATTATGGTTTTTAAACTTGTTAAATTATTTGAGGACACGTGCAATCTGGAAGGGTGACACCTGTATGTTGGGTTTTCTGTCTAGGAAAGCATTTCGCATAAATCCCAACCAACCGAGGGACCCGTATGCTTTCCTGGGAATTCCCGAGATGAGTGTTTACTTATAGGCTAAAGCATGTCTCCTTGAAAATTATATAAGTTTAATTAACCTTAATGTGCCATGGTATTCAAGTGATTTTGTCACTTTTGAGTACAATCCAAACTAAGAATATCTATTTTTATTTTTGTTACCTCATTCTATTAAATCCTATCAAATCTCATAAGTTTTCACAATTTTTCTTGTCTTGTGACAATCTGTAGAATGCCTCCTCGTCGTGCTCCCACAACCAACGCCAACACCGACATTGCGGCTATTCTCACCCAATTGGTGACACAACTCACCCAAGCCAATGGTGCCACCAATGGCAACAATGGTGGAAATGGAAGCAATAGTGGTAATAATGGTGGAAATGGTGGAAATGGTGGTAACAATCCATCTCAATGCACCTTCAAGCACTTCAACTCGTGCAATCCCCTAAAGTTTTATGGAACCGAAGGAGCTACTGGACTCCTTCAATGGTTCGAAAGCATTGAGAATACTTTTCTCAATAGTGAGTGTCCCGACAACCTGCGTGTTCGTCATGCTACAAGTGTCCTACAAAAATGGGCACTTACATGGTGGAATGGGGAGAAAAGAAATAGGGGTGTTGATGTAGCTATGGCCTTACCTTGGGATGAGGTCAAAAGGCTTATGACCGAGGAGTTCTGTCCTCGAAATGAAGTGACAAAGCTAGAAGCTGAATTTTGGGATCTTGCCCAAGATAGCGGGGAACACTTAGCATATACAACTCGGTTCCATGAGTTGAGTCTTCTAGTGCCCCACATGGTCACTCCTTTGTCCCGATGTATCGAGAAGTATATTGGTGGGCTACCAAGACAAATCCAAGATACTGTCTTAGGTAGAAATCCTGCTACTCTGGAGGATGCTATTCGTTTAGCCGCTACCTTAACTGATAATCATGTAAAAGCTGGAACTCTTACCAAAAAGGGTTCTAAGAAAGTTTCTGAAACCATAACCCCTCCTACTCACAACAAAGAAGCCACAACCGAGCCTTCTCGCAATAATAGAAAGAGGAAGGTTAGAAATTTTGCTGTGGTTACTCCTGCTGTCCCCGTCAACCAAGCTGCACCTATGATTCAAGCGCCGGCTAAAAAGCCATATGTTGGGATCTACCCTCTTTGTGCCACCTGCAATTTTCATCATCCTCAAAACATCCCATGTCGCCTTTGTACTTATTGTGGGAGATATGGTCATATGGTCAGTGTTTGTAGGACCAAAGCCCTTACGGGCCAAGTCAACCCTCCAAACCGAACCGTACCTCAAGTGGCTAACCAAGGTTCTCCCGCCATTGCTAATGGGCGTGCTTGTTATGAGTGTGGTGACCCGAACCATTTTCGTGATCAATGTCCAAGACTTGCAAATGCTAGACAAGGTGGAGCTCGTGGGCGTGCGTTCAACATAAACGCCAACGCAGCTCAAGCCAACAATGACGTGGTCAATGGTACGTTTCTTGTTAATAGTCAATATGCCTCCATTTTATTCCAAACCGGAGCCGATAAAAGTTTTGTGTCACTTAATTTTTAACCTTTACTTGCAAAGACTCGGTCCCAATTAGAGAAAACATTTACCGTTGATGTAGCAAATGGTGTCTCCCTTACAATTGAGTCGATTATCTATGATTGCCCTTTAGAACTTAATGATCACACATTTCCAATCAACCTTGTTCCAATGCCACTAGGAAGCTTTCATATTATCATAGGTATGGATTGGCTATCAAATCATCATGCCGAAGTCATTTGCTTTGAAAAGTGTATCCAAATTCCGCTACCATCGGGAGAAACCTTAAGAGTTTTTGGTGAAAAGCCTTGCAAGGGACTTAAGTTGATGTCGTGTACTACCGCTCAAAAGTACTTACGAAAGAAGTACATTGCTTTCTTTGCTCATATTGTTCAAAAGGATGTCAAGGAGAAGAGTATCCAAGACATTCCAATCATTCAGGATTTCCCCGAATTTTTTCCTAAGGATTTATCCGGTCTTCCTCCCGTTCGTCAAGTAGAGTTCCGTATTGATCTTATACCGGGAGCTAACCCCGTTGCTAGAGCTCCCTATCGTCTTGCACCTTCTGAAATGCAAGAACTTACAAGTCAACTTCAAAAACTCTCCGACAAGGGATTCATCCGTCCGAGTCATTCACCGTGGGGTGCACCCGTCTTATTTGTTAAGAAGAAGGATGGATCATTTCGCATGTGTATTGACTACCGTGAACTCAACAAGCTTACTATCAAGAACCGTTATCCTTTGCCTAGAATCGATGATCTCTTTGATCAACTTCAAGGTTCTACTTATTTCTCGAAGATCGATCTTCGATCCGGTTATCATCAGCTTCGTGTTCAAGAAGATGACATTCCTAAGACTGCTTTTCGAACAAGGTATGGTCATTACGAGTTCATGGTTATGCCTTTCGGGTTAACCAATGCACCCGCAGTTTTCATGGATCTCATGAATCGTGTGTGCAAACCGTACCTTGATAAATTCATGATCGTTTTCATTGATGATATCTTAATCTATTCCAAGACTAAAGCCGACCATGAAGAACATCTTAGATTGGTTTTGGATCTCTTAAAGAAGGAACAACTTTATGCCAAATTCTCCAAATGTGAATTTTGGCTAAAGGAAGTTCAATTTCTTGGTCATATTGTCAATGACAAAGGAATTCATGTTGATCCTGCTAAGATTGAAACGATTAAGAATTGGAATGCCCCGAAGACTCCTACCGAAGTTCGTTCATTTCTTGGTCTTGCGGGTTATTATCGTCGTTTCATCTCAAACTTATCAAAGATTGATGTCCCTCTTACCACTCTGACCCACAAGGGTAAGACTTATGAATGGGGACCAAAACAAGAAGAAGCCTTCCAAACCCTTAAACAAAAGTTGTGCAATGCTCCCATATTGACTCTCCCTAATGGAAATGATGATTTAGTTGTCTATTGTGATGCTTCTAACCAAGGTCTTGGTTGTGTTCTCATGCAACGAGGCAATGTAGTCGCTTATGCATCAAGGCAACTCAAAGTTCATGAGAAGAATTATACGACGCACGATCTCGAGTTGGGTGCGGTCGTATTCGCGTTAAAGATTTGGAGACATTACCTATATGGCACGAAATGTGTGGTGTTCACCGACCACAAAAGTCTTCAACATATTTTTAACCAAAAAGAACTCAATATTTGGCAACGACGTTGGGTCGAACTCCTTAACGACTACGACTGCGAGATTCGCTACCATCCCGGCAAAACGAATGTTGTAGCCGATGCTTTTAGTCGAAAGGACCATGTTATGCTTCATTGTGCCCGTATTCAAACCGATATTCAAACCCATATCTTAGAATCTCAACACGTCTCGGTAACCGAGGGTAACATGTATGAAGAAATGTCGTGTGGTGTTGAACTTCTACTTGAATCAAAACCCAATGGCCTACTATATTACTTGAACCGTATTTGGGTTCCCGATCGCGACGATCTTCGTACATTTCTCATGAACGAGGCTCATAAGACTCGTTATTCTATTCATCCTGGTGCGGATAAAATGTACCAAGATCTTCGCCAACAATATTGGTGGCCCGGTATGAAGAAAGACATTGCTCTTTATGTGGCCAAATGCTTAACCTGTTCCAAAGTCAAAGCCGAACATCAACGTCCATCTGGTTTACTCGAACAACCAGAAATTCCCGTGTGGAAATGGGAGAATCTAGCTATGGATTTTATTACCAAACTCCCTCGCACCTCGAGTGGTTATGATAGTATTTGGGTGATCATTGATCGACTCACCAAATCTGCTCATTTCTTGCCTATCCGTGAAGACTATCAGGTTGAGAAACTAGCCCGAATTTACATTGATGAAATTTTGAGCCGTCATGGTCTTCCTTTGAACATAATATCTGATCGAGATGCCCGGTTCACTTCTCGATTTTGGCAATCTCTCCAAACTGCTCTTGGTACTCGATTGGATTTGAGCACGGCTTACCATCCCCAAACTGATGGTCAAACCGAGCGAACAATCCAAACTCTTGAAGACATGCTTAGAGCTTGTGTAATCGATTTTGGTGGCAATTGGGATTCACATCTATCCCTCATTGAGTTTTCTTACAACAATAGCTACCACACATGTATCAACATGGCGCCATTCGAAGCTCTCTATGGTCGCAAGTGCTGTTCTCCTATCTGTTGGAACGAGATTGGTGAAGCACAAATCACCGGTCCCGAGTTAATTCAAGAAACATCCGACAAAATTATTCAAATCCGTGACAATATTCGAGTAGCGAGGAGTCGGCAAAAGAGTTATGCCGAAAAACGTCGAAAACCCTTGGAATTCCAAGTCGGCGATCTTGTTCTTCTTAAGGTGTCCCCGTGGAAGGGCGTGATCCGTTTTGGAAAGAAAGGAAAGTTAGCACCTCGTTATGTTGGTCCATTCAAAATCCTTGAAAGGATTGGGAAAATGGCCTACAAGCTCGAGTTACCTCCATCTCTTGTCAATGTGCATCCTACATTTCATATATCTAATCTGAAGAAATGTCTCGCTGATGAAAACCTCCATATACCACTTGACGACGTGCGCATTGATGAAACGACGCACTTCGTTGAGAAGCCGGTGGAAATTATGGATCGTGAAGTCAAACAGCTCAAGCGAAGTCGCATTCCCATTGTCAAAGTTCGTTGGGAATCTAAGCGTTGTCCTGAGTTCACTTGGGAACGAGAAGACCAAATGAAGCTCAAGTACCCTCATCTTTTTACTAATACTGTTGTATCCTCTAGCTAAATTTCGGGACGAAATTCTCTCAACATAGGGAGACTGTAACATCTCTGAATTTAGTATTCATATTTCAATTCAATGTAATGCAATTTCAAATTCAATACTCGTGCACTGCCTTGTTATTTTGCTTACAGTAAACTAAATGCAATGATTCAATACAAATTTACAAGTTTTGCTCGATTATATACACTTAAACGCTATACAAGTAACTATTTATATCAAACTAATCAAACCTGAAAAGTCAAGGACAAAAGTTTAAAATTTATCAAGAAACCCTAATTAGCACGGTCGTGTTTCGTCCTGGCACGGTCGCGCCAAGTGCTTCGGCACGATCGCGCGACTGGTCCTAGAACGATCGCGCCCGGTGCCTAGGCACGGTCGCGCCTGCGTAACAGTTGAAACGTAAATGCAGTTTAATCACCCGATCATTGGAAATCCGTAACAGTCATCCGTTTCTTTTCCCCTTAACGAATGAATCACAATTTTCAAATTCCTCAAACGTATCAGTTTCATATTACCAATTTCGAAAAACTGTCTCAAGCTTTCCAAGAAACTAGAATCCGCTGTTCGATCCGAATCCTCTCGATCCAGCAGCAGAGTCTCGATACTCAATCATACCTGAAGTTCCCAGGCTATTTGGATTGGCCGGAGTTGCAGTAAAGATCGTCGAAACTCAAGCCGTCGACACCGGAACTCTTTCTTGCCGATCTCTATCAATCCTCTACTGTTTCGGGTAATCGAAATCATTTATTTCAGTTAATTAGTCTCTATATCGAAAGCCCCATAATAATTTAGGCTTCCATCTTAGAATTTACCCCGAATCAGAATCGATGTTTTATTTAAAATAATTTAATCGAATCCACTGTTAAAAATGTTGTTAATACAATTAAAATATCCCAAAAGACTCATAATAACCCATTAATCAAAAGCCCTAACAATTCCATCGTTTAAAATACAAGCATTTGTCAATTCGTGGCTGATTTGGAAGAGACACGGTCGCGCTAATCATCTAGCGCGGCCGTGCCTCATAGAGCGCGGTCGTGCCGACTAGCAGCGCGGTCGTGTCCTCCTGTCCAGACCTTGTCATGCCCTCTGGGCTAGTCCCTGTTGTGTCTAAAGATCATAGACACGACCGTGCCGGGCCAAGGCACGGTCGTGCCTATTGACTGGTCTAGTTTGTGCCCTCTGATTGGTCAACCCGGTCGTTCCCCGACTAGCGCGGTCGCGCCCCTGGCTTGAGCACGATCGTGCCCTTTCGAGGCACGGTCGTGTGTGACTCAGAAACTGTAACAGAATTATAATTTTATATTTTTCGATCAATAAATGTTTCGATTTTATAAAAAATATTTTTTCTGTATTTAAAAAAATGGATTAAAAGTTTAATCTTGGCATAAATATAATTTATTTAAAAGTTTATGAAAAATTAAATTTATATTTATTATCTTACACTTAAATGATATTTTAAATAATTAAGTTACAAAATTTATAAATAAATAAGATAATGATTATTTATTTAATTTACATTTTAATTCAAAATCTTTTATTTATTTATACTTAATTACAATTAATATTTACACTATTTCATAAACTATAATTATATATTTATTCAATTATCCAATTCAAACCTAATCAAATTGTTTCAAAAATATTTTTACTTCAAACTCTATATATTTCATTCAATAATTTTAAGTACAAATCAATAGTTTTATACACAAATTCAACTTTCATCTTAGACTTAAACTTTATGCATCTATTTGATTCAATACACATTACTCTTTAGGTTAAATTGTGCATTTCGAGGATCATATTTGCTATCTATAATCCTTGTTAGCTACACTTCCATACCAAGTGAGTATTCACAACCCCTTTTTACTCTTTTACACTTTTGGGGTGGAACATGAACTCTATACACATTACACATTACACATTTACATTTACACAAACAACACAAGTGCAAAAATCCTATTTACATACATGTGTGCAAAATTTGAGCTTTGTGCCCGAGTGCTAGGTGTGCTAACCTTTGTATGCTCTTATGTGCAATCATTAACTATACAAGCCGACGATTTTCAATGATAGATCTATTGAGTCTGACAAACCCACCCATGGTGCGCGGTGATTGAAACCGACAACACAATTTTTGCATGCTAGTCACAAGGTTTGGTTGTATATGGTTACACAATAGTTGCTCCCCATAAATGCCTTATTTTATCATGTTTTGTAAAGGATTTGTTTTCAACTATATGCTATCTACATACAACTGTGTTATACTCACCAACTTTTTAGTTGACTTTATTTTATTCATGTTTCAGGCCCCAATATGTGAGATTGATTCAAGACATGTTCAACATAGGATTTGGACTTAGCAATTTAAATCAAGAACTTTATGAGTTATTTTATGTTTCTTGTTTGAATTTGGTTTGTACTTGGATTATTTGTAATGGAAAGTTAACTTTAATATATTTCAATTTAGTCAACCATATGCTATGAACAGTCTTACATGTCCCGCCCCGATGATTCCGCCATCGGTCGGGTGTTTGCACTCAAGATTTGGAGACATTATCTTTATGGTACGAGATGCACTATTTTTACTGAACATAAGAGTCTCCAACATATCTTTGATAAAAAAGAACTTAACATGAGACAACGTCGTTGGGTAGAACTACTAAACGACTATGATTGTGATATCAAGTACCATCCCGGAAAAGCCAATGTCATAGCAGACGCCTTAAGTCGCAAGGAACGAGTTAAAACTCTTCGTGTTCGTGCCCTAGAATTGACAATTCATACGAGTCTCACGACTCAAATTCGGATGGCACAACAAGAGGCAATCAAAGAAGAAAACATTCAGAATGAAGCTTTACGAGGAATGACAAAGCAGTTGGAACCAAAATCAGATGATACTTTATACTTTGCAAATAGAATTTGGGTGCCATGTTTTGGTAATTTACGGGAGTTAGTTATGGACGAAGCCCACAAGTCCAGGTACTCCATTCACCCATGTTCAGATAAGATGTACAAGGATCTGAAAGAACACTATTGGTGGCTGAACATGAAAGGAGAAATTGCTATTTATGTCGGTAAATTGCTGACATGTTCAAAGGTAAAGGCAGAACATCAGAAACCATCGGGATTGTTACAACAACCCGAGATACCTCAATGGAAATGGGAACATATTTCAATGGATTTCATTACAAAGTTGCCCAGGACGTCGAGCGGGTATGACACGATATGGGTAGTTATCGATCGTTTGACAAAATCAACCCATTTTCTACCCATCAAAGAGACGGATAAAACCGAGAAACTTGCAAAGCTTTATATCAAGGAAATTGTGGCTAGGCATGGAGTGCCAATTTCTATTATCTCTGATAGAGACAGCAGATTCGTGTCTAGAATCTAGAAATCATTACAAGAAGCCATGGGCACACGTCTTGACATGAGCACGGCATATCACCCACAAACGGATGGTCAAAGCGAAAGAACCTATCAGACTTTAGAGGATATGCTCCGTGCGTGTGTAATTGATTTCAGAGGAAATTGGGATACTCATTTACCGTTAGCGGAATTTTCCTATAATAACAGCTATCACACGAGCATTAAGGCAGCTCCGTTTGAAGCTTTATATGGTCGTAAATGCCGCTCACCGCTATGTTGGGCTGAAGTTGGTGAAAGACATTTGACAGGTCCTGAGATTGTCCAAGAAACCACAGATAAGATCTTCAAAATTAAGGACCGTCTGAAAGCGGCCCGAGACAGACAGAAGAGCTATGCTGAGAACAGACGGAAACCATTAGAATTTCAATTTGGTGACCGAGTAATGTTAAAAGTCTCACCATGGAAAGGCGTTGCAAGGTTTGGTAACCGTGGTAAGCTCAACCCTAGATATGTTGGACCGTTTGAAATACTGGCTAGGGTTGGCCCTGTAGCTTTCAAGCTCAAGTTGCCACAAGAACTAAGCAATGTACATGATACGTTTCATGTATCAAATCTCAAGAATTGTTTATCAGACGAGATGTTAATTATACCGCCTGATGAGATTCACATAGACGACAGGTTGCATTTCATCGAGGAACCGATTGAGATTTCAGATTGGAAAATTCAAAGGTTGAGACGTAGTCGAATCAAATTGGTTAAAGTACGTTGGAACTCAAAACGTGGTCCTGAGTATACATGGGAACGAGAAGATCAAATGAAAACGAAATACCCCTCCTTGTTTAAGGATACACCAGTTCAAGATGGCACAAATTGAATTTCGGGACGAAATTCTTTTAACATAGGGAGAATGTGACACCCGACATTTCAGGTCAATATTCGTACATGTTATAAACGAGTTTACATTATAATTGTTTCCGTGATTTACCTAATTGCATAAATTAGGACATTAAAGCCTAAGAAAAGCCGTACATTGTTTCATTTTATATTTTGGTAATTTTGGGAATTACCGGTTCACATACACATATAACTCATCTAATACGAACGTTAGTAATTAAATTAAATAACCAAAAATATATATATATATATATATATATATATATATTACACAAAATTTACGTTGAACTATAATTTATTTTTAAGACTAAAATCATATAATATACGTAAAAGTAAAATTTTGGACTTTTCGAAGACGTTACCCTGTAGCGTCACCTTTAGGTACTCATACCTACAAATAATCACCTCAACGAATTATACAATTCAAGATTTCAATATTTTTCTTTAACGAGCCATAAACTTGTTAAATTTATAATACCGTGAAAAATCTAAACCGAATTAAATTACCCTTTAAAACTCTAATTGATATTAATACCCTTAATAAATTAATTAATTAATACTTAAATCTAATTATTATACAAATTTAACCCCAAATCACCCTTGACTTTCTTGACTAAAATCCCTGGGAATGCCCCATTCCCACTTCCTGCGACCAATACCTCATGCCTTGGAGAATTGGATATAAACCATACCCCTCAATCAAAAATCTCACGAACCCTTTTATCTCTCTCATTTTCTTACGGCAATCCTCCTCATTTCTCTTCAAGTTGAATTAAAGTTTTAAAGCAAAATCCACCATATTTCGGTGTTATAAGAAGAGTTCCAAGTGTTTTTCTCAAGAATCAAGCTAAGAAGTTCAAGACCATTCTCTGTTTCTCTCAAAATCATCATCTCTGTCCAGAGGTAAAAACTCGATACCATCCATATTATTTTCTTTAAAACCGTAGCTAAACATACAAATCGTTCAAACGCAAGTAAGATAACATGAAAAGTGTGTCAAATTCAAGATTAAAACATAAAAATATGCAGGACTGATTCTGTCAATCAAAAGTTCAGTAATCGAAACTATAGTTTCGACACCTATTACTCAATCGAAACTAGGTAGTTTCGACACCTATTACTCAATCGAAACTAGGTAGTTTCAACACCTATTACTCAATCGAAACTAGGTAGTTTCGACACCTATTACTCGATCGAAACTAGGAAGTTTTGATACCTGTTTACTCAATCGAAACTAGGTAGTTTCGATACCTATTACTAAATCGAAACCAGGTAGTTTCGATATCCAGTTTACTCAATCGAAACTAGGTAGTTTCGACATCTGTCCTGTTCAATCAAAACTACGTAGTTTCGATACCTGTTCATCAGGCAGTAACTTAGATCTGTTTTATAACGAAACGAGTGTTGAAAAACTAAGAAGATATTTTAAACAAAAGCAATCAGATTTACTAAGTCGGTGAACATTTTGCATATAAGACGTTCGGTCTTAACAAGAATTACCCTTTTGTAATTAGGGTACGAATAGTCAAGTTTGACTGGAACAATCATCGTTGCTAACATACACCAACTCAAGGTGAGTTTCACGGCCCCTTTTTACTGTTTTGTATAATTTGGGGGAAAAACATACTTATAACTATTTTTATATGATAACAAGAAAACAAGACCCGACCTTTATGTTTGCATGAGTGAACACATTTGGAGCTCGTAAAGTCCCCTGATCATCATATTTATAACCATTAGCTATAGATTAGCCTGAGATTCTATGGATAGTACTATTGGGTCTGACACCCCCGGTCATGGTTAGTCGCGCTAACCATGGGTCCCTCTGGCCAAATGACTGCATAGTGTTCTAATATTGCTCGTGAGGTACGAGTGAGGGGCAAAACACCTGGTCTTGGTTTGGTTATGCCTCATGTATATACATATTAATTGTATTCCTAGCTAGTTTACAAATGGGTCAAACATTACTTGTTTTGTTTATCATATACGTAAAATCATTTTCATGCAATTGGTTTGCTCATTGTATTCATATATAAAACCTGTGAACTCACCAACCTAGTGTTGACATTTTCAAGTATGTTTTTTAGGAAATTAATCGCGGCAACAAGAGTAACACTACGTAGGGTTCATGCATACATGGTGGATACTACTTTTGAAGATTTTTCTTGTATAACCCATAATGTTTGGGTCATATTTGCAAAATCTTAATATTTTGTAACTTCAACTACTATTTTGGGCTGTAAAACCTTAAACTTAATTTATGTATCCAGTTGTATGTATGCGTTTGCAATAATTATATGCTTTGAAAAACCATGAACGTTACGCCTCACGTTTCCGCCTTGGCGGGGTGTGACAGTACTCCTTGTCGCACATTTGTGAGACACTCAACAAGTTATGCTTCAGCTGCTCGCAGTAGTTGACATTGTGAAAGCTCACACAACCATTTGACACCACGCCTTGACACGTGATACTACCGCCTTTCTCTCCAGCAAAGGCCACATAGCCGCCTCTGAACGGTTTAACATCTTGAAGCAGGGCCATGTTACCTTTCATGTGTCGGAAGCATCCACTATCTACATACCAACGATTAGATATAGTACCCTTCGGATGTCCTTGCACGAGTCACAAAAAGAATTAATTAGATTTGGAGACCTAAGCCATAGTGGTCTTGGGTCGTCCGTCTTTCTTAAAGTAAATAACCTCAATTAACTCACATTCGTGACTATTAAAAATGGATGAATCTTTAGAAGAATTGGGACTAGGAGATTGAGAATTTTTATATTTGTTGTTCCTGGATCTCTTCTGTTTCTTAACTGGAACAGTAGACTTAGATTCAACAGCCACAGGTGAGCTAGTGGAAGCCTCACCTGATTGAATTTTAGTTAGCTGTTCAAGCTTTCTCAACCTCTTGTTCCTTCTCCTTCTCTGTGGCTTAGAGAGTTTCACCATAGGTTTCTCACCAGTAGGTGTACTACCAGAGGTAGATACACAAGGTTTAGCAGGATGCTTTTCTTTTCTTGAAACAGATGGTTTAGCCTCAGATGTGATCTTTGGCTTTACCATAGGTTTTACTGATGTTTTCACCACACATGCTTTTGGACTTTTGGGATGCTTCACGGGTGGTGACTTAGGGATGACAGCCGGTTGTAAAACAATTGGCCGTTTCCCATGGTTCTTAGAAGGGCAGTTCACAAAAATGTGACCATCCATACCACAGTGAAAGCAAGTCCTGTTGTCTGTGTAAGTCCTCCTGTAAGGCTCATTAGATCTAGCATTTGATGACTCAGCATTATGAGCAGGAGGAGTTGGTTGGTGAATAGGAGTTTGACCCGATAAAGATTGGTTTTTGGGAGAATAATATTTTTGCAAATTTTCTTTATAACCAAGCCCATAATGAGCTGAAAAGCTTCTTTCTTAACTTCATTAATGTGTTTATACCTCCCATAAAGCATTACCTTTAATTTATCATTTGATTCAATGATATCGGGTTTAGTCATAATATAATTGTCACTATTCGTGTTTATGTTATTCTTAATTTTCTGTTCACATAACAACTCCTCAAATACTACTCCTTCATGGCAGGTGCTTTCAGACCCATCATCAGAAGCAGTAAAGAACTCCTCATTAGATGCGGAGTCAGCCTTACTTGAGGAATCATCCTTGTTAGAGGAATCATCCTTACCTGAGGACTCATCAAGGCATGACAAATCAATGTGCATTAAGCCGTTGATAAATTTCCCGCTAACTGGTGGAGGAATAGCATTAGTACCCAACCCTAAGCCATTCAATTGCTTCACTACAGACTCGTAGTGTTCCACCATAAAACGAGAATTTTTCAACTTCTCATTAGTACATTTCAACTACAAGATCTCATTTTGTAGTTTGTTGATCTCATTGTTCCTTTTCTCTAACCCCTTAAATGCAATATCCAAGTGAAACTGTTGATCACTGATTTTATGTGAATAATCACGTTTTTCTTTCTTCAACGTTTCAATTGATTCTTTAAATCGTTTTCATTTTCCTTGTAGCCTAACGCTGCAATACGAAGGGGTTCAGCTTTTTCTTGAAGCTTAGAGTTTTCAACCTTAAAGCTTAGACATTTGGAATAAGAAATAACAATAAAAGGATTAGAATCTACCTCATTTGATGAACAGGATGCCTCTCCAATAGCCATGAGGGCAACAGCAGTTGTAGACTCTTCTGGATCAGCCATAGAAGCTTCCCTTTCCTTAGCTTCCATCATCTCCATAATCTCAGCCATTAGACCAACCTGAGTTTGTGCAATAAGAGCATCCTCCAGATGAACACCCCAATCAAAGCTATCGTCGTGTTGAGCCACCAATGCATTTGACGTTCCATCTTGGCTTTGATTGTGGTTATTTGAGTTGTTGTAGCTTTGGCTGTTTTCTTGGCTAGGTCTGGTGAAACCCGAAGCCGGTGCCCTGTCCTTTTGACATTCACGAGCAAAGTGTCCAAAGTTCAGACACTTGTAGCACTTGGCCTTGGATTTGTCAAAACCAACCTTGGCATTAGAATGGCCGCCAATGAACTTTCGGCCAGTTCTGTTCAGGAAACGCTTTGCCCTCCTCAAGATCATGGCCATGTTCCATTGAATATCCATATCCTCCATATCATCCGGATCCACCTGATTAAAGTCTTCTTCGATAGTTTCAGGATCCGTTAGCTTACCACCAATGAAGTTTTCATAGGCAAGCATGCATGATGAGAATAGAGCCACATGATCTTCAGCTATCTTGGCTATTGCTGATTGGTTAACTGAAGATGTGGGGGAAGGATTTCTTGAGGAGTTCGGATGATGAGATCCAGAACCAGATGCTTCATAGCATGCATGACCACCACAAGCCTTTACAGTTACTTCCTCATGAGAGTTTCCTAAGAACAGGGCAATTCCAGAGCCCGATGACTTGGTTGTAGAAGACGTCCCATAATACATAGAAGGGTCTTGTATTTGAGGTCTTCCTGAGCTCTCCTTTATTTTTAGGTTCATGTCATGTGCTTGAACCTTTCCAATTGCCTCGTGAATTGTCATCTCATAAAACTTAGAATTTTCTCTCATCAGGGTAGTATACATCTCAAATTTGGGTGGCAAAGCATCCAGAAAATTTTTAACTAATTCCTCATTTGGATAGTTGAGGTCAAAGGCTTTCAACTCAGTCTGCAAATGATAGAATCTAGAGATGAGTTCATCTATGGATTCGTTCTCCAGAAATATGAAGCACTCAAACTGCTTCCTGAGTAGATCTTGTTTACTATTCTTGATGTCACTATTGCCCTCGAATCTCTTCTGTAACGCCTTCCAGAGATCCTTGGAGTTATCGTATCCTCTGAAGCTATGAAATAACTCCCTAGTTAAGGCCATAGTGATAGATCTGTGTGCCTTCTTCTTTATATCATAAACTTTCTTTTCTTCTTCGTCAAGTTTAGAGATAGGCTTGGGAACTTCGTCATCAAGGTAGATGTATGTGGGATGCTTATAGCCCTCTAAAATGGGTATCCACAACGAAGAATCGGTATAAGAAATATAATGCCCAAAGCGTGCTTTCCAGTTTGAATAATCATTTACATTAAGAAGCTTTGGTGGTTTCTGAGGGGTTCCGATCTCGTTGTCATAGTTCAGAAGGTTACCGAGGTTCTGAAGATTTGACATGGTGAACACTTAGTCAAATTTCAGAAAAGTCAAAGAAACTTGCGCACTTGTCTCTGGTCTTGCGCACTTAACAAACCTAGTCTTGCGTATTTAGGATTTGCTCTTGCGTACTTGGTAAGTACGCATGAGTAAATGATAAGTACGCAGTAGATTAAGTAAGTACGTAGCAAGTATGGTCTTGCGTACTTGATAAGTACGCAGCAAGACTCTACTTTTTGCAAGAAAAGGTAAGTACGCAGATAACCTTTTCACCAACTCCCACCAAACTTTTCCGGTCACTGGAAACACACCGGAGATGGCAGAAATTCAAAAAATTGACCAAACAAAATGATCCAAAGAGTCAGAAACTCGTTTCTAACAAACCTTTGATTCTCAAGACACTCAAATACACAATAAAAGTCGGTTTTTGAGTGATTTTGCTTCTAAATTAGTGCTCAAGAGCTACCCCTAATTTATCACAAAAATCAACAAAAATACCCACTTTTGCTTGCATAAACTCTGTAGGATGTGAAGAAAATGCTCCAAACACACTCACAACACTCGAAATCAAGAGCAATGCTCTGATACCACTTTTAGGTCCCTCGGGTGTGGCGGATCGTCACATGCAAGTGAGTTGGCTAGTCGAACCGGGTGCGGAATACACGTGACTAGGTGGAGAATCAAACAACATAAAGTAAACCGATAAGAGAATCACTTTAAACTTTCGTCTATTATAAACACTTGAAGGTTACAGAGAGAAAAATACTGAGTGCACAATAGTCTGCGTACTTATCTACTGTCAACCTATCCTATTTATACAAGCCCTGAACTCTGCGCACTTAGCAAGTGCGCAGGGCAAATTGCTCATGCGTACTTAGCAAGTACGGATAGTATTCTTGCGTACTTGCTAAGTACGCAGGAACTAATTCCTGTGCACATACTAAGTGCGCAAAACACTTAGAGAATTAAGCAACTAACAACATGCATTAGTAAATACAACTCGATAACTAATACATACAGACGCTTACAAACAACGACAAATACAAACAATGAAAGTACATAAACTAAGACTCTATCCAGAGTGTTTGTCACACAAAAGTGCTTCAACAAGGATGATGACAAAGACAAGGATCCTGAAGCCGGTCCTAGTGGAGGTGAGCAACAAGCTTTAGCTGTTGTTCCAATCTCAGCTGTGTCTATGGCTGAGGGGGAATCTACTCAGTACGACGGTGATGGTGATACTTCTGCTGGTGGTGGGATTGAAAAAGGAAAGTGTGCGGCTGAAGTTCTACATGATTTATCTGACGATGTTATTTTGTTGATTGAGTCGGACTATTTCATGGAAGTGCAGAACGATGCTTTCAGCAATCCTGAGGACGGAGAGATCGAGTCTAACGATGATTGGGATGATGATGATGAGGATGTGAGGGTGGAGTTCCTGAAGGGCGATGGTGAGGGAGTTTATGAGCATGAGGATGGAGAGATCTTTGAGGCTCCAACCTTTGAAGCTGCTTTTACTACAGGTTCAGTCGAGCCTGAGAATGTTGCTGAGGCTAGTGGAGCAGCAACCTCGACTGAAGCCTCTCATACCGATCCCCAACCTGCTGATGCTAATGACTGGATGGACATGTATCCTCAGGGATGGTTCAAAAAGGGTCAGCTTCCTGCTTGGCAAAAGTCTTTAATCGTAGACAAGCATGGAGCAACAGGGATGATCTTATCTATCCTTTTCGATGATGACAAGAACTTGTTTTCCATCAAACGAGATGGGGTGGTTCAATACTTGAAACCAACAGGTGAGGTATTTAGTTCTCTACCCAAATACGACTTGGTGAACCTAGCAAACCGTGAGCTACTTGGCGATACAAGTCACTCGGTAGCAAAGGGTTTGTGGGGAACGCTACAACGAGAAGGTAGATCTGGGAACTTTGAAATGTTCAAGCCTCAAATGCCCAAGAGAGTATGGGACAAGAATGTTAGACATCCCATGATGAACATAAGCTTAAGGAAGTTGGTCTACAACCCAGTGTTATGTGAGACCAGGATTCCCTTAAGCAAGTTATCTCAGGATATCCTTGGTAGCATGTGGTACTGGTATGTGGACCCGAATAAGGGCGAGGCGGTGGTGATGGGCAAGTTAAGATCTAAAGATGGTAATACGGAACCAAGAGAACTGATCAGGGTCTTTGATGAGATCTCTTTCATCAATTTCTCTTTGAAAGATCTGGCGGTTCTAAACGACAAGTTTTGCATCTACACGGACGAATGGACGAAGCTTCTTGCATTGAGATATAACAGATTGGTCAAATTATTCCTTGACTACAAGATGAAGATGGGAAACTAAAGCTGGACGATTTTGAAGATCGAAGAAAATCCAGAGCTGTTGTCAAAGGGGAGTTTGTTGGAGCACGATTGTGTGACAAACACTCTGGATGTTGTCTCTGCTTTTGTAACTGTTCTTTTGTAATTGTACTTGTATTTCTGACTTTGTATTTATTGTTTTATCGAGTTGTAATCATGTTTGTAAGTACTTGTTTTGTAATTGTCTTTCTAAGTGTTGTGCGCACTTAGCAAGTGCGCAGGTTGTATAACCATATCCTCTGTTGAATGTTGTGGCATAGGAATCCGTGGTATGAAAAGTGAATGGCAAAGGTTTAGGTACTAATGCCATTCCTCCACCAATGAGCGACAAGTTTGTAAACAGGCTAGTCGACATTGACTTGTCTTGTTTAGATGAATCCTCAAGTAAGGCTGATTCAACTTCTGATAAGGAGTTCTATTCTGATGAAGGTTCTGAGGGCACCAAAGTTGAGGGTGTTATCTTAGAGGAGGTGATTGTTGAACATAAAATTGAGAAAAACATTCTCACTGATCGTGATAATTGCATTTTAACTGAACCTGATACAATTGAGTAAAATGATAAACTGAAAATGATGCTTTATGAAGGTTTCAAAAACCGCTTCGCACTTCTTAAAATCATGGTCATATTATATTGAATATCCATATCCTCCATGTCGTCTGGATCCACTTGGTTGAAATCTTCTTTGATAGTTTTGGGATCAGTCAGCTTCTCACCAATGAAGTTCTCGTAGGCAAGCATACATGATGAGAATAATGCCACATGATCTTCAGCTAATTTGGCAATAGCAGTTTGGTGAGTTGAAGATGTAAATGTAGGACCTCTTGATGAATGTTGATGGTATGAACCAGATCCTGATGCAGCAAAACAAGTATGACCACCACAACCATTAGAATTTTCTTCATCCTGAGTAGGATTCACTGAGAATAAAGCAATTCCAGAACCTGATGACTTTGCTGTGGAAGAACCTCCATAGTACATAAATGGATCTTGAATATGAGGTTTTCCAGAGGTTTTTTTCTTCTTCAGGTTCATGTCTTGAGTTTGAACCTTTCTTATAGCTTCATCAATCGTCATCTCATAAAACCTTGGGTTCTCTCTTAGTAGGGTACTATACATGTCAAACTTTGGTGGCAAAGAATCAAGAAACTTTTCTACCAACTCATCATCAGGATACTTCAATTCATAAGACTTCAGCTCAGTCGTCATGTGATAGAATCTTGAAAAAAGTTCATCAATAGATTCATTCTCTAAGTATCTAAAGCATTCATACTGTTTCCTCAGTAGCTCTCTCTTGCTCTACTTGACGTCACTGTTACCTTCGATCCTCTACTGCAGAGCCTTCCAAATATCTTTAGAAATATCATAACGTCTGAAACTGTGAAATAAATCTCAAGTCAATGCCATAATTATATAACGATGTGTCTTCTTTTCCAGGTCATAAGCTTTCTTTTCTTCTTCAATGAGTCTAGAGATAGGTTTGGGAACAGTTTCCTCAAGAAATAGATGGGTATCCACATGGTAGAGTCGGTGTACGAGACATACTTCTCAAATCATGCTTTCCAGTTAGAATAATCATTTACAGTAAGCAGCTTTGGTGGTTTCTGTGGAGTCCCTATCTCATTGTCATAGTTTAGCATACTACTAGTGTTCTAAATGTTAGACATGGTGTTAGACTTAGTCAAAACTCAGAAATCCAGCACAAATTGCGTACTTAGGAAGGGTCTTGCGTACTTAGCAAATACGCATGAAGGAATGACAAGTACGCATGCATAAAAGTTAAGTACGCACAGATTTAGTCTTGCGTACTTAACAAGTACGCAGGAATAGAAAGAATTTTGCCAATCAGGTAAGTGCGCAGAACACTTTATCCACCTGCTCCATCAACTTTTTTCGATCGTCAAAAAATGCCCAAATCTTAAAATCTTGAAGTTATGAATGAATTTATCAATCCAAAAGGTTAAAAACGTGTTTCTAACAAACCCTTGATGATCAGAACACTCAAACAAACAACAAAAAGGTCGAATTTTGAAGGATTTTTTCCTCTAAAATAGCGCTCAAGAGCTACCTCTGTTTTATCACAAAAATACCAAAATCGGTCTCTTTTTCTTGTAATAAGGCTACTAAATGTGCCAAAAATGCTCCTAACACACTCACAACACTCGAAATCAAGAGCAATCACCCTGATACCAACCGAAATAAGAAGTTTCCTCGGATTGGCACGATATTACCGAAGATTTATTAAGGACTTCTCAAGGATCGCTGTTCCTTTGACTTCACTATCCCGAAAGGCAATCAAATATGAATGGGGTCCAAAGAAAGACGGAGCATTTAAAATTCTAAAGTAGAAACTCACTCAAGCACCAATTCTATCGCTGCCCGAAGGCAACGAATGTTTTGTAGTTTTCTACGATGCATCACACACTTGTTTAGGATGTGTATTGATGCAAGGAAACAAAGTCATCGCTTATGCATCTCGACAACTTAAGACTTATGAAAAGAACTATACGACTCATGAAAATATGGAGACACTATCTCTATGGAGTAAAGTTCACGGTTTTCACAGACCACAAGTGTCTAAAGTAAGTCTTCAGCCAGAAAGAGTTGAACATGAGACAAAGACGATGGATGGAAGTCCTAAGCGACTATGACTACGAGATATGTTATCATGAGGGCAAGGTTAACGTAGTAGCCGACGCATTAAGTCGAAAAGAACATGAGAAACCAAAGCGAGTACGTGCACTAAGACTCGACCTGCAAGTCAGTCTTATCTCTCAAATAAAAGAGGCACAGAAATTTGCCTTGAAAGAGGCAAACCTCGAAAACGAGGGAATGATTGGAAGGACTGAACAACTCGTCAAAGGAAATGACGACATCCTTAGAATGGATAAGCGAATATGGGTTCCAATCTATGGAAATCTCCGAGGAGAAATTCTCGAGGAAGCCCATAAATCCAAACCTAGTGATGATAAGATGTATAAAAATCTGAAACAGGAATACTGGTGGATCGGCATGAAAAAGCACATAGTTGAATATGTGGCCAAATGTCTAACCTGTTCCAAGGTTAAAGCCGAACAAAAAAAGCCATCTGGGCTGTTACAATAGCTGGAATTGCCGGTATGGAAATGGGAAATGATTACCATGGATTTTATCACTAAACTTCCCCGAACCAGTCAAGGGAATGACTCGATATGGGTTATCATTGATCGTTTAACCAAATCCGCACTTTTCCTTTCGATGAAAGAAACTTTTAGTATGGACAAGTTGGCACAACTGTACGTCAACAGTATAGTATCCTTACGCGGAGTACCATTTTCCATCGTGTCAGATAGAGACAGTCGATTCACGTCTCAATTTTAGAAGAGCTTCCTAAAATCTCTCGGAACTCGTTTAAACCTTAGCACTACATACCATCCTCAAACGGATGGGCATAGCGAGAGGACAATCCAAACGTTGGAGGATATGCTTCGAGCATGTGTTATTGACCTAGGAGGAAGTTCGGAGGACCACTTACCTCTGATGGAATTCTCTTACAATAACAGCTACCACACAAGTATACAAGCTGCACCATTTGAAGCCTTATATTGTAGAAAATGCAGAACTCCCGTGTGCTAGGCTGAAGTAGGAGAAAAACAGTTATCAGGGCCTGAGATAGTCGAGGAAACCACTAATAAGATTTTACAAATCAGGAAAAGATTAAAAACGGCTCGTGATCGCTAGAAAAGTTATGCAGACAAAAGGCGAAAGCCGTTAGAATTTAACATTGGAGACAATCTTTTACTTAAGGTATCACCTTAGAAAGGTGTGGTACGATTCGGAAAGAAAGGGAAATTAAGCCCTAGGTTTGTTGGGTCGTTTAAAATCCTGGAACCAATATGACCAGTGGCATATCGAATTGGAATTGCCAATAGAGATTAATGGAATACACGATGTATTCCTGTAGGTCCCTTATTCGTTGCGTGACGGATCTCTAGACTCGCGGTACGACACGGTGATAACGTGCGGAATCCATGATCAACGTGCTCGTGTAACTCAATCAACAACAACGGTGTAAATAAACTCTTTGTATTTCCACCACAATATCAGGTTACAAGATTACAAAAGATTTCTCAGTCTAATCTGTCTTGTTTATATAAGCAACTGTTCTGCACCAGGCGAACTTAACAAGTTCGCTTCACTGTGCTTAGGCGAACTTATTAAGTTCGCCTCTAATAGGCTAAGCGAACTTAATAAGTTCGCCTCTGATAGACTTAAGCGAACTTATTAAGTTCGCCTCTGATAGACCAGGCGAACTTATTAAGTTCGCCTCTGATAGGCTAGGCGAACTTATTAAGTTCGCCTCTAGCAGAACTTACATAGAATTTTATCAATAGTTACAAAACATGTCCTAACAATTCCATATCTCCAATCTGCGAAAATGCTTAGTAGATGAAACCTTAGCCATGCCATTACAAGATGTAATAGTGGATGAAAGGCTTACGTTTGTGGAACAACCGTTACAAATTGTGGACTGGCAGGAAAAGAAATTGAAACAAAAGAAACTCATATTGGTCAAGGTGAAATGGAATTCCAGATGTGGACCTGAGTACACGTGGGAACTGGAATCCAAAATGAAAAAGAAGTACCCACACTTATTCCGAAAGTAATCTCGAGGACGAGATTTCAAAAAAGTTGGGGATGATATAACACCTACCAAAATTTCGATCACAATTTCTGCCCGGAACTCATAAGAAATAACGGGAGTTAATGAAAACCCAAAAGTCAAAAATAAATTAAGAAGTTCCAAATGATAGGAGATATCGGACCAACATGTGATCAGATATTGGTCCGATATAGGAAGAGGTTGGATGTCGGACCGACATACGCTTAGATATCGGTCCGATATGGGTAGAGATTGGATGTCGGACTGACATGGCCAAGAAAACGGTCCGAAACATAAACCCTAGGAACACTCTCTACCAGACACTTGTCGAGACATGTGTAGGGCATGTGTCAGCATGTCAGACGCGTGGATGGATGTCGGGCCGTGTTAGAGCACGATTGTGTGAAACACTCTGGATGTTGTCTCTGCTTTTGTAACTGTTCTTTTGTAATTGTACTTGTATTTCTGACTTTGTATTTATTGTTTTATCGAGTTGTAATCGTGTCTGTAAGTACTTGTTTTGTAATCGTCTTTCTAAGTATAACCTGCGTACTTAGCAAGTACGCAAGAACAAGTCTACGTACTTGCTAAGTACGCAGGAACAAAGCCCTTCTCACTTGTTAAGTACACAGGCATCAGGTCTATGACTATATATATATATATAACTGATTGTAGAAGTTGTTGTTGTTGATACTCCATCTAGTCACGGGCATTCCGCACCCTGTTCGACTAGCCACACACTTGCATGTGACGATCCGAGAAACTTTAGATTTCCAAATATACTTCTGTTCATTAAGTTCTTTATGCTTAAAATGTGAAGTGTTTGAACATTTTTGTTCATTTGAAAAATGTTTAGATTGTGAAAACTCTTGTTGTTCTAAAAGTTTTCTCAATCTTCTGTTTCTCCTCCGTCTTTGAGGTCTAGAAAGCCTAACCTCATATTTTGAATTACCCTTTCGTGTATCATGAGGTTTAACCACATTTGGGTTAACATAAGGCTTACCAAGAGTTCTTACCTTTTCTGGAGTAACTTGTCGGTTACCTTTGGCGTTGTGAGGACAAGCCATCCTAATGTGACCCATAAGACCACAAGAAAAGCAAGATCTCTTCTCACTATATTCTCTCATATAAGGAATCTTCTTACGATAAGATGCACTTGAAGAAGATTCTCCTACATGAAATTCTTTTGACTTTATTTTCTCTCGAACTCCAGATTTTGCAACAGGTTTTGATTCAGGCTTCATCTTCTCAGGAAATACATGCTTCTTCCTTTTGTTTTTGTAAGGACAGGTCACCACAATGTGTCATATCTCATTACAATGAAAACATGTACGCCTGTCTTTATAATCTTTGACATATGGAACTCTCCTCCTTGAATTTGAAGAACTTCCAAATGTATAATTTCCAGATGAATTAGAATCAACATTTGAGTCTTCTTTCTTAACCTCTTTCGGTATCCCCTCTACCTTAGCTTCATCAAAATATTCATCATCACTCTCATCAGAATACACCATATCTTCACCTGTGACTGGATTCACTTTCAACACAGTCTTAGGATCTAAATCCTCAACGTTTATAATCTCAGGTGTAACAGAATAATTTCCGTTGAATGGTGGAGGAACATAACCAATACCACTAGTTCCCTTCCCCTCTTTATTATTATTATTATGATAATGTTCTAATAAGAATGATGAATTTCCAAAGCTTTCTAACTTTCTATGCTATCTGATTACCTCTGCTTTAGAATCAGCTAGTTCCTTGTCTTTCTCAACAAGATCATTATTTCTTTTCTCAATTTCTGTAAAGGACATAACCAGGTGATATGCCTGCTCTTTGATCTTCAAAGTTAGAGAACTTATATCTCTCTTCAGTGATTCTATTCTCTCAATACACACATTCTCATTATCTTTTAATTTCTGATTTACCCTGTGCATCGATTTCATATCACAAATGAGGTTTACATTGTCATCCATAACCCTCATCATTTTATCCTTCACTGAAATACAGTTAGAACAAAAAGTTTCAGAGTTAGAAAGTACCACAGGTTTTACTTCTGAAGAAGATGCAGCAGGAGCCATGAATACGTCATCATTAGCTTCACCCATTTGATCAACAATGACAGGCTCTGTATCAATTTCTGATTCACTCAAATCATCTTCAACTGTCTGGAAGCTTACGTCAGTCATCATATCACTCTCGGTAGACTGATTACTTTCACCAGATCTAATACTCTCACTATCACTTAACTCGGTAGAAGAATCACAACAAGAAGAATATAAACTTTCCCTCAAAAATTTGAACAAGAAGAATTTTCCCGCCAAAATATTTTATATATTTTTTTTAATATCAAGCGAACTTAATAAGTTCGCCTGACAAAATTCACCTGAAACTGACCCGAGCGAACTTGACCCCAAGCGAACTTGACCTGAGCGAACTTGTTAAGTTCGCCTGATTAAGTTCGCCTAATCTGCACCAAGTGAACTTATTAAGTTCGCCTGCAACAGAATTACTAAGTTCGCCTGCATCAGCTGTTCAACCAAACACGAACCAAAAATTCCATAAATCATCATATCTTGCTGAATTGATGGAATTTGATTAAATTGAACTGTAGAAATGTGTAGGAACTGATTAGGAACGCTTCTATCAGATCAATTTTATCAAAAGAATCCAAAATCAATACAAAATGATCAAAAATCATCCATTTTTATCAAGAACACAAAAAAAGATGAAAAATCTTCAAAATCTCTGAAATTTGATGTTGATTGGACAAGAAAACACCACGAATCTTCTGCTAATCAAGAGCAAAAGCTCTGATACCACTTGTAGGTCCGCATGGCACTTCTACGGATCATTCTCGTGATAAGACGTGTCGTTAACTCGGAGTGCGGAATCTAACGAATCAACGATTGCATACACAAAAGACAATAGAGACAATCAAGTAAAAAGAACATTCATGCTTGTATTCCAATTCTCAATAGAGTTTATAGACTCAATCAGACCAAATCGTACAACTCTATTCTTTTTGTTATGTTTCAAAGACTCTGTAAACTCTATTTATAAACATCTGATCTGTATTAGGCGAACTTAACAAGTTCGCCTCTAACAGACTAAGCGAACTTAACAAGTTCGCCTTAGATAGACTAAGCGAACTTAACAAGTTCGCCTCTGTTAGACTAGGCAAACTTGACAAGTTCGCCTCTAGCAATACTTGTATAAACACTTAGAACATTATATACAAAAACATAAAGACATTAGATCTAAACTATTACAAAGCTTTTGTCATTACAAACTATGTCCTAACAGACTCCCCCTTGACAATAGTTTGATCTTCAGTCTTCAGTCTTTATGATGAGCTTTTCCAATTATCCGGTAGTCTGCTGCTTGCATGCACTCCATATCTTCTACATATCTCCAACACTCTCTTGTACTGCAATCCTTGTTCTTTCCATTCATCAGTGTACATGATCTCATTCTTTCTCAACGTCCTTTGATCATTCTTTGAAAAGTTAATAAGATTCATTGCGTCAAAGAAACACACAATGACCATATTGTCTTTATCTTCAATCCTTGCTTCACCAGTATTAACATCGACATACCACCATTTCATATTCCCAAGGAAATCTTGAGGAATCTTCTTCAATGGTATTTTGTGTACAGCACGTACTTGTTTGAATTTGTACTTCCAGGTCACTTTCCTAGTCTTTTGATCTATGTTCTTCACTATCTTTCCTTTTTGAGGCTTTATCCTTTCATACTTCCCCGAACCACCTTCTCTCTTGATCAGATTTGCAATCACATCAGCTAAACCAAACTTAGATCTATTAATAAGTGGCTTTGAAGCTAGACCATTCATTTCACACCTTGGCAAGTTATTGATATACTTGATCCTCGGCTTTAAGTACTGAACACCATCAGATCTTTTAATAACAAATAATTTTGTGTCATTGTCATAAAACCAACTTATGATTCTTCCTACACACCTCCCTTTATTCACATATTTTTCTTTTTTAGCAGGTTGTGCTTAAAACTTGGGTAGCACCTTCATCCAACTATTCACAACTTCTCTCCACTGTTCTCTAGTCATACTTGTATTTCTGTACATCACAGGTTCTTCATTCTCCTTTGGAGACTCAGTGTGAGTAGTATCAGCTTCAACATCTTTATTGGATTGAATGTTTTCATCATCAGTATCAATCTTAGAATCAACAGTATCTTAAGGGCAGTGTGATGTCTTCAAAAGAGTCCATAGAATCTGTTACTCCTTCATAAGTGAACTCAGGAATAACATCATCTTGGATGAAGTTATAAGGGACATTAAGACCATCACAGCCTTCATAAGTCACTTTATCTTGACCTTTCTCTATCTCTATCTCTATCTCCACTATCTCTCATTCTTCTATTTCATTATCCGACACATCATCTTCTATGTCATTGAATAATTCATCAATGTCATCAAGACATGCTATCTTTTCAGCTTCTTCCTCTTCAGAATCTGCAAAGAACTCTAATAATAAAATTTCTTCTTCATTAACTCCAGAAGTATCTTTGTTTCCTTCAATAGATTGTGATGTCGACTCCCCCTGAACTCTAGATATAGGATTAACGTCAGCGTATTGACGATCACCCTCAATATTACCAGAACGATCACTGTCTTAATCATCTTGTCTTTGAATAGACTCGGTGTGACATGTATCACGTATCCTTAACTCCCCCTGAGCGTCAAGACGCTCAACAAGTTTGGACACTAATGCCTGCATGGCAGCAATCTGCGTAGCTTGAGTCTGAATCACCAGCTGTCTTTGAGTATCAGTAGATACAAGAGTATCCACCTGAGTTTGTAAAGCAAGCACTTGTGATTCAAGGAAAGTAATCCTATCAGAATCAGAAGGCTTGGAAGGACCAGCCGAAGATTGAGGAACCGAAGGACTAGGAGTAGGAATAATCACAGGAGGAACATGAGTTAGAACAGGAGATGGATCTTTAGAACTTGGAGGTGTAACTAGTAAGGAAGCAACAAAAGTAGCATCCTCTACACCCTGTGAAGATTGAGCAGCAGCTATTGAAGCAGACATAAGCTTTTGAGTTTTAGGATCCAGATTGAAATCACTATCAGAACTCTCATCCACCAATGTTCTTTTTCCAAGTACTGATCCGGAAGGAAGATCTCGAACAGACTTACGTCTTTGTATCTTGGCTGTAGATTTAATACATTTACCAGCATTAGCCAATGGTATACTAGCCAACCTTTCATAATGATCTGAGTAAAAATATCTAGATTCATCAGATTCGGTTTCTTCAGAAATAGGTAAAATCGTATCACTAACTCGACTCATTATCTGTCACCGCATTCCCTCCAGCTTCATGAATGGGTGAGTTCACAGCGTCATCAACAAAATCATCCATATTCATCCCTAGATCCGGTTCATGTTCATGAACGACCTCTTCTGGAACAGGTTCATTAATAGGTATATCAACCTGGGCTTGTTGAATTGGAACTTGTTCTTGAATAGGAATTTGTTGTTATACAGGAACTTGTTGTTGTTGAACTAGTAGTGGTTGTTGAATAGGTTGTTGTTATTGTTGTTGAACATTCGGACCTTGCACTTGAGCTATCTCATCAGGATGAAACCAGTTGTCATTCGGTGGTTCAACATAATCAAGATTGATTAAGTGACCAAACAATGGAGCATTAACATGAATCAACGCTGCATTCTGCTGTTTCACCGTAGGGCAATAAGTAAAGATACGCTTGGACATCGGAGTCAAAGTTAATCAAATCGGATGCTGTGGGAGATCAGGAATAAGATTTTTCAGAATCATCTGGATAAAACGAGGATACATCAAAAATCCTTGACCTTCAGCAGGTGTGATGTGCATAACCATCTCCCGATAAACATAAAGTGCAAAATTGAACCGCTTGTTCAAAGTCAAAGCTACCATAGCAGCTTGAAGAGCACTCTTTAACCCATAAGTACCAGCTTTTCTAAGAGATAAACATTGGATAATCACGTGCATGAAATACCTCCAATCACCAACCAAACCACCCTTACGAGCTTGTGTATCATTAGGTCTTCCACGGTAACCCATCCTCTGAAAACATCCCATAATCAAAGTTCCAGGATATGACATAGGATCATCAGCAGCACCACCTAGACCAAGAGCAGCATGAATAGTTTCTTCCGATATTGCAATCTCCGTATTGTTTACATTTGCACGAAGAACATGAGGTTCTATGTCAGTATCTTGATGAACCGTGTCCCAAAATTTTTGAATATACACCAGACTAATGTATGGATCTACAGATAATGCGACACGAAGTCGTGAACGATTCAGAAATCCAATAATTCCTTGAAAGTTTACGGCCTCTGACATGTTAGGATCTAATAATGCCACCTGGTTATGTTTGTATTCGACACGACGAGCCATCTGAAAAGTATTTGGACAATAGACACATTAGACAAATAACAAAAACAAACAACAAGGAAAAAAAAATTGAAACAAAAGCAAAACAAAAAAATTTAACCAAAAAAATTTCAAAAAAAAAATTAACAAGTCCAAAACCCTTCTGACCCCTAGGCGAACTTAATAAGTTTGCTTAGTGTTGCAAGAGGCGAACTTATTAAGTTCGCCTAGACAAGTTCGCTTGAACAAGTTCGCCTGAACCTGTATGACGTTTCAAATACCAACCCAGAAATCAAATATCTTCAAATCGATTGGAAATCATGAAATAAGCATTGGAATCACATCGATTAGCACTAATGAATCAATATCAATGATCAATTGTATGATTTAAGTCAGAATAAACATCAATTTATGGCAAAACAGTCCCGTTCAAAATAGCGATGAAAACCGAACTGAAAAAGGTAATTTTCTCACGATTGAACGGATGAAATTCGATTAAAATACCTTAGGCAAGTTCGTATTTCAAATCCGAACAAGAATAAATCGGTAAACAACCCAACAATCACTGATTTTGAAAATTTCTTAAAAATTTCTACACACAGACAAGTTCGCTTGAAATTTGAAGAGGATGACTGATTAAGTTCGCCTGGACAAAAATCTTATACAGATTAAGTTCACTTATTTAGGCAAACTTGTTAAGTTCGTTTAACAAGCCCTAGGCGAACATAATAAGTTCGCTTCACCAACATCAGGCGAACATATTAAGTTTGCTTCACCAGAGTTAGGCGAACATAATGACTTCAACTTTTCCCTTGATCAAATTTTTTACCAACTTTCAACCCGTCACTTCTTGAACTTTCGTCAGCATCATGTATTCGATCCAATCCCGAACAATTTAATAAAAGCTTAGAATTTTCATGGAAAATAAAAAACAAAATATTTTTGCATTTTATCTATAAAAACGGAATCACATATTTTTGGATTTTTATCTGTACAAACTGAAATTACATATTTTTGAATGAACATCATGAGTAAGAAGATCATAGTATCTGAGTAGTTCATCACACATTTTAGCAATAACCAAGGGTAACCTATGATATGAAACAATCCAACTCATTATTGTGCGCTTTACATCTTTTTCATTTTTATACATTCTTTTCAGTATTTGAATAATATTTGAAATGATACGTGATAAATTTCAAAGTAAATGAGATCAGGTTATGAAATGCTCAATTATTCATACCTAATTTGTAATATAAAGCATGAATTCTTAGAGCTGATCAAACAGATCGTCAATTCTTGGAAGTGGATACTGGTTCTTAATCATGACTTTATTCAATTCCCGGTAATCTATGCACTTCCTCATCGATCCGTCTTTCTTCTTCACGAAAAGTACCGGAGCTCCCCATGGCGAGGAACTTGGTCTTATAAATCCTTTCTCTAATAACTCATCGAGTTGTTTCATTAATTCAGCCATCTCGGTGGGATCTAATCTGTATGGGGCTTTGGCTATCAGAGCCGTGTCTAGCACAAGTTTTATTTGAAACTCCACTTCCCGGTGTTCTAGGTAACTCTTCAGGAAAAACATTCGGATATTCGGAGATGATGGGTACATCCTTTAGTTCCCGCTTGGTGTCGCAGGTGGTTACAGATATGAGATAAGTGAGGCATAACTTCCGGAGATACTTCGTTGCTTTCATCATAGAGATCAAACCAACAGGGTTGGTTGACTCGTCTCCTTTAATCGTCACTACTTCTCCTGAACGTGTGCGAAGTTCAATGGCTTTTGAGTCTCAAAGGATATGGGCCTGGTTAGTTGCTAACCAATCTATTCCAAGGACTATATCAAAGCCAGCCAAATCCATTGGCAAAAGTTGTATGGGTATGACGTGTCCAGATAACGTAATTGAACAACCATTCAAAGATCTGGAGGCTTGGATCAGGTCTCCGTTCGCGGTTTCGATTTGGTAAGTTTTGTCAAGCTTAGCTAAGGGCTTATTAACTAGTTTATAAAACTTATAATCTATAAAACTTTGGGTCACCCCAGAGTCAAAAAGCACCTTAGCGTAAGCATTATTGAAAAGAAAAGTACCGTATATGACATCAGTCATTTTATCAGCCTCTTTTGCATTCAAATGGAATGCTCAGGCGTTTTTCTTGGCTTCAGCAGTAGGTTACCAGGGCCATAAGTAAATTTTAGTTTTGGGCATTCGCTCTTGTAGTTCCTGATCTTTCTACAGTTGTAGCAAGTAATACCCTTCCTTCATCGACAGTGGTCCGTTTGATAACCGGTGCTTCTGCAGTCAGGACATGTTGTTGGGGTATATTGCCGACATTTCCCCCGATGCTTCTTCTTGCAGATTTTGAAAACGGGAAAGCTAGATTGTCCCTCTTTTTAGGAAAAAGGTCGATTGTTCTTTTATGGTCAGGTTTGGTTATTTCCTTCTTTTTGTTTTCTTCCAATGTTTGGATCATTCCGTCCGTTAATTGGGCACCTAGATCCATGGCATCATCAATGGTTTTGGGTTTTGAGACCTTTACCATATCTCAGATTTCACTGACCAGTCCATAGATATATCTCTTGATGAGATTTGATTCAGGTGTAGCTAGATGTGGCACTAGCCGTGCATACTCTAGCAGTTTGGTCATGTAATCTTGATGGTTCGAGCCAATCATTCTTAGGTTCAGGCATTTTTGTTCTATTTGCTCTGCTTCATTGATAGGACATAATTTTCTCTTGACCCAGTCTTTAAATGAGTCCCAACTCATCTCATATTCCCTTTCTCTTCCTTTGGCAGATACAAGGGCGTTCCACCATTTAAGAGCGAAGTTCTTGAAGAGGTTAGAGGCATAGAGCACCTTGTCTTCTTCGGCACATTTACTTATGGCCAAGACTTATTCTGTCTTCTCTATCCATCGAAGTGTTGCTACTCCGCCTTCCTTTCCAAGGAAGTCATAGGGTTTACAAGCTTGGAAAGTCTTGTATGAGCAACCCACGTGTCTACTCTTTTTGTGACGCGGTTTGTAACTATCCGCAGAACTGTCATTTGAGTAGTAGTGTTCATTATTTCGGGTTCTCTTGGTTTTGGAACTTTGATGGGTATGAGTTTTTGAATGTTCCCTTCTCATGTAAATAGTGTGATTTGATTGGTTATGCTTAGAGTTATAAAGTGTATGCTCATTTTCTTTTCCTTTATTTTTGGCCTCGGCTTTGGCAGCCTGAGCCTTTTCAAATGCCTCTATCATTGTTGGAATTGCATCCTTCAAGAAAGGGTGACTCACTTGGAAGCCCAACTGCAAGCGGCCCTACACCCGGAAGACATTCCAGTATCTGACGATGAGGAGGAACCCTTTGAGGAAGAGCTCTTTGAGGAGGAGCCCTTCGAGGAGGAACCCTTAGAGGGGGAACCAGCTGAGGAAGAGCCAGTGGAGATTGATGATGCACAGTCATATGTCTCTTCTGATGACGAGGATATTTGAGGATCTTCCTATTCTATCTTCCTTTTCATGTTTGTTTTTGCTTATGTTATTTCCCTTTTCAAACCTAGATGGGTAAGGTTGTTCCCATCCAATAAAAGCATGAGAAGTTTAATATTTGAGTTATTTATTTTGTAGCCTTACAATTTATTTAATTTTCAAAATATTAGATGTTGTATTTCCTTACCCGTACCTGAATAATGTTTAATATGCGATATATTTCTCATTGTTTTCATTTGTGATTGTGAAGAAATATGTCTGGAAGAGGACGAGGAGGCCGTACCGGTGGTCGTGGTACCATCAATATGACGGCAGCAGAACTAGCAGCTTTGATAAACAATAGTGTGGCAGAGGCCCTAGCAGCACAGAATGCTGCAGGTAAATGCTTTCAACTATTGACTAGTAGTGTCAATCCCTTTTCCTAAGAATATCTTTCTAAACTCTATAATTCCAATTCAATTCGTATTTGTAAATCCAGGCCAGCAAAACCAGGAAAATCAGCAAAATCAACAGCCAGCCTGCACTTTCAAGGCATTCATGGACTGCAAGCCCCACACCTTTAGTGGAGCTGAAGGAGCAGTTGGATTACTTCACTGGTTTGAGAAGGTTGAATCAGTAATAGCCATGTGCAACTGCCCCGTGGCTAACCAAGTGAAATTTGCTGCTGGAACTTTAGAAGGCCCGGCCCTAACATGGTGGAATGCCCAAGTTCAAATGTTGGGACTAGCAATGGCAAATGGACTTTCGTGGGAGGAATTTAAGTCAACGATGAAAGAAGAATACTGCCCACGAGATGAAATTCAAAAGCTAGAGGGAGAGTTCTGGAACCTTAAGATGGAGGGTTCAGAAATTGAACTCTACACCACCCGTTCACACGAACTTGCTACCATGTGCCCACATATGGTGACTCCGGATTACAAACGGATTGAACTATACATTGGAGGTTTGGTACCTCAGATTCAAAGCATGGTGACCTCATCCAACCCTACCACCATCCAACAGACCATCAGACTTGCTCACAAATTGACCGATCAGGCAGTGACACAGGGAACTTTACCTCCAAGAGGTTCGGTTTCTAAACCCACCGACAACAATAAGCGCAAGTTCGACCATCACTCCCACTCACACAACCACTCAAATTCTAAAGGATCCCAATCCAATCAACCTCAGCACCAACAACAGCGAAAGTTTGAGCATGCTAGAAACTTTAATCAAACGACCTCATCAGGTCCGAATCAAGGGGAATATGCTGGGATGTACCCCAAGTGCAACAAATGCGGCTATCACCACACGGGCACTTGTGACCGACAACGTTGCCAGCGTTGTGGTAAAATGGGCCATGCTGCAAAGGACTGTAGAGTTGCACTCCCGAACAAACAACCATTTCAAGCACGGGGATTCACGAGGGGATGTTTTCAGTGCGGTAAAGAGAGGCACATTCAAAGGAACTGTCCTCAGTTGAAAAAGGGAGGAAATGGTAATGGCAGTGGTAGTGGTAACGGTAATAACCAGGGCAACAATGGTAACAACCCCAATCAAAACAACAATGGTGGGAATAACGGTAATAACGGTGGTAATGGAGGAAATGGGGCGAAAGGAAGAGCTTTTGTACTGGGATCCGGAGAGGCTCGCTACGATTATAACGTGGTCACCGGTAAATTTCTCTTAAATAATTACTTTGCTTCTGTCCTTTTTGACACTGGTGCTGATAGGAGTTTTATATCTAAGAAACTTAGTGATATGATAAAAGGAACTCCAACTCTGCTAGAAGCTAAGTATGTAATAGAGATAGCTGACGGCCAAATAATTGAAGCAACCCACATTCTTAAGGGTTGTAAGCTTGATCTAGCTAGCCATATTCTAGATATCGACCTTATGCCGGTCACACTTGGTAGTTTTGATGTAATCGTTGGAATGGATTGGTTGTCTAGAAACCAAGCGAAAATCATTTGTCATGAGAAAATCGTTCGCATACCCCTCCCGAGTGGAGAAATTCTTTTAGTTCAGGGCGAAAGAGTTGGTACTGTCATGGGCATTATATCCTTCATGAAAGCACAAAAATGTCTTCGGAAGGGGCATACAACCATTTTAGCCCTTGTTGCCGAATAGCCGTCAGAAGAAAAGAAGATCGAAGATATTCCCGTTGTGCGTGAATTTTTGGAAGTATTTCCCGAGGATCTGCCCGGTCTGCCACCACACCGTCAGGTTGAATTCCAAATTGACCTAGCACCCGGAGCAGCACCGATTGCTCGTGCACCTTATCGATTAGCACCCAGTGAATTGCAGGAACTGTATACTCAGTTGCAAGACTTATTGGATAAAGGCTTCATCCGACCTAGTTCATCACTGTGGGGAGCTCCGGTATTATTTGTCAAGAAGAAGGACGGTACGTTCCGTATGTGTATTGATTACCGGGAGTTGAACAAAGTTACAATCAAGAACCGCTACCCTTTACCTCGTATTGTTGACCTTTTTGATCAACTCCAAGGATCAAGTTTCTATTCCAAAATAGATCTTAGGTCCGGCTATCATCAGTTAAGAGTCCGAGAAGAAGACATCTCAAAAACTGCATTCAGGACAAGGTACGGCCATTACGAATTTATGGTCATGCCTTTCGGTCTAACCAACGCACCTGCGGTATTCATGGACCTCATGAACCGTGTGTGTAAGCCTTACCTTGACCAGTTTGTTATCGTTTTCATCGATGACATTCTTATTTATTCCAAGAACGAGGAAGAACATGAAGAACATCTGCGTCTAATTTTGGAACTACTTAAGCAAGAACAACTTTATGCTAAGTTTTCCAAATGTGAATTTTGGATTCGAGAGGTTCAATTTCTAGGGCATGTGGTAAATGAAAAAGGGATACATGTCGACCCATCCAAAATAGAAGCCATCAAGAATTGGGCAGCACCGACGACTCCGACTGAAGTGCGACAATTTTTAGGATTGGCTGGATATTACCGTCGTTTTATCGAAGGATTTTCAAAGATTGCGCAACCTCTCACCGCCCTAACTCAAAAAGGAAAAGCTTATAATTGGGGCGATAATCAAGAATAAGCTTTCCAGCATCTCAAACAGAAACTTTGCAGTGCACCTATTTTAGCTCTTCCGAAAGGAACCGATGACTTTGTGGTGTATTGTGATGCATCTATTCAAGGTCTGGGTTGTGTCTTAATGCAACGAGAAAAGGTAATCGCATACGCTTCACGTCAGTTAAAGGTTCACGAGAAAAACTACACCACTCATGACCTAGAGTTGGGAGCAGTAGTTTTTGCACTTAAGATATTGAGACATTACTTGTACGGTACCAAATGCACCATCTACACCGACCACAAGAGCCTCCAGCATATCTTCGAGCAGAAGGAGTTGAACATGTGACAACGTCGTTGGGTTGAACTTTTAAATGATTACGACTGTGCGATCCGGTATCATCCGGGTAAAGCTAACGTCGTGGCTGATGCACTAAGCCGAAAAGAAACGAAACCCAACTGAGTTCGAGCGTTGCAACTCACTATTCACCCTAGATTGCCTGACAGAATCTGTAGTGCTCAACTTGAAGCCTTGAAAGAAGATAACCTACCGTTAGAAGGTACACGTGGCATGGAAGCACAACTTGAAGTAAAATCTGACGAAATTCGTTACTTTGTCGAACGAATATGGGTTCCAGTGTTCGGAAATTTAAGGGAACTAATCATGGATGAAGCTCATAAATCTCGTTACTCCATTCATCCGGGTTCCGATAAAATGTACCATGATCTAAAAGTACTATATTGGTGGCCAAAGATGAAGGCCGATATAGCCACTTATGTTAGTAAGTGTCTGACCTGCGCGAAGGTCAAAGTTGAATACCAAAAACCGTCCGGTCTCCTACAACAACCTGAAATTCCCATGTGGAAATGGGAACAAATATCCATGGACTTCATTACCAAATTACCCCGAACCCCTACCGGATATGATACTATATGGGTGATTGTGGATCGCCTAACAAAATCTGCTCACTTTCTAGCAATCAAAGAAACTGACAAAATGGATAAACTCACTCGAGTATACTTGAAAGAAGTGGTCTCTCGGCACAGAGTGCCAATCTCTATTATTTCGGATCATGATGCACGATTCACTTCCCGTTTCTGGCAATCATTGCATAAAGCATTAGGCACGCGTCTAGATATGAGCACATCATTCCATCCTCAAACTGATGGCCAAACTGAACGTACTATCCAAACTATGGAGGACATGCTACGAGCTTGTGTGATCGATTTCGGTAACACTTGGGAGTCTCACCTACCATTGGTGGAGTTCTCCTACAACAACAGTTATCACACTAGCATCAAGGCAGCTCCATTTGAAGCACTTTATGGACGGAAATGCCGTTCTCCCATTTGTTGGACCGAGGTTGGGGATAGCCAACTCACAGGTCCTGAACTTGTATTTGAAACTTCCGAAAAGATCGTTCAAATTAGAAACCGTATGGCGGCAGCTCGTGATCGTCAAAAGAGCTATGCTGACAAGCGTCGTAAACCTTTGGAATTTCAAATAGGTGACATGGTTTTACTCAAAGTATCACCTTGGAAAGGTGTCATTCGTTTAGGGAAACGAGGAAAACTGAATCCTCGTTATGTTGGACCTTTCAAAATATTGAAGAGAATCGGACCAGTCGCGTATCAACTGGACCTACCTGAAAGACTTAGTGGTGTACACAACGTCTTTCACGTCTCAAATTTAAAGAAATGCCTAACTGATGAATCACTCGCAGTTCCTCTGGAGGAACTACATGTTGATGAACAGTTACGTTTCATCGAAGAACCTGTGGAAATTATGGATAGGGAAGTTAAAACGTTAAAGCACAGTAAGATCCCTATTGTTCGAGTCCGTTGGAACTCGAAACGCGGACCGGAATTCACGTGGGAGCGCGAGGATCAGATGATGCGCAAATATCCTAATCTATTCAAGCACTCCATGTCAAATCTTTAAGGTATTATTTTAAATTTTCGGGACGAAAATTCTTTTAACTAGGGGATGATGTGATACCCGGGAAAAAAATTTTTTATTTTAATTTTCGGGACGAAAATTCTTTTAACTAGGGGATGATGTGACAACCCGACTTTTTTTAGGTTAATTCTGTTAACTATTCTGTTAAGTTTCTTATTAAAAACTTAACCCCGTTAGTCAAATCTAACCCCGAGGCTTAATTCGGTCACAGTATCAATTCAAAACTTCAGGGACTAGTTGAGTGAATCTACCAAGCCAAATAAATTGACCCACCAAAGTCAATTTTATCAAAATTACTCCTGTTGACTTTTGGAAGTCAACATTGGGATCCTTTGATTTCCAATTCGCGAATTATATCCCGAAATCCGTTGGAATTAGAACCGTTCGTGCATGATAATGATCATAACGATCATAATTGATCCATTAAACACCTCCAATTTAATCGAATTAACACTAATAATGAGAATTAAACAAGTAACCGTCGACCCTATGTCTTACTCAATCGAATTCGACTGTAATCAGTTACCAATTTGCAAACCAACACACTGCACACCTAAATCGAGTCTCTCTGAAACCTTTGCACTCGTCAAATTGATCGGATTCATAGCAAGAGCCGTCGGGAATCGAACTAGTCATCGTCGGACCTGTTTTAGTTGATCTCCACCGTCCCGACACCAATTCAGGTAACTAGATACATCATCAGCTTCGCTTTAATCTCTGAAATGAAAGCCCTAACACAATTAGGGCTCACATTATCAATTCGATCGAGTTCTTGATCCTAGGGTTCATCATCTGACTGATTTAGTCGAGCCTTAATCTAGACCCAATGAAAATGAAATTAACCTATGCAGAAAGATTCGCAACACCTTTTCTACTGAAAGCCCTTTGCCAATTTCAAATTTTAATATAAAAATCTCTGTAACCCGTAATTAGGGTTCATGTGAACTCTATCTGTCGAATTCAATTCTAAACCGTTTTTAAATCAAATTAACCTACTCCATTAGGTTCGCAATCGTCTGTAGAGTGAAAGCCCTATGAAACAACGGGCTTCCACTATCGAATTGATCATGAACCCGTAATTAGGGTTCATATGCGTTCTAATTTGGGGTTTTCGATCTTAGACTGAAAAGAAACGAAATTAAATTACTTCATCAGTTTCGTATCTATCCGATTAACAAAAGCCCTATAGTTTTAACCATCTTAATCATCGAAATACTTCTAATCGATTCAAAGTTTTCTAAATAAAGTTTCGATCTGTTTTTGACAAATTAGACAACCAAATCTTAACCGATTTCAAAATTGATGACATGCTCGGATTCGTAATCCTCTGAGCATCAAAACTTGTTTCTGTTTCACTCAAACCATCGCCCGAATCGAGGGATATTGACCGGTTTCGATCGCGGGTCTTTAAGGGAGGAAAACCACATAGAGCCTGATGTTAAAACCATTCCAACCCGGTATCCTTCGCGATACCCTAGCGGGCGGAGATGGTTAAGGCTGTGTGCGGGTGTGGGAGAGACCCGGGTTCAAGTCCGGGCTCCCACAATTATTTTTAAACATTTTTCTGTTAATATTTAATTAATAAAAATCAAACCTTTTAATATTATATTATTATATAAATGGGTTTTAACCCGAAAACAACCCGTAGGCTCGGGTTTGAATTATTAACTTATTATTATATATTATACCCACTTTTATAAATAATTTAGTGTTATTATCCCCAAGTGAAAATAATATGTTTATATTATTTTTAAACCGTGAATTCATATAAAATAATATGTTTATATTATTTTCAAACCGTGACCCGTATTATTAAATAATATATATTTATATTATTTCAAATCAATTTATAACATCGTGTGTCGATTGAGACTAAATAATAATATAATTGGTTATACTATTTACTCGTATACATATATTATTATTTTCTTAATTTTTGTGAATGACAAAACACCCGGTTATAATTATTATTAGTCGTGTCATTCGTCGCGTAAAGTAATTCCTAACTCCGTGGACACTTTCGTCCACTCTTGAATATTAGAGCGTTTCTTTAGGACGCTTCTCAATCCGTGTCATTGTCACATTTCCTATTTTCCTTTATCCCTAATTTTATGTGTTTATAATTTTAGGGAATTCGTAAGTCTTTTGAGACTTACACACTTGGTTCCAACTTTTCCTTTGTGTGATTCAAATCCTTACTCAAGCTCAGGTGAGTTTTCACGGCCCCTTTTTACTGCTTTTAAACTGGGGGAGAAAACATGATACAACTCTTTTGATTTTTGTACATCATTTTATATCAATTGTTATGACTATGCGTAAACTCTATCATGAAAGTCCTCACATCGAACCGTTTAAATATGAATATAGCGAGGTATGTTGGGTAGTACTACTGGGTTTGACAAACCTCACCCGCGTTAGTCGCGCTAACACGATTGGATATCGAACGGGTGCAATATTGACCTAAACGTGCACCGTGGTTGATAGACCTGGTGGGAGGCAATACAAACAGTCAGTTTACGGTTGCGAGCGTAATAGCAAACAATGAACATGGGTTAGCTACTCATTTGGTATTTATGTTGATTGTACAATAAATCTCGTAAACGTTTATTTATATATTGAAACCTGTGAACTCACCAACCTCGTGTTGACACTTTTTCTTACATGTTTTCTCAGGACGCTAAGCTAAGACACAGGTGCACGTTAGGGCATGCATGGGATTCAACTACTTTGCTTTGTGTCTATTTATGTTGATTGAATTATTTTAATGTACTTTGTTTGGTTGAACGTTTGGACTTTTGGACTTTGGTTTTGGGCGCGGGTATTTTGCGCATTTACTTTCTTTACGCTTCCGCATTGATACTCTGATTTAAAAGGATATTTTCATTTGAGTCCCATGTAGAGTCGTTCAATGTAACTAATGTCTGAGATCCTGGTTTGTCACTTCCCAAACGGTAATACTCCGTTAGTGGAATTTGGGGGTGTGACACCTTGAGGGATTGGGATATGGAGGAAGGAGTACCTCCTATTACTGAGATCGGAGAGCTTCACATGGACCACACATCTTACCGATTACCGGGGAGCCGATCGAGCATATAATCCCGACTCTGGTAGCCCGATGCAACCCGTACGATAGACTGCTAGGGAATCTGCGATGGGAGCAGAAGAAGGTACGCGGCAACCTGAAGCAAGTGAAAGACCTTAAGGAAAAGGTTATGTCACTAGAAGGTCTAGGGGAAGAGACTAAGAAGAGGATTGAGCAATTACCTGCACGAGTGTACGAGACCGCACTACAGATGCTACAGGAGCAGATGTCCCTACTGACGGAGGATTGCCAACGGGAGTCTACCAGGATCACCATTTTATCTTACCGAGTAGCTGAGACTGAGAGGCACTTGAGCCTTGAGATACAAAGGACCACCGTGGCGGAGCTGAGACCTACACTTGCTACCAAAAAATCCGTTGATAAGCTAGAGGGTAGTTGTCGCTGTTGCAGCCCTCCCAAACAATCAGAATGCCAGATGTATAGAATGTAACAATGATTTTGTTATTATGAGACAGTCATACTTGCAAAACCTATCAAACATTCAGATTTCAATTCAGGAAAAGGACAAAATACCCCAGTATGCACCTACAAGCTTTTCCTTGATTGTAAACCGCTCTCTTTCAATGGGCGGGCTGGAGCAGTTAACTTGGTATGATGGATTGGGAAAGTAGAGTCTACTTTCGAGATGTGCAACTGTCCAGAAACTTCAAAGGTGAAATTCGCTACTGGAACTTTTGAGGGACAAGCCTTCACCTGGTGGAAATCCAATGTCCAAGCGATGAGCTTGGAAGCAGCAAATGTTATGCCATGGACAGACTTCAAGAAGCTGTTAAGGGATGAGTACTGTACACGAAATGAGATCCAGGATCTTAAGGAAAAGTTTTGGAACCTGAAAATGAATGGACCAGATGTGGTGGATTTCACGTCAAAATTTCATGATTTGGCAGGATTGTGTCCTCATTATTGTAACACATGAAGAGAAGAGTATTGAGCGTTATCTGTGGGGACACAACTTGATGTCCCAGGGAATGGCATCATCTTCTGAACCTACAACAATCCAGCAAGCAATCCGATTAGCACACAACCTGACGTCCTAGGCCATTCGTCAGGGACTATTTGATAAACCTGCTGATAACAAGAGAAAGTGTGAAGGTAGTTCTTCAAGTTCATTTAATCCGCCACCACCACAGAAAAGGAAAGAAACTACCTGAGCCTACACCATAGGTCAAGTTGACAATAAGCCCAGGAGAGCTTACACGGGAACCCTACCAAGGTGCAATCGATGCAACTTTCACCACAACGGCACTTGTGAGGAAGCAAGATGCCAAAAGTGCAAAAGGATTGGCCATTCGGCCAAGGATTGTAGAATGAGAGGACCAATCCAAAAACTGTAGCAACCTATGCTTGTTACACTTGTGGGCATAATGGACATTTTTCAAAGGGTTGCCCAAAGAACAGGAAGCCAGGAAATAACAACAACAACCCAAAGGGCGGGCTTTTGTGATTGGAGCAGGAGAAGCCAAACAGAACCCCGACACCATCACGGGTACGTTCCTTCTAAACAACCATTATGCATATATGTTATTTGATATTGGTGCTGAAAAAAGCTTCGTGTCTAACGAATTTAGTCCATTACTTGGTATCGAACCTACCATTTTAGATAATGAGTATACCGTAGAACTAGCTGACGGTAAATTAATCAAAACCAACCATATTGTTCTGAACTGTGTCCTAGAATTAGCGAATCGTTCCTTCGAATTAGATCTGTAACCCGTTAAACTAGGGAGTTTTGACGTGATTATCGGTATGGACTAGATGTCCAAGAATGAAACGAAGATTGTATGCCATGAGAAGATTATCAGATTACCCTACTAGATGGAGAAACACTTGCAATACAAGGAGAAAAGAGCGATATTCCTCTTAATATAATCTCATGTATGAAAGCCCAGAAGTATCTACGGAAAGGATACTATGCCATCTTAGCACATGTAACGGAGAACCGGACAGAAGAAAGGAAGGTCGAGGACATACCAGTTGTACGTGACTTTCCTGAAGTATTCCTTGAACACTTACCGGGACTCCCACCGCAGCGACAAGTCGAATTCCGAATCGAACTTACCCCAGGAACTACTCCGATAGCGCGGTCACCATACCGATTGGTGCCGTCAGAAATGCAGGGGTTATCGAACCAACTACAGGAGTTGCTAGATAAAGGATTTATCCGACCAAATCATTCGCCTTGGGGAGCACCTGTCTTATTTCTAAAAAAGAAAGACGGATCATTTCATATATGCATCGACTACAGGGAATTGAACAAAGTAACCATCAGGAACCGATACCCTCTACCTAGAATAGATGATTTGTTTGACCAACTACAAGGATCGAGTTACTACTCCAAGATCGATTTCCGGTCACGGTAACACCAGCTGAGAATCCAAGAGGAGGACATACACAAGACAACATTCCCAACTCGATATGGACAATATGAGTTTTTGGTTATGCCATTTGGTTTGACCAATGCACCCGCAGTATTTATGGATTTTATGAACCGTGTGTGCAAACCCTACCTAGACAAGTTTGTTATTGTGTTCATTTATGACATCTTGATCTATTCTTGCAGCGAGGAGGAACACGTTGAACATTTAAGACTCGTTCTAGAATTATTGAAAACCGAGAAGCTGTACGCTAAGTTCTCAAAGTGCGACTTCTAGATCCGAGAAGTGCATTTCCTAGGTCACACGGTAAACGAGATGGGCTTACACGTTGACCCAACCAAGATTGAAGAAATAAGAAACTGGCGAACACCCAAAACCGTAACCGAAATACAACAATTTTTGGGACTTGCCGGATTTTATAGAAGGTTTATCGAAAACTTTTCAAAGATTGCAAAACCATTGACTGCTTTGACGCAGAAAGACGTGAAGTATGATTGGAATGAAAGACCTGAAGAAGCATTTCAGTTACTCAAGCAAAAACTTTGTAGCGTACTGATCTTAGCACTACCTGAAGGAAACCACGACTTCGTAGTCTATTGCGATGCGTCATACCAAGGACTCGGTTGGGTACTGATGCAAAGAGAGAAGGTTATCGCATATGCTTCACGACAACTCAAAGTGCACTAAAAGAACTACACCACCCATGACTTGGAATTGGGAGCTGTGGTTTTTGCACTCAAAATCTGGATACACTACCTCTATCGTACCAAATATACGATTTTAACCGACCACAAAAGTCTCCAACACATCTTTGATCAATGGAGTTGAACATGCGACACCGCAGATGGGTCGAATTGCTTAATTATTACGACTGCGCAATCTGCTACCATCCAGGAAAGGCAAACGTAGTTGTTGATGCCCTAAGTAGGAAAGAACAACTCAAACCACGTCGAGTGCAAGCATTAACCTTGAAAATCCACATGAATCTACATATCCAGATACGTGACGCTCAACTCGAGGTACTCAAGGAGCAAAATTTGGAAAATGAAGGCATATGAGGCATGGAGAAACTGTTTGAGATCAAATCCGATGATGTGTGTTACTACATGGATCGGATATAGGTACCGAACCATGGGAACTCAAGAGACTTAGTGATGGATGAGGCACATAAGTGGAGGTATTCAATTGACCCTGGTTTTGACAAGATGTACCAAGACCTCAAGACAAACTACTGGTGGCCAAACATGAAAGCCTAGATTGCCACATATGTCCGAAAATGTCTAACCTGCGCCAAGGTTAAGACGGAATACTAGAAACCATCAGGGTTACTACAACAGCCGGAAATTCCATAATGGAAGTGGGAACAAATTTCAATGGACTTCGTCACAAAGTTACCCAAAACTCCGAGCGGATACGACACCATCTGGGTGATCGTTGACTGTTTAACCAAATCCGCACATGTAACACCCAAATTTTCAAAGAAATATAAGTATAAGGGTTGAAATGGTCATTTGATAAACCCTAGGGGGGTTAAAATGACATTATGTTAAAGTACAAGGGGTTGTAATGCAATTGATTCAATGTTCAGGGGCTGAAAATGAAAATTTTTAAAGATAGATAGGTGGCGGACCGCCACCAAAGGGATAACGGTCCGCTACGTATGGAGCAAGGGATTATACAGGAGAAGCCACGTGTTGTAGGTCCTCATGGCACTTCTACAGATCGTTCTCGTGATAAGACGTGTCGTTAACTCGAAGTGCGGAACCAACGAATCAACGATTGCATACACAAAAGACAATATAGACAATCAAGCAAATAACATTCACACTTGTATTCCACTTCTCAATAGAGTTTACAGACTCAATCGTTTAACTCTACTCTAGTTCTGATCGATCACATCTTACAAACTGACTCTGTAAACATCTATATATAGACATCTGACCTGCATTAGGCGAACTTGTTAACAGACTAAGCGAACTTATTAAGTTCACCTCAGATAGACTAAAGCGAACTTAACAAGTTCGCCTCTGTTAGACTAGGCGAACATAACAAGTTCGCCTCTAGCATAACTTGCATAAAACACTTAGAACATTATACATAACAAAAACACAAAGACATTAGATCTAAAATATTACAAAGCTTTTGTCATTACAAACTATGTCCTAACAGACTCCCCCCTTGACAATAGCTTGATCTTCAGTCTTCTGTGTTTATAATGAGCTCTTCCAATTATCCGGTAATCTGCTGCCTGCATGCACTCCATATCTTCTACATATCTCCAACACTCTCTTGTACTGCAATCCTTGTTCTTTCCATTCAGCAGTGACATGATTTCATTCTTTCTCAATATTCTCTGTTCTTTCTTTGAAAAATTGATAAGATTCATTGTGTTATAGAAACATACAATGACCTTATTATCTTTGTCTTCAATCCTTGCTTCACCAGTATTAACATCGACATACCACCATTTCATATTCCCAAGGAAATCTTGAGGAATCTTCTTCAATGGTATCCTGTGTACAGCACGTACTGGTTTGAATTTGTACTTCCAGGTCACTTTCCCAGTCTTTTGATCTATGTTCTTCACTCTCTTTCCTTTTTGAGGCTTTAGCCTTTCGTACTTACCCGAACCACCTTCTCTCTTGATCAGATTTGCAATCACATCAGCTAAACCAATCTTGGATCTATTAATAAGTGGCTTTGAAGCTAGACCATTCATTTCACACCTTGGCAAGGTATTGAAATACTTGATTGTAGGTCCCTCGGGTGTGGCGGATCATCACATGCAAGTGGGTATACTAGTCGGACCGGGTGCGGAATGCCCGTGACTAGGCGAAGAGTCTAGCTAAACAAAGTAAACCGACAAGAGAAAACACTTTAAACGTTCTTTGTATTATAAACACTTGAAGGTTACAGAGAAAAGCACTTAGATTACAATCTGTGTATTTGCTATATTTTCTGCGTACTTAACTTCTGTCAACCTATCCTATTTATACCTGACCTGATGCCTGCGCACTTAACAAGTGCGCAGGGCAAATTGCTCTTGCGTACTTAACAAGTACGCAAAGGTATTCTTGCGTACTTGCTAAGTACGCAGGAGCTTTCTCCTGCGCACATGTAAGTGCACAAAACACTTAGAAAGAAATGCAACATTCAATATGTAAAAGTAAATACAACTCAATAAATTAATACATAAAGACTCTTACATACAAAGACAACTACAGACATGAAAATACAAACTAAGACTTTATCCAGAGTGTTGTCACAGGAAAGTGCTTCAACAAACTCCCCCTTGACAACAGCTGGGGATCTTCATCGTCTTCAGTTTTGAATCTTCTGTCTTCAATCTTCAGTCTTCACTGCTGTCCATCTTTAGCTTCCATCTTCTTTTTGTATTCAAGGCAGAACTTGATCACCTTGTCATATTTAGAAGCAAGGATTTTTGTCCATTCGTCCGTGTAGACACAATACCTATCAGCTAGTACCTCCAGATCTTTCACAGAAAAGTTGATGAAGCAGACTTCATCAAATACTCCGATCAGTTCTTTTGGCACTATGTTCCCACTCTCGGAACGTCCCTTTCCCATGATCATAGCCTCTCCCGTTTTTGGATCTACGTACCAGTACCACATGTCACAAAGAATATCCTGAGAAAACTTGCTTAGGGGAATCTTAGTTTCACATCGCACTGGCTTGTATACCAATTTCTTTAAGTGCTTCTTATTCACAGGATGCACATCGTGCTTATCCTTGACTCTCTTGGGCACCTGAGCCTTGAACATTTCAATGTTCCCAGATCTTGCTTCACGCTGCAGAACCACCCACTAACCCATCGCTACTGCATGATTACACTTACCCAGTAGCTCTCGGTTTGCTAGGTTCACAAGGTCGTATTTGGGCAAGGAGCTGAACGCTTCACTGGTGGGTTTCAAGTTTTGAACCCCCCAGATCTTTTGATAGTGAACAGCTGCTTGTCCTCCTCGAACCTTACAGCTATGAATGCTTTCCCTTCTTTGTCTTTGTACAGCAGCGTCAGAGTCAGAATTTGGCTCATATTCACTGCTTGAGCTTTGTCGCTTCCTTTTGGAGGACGACTCAGGTAGGGTTATCTGTGCCGATCTCCTAGGGTGTGCCTGTGATGGTGTGTCATTGGAATCAGAAGAATCTGATTCTGTTGCTTCTGAATCGGATTCCTCAGCACTACCATTACCGCCTTCGTCGTCTCCATCCTCAGACGAGCCATCATCACTATCATTCTCCTCATCGTGTTGTTCCTGTTGTTCATCGGAATGTTCACTCAGTTCAGGTTCCAAGTCGTGGTTGTACCATATCCAGTCTTCAGGTGCCACATATGCTTCATTTAGAAGGTGGCCAAAGAGTTCTGTGTGCACAGGGGTAGGTTCTACACTGCCTGGCTTCAGAAATTGAGCAAATACTCTTTTGTCCACCCGCTTGACTTGCAGTCTCTCCCCTATAGCAGGAAGGTTTGGCAACGTCATTGATCAAGAGTTGCACAAACCTAGGGTACAATAAGAATCTAAACTTCTCCGCTGTGTTGATCTGGTCATTGATTGCTTTGACGATGTAGCGCGAGAAGTTGTAGCCCCTATTAAGAGACAAGCCCACCATGGCTGCTGCAAGGTCATGACCCATGGCATCTTTACCAACTTTCCTTGACTAGATGTTATCCCATTCTTTGTCTCCAACAGCCATCCACAAAGTAGTCTGGATAGGCTGTCGGGTCGGTCGCGAGGTCTCTGAACTGCAGGACCCTTCTTATAGTATCTTCAGAGAAGGCAATAGCCTGACCTGCAACGGTAGCCCTAATGACATTGGGCGATACCGTGCAGTTGTGCTCCGCGCGTCTCCCAGAATTGTTCCAAGTAAGGTCTTGACACGGTCGGGTCAGCTAAGATAGCATAGCTGACTCTTGAGCGGTTCAAGAAGTCAACTATCTCCCTATATTGCAATGTTGCACCTTTCCATTCGGGTTGAGTGTTCGCTAACAGGTTGAATTCGTTAGTAAATGCCCGAGCCATAATCTGCAAAATCACACAGAAAGCATAATCAGAACAACACGTATCATCGGAAATGAACAAACATGACACGGTATAGTAGTTACTCTTTGAACAGAAATTTCAGACTTAGAAAATTTCCTAAGTGTTGGTGCTGCGCACTTAGCAAGTGCGCAAATTTTTCTTCTTGCGTAAGTACGCAAGAACTACCTCTTGCGTACTTGCTAAGTGCGCAAGAACAACACTTAAGAAAAATTCTAGAAAGTTTTAGAATTTGATTGATCGTTCAAATAGCGGGTCGAATAGGTCACCACTAGGTCGGAATCAATGATTTTAACCTATGGGACCAGTATCAACACCACAATCTACCTAACCAGGACCAATTTTGACCTAAAACGGCCCTCGACCCACTGCCGATTCAACTTCAACCGACGGATCAAAATCAAGGACCAAATGGGATGATTATGAGTCGATTAAGTTTTCTAATCCGGATTAGTGATAAGAAATTACCCAAACAATCCCAAATTTACCCAAAAATCAAGAATAACCCAAAAAATTTGTAAGTCGACAATCGGTCCATAAGTCACTAAATTGCGGATGAATTTAGCCTAGAATCTCACCAAGTCGATGAAATGAGATGATGAAACAATAGACGGGACGAAAAGATGGTTTAGGAACACTCGGTTTTGAGTAAAAATTTGCAGAGGGAAACTATCGGTTTGAATGTGATGAAACTGAGAAAAGTTTCTAAGTCCCACTTTTATACCCAACCACAATCAGTCGTGCGTACTTGTTAAGTGCGCACGAGTTAACTCTTGCGTACTTACAAGTGCGCAAGCTTTAACTCTTGCGTACTTGTTAAGTACGCAAGGCTTACTTCGTGCGAACTTGACATGTACGCACAACCCTTAAGTGCGCAAATTTTAAACTCAGAATTTATGAAGTATTTCAAGTCAAATAACCAACAAGATAAAAAATATTCAATCACGAGGTTTCAAATACAATTCAGGAAGGTTAAACACAAATACTTTTGGCTTTTCTGAATAAAATTGAACTATGCATAAACTTAAAATATTTTTGATCTTTTCTCATAGAAATATACAAGTATTCACACAAACTATTTTGAACAAAGACACGAGCAGAGGATCATATCAGGCTATCTTTTAGCAAAAACGATACAAAATAAACATCAAAGAATATGGGATCATGTCATGGATTACTATTTATTCATACGTAATAAGCACATAAACAAGTAATTCAAGTTGACAATATTATAAGATTTGAAACTATAAGCATCTTTGTATCACATTCTTGTGTATTAAGGTATTAATTATAAGATATACAACATGTACTCCACTGATATATGCTATACTAATGTAAATTGCATTATCTCAAGGCATCTAAGATTTTCTCAATGATTTTCTAAATCTTCAGAATGAAGTTACATCTATTAGCACAGGAAAAAATCAAGCAGAATCCATAAGGATTATCAGGAATCATAAGATTCAGAATCAAGTGATTCATATGTCTTGGTTTCATATGATTTTCTTCATTGAATATCGGAATGATGATTCAGGATAATATATATGGTGATTGAATAAGGTAAGGGGATCCAATTTTTATCTGGATTTGATTTCAATGAATCAGGAGAGACATGTCTTGATTCAATCTCTCATTGCATACTTGTGAGTATGGGCAGTGAGATGAATCGCATTAATTGTGCTAACGACATAACCCGAAACTGACCTCAAAAGAAAATTATTGCCAAAATTTAACATCCTATATCTGATAATGATCTTTTCTATTCTTTTACGCACACACACTTGCAAACATGGGTTCAAATCACAGTTGTAATTTAGATTTAGTTTCCACACTACTAGTGATTCAAAGACGCATACAGCCTACTGACAATTTAAATTACTTGTAAATAAGCAGATTAAAAACATAATAAGTTAAACAATTAAGTAAGCATGATGCAATCATTTCCCATATGAGCAGTCTATGACGTTTAGATCATTTCTGATATACTATCATTTCCTCTTTTCTCAAGTTAACTTTGAAATTTTCTCCATTTTCTATTTTTTTTTGTTTTTGTAAAATATTTTGAAACTTAAAAGAACTATACAGAAAATTTAAAAGGAAATAAAGTTTTTCTAGGTCCCTCGGGTGTGGCGGATCGTCACATGCAAGTGGGTATACTAGTCGGACCGGGTGTGTAATGCCCATGACTAGGCGAAGAGTCTAGCTAAACAAAGTAAACCGACAAGAGAAAACACTTTAAACGTTCTTTGTATTATAAACACTTGAAGGTTACAGAGAAAAGCACTGAAATTACAATTTGCGTATTTGCTATATTGTCTGCGTACTTAACTTCTATGAATTGCATTGAATTAAGAAAATTAAATTTTCACTCAGGATTGAACATTCCTATCAAGTTGACAAGATGCTCAAAACGGGATCGATCAAATGCCTTTGTGAAAAGGTCAGCAAGATTGTCATCCGTGTGAACTTTTACAAGTTCAATTAAATGCATTTCAGCACAATCACGGATGAAATGAACGCGAATCTCTATATGTTTAGTTTTGGAATGTTTCACCGGGTTATTTGTGATGGACATTGTGGCATTGTTGTCAATGACTAAAGGAGTTCCAGTGAAGTTTAAGCCGTAGTCTCTCAACTGCTGCTGAATCCACAATATCTGAGAACAACCGCTCGCTGCAGCAATGTATTCTGCTTAACAAGTTGAGACAGAAACCGTTGACTGCTTCTTACACTGCCAGGAGACCAGTCTGTCTCCTAAGAATTGACATCCACCAGAAGTTGACTTTCTGTCAAGGTTACAACCGCCATAATCTGAATCAGTGTAGGCTTTGAAGTCGAATGACTGCTGCTTAGAGTACCAAAGATCTAATCGGGGTTTCCCTTTCAGGTATCTGAAAATTCTCTTCACGGCTATCATATGTGACTCCTTTGGTTGAGACTGAACCTTGAGCACAAGCACACAACAAACATTATATCGGGTCTTGAAGCTGTGAGATACATAAGTGATCCGATCATCCCACGGTACAATCTGCTGTCTACATCCTTTCCATCTTTGTCAGGATGCAAACCATGATTGACTAGGATAGGTGTGCCATAAGTACTGCTAGCATTCATCTTGTATTTTGACAATATGTCCTGCACATACTTGGCTTGATGTAGATAAATGCCATCCTCTCTTTGACTGACTTGCAGACCCAGGAAGAACGACAATTCACCCATATTACTCATTTCAAACTTGGACTTCATCACCTTCTCGAATTCTCTACACATCCCTTCATTGGTAGATCCAAATATAATGTCGTCGACGTATACTTGTACAAGAAGAATGTCAGCTCCTGCTGTCCTAATGAAGAGAGTCGAGTCAATCTGTCCACGGTCGAAACCATTAGACAGTAAATGCTTAGATAATGTCTCATACCATGCCTGCGGTTCTTGATGAAGACCATAAAGTGCTTTGTCAAGCTTATACACTTTATTAATATTATGCGGATCTTCAAAACCGGGAGGTTGAGTGACATAGACCTCTTCATGAACTTTACCATAAAGGAAAGCACTCTTCACATCAAGTTGATAGACCTTGAAGCCGACATATGTGGCATAAGCCAAGAACAGTCTAATAGCCTCAATTCTAGCAACTGGGGCATATACTTCCGTGTAATCCAAGCCCTCTTGTTGATAAAAACCCTGAACAACCAATCTTGCTTTGTTCTTCACAACCACATGACGATCATCCGTCTTGCATTTGAACACCCATCTGTTTCCAATTGGTTGAAAGCCCTTTGGCAAGTCAACCAAATCCCACACGTGCAACATTTGGAATTGAGACAGTTCATCTTGCATCGCCTCAATCCAACAGTTGTCAGTGAGAGTCTCCTTCACATTCTTCGGCTCTAACTGGGACACGAATGCAGCATGCAGAAATGTTTCCATGACACCAGTGTCAAATATCTCTGTGTAAAGATTGGTGTTCTCAGTGATGGTTCGATGACGAGTCTGAACACCTGCATAAGGATCACCAATAATGTTGTCGATTGGATGATTCCTATGCACTCTCGTCTCCGGTACAATCGGTTCCTGAATTTCTGGATCTATATTCGTGCTTAACTCCCCCATTTCCTGTGTTCCAGAGAAAAAAGATTCAATGTTAATTGGATCAGCTGGAGCTTCATTTCCTACAGTTGTGTTAGGATTGGCTTGAGCGTCATCTCCAACAACAAGAACATCTTCACTGTCATCACTGTCATGAGTTCTAGATGCAGATGCAGCATTGGGATCAGGAGTTATAATTGGTATAGTAGCACGAGTAGAGAAGCTGGAGTCATCACCGCCACCCAATAATTCATAAACATTTGCGGCATCAACTGCAGATAGATCAGGAAGATTGAATGATTTGAATAGCGCATCATAATCAAAACCCCAAGCTGGACCTGTTGGTTCGGGTGGAATGCTGTGTTTACTACAATCCACTTCAAACCATTCCTCGACAGTACGAGTTTCTATGTTGTACACTCTCTTGCAAGGCGAGTTGGCAACGTATCCTAAGAAGATGCCTTCCACCGCTTTTGCATGAAACTTAGACTGACGGTCTTTGTACTGTAGCAACAAGGAACAAGGACTACCGAAAGGAACTAGGTAATCAAGATTGGGAAGTCGATTGTTGATCAACTCGTAACAAGTCTTGTTGTGCCTCTTCACAACCAGAACTCTGTTTAAGACGTGACAAGCTGTATTAACGGCTTCTGCCCAAAAAGTGACAGGAAGCTTTGCATCAGACAGCATAGTCCTTGCAGTCTCAATCAGTGTTCTGTTCTTCCGTTCAGCAACTCCATTCTGCTGAGGCGTGTACGGCTCGCTGAATTCGTGACGGATCCCTTTCTTGAGACAGAAAAGCTCCATCAAATTATTCTTGAACTCAGTTCCGTTGTCACTCCTAATTCTTCTAACTTTCAGCTTGCAAAGAGATTGCAAGCTCAGGATCAAATATTGAAGAATATCAGCAGTCTCGTCTTTAGTACCTAAAAAATGCACCAAAGAAAAACGTGAGAAATCATCAGTTACTACTAGACAGAACGACTTACCTCCAATACTCCTGATACTTATGGGGCCAAACAGATCCATGTGTAATAGCTCCAAAGGGGTATCAATAGAGTTTTGGAGCTTGGGCTTGTGAGACTTCCGTTGCTGTTTGCCCTTTTTACAAGGCATACAGTCATCTGCAATGGTAAACCTCAGCTTAGGGACCCCGGTTACCAAACCGTTTCGGACAAGATGATTCATTTTACGATACGAAATATGTCCGAGTTTCCTATGCCACAAGATGGAGTCGAGCTCTGTCGCTTTAGAAAGCAAACTGGTAGGAACTGATGAGGTGGTTGTTGTCACGCTCATATCGATCTGATAGGTGTCGTTTGTTCTTGGCGCTCCCATCAGGATCCAATCTTCCGGAACTTCAAAACCGGGTTTGAGAATCAGGCATTCTGACTTGTCAAACATCATCGAGTACTCCTTATCACACATTTGGGAGACACTCAACAGGTTATGCTTCAGCTGCTCACAGAAGTTGACATTGTCAAAGCTGACACAACCGTTAGAAACCACGCCTTGACACGTGATGCTGCCGCCTTTTTCTCCGGCAAAGGCCACATAGCCGCCTCTGAATGGTTTAACATCTTGAAGAAGGGCCATGTTTCCTGTCATGTGCCTGGAACATCCACTATCTACATACCAACGGTTAGAGATAGTACCCTCCGGACGTCCCTGCACGAGTCACAAAAGAATTAGTTAGATTTGGAGACCCAAGCCATTGTGGTCTTGGGTCGTCCATCCTTTTCAAAATAAACTACTTCCTTTAACTCATAGTCATGATGGCTGTTCAAAATTGATGAATCTTTAGAAGAGATAGAACTAGGAGATTGAGAAGTTTTGGATTTTGCAGTCCAGGATCTCTTCTGTTTCTTAACTGGAACAGGAGACTTTGATTCAACTACAGCAGGTGAACTTGTGGAAGCTTCACCTGATTGAACTGAAGTCAGCTGTTCAAGCTTTCTCAACCTCTTGTTCCGTCTCCTCCTCTGTGGCTTATAGAGTCTTACCATAGGTTTCTCACCAGTACGTGTACTACCAGAGGTAGATACACGAGGTACAGCAGGTTGCGTTACCTTTCTTGGAACAGATGGTTTAGCTTCAGATATGATCTTAGGCTTTACCATCGGTTTGACTGGTGGTTTCACCACATTTTGCTTTGGATGTTTGGGAGTTGGTTTCACTGGTGGCGACCTGGGGATAACAGCTGGTTGTGAAACAACAGGCCGTTTCCCTTTATTCTTAGAAGGACAGTTCACAAAAATGTGACCAACCAAGCCACAGTGAAAACAGTTCCTCTTGTCTACATAAGTTCTCCTGTAAGGCTCATTAGATCTGGCCTTACATAACTCAGCATTATGAGAAGGAGGAGTTGGTTTATGAACATTAGTCTGAACCTTACCAGTTTGGTTTTTGGGAACATAATATTTTCCAAATTTTCTTTATACCCAAGCCCATAGTGAGCTGAAAAAGCCTCTTTCTTTACTTGTTTAAGACTTTTATACCCCTCGTAAAGCATTACCTTTAGTTTATCATTTGTTTCAATGATGTCGGGTTCATTTAAAATGCAGTTATCACCATTAGTGATAACATTTTTCTTTACTTTTTGTTCAGTCAACAACTCCTCAGATACTACTCCTTCAGGGCAAGAGTTAACCGACCTGTCTTCAGAAGCAGTAACAAACTCCTCACTAAATGTGGAGTTAGCCTTACTTGAGGATTCATCCTTTTTAGGGGAATCATCCTTATCAGAGGACTCATCTAGACAAGTGAGATCAATGTCTATTAAGCTATTGACAAACTTCCCGCTCACTGGTGGAGGAATGGCATTAGTACCCAAACCTAACCCATCCAGTTGTCTCACCACAGACTCGTAGTGTTCCACCACAAAGCGAGAGTTTTTCAACTTCTCATTAGTGCATTTTAACTGCAAGATCTCATTTTGCAGTTTGTTGATTTCATTGTTCCGTTTTTCTAACCCCCTGTATGCAACATCTAAGTGAAGCTGTTGATCACTTATTTTTAAAGAATATTCAGATTTTTCCCTTTTTAACGTTTCAATAGAATCTTTAAAATGTTTTTCAATTTCTTTATAGTTTAGAGCTGCCAAACTTAGGGGTTCGATTTTGTCTTGGAGCCTAGAATTTTCCAGTTTCAGCCCTTGACATTTAGAACATAAAATAACAAAGAAAGGGTTAGAATCTACCTCAGACGATGAACTTGTTTCTTCTCCAATGGCCATGAGAGCAACAGCAGTGGTCGATTCCTCTTCATCAGCTACAGGAGCTTCCATTTCTTCAGCTTCCTTCACCTCCTCTGTAGCAGCAGTTATAGATTCTTCTAGGTCAGCCATAGAAACTTCCCTTTTCTCTGCTTCCATCATCTCCATGATCTCAGCCATGAGACCAACCTGGGTTTGTGCGATGATGGCATCCTCAAGATGAACACCCCAGTCAAAGTTGTCATCCTGTTGTGCTACCAGTGCATTGGACGTTCCACTTTGGCTTTGATTGTGGGGGTTTGGATTGTTGTGGCCATGGCTGTTTCCTTGGCTGGGTCGGGTGAAACCAGAGGCAGGTGCTCTGTCTTTCTGACACTCACGAACAAAGTGTCCATAGTTCAGACACTTGTAGCATTTGGCCTTGGCTTTGTCAAACCTGACCTTGGCATTAGAATGCCCGCCAATAAACTTTCTTCCTATTCTGTTCAGGAAACGCTTGGCTCTCCTCAATAGCATGGCCATATTCCATTGAATATCCATGTCCTCCATGTCATCAGGATCCACTTGATTAAAATCTTCTTCAATCGTCTCTGGTTCAGTAAGCTTGCCACCTATGAAGTTTTCATATGCAAGCATGCAAGATGAGAATAGTGCTACATGATCTTCAACTATTCTGGCTATAGCTGAGTTGTTAGCTGAAAACGTAGCAGGAGGATTTCTTGAGGTATTTTGATGATGAGACCCCAACCCTGATCCTGAAGCATAGCAAGCATGACCACCACACCCAGTTGAGTGGTCTTCTTCAGTAGGATTTCCAATGAAGAGGGCAATTCCAGAGCCCGATGACTTGGATGTAGAAGTCGTCCCATGATACATTGAAGGGTCTTGTATCTGGGGTCTTCCAGAGCTCTCTTTTCTTCTTAGGTTCATGTCATGAGCTTGAACCTTTCCTATTGCCTCCTCAACTGTCAGCTCATAGAATTTAGGATTTTCCCTCATCAGGGTTGTGTACATCTCAAATTGGGTGGTAAAGCATCCAAAAACTTTTCCACCATCTCTTCATCCGGATACCTGAGTTCAAAAGCCTTCAACTCAGTCTGTAAATGATAGAACCTAGAGATGAGGTCATCTAAAGATTTGTTCTCAAAAAATCTGAAGCACTCATACTGCTTCCTGAGAAGATCCCGCTTACTCTTCTTGATGTCACTATTTCCTTCGAATCTCTTATGTAAAGCTTTCCAGAGATCCTTAGAATTGTCATACCCTCGGAAACTGTGGAACAATTCTCGAGTTAATGTCATAGTGATCGAACCAAGAGCCTTCTTTTCTCGATCATAAGCTTTCTTTTCTTCATCATCAAGCTTAGAGATAGTCTTTGGCATCACCTCATCAAGATAGATGTGTGTAGGATGCTTATATCCCTCAAGGATTGGTATCCATAATGATGAGTTGGTATATGAAATGTAGTGCTCGAAACGTGCTTTCCAATTAGAATAATCGTTCACGTTCAGCAACTTTGGTGGTTTCTGTGGTAAACCGATCTCATTATCATAATTCAGCAGGTTTCCAAGATTCTGAAGATTCGACATAGTGAACACTTAGTCAAATTTCAGAAAAGTCAGACACAGTTGCGCACTTGGTTTTGGCCTTGCGCACTTGAGAAATGGTCTTGCGTATTTAGATTTCCTCTTGCGTACTTAACAAGTACGCAGGAGTAACTGTAAGTACGCAGGATATAACTTAAGTTCGCACAAGTTCAGTCTTGCGCACTTATAAGTACGCAGGAGATAAGTCTTGCGTATTTAGTAAGTACGCATAAAACTGTACTTTTTGCCAGAAATGGTAAGTACGCAGGATACTTTTTCAGCAACTTTCACCAAACTTTACCGGTCACCTGAAACTCGCCGGAGATGGTAAAAATTCGTCTGATGATCAATGCAAATGAGCCAAAGGGTCAGAAACTTGTTCCTAACCAACCTTTGATGCTCAAAACACTAAGATACACAACAAAAATCATTTTTTTGAGTGATTTTTGCTTCTAAAATAGTGCTCAAGAGCTACCCCTATTTTATCACAAAAATCAACAAAAAATACCTCTTTTTGCTTGTAAAAACTCTCCAAACTCACTTACAACACTCGAAATCAGGAGCAAAAGCTCTGATACCACTTGTAGGTCCCTCGGGTGTGGCGGATCGTCACATGCAAGTGGGTATATTAGTCGGACCGGGTGCGGAATGCCCGTGACTAGACGAAGAGTCTAGCTAAACAAAGTAAACCGACAAGAGAAAACACTTTAAACGTTCTTTGTATTATAAATACTTGAAGGTTACAAAGAAAAGCACTGAGATTACAATCTGCGTATTTACTATATTGTCTGCGTACTTAACTTCTGTCAACCTATCCTATTTATACTTGACCTGATGCCTGCGCACTTAACAAGTGCGCAGGGAAAATTGCTCTTGCGTACTTAACAAGTACGCAAAGGTATTCTTGCGTACTTGCTAAGTACGCAGGAGCTTTCTCCTGCCCACATGTAAGTGCGCAAAACACTTAGAAAGAAATGCAACATTCAATATGTAAAAGTAAATACAACTTGATAAACTAATACATAAAGACTCTTACATACAAAGACAATTACAGACATGAAAATACACACTAAGACTCTATCCAGAGTGTTGTCACAGGAAAGTGCTTCAACATTGATCCTCTGTTTTAAGTACTGAACACCATCAGATCTTTTAATAGCAAATAATTTTGTGTCATTATCATAAAACCAACTTATGATTCTTCCTACACACCTCTCTTTATTCACATAGTTTTCTTTCTGAGCAGGTTGTGCCTGAGACTTGGGTAGCACCTTCATCCAGCTGTTTACAACTTCTCTCCACTGTTCTCTTGTCATACCTGTATTTCTGTACATCACAGGTTCTTTATTCACCTTTGAAGACTCAGTGTGAGTAGTATCAGCTTCAGCATCTTTATTAGATTGAATGTCTTCATCATCAGTATCAATCTTAGAATCAACAGTATCTTCAGGCAGTGTGATGTCTTCAAAAGAGTCCATAGAATCTGTTGCTCCTTCATAATTAAACTCAGGATTAACATCATCTTGGATGAAGTTATAAGGGACATTAAGACCATCACAGCCTTCATAAATCACTTTATCTTGACTTTTCTCTATTTCTATCTCCACATTCTCTCCTTTTTCTATTTCATTTTCTAGACACATCATCTTCTGTGTCATTGAATAATTCATCAATGTCATCAAGACATGCTATCTTTTCAGCTTCTTCCTCCTCAGACTCTGCAAAGAACTCCAATAATAAGATTTCTTCTTCATTAACTCCAGAAGTATCTTTGTTTACATTAATGGATTGTGATGTCGACTCCCCCTAAACTTTAGATATAGGATTAACGTCAGCGTATTGACGATCACCCTCAATATTACCAGAAGGATCATTTTCTCCATCATCATGTCTTTGAATAGACTCAGTGTGACATGTATCACGTATCCTTAACTCCCCCTGAGCGTCAAGACGCTCAACAAGTTTGGACACTAATGCTTGCATAGCCGTAATCTGCGTAGCTTGAGTCTGAATCACCAGCTGTCTTTGAGTATCAGTAGATACAAGAGTATCCACCTGAGTTTGTAAAGCAAGCACTTGAGATTCAAGGAAAGTAATCCTATTAGAATCAGAAGGCTTAGAAGGACCAGCCGAAGATTGAGGAACGGAAGTACTAGGAGTAGGAATAATCACAGGAGGAACATGAGTTAGAACAGGAGATTGATCTTTAGAACTTGGAGGTGTGACAATTAAGGAAGCAACAAAAGTAGCATCCTCTACACCATGTGAAGATTGAGCAGCAGCAATTGAAGCAGCCATAAGCGTTTGAGATTTAGGATCCGGATTAAAATCACTATCAGAACTCTCAACCACCAATGTTCTTTTTCCAAGTACCGATCCGGAAGGAGGATCCCGAACGGACTTACGTCTTTGTCTTCTGGCTGTAGATTTAAGAGGTTTACCAGCATTAGCCAATGGTATACGAGCCAACCTTTCATAATGATCTAAGGGAAAATCTCTAGATTCATCAGATTCTGTTTCTTCAGAAATAGGTAAAATCGTATCACTTGAGCTAGAACTCGACTCATTTTCTGTCACCACATTCCCTTCAGCTTCATGAATGGGCGAGTGCACAGCTTCATCAACAAAGTCATCCATATTCATCCCTAGATCTTGTTCATGTTCATGAACGACCTCTTCTAGAACAGGTTCATTAACATGTATATCAACCTGAACTTGTGGAATTAGAAATTGTTCTTGAATAGGAATTTGTTGTTGTACGGGAACTTGTTGTTGTTGTTGAACTTGTACCTGTGGAATAGGTTGTTATGGTTGTTGTTGTTGTTGAACATTCTGACCTTGCACTTGAGCTATTTCATCAGGATGAAACCAGTTGTCATTTGGTGGTTCAACATAATCAGGATTGATTAAGTGAGCAAACAATGGAGTATTAACAGGAATCAACGCTTGATTCTGTTGTTTCACCTTAGTGCAATCCGTAAAGATACGCTTGGACATCAGAGTCAAAGTTAATCGAATCGGATGCTATGGAAGATCAGGAAGAATATGATTCAGAATCATCTAGATAAACCGAGGATACATCAAGAATCCTTGACCTTCAGCAGGTGTGATTTGCATAACCATCTCCCGATAAACATATCGTGCAAAATTGAATCGTTTGTTCAACGTCAAAGCTACCATTGCAACTTGAAGAGCAGTCTTTAGACCATATGTACCAGCTTTACTAGGAGACAGACATTGGATAATCACATGCATAAAATATCTCCATTCACCCACCAAACCACCTTTACGAGCTTGTGTATCATTCGGTCGTCCACAATAACCCATCCTCTGAAAGCAACCCATGATCAATGTATTTGGATATGATATAAGATCATCAGCAGCACCACCTAGTGCAAGAGCAACACGAATAGTTTCTTCAGATATAGCAATCTCCGTATTGTTTATAGTGGCACAAAGAACATGAGGTTCTACGTCAGTATCTGAATGAACTGTGTCCCAAAACTGTTGAATATACACCAGACTTATGTATGGATCTACAGATAATGCGACACGAAGTCCTGAACAATTCAGAAATCCGATAATCCCTTGAAAGTTTACGGCCTTTGACATGTTAGGATCTAACAATGCCACCTGGTTATGTTTGTATTCGACACGACGAGCCATCTGAAAAATATTCGGACAACAAACATATTAGACAAATAACAAACACAAATAACATGAAAAACAAATTTGAAACAAAAAACAAAACAAACAAACATTTTTTTTTTAAATTTCAAACACACAAAAAATTTACAAGTTCAAAACTCCTTCTGACCCCTAGGCGAAATTAGTAAGTTCTCTTAGTGTTTCAAGAGGCGAACTTTATTAAGTTCGCCTAGAAAAGTTCGCTTGAACAAGTTCGCCTGAACTGTCTGTCGTTTCAAATTCTAACTCAAAAATAAAAAATTGTTCAAATCGTGTGGAAATCAGAAACTAAGCATTGTAAACACATCGAATATTATGAATTAGTCAATAGCAATGATCAATTTCAAGATTTAAGGCTGATATACCAACAAGTAGGGCAAAACAATCAAGCCATTAATACCGAGACAAAAACCTCAATTTTCTCACAATTTACCGGATGAAAAATGATGAAATTACCTTAGTTAAGTTCGCAATTCAATTTCGAACCAGAATGTACCGATGAACAACCCAACAACCACTTAATTTGAAAATTTTAAAAAAATTTCGACGGATCTGACAAGTTCGCTTTATCTGTGAAGACGTTGAAGTGAATAAGTTCGCCTGGACAACCCATATACAGATTAAGTTCGCTTATTTAGGCGAACTTGTTAAGTTCGCTTAACAAGCCCTAGGCAAACATAATAAGTTCGCTTCACCAACATCAGGCGAACATATTAAGTTCGCTTCATCAGAATTAGGCGAACTCAATGCCTTCAACTTTTTTCCTTAATCAAAATTTTTACCAATTTTCAATCCGTCACTTCTTGAACTTCCGTCAGCAGCATGTATTTGATCCAATCCCGAACAATTTAATAAAAGATTAGAATTTTCATGGAAAATAAAAAACAAAATTTTTTTGAATTTTATCTATACAAACATAATCACATATTTTTGGATTTTTATCTCTACAAACGGAATCACCTATTTTTGGATTTTTTATCTGTATAAACTGAAATCACATATTTTTGAATGAACATCATCAGTAAGAAGATCAATCAGTATCCGAGTAGTTCATCACACATTTTAGCAATAACCAAGGGTAACCTATGATATGAAACAATCCAATTCATCTTGTACTCTATGTATCTTTTTCAGCATTTATAAATCAATCAATTTGAATAATATTTGAAATGATATGCGATAAATTTCAAAGTAAATAAGATCAGGTTATGAAATGCTCAATTATTCATACCGAATTTGTAATATAAAGCATGAATTCTTAAATTTGTCAATATTATATGATTTGAAACTATAAGCGTTTATTCTCCAAATTCATGTGATTTAGTACCATTTAGATGAAAAACATCGTGTACCCCACATATATACCAAACAGAAATATAAATTGCACTATATTCAAGACATATACAGTTCATTTAAGATTAGATCAATTTCCAAGATGAAATTATCTCATTTAGCACAAGAATAGAAGCAGATCCCAAAGGATATAAGAATCATGGTGATTCAGAATCAGAAGATTCTAATGAATTGGCTGTATAATGAGAATCAACAGATTCAGGTATGAGGATCCAACTATTATCTGGATAAGATTCAATGGAGTCAGACTAGATGATGTATCTAACTGATCCAAGGGAGAATATATGTTTCAACAGATTTTGAAAGCATATCTTAGTTCAACAAAACATTGCATGTTTTTCGGGGCATGGGCAGTAATATGAACGGAAATAGATTTGTGCTAAAGATATAATTCGATATTGGTCTCATGAATTTCTTTAAAACCATATATTTTTTATCTGATAATGATCTTTTACACACCCAAGCATATAATGGATTCAAATCATAGATGTAAACATATCATATTTAATTTTCACACTACTATTAGTTTCAAAACGCTTTTAGTCTATTGAAAATTCACGTTTCAAAACTCATACACAAATTTGAAAAACAGATTATCAAGATTCGAGCATTCACAACACTATCATTTCTCATTTATGCAGACTTTGAAATTTAGATCAAATCAAATTACTTTAAACAATCATATATCAAAGGTCTACTAAGGTCGTGTGAAATGAACTAATCACTGATGTACTATCATTTCTTCTCTAACTACAAATGATGTCAAATTTTATATTTTTCAATTTGTTTTGAGTTTTTATAAATTAAGAAATTTTTGACTGAAAATTTAAAATGCAGAAATGCAATAAAGCAGTACAAGAAATTAAAAACAAAATTTTCCATGAAAATTTGATTTTGAAAAACTTTTATTCGGGAATGATCATACCTATCATTTTGATTAGAAATTCAAACTTGGTACGATCAAATGCCTTGGTAAACAAATCAACAAAATTACCAGCTCAATCAACCTTTTCTCTGCACAATCACGAATAAAATGATATCTAATCTCAATGTGCTTTGTTTTACTGTGCTTAACAGGATTATTAGTTATAGACATTGTAGTATTCTTATCAATAAACATAGGGTTCCTGTGAAATTCAAACCGTAATCTCTCAATTGCTGTTGTATCCACAAAATCTGTGAACAACAACTTGCAGCAGCGATGTATTATGCTTCGCATGTAGAAATGGAGACTGTGGTTTGCTTTTTGCAATGCCAGGAAACAAGTGTATTACCCAAGAACTGGCAACCACCTGTTGTAGATTTCCTGTCCAGACAACAACCACCAAAATCAGAATCAGTATAAGCATTGAAATCAAAGTTAGAACCTTTTGGATACCATAGTCCCAATCTTTTTTTCCTTTCAAATAACGAAAGATTCTTTTTACAGCTATTAAGTGAGATTCTTATGGTTTTGCCTGGAATCTGGAACAGATGCACACAGCGAACATTATATCTGGCCTTCAAGCGGTTAAGTACATGAGAGATCCAATCATTGCTCTGTAAAGTCGACAATCCACATCTTTTCCATCCGGGTCAGAATTCAACTTATGATTGACCGGAATCGGAGTATCATATGGGGTACAGTCCTCCATCTTGAACCGGCTCAAGATGTCTTTAACATACTTGGACTAATGAATAAAGAAACCATCTTCCTTTTGATTTACTTGTAAACCTAAGAAAAACGATAACTCTCCCATAGCTGACATTTCAAACTTTGACTTCATTACACTCGATAAAATCTTTGCATAAACCTTCATGTGTTGAGCCAAAAATAATATCGTCCACATATATCTGCACCAGTAGGTAATCTCCCCCTGAGTTCTTTATGAATAAGGTCGAGTCAATCTTGCCACGAACAAAATCATTTGCCAAAAGATGTGTGGATAATGTTTCATACCATGCTCGAGGAGCCTGATGAAGACCATAGAGGCCCTTATCAAGCTTGAAAACCATATTCGGATTAAGTGGATCTTCAAACCCCGGCGGCTGACAAACATAAACCTCCTCCTTGACCTTTCCATATAAAAACACACTTTTCACATCCAATTGAAACACCTTAAAACCTTTATAAGAAGCAAAAGCTAGAAACAGCCGTATAGCTTCAAGCCTCGTAACAGCCGCAAAAACCTCGGTGTAATCAATTCCCTCTTGTTGATTGAAGCCCTGGACAACTAATCTTGCCTTGTTTCTTACCACAACACCTCGATCGTCTTTCTTACATTTAAACACCCATTTAGTACCAATCGGATATACACACTTTAGAAGATCTACAATATTCCAAACCTTAAGTTTGTCAAACTGAGCAAGTTCTTCCTGCATGGCCTCTATCCAATTGTTATCATTTAAAGCCATTTCAACATTTTTGGGTTCGACCTGAGAAATAAAACATGAATGTGAGCAATCATCAAGAACACTAGAATCTTTAATACATGTATACAAACAAGTATTGTCAACAATAGAACATGTTTTCACTCCATCCTGCAAATTTCCGATTATATTTGTCACTGGGTGATCTTTGAGTTCCTTGATGGAAGCAACCTCAGGAACTGGCAACACTTCAACATGAGTTGTATCAGATTGATAAGACAAATCATGATTAATTGGAATTTCCGAGTCTAAATTTGTAGGAATCTCCCCCGAATCCTGTGTCGAAAGTAATGAATCATCACCCAACAAAGGATCAGCAGAAGAATCTTGAAAAATAGCATTGTCTTCCTCACTCTCTGAATCTTGTGGTCCCGAACAAGAAGCAACATTAGGATCGAGAGCAGAAGTAGATGGAACCGATGAATGTGGAACTACATTTGGTAGAAAGCCATTGTGATGTGCATCCTGACATGAATCATAGAGAACAGCAGCTTCTTCAAGAGAAATATCAGAAGGTAAATGAAAAGACTTGAATAAATTTTCATAATCAAATGCCCAATCTGGTCCAATCGCCATTTGAGGTAAAGACCGATTTGAACAGTCAATATGGAACCATTCTTCAACTTGGCGCGTCTCTTTGTTATAAAACCTCTTGGTAGTCGAATTGGCAACATACCCTAGAAAAATCCCCTCAATAGCCTTAGCACTGAATTTTGTTGGGATATCTCGAACTTTCAACAAGGTGCACAGATTACCAAAAGGTAGTAAATATTCCAGATTCCGCTTTCGATTATTCAGTAATTCGTAGCAAGTCTTGTTGTGTCGCTTGACGGTCAAGACCCTGTTCAAAACGTGACACGCAGTATTCACAGCTTCAGCCGAAAAAGTAACTAGAAGCTTAGAATCTGCAAGCATCGTGCGTGTTGTTTCAATCAATGTCCTGTTCTTTCGTTCAGCAACACCGTTTTGTTGAGGAACATATGGCGCACTGAATTCATGATGAATTCCCTTTAGTAGACAGAATAAGCCCATCTTGCTATTCTTAAACTCGTTGCCATTGTCACTCCTAATTCTTTTGACCTTCAGATTGATCAAATTCTCCAAACCCAGGATTAAGTAATGTACCAACTCAGTGGTTTCAACTGTAGAAGAAAGAAACTTAACCCATGAAAATCTAGAGAAATCATCAGTTATTACCAAATAGTACGATTTTCCACCAATGCTCTGGATACTAATCGGACCGAACAAATCCATATGCAGCACCTCCAAAGGAGTTACGATAGAATTCTTCGATTTAGATTTGTGAGATTTCTTTCATTGTTTCCCCTTCTTGCAAGGAATACAATCAATAGGAACTGAGAATTTCATCTTCGGAATACCAAGAACCAGATCATTCTTAACAATATAGTTCATCTTCCGATAGTTGATGTGAGCTAGCTTCCTGTGCCATAAAATAGAATCTGATTCCGACGCCTTGTGTCACACCCCAACCGACGGCGGAAAACGTCGGGGCGTGAAGCTGTGCAGACTGTTCATAGCTCATGGTTGCTAAAGTTTGAATAATTTAAACATTCATTTTCATTACACGTAGCAAGTTCATACCATACAAGAACCAAATGTAGCGATTACAAAATATAAATAGTTTAGATTAATTGCTAGGTCCAAATCCTATATGTAGCAGCTTGTAATACTTCAAACATTGTCACCTGAAACATGGTTAAAAACAAAGTCAACTAAAAAGCTGGTGAGAATACATAGGTTTTCGTGTCATGTAATAGAATATAGTGTCGTGTGCATACAATTCATACAAACATGGCAATTAAGGCATTTATGGAGAGATGCCATCGTGTGACCTGGTAGTGCAATCAAACCTTTGTAACTAGCATGCAAAACAAACGCGTGTTGGCAGTAACAGTCACCCTACCTGGGTGGGTTTGTCAGACTCAATAGATCTATCACTGTTTACCGTAGGCTATAAAATAGTTAATGATTGCACGTGAATAGCAAACTGCGTGTTGGTCTACACACCTAGTACTCAAGCACAAAGCTCAAAATTGTAACACATGATTGTAGGGTGGAATTGTATATTGTGTAGTTTGTAAACATAGTAAATAGAACGCATGTTCCACCCCAAAAGTTTGTAAATAGAGTAAAAGAGGGGCTATGTAACTCACTTGTGTTGGGTAGTGTAGTTTGCACAGATCAACAAAAATACCAAGCGTGTTGTAGGTCGCTACGTTTGACCTAATGGATAAATGTATAACGCGTGTCATTGTTTGTGTTATTTTTATGTCGAAAGATGGATTTATACGTTTAGGGTTTGTTTGAAATAAATAAATGAATAACTTTATTTATCTATTTAGTACATTTTAAATAGTAGTGATATATATATTCTTTAAAATGTAAATTTAAATAACTGATATATATTTATATTTATTTAAATATAAATTTAAATAAATAACATTTGTTTAAGTCAAAATATATATTTGTATAAATAGTTTTATAAGAATGATTATATAAACTCACGACTTCATCGGTTTTGAACTATCGGGAATTAATCGTTTTAAATTCCTAAATCAAGGATTTGGTTTATAAATGATTCACGGGTCTTGGGATTTTATAAAATAATTTTTTTATAATTACATTTTGAAATTTTTAGCTAAATATGTCAAATAGACTTTAAAACAGAAAAATAATTGATTCTGGTCAAGGAGCACGACCGTGCTCAAGTAGGGCACGACCGCGCTCGTTGCCGGGCGTGACCGTGGTGGTCTGAAACGCGCCCGTGGTCGAGTCAGAAGGTACTTCATAGGTTCTGGACATAGAGCACGACTGTGCTCGTATCTGGCACGACCGCGTCTAGTGTTTGTTTTTGATCAAGACTTGTTTGCTCGGTAAGCACGACCGGGCCACACCTGGGGCACGATTGTGCTTGGTCAGGCACGACCGCGCTCGGGGATGAGCGCGACCGTGTCGGGTCTTTTCCAGACTCAAATCCGTCGATTCTTATATTAAATGTTTCTGTATTCTTAGGGCTTTCACTTAGTGGATGATTTCGAAGCTATCTATGAGTTTTAATTGGATTTATTTCGTGTTTAAAAGGTAGTTCGACTAAAAGTTTAGTTTCGGCTTTTCGTTCAGAAATCGAACAGACTTGAGTGTTTCTACTACGAATTGGCATAGGGCTTTCGTAGTAGAGGATGATACGAAGCTATTGGTGTATTACTTACTTGAGATTATTGGGCAATTGAATGCGGTCGGCTACGGGTCGTGTTTTCGGGCGTCTTGGCGATCGATCGGGCTCCAGAAGTTGTATGAGTGTCGAGTGAGAGTTCTGAGAGACTGAGTGAGGGTAGATGTGGGTGTAGGAAGCGTGCAACTGGCTCTATATCGACGAATTTGCGAGTCATGATTGTGGGGGGTATGGGATTAAACAATTCTGTAAATTGGAGTGTAATTGATGCGTGTTGCAGGTTGAATTCAGACGAGTATGGTCTGACGCGTGAAATCCGGCCTTAATGCGATTTGATTCAACGAGTATGGACCACTGACTGACTCTGCGGAGTCACGTGGTTTCAGCAGCGCGACCGTGCTTAGGTCTGCAGACGCGACCGTGCCTAGTCCTAGGCGCGACCGTGCTTGCCTAGTTTTGTAGTTTTTTGAGTTTTGTCAGTTTTGGTCCTCGGGGCTTGTGAGATAACGGTGTTTTTGTTTAATTTGTCATTGTAATAGAATAGTTTGTATATGTAACTGCATCGTAGTTTGTTTGTACACGAATCGAAACTGAAATGTGTTTGTTTATTGAAATCAAACAATTACATGATGAAAATCAGAAATGTTACAGTCTCCCCTTGTTGAGGGGATTTCGTCCCGAAATTCAACTAGTTGAGGCTGCAGAATTGGTGAATAGGTGAGGATACTTGAGTTTCATTTGTTCTTCATGTTCCCAAGTAAACTCAGGACCACGTTTTGAATCCCAACGGACTTTGACTATAGGGATGCGGCTGCGCTTGAGTTGCTTGATTTCACGATCCATGATTTCCACCGGTTTCTTGACAAAGTGCATCGTTTCATCAATGCGCACGTCGTCAAGAGGTATGTGGAGGTTCTCATCAGCAAGACATTTCTTCAGGTTGGACACGTGGAAGGTTAGATGAACATTGTTGAGTGCTGGAGGTAGCTCAAGTTTGTAAGCCACTTTCCCGATTCTTTCAAGGATTATGAACGGGCCTACGTAACGAGGTGCTAGTTTGCCTTTCTTTCCAAAGCGGATCACACCCTTTCAAGGGGATACTTTGAGAAGCACAAGGTCACCCACTTGGAATTCCAAGGGTTTTCGTCACTTGTCGGCATAGCTCTTTTGTCGACTTCTCGCTACTCGGATGTTGTCACGGATTTGAAGGATTTTGTCGGATGTTTCCTGAATTAACTCGGGACCGGTGGTTTGTGCTTCACCAATCTCATTCCAACAGATAGGAGAACGGCATTTGCGACCATAAAGACCTTCAAATGGAGCCATGTTGATGCTGGTGTGGTAGCTGTTATTGTAGGAGAATTCAATAAGTGTCCAGTGTGAATCCCAATTGCCTCCAAAGTCTATGACACAGGCTCTCAGCATGTCTTCGAGCGTTTGGATTGTTCGTTCAGTCTGGCCATCAGTTTGGGGATGGTAGGCTGTGCTTAAATCCAATCGTGTGCCAAGTGCCTGTTGCAGAGATTGCCAAAATCTGGAAGTGAAACGAGCATCTCTGTCGGAGATTATGTTCAAAGGTATACCGTGTTAACTCACAATTTCGTTAATATAGATTCGGGCCAATTTCTCAACCCGATAGTCTTCACGGATGGGCAGGAAGTGTGCGGACTTTGTGAGACGGTCAATGATTACCCAAATGCTATCATAGCCGTTCGAAGTACGGGGGAGTTTAGTAATGAAGTCCATGGATAGATTTTCCCATTTCCATACGGGGATTTCCGGTTGTTCAAGTAAACCGGAAGGACGTTGATGTTCGGCCTTGACTTTAGAGCAGGTTAGACATTTTGCAACATAGAGTGCAATGTCTTTCTTCATACTAGGCCACCAATATTGTGGTCGAAGATTGTGATACATTTTATCCGCACCGGGATGAATAGAATACCGAGACTTGTGTGCTTCAGTCATGAGGAATTCCTGGAGATCATTGCGATTGGGAACCCAAATACGATCCAAGAAATAAAGCAAGCCATTGTTTTTTGTCACTAGTTGGGATTCAGCACCGCACGACATTTCCTCATACATATTGCCCTCGGTAATCGAGACGTGTTGAGCTGCTAAAATACGGGATTGAATGTCGGAATGAATCTTGACACTTTGGAGCATGACACGTTCTTTACGGCTCAGCGCATCGGCTACAACATTAGCCTTGCCGGGATGATAACGAATCTCGCAATCGTAATCATTGAGGAGTTCAACCCAACGTCTTTGCCTCATGTTGAGTTCTTTTTGGTTGAAGATGTGTTGGAGGCTTTTGTGGTCGGTAAATACCACACATTTCATGCCATATAGATAATGTCTCCAAATCTTCAAGGCAAATATGACTGCACCTAGCTCCAGATCGTGCGTCGTATAGTTCTTTTCATGGATCTTGAGTTGTCTTGATGCATAAGCGATTACCTTGCCTCGTTGCATGAGAACACAACCAAGGCCTAGGTTAGAGGCATCACAGTAGACGACTAGGTCATCGTTTCCTTCGGGAAGAGTCAGAATAGGAGCATCACATAACTTCTGTTTAAGAGTTTGGAAAGCTTCTTCTTGTTTCGGCCCCCATTCATAAGGTTTACCTTTATGCGTCAAGGCGGTGAGGGGAACAGCAATCTTGGAGAAATTGGAAATGAATCTTCGGTAATAACCCGCTAAACCAAGGAACGAACGAACCTCGGTAGGGGTTTGAGGAGCACTCCAATTCTTGACAGCTTCGATCTTGGCAGGGTCGACATGTATTCCCTTTTTATTGACAACATGACCCAAAAATTGAACTTCCTTTAGCCAAAATTCACATTTGGAGAACTTGGCGTATAATTTTTCGGTTCTCAGGAGATCCAAAATCAGTCTAAGGTGCTGTTCATGTTCTTCCTCAGTCTTGGAATAGATCAAGATGTCATCGATGAAAACGATCACGAATTTGTCAAGGTATGGTTTGCACACGCGGTTCATGAGATCCATAAAGACAGCAGGTGCATTGGTCAACCCAAAAGGCATAACCGTGAACTCGTAATGACCATATCTTGTTCGGAAGGCGGTCTTTGGAATATCTTCTTCTCGGACACGCAGTTGGTGATAACCAGATCGAAGATCAATCTTCGAGAAACAAGTAGAACCTTGGAGTTGATCGAAGAGGTCGTCAATTCTAGGTAACGGGTAGCGGTTTTTGATTGTAAGCTTGTTGAGCTCTCGATAGTCAATACACATGCGGAATGAACCATCCTTCTTTTTAACAAACAAGACTGGTGCACCCCACGGTGAATGACTTGGCCGTATGAAACCTTTGTCAGCGAGCTCTTGAAGTTGACTTGCAAGTTCTTGTAATTCGGAAGGTGCAAGCCGGTATGGAGCTTTAGCCACAGGGTTTGCTCCGGGTATAAGATCGATTCGAAACTTTACTTCCCGAACAGGTGGAAGACCGGGTAAGTCATCGGGAAAGACTTCGGGAAACTCCCGAATGATGGGAATATCTTCTATTCTTCTCTCCTTGTCTTCTTTTTGAATCACATGAGCTAGGAAAACCATGCACTTCTTTCGAATGTATTTCTGGGCAGTTATGCATGACATTAGTTTAAGTCCTTTGCAAGGTTTCTCGCCAAAGACTTTCAATATGTCTCCCGGTGGAAGAGGTACTCGGATGTACTTTTCAAAACACATGACTTCGGCGTGGTTTTTAGACAACCAATCCATGTCGATGATGACGTCAAAACTCCCTAATGGCATTGGTATTAGGTTGACTGGAAACGTGTGACCATTGAGTTCTAGTGAGCAGTCATGAAAGATGGAGTCAATAGTGATGGAGTTTCCATCCGCTACTTCAACGGTGAAGGTTTTCTCGAGTTTGGATCGTGTTTTTGCAAGTAAAGGTTCAAAGTTAAGTGACACAAAACTCTTATCGGCTCCGGTATCAAATAGTATAGATGCAAATTGTTTATTTACAAGAAACGTACCGTTGACCACATGATCGTTGGCTTAAGCTTCATTGGCGTTGATGTTGAAAGCACGTCCACGAGCTCCGCCCTGATTATTGTTCGCAAGTTTTGGACATTGGTTCCGGAAGTGGTTCGGGTTGCCACATTCAAAGCAAGCCCGTCCATTTGCATTGATTGGAACCACTTGATTAGCTCCGGTTTGATTAACCGGGTTGGCTTGAGTAGTAAGTGCCTTTTGTCGGCAGATATTGGCCGTATGGCCAAGTTTCCCACAATGATTGCAAATGCGACATGGGATAGTTTGTGGGTGATGATAGTTGCAGTTGTTGCAGAGTGGATAGGTACCTCCATAAGCTTTCTTGGCTGGATTTTGAGCCAAGGGTGCAACTTGATTAATTGGGGCGGCCGGAGTGACTACTACAAAATTTTTCGCCTTTCTCTTCCTGGTGTTTCGATACTGTTCGTTTTGAACTTCTTTGACATGAGTAGGAGGAGTTGTGGTGTCAGAAACTTTCTTGGCCCCCTTTTTGGTAAGAGTACCTGCTTTAACGTGATTATCGGTCAGTGTGGCAGCTAGACGAATAGCATCTTCTAGGTTTGCAGGTTTCTTCCCAGAACAGTGTCCTGGATTTGTCTCGGTAGGCCACCGATATATTTTTCAATACACCTAGACAAAGGTGTAACCATGTGAGGTACCAGCATGCTCAGTTCGTGAAAACGGTTGGTGTACGCCAAGCTTTCACCGCTATCTTGGGTAAGATCCCAAAATTCCGCTTCCAGTTTCTTCATCTCATTTCGAGGACAGAATTCCTCGGTCATGATCCTTTTCAGCTCATCCCATGGCAGAGCCATTGCTACTTCTACTCCCCTTGTTCTCTTTTCCCCATTCCACCAGGTTAGTGCCCGTTTTTGGAAGACACTAGTGGCATGGCGGACTCGTAGATTGTCCAGACAGTCACTATTGAGGAAGGTGCCCTCAAAATTTTCGAACCATTGAAGGAGTCCCGTGGCTCCTTCGGTACCATAAAATTTCAGGGGATTGCAAGAGTTGAAATGCTTGAAGGTACATTGCGGCGGGTTGGCACCACCGCCACCACCAGTATTAGCACTACCACTGGCGTTCCCATTGTTGTTGTTATTGGCTTGAGTTAGTTGAGTTACTAGCTGAGTGAGGAGAGCAGCAAGATCGGTATTATTATTGTTGTTGTTGGCATTGCCGGTATTGGTGTTGGTGCTATTGTTGGCGTTGTCGGTGTTGTTGCGGTTGATGTTACGACGAGGAGGCATTCTATAAAAAGAGAATGATACAAAAGTGTTGTGAGAATTTAAAAAAATCCGTTGAAATTTAGGATAGGAGGAATAATAACACATTTATTTCATAGTTCGGATTGTTTTCAAGTAATCACATTTCTACTTGAACACAATGACATATTAAGGTTAATTAGACTTATATAATTTTCAAGGAGACGTGCTTTAGCCTATAGGTAAACACTCATCCCGCGAATTCCCAGGAAAGCATACGGATCCCTCGGTTGATTGGGATTTATATGAAATGCTTTCCTAGACAGAAAACCCAGAATACAGGTGTCACCCTTCCAGATTGCACATGTCCTTTAATAATTAACAGAGTCTAAAACCTTAACGGGTATATAAAAATATTTTTGATAGACTAGTGTCTACGAGTATGAGTTTTTCCACAAGTTATGGCGATGATGACATAGAAGCAGTTAAGGAGGATACGCGGCTTAGGATACGGGTATGTATACGATTTATTTAATTTATTATTTACGTATGCTTATTAAGTCATGTAGTCTAAACATTTTAAGTATCAAATAACTAACACATAAAGCATGTGACATATAGCAAATAGCACGTATCACATAAAACATGTAGCATGGCATTGTTGGGTGTCCTAAAGTTATAGTCTAGGTCAATGGTGTCTAATAACCTAATTCCCTATAACCAAGGCTCTGATACCAATCTGTCACACCCCAACCGACGGCGGAAAACGTCGGGGCGTGAAGCTGTGCATACTGTTCATAGCTCATGGTTGCTAAAGTTTGAATAATTTAAACATTCATTTTCATTACACGTAGCAAGTTCATACCATACAAGAACCAAATGTAGCGATTACAAAATATAAATAGTTTAGATTAATTGCTAGGTCCAAATCCTATATGTAGCAGCTTGTAATACTTCAAACATTGTCACCTGAAACATGGTTAAAAACAAAGTCAACTAAAAAGCTGGTGAGAATACATAGGTTTTCGTGTCATGTAATAGAATATAGTGTCGTGTGCATACAATTCATACAAACATGGCAATTAAGGCATTTATGGAGAGATGCCATCGTGTGACCTGGTAGTACAATCAAACCTTTGTAACTAGCATGCAAAACAAACGCGTGTTGGCAGTAACAGTCACCCTACCTGGGTGGGTTTGTCAGACTCAATAGATCTATCACTGTTTACCGTAGGCTATAAAATAGTTAATGATTGCACGTGAATAGCAAACTGCGTGTTGGTCTACACACCTAGTACTCAAGCACAAAGCTCAAAATTGTAACACATGATTGTAGGGTGGAATTGTATATTGTGTAGTTTGTAAACATAGTAAATAGAACGCATGTTCCACCCCAAAAGTTTGTAAATAGAGTAAAAGAGGGGCTATGTAACTCACTTGTGTTGGGTAGTGTAGTTTGCACAGATCAACAAAAATACCAAGCGTGTTGTAGGTCGCTACGTTTGACCTAATGGATAAATGTATAACGCGTGTCATTGTTTGTGTTATTTTTATGTCGAAAGATGGATTTATACGTTTAGGGTTTGTTTGAAATAAATAAATGAATAACTTTATTTATCTATTTAGTACATTTTAAATAGTAGTGATATATATATTCTTTAAAATGTAAATTTAAATAACTGATATATATTTATATTTATTTAAATATAAATTTAAATAAATAACATTTGTTTAAGTCAAAATATATATTTGTATAAATAGTTTTATAAGAATGATTATATAAACTCACGACTTCATCGGTTTTGAACTATCGGGAATTAATCGTTTTAAATTCCTAAATCAAGGATTTGGTTTATAAATGATTCCCGGGTCTTGGGATTTTATAAAATAATTTTTTTATAATTACATTTTGAAATTTTTAGCTAAATATGTTAAATAGACTTTAAAACAGAAAAATAATTGATTCTGGTCAAGGAGCACGACCGTGCTCAAGTAGGGCACGACCGCGCTCGTTGCCGAGCGTGACCGTGGTGGTCTGAAACGCGCCCGTGGTCGAGTCAGAAGGTACTTCATAGGTTCTGGACATAGAGCACGACCGTGCTCGTATCTGGCTCGACCGCGTCTAGTGTTTGTTTTTGATCAAGACTTGTTTGCTCGGTAAGCACGACCGGGCAAAACCTGGGGCACGATTGTGCTTGGTCAGGCACGACCGCGCTCGGGGATGAGCGCGACCGTGTCGGGTCTTTTCCAGACTCAAATCCGTCGATTCTTATATTAAATGTTTCTGTATTCTTAGGGCTTTCACTTAGTGGATGATTTCGAAGCTATCTATGAGTTTTAATTGGATTTATTTCGTGTTTCAAAGGTAGTTCGACTAAAAGTTCAGTTTCGGCTTTTCATTCAGAAATCGGACAGACTTGAGTGTTTCTACTACGAATTGGCATAGGGCTTTCGTAGTAGAGGATGATACGAAGCTATTGGTGTATTACTTACTTGAGATTATTGGGCAATTGAATGCGGTCGGCTACGAGTCGCGTTTTCGGGCGTCTTGGCGATCGATCGGGCTCCAGAAGTTGTATGAGTGTCGAGTGAGAGTTCTGAGAGACTGAGTGAGGGTAGATGTGGGTGTAGGAAGTGTGCAACTGGCTCTATATCGACGAATTTGCGAGTCATGATTGTGGGGGGTATGGGATTAAACAATTCTGTAAATTGGAGTGTAATTGATGCGTGTTGCAGGTTGAATTCAGACGAGTATGGTCTGACGCGTGAAATCCGGCCTTAATGCGATTTGATTCAACGAGTATGGACCACTGACTGACTCTGCGGAGTCACGTGGTTTCAGCAGCGCGACCGTGCCTACTTTAGGCGCGACCGTGCTTAGGTCTGCAGGCGCGACCGTGCTTAGGTCTGCAGGCGCGACCGTGCCTAGTCCTAGGCGCGACCGTGCTTGCCTAGTTTTGTAGTTTTTTGAGTTTTGTCAGTTTTGGTCCTCGGGGCTTGTGAGATAATGGTGTTTTTGTTTAATTTGTCATTGTAATAGAATAGTTTGTATATGTAACTGCATCGTAGTTTGTTTGTACACGAATCGAAACTGAAATGTGTTTGTTTATTGAAATCAAACGATTACATGATGAAAATCAGAAATGTTACACCTTGGAGAGTAAACATGTAGGAATTGAATCTGTTGTAGTAGCAACACTCATGTCAAGGACATACGTGTCATTTCTCCTCGGGGCCTTCATGAGAATCCATTCGTCAGGAATAACAAAACCAGGTTTCAAGATATAACAAAACCAGGTTTCAAGATATAACAATAACTTCTTGTCACAAACTTGTGATACACTCAAAAGATTGTGTTCAAGCTGCTCCACATAATTCACCTTCTCAAATTTGACTTTATCATTCTTTAAAGTACCCTGTCCAGTTATGTACCCGCCTTTATTCCCCGCAAAAGCGACATAACCTCCATCAATATTTTTAACATCTTCAAGCAGTCTAATATTCCCTGTCATATGTCGAGAGCAACCACTATCCACATACCATGTATTGTTGATAGTCCTCCTTGGTTGTACCTACATAAACAACGAAAATCAGTTAGAAATAGGAACCCAAGCTATTGTGGTCTTGGGTCGTCCAGATTGATCAAAATAAACAACTTCTAGTAATTCACAATCAATGTTATCATTAACCTTTGGAATAGAAGTTTTACCAACAGACTTTTTCAAAGGAGACATATTTTGATTATTTTGAAAAACATTATTTGATATATTATTATCAGATTCAGATGTTTCCAAAATTTTCTTCAATTTTCTGTTTCGTCTTCTCCTTTGTGGTCTAGACAATTTAACTTCAGATTGAGTATCTTTTGAAATCATGTCATGAGGAATCTCAATTTTCTCTTGACAAACAAATGATTTAGAGTTCAATTTATCCTGCTGTTTAAATCCAGAGGATTTAACAAAAGATCGACATGACATATTTTTCTCCAAACTAAATGATGACTTTCCCTTATCTGTTCTTTTCAGAATCTTCACCACTTTTAGTTGTGAAGGAACAGTCTTCAATTTGCCCTGGTTCTTATAAGGACAATTGACCACAATGTGACCAGCTTCGTTGCAATGAAAACAAACTCTTCTCTCTTTATAAGTTCTGAAATAAGAAGAATTCTTTGAGTTTGAGGAGCCATCAGAGGAATAAGCTTCAGAAGATTTTCTAGAATAGTTTACTGATTTCTTTGGAACATAAACCTGTGTAGGCACCTTTGATGAATGCACTTTTTGATGACCAGCAGCGACAAAACCACTTGACTGTAAAATTGGAGAAAGCTTAGGTGTAACAACTTTCACCTCATTAGGTTCAGTCAGAATGCATCTATCACGAGCAACAGTTTTTACAACTGTTGGTTCATCAAGTTTCACCTCTTTTGGAATACCTTCGACCTTCGTCTCATCAAATACCTCATCCTCCGAATCAGATTCATAAACCATATCCTCACCAGTTACCGGGTTCACTTTCAATACTGTTTTTGGATCTATTTCCTCTTCATGTATGATTTCAGGTTCAACCACATAATTTGCATTAAATGGTGGAGGAAAAAATCCAATACCAGCAACCCGCTTAGTAGGATCAGCATTTGAATTAAAATAATCCAAAACAACAGAAGAATTTGTATAGTTTTCCAACTTTCTATGAAGTTTGATTACCTCAGACTCTTTGTCAGAAATTTCTTTATTCTTTTGAGCAACAATATCATTTCGTTTTTCTATCTCAGCATAAGCCATATCCAGATGATAAGCTTGTTCTTTATATTTCAACTCCAGAGAATTTAAGTCTCTTTTCAAAGACTCAATTCTATCGATGCACAATTTATCGTTATCTTTCAGTTTCTGATTAACTGAATGCATCGATTTCATATCACAAATCAAGTTTGTGTTATCATCCATGACCTTTTGCAATTTATCTTTAACAGTAATGCAGTTAGAACAGTAAATATGACAAACAGAGTCTTTTACCTTTAACGGATCAGACATGTCTGCCATGAAAACTTTGGCAATGGGAATATTCTCTGAATCAGCACCATCTGAAGCATTTTGTGTTAGAACAATATCATCTTCAGCAACACCTAATGCAACATCATAATCAATATTCTGCACTTGTTCTATCTCTTCATCAACAATCTGCACACTTTCACCATCACTCGAACCATCACTCGAACTGTCATCATTAGTCACCTCTTCTGATTTTTCAGAATGAATTCTGCTAAAAAGGCTTGACTTACAGCACCCACTAAAATCTTCCAGATGAATACCCCAGTCATAGTTCTCATCGTTCTGTGCAACTAATGCCGATGATGCAGATGCATGATTTGAATTTCCAGATGTACCATGTGATTGATTACGATTATTCTGAAAATTATTCTGCTTCTTCTGAGAATCAAACTCAACCTTTTGTTTCACACACTCTTTAGCAAAGTGACCATACTCTTGACAGTTATAACAAAGCACTTTGGTTTTATCAAATCCCATGCGTGATCGACTATTAGATCCAATATACTTTCTGCCAGTTTTCTTCAATAAATCCTTTGCTTGACGCATCAACATGGCCATATTCCATTGGATGTTCATTTCTTCCAGATCAACAGGGTCAATCTGTCTGAAATCTTCTTCAATTACCTCCGGATCATGAATTTTCCCTCCAATAAAATTCTCATATGAAGCCATGAATGAGGAAAACATAGCTAAATAATCATCAGCAACCTTTTGATTTATATGAGATCCAGAAGATGTAGAAGCTGTTGTCGCAGAAAATCCAGAATGACTAGAATGAATAGGAACTCTAGAACACTGATCATTAGAAGAATCTTGAGCATCGCCAGAAAAGAATGCAACTCCTGTACCAGTTTTACTAGAAGTCTTGGCAAAATACATTGAAGGATCCTGGATATGCTCCATGTTAGTCTCCTTCTTCTTCTTCATATTCAGGTCATGCGATTGAATCTTTCCAAGAACTTCTTCAAGAGACATGGTTTTGTACTTGATATTTTCTTTTATCAAAACCGTATACACATCAAATTTTGATGGTAATACCTCCAAGAACTTATCATTAATTTCTTCAGTTTCATACACCACAGAAGCACTCGACAGTTCACTAAGCAGATGATAGAATCTGGTAGCAAGAACATCTAAGATTCATTTTGAAAATGTTTGAAAACCAAGAATTGCTTCTTCGGTAGCTCTTTTCTACTCTTCTTTACATCCAAACTACCTTCACATCTTTTCTGTAATGCTTCCCACAGTTGTTGAGAAGACTTGAATTGTTTGAAACTGTGATATATTTCCTTCGGAAGAGACATCGAAATACTTGCCATCGCTTTCTTTTCCCTATCAAACAACAACTTTTCTTCAGTCGTTAACGCTGATACCGGCTTTGGAACATTATCCTGTCCCATCCACGAATAAGTCGGATGCGTATAACCTTCTAAAATAGGAATCCAGAGACTGGTATCGGTAAAAGATACAAACTGATCAAACCTATCTTTCCAATTAGAATAATCAGCAAGATTCAACAACTTCGGTGGTTTTTGAGATGTACCAATCTCATTATCATAATTGAACATATTCGTTACTTGTACCATATTTTCCATTTTCCTAAAAAATTTCCAAGTGTTGAAAACTCACTACCCTTAGGCGAAGATAATAAGTTCGCTTCTATGATACCCAAGCGAACTTAATATGAAGCAAACTTAATAAGTTCGCTTAAACCAGAAATCAGAAAATCTGATTAAGTTCGCCTAAAAATAAGTTCGCTTAATTTGTCAGAAGCGAACTTGACAAGTTCGCCTACTAAGTTCGCCTGTGTTAGGACATGTTTTGTAACTGTTGATAAAATTTTGTGTAAGTTCTGCTAGAGGCGAACTTAACAAGTTCGCCTACCTTATCAGAGGCGAACTTATTAAGTTTGCCTAGCTTATCAGAGGCGAACTTATTAAGTTCGCCTAGCTTATCAGAGGTGAACTTATTAAGTTCGCTTAGCCTATCAGAGGTGAACTTATTAAGTTCGCTTAGCCTATTAGAGGCGAACTTAATAAGTTCGCCTAAGCATCTTTGAGGCGAACTTATTAAGTTCGCCTGGTGCAGAACAGTAGTTTATAAATAAACACAACAGAACAGTGAGAATAGACGATATCAGAGTAGACAGATTAGAGACTGAGAGAATTTCTGTAATCATTGTAACCTGATATTGTGGTGGAAATACAAAGTGTTTATTTACACCGTTGTTGTTGATTGAGTTACACGAGCACGTTGATCATGGATTCCGCACGTTATCACCGTGTCGTACCGCGAGTCTAGAGATCCGTCACGCACCGAATTAGGGACCTATAAGTGGTATCAGAGCTTATGCTCATGAATTAAGTACGATTTTCGGTGATTAGTGACGGATCTCTAGACTCGCGGTATGACACGGTGATAACGTGCGGAATTCATGATCAACGTGCTCGTGTACCTCAATCAACAACAACGGTGTAAATAAACGCTTTGTATTTCCACCACAATATCAGGTTACAATGATTACAGAAATTCTCTCAGTCTCTAATATGTCTACTCTGATATCGTTTATTCTCACTGTTCTGTTGTGTTTATTTATAAACTACTGTTCTGCACCAAGTTCGACTCAAAGATGCTTAGGCGAACTCTAAGCGAACTTAATAAGTTCGCCTCTGATATACTAGGCGAACATAATAAGTTCGCCTCTGATAAGCTAGGCGAACTTAATAAGTTCGCCTCTGATTCGCCTCTAGCAGAACTTACACAGAATTTTATCAACAGTTACAAAACATGTCCTAACAGACTCCCCTTTAACTGTTGCTAACAATTCTATCAAATACAAGTCAAAGACTCTAAGACTAAGACATAATATCTTCAAGCTCGTTGTCACCAGAATATGCTCCAACATTTATACAAGTTATGCTAGAGGCGAACTTGTTAATTCGCCTAGTCTAACAGAGGCGAACTTGTTAAGTTCGCTTAAGTCTATCTGAGTCGAACTTGTTAAGTTCGCTTAGTCTGTTAGAGGTGAACTTGTTAAGTTCGCCTAATGCAGGTTAGATGTCTATAAATAGTGTTTACAGAGTCAACAGAGAAGAGGGAACAAATTTGTACAATTTGGTCTGATTGAGTCTGTAAACTCTATTGAGAATTGGAATACAAGTATGAATGTTATTTACTTGATTGTCTCTATTGTCTTTTGTGTATGCAATCGTTGATTTTTTGGATTTCGCACTTCGAGTTAACGACACGTCTTATCACGAGAATGATCCGTAGAAGTGCCATGAGGACCTACACTATGCTTCATCGTGATAGACCGCTAAGGATTATTACGGCTGGCGGACCGCTAAGGATCCAATGACAGTCCGCTACCAGCCTTCCACGCGTCAATTTTCAGCGATTAGTCACTTGACACGTGGCTTTTCCTGAGTAATCCCTTGCTCCATATGTAGCGGACCTCTATCCCTTTGGTGGCGGTCCGCCACCTTTCCAACTTTCCAAATTTTCATTTTCAGCCCCTGAACTTTGAATCAATTGCATTACAACCCCTTGTACTTTAACATAATGTCATTTTAACCCCTCTAGGGTTTATCAAATGACCATTTCAACTCTTATACTTATATTTCTTTGAAAATTGGGGTGTTACAAATCTACCCCCCTTACAAAGGTTTCGTCCATGAAACTTGTTACTTACTCGAATAAGTAAGGATAGGATTGCTTCATTTCTTCTTCTGTCTCCCATGTGGCTTCAGACCCCTTTCGATGTTGCCACTGAACTTTAACTTGCTTGATTACTTTATTTTGTAATCTCTTTTATTTCCAGTCGAGTATAGCCACTGGCATTTTGACATAATTCAATCTTTCGTCTGCCTCTATATCATTCAGTGGTACATGAGAGGTTTCGTCTGCCAAACACTTTCATAAGTGTGATACATGGAATGTCGAGTGGATTCCACTCAATTCTTCTTGCAATTCCAGTCTATAAGCAACTTTCCCTACTCGAGCTATAATTTTAAATGGCCTAATGAATCTTGGACGTAACTTTCCTCTCTTTCTGAATCTAATGATTCCTTTCCACGAAGATACTTTTAGCAGGACGTAGTCTCCGATTTGGAACTCTATTGATCTACGTTGTTTGTCTGCATAGGGCTTTTGTCTGTCCTGGTCGGCTTTCAGACGAGCTCTAATCTGATCTAACTTTACACTTGTCGCTTGGACAATTTCTTTACTTCCTAATTCTTTCTGTCCAACCTCTCCCCAACATATGTGAGTCCTACATCTCCTTTCGTATAACATCTCGTATGGTGGCATGTCAATACTTGCATGATAGCTGTTGTTATACGAGAATTCTAACAAAGGTAGATGACTATCCCAACTTCCACCAAAGTTAATAATGTAAGCACGCAACATATCCTCAATTGTTTGTATCGTTCTTTCACTTTGTCCATCTGTTTGAGGAAGATACGGTGTGCTAATCAATAACTTAGTTCCCATTTCTTCATGGAACTTCTTCCCGAAACGCGACGTAAAACGTGTGTCTCTGTCAAATACAATTGAAACCGACACCCCATGCCGTGAAACAATTTCTTTGATAAATGCCTCTGCTAACCTTTCTAAAGAGTATGTCTCACGTATCGGTAAGAAGTGAGCACTCTTAGTCAATCTGTCTACTATCACCTATATGGTATCATAACCTTTAACTGTTTTTGGTAGCTTTGTTATGAAGTCCATAGTGATATGCTCACATTTCCATTCTGGAATATCTAGTCGCAGCAATCTGCCATAAGGCTTTCGATGCTCTGCTTTGACTTGAGAACAAGTCAAGCATTTAGCCAATATTTCATGATATCAAATTTCATACCGGGCCATCAATAACCTTGGCGTAGATCTTGGAACATTTTTGTAGTACCCGGATGAATCGAATATCGTGATTTATGTGTTTCATCCAGAACTTTAACACTAAATTCACCCATATGTGGTATCCACATACGGCCGAATCGAATCTTAATTCCATACTCATTTTCTACCAATTATTTCTCTTGTCCAGCCATTCTTTCTTTCTTAATATTCTCTGCTTTCAATGCATTTATTTGAGCATTCCTGAGCTGAGTCATAAAGTCAGGAGTTACAACTAACTTATATGACTTCACCCTGACAGGAGGATGCTCTTCCTTACGGCTTAGAGCATCTGCCACTACATTGGCTTTTCCTGGGTGATATAGGATTTCACAATCATAATCCATTATCAGCTCTAACCATCTTCGCTGCCTCATGTTCAGATCTTTTTGTTCAAAGAAATAATTTAAGCTTTTATGATCTGTGTAGATTGTGCACTTAACTACATACATATAGTGTCTCCATATTTTAAGTGCAAATACTATAGCAGCTAACTCTAAATCATGGGTCGTGTAGTTAGCTTCATGGGGTTTGAGTTATCTTGAAGCATAGGCTATAACCTTGCCTCTCTGCATTCCTACACACCCCAGTCCTTGATACAAAGCATCAGAGTAAACTACCAGATCCTCTGTCCCTTCCGGTAAAGACAAAATCGGAGCTTGAGTTAATTTTTCCTTAGGCTTTTGGAAAGAACTTTCTTGTTCGGTTCCCCATACAAACTTTGTCTCCTTCTTTGTGAATTTTATCAATGGGGTAGAAATCTTGGAGAAATCCTGAATAAATCTTCTATAGTAACCAGCCAAACCTAAGAAACTGCGAATCTCTATAGGTGTCTTTGGCGGGTTCCATTTCATTACAGTTTCTATCTTTGAAGGATCTATAAGAATACCTTCTGCGTTTATTACGTGACCTCAGAATTGAACTTCTCGGAGCCAAAACGCACACGTATAGAATTTTGCATACAACTTGTCTCTTCTAAGTGTTTCCAGTACTTCCTTGAGATGACATGCATGATCCCCTTCATTCTTTGAGTAGATTAGAATATCATCAATGAACACGATCACAGATCGGTCCAACATTGGTTGACAAACCCTATTCATGAGGTCCATGAATGCAGCGGGGGCATTAGTCAAACCAAATGACATTACTAAGAACTCATAATGTCCATGTCTTGTATGGATGGCTGTTTTTGGAATATCTTCATCTCTAACCTTCAACTGATGATACCCCGATCTTAGATCGATTTTGGAGAACCAGCTTGCTCCTTGTAATTGATCGAACAAGCCATCGATCCTAGGTAATGGGTATTTGTTCTTGATGGTAAGTTTGTTCAACTCTCGGTAGTCTATGCACAGACGCATACTACCATCCTTCTTCTTCACGAAAAGAACCAGAGCACCGCAAGGTGAGATACTCGGTCTAATAAAACCTCTGTATAACAACTCTTGCAGTTGCGACATTAGTTCCTTCATTTCTGATGGAGATAATCGATAAAGTGCCTTAGCTACATGCTTAGCACCAGGAACTAAGTCTATTCGAAACTCCACTTCTCTTTCGGGAGGTATTCCTAGAAATTATTTGGGAAATACATCAGGAAAGTCACATACTACTAACACGTCTTTCAATTCTTTAGTTTTCACTTAGGAATCAATAGCATAAGCCAGGTAGGTCTCACTGCCTCGACTCATAAACTTCACAACCTTCATCATAGAGATGATTCTAACGACTGATCTTATTTTATCACCTTGGATGGTAATCCTGTTGCCGTTAGGAGTCTGCATCTGGACTGCTTTTAGGTTGCAAATGATTTAGGCATCGCTTGCTGCCAACCAGTCCATTCCCAAGACTATATTAAATCCTTCGAGGATCATAGAATAAAGTCTAACAGGGAATTTGTGTCCTTCAAGATTGATGAAACAATCTTGAATGACTTCTACCACCTTCATCGTTTCCCCGATAGCCGTTTCGACTTCAAAGGTTTTCACTTAATCTTATGGTAGGTATAGCTAAGGAAGAACAGAAATCTAAGGATACAAAACTTCTACTAGCTCCAGAGTCAAATAACACAGTAGCAGGTACGTTATTAACAAGAAATGTACCTGATACTACGTCAGGAAGTGTCTTAGCTTCTACTGTCGTCAAGGTATAGGCCCTACTCTCTGCCTTTGGGGCTTCCTTCTCCTTTCCATCCTTAATCAACACTGGTGCTAAAATCTTCAGGGTTGGGCATTCTATGATTCGGTGTCCGAGTTCTCCACACTTGTAACACCTCATTCCTGACTTATTTGGGTAATTGGTGGCTATATGCCCAGGCTTACCACAACTGTAGCAAGTATTTGTCCCATAACTCCATCCTCTAGTGTGTAGTTTACCACATTTGGTACATTTAGAACCACCACTATGTTCCTTCTTCTTTCATCCTCCTCCACCTCCTTCATTCTTCCTGTTCTGATTTTTAGAAATGTCAGACCATTTTCTCTTTGATTCCACAGGGCGGGAACCGAAGACTTCATCGTACATTATCGAAGCAAGTTGTACGGCAGACCAAAAAGTCTTCAAGTCTGAAGTCTATACTAACCTCCTTATCTCGGATGGTAAACCCTGCACGTATCGCTTGATGCGTACAGATTCGAGAGTTATCAAATGGGGTACTAAACGAGCCATTCTATTAAAGTTGGTACTATACTCTCGGTGAGTCATACTACCAGCTTCTAATCTAAGAAAATCTCTTTCAAGTTTGTCCATCTCATTAACTGGATAGAACTCCTCTATTAGCAATCTTTTCAACTCTTCCCAAGTCATCCGGTCAAAAGCTTTATCTCCTAAAGCTATGACTAAGTTTTCCCACCAGCACAAAGCTTCTGAAACAAACGAGTGGGCTGCATACTTCACTTTCTGATCATCTCTACATTCACTGATATTGATAATTGCTTCTATCTCTCTTATCCACTAATGAGTAACAGTGGCATCCTTCGTTCCTTCAAACTTAGGAGGGTTTCTGTCTTTGAATGCCTTGTAAAGACATCCCTTCTTTCCTTTCTTCCGAGGTCTTTCCTCATATGAATCATCAGATTCATAATCATAATCGAAATCATCCTCATCCTCATCATCTAGCTTATTAGTTCTTTATGCCGGTTGAGTCTCATCATTCTTCTTTCTATTTTCCTCTAAGCTTGTCAATAAAATTGGCAGATCCGTGTCTAGTGCTTTGGCAACAGCCAAGTCTACAAGATTTTTAAGCTGAGGATCTATCACAGGTTCTTCTACTTGTTCTTCTCACTCTACATGTTCTATCTCTGGTTCGGCATTGGCGGTAGACCGCCTTTGCCTTCTAGTAGTGGGATTAGTTCTCCCTCCTCTTCTTCCTCTACCTCTACCGACCACTTCTACAAAAGATATGGAGTGTTTTAGTATTCGCATGATGGATTGATAGCTAGAACACAAGTGTATTGTAAATATTAGTAACTGTGGCCACGATGAAATTAATCATTTTCGCCACTTTCGGTGCTCTAGTTATCTTTCTATCAGGTTCCTACTAAATATCCCTACCTTTTTCCTTTCTCTATCCTTAGCATTAGGCTATCTTAACAGACATCTCTATTGGCATTCTCACTGTCCCTTAATCTTAGTTTAAGTTTAGATGCTTGGGTAAGATTTGATACCAACTTGTGACACCTACATCCCGGCTTACCCGAGATGCCGGCCACTTGTCAGATTTACTCATGAACATATAGTAAACATAGCTCATACACAACGGAAGACTTTAAAATACTATATTTATTTCCTAAAACTTGTCTTAATGTACATTCTAAAGAAAGTACAAACATTTATTTTCTAATGCCAGCCTGCCGAAGAATGCCAGATAGCCCAATAGATGCCTCTACTCTAGCCCCTTGCCTTTACTGCAGGAGGCTACGTCTTTACCTGATACACATGCTTAAACATATGTCAGCTTACGCTGGTGAGTTCTAAGTTTTAGTCAAAACATCTTTGACCTCTGTCTCATACATAAATGGATTTATATGACACACATTTACAACATCACATTAACTTCTTGCCCAAACATAATACTATAAACTTGAACACTTGTCTTTCCGAGGTCACGTTAACCTCCAAGCGGTCCTCACACTTATACATACCCTTGTAAAAGGTGCCATACTATATTCCACAAAAGAATGCAATATACCTCTACATCTTAAGTTGCAAGATATTATGTCGCGTTTGGCCAGACGTGGCAAAACCTTTCCTTTTTTTATAGACCAATATGGTCAAAATGTTTGACATGGCAAAACATGCCAAAACTCTATCTCTTTCTCTTTACTCTTTGTCAAGACCTCTACAAGTCAAGGTAAAACCCTGACTCCTCTGTCATTACATATCTGGGCTTGCCATGATAAGTTCTAAAACGATTCACGTGTCAAAAACCATTTTCTTTCTCAAAATCTTTTTAATGTGAAATCATGCCAAAAGTCAAGTTTCCATTCTAACCATTCCTTTAAAAACTAGTCCTTATCCTAAATCCTCGTAAAGGTTTCTCCATGGTATATCAAAGAAGACAAGGTGGTTATCCTTCCAGAGTAGTACCTCCAACAGAGATGTTCCCAGGAAAGAATGACGGGTCCAGGAGGGATTTATACACCACTCATTCCTTAGACAGAACATTTTGTTTGCCAGATAACTACATACCGGCCGGATGGTTACCCAAAGATATCTTATGAATACTCCGTTACTTAGTTTTAAGATTTAGACATGTTTTATACATAACATCTTGCAACATGAATGATATCCCAAATACTTAAATCAAGGTATATAGCATTTACGTAAATCTTTCTAGCATGCTTACCGGCCCAAAACATTTAAGGTAAAACATTTAAAGAAAAACATTAAAAAGGGCCTCATAGAACTCTTCCTTCTCCTTCCCACAATTCTTTCGTGCTAATGTAAACAGCACAACGACTGGGACCAGGGTCCTAAGTCATTATAACATTACTTAATCATAAGTTCCTAGCTTAACTGTGATTCCCTCAGATCTGCTGATATTCAAGGATAAAGTCTTCAATCACTCTCTGAATTGGCGGAAACAATTCAGAAATCAAATCTACACCAAAATGAACACATTGAAGATGCGCAATCTCGATACTATCAATCACACCAAATGCATATTTCATGATGATTATCATCGTTAATCAAGTAATGTAATCAAGTATTAACAGCAGAAACACACAAAGATTCTTTTGATTAAATTGTAAAAATCACAGTACAAAATGAGAAAGTTACTTGAAATACAAAAGACACAACTATGTCTACTGGAGAGTTTTCGATCGAAATCTTCTAGATTGAAAAATGTTTTCGACCGAAAACATTTTTCGACCGAAAATATAAAGTTTTCGACCGAAAACTGTAGGTCCCTGGAGCCTCGTCGCGCAGCGGAGATACACGGACATGTTATGTGATTTTTGTGGGAACCAAGAAACGAGACAGAGAAAACACGAACAAAGACAAAAGATGATGAAACGACACGTAATCCATAACATAGAAGTCATCCCGTATTACAGACTACATACCAAAGGAGCACACATCTCTCATCTAAGCTCACGGTCCAGGGGTCGGGGGAGCTCGTCCCTACCCGGACACCTCTCGACCTAGTTCCAGAGTTCCACCTACAAATGAAGACAAGTCTTCTATTTATAGGGGAAGGAACATTACATGCGTACTTGTCTAAGTACGCAGGGTTAGGTCATGCGTACTTGACAAGAACGCAAGGCAAAAGACTTGCATACTTACTAAGTACGCAGGACCAAACTGATGTGTAGGCTAAGTACTCACGAACACCCTCCTGCGTACTAGCCACGTACACCGGTACATAGAATTTAATCTATAGTTACAAAAACATGCTTCTACAAACTCCCTCTTAACTATAACATCAAATTCTATCTATCACTAACACTGATAATCATCAGTTTACAAAGAATGTCCTAACAGACTCCCTCTAAACTAATGACATCACGTGTCTTCTGGCGAGACTTGATCTTCTGGCATTCCACTTGAGACCTTCAAATCTTCAAACTTCAGTCTTCAGTTGCCGAGTGATGACAAACCCGACTCCCTCATAACTGTAGACCAAACCAAGTGCTTCAATAAGAACCAACTAACCCAAGTGCTTCAATAAGAACCAACTAACCCAACACTACTAATAGTTTCAAAACGCTTTTAGCCTATTGACAATTCAAGTTTCAAATTTTATACACAAATTTTAAAAACAAATTATCAAGAATAGAGCATTCACAACACTATCATTTCTTATTTATGCAGACTTTGAAATTTAGATCAAATCAACTAATCTTAATCAATCATATATCAAGGTCTACTAAGGTCGTGTGAAATGAACTTATCACTGATGTACTATCATTTCTTCTCTAACCTCAAATGATGTCAAAATTTTATATTTTTCAATTTGTTTTGACTTTTTATAAATTAAACTTTTTGACTGAAAATGTAAATGCAGAAATGTAATAAAGCAATAAAAGAACTTAAAAGAAAATTTTCCATGAAATTCTGATTTTGAAAAACTTTTATTCGGGATTGATCATACCAATCATTTTAATTAGGAATTCAAACCTGGTACGATCAAATGCTTTGGTAAACAAATCAGCAAAATTATCTTCAGTGTGTACCTTGACCAGCTCAATCAACCTTTTCTCTACACAATCACGTATAAAATGATATCGAATTTCGATGTGCTTAGTTTTACTATGTTTAACAGGATTATTCGTTATGGACATAGTAGCATTGTTATCAATAAGCATGGGGGTTCTTGTGAAATTCAAACCGTAATCTCTCAATTGTTGTTGTATCCACAGGATCTGTGAACAACAACTTGCAGCAGCGATGTATTCTGCTTCGCATGTTGAAATTGAGACTGTGGTTTGCTTTTTGCATTGCCAAGAAACAAGTCGATTACCTGTCCAGACAACATCCACCAAAATCAGAATCAGTATAAGCATTGAAATCAAAGTTAGAACCATGAGGATACCATAGCCCTAAACGTTGTTTTCCTTTTAAATACCGAAAGATTCTTTTCACAGCAATTAAGTGAGATTCTTTTGGTTTTGCCTGAAATATGGAACAGATACACATGGCGAACATTATATCCGGCCTTGAAGCGGTTAAGTACATGAGGGATACAATCATAGCTCTGTAAAGTCGACAATCCACATCTTTTCCTTCCTGGTCATAATTTAACTTATGATTGACCGGAATTGGAGTATCGTATGGGGTACAGTCCTCCATCTTAAACCGGCTCAAGATGTCTTTGACATACTTGGACTGATGAATAAAGAAACCATCTTCCTTTTGATTTACTTGTAAACCTAAGAAAAACGATAACTCTCCTATAGCAGACATTTCAAATTTCGACTTCATAACACCCTCAAAGTCTTTGCACAACCCTTCATTTGTCGAGCCAAAAATAATATCATCCACATAAATCTGTACCAGTAGGTAATCTCCCCCTGATTTCTTTATGAATAAGGTCGAGTCTATCTTTCCATGAACAAAATCATTCGCCAAAAGATGTGTGGATAAAGTCTCATACCACGCACGAGGAGCCTGATGAAGACCATAGAGAGCCTTATCAAGCTTGAAAACCATATTTGGATGCATTGGATCTTCAAACCCCGGCGGCTGACACACATAGACTTCCTCCTTGACCTTACCATATAAAAATGCACTCTTGACGTCTAATTGAAACACCTTAAAACCTTTGAAAGAAGCAAAAGCTAGAAATAGCCTTATAGCTTCGAGCCTTGCAACCGGTGCATAAACCTCGGTGTAATCAATTCCTTTTTGTTGATTGAAGCCCTGGACAACTAATCTTGCCTTATTGCGTACCACGACACCTCGATCGTCTTTCTTACATTTAAACACCCATTTTGTTCCTATCAGATACGCACCTTTCGGTAGATCAACAAGATTCCAAACCTTAAGTTTGTCAAATTGAGCAAGTTCTTCCTACATAGCTTCTATCCAGTTATTGTCATTTAAAGCCATCTCAACATTCTTTGGTTCAACCTGCGAAATAAAGCATGAATGTGAGCAATCATCAAGAACACCAGAATCTTTAATGCAAGTATACAAACAAGTATTGTCAACAAGAGAACGTGTTTTCACTCTATCCTGTAAATTTCCAATTATATTTGTCACTGGATGATCTTTGTGTTCCTTGATGGATGCAACCTCAGGAACCGGCAACACGTCAACTTGAGTAGATTCAGATTGATAAGAATAATCTTGAGGAATTGGAATTTCCGAGTCTAAATTTGTTGGAATCTCCCCCTGAGCCTATGTCGAAGGTAATGGATCATCACTCAACAACGGATCAGCAGAAGAATCTTGAAAAATAGCATTATCCTCCTCACTCTCTGAATCTTGTGGACCTGAACAAGAAGCAACATTAGGATCGGGAGCAGAAGTAGATGGAATCGATGAATTTGGAACTGCATTTGGTAGAAATCCATTGTGCTGTGCATCTTGACAAGAATCATAAAGTACAGCAGCATCTTCATCAGAAATGTCAGAAGGTAAATGAAAAGACATGAATAAGTTTTCATAATCAAATGCCTAATCCGGACCAATCGCCATTTGTGGTAAAGACTGATTTGAACAGTCAATATGGAACCATTCTTCAACTTGGCGTGTCTCTTTGTTATAAACCCTCTTGGTTGTCGAATTAGCCACATACCCTAGAAAAATCCCTTCAATAGCCTTTGCACTGAATTTTGTTGGGACATCTCGAACCTTCAGTAGGGTACACAGATTACCAAAAGGTAGTAAGTATTCCAGATTCGGCTTTCGATTATTCAACAACTTGTAGCAAGTCTTGTTATGTTGCTTGACGGTCAAGACCCTGTTCAAAACATGACACGCAGTATTCACAGCTTCAGCCCAAAAGGTGACTAGAAGCTTTGAATCTGCAAGCATCGTGCGAGCTGTTTCGACCAACGTCCTGTTCTTTCGTTCAGCGACACCGTTATGTTGAGGAACATATGGCGCACTGAATTCATGATGAATTCCTTTTTGTAGACAGAATAAGCCTATTTTTCTATTCTTAAATTCGCTGCCATTGTCACTCCTGATTCTTCTGACTTTCAGATTGAATAAAGTTTCCAAACCCAGGATTAAGTATTGTACCAACTCAGTGGTTTCAGCTTTAGATGAAAGAAACTTAACCCATGAAAATCTGGAGAATTCATTAGTTACGACCAAGCAATACGATTTCCCACCAATGCTCCTAATACTGATAGAACCGAACAAATCCATATGCAGCAACTCCAAAGGAGTTACGATAGAATTCGTCGATTTCGATTTGTGAGATTTCTTTCTTTGCTTCCCCTTCTTGCACGGAATACAATCATCAGGAACTGAGAATTTCATTTTCGGAATACCAAGCACAAGATCATTCCTAACAATGTAGTTCATCTTCCTGAAGTTTATGTGAGCTAGCTTCCTGTGCCACAATATTGAATCAGATTCCGACGCCTTGGAAAGTAAACATGTTGGAATTGAATCCGTTGTAGTGGCGACACTCATGTCAAGGACATACGTGTCATTTCTCCTTGGAGCCTTCATGAGAATCCATTCATCAGGAATCATAAAACCTGGTTTCAGAATATAGCATTCATGATCGTTGAAATGGAACGAAAACTTCTTGTCACAGACTTGTGATACGCTTAAAAGATTGTGTTCCAGCTGCTCAACATAATTCACCTTTTCAAATTTGACTTTGTCATTCTTTAACGTTCCCTGGCCAGTTATGTACCCGCCTTTATTACCAGCAAAAGCGACATAACCACCATCAGTTGTAATCACATCCTCAAGCAATCTAATATTCCCTGTCATATGTCGAGAGCAACCACTATCCACATACCATGTATTGTTGATAGTCCTCCTTGGTTGTCCCTACATAAACAACGAGAATCAATTAGAAAGTGGAACCCAAGCCATCGTGGTCATGGGTCGTCCGGATTGATCAAAATAAACAACTTCTTGTAATTTACAATCAATTTTATCATTCACTTTTGGAACAGATGTTTGACAATCAGACCTTTTCAAAGAAGAACCATTTTTATTATTTTGAAAAACATTATTTGATATATAATTGTCAGATTCAGATGTTTCCAAAATTTTCTTTAATTTTCTGTTTCTTCTTCTTCTTTGAGGTCTAGACAATTTAACCTCCTGAAAAGAATCTTTTGAAATCCCAACTTGTGGAATCTAAAGTTTCTCTTTGCATACAAAGGATTTAGCATTCAATATATTCTATTGTTTAAATCCAGGGGATTTAACAAAAGATTGACCAGTCATATTTTTCCCCAAACTAGAAGACGATTTTCCCTCATCTTTTCTTTTCAGAATCTTCACCACTTTCGGTTGTGAAGGAACAGTCTTCATTTTACCCTGGTTCTTGTATGGACAATTAATCAAAATATGACCAGCCTCATTACAATGAAAACACACTCTCTTTCATGATAACTTCTGAAATAAGATGTTTTCTTTGAATTTGAAGAACCATCAGAAGAATAAGCTTCGGAGGAATGCCAAGAACAATTTATCGACTTCTTTGGAACATAAGTCTGTTTTAGCACCTTTGAAGAATTCACTTTTTGATAACCAGCCGCAACAAACCCACTTGACTGTAAGATTGGAGAAAGTTTAGTTGGAACCACTTTCACCTCTTCAGTTTCAGTCAAAATGCACCTATCGCGAATGCACCTATCAGAATCATACAGCATGTCTTCACCCGTCACTGGATTCACCTTTAATACTGTCTTGGGATCAATTTCCTCTTCATGAATGATTTCAGGCTCAACCAATACCAGCAACCCTTTTTGTGAGATCAGCATTAGCATTGAAATAATCCAAAACTACAGATGAATTCTCAAACTGTTCCAGCTTTCTATGTAATTGTATTACCTCAGATTCTTTTTCAGAAATCTCCTTGTTCTTTTGGGCAACAACTTCATTTCGTTTTTCGATTTCAGCATAAGCCATATCTTGATGATAACTCTGCTCTTTGTATTTTAACCCAAGAGAATTGAAGTCTCTTTTCAAAGACTCAATTCTATCAATGCACAGCTTCTCATTATCTTTCAGTTTCTGATTAACTGAATTCATTGATTTCATGTCACAAATCAAATTTGTGTTATCATCGATGACTTTTTGCAGTTTATCTTTAACAGAAATGCAATTAGAACAGTATATATGACAAACAGAGTCTTTTACCTTAGTCGGATCAAACATGTCTGCCATGAATACTTTAGCAATTGGAATATTCTCTTAATCATCACTAACTAAAGCATTTTCTGTAAGAACAATATATTCCTCAGCAACCCCTGACACAGCATCAGAATCAATACTTTGCCCTCTTTCTTCCTCATCATCAACACTTGGAACACTATCCCCATCACACGAATCATCACTAGAACTTTCATCATCAGTAGACTCTTCTGGTTTTTCTAAATGAATTTCTGCAACAAAAGCCTGACTCACAGCACCCACCAAATCTTCCAGATGAATGCCCAATCATAGTTTTCGTCGTTTCGAGCAACCAGAGCTAATGATGCAGATACATGACTTGTATTACCAGAAGGACCATGATTTTGATTACCAGATGAACCATGTGACTGATTCCTATTATGCTGAAAGTTAGATTGCTTCTTTTGAGAATCAAATTCTACCTTTGGCTTCACACACTCCTTAGCAAAGTGACCATACTCTTGGCAGTTGTAACACCTGACTTTGCTCTTATCAAAACCCATACGCGATCGACTATTTGAACCAATATATTTTCTGCCAGTTCTCTTCAAGAAATCTTTAGCTTGTCGCATTAACATGGCCATATTCCATTGGATATTCATTTCCTCCAGATCAACAGGGTCAATCTGTCTGAAATCTTCTTCTATTACCTCAGGATCATGTATTTTACCTCCAATAAAATTTTCATATGATGCCATGAATGAAGAAAACATAGCAAGATAATCATCAGCAACTTTCTGATTCACATGAGATCCAGATGATGTTGAAGCAGTAGTAGCAGAAAATACAGAATGGCTTGAATGACCAGAATAAATTGGAACTCCAGAACACTGATCATTTGAAGACTCTTGAGCATCCCCAGAAAAGAATGCCACTCCAGTACCAAATTTACCAACAGATTTGGCAAAATACATTGAGGGATCCTGGATATGCTCCATATTAGTCTCTTTCTTCTTCATATTCATGTCATGTGACTGAATCTTCCCTAGGACTTCTTCAAGAGACATGGTTTTGTACTTAACATTTTCTTTGATCAAAACCGTATACACATCAAACTTTGATGGTAAAGCCTCCAAGAATTTATCATTGATTTCCTCAGTCTCATATACCATAGATGCACTAGCCAGTTCACTAAGAAGATGATAGAATCTTGTAGCAAGATCATCCAAAGATTCATTTTGAAATTGTTTAAAGACTAGGAACTGCTTCTTTAGTAACTCCTTTCTACTCTTTTTCACATCCAAACTCCCTTCACACCTTTTCTGTAATGCTTCCCACAGTTGTTGAGAAGACTTGAACTGTTTAAAACTGTGATAAATTTCCTTTGGTAGAGACATCGAAATGCTAGCCATTGCTTTCTTTTCTCGATCAAATAACAGCTTCTCTTCAGTAGTTAAAGCTGACACTGGTTTCGGAACATCATCATTTCCCATCCATGAATAAGTAGGATGCGTATATCCTTCCAAAATCGGAATCCACAAACTAGTATCGGTAAAAGATACGAAATGGTCAAACCGATCTTTCCAATTTGAATAATCAGCTAGATTCAACAACTTCGGAGGTTTTTGAGATGTACCGATCTCATTGTCATAATTGAACATGTTTGTGACTTGAACCATATTTGCCATTTAAAAAAAAAATTTCTAAAAAATTTCTAAGTATTGAGCAGTTTTACCCTCAGGCGAACTTAATAAGTTCTCTTTAGTGAGTACTAAGCGAACTTGATATCAAGCGAACAAGACAAGTTCGCTTAAGGAGGAAATCGGGTAAGTTCGCTTACTAATTAAGTTCGCTTAAAATGTGAGAAGCGAACTTAATAAGTTCGCTTGCTAAGTTCGCTTGCACAGGAACTAGCAAGTTCGCTTAAACTGCTGTAACAGATTCAGAGGAATCTTTTCTCAAACACGAACCAATAACTTCAAAAATCATGATTTCTCAGCGAATTGATGGAATTTAAGGAAATTGAACCGTAGGATTATGAATTTTATCAAATAGAACAGTTCTATCGGACTAATTTCGTCAAAATCACTTCCAAAAACACGAATTCAGCAGAGAAACGATCTTCAAGAACTTGAAAAACTCCATTGATGCAGAAAATGCAAAAATGTTGAATTTCTTGTCGAATTATACACAAAAACCGTCACTAATCACCGAGAATCGTACTTAATTCACGAGCATAAGCTCTGATACCACTTGTAGGTCCAGGTAACTCAACTACTGATCGAACTCGTGATCTGACGTTGCTATAACACGAAGTGCGGAATCCTTCATGTTAACGTTTGTATATTAACCGACAATTCAAACAACACGTGTAAATAAACTTCTCAAATATATTCCAATTCACAATGGTTACAGACTCAATCAGACAAGTTTATCTCTCGGTTCTCTCTCTGATCAGTCCTATGTCTAATGACTCTGTAACACATATATATAGAAACTAACCTGTTGTAAGCGAACTTATTAAGTTCGCCTGAAACAGACTAAGCGAACTTAACAAGTTCGCCTCAGTTAAACCTAGGCGAACTTATTAAGTTCGCCTCTGATAGACCAGGCGAACTTAACAAGTTCGCCTCTAGGCTCACTAGTAAAAACACTTAGCAACTTTATACATTTACATATCAAAAACACAAAGACATAAAAACTAACTATTACAAGCTTTTGTCATTACAAATCTATGACAACGTCAACCTCATTTGTGATATGAAATCGATGCACACGGTAAATCAAAAATTAAATGATAATGAGAATGTGTGTATTGAAAGAATAGAATCACTAAAGAGGGATATAAATTCTCTGACTTTGAAGATCAAAGAGCAGACATATCACCTGGATATGTCCTTTGCAGAAATTGAGAAAAGAAATAGTGATCTTGTTGAAAAAGATAAGGAACTAGCTGAATCTAAAGCAGAGGTGATCAAATTGCATAGAAAGTTAGAAAGCTTTGGAAATTCATCATTCTTATTAGGATATTATCATGATAATACCGAAGAGGGGAAGAGAACTAACGGTATTGGTTATGTTCCTCCACCATTCAACGGAAATTATTCTGTTACACCTGAGATTATAAACGATGAGGATTTAGATCCTAGGACTGTGTTGAAAGTGAATCCGGTCACAGGTGAAGATATGGTGTATTCTGATGAGAGTGATGATGAATATTTTGATGAAGCTAAGGTAGAGGGGATACCGAAAGAGGTTAAGAAAGAAAACTCAAAGGTTGATTCTAATTCATCTAGTAAAAATACATTTGGAAGTTCTTCAAATTCAAGGAGAGTTCCATATGTCAGAGATTATAAAGACATGCATACATGTTTTCATTGTAGTGAGATGGGACACATTGTGGTGAACTGTCCTTACAAAAACAAAGGGAAGAAGCATGTAGTTCCTGAGAAGATGAAGCCTGAATCAAAACCTGTTGAGAAAAAGTTTGTTCCGTCTCAAACTCCAAAAGAAGTTCATGTAGGAGAATCTTCTTCAAGTACATCTTATCGTGTGAAGATTCCTTATATGAGAGATTTTCGTGAGACGAGATCTTGCTTTTACTGTGGTCTTGTGGGTCACATACGAATTGATTGTTCTCACAAAGACAAAGGTAACCGACATGTTACTCCAGGAAAGGTAAGAACTCATGGTAAGCCTTGTGGTAACCCAAATGTGGTTAAACCTCATGCTACACCAAAGAGTAATTCAAAATCTGAGGTTAGGCTTTCTAGACCTCAAAGACGGAGGAGAAACAGAAGATTGAAAAAACTTTTAGAACAACAAGAGTTTTCACAATCAAATCAATTTTCAAATGAAAGAAAATGTTCAAACACTTCACATTTTAAGCAAAAAGAACTTAATGAACAGAAGTATGTTTGGAAATCTAAAGTTTCTGTTTCTGACTCGTCGGAACAATCTCCAAAAACTGATGAGAGATTTGATTATGAATGGAGTGAGGTTTATTATTTTGATACAGATGGGCGACCAATGACTACCATGGCTTGGGTTCCAATTTTAAATTAATGATTATTATTAGATGTGCAGGATTTACCAAGAGGGACTATTAATACCATTTTGGTTGTTGATAGTGGTGGTTCTTAGCACTTGACAGGGATTGACATTTGCAAGAGTAAAGAGTTGTTGATGACTGAGAATCTACTTGATTCAACGACTTGATGCTCAAGGGGGAGAATATGTCACACACAATGTTTTGGAAAGAGTTTTACAAAGTCCAAATGATAACCAGAAACTTAGGATGACGATGGTGAGCATAAAGTCATTGATGCAACCATTTGACTAGTTGAGGGAAGTCTACAGGACAGGGGGAGTACATAACTGTGTTGATGACAAAAGGCAAAGACATTCAATTACAGGATTACATCGGTTTGAGTTTTTAATTGATTGACTTGCTTAATCCTGAGTAACCAAGTAAAATGTTTTTCATAAAATGTTTTCCTGGAATGTTTATTTTCGTTTGTTTTACTTTACTTTCTTTGAAAAAGATTTTGAAAAATCCAAACAAATTAAAAAAAAAGATAAAATCGACATTACTTGAAGTTAAAGAAGAGATGATAGTACATCAGTGGATGTTCTTTCACACATGACCTTAGATTGACTGGTTGGTGCTTTATGTTAATATATCTGAATTAAATGTTTTGATCTAAACCTCAGAGACTACACAAATAGGAAATTATAGTGTTGTGTATGCATATAATTTGAAATGTCATTAGACTAAAAGCGTCACTGAACCATTAGTAGTGTGAAAACATAATTGCATATGTTACAACTGTGATTTTAACCCATTTTATGCCTGGGTGTGTGTGTAAAAGATCATTATCAGATAAAGAATATTAGCTTTTAATAAAGATTTTCTTATGAGATCAGTTTCGGGTTATGTCCTTAGCACTATTCATTCGATTTGCTTCAGTGCCCATGTCCCGAAAAGCATGCAATTTGAAGTATAATCCAGATATGTACTTGACAACATCTGTCAAACATATACTAGCCCTTGGATCATATTGATAAATCATCTTTACTGATTCCATTGAATTCATAATCCAGATAACAGTTGGATCCATATACATGAATCTTATGATTCCACATATATAAGCCAAAACATTGAATCATTCGATTCTGAATCTCATTGATTCCTATACAATCCAATTTGGATTATGCTATTCATGTGCTAAGTGATGTCTCCTTATTCTGGAAATTCGGATAATCTTTAGTAAAATCTCATATGTCTTGAAGATAGTGCATTTATTTTCTGTTGGCATACTAGTGGGGTACACATTGCATTTCATACTTAAATGGTACCTTAACTCACAAGAAAGTGGGAATGAGATGCTTTAGTTTCAAATCTTATAATATTGACAATTTGAATTTGTGTGTCATAGCCTGATCCTATTTTCTTTGAATGTTTATCGCGATGCAATATGAAAGTCTTGAAAAGATATAGTGTGAAAGTCTTGAAAAGATAGAGTGTGAAAATCTTGAAAGATATTGGTTTGATTGGTGAAGGCTTGAAAGAATGACATAGGATACCATTTGATATTATATGGATTTTATATCCAAAATGTGTGATTGATACATTGTTTTTACTGATATGATCTTCTTACTCGTGATGTTCGACCAAAAAGATGTGATTTTGTATTTTACATTTCAGTTTATACAGAGAAAAACCAAAAAGATTTTGTGTTTCTTATGTTTGAAAAACCAAAAAGATTTTATTTTTCCAGCTTCCATGGAAATCTTAATTGTTGATTATTCTTGGTTGTTCTCCTTTGCAAAAACTAAATATTGCAGACAGAAGTTGACAAGGGGTCCTTCTCCCAAATTTTCTTCTAGAAATAAAGAGAAAGTGTGCAGATGAACAAGACGAAGACTACAGTGTGTTTGATGATATATGAAGACGGATGACAATCTTCTGAAGCTGTTGTCAAGGGGGAGTCTGTTGGAGCATATTCTGGTGACAACGAGCTTAAAGATATTGTGTCTCAGTCTTAGAGTCTTTGACTTGTATTTGATAGAATTGTTAGCAACAGTTAAAGGGGAGTCTGTTAGGACATGTTTTGTAACTGTTGATAAAATTCTATGTAAGTTCTGCTAGAGGCGAACTTAACAAGTTCGCCTAGCTTATCAGAGGCGAACTAAGTTCGCCTAGCATATCAGAGGAGAACTTATTAAGTTCGCCTAGTATATCAGAGGCGAACTTATTAAGTTCGCTTAGCCTATTAGAGGCGAACTTAATAAGTTCGCCTAAGCATATTTGAGGCGAACTTAATGCAGAACAGTAGTTTATAAATAAACACAACAGAACAGTGAGAATAGACGATATCAGAGTAGACAGATTAGATACTGAGAGAATTTCTGTAATCATTGTAACCTGATATTGTGGTGGAAATACAAAGCGTTTATTTACACCGTTGTTGTTGATTGAGTTACACGAGCACGTTGATCATGGATTCCGCACGTTATCACCGTGTCGTACCGTGAGTCTAGAGATCCGTCACGCACCGAATTAGGGACCTACAATAAACACTTAGAACATTTTACATTACAAAAACATAAAGACATTATATCTAAACTATTACAAAGCTTTTGTCATTACAAACTATGTCCTAACACATAGCGGTCCGCTACGTGTGCCCCAATCCAGAATAAGCCGCCTCAACGGATGGTGAACAACCACCCTATGTCTTAGCGGTCCGCTACGGGCTTGTCGAGCACCCTATAAATCACAAAACACCTTGTTAATCTAGGGAAGAGTGCCCCGAGCCCCGGTTCACATAGAGAAGTCCGGTTTCTAGTTTTTTAACCTCAATACGCAGGAGATAGTTCTTAGGTAAGGTTCTACCTAGTTCCTAATGATTTGGTTAAGCTAGGAACTTATGATTAAGTAATGTTATAATGACTTAGGACCCTGGTCCCAGTCGTTGTGCTGTTTACATTAGCACGAAAGAACTGTGTGAAGGAGAAGGAAGTTAGAGGTGAGTTCTATGAGGCCCTTTTTAATGTTTTACTTTAAATGTATTAGGCCAGTATGCATGCTAGAAAGTTTTACATAAATGCAATATACCTTTATTTAAATATTTGTGTTATCATTCATGTTGCAAGAGGTTATGTATAAAACATGTCTAAATCTTAAAACTAAGTAACGTAGTATTCATGACATATCAAAGAACCGTTGGGTAACCATCCGACCGGTATGTAGTTATCTGGAAAACAGAATGTTCTGTTTAAGGAAAGAGTGGTGTATAAATCTCTCTTGGACCCGTCATTCTTTCCTAGGAACATCTCTGTTGGAGGTACTACTATGGAAGGATAACCACCGTGTCTTCTTTGATATACTGATGTGTTAGTATTTACACATCTTTTTGGCATAAAACTTCGCTCATTTCATGATCAATTCTTGGTTATTTTCAATGTTTGGACACTTATTTTCTTCATTTCCTGTTTTATAGGTTTTGTGAAGGTTGGTGAACAAACAAGAGGATTCCAGGATAAAAAAATTGAAGTTTTAGGGTTTCTGTGATGGAGGCACGGTCGTGCCCCCTACTTGGCACCGCCGTGACAAGCTTGCAAACCCTAGGCACGGTCGCGCCCCCATCTTGCATGACCGCTCCAAGCCAAAATTCAAGGCACAACCGTGCCTTGGCTCCCCACGGTCGCATGTCACCTCGTGAGTCTGAACAGCCGTACTTCCTCGATCAGTGGTACCCAATAGAAGCGTCGGATAGGTCAACCCTCTGTCACACGGTCGTGTTAAGACCTAGACACGAGCACGCCTTGGTACCTAGCACGGTCGTGCCCTCTCTCTTGGTACGGTCGTGCCTCCCCTTTTCAATTTAAACATAACTTAAACTCTCATTCAGACATTCAGCAACCAGAGAGAAAAACCCACTGTTCCAGCTCGTATTACCCTTGTTCCAGCCACATTTCAAGCTTCTTGGAGAGGATACATCATCAGGAGGATCACCATACATCACCAACAACATCTAGGCTTGGAGGAGTGGTTTGATTCTTGTTTTCATATCATGTTTCTCACTATTTTTCCCTGCTTATTTGTAATTTTTGTGCTCATGATGAGCTAAAACTCTTGTTCACTTTGGTTTAGATGAAGTTTAGATACATTTGCCAACATTCATGGATTATTGACAATTATTATGTTAATGTTATGACAACAGTATGATTATTCTTCGATGAAATTATATATTCAAGATTTGTATTTGTGTATGCCATATTATGTTGAAAAACTTATGGTTTATGCTTATATTTATGGGTTGGTGTATGTATATATACTAGCTTATGGCATTTGACTAGGAATGGTGAATGAAGTCTTGTTTATGAATCATTATATTTGTATGTGTATCCTTATGCTGATGTTTGGAAAGACAAAGTGTTTGTTATGATGTTTCATGCTTAGTTTTATGTTTATCTAGGAATTTTTGACACATTCTCCTAATTTATATAACCTTTGTATGAACATTGTATGTTGAAGAAATGCATATTGTTGTCTAATTTAATCAACTTGAGGTTGGTAGTGTGTTGTTCATATTATCTTTCCAACTAATTGTTGGTTTAGTGTACCTTAACCGGAAGCTAGTTCAATCATTATAAACATTGACATGATTGTTAAACACGTGAGCTTCATTGTATGAATTTAGGTGGTTGGTTTGTATAATTCATGCTAGCTTTCCGAATGGTCATTTGATTATATATCTTTGACGAGAATTTAGTCAATTTATGTTTCGTGTATTTGCCATGCTTCTATGAGTGTATTAAATGTATTATAGATGGATTCGACACCGAAGTGATATTTTCTCATTGATTGTTTGACTTGTGATTTTAGCTTAGTTTATATATTTGCATGCTAGTTAAGTAAAACAAACTCTTCAAAATATCTTTATAACATCACTTGATTGAATCTTAGTTCCGGTCTATTATTGCATTCCACCGTGTCCATGGATTGATATCCGATTCTTACCTTTACTATATTGCTATCCGACGAGTACACTGCCCAGTGTGTGTGTGATTAGTCTTTGGTGAAAACCCTTTTTAAAACTAAAATTGTGTAAAAAAAAATACTTATAAAAATATATATATAGTTTACACGCATCAAGTTTTTGGCGCCGTTGCCGGGGAAACGGTTTTCCGAGAACGATTGGAATTAATTTTTAATCATTTAGTATATATATTTTTGTGCATATCGTGTCTTCTTGTTTGTTATTTTGCAATTTCTTTTTGTGTATTAATATTTTGTATTTTACTTGTTATTTTTAGTTTCATTTGTGTATATATATATATTTTAGTAAAGTTTTTATTCCATCTTATTTTTCATTTTTATTTTTTATTTTTATTTCTTATTTTCAATTATTTTATCATTGTTTTTGTTTAACTCGTGTTTTCTTTGTCCTAGGCTCGCGTATTCAAATCTAACTTGTCGTGTGGATCGTGTATGTTCTCAACTCCCATCGAGGAGGTTCCTGAGCCGTCTTCCGAGCCGGAGCGTGATCTTCATCGGAGATTACGAGCCCGTTCCCGATTTGTGGCCCGGTTACTCGAGTTTGACGAGGTTGTTGTTGACAAGGTAGAGGAGATGGCGGGCAAGGATGCGGTCTGACGCTTTCGGATTTTGGCAAACCGACACTTGAGGGTTTGGAGTCGAGCATAAATAGGCCGACGGTTGGAGCACATCAGTTCGAGATCAAATCCAGCATTATACAGATGGTGCAGAATATGTGTCAGTTCGATGGCAAGGATCACGAAGATCCTAATACTCATTTGGCCAGTTTCTTAGAGATTTGCGCCACTTTCAAAATTTGTGACGCTACCGACGATGCTATTCAGCTCCAGTTGTTCCTGTTTTCCTTACGGGATTGAGCCAAGGATTGGTTACTGTCACTTCCCCTTAGGTCCACTAGTACTTGGGACCAGATGGCTGCTAAATTCTTAGAGAAGTACTTCCCTCGAGAGAAAACATCAAAGCTGAGGGCTAGGATTCTTTCTTTCCCGCAGGACGACGGGGAGACGATCTATGAGGCGTGGGAGAGATTCAAGGAACTGATGAGGAAGGTTCCTCACCATGGATTGTTGAAGTGGCAGTAGTGTGAGACCTTCTACAATGGTCTAGAGATGTCAGGGAAGCAGCTGATCGACGCATACGAGGGTGGAGACATTGGAACGAAGACACCCTAGGAGGCATATGACTTACTAGAGAAGGTGGCATCGAAGAGCTACACTCAGCATACTTCCCGAGTTAGAACTCAGAGGCAGGGTGTCCATCAAGTGGATGGAATTACCTCTTTAGCTGCCCAGGTGGAAGAACTTTCCATCATGATTGATCAGATGCACGTCCACAAGGCCGAGTCCTTGTGTGAGTTTTGTGGTGGGGCGCATCCCACGAGTGCTTGTCAGGTTGGGGATCAGGGGGCCCACGAGCAGGTTGATTTCATGTCCAACCAGAATCGTCCCCAGAAGAATCCCTACAGCAACACATATAAACCGGGGTGGAGCAATCACTCGAATTTCAGTTGGAAGGCTGGCAACAATAGCCAGCAACCACCCGGATTAACTCAGCGCCCCCCATTCCAGCATCAGTACCACCAGTCTCAGGGATAGAGTTCCCAGTTTCGACCTCTGCAGGGCCAGTTTCAAGGCCAAGGTTCTGGCAGCGGTCCACCACCCGTACCTGAGGGTAAATCCAGTTTGGAGAACATGGTTGCACGGTAACTTACCAACTCAGAGAGTCAAAATCAGTTGGCAGAGAAGCAGAACCAATACATGGAGGAGCATTTTCAAACACATGAGACTAAGTTGAGGAATCAGAAAGCTTCGATCCAGACCATAGAGAACCAGGTCGGGCAAATCGCGAAGCTTCTTTCTGAGAGACCGCCAGGTGGCCTGCCTAGCAACACTGAGCCCAATCCCAAGGCACATGTGAAGGCCATCACTTTGAGGAGCGGTATGTCACACCCCCAAATTTATTTACTTAATAAATAAATACAGGTTACAATGATTGGTTCATTACACGATAGCTGAAGCTGTAATAGAGATTTCTATGACTTGATTACATATACGATTACTAAAACTAAACAAATATAATGATCTAAGTCCCTCTAGTTCATTGGTCGACTTGAGACTTGATAATCTATGCCCCTCTGATTACTAGGAAATGTTCCAACATAGCTAGCCTATTCCAACCGCTCCATGGCTAAAGGTTACCTGAGAAACATACTTGAAAGTGTCAACACAAAGGTTGGTGAGTTCACAGAGTTTGTTAACTTAGCACAGTTAGTTTTCTCCGAAAAACTAGACATGACTTAACCGTCATAAAACAAGTAGTTTTCACCCGAAAACGTATCCATGACTTAACCGTCATAAAATAAGTAGTTTTCCTTTGAAAACATGTCCATGACTTAACCATCATAAAATAAGTAGTTTTCACCCGAAAACGTATCCATGACTTAACCGTCATAAAATAAGTAGTTTTCCTTTGAAAACATGTCTATTATTTAACCGTCATAAAATAAGTAGTTTTCACCCGAAAACATTGCCCATAACATTACCGTCATAAATAAGTACAAATAATTCTAAACGCATATGATAAACGAAACAAGTGTTATTGATCCATTCTTAAGCTAGTTAGGCTTACAAATACCTATGTCCATACATGAAACCGTAACCAAACCCCAACAATTTAATGCCCCTCCTCGCCTTTCTGCGAGTAAGATAATATGCAATAATTCGGCCATTTGAACCCCTGGTTAGCGCGACTAACCATGACCGGGAGCGTCACCCCTAATAGTACAATCCATAGAATCCCAGGCTAAGTCCATAGCTAATGGTTACAAAAGTGTGTTATTTCGGGGACTTTAAGCGCTATATTGTTCACCATGTATGACATAGTATTAGTGTCTTGTTTCCTTGTTATTATATAAAAATGTTTGCAATGCTTTCCCAATTGTATAAAACAACAATGTTTCGACATATATTAAACAATACTGTAATACTTAATGTAAGTATGTTTCTCCCCCGCAGTTTACAAACCTTGTGTCCGATGAAATCCTAGAAAATAACCTTGTGCTAATAGTTCCTGTCTATCCGTACCCTAATCACACAAGGCTACTAATGTGTTAAGACTACCCGTCTTATACGTAATTTGTTCATCTGACTTAACGAATCCCGTTAAGTACGCCTTTGTTTAGTAAAAATAGTGTTTTTATTTACGACTCATTGGTGATTATTATTCCAGTCTAGACGCTTACATATTTTCTGAGAAAATAATATGTTTCCCAATTGGTGACTTATTAAGTGTATCAAAAATAAATATTATTTTTGTAACAACTTAAAATATATTCACTTATGTTCCACGATGTCATGTGATTATTTATTTTTAACCGAATTTCTTCATATGTTCCATGCACATATATCATATGTTCATATTAGGATACTAATCTTTAATTCCTAGAACATTTCTATGATTTAACCAAAACCGTAAACCAACACATATATATCACAAATTTTATCCATAAACATATATTTTTAGTAACACCTTTCACGTTCATATGTTGATGATAATCGTTCGTATGTCTTCTTGAATCATAGGACCCACCAGGTAAGTCACACATGATCATATAACTTCACGAACATGTATCCTTCAACATAACACATGAATGGAATGAAGGGTTTATGAAGAACACCATCATCCAAGTGTTATTTTACGTGATAGTATATATATGTAGTTTATATTTGGTGTGTCCTTGTCTTGTCCATGGTCCTTCTAGTTTGGTATTTTATGTATGAACATGTACGTGTATAAATATATGTATTCAAACATGATTCATGAAGAAATAAAGCCAAAACTCATCAAGACTTTTATGTTTTATTTTGTTCTTGAAAACTCAGATTTTTATGCGTACTTCAAATAGACTTTTAGATGGTTTTAGAAGACCAAATTACTTGGGCTTTTCTTCTAAAATCAAGTTTATTGAAACTAGAGGAGATGTGAAAAATAATTACTAGATTTGGAGTTGTGTAGGTACCTCAAAACAAGAAAATGGGAAGAACTATCCAGCTTTGACCTGCATCGAGCGACGTTTTTGCGTAGGCTGTTTGGAGGTCGAATACTCTATGGAATAGAGTGATTCCACTTGGGTTCTCCTCTGTTAACATAGAGCTTCATTGTAGAAAAATAATGGACAAATTTGACCAAGGAACGAAAGAGATACGGCCTTCCGAAGTTGACCAAAAATTCTTGCAGAAGCTGAGTTACAGGGTTTTTGGGTATTCTTTTGGTTTTGGGGCTGGTTAATACCGAGAGAAAGAGAGGGAGCAAGAGAAAGTTCTTGCTTTGTTTCCATATACTCCTATATATACCAAGTAGATGGAGTGTAAGCTTGTCCAAGACCATCATCATGAGATGGATTGATTGGAGTGTTGGAGAAACAAGTATGGTGACCTGATGGTGGTTTGGTGGTGTCATGACCCACAAGAGAAAGAGGGAGGTAGAGTGTGGATTTAGTCATAATCACCATCATGAGATATGATGCTTGAATGTTATGGTGAATAATGTGGGTATTTATTCAGATGAGCAGGTATTTAAATTATTTAGTGTGTATACCCCGATAGAATAGTAGTTGGTATTATGGAAGTTGTTCATGCTTTATATAATTTTAGGTTCCAACAAATTAAGGATAACGTATCCTTAACTATATACAACTAGATGTTTATAAATCTATATTTTCTAGTTGTTACTGTACGTGATGATGTCTATGAGAGGCTCGTCATAGATTCCTACGAGGGTTTACGAGCTTTTTAATTATTCGCTTCGCAAAATATATTGTACATATTTTGCAGACTTCTAATCATTGTAATGGTTGTTTTTGGGATTAATCGCCAATGTTCGTATCATGCGAGACATTTATGTATTTGTATACATATATAAATATTATATGAGATGGAGGTTAAGTGCACTCTTTTTCATAATCATGACGATGTGATATTTGGAGTGTTCTAGTGGACAAGTTCTATGATTATGAGGATTTGACATGTTGAGTGTAGTGCACTCTTCATCCTAATCACAATCATGAAGATGTGATATTTGAAGTTTAAGTGTGGGTTTGCACAAAATGATGAAGAGTGGTTGGTTCAAACACGGTATACTACCCGCAATTAATACCCGCTTTAACATATATATATATATGAACCTTGAAGTTGCCAATATAATATATATATATATACTCTTAGTTTAGACGTGTTAACGAACTTGAATGCAGACGTTCAAGTTCACATGTATTTTTATTTGTAAATGTGTCCGCTCACATGTGTATGCATTCTAAGAGAATAATATACAACGATGATTCTAGTAATGTTCTTACAAGAACTTTCATATATATCATAGAATATATATTCAAGACTTAATCATCGGAACAAGATCATATATTTAGAATACGATTCTAAATATTTTCCCGTTGTAATAATTAATTGCTATCGTTTGTGTTATACGGATTCTACATCCACATGAACCGAAAATTCTTATAATTATTTCGGTATGAGACGATCGATGCATTATGTTCGCTAGACTTTTATCGTTCAAGAGCATGATTTCGAGTGATTCAGGAAACATATTAACGTAAACACGTTTAAGTCGTGTTCGGATGATGTTTTGGGAAATGTCGGGTGTCACATTCTCCCCATGTTAAAGAAAATTTAGTCCCGAAATTCAGTTGATGTTATCTTGAATTGGTCTATTTGTGAACAAGGACTGGTACTTGGTTTTCATTTGATCTTCGTGTTCCCATGTATATTCAGGGTCATGCTCCAAGTTCTAACATACCTTAACCAATTCAATACAGTTACGCCCTGTCCCCTAGACTTTTTAGCCAGTGGTTTCATTAGGTTCCTGAACAGGGTGTGGTTTGTCCATCTTATGCTTTTCGAAAGCATTTTCCTGGACTAAGACTTTTCTCTTATTTCGGGTTTCATGTTTTCTAGGATTTTCCTCTCCATGTGCCTTCATGGAGCTAAGATTTGATGTTCCTTGGGAGCTCTTACTTGCGAAGGTCGAGTCTAATCCCCACTTTACCCGTTAATTGCACTATCTTCCCGCGGCAGACTAGCATTCGGATTGTAACATCCTGATATGTAAGCTCATGACTTGGCTACCATACCCTCAAAGTATGTGTGCCATAAATAGTTCTATGTTTGTTTGGGATATTCATATTTCATCTAGCTGACGTAATGAATAGTGGGACTATGAGAATGGTCTCATAGAATTAGTGTTTTTCCCAAAATGGGCTACGGGTTTGTCAATCCATTTAGTTGGTAGAAAGGGTTTATGAGTTTTACAATGGCTAACTATAAGTCATTCAGTGTGTATGCACTTCCTTAGTGTTGAATGGTACTTTGGTGACTTACCATTACGTATTCCACTCATACAGGTTATAACCTTAAAATCCTTAGCACAAGGAAAAAATGGAGGTAATGAGTGTTAAACATTGAAAATTTTGCACTCTTACTGAGCCTACGATAAGAGGTCATTCCTTAACAATAGATGCTCCTAGAGCTTACTAGTTCTAGAAAACTAGGAGCGTAAGATGTGATCACGCCTCTCCTCTAGGCTGAAATCTGGGATCCATTCAAAAAGATGATCTTTGGGAAAGTGCGGGTACAAAGGGTATCAAACTATCCTTCTCGAATCTTTATGGACAGTGGTCTGTAGTGAACAACTCATGCTTACGTCCCTTATGCATATCATGAGCTAATGAGATTAGCAAGAAATTCTTCATTTGGGACTCCTTTAAGAGTTTTGAACGTCGTCCTTCTGTTATTTCATCAATAGTCGTTAGTTCACACCTAGGTTTCTTTGGCATTCTCTTGTGAATAAATCACGGCTTAGTCATCACCGAGAGGATAGTCAGTCTTGAAGGTGTACTGAATGTCAATGGTTGTGAGAGCAACCCTGTTTGACCAATACTCTGAAATTTTAGATTACCTACTTGTCTCATGTCGAGCTTCCACAATACCCGATCGATGCTATGTGTATGCGGGTCAATCTCCCACAATAATTATGCAATTATTGTAAGTGTTGGTTGTTGTAATGCTTAAATTAAAGCTATCTCGACTAGTAGAATCTCAAAGAATGAATGTGCGAAATCCTTCGCCGTTCAGGATTCACAAAAGATTGGTTGATTTCAATTTGAATTTCTCTCGTTCCTCCCAAATTATGAGATTGCTTTGAGAGCACCTTATTGAGAAGTCTGATTTGTTAAGATCCAATTCTTAATCAAGTGACAGAGAACATGGGTTGATCATTAGCCTAGACAGCAAGACTCACTTAAGTTCCCATGCACTACAAATTATAATTATGTGTGCACCCGCAATGATAATTTACTTTACATGATCCCTGTAGTGTTTCTCCTATCCCAATCTTTTAAATCAATGGGATTTGAAATGTTCATTAGATCGTGTTTGCACACTTGTGCAGGAGTGTGTATTGTTTTATCGGATTACCCTTAATTATGCGTACCAATACTCATGAATCTGCCGAATATGGCTGTTGTCGGATGAGGCTAATGGTTGAGAGGCACCACCAGTGTCTCTTAAAATAAAATGTGTATGGTGAAAGTCAGGCACTATGTGTTGGGTAGAGATCCTCAAATGAGTGTCGAGCAACTCATGCTCCAAGTCTGTATATATGCATGGATCCACATGATCCTGATGTATGTCTGGGTCTCCTGACCCTTGGAGTTCTCTCCCATTTAGTCCTGCTTATCCACCTTGGATTCCCTTCTATCTGGGCAATCCTGTCTGCCATATCTCATGGCGAAAGTCTAGGCATCCGATCCGACAACTTATGAAGGAGAGTATTTATACCGCAAATACGTTAGAAAGATACCTGCCTCCATGGCTGGAGTAGTTGTGGTGCAGGTATAGGTACAGATTCTGGTACGGGTTAAGCCTGTTATGATACCAAGATCGGTAACTGACGATTGTTGCCGTCGTCGCCCAAGCTCAGCTCTTAACTCGATCTTCTAAGGTTGCAGTATGCTGCGTACCCGTTATTCTTGACTCGTAATCCGAACAGTAACATGTTGTAAGTGTTTATTATTTCCACATTGTTGTATGTGTTTAAGGGTTAATTACATGTACCATGTAATTGTATTAGTGTAGCTAATGATACCCTAGTGTAACTCCATACACTAATAGTCTACACAAATTGTTCGGCAACGGTTGGAATACCTATACTCAAGTCTTGGGCGTTTTTAGTGTGATGCAAGTCTTAGAAATCTTGGTCCCTAAATGATTCTGGTTAGAGCCTAGGTGTCACTAAGGAAACCTAATTCGCTAAAACCATTGCTCTGATACCAATCTGTCACACCCCCAAATTTATTTACTTAATAAATAAATACAGGTTGCAATGATTGGTTCATTACACGATAGCGGAAGCTGTAATAGAGATTTCTAAGACTTGATTACATATACGATTACTAAAACTAAACAAATATAATGATCTAAGTCCCTCTAGTTCAATGGTCGACTTGAGACTTGATAATATATGCCCGTCCGGTTACTAGGAATTGTTCCAACATAGCTAGCAAATTCCAACCGCTCCATGGCTAAAGGTTACCTGAGAAACATACTTGAAAGTGTGAACACAAAGGTTGGTGAGTTCACAGAGTTTGTTAACTTAGCACAGTTAGTTTTCCCCGAAAAACTAGACATGACTTAACCGTCATAAAATAAGTAGTTTTCACCCGAAAACGTATCCATGACTTAACCGTCATAAAATAAGTAGTTTTCCTTTGAAAACAAGTCCATGACTTAACCGTCATAAAATAAGTAGTTTTCACCCGAAAACGTATCCATGACTTAACCGTCATAAAATAAGTAGTTTTCCTTTGAAAACATGTCTATGACTTAACCGTCATAAAATTAGTAGTTTTCACCCGAAAACATTGCCCATGACATTACCGTCATAAATAAGTACAAATAATTCTAAACGCATATGATAAACGAAACAAGTGTTATTGATCTATTCGTAAGCTAGCTAGGCTTACAAATACATATGTTCATACATGAAACCGTAACAAAACCTCAACAATTTAATGCCCCTCCTCGCCTTTCTGCGAGTAAAATAATATGCGGTCATTCGGCCATTTGGACCCCTGGTTAGCGCGACTAACCATGACCGAGAGCGTCACCCCCAATAGTACTATCCATAGAATCTTAGGCTAAGTCCATAGCTAATGGTTACAAAAGTGTGTTATTCCGGGGACTTTAAGCGCTATATTGTTCACCATGTATGACATAGTATTAGTGTCTTGTTTCCTTGTTATCATATAAAAATGTTTGCAATGCTTTCCCAATTGTATAAAACAACAATGTTTCGAGATATATTAAACAATACTGTAATACTTAATGTAAGTATGTTTCTCCCTCGCATTTTACAAAATTTAAAAAGCGAAAGGGGGCCGTGAACTCACCTTGTGTCCGATGAAATCCTAGCAAATAACCTTGTGCTAATAGTTCCTGTCTATCCGTACCCTAATCACACAAGGGTACTAATGTGTTAAGACTACCCGTTTTATACGTAAGTTGTTCATCCGACTTAACGAATCCCGTTAAGTACGCCTTTGTTTAGTAAAAATAGTGTTTTTATTTACGACTCATTGGTGATTATTATTCCAGTCTAGACGCTTACATATTTTCCATGAACATATATCAAATGTTCATATTAGGATACTAATCTTTAATTCCTAGAACATTTCCATGATTTAACCAAAACCGTACACCAACACATATATATCACAAATTTTACCCATAAACATATTTTTTAGTAACACCTTTCACGTTCATATGTTGATGATAATCGTTCGTATGTCTTCTTGAATCATAGGACCCGCCAGGTAAGTCACACATGATCATATAACTTCACGACATGTATCCTTCAACATAACACATGAATGGAATGAAGGGTTTATGAAGAACACCATCATCCAAGTGTTATTTTATGTGATAGTGTATATATATGTAGTTTATATTTGATGTGTCCTTGTCTTGTCCATGGTACTTCTAGTTTGGTATTTTATGTATGAACGTGTACGTGTATAAATATATGTATTAAAACATGACTCATGAAGAAATAAAGCCAAAACTCATCAAGACTTTTAAGTTTTATTTTGTTCTTAAAAACTCATATTTTTAGGCGTACTTCGAATAGACTTTTAGATGGTTTTAGAAGACCAAATGACTTGGGGTTTTCTTCTAAAATCAAGTTTATTGAAACTAGAGGAGATTTGAAAAAGAACTACTAGATTTGGGTACCTCAAAACAAGAAAATGGGAAGAACTATCCAGCTTTGACCTGCATCAAGCGACATTTTTTCGTAGGCTGTTTGGAGGTCGAATACTCCATGGATTCGAGTGATTCCACTTGGGTTCTCCTCTGTTAACACAGAGCTTCATTGTAGAAAAAGAATGGACTGATTTGACCAAGGAACGAAAGAGATATGGCCTTCCGAAGTTGACCAAAAATTCTGGCAGAAGCTGAGTTACAAGATTTTTGGGTATTCTTTTGGTTTTGGGTCTGGTTAAAACCGAGAGAAAGAGGGGGAGCAAGAGAAAGTTCTTGCTTTGTTTCCATACACTCCTATATATACCAAGTAGATAGAGTGTAAGCTTGTCCAAGACCATCATCATGAGATGGATTGAGTGGAGTGTTGGAGAAACAAGTATGGTGACGTGATGGTGGTTTGGTGGTGTCGTAACCCACAAGAGAAAGAGGGAGGTGGAGTGTGGATTTAGTCATAATCACCATCATGATATATGATGCTTGAATGTTATGATGAATAATGTGGGTATTTATTCAAATGAGCAGGTATTTAAATTATTTAGTGTGTATACCCCGATAGAATAGTAGTTGGTATTATGGAAGTTGTTCATGCTTTATATAATTTTAGGTTCCAACTAATTAAGGATAACGTATCCTTAACTATATACAACTAGATGTTTATAAATCTATACTTATCTAGTTGTTACTGTACGTGATGATGTCTATGAGAGGCTCGTCATAGATTCCTACGAGGGTTTACGAGCTTTTTAATTATTCGCTTCGGAAAATATATTGTACATATATTTCGGACTTCTAATCATTTTAATGGTTGTTTTTGGGATTGATCGCCAATGTTCGTATCGTGCGGGACATTTATGTATTTATATACATATATAAATATTATATGAGATGGAGGTTGAGTGCACTCTTTGTCATAATCATGACGATGTGATATTTGGAGGGTTCTAGTGGGCAAGTTCTATGATTATGATGATTTGACATGTTGAGTGTAGTGCACTCTTCATCCTAATCACAATCATGAAGATGTGATATTTGAAGTTTAAGTGTGGGTTGCACAAAATGATGAAGAGTGGTTAGTTCAAACACGGTATACTACCCGCAATTAATACCCGCTTTAACATATATATATATATGAACCTTGAAGTTGTCAATATAATATATATATATACTCTTAGTTTAGATGTGTTAACGAACTTGAATGCAGACGTTCAAGTTCACGTGTATTTTTATTTGTAAATGTGTCCGCTCACATGTGTATGCATTCTAAGAGAATAATATACAACAATGATTCTAGTAATGTTCTTACAAGAACTTTCATATATATCATAGAATATATATTCAAGACTTAATCATCGGAACATGATCGTATATTTAGAATACGATTCCAAATATTTTCCCGTTGTAATAATTAATTGTTATCGTTTGTGTTATACGGATTCTACGTCTACATGAACCGACATTTCTTATAATTATTTTGGTATGAGACGATCGATGCATTATGTTTGCTAGACTTTTATCGTTCAAGAGCATGATTTCGAGTGATTCAGGAAACTTATTAACGTAAACACGTTTAAGTCGTGTTCGGATGATGTTTTGGGAAATGCCAGGTGTCACACGGTAGAGGCACAGGATCGGATCCACAGGTTCCGGTGCATGAGTCATCTGAGGAGTAGGTTGCGATTGAGATTCCTGATGAGACACCGCCGAGGGGTAAACCGGTGAGCACATCGCGCCCTCGCGAGCAGATTGAAGAAGCAGAAGATGGAGGAGCAGTATGGTAAGTTTTTAGGGTTGTTTAAGCAGCTGCATATCAACTTGCCATTTATGGAGGCTCTAGCTCAGATGCCTAAGTATGCAAGGTTCTTGAAGGATATCCTCACGAATAAGAGGAAAATGGAGGAGTTGTCTCAGGTGACGCTGAATGAGGAGCTACCGGAGAAGTGACGAGATCAGGGGAGTTTCACCATCCCTTGTTTGATAGGTAGCTTGTTGGTTAGCAATGCCTTAGCTGACCTTGGTGCTAGCATTAACCTCATGCCATATGCGCTCTTCGCTAAGCTTGAGTTGGGAGAACCTACACCGACACGCATGAGTATCCAGCTGGTCGATCGTTCGGTCAAGTATCCACGAGGGATAGTGGAGAATATGTTGGGTAAGGTTGATCGTTTTGTGTTTCGTGTAGACTTTGTGATTCTGGATATGGATGAGGACAAGAATATCCCTATTATCCTAGGTCGACCGTTCTTGGCCATCGCCAAGGCCCTGATTGATGTATATTCGGGGAGGTTTACATTGTGGGTGGATGAAGAGGAGGTGACCTTTGATGTTGGGAGATCTATGCAGCACACCCAGAATCAGGATGATTCACTTTACTTTGTTGAGACTATTTATTCTTATGTGAGTATCATCTCCAGGACACAACTGAGGAGGAGTCCCTGGACACCCAGATTGTAGGAGGGGAGACATTTGATCCAGTTGGTGAGGATCAGTTTGATGAGCAGTTGCATAGCCAGGAGAGCTATGAGTTTCCCCAGTGTTCAACTGTTTTTGCAATGGTTGATAGAGAGTCTGAGCCGATTGAGTGGCCTTCTATTGAGGACCCACCACCTGTTGAGCTTAAGGAGCTCCTGATCCATTTGGAGTATGCCTTTTTAGATGGTGATAGAGCTAAGATTGATACCATATCTAAGCTGCCCCCGCCCACTTCTGTGAAATCTATTCGGAGTTTCCTTGGTCACGCGGGCTTTTACAGACGCTTTATTAGAGATTTTTCTTAGATTGCCAGACCAATGACCCAGCTTCTTGAGAAGGAAGCCCAGTTCGTGTTCTCCAACGAGTGCCTTAGTGCCGTCAATTTGTTGAAGGAGAAGTTGGTGAATGCCCCTATCATGGTGGCTCCTGATTGGAAGTTGCCATTTGAGATCACGTGTGACGCGGGTGACGTCGTTGTTGGGGCGGTCTTAGGACAGAGGAGAGATAAGCAGTTTCACCCGATTTATTATGCAAGCAAGACGCTCAATGACGCATAGGAGCACTGCACCACGACGGAGAAAGAGCTCCTAGCCGTTGTCTTCGCTTTCGATAAATTCCAGTCTTATCTCGTCCTATAAAAGACCATTGTATTCACCGACCATGCAGCTCTTCGGCACCTGTTCAGCAAACAGGATGCCAAACCCCGTCTAATCCGGTGGGTTTTGCTGCTTCAGGAGTTCAACATTGAGATCCGCAATAAGAAGGGCGCGGAGAATGTCGCAGCGGACCACTTGTCCCATCTTGAGTGCTCAGCTTCATCTGAACTTGTGGGGTCATCCATAAATGACAATTTTTCCCATGAGTTTCTCATGCACATATAGACACAAGATGAGGAGTGTCCATGGTTTGTAGATTTTGCAAACTTTCTTGCTAGTGGGATTGTGATTAAGGGCTTAACGCATCAGCAGAAGCGAAAGTTCTTTGCGGATGTGAAGCACTATCTTTGGGAGGATCCTTATTTGTTTCGAGTCGGGGCTGATCAGATCGTGCACAGGTGTGTGTTCGGAGATGAGGCACGTCAGGTTCTTAGACACTGCCACGAGGGCCCGACAGGTGGACATCATGGAGCTACCTTGACCGCAAAGAAGGTCTTTGACGCCGGTTTCTTCTGGCCTACCATCTTTCGGGATGCTCATGAGATGATCCGAGCTTGTGACTCTTACAAGAGGGCGAGCAACATTTCGTCAAGGAATGAGATGCCCCAGAATAGCATCCAGATTTGTGAGATTTTTGATGTCTGGGGTATTGACTTTATGGGACCTTTCCCAGCTTCTCGTGGCAACCGGTATATCCTAGTAGTTGTTGACTACGTTTCTAAGTAGGCCTAGGCTCAATCCTTGCCCACTAATGATGCTAGGGTGGTTGTTCGATTTCTGAAGAAGTTATTCTCTCGCTTTGGTGCCCCCATGGCTCTGATTAGTGACTGTGGGACCCACTTCTGTAACTCCCAGTTGGAGAAGGCACTATCACGATATGGTGTGAACCATAGATTCTCCACGACCTACCATCCACAGACCAGTGGACAGGTAGAGGTCATGAACCGGGGCATAAAGCGGATTCTTGAGAAGACGGTTGGTCAGAACCGTAAGGATTGGTCGGATAGGTTAGATGATGCGCTTTGGGCCTTCTGGGCTGCGTATAAGACGCCTATTGGTACCACACCATTTAGGTTGATCTATGGGAAGACGTTCCATCTTCCGGTGGAGTTGGAGCATAAGGCTTATTGGGCGTTGAAGGCGGTGATTCTTGACTTGGTGAGCGCGGGAGAGAACCAGTTCACTCAGATTCATGAGTTTGATGAGTTGAGGAATCAATCCTATGCAAACTCCACGATCTACAAGGAGCGCACTAAGAGTTTACATGACCGACTCTTGAAGGACAAGAAGGAATTCCGAGTGGGTGGTCGTGTGTTGCTTTACAACTCTAGGTTGCGATTGTTTCCCGGGAAGTTGAAGTCCCGATGGACGGGTCCCTACACGGTTAAGGAGGTGTTGCCTTATGGGACCGTCGAGATTGAGCACGAAGATGGGAGGATCTTCAAGGTCAACGGTCATCGTCTTAAGACATACATCAACGGACCAGTTGACCCGGCATTGGAGGTAGTTGACCTCCACCCCAAGGACAAATGAATTCGGGGACTTGAGTCTAGCTAACGACTCATTAATAAACTTAGCCTGTTTCGGGATCATCTATGGTAACGATTCTTAGATTTTGTTTCTATGTTTATTTTCCTATTTTTATTTTTATTTTTATTTTTTTTAGGATTTTACCATTTATTTTTGAGTTTAGGTGATCGAAACTTGTTTTGGATCAAGCGGACTTTGGTTGATGATTGGAATATCACAGGTATGTTTTCTGAATTTTTAGAAATTGTAATTTGGAAGGATCGCAGACGGGTTTGGCAATTCCTGCATAAAAAATCAGGTTATGTGTCTGCTGGGCCAAAGACACGGTCGTGCCCTTATGTGTGGCGCGGTCTTGCCTGCAACCACAGGCGCAGTCGTGCCTAGACACATGGCACGGTCGTGCCTTAATTTTTGGTGGTCGATATAAATTGTTTTTTTCTCAATCGAGACTTTTCACCCCAAATACCCCACCAGCAGACCCGAAACCCCCCCCCCCTCTTCGGGGATCTTCTTCCCCGTCACCATTTTCGGTCTCCTTTCGTTCGTTTCTTCGATTTGAGGTACGTTACTCTTTTTTATTTTTGTTTAAACATAGCTTAGAATGCTTAGAATCACAACCGTAGAGTTTTTTTTTCTATTATTCTTTATTTTTAGGTTTTCTCCATTTTTCCCGTTTCTTTGTTGTTTGTAGCTTGTAAATACTTAGAATCATTGTATTAACGTCCTAGAATGTCATGGTTACAAAAGCCCCTTCATAAACGTATGAAAAATGGTTCAATTTTGCCTCTGAAAACCCTAAAATGGGTTGAGCACGATCGCGCTCATGACCAGGCGCGGTCGTGCTCGGCTTTTGAAGTTTCCAGGAAGTAGTTTTTGGTTGAGCGCAGCCGTGTCTCCTACTAGCGCGGTCGTGACAATTTGGGTTTGTTCTAGGCGAGGCCGTGTATCTCCCTAGCGAGACCGTGCTCTTCATTTTTGACCTAGGCGCGGTCGTGCCCTGACCTGGCGCGACCGTGTTTCCGGGTTGGGACTGCCCATGGTTGGCCACAGCGTGACCGTGGGCTTGGATTTTGGCCTTGGCGCGGTCGTGCCCCTTTCTAGGCGCGACCGTGCCCCCTTCATAATTAGGTCAGAAACTTCATAATTCTGTCTAGCATCTTCATAACTGTTATGATTTCATTTTTGTTGTCTTGTAGATGGCAGGCAACTGGGATCACCCATACATGGAGTTTGATCTCAACGAGCATGAGTACGAGTCTCGTCTTGATGTCTTATGGCCCCGTCGGGGCCGGATTTTGACTGCACGACGCCTTGAGCCAGCTGCTATCGACGCCATCGGCCAGCGGGACCGATGCAACGTTCTTGTCACCGCCCCCTGGCGCCGCTTGTTCAGGTTCCACGCTATCAAGTACGTAGAGCTTGTGATGGAGTTTTTCTCCACGTGTGTGTTCGATTATCCTTGCGAAGACCTAGACCAGCCCGAGATGATTAGGTTTACGCTAGGCGGGGAATGGCTAGTGATGTCCGTTGCCAGGTTCGGGAGACTATTGGGTCTGTATACGAGGCAGGAGCTTCAGACAGAGATATTCACGAAGGGTATCACCGAGTTTCCGACAGAGGAGGAAAAGGACCAGTTCTGGCAGGAGTTTGGTTTTTGGATTTATAATCCGAGTCTGACCAAGGCTTCGAGCCTTCGGGATCCTCTGCACCATGTTCTTCATTTTTGTATCGTGTATTCTATTTTTGGTCGAGAACGGGGAGAGACGGTAGTGAACCTGAGGGAGCTATTCTATCTGTTTTGCCTTGTACGCCCGCGCACCTGCAAGCTTGCGCATTCTATCGCGGGGTACTTGGTGAACAGTTCAGGGTGCGATGTTACCAGCGCTATCTATGGAGGTCACTTTGTGACCAAGCTGGAGAGGCACTTTCAGTTGTTGATCGATGATTTGATAGGGGACCTGACCCCTGTGGCAGAGACCGTCGTGATGACCGTGCAGACACTGAGAAACATGCACGTAGCTCGTCGTGCGCGCAGGAGGGATTCGATTGGTTTACAGATGGGGACGGATTTGGAATCCATACTATCCGGCCCACGATCCAGATGTTGTCCCGACTGAGGCCGAGGCTATAGCCGCCGCCCATCAGTCGCATGCAGTTCAGCAGGTGCATGAGCAGCACGGGCATGATCACGAGCACCATGTTGACGGTCTGATTGCCCCTCCGCCTCCTCCGCCTCCACCACCACCTCCGGTTACCGTCACCCATGATTTATTCATGCGCTACAGGGCCTGGCAGTATGAGGTCCAGTGCGCCGCTGCTGCTGTTGGCTGGGCACCATACGTGGTTCCCCTCCCATTATTTATGTAGCCGGAGCAACAACCCAATCAGCCACCTCTATCGCCACCGCATCATCAGTCACCACCACCATGTCCACCGTACCATCAGTCACCACCGCAGCATCAGTCACCACCACCATCACCACCCGGAGGAGGTGGAGCCGAGGGGGGCGAGGGTGCCGGCCTTGCTCTCGAGGATTTTGAGATGGAGGAGTAGTGCCCTCCACTGTTTTGGTATCACATTTTGTTGGGTTGTACTTTTGTTGTACTGAACAAACTCTTATTACACGCTTCAGCGTTTGTTGTTGTTTCCTTGTACTTTTGTTTGCGTGTACTGTTATATATATTTGTCTTTACATTTATGTTTATATTTTGGCTTGATGTTACTAATCTGGGTTTGATTTTGTTAGTCTTGATTAGATCTTGGAATCGTGAAACTACGTGGAACGTCATTTTTGTGGGTAGGCTTTTTGCGTGTGCCATGATCGACATGAGGGAAGTTTCAGTTTTCCCTTCACAGTTCATTGTTTTGCATTCCATTTCGCATAACATGTTTTTGTATACTTCAAGGGCAATGTATGTTTCTAAAGTGTGGGGTTGGGTGTCTATTCTCTACTTTGCATTATTTTTTGTTGTACATTAAGGGCGATGTACAATTCTAAGTATAGGGTGGGAATTTATTCACGCGATGTTTGTCCTTTTGAGCATTTTATCACTTAATTTTTTTGCAAAATCTTCCTTCATAATTTTTATTAGCACTAAATTAGTTTTATAAAATTAGAAAAACACAAAAATATAAAAAAAAGTTAACCGTTTAGCATTCATAATTTTTAGTAAATAATAGAGGTTTGATTTTTCGAAAGCAATTGAGATAGAAATTCCATCGAGTCAAACCCAATTTTTTGTGATAACCATGAGTTTCAGTGTGCTAAACGAATGAATTACATGTAACCTTTTGTTTACACTCATTCCTTTCCGTTTTAGTTAGTTTATTTTTGAGCCTTGATAGCTTTAGACATTGTTTGCTCTCGTTTTTGCGGATTTGAGTGTGCCGGATGTTTCATGCTTGTTAGAAATTGCTTTTAGTATACATTTCAAAATCATGAACATAAATATTGCATAAAAATGATTGAGGCATTAGGATAAACCACTTTGTTAGCCTTTTATTTTTATTTTTCCCCTCATCCGAAAACATCCACTAGTTAGCCACGTTGAGCTTATCCCATGTTTTTCTTTTATTACCCACATTACACCGCCATTAAACCTTCATTAGCCTTATTATTTATTTATTCTATTTTTCACCAGTGTTAGAAATCCGGTTGGCTAATGTTAATTTTATAGCTTTTATTTAGTTGTAATCTTCAAATTCTTAAGAAGTTTTTAGCTAAGAAAAGATGCATATTGACTTATTTCCCTTCAAAAGAAAAGAAAAGAAATAGTGTAAAAAAAATAATAATAAAATAAAAAATCACCAAAATCAGGTGAATTATAGTCGATTAGAGCAATTTTTTGAGCAAAGATGGAAAGAATCCGGTTGTTAGCTCTTATATATACGGAAGTATTAGTTAGTGTATTTATCTTATTAGAAGTTGTTTTAGTTTTTGAGTTAGCATAGCCGCCGGGTTTTTAGCCATTTAGCCACATTTAAATTCCACCTCCTTACCCTTAGCCATTGCCAAGTTACAACCCGTTTAAAGCCCTCTTGATTTGTGCTTTGTTTCATGTTAGTTGGTAGAGATTTGATCTTTTAGCAAGCTTATGATTTATGCATGATTCATTGTCTTGGCATTTGAGTGTCCTATACATACACCAATACTTGTATGATCATATATATACCCGAGTGTGTGTGAACATTGTGAGAGCATTAAGTTACATGCCAATGATTTCCTAGGCATATTCATTTACTCATTTGGTGTTTACTTCATTGGGCTCCTTGGGTTTCATTTAGTCAATTTTGCATTTCTTGAAAAGCTTATCAAACCTTTATAAGTTTATTAACGCGTAAGGTTTTTCGAATTGATCCATAGTGGCGTTGGAAGTTTTGTTTTATCTTGATTTCTTGCTTGAGGACAAGCAATGTTCAAGTGTGGGGTTGTTTGATGTGTTAGTATTTACACATCTTTTTGGCACAAAACTTCGCTCATTTCACGATCAATTCTTGGTTATTTTCAATGTTTGGACACTTATTTGCTTCATTTCCTGTTTTGTACGTTTTTGTGAAGGTTTGTGAACAAACAAGAGGATTCCAGGATAAAAAATTGAATTTTTAGGGTTTCTGTGCCCCCTACTTGGCACGGCCGTGCCATGCTTGCAAACCCTAGGCATGGTCGCGCCCCCATCTTGCACGACCGCGCCAAGCCAAAATTCAAGGCACAACCGTGCCTTGGCTCCCCACGGTCGCGTGTCACCTCGTGAGTCTGAACAGTCGTACTTCCTCGATCAGTGGTACCCAATAGAAGCTCCGGATCGGACAACCCTCTGTCACACGGTCGTGTTAAGACCTAGACATGACCGCGCCTTAGTACCTGACTCGGTCGTGCCCTCTATCTTGGCACGGTCGTGCCTCCCCTTTTATATTTAAACAGAACTTAAACTCTCATGCAGACATTCAGCAACCAGAGAGAAAAACCCACTGTTCCAGCTCGTAGTACCCTTGTTCCAGCCACATTTCAAACTTCTTGGAGAGGATACAACATCAAGAGGATCACCATACATCAACAACAACATCTAGGCTTGGAGGAGTGGTTTGATTCTTGTTTTCATATCATGTTTCTCACTATTTTTCCCTGCTTATTTGTAATTTTTGTGCTCATGATGAGCTAAAACTCTTGTTCACTTTGGTTTAGATGAAGTTTAGATACATTTGGCACCATTCATGGATTATTGGCAATTATTATGTTAATGTTATGACAACCGTATGATTATTCTTCGATAAAATTATATATTCAAGTATTTTGTGTTGTTTACAAAACTTGTATTTGTGTATGCCATATTATGTTGAAAAACTTGTGGTTTATGCTTATATTTATGGGTTGGTGTATGTATTTATACTAGCTTATGGCATTTGACTAGGAATGGTGAATGAAGTCTTGTTTATGAATCATTAAATTTGTATGTGTATCCTTATGCTTATGTTTGGAAAGACAAAGTGTTTGTTATGATGTTTCATGCTTAGTTTTATGTTTATCTAGGAATTGTTGACACATTCTCCTAATTTATATAACCTTTGTATGAACATTGTATGTTGAAGAAATGCATATTGTTGTCTAATTTATTCAACTTGAGGTGGGTAGTGTGTTGTTCATATTATATTTCCAACTAGTTGTTGGTTTAGTGTACCTTAATCGGAAGCTAGTTCAATCTTTATAAACATTGACATGATTGTTAAACACGTGAGCTTCATTGTATGACTTTAGGTGGTTGGTTTGTATACTTCATGCTAGCTTTCCGAATGGCCATTTGATTAGATATCTTTGACGAGAATTTAGTCAATTTATGTTTCGTGTATTTGCCATACTTCTATAAGTGTATTAAAAGTATTCTAGATGGATTTGACACCGAAGTTATATTTTCTCATTGATTGTTTGACTTGTGATTTTAGCTTAGTTTACATATTTGCATTCTAGTTAAGTAAAACAAACTCTTCAAAATATCTTTATAACATCACTTGATTGAATCTTATTTCCGGTCTATTATTGCATTCCACCGTGTCCACGGATTGATATCCGGTTCTTACCTTTACTATATTGCTATCTAGCGGGTACACTGCCCAGTGTGTGTCTGATTAGTATTTGGTGAAAACCCTTTTTAAAACTCAAATTGTGTAAAAAAAATACTAATAAAAATATATATATAGTTTACACGCATCATATACCATGGAGAAAACTTTACGAGGATTTAGGATAAGGACTAGTTTTTAAAGGAATGGTTAGAATAGAAACTTGTCTTTTGGCATGATTTCACATTAATAATATTTTGAGAAAGAAAATGTTTTTGACACGTAAAACGTTTTAGAAATTATCATGGTAAGCCCAGATAAGTAATGACAGAGGAGTCAGGGTTTTACCTTGACTTGTAGAGGTCTTGACATTTATTGTCTTGACAAAGAGTAAAGAGAAAGAGATAGAGTTTTGGCATGTCTTGTCATGTCAAACATTATGACCATATTGGTCTGTAAAGAAAGGAAACGTTTTGCCACGTCTAGCCAAATGTCACATAATATCTTGCTACTTAAGACGTAGAGATATACTGCATTCCTTTGTGGAATATAGTATGGAACGTTGTACAAGGGTATGCATAAGTGGTGACGACCGCTTGGAGGTTAACGTGACCTCGGAAAGACAAGTGTGCAAGTTTAAAGTATTATGTTTGGGCAAGAAGTTAATGTGATGTTTTAAATGTGTCATATAAATCCATTTATGTATGAGACAGAGGTCAAAGATATTTTGACTAAAACTTAGAACTCACCACCGTAAGCTGACATATGTTTAAGCATGTGTATCAGGTAAATATGTAGCCTCCTGCAGTAAAGGCAAGGGCTAGAGTAGAGGCATCTGGTGGGCTATCTGGCATTCTCCGACAGTCTGGTATTAGAATAGAAATGTTTGTACTTTCTTTATAATGTACATTAAGACAAGTTTTATGAAATAATTATAGTATTTTAAAGTCTTCCGTTGAGTATGATCTCTGTTTACTATATGTTCATGAGTAAATCCGACAAGTGGTCGGCATCTCGGGTGAGCCGGGATGTGGGTGTCACATCACACTTCCTTCCAATCAAAGAAAATGATAAAATGGAAAAGTTGACCCGGCTTTATCTAAAGGAAATAGTTTTGTCACACCCCGACCGATGGTGGAATCATCGGGACGGGACATGTAGACTGTTCATAAGCACATGGTTACTAGATTGAATATGTTAAACATCAAATTTCATAACAAGTAGTCCAAACACAACCAAATCCAAGATAGAACAAAATTGAAATACCTAGAGTTCTTTAATTTAAATTATCTAAGTCCAAGCCTATGTGTAGCACATCTTGATCAACCTCACACATTAGAACCTGAAACATGAATAAAATAAAGTCAACTAAAAAGTTGGTGAGTATAACACAGGTTTGTATATAGATAGCATATAGTTGTAAAACAAATCCTTACATAACATGATAAATAAGGCATTTATGGGGAGCATCTATTGTGTAACCAAGTACAATCAAACCTTTGTAACTAGCATGCAAAATTGTGTTGTCGGTATCAATCACCCCAATCTAGGTGGGTTTGTCAGACTCAATAGATCTATCATTGAAAACCGTCGGCTTGAATAGTTAATGATTGCACATAACAGCATACAAAAGTTAGCACACATAGCACTCGGGCATAAAGCTCAAATTTGTACACATGAATGTAAATAGGATTTGTACTTGTGTTGTTTGTGTAAATGTAAACATCTAATTTGTATATAGTTCATGTTTCACCCCAAAAGTGTAAAAGAGTAAAATGGGCTATGAAATACTCACTTGGTTTGAAGGCGTAGCTAACAAAGATACTAGATAGAATAAAGATCCTTGAAATGTACAAGTTAACCTAAAGTGTAATGTATATGGTATTAATAGTGTGCACCAAAGTTTAAGTCTAGAGTTGCATTTGGACTTGTGTAAAAAGGTCATTGATTTGTAATTGGAGGTATTGAATAAAATATATAAAGTTTGAAAAAATATTTTTAGAACATTTTGATTAAGGTTTGAGTTTGAAAAATTAAATAAGTAATGTAAATAATTATTGTTTATGAAAATATTATAAGTGTTAAATGAAATTAAGTGTAAATAAATAAATGCCTTTGTTTAAACATAAAGTAAATAAATAATCATTATTTTATTTATTTATTTATAAAATGTAACTTAACCATTTAAATACTTTTTAAATGAAAGGTTTAGCAATAATTGTAAATTTAATTTTATAAACTTTAAATAACTATTTTTCTATTTATTAGATATTTGTTCTTTGTAAATAGGATTAAATGCAATTTTATAAAAATCAACTATTTTTATTTTGTAATTTAATCAGAATATTTATTGTTTGAAAAATATATAAAATTTATAATTCTGCCAAGAATTTAACTCACAAACGACCGTGCCTGGGAAGGGCACGATCGTGCTCGAACCACGGGCGCGACCATGCTAGTTAGGGCCCGACCGTGTTGATCAAACAGAATGCACAATTTGTTTGTTCTCTAGGCACGATCGTGTTCTGGACTAGGCACGACCGTGTCTAGGGTTTTGAGGCATGACCAAGTCTAGTCAAAGGCATGACTGGGTCTGAGTGTGTGAGGCACGACCGCGCTGGTATTTGACGCGACCGTGTCTCATGAAGCACGACCGCGCTAGAATACTAGCACGACCGTGTCTGTCCCAAAACAGAAACGATTTGGCTAATTCTTATATTGTTAATGTTGGAATCCATAGGGCTTTCACCCATTAGATCATCACGAGTCTTTCTGTATAAATTAATTGTATTTAGAACGTGTCTAATGTTCATTTCGATTAAATCATTTTTAACGAAAATGTGGATTCGGGTTCGTGGTGATTTCCATAATGAAAGCCCAAATTGACATGGGGCTTTTGATCTAAAGACTAAATCGATAGAGGACAAGGTTTCAATTACCCGGAAGGACGACGGATGGATAGCGTTTGATTGAAATGAGTTCCGGCGACGACGAGAGTGGCTTCCGGCGTCTTCTACTGTGATTCCGGCAAAACCAGAGAGTCTAGGAGCTTTAGGGAGAATCGAGTAGCGTGACTCTCGGAGTGGAGAAGAAAAAATAAACCAAGGATCAGATGGGGGAATTTGAAGGACAAAAACATCAATTTGTTTAAAGATAAAGTCATGGCGATGAACACAAATACTAAGGATGGCGACACAAACCAGATGTGGGTAGCTATGGCAACCACTGTTATGCAGGCAGCAAAGGAAACCCTCGGAGTCACATTGGGTGCAACAAGAGGACATCAGGAGTCTTGGTGGTGGAATGAGGAGGTGCGGAGCAAGATAAAGGACAAGAAACAACGCTTTAAAGAGATGTTGCAGTGTAGTAATGGAGAGGAGATAATGACACTACGGGAGAACTATAGACAGGCAAAGAGGGAAGCTAAAAAGGCAGTGAGTGAGGCAAAGAATTTTGCCTATGAAACGATGTATAGAAAACTAGACACCAAGGAAGGAGAGCATCATATGTTTAAGATTGCCAAAAATAGGGAGCGTAGGAGACAAGATCTTGGGGTCGTGAAGTTTATCAAGGAAGATGATGGAAGAGTTTTGGTAAAGGGACGAGACATCAAGCTGAGATGGCAAAACTATTTCTATACCCTTTTCAACAGTTGTAGACCAAGTCTAGCCATAACGGAGAATCCCACTACTCAATCCAGTCAAAGAAATAATTGTTATTGTCGAAATATCACACAGGAAGAAGTGAGGAGTGCTCTTAAGAAGATGGGAAGAGCTAAGGCAGTCGGTCCAGACAACATACCCATTGAAGCGTGGAAGTGTATGGGAGAGGAAGGCGTCCAGTGGTTGACAAGACTGTTCAACAATATCTTCAAAACCGGGAAGATGCCAGATCAGTGGAGGCGTGGTGTCTTAGTACCCCTATATAAAAACAAAGGAGATGCTCAATGTTGTGCTAACTACAGGGGGATTAAGCTCCTATGTCATACAATGAAATTATGGGAAAGAGTTATAGATGCAAGGATTAGACGACAAACCTAGGTTACAGCAAACCAATTTGGGTTCATGCCAGGCCGATCCACTACGGAGGCGATACACATTTTAAGAAGATTAATGGAAAAGTACAGAGAGAAGAAACATGATTTACATATGGTGTTCATCGATCTTGAAAAGGCGTACGATAGTGTGCCTAGAAGATTGATCTGGGAAAGTCTGGAGGGAAGAGGGATCCCTAGTAAATATATTGAGGCATTTAGGGATATGTATCATGAGGCTAAGACATGCGTCCGAGCACCCGTGGGGGATACAGACTTTTTTCCGGTGGAAGTGGGAGTTCACCAGGGGTCGGCACTAAGGCCCTTTCTCTTTGCAGTAGTTTTGGATGAGTTGTCAAAGTCGATTCAAGATGCAATTCCATGGTGCATGCTTTTTGCTGATGATATCATGTTGATTGCAGAAAGTAAAGAGACATTGAACAACAGACTAGAGGAATGGAGAACAGTCTTAGAGCACAAAGGTTTGAAGATAAGCCGATCTAAAACCGAGTACCTTCACTGCAACTTTAGTGGTGCAAACGTCGACGAGGAGACCCAGATTTCTATTGAAGGTGGGGTTGTCCCTAAGACACTGAAGTTCAAGTATCTAGGATCTGTCATCCAGAGTAACGGGGACATCGACAATGATGTAGTCCATCGGGTGCAGGATGGTTGGTGTAAATGAAGAGCGGCCTCAGTGTTTTGTGCGACAAGAGGTTCCCAATAGGGTTAAAGGGTAAATTTTATAGGGTAGCAGTTCGCCCAGCGATGCTATATAGAACCGAGTGTTGGGCCATCAAGAAGACACAAGCTCGAAAAATGGATGTAGCTGAGATGAGGATGTTGAGGTGGATGTGTGGACACACAAGAAAGGACCGAATAAGAAATGAAGTTGTTCGGAAGAGATTGGGAGTCACATGTATCTCAGATAAGGTAAGAGAAGGAAGATTGAGATGGTTTGGACATGTCAAAAGGATACAGAGCACAGATCCAGTGAGAACGGTGGAAACTCTCGTTGTAGAGGGGAAAAGGAGCAAGGGGAGACCGAAATTAACGTGGGATGAGAGGATTAGGCTTGATTTGCTAGATTTACACCTCTCAGAGGACATGATCAATGATAGGATTTCATGGAGACGTCGTATTAGGGTTTTAGGATGAGTGACCCGTTGTGTGGGAGAGTAGAGTTATTTAGCAAAGATTTTGCGTATGTCTTGTTTCTTGTAGGTGTGTTATGTTTCTTGTGACTAATATACTCTAGTCATACACTGCTAATTGTTATATTACTGTTAGATTTATTTTACTTTATTACTCATTAATTTTATTTATATTTTTATCTTTTTCTTTCCCATGGAGCCGGGGGTCTAAACGAGAGCAGTCTCTCTATCCCTTGGGGTAGGGGTAAGATTTGCCCTCATCACACCCTCCCCAGACCCTACTAATAGCGTTAGCTATGTGTGGGATTATACTGGGTACGTTTGGTTTGGTTTGGTTTGGAGTAGCGTGACTCTGCTGCTTGATTGAGAGAATTCGGATCGCAAGGAGGTTTTGTATTTTCTTTGAAATGCTTGAGAGAATTTTTTAGAGACGTTTGTTGTAATTGGAAATGTCATTGCTTTCGTTAATGGTAATGAAGCGTAAATCGGTTACGGAAACTCAACGATCGGGTGATTAAAACTGTATTTACGTTTCAACTGGTACTAGGCGCGACCATGCCAATTTGAGGCGCGACCGTGCCTAGGCACCGGGCGCGATCGTTCCAAAGATGGTCATGCGACCGTGCCAAAGCACTCGGCGCGACTGTGCCTATTAGGGTTTCTTGTAATTTTCAACATCAGACCTTGTAACTTTGGACTTTGACATATTTGTATAATTAGATACTTATGTGGTGTTTTAGTAGGTTATAACAATGTAAAATTTGCAGGTTAACATTGAAATATAGTATTTAATTGATGGTACGAATAGAACAAAACAGTGCACTAGAATTTGGTTTGAATTGCATTACATTGAATTTGAAATACGGATACTAAAAATCAGAAATGTTACAGTCTCCCCATGTTGAGGGAATTTCGTCCTGAAATTTAGCTAGAGGAAACTACGGCATCAGTGAAAAGATGGGGGTACTTGAGCTTCATTTGGTCCTCTCGTTCCCAAGTGAATTCAGGACCACGCTTAATCTCCCAACGAACTTTGACAATAGGAATACGACTTCGCTTAAGTTGCTTGATTTCACGATCCATAATTTCTACTGGTTTCTCAATGAAGTGCATAGTTTCGTCAATGCACACATCATCAAGTGGTATATGGAGATTTTCATCAGCGAGACATTTCTTCAAATTAGATACATGAAATGTAGGATGCACATTGCCAAGAGATGAAGGTAACCCAAGTTTGTAAGCCACGTTCCCAATCCTTTCAAGGATTTTGAATGAACCAACATAGCGAGGGGCTAACTTGCCTTTCTTTCCAAAACGGATCACACCCTTCCACGGGGACACCTTAAGAAGAACAAGGTCACCGACTTGGAATTCCAAGGGTTTTCGTCGTTTATCGGCATAACTCTTTTGCCGACTTCTCGCTGTTCGGATGTTGTCACGGATTTGAATAATCTTGTCGGATGTTTCTTGAATTAGCTCGGGACCGGTGATTTGTGCTTCACCAATCTCGTTCCAACAGATAGGAGAACGACACTTGCGACCATAAAGAGCTTCGAATGGAGCCATGTTGATACTTGTGTGGTAGCTATTATTGTAAGAGAACTCAATGAGGGATAAATGTGAATCCCAATTGCCAGCAAAATCGATTACACAAGCTCTAAGCATGTCTTCAAGAGTTTGGATTGTTCGCTCGGTTTGACCATCAGTTTGAGGATGGTAAGCCGTACTCAAATCCAATCGTGTACCAAGAGCAGTTTGGAGAGATTGCCAAAATCGAGAAGTGAACCGGGCATCTCGGTCGGATATTATGTTCAAGGGAACACCATGATGGCTCACAATTTCATCAATGTAAATTCGGGCTAGTTTCTCAACCCGATAGTCTTCACGGATAGGCAAGAAATGAGCAGATTTGGTGAGACGATCAATGATTACCCAAATGCTATCATAACCACTCGAGGTGCGAGGGAGTTTGGTAATAAAATCCATAGCTAAGTTTTCCCATTTCCACACGGGAATTTCTGGTTGTTCAAGTAGACCAGAAGGACGTTGATGTTCGGCTTTGACTTTGGAGCGGGTTAAACATTTGGCAACATAAAGAGCAATGTCCTTCTTCATACCGGGCCACCAATATTATTGGCGAAGATCTTGGTACATTTTATCCGCACCAGGATGAATAGAATAACTAGTCTTGTGAGCTTCGTTCATAAGAAATGTACGGAGATCATCGCGATCGCGAACCCAGATACGGTTCAAGTAATAAAGTAAGCCATTTGGTTTAGATTCAAGTAGAAGTTCAACACCACACGACATTTCCTCGTACATGTTACCCTCGGTGACTGAGACGTGTTGAGCTTCTAAGATGCGGTTTTGAATGTCGGTTTGAATTCGAACACATTGAAGTATGACATGGTTCTTTCGACTCAAAGCGTCGGCTACAACATTCGCTTTGCCGGGATGGTAACGAATCTCGTAGTCATAGTCGTTAAGGAGTTCAACCCAACGTCGTTGCCTCATATTGAGTTCCTTTTGATTGAAGATATGTTGGAGACTTTTGTGGTCAGTGAACACCACGCATTTCGTGCCATAGAGATAATGTCTCCAAATCTTCAATGCAAATACGACCGCACCCAACTCGAGATCGTGCGTGGTATAATTCTTCTCATGAATCTTAAGTTGCCTTGATGCATAAGCGATTAATTTGCCTCGTTGCATGAGGACACAACCGAGACCTTGGTTAGAAGCATCACAGTAGATAACTAGATCATCACTCCCATCAGGGAGAGTCAAAATGGGAGCATTGCATAATTTTTGTTTGAGGGTTTGGAAAGCTTCTTCTTGTTTTGGTCCCCATTCATAAGTCTTACCTTTGTGAGTCAAAGCGGTAAGGGGGACATCAATCTTAGAGAAGTTTGAGATAAAACGACGGTAATATCCCGCAAGTCCAAGGAATGAACGAACTTCAGTGGGGGTCTTCGGGGTATTCCAATTCTTAACCGTTTCGATCTTAGCAGGGTCAACATGAATACCCTTGTCGTTGATGATATGACCAAGAAATTGAACTTCTTTTAACCAAAATTCACATTTGGAGAATTTGGCATATAGTTGTTCTTTCTTCAAGAGATCCAAAACCAATCTAAGATGTTGCTCATGGTCGGCTTTAGTTTTGGAGTAGATTAAGATGTCATCGATGAAAACGATCACGAACTTATCAAGGTACGGTTTGCACACACGATTCATGAGGTCCATTAAAACTGCGGGTGCATTGGTTAGTCCAAAAGGCATAACCATGAACTCGTAATGACCATACCTTGTTCGGAAGGCAGTCTTTGGAATATCGTCTTCTTGCACACAGAGTTGGTGATAACCAGATCGAAGATCAATCTTTGAGAAGCAAGTAGAACCTTGAAGTTGATCGAAGAGATCATCAATTCTAGGCAAAGGATAACGGTTTTTGATAGTAAGCTTGTTGAGTTCGCGGTATTCAATACACATGCGGAATGATCCATCCTTCTTTTTTGACGAATAAGACGGTTGCACCCCACGGTGAATGACTTGGACGAATGAATCCTTTGTCGGAGAGCTCTTGAAATTGACTTACGAGTTCTTGCATTTCAGATGGTGCAAGACGGTATGGAGCTCTAGCCACGGGGTTAGCTCCGGGCACAAGATCAATGCGAAATTCTACTTGTCGAACGGGTGGGAGACCGGATAAGTCTTCGGGGAATACTTCAGGAAAATCTCGGATAATGGGGATATCTTGAATACACTTCTTTTTGACATCCTTTTGAACGATATGGGCCAAAAAGGCCACGTACTTCTTTCGTAAGTAATTTTGAGCAGTAGTGCATGACATTAGTTTAAGCCCTTTACAATGCTTTTCACCAAAGACTCTTAGTGTTTCTCCCGATGGTAGAGGTATTCGAATACACTTCTCGAAACAAATGACTTCGGCATGATGATTTGATAGCCAATCCATGCCTATGATGATATCAAAGCTTCCTAGTGGCATTGGAACAAGGTTGATTGGGAATGTATGATCATTAAGTTCTAAAGAGCAATCATAGATAATGGATTCAATTGTAAGAGAGTCACCATTTGCTACTTCAACGTTAAATGTTTTCTCTAAAAGGGATCGTGTCTTTGCAAGTAAGGGTTCAAAGTTAAGTGACACAAAACTCTTATCGGCACCGGTATTGAATAAAATGGAGGCATATTGACTATTAACAAGAAACGTACCATTGACCACGTCATTGTTGGCTTGAGCTTCATTGGCGTTTATGTTGAAAGCACGCCCACGAGCTCCACCTTGTCTAGCATTGACTAACTTTGGGCATTGATCACGGAAATGGTTCGGGTTGCCACACTCATAACATGCTCGCCCATTTGCAATAGCGGGAGCACCTTGATTAATCACTTGGGTGTTGGTATGGTTTGGTGGGTTGACTTGTCCCGTAAGAGCTTTGGCCCTACAAACGTTAACCGTATGGCCATATCTCCCACAATGAGTACAAAGGCGACATGGGATGCTTTGGGGATGATGGTAATTGCAGGTGGCACAAAGTGGGTAGATTCCAACATATGGCTTTTTGACCGGTGCTTGAATCATAGGTGCAGCTTGGTTAACAGGAATAGCAGGAGTGACCACAGCATAGTTTCTAGTCTTCCTTTTCCTATTATTGCGGGAGGGTTCCGTTGTGGCTTCTTTGTTGTGGGTAGGAGGGGTTATAGTGTCAGAAACTTTCTTGGTGCCCTTTTTAGTAAGGGTCCCCGCCTTCACATGATTATCGGTTAAGGTAGCGGTCAAACGGATGGCATCTTCAAGTGTTGCGGGATTCCTTCCTAGGACAGTATCTTGAATTTGTCTAGGTAGTCCCCCAATATAGTTTTCAATGCAGCGGGACAAAGGAGTGACCATGTGGGGCACAAGAAGACTCAACTCATGGAACCGAGTTGTGTACGCCAAGTTTTCACCACTATCTTGGGCAAGATCCCAAAACTCAGCTTCAAGTTTCTTCACTTCATTTCGAGGACAAAATTCCTCGGTCATTATACTTTTAACCTCATCCCAAGGTAAGGCCATTGCCACATCCACACCTCGATTTTGATTCTCCCCATTCCACCACGTGAGTGCCCGTTTTTGTAGAACACTTGTGGCATGACGAACACGAAGGTTGTTGGGGCAGTCACTGTTGAGAAAGGTATTCTCAATGCTTTCAAACCATTAAAGGAGTCCGGTAGCTCCTTCGGTACCATAGAACTTGAGGGGATTACACGAGTTGAAATTCTTGAAGGTGCATTGAGATGGGTTGTTACCACCATTTCCACCATTACCAGCATTACCACTATTACTACCATTTCCACCAATGTTGCCATTGGTGGCACTATTAGCTTGAGTGAATTGTCTCACAAGTTGTGCAAGAATAGCAGTAATGTTGGTATTGGTGTTGGCCGCGGGAGCACGACGAGGAGGCATTCTACAGATTTTTCATAAAACAAGAAAAGATGTAAGAACTTATGAGAATTGTTTGGATTTAATAGAATAAGATAACAAAACAAATAGATAATCATAGTTTGGATTGTACTCAAATAGTGATATAATCACTTGAGTACTATGACACATTAAGGTTAATTAAACTTATATAATTTTGAAGGAGACATGCTTTAGCCTATAAGTAAACACTCATCTCAGGAATTCCTAGGAAAGCATACGGGTCCCTCGGTTGATTGGGATTTATGCGAAATGTTTTCCTAGACATAAAACCCAAAATACAGGTGTCACTCTTCCAGATTGCACGTGTCCTCAAATAATTAACAAAGTTTAAAAACCTTAACGAGGAAATAAAGAATTTTTTATGAATTTAGCTTCATGAAGTTTCCACATGCTTAGAAAGATAAAGATAGAGAAGAAGATAAGAATATTATGAGGTTTTAGGATATAGGAAATGATATTGGTTATTTAATTTATCATTTAAGTATATACTAATAAATCATGGATTTTTTTTAACAATTATGTTATCAAATAAAATAATAACTAATCATAGTAAGCATGTAGCACATAACATGTAACACATAACATATAACATATAGCATGTAGCATATAACATGAAAGCATGAAACATAGCATAAGTAGGTTTACTAGATTGAATATGTTAAACATCAAATTTCATAACAAGTAGTCCAAACACAACCAAATCCAAGATAGAACAAAATTGAAATACATAGAGTTCTTTTATTTAAATTATCTAAGTCCAAGCCTATGTGTAGCACATCTTGATCAACCTCACACATTAGAACCTGAAAGATGAATAAAATAAAGTCAACTAAAAAGTTGGTGAGTATAACACAGGTTTATAGATAGCATATAGTTGTAAAACAAATCCTTACATAACATGATAAATAAGGCATTTATGGGGAGCAGCTATTTTGTAACCAAGTACAATCAAACCTTTGTAACTAGCATGCAAAATTGTGTTGTCGGTATCAATCACCCCAATCTAGGTGGGTTTGTCAGACTCAATAGATCTATCATTGAAAACCGTCGGCTTGAATAGTTAATGATTGCACATATTAGCATACAAAAGTTAGCACACAAAGTACTCGGGCATAAAGCTCAAATTTGTACACATGAATGTAAATAGGATTTATACTTGTGTTGTTTGTGTAAATGTAAACATGTAATTTGTATATATTTCATGTTTCACCCCAAAAGTGTAAAAGAGTAAAAAGGGCTATGAAATACTCACTTGGTTTGAAGGCGTAGCTAACAAAGATACTAGATAGAATAAAGATCCTTGAAATGCACAAGTTAACCTAAAGTGTAATGTACATGGTATTAATAGTGTGCACCAAAGTTTAAGTCTAGAGTTGCATTTGGACTTGTGTAAAAAGGTCATTGATTTATAATTGGAGGTATTGAATAAAATATATAAAGTTTGAAAAAATATTTTTAGAACATTTTGATTAAGGTTTGAGTTTGAATAATTAAATAAGTAATGTAAATAATTATTGTTTATGAAAATATTATAAGTGTTAAATGAAATTAAGTGTAAATAAATAAATGCCTTTGTTTAAACATAAAGTAAATAAATAATCATTATTTTATTTATTTATTTATAAAATGTAACTTAACCATTTAAATACTTTTTAAATGAAAGGTTTAGAAATAACTGTAAATTTAATTTTATAAACTTTAAATAACTATTTTTCTATTTATTAGATATTTGTTCTTTCTAAATAGGATTAAATGCAATTTTATAAAAATCAACTATTTTTATTTTGTAATTTAATCAGAATATTTATTGTTTGAAAAATATATAAAATTTATAATTCTGCCAAGAATTTAACTCACACACGACCGTGCCTGGGAAGGGCACGATCGTGCTCGAACCACGGGCGCGACCATGCTAGTCAGGGCGCGACCGTGTTGATCAAACAGAATGCACAATTTGTTTGTTCTCTAGGCACGATCGTGTTCTGGACTAGTCACGACCGTGTCTAGGGTTTTGAGGCATGACCAAGTCTAGCCAAAGGCATGACTGGGTTTGAGTGTGTGAGGCACGACCGCGCTGGTATTTGACGCGACCGTGTCTCATGAAGCACGACCGCGCTAGAATACTAGCGCTACCATGTCTGTCCCAAAACAGAAACGATTTGGCTAATTCTTATATTGTTAATGTTGGAATCCATGGGGCTTTCACCCATTAGATCATCACGAGTCTTTCTGTATAAATTAATTGTATTTAAAACGTGTCTAATGTTCGTTTCGATTAAATCATTTTTAACGAAAATGTGGATTCGGGTTCGTGGTGATTTCCCTAATGAAAGCCCAAATTGACATGGGGCTTTTGATCTAAAGACTAAATCGATAGAGGACAAGGTTTCAATTATCCGGAAGGACGACGGATGGATAGCGTTCGATAGAAATGAGTTCCGGCGACGACGAGAGTGGCTTCCGGCGTCTTCTGCTGCGATTCCGGCTAAACTAGAGAGTCTAGGAGCTTTAGGGAGAATCGAGTAGCGTGACTCTGCTGCTTGATTGAGAGAATTCGGATCGCAAGGAGGTTTTGTGTTTTCTTTGAAATGCTTGAGAGAATTTTTTAGATTAATTGGATTAATCTGAGACGTTTGTTGTAATTGGAAATGTCATTGCTTTCGTTAAAGGTAATGAAGTGTAACTCGGTTACGGAAACTCAACGATCGGGTGATTAAAACTGTATTTACGTTTCAACTGGTACTAGACGTGACCGTGCCCATTTGAGGCGCGACCGTGCCTAGGCGCCAGGCGCGATCGTTCCAAAGCTGGTCACGCGACCGTGCCAAAGCACTCGGCGCGACCGTGCCAGAACGAGGCGCGACTGTGCCTATTAGGGTTTCTTGTAATTTTCAACATCAGACTTTGTAACTTTGGTCTTTGACATATTTGTATAATTAGATACTTATGTAGTGTTTAATTAGGTTATAACCGTGTAAAATTTTTGGGTTAACATTAAAATATAGTATTTAATTTATGGTACGAACAGAACAAAACAGTGCACTAGAATTTGGTTTGAAATGCATTACATTGAACTTGAAATACGGATACTAAAAATTAGAAATGTTACAAGTTTCAAGGCATGGAGTACCGATCTCCATCATCTCAGATAGGGATAGTCGTTTTACTTCCCGATTCTAACAATCATTACAAGAAGTGTTGGGAAAACGCTTAGATTTGAGCACTGACTATCACCCACAAACAGATGGTCAAAGTGAACGAACCATCAAAACACTAGAAGATCTATTACGAGCTTGTGCGATAGATTTTGGCAACAGCTGGGATACTCACCTACCATTGGTTGAATTTTCATACAACAACAGTTACCACACGAGTATTAAGGCAGCACCATTTGAAGCACTTTATGGAAGAAAGTGCAGATCACCACTCTGTTGGGCTGAAGTCGGAGATAGTCAGCTCACTGGACCAGAGCTTGTCCACGAGACCACCAAGAAAATTTTCAAAATCCGAGATAGACTGAAATCCACTCAAGACAGACAGAAATGCTACGCTGGTCAAAAGCGTAAACTAGTAGAGTTTCAAGTAGGTGACAAGGTGTTACTGAAACTTGTACCTTAGAAAGGCATAATCCGTTTTGGCAAACGTGGGAAACTGAACCCCCGCTACATAGGACCATTTGAGATCCTACAAAGGATTGGACTTGTTGCCTACCGACTCAACCTACCGGAAGAGCTACAAAATATCCACAATGTATTCCATGTGTCCAACTTAAAGAAGTGCCTACATGATGAGACACAGACAATACCTCTCGAGGGGGTACAAATCGACGAACAACTACATTTCGTCGAAGAACCTATGGAAATCATGGACCGCGATTTTTAAGCAACTTAAACAAAGTTGAATTTCGATAGTCAAGGTCCGATGGAATTCCAGACGCGGACCAGAGTTCACATGTGAGCACGAAGATCAGATGAAGCGCAAGCACCCACACTTATTTCTAAACACACTATTAGCTATTACCGCAAGCTGAATTTTGGGACGAAATTTCTTTCAACCGGGGGATAATGTGATACCCGGAAAATCTCAGGTTGATATCCATACCCAACTGAGATACATATTACATTATTAGACATGTATCACACTTAATTTTATAGTAATTAAGTCCATTTCACACTTAGCAAGTCAATCCGTTTACACGTGTCGGTAATCCAGATGATTACCCGGTCAAACACACGTATTACAGCACGACCGTTGGTGATAATTTAAAACAAATACCTAGATATATAACTTGTGTGTGAAAATTATATGTAACACTGTAATTTAATTAATCATGCCTATATGAATTTTTCGGTGATTTATGGAAATACTTTTATTTTCAGCATAGTTCGGTAGACACGTAGTGTGCACTATCTAGGTCCATAATTCTAAGCAGACAATTAGACATATATTTGACTTGCACAAATTACATGTAGTACTGTGATATGTTATTCCAAGACTCTGTGAATTTTTCGAGAATTTTCTAAAAAACTTTCTGTTTTAACGCTGTCCGGCCAGTCTGCAGTATGTACCGACATTTTCAAATAAAAATCTAAAAATTTTATATGTTAAACATACGAACATAAGTCATATTATTTTTAAATAATTTCTTTCATACCTATTCGGGATTTCCGTCAATAAATCGGTGACTATTCGTTTTCCACCACCCGGTATAAAAACCCCTATATAAACCCCCACCAATCCCCATTTCTCCACCACTTCACCATCCACTCTCTCTCTCTCTCTCTTCACCCCTCTCCTTGAGCCGAAACCCACCACCACCATTTTTGTGTTGCTTTGATCTTGTTTCCATCAAATCCAAGCTTCCAAGATCAAGATTCAAGCATTTGCAAGAGATTTCATCCTTCATTCCATCCATTTTCAAGTGTGGTAAGATCAAAACCCATCTTTTTCCATTTTCATCTTCATGTTCATATGAACATGCATCCAAAGAAAACTCATTTTTATGAAAGATTAGCCATGGATTCTTAAAGGAAATGTGTTTTAAAACTCAAATGGTACATATTGTTACTGATTTTGAACCTGGATTTTGTTCATAGGCTCGGTTTCCATTTAAGGAAACTTTATTATATGTGCATGTGTTAGATGATTAGATTTTGTTGATTTGATGATGGATTATGTTGTAATAATAGTTGTAGATTAAGAATATGTGTAAACTTTGTGGTCAAAAGTGTTGGATAATACATGCACGCTTGTTTTTGCTATTTTTGGAAACTTTAATTTTGGTCATATGAGATTTCATGCTCGGTTCTATTTATAGTAACTTTAATTTCCGGGTTTTTGTTAAAAGAAGTTATGATGGGATTTGTTTGGTGGAAATGATGCATAAAAACTAGATATAGAGACTGTATGATTTTTTTTCGGTAAAATCACATGTCCATGATGCTTTTAGGCTCGTTTTCTATTTTTAGAAACTTTATTTCTTGACATGTATGAAAACTTGGTGTTTTGATGTATTCAAAGCATGAAACTAGTATAGTGAACATTACGGAAGAATGATTGACCAAAATGATGGATTAAAATGCATGTGTTTGAGTTTTAGAGACCGATTTCTAAATAAGTAAACTTTATTTTTCCACAAGATGTGTTTGCAAGTTGTTAACATGATTAAAAAGTTTAAATGACTTAGTAACACTTAACTAAGTGCATTGTATGATAATACTTGATGATTATCCATGAACTAGACAATTTGACATGATCTTGCTATAATAGGAAACTTTAATTATCTTAAACTCGCATGTTTGTCTATTTTTAGCAAGTAAACATTAAAATGTTCTATATATGTTATAACATGCCTATGTTCATGTGTGAACATCAACTTTGCATAGTTGCCATGTTTAGGACTCAACAACTTGACTTTCTAATTAAGGAAAGTTTAATGTATCAAGAGTTGTGTTTCAAGTTCTAAATTCCAATAGAATGCGCCAATGTGTTTATTATATGACAATATACTACTTCAAAGTAGGTTTGAATTCTATGTTAGGATTTGAAGCTTAAGTCCAATGTGTCACCAACGGGCTGTCAAGTCAAAACATCTTTGAAACGTCAAAGTCACTTTTCAAACAAATCTTTGGATTCATAGAGTTCATAGTCAAGCATTTACAATACTTAGACCTTAAAGTCCTAAATGTTTCCTTGAGCACGAGTAGATCGTCTCATTTAGCTGGATTTGCTAAGACTTGCATATCATTACCGCTTTATCAGGTGAGTTCTCACAACCCCGTTTTACCCATTTTCCTTTTAGGGTGAGATACATGCTCAAGTAGACATTTCCGATTATCACATTTTCCATACTTACACAGTTACATCAATTATATAAGTTGTACATGGTGTGTACAAAGTCCTCTCAGAGTCAACCGTTAATTTTTCCACAAGTGAGCTGATCATGAACAGTACTGTTGGGTTTAACAATCCCTGCCCGGGTTAGTAGCGCTAACTTCGACTGGAGGTCGATCGGGTACATAATTGACCTAATCCATTCATGTGCATGGCACAAAGAGGCGAACCACATCCTTTTCCATTTTCAGTGGCTACAGTTGTGTAGGTCCCTTCGTGTGTGTCGGATCGTTGCATGCAAGTGGTCTACTAGTTGGACCGGGTGCGGAATACCCGTGACTAGGCGGAGAGTCTAACTAAAACAAAGTAAACCAAACACGAGAGTCACAATAAAAGCTCTTTCTATTATAAACACTCGACGGTTACAGAGAGATCACAAATTGCGTACTTAACAAACCGAGTTCGTCTAAGATATGAGTTCTGCATACTTATCCTCTGTGAACCAAACCTATTTATACAGACTTGATGCCTGCGCACTTAGCAAGTGCGCAGGACCAAATGCTCTTGCGTACTTAGCAAGTACGCATGGGTCTTCCTGCGTACTTGCTAAGTACGCAGGAGCTTTCTCTTGCGCACATGTAAATGCGCAAAACACTTAGAAGAAATGCAACATACACTATGTAAAAGTAAATACAATTCGATAAACTATTACATAACTACTCTTACATACAAAGACAAATTACAGACATTAGAAATACAAACTAAGACTCTATCCAGAGTGTTGTCATAGGAAAGTGCATCAACGAGTTGAGCTTCGGTTGGCGGACTTATGATAATTTTTTGTTTTGTCTAATCAACAATGATTGTGTAGAGTACGTATGCTTTTCCATGCATTTTCAATATATGCTTTTCCATGCATTGTCAATATATGGTTTTCCAAAAGCGTTTCATGATATGATTTCCATTACATACACCCTGTGAACTCACCAACATTATGTTGACCCATTTTAGCATGTTTATCTCAGGTCGTTGAATGCATAGGATATGTGGCTAGGATGCACCCACTGGAGTCACACACTCATCATGCATGGCATCCTATTTTGATAAACAATATTTTATCATCATTATTTTCAAATGTTGTAAACATTTAAACATTGCTTCCGCACTTTCACTTTGGACTATGTCAAACTTTATTTTGGACTCGTTTGAGTCATGCGTAAAACATTTACTTTGAAAACCATTTAGTGGTCGTTCATAGTAATTCAATGGTAAAAATCCTCTCGAGTCACGCCCCTCGGGTATAGCCCGGAAGTGGAATTTGGGGGTGTGACATGTATCGAGTCCGTTTCCGCAACGTTCAACACACCGCTGAATCCGTTGATTGAAGATCCTCAGGATTTTGGACCTTACACATATATATAACCCTAGATTTTAGTGAACATTGTGAGGAGTGAAGGATTATGCATAATTTAAGTTTTAGTAGGTTTGTCATGGATTCCGTCATCCTAAAATAGAAAAGAACAAAAATAGAATAAGCAACTCATGAGTTATTGATGAGCATGTTTTAGTGTGTAAATAGATATATATATATATATATATATATATGCATGTTCCTAGTAATGACCCCAAAAACTTGATGCCAAGTACAAGAGACATAATATATATATTTAATAATGTTATGTCTAGAGTTACACAATATCATATTTTAAATTTATAAATTAAAATGATAAATACTTCAACTAAACACACACACAGTAGACAAGTATACCTATCGCAGCGTAGTATAGTCTGGGTAAGAACCATATATCGAACCACGGACACGGATTCCTTACTCAACCCTCGCTATTGTCTGACTAGGATAATAAGTTGGAAAAGGGGGGTTTTGTTTAAAAGAAAGTAAAAATAGTACGAGATGTAATTAGAAATATTATCCCGTTAAAGGTGCTACTCTAGTTATTATCGCTTGTTAATTACTGTTATATTTTTAGTATGGTTGGTCATAGTTACTAGTACTAACCCTTTCGATGGGGAGCTAGTATTTCATAACGGAACAGTGGATACGGTCAGCCAACTGTTCCTAATGAATCTCGAGACCCTAAATGGGGTCTCAAGTCCTTCGGCTATCCCGTGATTTATTATTCAGACTAAGATTATCCTATGACTGATGTACGTCATGTCTTGTAACTTCTTCTGGTAAGTCAAAATGCACAACTGTTGGAGCATATTCTGGTGACAATGAGCTTGAAGATATTATGTCTTAGTCTTAGAGTCTTTGACTTGTATTTGATAGAATTGTTAGCAACAGTTAAAGGGGAGTCTGTTAGGACATGTTTTGTAACTGTTGATAAAATTCTGTGTAAGTTCATAGAGAGAGTTCGCCTGGTCTATCAGAGGCGAAATTGTTAAGTTCGCTTAGTCTATCTGAGGCGAACTTGTTAAGTTCGCTTAGCCTATTAGAGGCGAACTTATTAAGTTCGCCTAAGCATCTATGAGGCGAACTTAATAAGTTCGCCTACTGCAGAACTGGTGTTTATAAATAGAGAACAGAGTCTGTTAATCAGATTTAGACGATATCGGGAGGAACTGATTAGAGACAGAATTATTGTAAACTGATATTGTCGTGGAAATACGAAGAGTTCATTTACACCGTTGTTGTTGATTGAGTTACATGAGCACATTGATCATGGATTCCGCACGTTATCACCGTGTCGTACCGCGAGTCTAGAGATCCGTCACACACCGAATTAATGACCTACAAGTGGTACCAGAGCTTTTGCTCTTGATTAGCAGAAGATTCGTGGTGTTTTCGTGTCTAATCAACATCAAATTTAAGAGATTTTGAAGATTTTTCATCTTTTTTGTGTTCTTGATAAAAATGGAGAATTTTTGATCATTTTGGATTGATTTTGGATTCTTTTGATGAAATTGATTCGATAGAAGTGTTCCTAATCAGTTCCTACACATTCCTACGGTTCAATTTAATCAAATTCCATCAATTTAGCAAGATATGATGATTTTTGGAATTTCTGGTTCGTGTTTGGTTGAACAGCTGATGCAGGCGAACTTAGCAATTCTGTTGCAGGCGCACTTAGAGAGGCGAACTTAATAAGTTCGCTTGGTGCAGATTAGGCGAACTTAACAAGTTCGCTTGGGGTCAAGTTCGCTCAGTCAGGCGAACTTATTAAGTTCGCTTAGGCAGTATCAGGCGAACTTAGCTAGTGTTCTACAAAAAAAAAAAAAAGAAGTATGGTCATTTTGAATCATTATTAAGTTCACTTAGGCAGTATTTGGTGGGAAAATTCTTCATGTTCAATTTTTTTAGGGAAAACTTATATGGTCGTTTTGAATCATTTTTGAAATTTTGAATTTTCGAAATTTTTTAAAAAGAGTATTTTGGCGGGAAATTTTTTTCCGGATATTTTCGTAAAAATTTCAAAATGTCAATTTCATGTGATGATAATGAGATTGGAACTATGCCACCGAAGCTTTTGTGCATATCAGATTTCTGTAGCTGAAATGTCCTGTTTGAACAGTTCGTATTAGAAACTGATGAAAACTTTTGGACATCCATATTTGAAGGATATGTGCATCCTACTTATGACTATATGGGATATTATGATGTTCCTAAACCAGTGACAACTCTTACTAAAGTAGAAAACCAGAAGTTTGATCGAGAGATGAAGATGCGTGAAACTTTAACGATGTCTTTACCTAAAGAAATCATTCATAGTCTCGGGAAGTGTACAACTTCAAGAGATCTATGGGAAGCATTGAAGAAAAATGGTGAAGCAACTTCTCAAGCGTTTGTGGTCTTGATCAAAGAAGTATTGGAGAAGCAGGGTGATTCTCAAAGTGATTCTTCTGCAGATTTAACTGATAGTGAGAGTATTCGTTCTGGTGAAAGTACTCAATCTACTGAGACCGATATGATGAGTGAAGAAAGTTTTCAGACAGTTGAAGATGATCTGAGTGAATTAGAAACTGATGCAAAGCCTATCATTATTGATCAAAAGTGTGAAGCTGATGATGACGTATTCATGGCTCCTAGTGCATCTTCTTCAGAAGTACAAGCTGAGGTAGTTTCTAACTCTGACACGTTTTGTTCTAACTGTGTTTCAGTGAAGGATAAAATGATGAGGGTTATGGATGACAACGTAAACCTCATTTGTGATATGAAATCGATGCACACGGCAATCAGAAATTAAAAGATAACGAGAATGCGTGTATTGAGAGGATAGAATCACTAAAGAGGGATATAAATTCTCTGACTTTGAAGATCAAAGAGCAGGCATATCACCTGGATATGTCCTTTGTAGAAATTGAGAAAAGAAATAATGATCTTGTTGAGAAAGATAAGGAACTAGCTGAATCTAAAGAAGAGGTAATTAGATTGCATAGAAAGTTAGAAAGCTTTGGAAATTTGTCATTCTTATTAGAACATTATCATAATAATAATAATAAAGAGGGGAAGGGAACTAATGGTATTGGTTATGTTCCTCCACCATTCAACGGAAATTATTCTGTGACACCTGAGATTATAAATGATGAGGATTTAGATCCTAAGACTGTGTTAAAGGTGAATCCAGTCACAGGTGAAGATATGGTGTATTCTGATGAGAGTGATGATGAATATTTGGATGAAGCTAAGGTAGAGGGGATACCAAAAGAGGTTAAGAAAGAAGACTCAAAGGTTGATTTTAATTCATCTGGAAATTATACATTTAGAAGTTCTTCAAATTCAAGGAGAGTTCCATATGTCAAAGATTATACAGACAAGCGTACATGTTTTCATTGTAATGAGATGGGACACATTGTGATGACCTTTCCTTACAAAAATAAAGGGAAGAAGCATGTATTTCCTGAGAAGATGAAGCCTGTATCAAAAACCTGTTGAGAAAAAGTTTGTTCAGTCTCAAACTCCAAAAGAAGTTCATGTAGGTGAATCTTCTTCAAGTGCATCTTATCGTGTGAAGATTCCTTATATGAGAGAATATCGTGAGAAGAGATCTTGCTTTTCTTGTGGTCTTGTGGCTCACATTCGTATTGCTTGTCCTCACAACGCCAAAGGTAACCGACATGTTACTCTAGGAAAGGTAAGAACTCATGGTAAGCCTTATGTTAACCCAAATGTGGTTAAACCTCATGATACACCAAAGGGTAATTCAAAATCTAAGGTTAGGCTTTCTAGACCTCAAAGACGGAGGAGAAACAGAAGATTGAGAAAACTTTTAGAACAACAAGAGTTTTCACAATCTAAACATTTTTCAAATGAACAAGATTGTTCAAACACTTCACATTTTACGCAAAAAGAACTTAATGAAAAGAAGTATGTTTGGAAATCTAAAGTTTCTGTTTCTGACTCGTCGGAACAATCTCTGAAAATAGATGAAAGATTCGATTGTGAATGGAGTGAGGTTTATTATTTTGATACAGATGGACGACCCATGACTACCATGGCTTGGGTCCCAATTTCAAATTAATGTTTCTTGTTAGATGTGCAGGATTTACCAAGAGGAACTATTAATAACATTGGGTTTGTTGATAGTGGTGGTTCTAAGCACATGACAGGGAATGACATCTGCATGAGTAAAGAGTTGTTGATAACTGCAAATATATTTGATTCAACGAATTGATGCTCAAGGGGGAGAATATGTCACACACAATGTTTTGGAAAGAGTTTTACAAAGTCCAAATGATAACCTAAAACTTAGGATGACGATGGTGAGCATAAAGTTGTTGATGCAACCATTTGACTAGTTGAGGGGGAGTCTACAGGACAGGGGGAGTACAGAACTGTGTTGGTGACAAAGGCAAAGGCATTCAATTACAGAATTACATCGGTTTGAGTTTTTAATTGATTGACTTGCTTAATCCTGAGTAACCAAGTAAAATGTTTTTCTTAAAATGTTTTCATGGAAGGCTTATTTTGTTTGTTTTACTTTCTTTGATAAAGATTTTGAAAAAGCCAAACAAATTGAAAAAGATAAAATCGACATTACTTGAAGTTAAAGAAAAGATGATAGTACATCAGTAGATGTTCTTTCACATATGACCTTAGATTAACTGGTTGGTGCTTTATGTTAATATATCTGAATTATATGTTTTGATCTAAACTTCAGAGACTACACAAATAGGAAATGATAGAGTTGTGTATGCATATAAATTGAATTGTTAGTAGACTAAAAGCATCACTGAACCATTAGTAGTGTGAAAACATAATTGCATATGTTACAACTGGGATTTGAACCCATTTTATGCCTAGGTGTGTGTGTTAAAAGATCACTATCAGATAAAGAATATTAGCTTTTAATAAAGATTTTCCTATGAGACCAGTTTCAGGTTATGTCCTTAGCACTATTCATTCAATTTGCTTCAGTGCCCATGTCCCGAAAAGCATGCAATTTGAAGTATAATCAAGATATGTACTTGACAACATCTGTCAAATATATACTAGCCCTTGGATCATATTGATAAATCATCTTTACTGATTCCATTTATTTCATAATCCAGATAACAGTTTGATCCACGTACCTGAATCTTATGATTCCACATATATAAGCCAAGACATTGAATCATTCGATTCTGAATCTCATTGATTCCTATACAATCCAATTTGGATTTTGCTATTCATGTGCTAAATGATGTCTCCTTATTCTGGAAATTCGGATAATCTTTAGTAAAATCTCATATGTCTTGAAGATAGTGCATTTACTTTCTGTTGGCATACTAGTGGGGTACACGTTGTTTTTCATACTTAAATGGTACCTTAACTCACAAGAATGTGGTAATGAGATGCTTTAGTTTCAAATCTTATAATATTGACAATTTGACTTTGTGTGTCATAGCCTGATCCTATTTTCTCTGAATGTTTATCGCGTATCATAACATGCAATATGAAAGTCTTGAAAAGATAGAGTGTGATAATCTTGAAAGATATTGGTTTGATTGGTCAAGGCTTGAAAGAATGACACAGGATACCATTTGATATTATATCCAAAATGTGTGATTGATATCCCATATATACTGATATGATCTTCTTACTCGTGATGTTAAACCAAAAAATATGTGATTTTGTATTTTACATTTCATTTTATATAGAGAAAAACTAAAGAGATTTTGTGTTTCTTATGTTTGAAAAATAAAAAAGATTTTATTTTTCTAATTTTCATGGAAATCTTAATTGTTGGTTATTCTTGGTTGTTCTCCTTTGCAAAAAATGAAATTTGCAGACAGAAGTTGACAAGGGGTCCTTCTCCCAAGTCTTCTTCTAGAAATAAAGAGAGAGTGTGCAGATGAACAAGACGAAGACTACATTGTGTTTGATGATATATGAAGACGGATGACAATCTTCTAAAGCTGTTGTCAAGGGGGAGTCTGTTGGAGCATATTCTGGTGACAACGAGCTTGAAGATATTATGTCTTAGTCTTAGAGTCTTTGACTTGTATTTGATAGAATTGTTAGCAACAGTTAAAGGGGAGTCTGTTAGGACATGTTTTGTAACTGTTGATAAAATTTTGTGTAAGTTCATAGAAAGTTCGCCTCGTTTATCAGAGGCGAACTTGTTAAGTTCGCTTAGTCTATCTGAGGCGAACTTGTTAATTCGCTTAGACTATTAGAGGCGAACTTATTAAGTTCTCCTAAGCATCTATGAGGCGAACTTAATAAGTTCGCCTACTGCAGAACTGGTGTTTATAAATAGAGAATAGAGTTTGTTAATCAGATTTAGACGATATCAGGAGGAATTGATTAGAGAGAGAATTATTGTAAACTGATATTGTGGTGGAAATACGAAGAGTTTAGTTACACCGTTGTTGTTGATTGAGTTACACGAGCACGTTGATCATGGATTCCGCACGTTATCACCGTGTCGTACCGCGAGTCTAGAGATACGTCACGCACCGAATTAGGGACCTACAACAACTTCCTCCAAAGGTACTTTATGAACGCTCGGACCTAGCAAATTATATTCTTAAAATAGTTTTCTTTACTTATAATAATATTTTAAATAAGTATAACTTTCATTCCCAAGATCAAGCCCCATGGATCCCGCTAGAAGTCCTCTGCAAGCTAACACAAGAGAAGTAAAGAAATACCGACATGATTCATAAGGTCCAGTCAGCACTCGAATGAACCGTTGAATACGCAAACCTCCAATCAACCCATAATAATAAATCAATACAAATGAATCTTGCTTAAGTGACTTACAAGATTTAAGATTATTAAGTTGGTTTAAAGATCACTTATTCTGGTCTTTTTAAGATAAACTATAAGAAATACTTCAAGAACATAACATACTAAAAATACTTCATTAATTAATTAAAGTTCAACTAAACCGAGCAACACAAGAGGACTAGTCATAAACGACCATACAAGTGACTCCACTACTGTGACATTCGACAATTTTCAGGTTATTTAACGTATAACCTTAGAACGCGTTTATAATTTAATTACGTGAGTCTTAGACTTAATTTCAGTTAATTAGGTCATTATAAAGTCAAGCAAAGCCCTTCGTATGCATAGGTTTGCATTTCGTGAAATTTCAGAAATTTCGGTACCGCGTATCGGTAAAATGTCCTTATTTAGCGTTGGTGACGACCCGGTTAACCTTAAAAATATCAGTTTTGATGAAAATTATATAAACTGGTTTATATTAGTGGATTATATGTAAAAGTTTTGTGCTACTTGTTAAATATCGCTTTCGGTGATTTTCATTGCGTTTTACCCGGTACAATCGCGTACCGGATGAGTTAAAATGAACTGTTAGCAAAAATTATTATTTTTACTAATTATGATAGCAAATAACTAGTTGGTATTTTATATATTTTTATTTTGATGAAAACCCATGTTTAAAGTGGTAAAATTTTATAAAGGTGTTGTAGTTTTTATAAAATATCACCTACACTAGTGTGGTGTAGTTTTTATGAAACAAATGAGGTTCTAGAAGACCTCTCTCTCCAAAAATCAGCTATAAAAAGTGGGTTTCACACCCTAATCAAGTATTAAAACACTCATTTGATTCCTTACACACTTAACACAACTCCACACTCCACAAATATGATCATATCCGTGCATGGTTTTTGTGTGGAACATGTCAAATATCCATCTCTCTCCTCTCTCCCTCTCCCTCTCTTGGCCGAAATCCAACCCCCACCCCCTATAAATACCCCTTCAAAATTCATTTGCAACTCCACACTATTTCTATCATCTTCTCTCTAAGTATTTTGCAAGTGTTCTTGAGTTTTGTTGTTCTTGAAGAACCTCTTGAAGATTCAAGAGTGTTAGGAGCTGATTATACAAGGGAAAAACATCCATCATCTTTTAATTTCTCTAAGTGTCTCCCTTGATTTAATCAAGTGGTATGAACCCTAACCATTCTCTTACTTTCTTCTTACTAGTTTTAATTCTTGCAAGTGTTGTTCATCACCAAATCAAAGGATCTTTTTGAGACATTTAAAATCAGTAAATAATGGCTTATTATTGAAGGTTTTGATGGGTATAGATTTATATATATTGGCGTATGTATGTATGTGCATGTGTTCAAATCTTGCAAAATGTTGATGATTAGGGCTTGATCTTTACATGCAATCAAATGTTTTGTTATGGTTTGTTTCAAATAGTAAATAATGATATATTATTGCATAACAACATGTTAGTTTATGTATGGATCATTGAATTAATGATTTGGGTGTTTATTGCTAAAGATTGTTGTCTAAAAGCATGATTTAAACTAGGGTTTTGGCATGGATTTATAAGATTGATAAAAATCTGGAAATATGATGTTACAAGTGATGTTTTATAGTAATAATGACCAGCTCTAAAAGTGTTATTTAGGTTGTGATGATTTGCTAAGTGTATGACATGTTTATATTGCTTAAAAGACGCTAAAAAGGTAGATTTTTGTATAAAAATATATAGATTTGTAAATCTGGAATCATGGATGTAATATGATGATATTTTATGTCTAAAATATAGATTTTTAGTAATATGTATGATTCTTGGTGTTTGGATGCGTTTCAATAGGTTTTATGCTAAACTAATCGATTAAAACGATAGTCTTCGACATGGAAAATGTGTATTTGTTAAATCTGATTTTGACCGGTAAGTTTGAGTATATTATATGATTAAAATACATCTCTTAAGGTATATAATGAGTTCATGTTATGAAATATGCTTTTGTACTTGTCGTTTGACGCTTCGGTTGTCATGTATGTGCTAGAAATTGCCATGTTTAGGTACTTTATATCAAAATAATGAAAGAATGATTTGTTTGATGAAATATATTTTATTAAATATATTTTGATGATATATGATGTTATATGAACTCATGTGTTAGAAATTTGGAAGTTTGTTTCTTAAAAGTTAGTCATTTTGCTTGAAGAGTGCTTTTGTGCAAATATTGTGATTTTAGTGTTTTCACATGTGATTTAGAACTTATAAGCATATGTATTAGTATATATATATATGTGTGTGTGTGTGTGTGTGTTACAAGTAATAACACTTGATGTCTTCGTATGTGTGTCTGATCCACCGTTTTTCATTAAAAACATAACCGCGTGTCATAGTCACCAACGGGTATTTTAAATAAATATTTTCTTAAAAATATTATAAGTATAAGTAGGTTGGGTGAACAACTTGCTTGTAAGACATGAGGTTCAATTAGTAATGTATCCCTCGTATTTATGGCACCGTTAGTGTTCTTGGGCCTATGTTTTTGCTAGCACTCGTTTTCCGTCGTTCGTTATCAAGGTGAGTTTTTCACGGCCCCTTTTTAAACTGTTTTGTTGTTTTATAAACTATGGGGGAAGAAAATTCTTTCGTTCGTGTATCATGATACTAGACCTACGTTATGTGTTCGTTTGATGGTCTCAAGTAAGGGCTTTCGTTATGTGTTCATGTATGTCGTTCATGAATAGCCCCGCCATTATAATCATTAGCCTCGTGTAGGCCGCAAGGTGTGTTGATAGATCTATTTGGGACTGACTTCCCACTCTCGTGATCAGTAGCGCTGATCGGACGTTCGTACGAGAGAATATATTTTGAAAGGATTCATGGGGACAAGTTGTATTCGTGTCTCGGTTTGATTATAAGCTCTAGGTACTGTCATTTGTCATATTCTTAACTAGTGTATGACATATCACATGTTTGTCCAAGTTACTTGATAGTTCGTAAAATTCGTTTATGTTTTCGTTTAAACCCATGAAACTCTCTCAACTTTATGTTGATGTTTTTAAGCATGTTTTTCAGGTACTTAGATGCTCTCGCACGGTTATGAAAATGGGCTTTTGGGTAAACACTTGCATCGTAATTCAGTTGGGACTTTTAAACTTTATTTTGGATCCTCATTCGCTGGATCATGAAAACTCTTGTTTTAAATCTTAATGCCTTTTAAATTTGGATAATTGTAAGATTCATCTTTTATTTTGTTAAACCTTTCCGATGTTTTAAATAAATGTGTTTTCTTATTATCATTGGGCTCCAACTTATGTGACCACCATGCTTACGTCTCGTTTTTGATGCGAATCGTCGTTTTCGGGGTGTGACAACTAACCCATAGAAAATGTGTGAAAGTGTTCCAACACCAAGGGAGAGTGGGTATAGGTTGCCTCTTGCTTACTTGAACGAGAAAAATCATTTCATATTACAAGACTTAGAAAAGGAAAATAAACTAAGAAAAGTTAAAACGGACCAAAACCGAGGGAACTCCGGCTCTAGTAAAAAGCACTAGGGCCTTCACAACCCATGGTCTTGGTCACCTAAAACACTACAATGAGCTTGCTATTTATAGGCTAAGATTTTGGCAATGCACGGCCGTGCATTGGATTGCACGGGCGTGCAAAGTACCTTTTTGTCACACCCCAACCGACGACGGAATACGTCGGGGCGGACATGTAGACTGTTCATAAGCACATGATCATACTAAATTTTCATATTTCATTTAATTCAAATTCATAACAATCGTTTCCTTAAAATAAGAAAAAAAATAGAACAAAGTACTTCAAACAAAGTTTAATTTATTAACTAGGTCTTGCAACTTCCTACGTGATGTCTCTTGAACATAACTCTCAATTATTGGCACCTGAAACATGATGAAAACCGAGTCAACTAAAAAGTTGGTGAGTGTATATAGGTTTTAGCACAACAAGTGTGATCAAAAGTTTGTGTATAATTCATATGATATAAGGATTAATAGGGCAATTGTGGAGAATCACTATAGTTTAAATTGGGGCGCACAATCAAACCTTGTGACTGATAGGCATAACACAATGGTTATCCTTAAGTGTTTTCGGTAACAATCACTCTAACCGGGTGAGTTGGTCAGACTCAACAGATCTATCATTGTATACCGTCGGCTTGTACTGAGTTAATGATTGCACATGCACTATGCACAAAAAGTATGTAAATGTTGTTTGCACAAATAGTGTTCAAGCATAAGACACCAATTGCACACAAGATCATAATGTTTGAATTGTAATTATTGCAAATAGTTTGAATCTAATCATGTTTCACCCCAAAGATATAAATATGAAAAATGGCTGTGTAAACTCACATTGGGTTTGTAGCCTGAATGCACAAGTACGGGTAATTGCACAAGTCGTTTAGCTAACCACAAGGTTAACCTATGTTTGAATATCTTATATGTATCAATGACATGTTCAAAAGATTAATGTGTAAATAAATTGGACTAGTTTGAATGGTGTGTATTTATTTGTTGTAACAATACACTTGTCAATAACGAGATAATATGTTCATTTAATAAAGCAATGATATGTTTGTTAATAAAGGATTGAATATATGACTGTAATAATATATATATTTTATTTTGTTTACAAATAAATAAGTGCGTATATAATTTTTAATTTTAAATAAATGGATAATTGGGTTAATAAAATGTCTCATTTAATTAAATAGTTAGATTAACTCCTTATTAATCAAAGAGAACAAATAAGAAATTTATAAGTTGTACAAAATAATTAGGTTAAATAGTACCTCGAAAAGGTTTCAAATAATTAATTATACGAGTTGTCTTCAATTTAGAAATTTATTAGGTTTTAAATCTCCAAAAATATACAATAATTGTTTATATTCGTTAAGTTAATAGTTTGGTTCTTAAAATACTCTCGAGCCTTGGGGGTTTTATAAAATAATTTTTATAAAAGAAATTGAGTTGAAAAATAAGCTTTAAAAATGAAATAAAAAAAATGAAACAGACCACGGGACTCGAACCCGGGTTAGCCCGGAGAAGCAACAGGCGCGCAACCACTAGACCATGAGGGTCTTAGTGTTAAATGGCCAGACCTTTATTTGATAACCCGTAGATGAGAAGGAACCGGGTTCAAGGTTAAAGCCACGCGCAAAAACAAGGTGCGGGGCAAGGATCGAACCCGCGACCTCTCCTATGTGGGACGAACGACTTAACCGGTGGACCTGGGCACATACCTTGGTCATTAACAGCCCCAAAGATGATTTAACCCGTAACCCGCGCTCGTCTTCTTCCCCATTTCATAACCCAAAAACCCTAGCCACTTCATTCAGTTTATTAAGCCAACGATTGGTTCTGGTTTCATGGGGCTTTTAATCCTTGCCTTTAAACGAAATCATGGAGATCAAAAATACCTTATATGGTTGAGGATTGAAGGAGAATGACTACAAAGCCGTGGTCGGCGAATCTCAAGCTTTCCGGAGGTCTAGAGAGGGAATGCAATGAATACAAATGTGTAGGAAGTTTGTGGCATCTGTAATGAAGGTGTAGGTTCGCTTTTATAGACTAATTTTACGTGTTAAAGCTCGAATTGAAGTCGGGAATGGTAGGGGATGGTTACGAGCCGTTCTTAACTGAATTCATTGATTTTAGGTGTAAATGGTTCGTTATGGATGATTAGAACGGTCATATGATGGGTTATACACGATTGGTTACCATTAAACACACGAATTAGTAGGATTTGGGATTGAATTGATGATGGATCCGATTTTTGTTGACTTCCCAAAGTCAAACCCACGGGTTTGAGGGTTCGTGCTCCCAAGGGTTCAATGTTAAGGGTCAAATGCCTTCCAAAGGGTTCAACGGCTTAAGGGGGGGGGGGGGGGGTTTCAAACTAAGCTTATATGCTTTAAATCTTTTGTACTTATATAATAAAAAACTATAAAATTAAAACTATAAGTTTAAATTTGTCAAACATATATATATTTTTAAAACTAAATAATTATTTACATGGTTTATTTTTGAAATATACATACATTGTCATAAAAATTGTAAAGTATAAATATAAATATATATATATATATATTTAAAATTTAAATAAATAATTCACATGTATGTATATACTTATGTGTTTATAAAAGGGTGGGACCTTAAACAAATATTGTAGGTGATTTATATAATATATATATATATATATATATGGGTGGGTTCCTTTTTTAAAAAAACCAGTTTTAACCAGTAATATAATAATATTTATTTTTTATTTTATTTCATTTTTATTTTTTTATAAGAGTAGCAATGTAATACTACAAATTTTTAGCAAAAAATCATTTAAATATTGGCTTACGTATACGTAACCCATAATGTTACGTATACGTAAACCGAAAACAAAAAAATTTAAAAAAAAATGAGGTTACGTATACGTAACCCATAGTATTACACACTGTTTAAATAGTTTTCTCGGTTTTCGGCTAACTTTGTGGTTTTCTCTTGAGCCCTGCCCTATATATATATATGTATATATATATATTGCATTTATTTATTCATATGTAAGTTAAGCTCTTGATTAAATGCAATAGATATATGTACACATAGATATATTATATTATATATACATATACTCATAGTGATGTTGAAAAGATGCACAACTTGTAATTAATGCATCAAAATGAAATAATCCAGAACTGAAACTGAAATAATGTCATTGCACAATTTGAAGCATAAGAAAACCCTAAATGTTACAGTATCCCCTAGTTGAAGGAATTTCGTCCCGAAATTCAACTAGTTGAAGCTATTGAATCAGGAAAGAGGTGAGGGTATTTGAGTTTCATCTGGTACTCACGTTCCCAAGTGAACTCTAGGCCACGTTTAGATTCCCAACGAACCTTGACAATGGGAATACGGTTTCGCTTGAGTTGTTTAACTTCACGATCCATAATTTCCACGGGTTTCACAACAAAGTGCATGGTGTCATTAATGTGCACTTCATCAAGTGGAATGTGAAGGTTCTCTTCAGCTAGGCATTTCTTGAGGTTGGATACATGAAAGGCTGGATGCATATTGTTAAGTTCGAGAGGTAACTCGAGTTTGTAAGCTACTTTTCCAATCCTTTCAAGGATCTTGATGGGACCCACATAACGAGGTGCTAGTTTACCCTTTTTTCCCAAAACGTACCACGCCTTTCCAAGGAGACACCTTTAAAATAACAAGGTCCCCGACTTGAAATTCTAAGGGTTTTCGTCGTTTGTCGGCATAGCTCTTTTGTCGACTCCTCGAACTCGAATGTTGTCGCGGATTTGAATGATTTTGTCAGATGTTTCTTGTATTAGCTCGGGACCGGTGATTTGTGCTTCACCAGTCTCGTTCCAACGAATAGGTGAGCGGCATTTGCGACCATATAGGGCTTCAAAAGGAGCCATGTTAATGCTCGTATGGTAGCTGTTGTTGTATGAGAATTCAATCAAGGCTAGATAAGAATCCCAATTGCCACCAAAGTCAATGACACATGCCCTAAGCATATCTTCGAGAGTTTGGATTGTTCGTTCAGTTTGACCATCAGTTTGCGGATGGTAAGCCGTACTTAAATCCAATCGTGTACCAAGGGCAGTCTAGAGGGATTGCTAGAATCGGGCATCTTGATCAGAAATTATGTTTAAAGGAACACTGTGATGACTCACAATTTCATCAATGTAAATTCGAGCTAATTTCTCAACTCGATAGTCTTAACGGATTGACAAGAAGTGAGCTGATTTGGTAAGACGGTCAATGATTACCCACATACTATCATGACCACTGGACGTGCGAAGGAGTTTGGTGATGAAGTCCATGGCCAGATTCTCCCATTTCCTACAGGGATTTCTGGTTGTTCAAGTAATCCGGAAGGACGTTGATGTTCAGCTTTGACTTTTGAACAAGTCAGGCACTTTGCTACATACAGGGCAATGTCCTTCTTCCTACTTGGTCACCAATATTGCAGGTAAAGGTCTTTGTATATTTTATCCGCACCGGGATGTATGGAATAACGAGTTTTGTGTGCTTCGTTCATAAGAAATGTACGGAGATCATCACGATCGGGAACCCATATACGATCTAGGAAGTATAGTAAACCCTTGGGTTTGGTTTCCAACTGAAGTTCGACTCCACATGAAATTTCTTCATACATATTACCCTCGGTGATTGAGACATGTTGAGCTTCAAGAATGCGGATTTGGATGTCGGTTTGAGTTTTGACGCTATGAAGTATAATGTGCTCTTTACGACTTACTGCATCGGCTACGACATTCGCCTTACTGGGATGGTAACGAATCTCGCAGTCGTAGTCGTTGAGAAGTTCAACCCAACGTCGTTGTCTCATGTTTAGTTCCTTTCGATTGAAGATATGTTGGAGACTCTTGTGGTCGGTAAACACCACACATTTTGTGCCATAAAGGTAATGTCTCCAAATCTTCAACGCGAAGATGACTGCACCCAGTTCAAGGTCATCCGTCGTATAATTCTTCTCATGGATCTTAAGTTGTCTTGATGCATAAGTGATCACCTTGCCTCGTTGCATAAGAACATAGCCAAGACCTTGGTTTTATGCATCACAGTAGACAACAAGATCATCATTTCCATCAGGGAGGGTTAGAATAGGGGCATTGCACAGTTTCTGTTTGAGAGTTTGAAATGCTTCTTCTTGCTTTGGTCCCCTCTCATAAGGTTTACCCTTATGTGCCAAAGCAGTGAGAGGGACAACAATCTTGGAAAAGTTGGAGATGAGATGACGGTAATAACCCTCTAAACCAAGGAATGAACGAACCTCGATAGGGGTTTTAGGTGTACTCCAATTCTTCACGGCTTCGATCTTAGCAGGATCCACATGAATTCTTTTTTCATTGACAATATGACCCAAGAACTGAACTTCATTAAAAAATATTCACATTTGGAGAATTTGGCGTAGAGTTGTTCTTTCTTCAAGAGGTCTAGGATCAACCTAAGGTGTTGCTCATGATCCTATTTAGTCTTGGAGTAAATCAGAATGTCTTCAATGAAGACGATTATGAATTTGCCTAAATATGTTTTACACACACGGTTCATGATGTCCATGAAAACCGCAGTTGCATTGGTTAGCCCAAAAGGCATAACCATGAATTTGTAGTGAACTGTATCTTGTATGAAAGGTGGTATTTGGAATATCTTCATCATGCACACGAAGTTGGTCAAATAGATCGCCAATTCTCGGTAATGGGTATCGGTTCTTGATGGTAAGCTTGTTAAGTTCACGATAGTCAATGCACATCCGGAATGAACCATCTTTCTTTTTGACGAATAAGACAGGTGCACCCTAGGGTGAATGACTTGGACGGATGAAACCTTTATTGGCAAGTTCTTGGAGTTGGCTTGCAAGTTCTTGCATCTCTGAAGGTGCAAGTCGGTATGGAGCTTTAGCTATGGGATTAGCTTCGGGTATAAGATTGATGCGAAACTCCACTTATCGTACGGGTGGCAGACCAGATAGATCTTCAGGGAATACCTCGGGGAAGTCTCGAATGATTGGAATGTCTTGAATCTCCTTCCCTTTTTCCTCTTTTTCCACAACATGTGCCATGAAGGCTACGTACTTCTTTCGCAAGTACTTTTGGGCCATGGTGCAAGACATGAGTTTAGTCCACTATTAGGCTTCTCTCCAAAGATTCGCAACGTGTCGCCCGAAGGAAGAGGAATTTGAATGCATTTCTCAAAACAAATGACTTCGGCATGGTGGTTGGATTACCAATCCATACCAATGATGATATCGAAGCTTCCCAATTGTATTGGTATGAGATTGACAGGGAAGGTGTGCTCGTTAAGCTCAAGAGAACAATCGTGGACAATATAGTCAATTGTGATGGGATTTCCATCCACTACTTCAACGGTAAAAGTTTTCTCTAACTTAGTTCATGTTTTTCCAAGTAAAGGTTCAAATTTGTGTAACACGAAACTCCGATCGGCAACCGTATCATATAAAATAGAAGCATATTGGTTATTGATGAGAAACGTACCATTAACAACATCGTTGCTAGCTTGGTCTTGATTGGCGTTTATGTTGAAGGCACGCCCACATGCACCACCCTGATTTGCATTACCAACCTTGGGCAACGATCTCGGAAGTGGTTTGGGTCACCACACTCGTAGCTAGCGCCGATACAACTCGGTTGGCAGCTGGTGGATTAACTCGGTCTCCTGGATTGGTTTGGGCAACCGGAGCTCCAGCTCGGCAAGTATTTGCCACATGTCCATATTTCCCACAACTTGTACATAAACGACACCGTATGGTCGGGTAATGTTGATACTTAAAGATGTTGCATTGGGGATTGACATCTACATACGTCCTTCTGTCTGGGTTCTAAGCCAAAGGAGCAACTTGAGTGATGGGTGCAGCAGGGGTAACGACGGCAAAATTCTTAGCCTTACATTTCTTATTATGGAAAGAAAGTTCGGGCTTGTCCACTTTGGATGTTTCAGATGGGGTTGCCTGGTCACTGACCTTCTCCGTACCCTTTCTTGTCAACGTACCCACCTTCACGTGGTTGTCAGTTAAAGTGGCGGCTAGGCGTATAGCGTCCTCAAGAGTGGCGGGGTTTCTTCCCAACACTGTGTCCTGGATAATCATAGGTAGTCCCCCTATGTACTTCTGAATACCCCGAGACAGAGGTGTGACCATGTGTGGCACCAGGAGAATCAACTAATGGAAACGAGTTGTGTAGACCAAGTTTTCACCACTGTTTTGGGTAAAATCTCAAAACTCAGCTTCCAATTTCTTCATTTCGTTCCGAGGACAGAACTCCTCAGTCATCAGCCTCTTCACATCGTCCCATGGCAAGGCCATTGCCACATCAACACCTCTATTCCTCTTCTCATTGTTCCACAAATTGAGTGCCCGTTTCTGGAAAATGCTCGTAGCATAACGGACTCTGAGATTGTCCGGGCAGTCACTGTTGAGGAAAGTTTTTCAATGCTTTCAAACCACTGAAGGAGACCTGTAGCTCCCTCAGTAACATAGAACTTGATAGGGTTGCATGAGTTAAAGTGTTTGAAGGTGCATTGGGGCGGGTTGGCACCACCACCACCCCCACCACCAGTACCATTTCCATTACTGTTGTTGTTGGCCTGAGTGAGTTGGTTCACAAGTTGAGTAAGGAGTGCAGCAAGGTCGTTGTTGTTGTTGGTGTTGTCACGACGAGGAGGCATGCTATAGAAGATACATTACAAAGATAAGAATAATTATATTTGGATTGTACTCTGTGAATACAATGACTTATCGAGGTTATTTAAATTCATATAGTTTTTGGGAAGACGTGCTTTAGCCTATAAGTGAACACTCATTCCAGGAATTCGTAGGAAAGCATACGAGTCCTTCGGTTGATTAGGATTTACACGAAATGCTTTCCTAGACAGAAAACCCAGAATACAGGTGTCACCCTTCCATATTGCACGTGTTCCTTACTAATTATTAGAGTTTAAAACCTTGACGAGGTCTAAGGATTTTGATGATGACATAGGTAGGAGTAAGAAGGATAAGTGTCTTAGGATGGAAGTATTGGTAAGTAATCTAACAAGTAAGGCATCACATAGCATTGGTGTCTTATGGTTATAGTCTAGGTTATGGATTTCTAATAACCTAATTCCCTATAACCATGGCTCTGATACCAATCTGTCACACCCCAACCGACGGCGGAATACGTCAGGCGGACGTGTAGACTGTTCATAAGCACAGGATCATACTAAAGTTGCATATTCATTTAATTAAAATTCATAACAATCGTTTCCTCAAAACAAGACAAACATAGAACAAAGTACTTCAAACAAAGTTTAATTTATTAACTAGGTCTTGCAACTTACGACGTGATGTCTCTTAAATATAACTCTCAATTATTGGCACCTGAAACATGATGAAAACAGAGTCAACTAAAAAGTTGGTGAGTGTACATAGGTTTTAGCACAACAAGTGTGATCAAAATTTTATGTACAATTCATATGATAAATGGATTAATAGGGCAATTATGGAGAATCACTATAGTTTAAACTGGGGCGCACAATCAAACCTTGTGACTGATAGGCATAACACAGCGGTTATCCTTAAGTGTTTTCGGTAACAATCACCCTAACCGGGTGGGTTGGTCAAACTCAACAGATCTATCATTTTATATCTTCGGTTAGTACTGAGTTAATGATTGCACCTGCACTATGCACAAAAAGTATGTAAATGTTGTTTGCATAAATAGTGTTCAAGCATAAGGCACAAATTACACACACGATCATAATGTTTGAATTGTAATAATTGCAAATAGTTTGAATGTAATCATGTTTCACCCAAAATATGTAAATATGAAAAATGGACTATATAAACTCACATTGGGTTTGTAGCTTGAATGCACAAGTACGGGTAATTGCACAAGTCGTTTAGCTAACCACAAGGTTAACCTATGTTTGAATAACTTATATGTATCAATGACATGTTCAAAAGAATAATATGTAAATAAATTGGACTAGTTTGAATGGTGTGTATTTATTTGTTGTAACAATACGTTTGTTGATAACGAGATAATATGTTCGTTTAAAAAAGGAAGGATATGTTTGTTAATAAAGGATTGAATATATGAGTGTAATAATATATATATGTAATTTTGTTTATAAATAAATAAATAAGTGGGTATATAATATTTAATTTTAAATAATGGATAATTGGGTTAATAAAATGTCTCATTTAATTAATTAGTTAGATTAACTCCTTATTAATCAAAGCGAACAAATAAGAAATGTATAAGTTGTACAAAATAATTAGGTTAAATAGTACCTCGAAGAGGTTTCAAATAATTAATTATACGAGTTGTCTTCAATTCAGAAATTTATTAGGTTTTAAATCTCTAAAACTATAAATATTTGTTTATATTCGTTAAGTTAATAGTTTGGTTCTTAAAATACTCTTGAGCCTTGGGGGTTTTATAAAATATTTTTTTATAAAAGAAATTGAGTTGAAAAATAAGATTTAAAAATGAAATAAAAAAAATGAAACAGACCACGTGACTCGAACCTGGGTCTGTCCGGAGAAGCAACAAGCGCGCAACCACTATACTAGGAGGGTCTTAGTGTTAAATTGTTGGTCCTTTATTTGATAACCCGTAGATGAGAATGAACCGGGTTCAAGGTTAAAGCCACGAGCAAAAACAAGGTGCGGGGCAGGGATCGAACCCGCGACCTCGCCTGTGTGGGACGAACGACTTAACCGGTGGACCTGGGCACATGCCTTGGTCATTAACAGCCCTGAAAATGATTTAACCCGTAATCCGCATTCATCTTTTTCCCCAATTCGTAAGCCAAAAACCCTAGCCACTCGATTCAGTTTATTGAGCCAGCGATTGGTTCCGGTTTCATGGGGCTTTCAATCCTTGCCTTAAAACGAAATCATGGAGATCAAAATTACCTGAAATGGTTGAGGATTGAAGGAGAACGACTACAAATCCGAGGTCGGCGAATCTCGAGCTTGCCTGAGGTCTAGAGAGAGAATGCAACGAATACAGATGTGTAGGAAGTTTGTGGCATATGTAATGAAGGGGTAGGTTCGTTTTTATAGGCTAATTTCACGTGTTAATGCTCGAATTGAAGTCGAGAATGATGGGGGATGGTTAAGAGCCGTTCTTAACTGAATTCATTGATTTTAGGTGTAAATGGTTCGTTATGGATGATTAGAACGGTCGTATGATGGTTTATACACAATTGGTTACCATTAAACACACGAACTAGTGGTATTTGGGATCGAATTGATGATGGATCCGATTTTTGTTGACTTCCCAAATTCAAACCCACAGGTATAAGGGTTCAAGCTCCCAAGGGTACAATGTTAAGGGTCAAATGCCTTCCAAAGGGTTCAATGGCTTGGGGGGGGGGGGGGGGGGTTCAAAATAAGCTTATATAAATCTTTTGTACTTATATAATAAAAACTATAACTTTAAATTTGTTAAACATATATATATTTTTAAAACTAAATAATTATTTACATGGTTTATTAATGACATATACATACATTGTCATTAAATTTGTAAAGTATATATATATATATATTTATATTTTAAATAAATAATTGACATGTATGAATATACTTATGTGTTTATAAAGGGTGGGACCTTAAACAAATATTGTAGGTTATTTATATAAAATATATATATATATATATATATATATATATATATATTGTCATTTATTTATTCATATGTAAGTTAAGCTCTTGATTAAATGCAATAGATATATACACATAGATATATTATATTATATATACATATACTCATAGTGATGTTGAAACAGATTCACAACTTGTAATTAAAGCATCAAAATGAAATAATCCAGAACTGAAATTGAAATAATGTCATTGTACAATTTGAAGCATAAGAAAACCCTAATGTTACACCTTTTCTCGTGCTAGAAAATTAGAAGAGGCATATCTTGGGCTAAAAAATTAGAAGAGGCATATTTCGGGCTGGAAAAATTAGTTACGGGGCCCATAATATATGGATTTGGGGTAACTCGAGAAGAGGAATTCAAAAATTCAGTATTCCCTTGCGGAACGCGAGAGCTTGGGTCCATTTTCTCGCGGTACGCGAGGGACCGGAAAACCTGCGCGACTAGTTTTTCTCTAGCGGTATGCGAGAGACTTGCCAGATTCCCTCGCGGTACGTGAGAGACCCCAGATACACAGATTTTGGTGTATTTTCTTGGTATAAAGGGTTGGGATCAATCCTAGGGTTTATTTATTCGATTCCAGACGTAAACAAAGGAGCTTTTTGGTGATTCTAAGTGGGAGAAGGCTTCTAGGATCAATCGGAGACTTGGATTGAAGTTGGAGATTATAGAGCAGGTCGATTTCATCATCCAGTTCTTGTTTTCTTTCTTTGTTCTACTTTTCCAGATTTGAAACCATGAGTTCTTTGTTTGATTATTTTGTTTTGATGTTATTAGACTTGATGATTGGCTAGACGTTCATAGCTACCTAGGTTTTGATGATTATGTTTTGTTAATTGGTTTGATTTCGGATTTCAATTTCTTTTTGATGGATTAACAATAAAGTAAAGAACTTGGTTTTGTTTGATTGGATGTAATTGCGTATTTAATCTTGATTTATGATCTATTGATTGTTCCATATGCTGCTTTGTGAATGTCTTTCTAGTATGGTTGCGTATTAGGTCACAAGCTGTGTGCATGTGGTTGGTTTATGGTTTATTGATTGTATCCATAGGAACATCAATTGAAAGTTTGTTAGGTTTAGGTATTCTGCCTGCTTCAATAGCTGAATGGTGCGAAGTTGTCGGGTAATCTTTGATGTTAGGTTTTAGGTTAACAGCTCTGAAAGGAAGGTTTCCTAGATTGTCTTAGCGTCATTGTTATTCCGTGTCTACTCAAGTGAATTCAAGTTACTCCTTGCACTGAAAGGAGTATTGAGATAGTGAGACTGAGAGGTAATCTGTCTAGCGGGTACTTTAGTGTTGTTGGAGATAGCTGAGAGGTGATCCAATTAACCGGTGAGTTTCACACATCCATTAGGTTTCCTTTTAGGTCACACCCGGAGAATGATCTGGGATCCACTAGGTTGTTTAAGTGTGTCGTATTCTAAGAGCCCGGTTCTATCATAGTTTCCGTATCCGAGAGAGTTCCAAGGTACATGCATAGGATTCAGAGTCTAGGTAGTGCTTTCCTCATTTGTAAGTTGTCTAAAGTCTCCTGCTTTCTATTTGGGTGTCGTTTGTTAGAGAGTTTCAATAGTTATAATCAACACAAACCCCCATATAATTCAGTTTAGTTAGTTGAGTCAGAGACTTGATAGAGTTGTCGCTATTGTCTCGTGGGTTCGATATTCGGACTTCATTTTACTTTGCTACATTAGTCGGTACACTTGCCGGTTGTGTGGTCCAGTATTAGGTTGAGTCTAGATTTAAAAATTTAAAGCTATAGTGTCTAGGTTAGGGTTTTGGTTAGTTTTTATAGACCGTCCAGCATACATCAAGTTTTTGGCGCCGTTGCCGGGGACACTTAGGCGATAGCGTATCTAACTTTGATTGTACTTATCTGATTAGTTGGTCTTTTTGTGTTCTGAGACTTTTCTATTTTGTTGAGTCTAGTATGTGTGTCCTTCGGTGAGTCTTTGTTTTTAGTGTGTCTAGCTTGTATCTTGAGTCTGTCTAATTATTTTTGTAATTATGTGTGAGATCTGTGGTGGACCCCATTTTACTCGTCATTGCCCATATCCACCGGGATTTTCTGCAGACTGCTATGATCATGCTTATCTGCAGGTACAGCCATATGAGGAGTACAAAACTCAAAAGGAGTTGAATGCCTGGTGTAAAGAGGCAAATGCGCAATATAAGATAGAAATCCAGGCACTAATCGCTCGCATTGGATCACATCCGCCGACTAATCTCGAGCGTGTGATTTATGATCGTTAAGGGAATGTTATCGGAACTGAAACTGCATCAGGGCATGAAATTTTTGAAACCCCATTAATAGAGACTATAATGGATGTGCAAATCACAGTGAAAGAAGGTGAAGCACAAGTCCCACCTCGAGGTAAGTATTCTGACCTTGATTGCACTACTGATTTTTGTTTGTCAACTTCTACCTAAGATCACATAGTTCATTGTGATACTTTAGACTTGTCTTGTGAGAATGGGTTGGTGCAGGTAATAAGGGATGAAGATAAAATCAAGGAGGAGCAGAAGAAGGTGCAAGAAATCATGAACACTCTGTGGCACCTAATAATTAAAGCCGAGCAATTGCACTTTCTGGAAGAAAATGGGAGGCTGATGGATGACCTAGAAAGTATCAAGCTAGAAAGATAAAAAGCAGCTCCAGAACCGGGACATTAACGGAAGAGGTGCAACTTACAAGTCCACAATACTCAGCACTAGTCCCACCTTCGGTTCTGCAGGATGTTAAGCAACCTCCGCCGGGCGTTTATGATTATTCTTGGAATGAGAGTGATGATGATGAGTCAATAGATGTGGAGGAATTTGAGAAATATTTTGGCTCCAAGATTAGAGATAAAGAAGAAGAGGAAGATGTGGTTTTCTCTAGTTCTATAGGATTGATGTTTGGTGAAGGGGAAGAAATTATTGATGAGCCGTCATGGGAAGACGAGTTTGGTGACGAGTTGGTGGGATTGCCAACTTTTGAATAAGATGTAGAATTTGACCCAGTTGGCGAGTTAGAAACCTTAGAAGCTTTGATGGAAGGAAAGCCGACTTTGGAAATCAAAGAGTCACCAGTTGAAGAATAGGAAGAAGTGGTTGTAGATGAAGAGAACCACAACGAGCCCGTAGAGGTAGTATATGGTGGATCACCACCCAGATCAACACGACCACGGGACAGGGCACAGAGACGTATGGATCGGCATGTTTTAAGGGTCCAGGTATGGTCACATAAGGACCGTAGGATGCAGTATACTAGAGATGATCGATCACCACATTACATGCCATGTATCAGGTTTGGTCCAGGTAAGTTTAAATATTAGTGGAACGGCCCATTTAGATTTTTCAAAACCCATTTAAGGTCTGCCATCAGAGTTTATCAAATCGGTGGTAGACCAATTACACTAAACGGGCCGGACGAGGGCGGCATAAAGGAGAAGCCTCCTGATTAGGTTTGGTTCTCGGGCAAGTGCCCGGTTGTAGAGTTTGTACGAGTCTTTTCGGTTAATGTCGTGCTATTTTTGTGCTTTTCGGTTTGCATTTTTTGTTTTGTTTATGTCTTGCAGGGATTCGCGGTTGATTTGGTGAGGAAAATCATCGAGAATGAAGTTCCAGGTATATTTTATATGTGTTTTTATGCTTGGAATAGGTTTTTAAGGAATTTGGGGGAAACAAAATTTTAAATGATCAAAATTTTCTAAGTATAAAAGTTGGAAAAATTTCAAAACTATATTTTACCAACAGGTCTCCGCGGTACGCGAAGCATTTGGGGAGTCCTTTCGCGGTACGCGAAGGATAAACTAATGGCCTGGTTAATTTTTTCCCTCCTCGCGGTATGCGAGGAGTGCTGCCGGTTCTCTCGCGGTACGCGGGGCCATGCTGATTTCACCCTTCTTCCTTGTTTTCCCATGGTTTCGTTCACCGTTCACATGCATTGACCACCACTATCATCCATTATCATTCACACCATCCATATCATTACCATTTCATCCTTCATCCATCATATTCACCACGACCATGGGAGAACTTGAAACCGTTCGTGACCGATGACTGACCTTGCTATGGCTTTAAAGTCTATGTGTTCGACATACATTGAGTATGTTTCTCTACAAGCTATCTATCTTGAGTCTTTAAGTTCTTAGTGAGTCAGTCGAGTCTTTAATTTTTACTTTGAGACTGTAACTTGTGTCAGTTTAATGTTGCGGGTTTGTTTGAGTTTTATGGTGTAGGTTTTGATCGCTCCTTCCGTACTAAATCTCCATTCGGGCGGGGTTGATTCTCATCTTATCTATCTTGTAAAGGCAACCGCAACTGAAATGTTATACGGTGCACACGTGGAAGAGTAATGCTGGACCATTCATGCTACATTACTAGCTAAGTCGATTCCTTTTATTTTTGCATTTTTATTTTTAAGTTATGTCTTGCTTCACATTGATGACAATGTGTCTTTTAAGTGTGGGGATGTGAGTGTCTAGTTTAGCTAGTTTGTCTTGTTTATAAAAATAAAAAATCAAAAAAAAAATTACAAATTTTGAAAAAATGTCCTTGGAAATAACTGCTTATACATGGAAAATGATAGTACAACTGAATCTGTTTATTGATTTTAAATGAATAAATAATTGAAAACTCGTCTAATTAGTGATGTTTTGGTAGACCCAGTCAACTAGTAGAGCTTAAATAGCCTTTTTTGTGTTAAATAAGATTAATAATTGATTTAAAATCATGATATCTTGTGGGTATTCCTCTTAGAGTATCGGTAATATTGAAACTGTCAACATATGGTGATAGGTACCACGTTAAGTTAAAATTTAGAGGTTTTTGAAATTTCATGGCACACCATTCTCTTTTTAAGAGAATAAATCCTAGTTTCGGTGGCGCCCGCATCCATATTCCATATACTTAAACTTATTTTATTGAAATCTAAGTTTCGCCTACGTGTCACATGTCAGGTTCCAGCCTGATTGAAACACCACTGTGTTGATTCTTATATGCTTCATTGTTTAGATTGTAGTCTATGTGTTACCTTCCAGGATAGTGACTTGGTTGAAACGACTCTCGACGAAAGTTAATTTGCTTAATAATGCTCATATTTCATCCATTCATTGATCATCATTATTTCTAAAAACCAGTAAATTTTAGTTTAACGTGGTAGGATAAATCTATATGGTTTGATCCGTGCCAAAACAAGACCGTGAGACGGGATTAGGTGGAGCTATAGCTTTTAAGTGTGAGTCACATAGATTGATTGATATCTGTATAAATAGGAATTAGAACACATTACGGGGGCTTGAAAGTTGGTGGTTGGGTTTAATCGGACAGAAATACTAATTATTGCTTTTTAACGCGCGAGTATGTTTTGCTAATTGCTAATTGATGAGTTGTTAAGTTAGATTCCAGTTTTGATTCACTGCAGAATTTTTCGAGGACGAAAAAAGGTTAAGTGTGGGGATATTTGATGTGTTGCAAAACATACCTCGATTTCCTTTGTATTTCGTAGCGTTTCTTTATGGTTTTAGAGTCGTTTTGAGTCATTTATGGTTTGTACTAAGTAATGTTGTATATGGTAGGTATTCGGGAAGTAATTGGAGCTTAAACGATCAAGAAATGTGAAGAAACGAGCACACGAGAACCCGGGATGAAAACGGAAAAAGTCAGAAAAGAGTCCAGCCTTAGATAAGGCATATCTCGGGCTAGAAAATTAGTTACGACGCCCGTAATGTATGGATTTGGGGTAGCTTGATGAGAAGAATTTAAAAATTCAGTATTCCCTCGAAGTACGCGAGAGCTTGGGTCCATTTTATCGCGGTACGCAAGGGACCGGAAAACCATCGCGACTAGTTTGTCTCTCGCGGTACGCGAGAGACTTGCCAGATTCTCTCGCGGTACACGAGAGACCCCAGATACACAGATTTTGGCCTATTTTCAAGGTATAAAAGGTTGGGATCAATCCTAGGGTTTATTTATTTGATTCTAGACGTAAACAAACGAGTTTTTTGGTGATTCTACGTGGGAGAAGGCTTCTAGGATCAATCGGAGAATTGGATTGAAGTTGGAGATTATAGAGCGCGTCGATTTCATCATCCGGTTCTTGTTTTCTTTCTTTGTTCTACTTTTCTAGATTTGAAATCATGAGTTTTTTGTTTGATTCTTCTGTTTTGATGTTATTAGACGTGATGATTGGCTAGACTTTCATAGCTGGTTTTGATGATTATGTTTTGTTAATTGGTTTGATTTCGGATTTCGGTTTCTTTTTTATGGATTAACAATAAAGTAAAGAACTTGGTTTTGTTTGATTGGATGTAATTGCGTATTTAATCTTGATTTATAATCTATTGATTGTTCCATATTCTGCTTTGTGAATGTCTTTCACGTATGGTTGCGTATTAGGTCACTAGCTGTGTGCATGTGGTTGGTTTATGGTTTACTGATTGTATTCATAGGAACATCGTTTGAGAGTTTGTTAGGTTTAGGTTTTCTGCCTGCTTCAATAGCTGAAAGGTGCGAAGTTGTCAGGTAATCTTTGGTATTAGGGTTTTAGGTTAACTGCTCTGAAAGGAGGGTTTCCTAGGTTGTCTTAGCGTCATTGTTATTCCGTGTCTAGTCAAGTGAATTCAAGTTACTCCTTGCACTGAAATGTGTATTGAGATAGTGAGACTGAGAGGTAATATGTCTAGCGGGTACTTTAGTGTTGTTGGAGATAGCTGAGAGGTGATCCAACTAACTAGTGAGTTTCACACATCCATTAGGTTTCCTTTTAGGTCACACCCGGAGAATGATCTGGGATCCACTAGGTTGTTTAAGTGTGTCGTATTCTAAGAGCCCGGTTCTATCATAGTTTCCGTATCCGAGAGAGTTCCAAGGTACATGCATAGGATTCAGAGTCTAGGTAATGCTTTCCCCATTTGTAAGTTATCTAAAGTCTCCTGCTTTCTATTTGGTGTCGTTTGTTAGAGAGTTTCAATAGTTATAATCAACACAAACCCCCCATATAATTCAGTTTAGTTAGTTGAGTCACAGTCTAGATAGAGTTGTCGCTATTGTCTCGTGGGTTCGATATCCGGACTTCATTTGACTTTGCTACATTGGTCGGTACACTTGCCGGTTGTGTGGTCTAGTATTAGGTTGAGTCTAGATTTATAAATTCAAAGTTAGAGTGTTTAGGTTAGGTTTTTAGTTAGTTTTTATAGACCGTCCAGCATACAATAGATGCACGCCCGTGCATTGGCCAACTTTTTCTCCCTGCTGACTTTTGACTTCCTTCTTTGACTTTCTCGGTCTAGGTTCATTCAATTGGCTTCCGAATGCTGATTTCTCCTTGATTTTGAGTGATTTCTTCAAGTTTTTGTATACCAAGGTCAATTGTCCTATTGTAACACAAATGAATAGATTAATTATCAATTCCTATCATTTTGTTAATAATTGTGATGAATATGGAGATAATTATGCATGTAAAATATGTATAATTTATGTCATATCATAACACCCCACACTTAAACTTTGCTTGTCCTCAAGCAAACTCATGCATGATTATACCCATAGAAGTAAAGTATTGATTAAATGAATCCAAAGTTGTTGCCCCAAATGGCTGAATGGCCTTCTTAAAAACAATGATTTGGTTGTTATACCTTTCGAGTGTTTCTCTACAAGAGGGTAGCAAGCCCAACATACTTGATAGAACTATGAATACGCACAAAATTACAGTCTCACAAATGTTCACTCAACACTCGGGTTAAATATATGGATAATGTATGTCAAGAGGAACACTAAATGCTACAGTTAATGTTTGCATAATCATAGGCTTGTATAAAAATCAAATCTTCATCAATTGACATAAAATATGTGCATAAATCAAGAGGGTTTTGCAAAGGGTTGTAATGATTGGCTTAGGGTTAGGGTAGGAAGTATTTAGGAAAAGTGGTTAAATGTTGAAAACCTAGCTTGGCTTTATGATGGAGAAGTAATTAAACTATTACTTAACTTAGATTCGACAGTGTGACTAATCTAAGGACTCTTTTAAGGTCAGATTGTCAAGACCCAATCCCTTCTTCAAGAACGTCAACTTCTTCTTGTCTTTGAAATATTCATTACTATCAATTTCCCATGAATCTTTCGGCTGTTTCTTCCTAATACATTCATTTTGATCAGCTTCGCATACTCCAATTCTTCGAGTAAGTTTGATTCTCTTTTGATGAGATATCTTCATTAACTTTGATTTACTAATTTCTTTTTGGTTGCCCCTTTTTTTTCTTTTCACAATAATTCTTCTTTTCATACTAAATGAATGAGTTCCATACTTCGAACATAAGATGGATCTATAAACTTCTAGCGGGCGATTATTATTTAAATCATAGCCAAGTTGATTTTCAACTAAAAGGGGTAAAAATAAAAAGACTAATTTTTCGGGTTTATGGGTGTGAAATGTGGGTTTAGAAATGAAAAGGGTTTTGGCTCAAAGGGGCTAAGTAAGGGATAATGTTTAGGGTAGGTAAAAGAGAAGGAAAAAGGCTAAAGATAGTGGGTTAATCCTAATGCCTCAATCATTTTTATGCATTCTTTTAGTCCATGATCTTGAAATGTATATTTTATACAAGTTCTAACATGCTGAGCAACAACTAGCAAATACTCTATCAAATGAAATGAGCAAGTGCAATATTTAATAATTAACAACGTAAAAAACTTGATGTGTTATGTAATAGGCTCAAATTCTCACATGAAATGGAAGATAGGGGGTATAAAAGTAAACATGTGCATAAACTTATTTCTTTCTGTCTATTGTGCTTCATAATCTTCCCTATTTGTTTCCTTGATTCACTTCAACGATATTCTAAATTACTATTTTTATAAGCCCATTTACACCAAAGGATTTTTTAGACTTTGGTTTTTAGATTATTTATGAAGCTGCCAAACTTGCAGATTAATTGGCATTATTATGCTCAATTAGAAGTTATCATGCTTTTAATTTTTGAAAATGTTTTTATTACTTCTAAATATATATATATTTTTTAATTTAATATATTGGGTAGTTGTTAATCATGCACCTTTAATATTTGGGACAATTTAGGCAGCCAATGTATTGGTAAGCTTCCACCCCACACTTAGAATTTGACAATGTACTCATTGTACGAAAATACTTTATGCAGTAAATGTCATGGGTAAAATAAAGGTGAAAAAAAACTAATACAACCCTGACGATATGTTATCATGCGTATGGCTGATTTCCACAAATGCCTAGATCGTATTTCCAGGCACGCACCAAAATCTATATCACATGTAATGCTATGCAATGCTCAACACATAAATTAAGTACTGAAAGGAAAATTAAACTAATATTCGCCAATTAGTGGTGGTCGAATAAGGTGGTGGTGGTTACCCCATGTAACCGGTAAAAATTGATATTGTGTCCAACCAACAAACAAACAATTGTACAGAGTTAAGAACCACAAATTTCCTCATAAAAGATCCACAAATATCAGGGGTGAGAAGGTACTAAAATGGTGGGCGGGACCACTGCTGGTAAGGACCGGGATGCTGCTGCTGATATCTCTGGTGGGCATACTGGTCGTAGGTGTGATCGTGAAAATCCAGTCGCATGCCGTCTTTCGTCTGCCCTAGCTGACCCATACGGATCGTCAAGTCCAACATAATGGGATCTTTAGTAGTATGGTACATACCTGGCTCCTCTACCTGATGTTGTAGCTGTGGTGTTGGTTCCCCTTCTTCATCTGATGGGATAACTGCTCCTTGCCAAAGATTGCCTCGGTGGTCAACCAGTCTATACACTCCTTGTATCTTCCTCATCATCCTCATGTTGATTAGCATCTACCTGTTCACCTCTTCCATAGGTAGGTCCATATTAGTGAGCATACCAAGATTTACGGGACTTAGGACCTCTAAGTATGCTGCTAGATGAGTGATAAAGGGACCTTCATAGATATGGATGCTGGAAGATTACCTGTAAGCACGAGTGAAGAATTTGGCAACACTGTAAGCCAAATTTGCAGGGGACTTGATCAATAAGGCAGTGGAGGTGGAATAGGCCCCTGACTGTCACAACCGCGGTACTATCCTTGCGCCCACCAATGGTGTGGACGACCACTCGGTGCAGATATCGGTGTAATGGATGGAGAATCTTCGTGCTCTTTTGTTTATGCAGGCCGCATTGACCCGAACCAATCCTTGCCCATACCTGTTGTGCCTCACCCTCTTCGAACTCATGGATGCTTTCTGTGAATACTGAGTGATGCATCTCTCGATGTCTATACAATCTCATCTTAACCCCAAAGTCACCCAAGGACATATCATACCATTACCTAGCCATCCTAAGCCGTACACAATCATGCTTCAATTTGCTAAGCACGGGTCTATCAAATTGAAAATATGCCAATAATTCTAGGGTCATTTCATAGTAGGTTGGCTACTGTATCTCGAAGAATTTGACCCAAGGTATATTAACAATGCTTCTTCTAGCAGACAACATTTTCCCGAGTTGCATAGCAGATGGTCTTCTGGGTGCCAAACTCCTGTTGCATAAGGCCAGGTAGGGTATGGAAAGCATGAGACTCAATAGCATTGTCGGGATCGAAGATCAACCAAGGATGCAAATTTGGCGGGTTTTCGGGCAATGGTGTTGGATGGTAGGGAGGAGGTGGTGATGGAGGAGTCGGTGGGGCATCTTCTGGTGGTATGGATGAAAATGAGCTAGAGTCTGAACGTGTGTTTCTCCTTTTTCTTCCTGCTTGCCTTGAGGATTCTGTCATATCGTACATAATTATCAGGTTGAAAAAGTTAGTGCCAAGAAGTAATACTGCTTCATGAAACATATATAGAAACGACGCCAAAAACTTGATAGTATCAAAACAATGCCAAGAACTTGATAGACAAAAACTTGATATTGATATGAACTATATATATATAAAAGAAACAAAAATTTGTGTACGGTTATAGCCAGTGTTGTAAAAATCGCTAGGCACTAGTCGGGCGGTGGGGTAGGGCCTAGGCCTAGGCGGGATTAATCGGGGCCTAGGCGAGATTAATCGGATTGGAATTTTTATATGTAATTTTCAGTTTTTTATATATATACACACATTTTTATATGTAATTTTTATAAAAATGTTCATTTTTAAACCACACCAAATGTTTCGCCGGAATTTCGACGGATATTTCAGGTTTTCGCCGGAAATTTCAGGTTTTCGCCGGAATGTGTCGCCGGAATCTGGCCGCCTAGGCCCGCCTAGTCCCGCCTAGGTCCGCCTAGTCCCGCCTAGGCCTGCCTAGTCCGGCCTAGGACCGCCTAGGCCCGCCTAGCGACTAATTGACCGACTAGGCCAAAATTAGGAGTTAACGAGCCGCCTAGCGATTTTTAGGCGCTTAGGCGCGATTTTTACAACCCTGGTTATAGCACGATCATGTTTCTTGAGTCCAACAATATGTCAATTGCAACTAATCGAACAAGGCGCAAACTTGAATGGTATAATATGCCTACTAACATAGATGGTCAAAATCTTGACATTTGAAAAGTCAAAACCATCAAAATTCTTGACGTAATTCAATTAATCAACAATTTTCCACAAACTAAGCTAAAACCTAAAAACATAAACACAAGATTTCATAGCGAAAACCCACTTCTTAGCCTACTTAGGCAAAATCCCCTTCTTTGGGGATCCTCCCTCTCTATATATATAGGGGACGGTTCCACTAAAAAGTGGGTTTTCGCTAAGAAATCCTAATAGGTGGGTCAAACGAACTCCGACTATGGAACTCTAGAAATGACCACTTTGACCAAAAGGAGTACATATTTTGAACTAATAATGTATTTCAGTACTTTTAAGTAATACATCTGATGTATTACACATCTGATGTTCAAAGGACCGATTCAAAACCTACATGCGATACAATCAGAATACCAAAAACAATTCAGTTCAAAACTGTAGCTGTAGTGAAGAAGAATGCAGAATTGGTTTGAAATCGGATGGAACATACAGACATAAATCGAAGAATACAACGGCGCTACCAAATGAAGAAGTCGTAATCAAAATCGAGGAAGAAAACCTTTCGGAGATAACTGATTCATCGAGAAAGTAGTTACCGCTGGCTACCTATAATGAATCGGGTTTGGTATATTCAGATTTAGGGTTTGTAAAAAGGAGGCGCTGGAATTTGATAAAGAAGAAGCACGAGAAAGAGAAAAGGAGAATGATTTTTGACCAAAATGCCCTTTACCTTTATTTTTTAGAATGCCACATGTGAAGTTCACAATCATTCCTAGCCTACTTAGGCAAAATCAACTTCTTATTTGATCCTCCCTTTATATATATGGAGGATCCCCTAAGAAGGAGATTTTGCCTAATTAGCCTAAAAAGGATTATGGAAATGACATGTGCCGTTCCTCATAAATTGGATTAAAGGGCATTTAAGTCCTACAACCCAAACTTTCACCCACTTGTTTTCTCAAAGTTAAAACAAAAAAATCCAGTACAAAAAATACAGTACCAAAAAATCTAGTACAAAAAATTCAGCACAAAAAATTCAACACAAAAATTTAATATAAAAACTTTAGCATAAAAAATCTAGTACAAAAAATTCAACATAAAAAAATAGTATTAAAAATTCAGCACAAAAAATATAGCACAAAAAATTTAGTACAAAAATGTTAGTACAACATAGAAAAAACCCATTTTTTTTAGTTTTTATATAGCAATATAGTACTCAAATTAAAGATAAAAAAATTCTCTATTTCATGGTGCAACTTTAAAAAAAAAATAATTTCGTATGAAAAAATTATGTACGTTTAAAAAAAGTTAAGGAATTTAAAAAAAGTCAACAAAAGTGGTTATATCCAAAATACCCCTACTTCCCTATTTTTTCCTACAATTTGATGTTAACCATTGATTACAAAAATGAAAAGTCAAGATTCCTTTTTATGCTACTTAAGAAAAATCCCCTTCTTATTTGATCCCCCTTGCTAGTAAGGAAAAAAAGTGTAGGAAGTGTAGAAAGAATTTTTAGCCATTGATCTTGGAGATAGATGGTTCTCAACATGCCACATAAAATGGGAGGGAATTTAAAAGCTGGAATGGTATAATAGTAATTGCGTCAAATATAGAGAAATAACATACAAATGCAAGTCACATGCACCTTCTACCCCCATTTTTTAAATGTTTATATATTTTTTATACGTCATTATTTTTTTTTTAAAATTATACCATAAAATCGAGCGTTTTTTTATCTTTAAAACGAATATGGTCTTGCTATATTTAAAAATAAAATCGCTAAACTGGGTTTGTACATTTTTAACAACGTTTTCATGACTTTTTTATGACATTTTTTCATGGCGTTTTTTCAAGACGTTTTTTATTGTGTTTTTTCACAACGTTTTTTATGACGTTTTTTTCATTGCGTTTTTAACGGTGTTTTTTTATGACTTTTTTCACTGCGTTTTTCATGAACTTTTTTCACAGTGTTTTTTCATGACGATTTTTTCATGGCGTTTTTCAAGACGTTTTTCATTGTGTTTTTTCATAACGTATTTTATGGCATTTTTTATGATGTTTTTTTCATGGTGTTTTTTCATGACGTTTTTTATGACTTTTTTTCATTGCGTTTTTTCATGACGTTTTTTTCATGGTGCCTTTTTCATGGAGTTTTCTGGTGTTTTTGATCACCGATTGTGCGAAAAACAGAAAAACGCATGTTTCAGATTCTCCAACACCATCATGGAATCGATATCTTTGGGTGTTCAACTCTAGGAACATATGTGACACCCAGCATTTCAGGTCAATATCCATATCAATAATTGCACGTTCATATTTTATATTTCCTGATTTATTATTTTGACATAGTATTGTCAAGGAGGCTAGCAAAGTAACACACATATTGTTTTAGTAATTTTAATAATTACTAGGAAATAAACAATGATAACCAGCAAGGTACATTCGTTGGTGATTAACAAGATTTTATTTAAATAAAGTCTAGTGACACTTTATAATATAAAACTTAAATATTGGTGATTAAACTCTTAAAAGTTGACGTCTAAGTGTTTATTACACGACATTAAGTTATTTTTATGTGAAAACGTAAATGTTATAGTTAAAGTAATAACTAGGTCGGGTTAAGTAGTAGGCAATTAAAACTAATTAAGGTACACAATATATATAAGTTTTTAATCATAAAAGGGTCATACACCGGGTATATGATCACGGGATCACCTACCGGGCTTACACTACCTAAATACCATCTAGTAATCATGGTAATAGTGACTCGAACTGACAACACCCAACCCCCCGCCCATACCCTTTCTTGGCCGAGAATAACCCAAGTGGGGCCATCCACTTGATTACTCCACTTTTTAAACCATACTTGTGTCATTAGACCCATGTCCATTTAATTAAAGACCCATTCAAGAGTCAAATCCATCATTTCAAGCCATACTTAGCAATGATGTTGTTTAGTGAAGCACTCAATCCAACTCTTTGTCCATCTATATATGTCGATACATATGCACACACATGCACTGTCCATCTTTCAAAAGTTCAAGAACACAAAAATTCTAGAGAGTTTGAGTTAGAAATTGGATATAAAAGGAAGGTTTGGAGCTAGGAGTCGGGTTTTGACAGCAAAACAAGCATCTATCATCTTCTACTAGTAAATCTTCACCTAGCTTTGACTAGCGGTAAGAACCGACATGAACCTTTCTGTTCATCTTCATATTCTTGTTGAAAACATGTTGTTCACCAAGAAAAACAAATGATTTTTGAAAATTAAAAGAGTTTTTATGAAGCTTAACCTTATTAAGTTTAAAAATTAGGGTTCTGGTATAAAAATGTATATATGGGTCGAAAATAATAAAAGTACATGTATCAATTGTTGTTTTGATAATTTTATAATAAGTTGTTGTTAATCACATGATATTAAGATTTAAAAACAAGGAAAACTAAAATATGTATAACTATATTTATAGGCCTAGATATGGAAACAAATATGTATACATGTTTGATTTGATTAATGATTTGGAAATGATCAAGTAGATGGATACATGTATAAGAATTGTAATCTGTATATATATCTATGTATAGATGTTCTTGTTTGAGCATTTGATGACAAAAGGGAAATATTAACTTGAGAAGTATGGGTAATACTTGGATAAGTGAAATATATGTAAATATATGTGTATATAAATCGTAACCAAAGTGTATTGTAACATGGAATCTCTAAATATATGTATGCATGTTTAGAAACCGGACTATATATATATATATATATATACATATATATATATTTACATGGGTTCATGATCATAAGTTGTAAAACTTGGAAAAACTAGCAATAATACGCATGTAAATATATATATAAATAGAAGTCATACTATATATATGTGTGTGAATGATGGAAAAAGTATTAACTCGGGATGAGTAATGGAGTAACTAGATGATGGAAATCATTTATATGTTTCTAAGTTGCTTATAGATGATAACATAGGACGTTGTCATGAATGCAAAAAATCTAATTGCGTTCAGTTAAAAATGAATAAATGATCACGTGTTAATATTTAAACACCCGTTGAAATGTTGGAAATAATTGTATGCATATATTGGTATAAATAAATGCATGTTGAATAAAAACAAGTTAATAAATGTCATTCGGAACAAGTATTTGCATGCGGACGTGTTAACATAGTTTATGTGCACGTAGGAAAATTAACATGCGTAGAACATACTTGAACGATATTTATGATTTTATATAATTATTGGTAAGAAACAATTATATGTTCATACGTGATCATAATATAAATATATATCGCAAAAATAATATTTATTTTTGGTACACCTAATAAGTCACCAATATGGAATCCCAATATTTTCTCGAAAAATATATAAGCGTCTAGACTAGAATAATAATCATCAACGAGTCATCACATGAAAACATTACAAAGACGTACTTAACGGGATTCGTTAATTCGGGTGAACAACTTGTGTTTAAGACGGGTAGTCTTAACATATAGGTATCCTTATGTAATTAGGATACGGATAGGCGGGGCCTACAATTATATAAATATTTGCTAGCATACACTACTGGAGAGGTGAGTTTCACTATTCCACTTTTTCTAGGTTTTTGAAAGGTTTTGGGGTGGAACATACTTGTAACAATTTTTTGTATATAAATGAATGAACATTGATCAGACCGTAGGTGTGCATTGAGGAACAATATAGTGCTTAAAGTCCCCGGATTAACACTTTTTGTAACCATTAGCTACGATCTTAGCATGGGATTCTTTGGATAGTACTATTGGGGGTGACGCCCCCGGTCATGGTTAGTCACGCTAACTAGGGGTCCACATGGCCGAATGACCGCATATTGTCTTATTCTCTTGGTTTAGCGAGGGAGGGGCATTCATTTGTCATGGTTTGGATACGGTCTCGTGCATTACATATTATTTGTATTCCTTGCAAGCTTACAAATTGGGTCAATTGGTCAGGAAATGTTCAATTCATTGGTAATATATATACTGTTTGATCAGAAAAACTTATTCAAATTGAATGTTTGTAAACGTTGGAATTACAAGAATAGTTGATCAAAACCTGTGAACTCACCAATCTCGTGTTGACACTTTTTAAGTATGTTTTTCAGGAAATTGAACATGGTCTTCAGGTTGGCAATGTAGGATTACATGCATGCATGAACGGATACGGCTTTTTGGGAGATTTCTCTTGTATAACTCATTACATATGGGTCATATTTGCGAAATCTTAATATTTTGTAAACTCAAATTAATATTTTGGGATGTAAAACTTTAAACTCGATTATGTATCCAATCATTATGTATGTGTTTGCGGTAATCATATGCTTTGGAAACCAGTGGATGTTATTCCTCGCGTTTCCGCCTTGGCGGGGTGTGACAGAAATTGGTATCAGAGCCATTGATTATAGCGAACTAGGAGTCTAAAACTGAACCTAGTCTATAATTTGAATGTTTTCATTGCATAAGCATTGCATAACCATTCATCATGTCATATGGATATGGTAGCCACATCATTTCAAACACTAACCCCACTCTAACTTCAGTCTGCTACCCCGAGATGACTAAGCACCGCTTAGATTCCATAAGTAGTCCCTGAGATGGCTGAGCCTGTAGATGTGCATGCGGCCAGAGTACCTAGAGTAGATGTATCTTACTGGGATTGGTTGATCCGAGCTATTCGGATGTGGAGGGTAGCGGAGAATCTTCTGACGACATGCGACCCCGCTGGGCTATCCTTCTTATCACGAGCCGTACCACTCACGGGGGAGTGCGTGGAATGGTCTATTCTCAAACTGGTGACCAGAAGCTATACTCATGGGGACAAGATCGGCTATCTGGAGACTGACGTAGGAAATGTTCAGGAAGACATGGCGTGTATGCAACAACTGAAGTCGCACATTTTAGGGGTGATTGAGGATCAAGGACTGTGCGACCAGTCCATTGAGCACGCAGCTAACCGATTTGTGGAGATCGAGAGGAGACTTGTGGAGATGGAGTTGAGGACCACCACCGCAGAACAGAGAGCAGAGGCAGCCGAGCAGAGGGCGATTGAGGCTGAGCTCCGGGCCACTTTAGCCGAGGAACGCGTCGAGGCTATGATCACCATAGCTGCTGCTCCACCGAGGGTGCCTTCCTACTTCTAGACCTATTACGGGCGGGTTGTGCCCGTAGCACATTATGTAGTTTGAAACCTTGGTACTGATGTGGTCATACGAACCCATCTATGTTGTATCCTTGTCTTTTGGAACAATGTACTATGTATGTTTTTACTATGTATGTGTAATATATGTTGTGATGATGATTGTTTACGTTTGATGTTGTTGTATCCTTATGTCATGTGATATCATTATTATTATATAATGTTGTTTCTTTTTAAATCTTATGTTAGAAAGAACACAATGGCACCTAAGCGAAGGATGCCGCGTGACAACAACGAGACGATTTATCCAAACGTGGAGCAACTCATATCACAACGGGTAGCTGCCGCCCTGGAACAGTATGAAGACAATCGAAATAGTGGTGGAGGGAATGGCAACGGTACCGGCGGAGGAGGTGCAGGAGGTAGCGGCACAGGCGGAGGTTCTGGAGGTAAAGAACAGGTAATCACGTCCATAACACATAGTCATGATCAAAATTAATGACGTTATTAAAATAAATGACTAGTACAGATGCTTCAAACAGGAAGTGCACCTACAAGGCCTTCCTATCCTACAACCCTCGCAGCTTCAATGGCACCGAGGGTGCAGTAGGCTTAATGAGGTGGATAGAAAAGATGGAATCGGTGATTGACATCAGGGAGTGCACCGCTGACTGCATGGTGAAGTATTCTACTTGTACCCTCACTGCTAATGCATTGACCTGGTGGAATACCCAAGTGAAAACTTTGGGAAGGCATACAACGTATCAATTGTCTTGGGAAGATCTGAAAAACATGATGATTGAGGAATAATGTCCTAGAAACGAGTTACAAAAGATCGAGGCTGAGATGTGGAATCTACAGATGGTAGGAGATGACGTGGCTGGGTACACCGATCATTTTAATGAATTGGAAATACTGGTACCCCACATGGTCATGCCAAAACTAACGCGTGTGGAAAGATATTTGTGGGGCCTTGCGCCTCAAATTCGGAGCATGGTAACTTCATCTAATCCAATGGATGCCAAGAGTGCTATAATCTTAGCATTCAAACTCAGAAATGATGATGTACGTAATGGATTGTTTGGGAAGAAGGAAAATGAGGAAGGTAGATTTGGAGAGAAAAGGAAGTGGATGGGAAATTCAAGTAACAAGTATGGGAAGCAAAGGTTTAAGAAACAAGAAACTATGAAGGCCTTTGCGGCCAACACCGTGGAAAGGAAAGAGTATTAAAGGGGCCTACCGAGGTGTAAAAAGTGCGGATATCATCATGCTGGTGGGTTCATCAAGTGTGGAAAGTGTTAAAAATTTGGTCACACCACACAGAGTTGTCGAGCTTATACCAACCGCATAGGTAGAGCCAAACTAATATGTTTCACGTGTGGTGACCTGAAGCACTTCAGGGACTGTCCCAAGTGGAAGAATAAGAACAATGCTTAAGCACCGGGGAGGGCATTTGTGATGGGTGCAGGGGACGCACGCCAGGACCCGAATATTATCACTTGTACGTTCCCGATAAATAATCACTATGCATCTGTACTTTTTGATTCGGGTGCTGATATGAGCTTTGTGTCAAATGATTTTAAATCTTCACTCGGTATTAAGGCCAGCAAACTAGAACAAAGTTATACAAATGAATTAACAAATGGGAAACTAATAGAAACCGAAGAGGTCATTAAGGGTTGTACTTTATGTCTAGAAAACCATACATTTAGTATAGACCTTCTATGTCACACCCCCAATTTCAACTAACGGAGTATTACCGTTTGGGAAGTGACAAACCAGGATCTCAGACACTAGTTACATTGAACGACTCTACATGGGACTCAAAATGAAAATATATTTTAAATCAGAGTATCAATGCGGAAGCGTAAAGAAAGTAAATGCGCAAAATACACGCGCCCAAAACCAAAGTCCAAAAGTCCAAACGTCCAACCAAACAAAGTACATTAAAGTAATTCAATCAACATAAATAGACACAAAGCAAAGCTGTTGAATCCCATCCATGCCCTAACGTGCACCTGTGTCTTAGCTTAGCGTCCTGAGAAAACATGTAAGAAAAAGTGTCAACACAAGGTTGGTGAGTTCACAGGTTTCAAATAAATAAGTAAGCGTTACCAGATTTATGATAATTCAATATGTATCTATAGGTAGCTAACCTATGTTCATGTTTTAGCTTAAGTGCTCGCAACCAAAACTGACTGTTTGTTTATTGCCTCCTGCCAGGTTCTATCAATACTGGCCATGTGAATAGGCTAACATTTCACCCGTTCGATATCCGATCAAGTTAGCGCGGCTAACGCGGGTGGGATTTGTCAAACCCAGTAGTACTACTAAACATTACCTCGCTAAGATCCATATTAACGGTTCAAAATAAGATGAGGACTTTCTGTGATAGCATGTTACACTTAGCTTTAACATTGATAGCATATGAAATACAAAATCTAAAAATCAGTTTAAGCATGTTTTCTCCCCCAAGTTAAAAGCAGTAAAAAGGGGCCGTGAAACTCACCTGCTTGGCGTTGAAGGTAGTTTCACACTAGAAGTAAATTGGAACCACGAGTGTAAGTCTCAAACGACTTACGAATGCCCTAAAATTATAAACACATAAATTAGGGATAAAAATTTGGACTTGTGACAGCGACACGGAAAGAGAAACGTCCTAAGGAAACGTTCTAATGTTCACGAGTAAACGAACGTGTCCACGGGGATAGGAATTCCTAAATTTATTATTAAGATATATATATATATATATATATATACGTTACGCGACGAATGACAAAATAATAATAAATATAATCGAGTGTTTTGTCATTCACAAAAGTTATGAAAATAATATAATTTAATATATTATTTTTAGATTCGAAAGAACATTTTAATTACTCGTTTGTGGTACAAAATAATAATAAATATATTATTTTTATGAACGTAGCAATGCGAGTAAATAATATAACTAATTATATTATTATTTAGTTCCAAATGTTACACGGGGTTGTAAAACGATACGAAATAATATATATATATATATATATATATATATATATATATATATATATATATATTATTAAATAACACGAGTCACAGTTTGAAAATAAACGTATTATTTTATACGAGTTTGTGGCTTAAAATAATATAAACATATTATTTTTACTTGAGGATAATAACAATACATTATTTATAAAAGTGGGTATAATATATAAAAATATGTTAATAATTTAAACCCGAGCCTACGGGTTGTTTTTCGGATTTAAAGTATTATTATATACTAGCAAAATAGTTGGCGTTTTGATTTTTATATTGGATTGTTGCTTGAAATAATTTTTAAAAATAAAAGTGTGTGGAGAGACTCGAATCCGGGTCTCTCCTACACACGCACACTGTCTTAACCAATTCGCCCGCTAGGGTCATCGCGTTATGATTCGGTGGGAAATGCTTTTAATCATTTTCACCGAGAGCCCCCTCCCCTTTTCCCCATTCAAGCCGCGATCGAACCCAAAGCCATCCAAATCCGACCGATTTCGATCGCGATTGAACCTGTGGACTTAGGGGTTATGTAATTCGGACATTTTCGGTCCTGCACACGTGATTAATTGTAAAAGCATCTCGTTTATGATCAATAGATTTCCGTTTTGAAAACCAAAACCCTAGATTTAAACACCAGATCGGATTGATTAACTTCTGTAAAATCAAGTATTGAATCCATAGGGCTTTCGATGTACTAGTGATTACGAATCTAATGGTGTATTTTAATTGTGTTATAATAAGGTCCAGGATCAAAAACTCCAATTCAAGTCCATGATGAACCCTAGATTACGGATTGATATCAATTCAATATAATTTGATTCAATTGGTGTGGGGGTTTCAACAAGTAGGCAATCACGAATCTAAACATATGAAACAATCGGATTTTAATCGTGTTTAAGATAGAAAGCCCCAATTTGGTTTCATATGAACCCTAGATTACGGGTTGTGGTTAATTTGATGGTATGAGCCCCAATTAACTTAGGGCTTTCATTCTATGAGTAAAAACGAAACTATAGGTGTCAATAGTTACCAGATTGGATGTCGAATCGGTAGGTTTCGACCAAATGGATGTCGACGGCAACGAGTTTGGCTTCCGATGACTCCCGCAGTTTCTCCGATTGAATTGGTGTGTGAAAAAGTTCCACAGATGATCGATTTAAGTGGGTAGGGGTTCGATTTCAAGAATATCGATCAAATTGATACGCATTTGTGGGTATAGAAGTCGAATACGACTATTAACGTCCATTATTTGCTTTAATTCGAGCAATGATGTTGAAAGCCTGTTCGTAATCGACCGCAATCATCAATGATATACGTTACCAACTTGAATTTGAACAGTTTTGCGGTTAAGGGTATGAATTCGGATCCCAAACATGAGGGTTTGACTTTACAAAGTCAAAATAGGGTTCCTTTCAATTGATTTTGACTTTGGGAGTCAACTAATCAAATTTTGAAACTTGGCAGGACTAATTCCTGTGGTTTGAGGTTAAATATTAACAGAACCGGTCCTTCGGGTTTGAATTTAACTAGATTAGCTAACGGGGTTAAGTTTCAGTTAGGATATTTAACGAGGTTTGTTAACGGCGTTAGCATAAAAAGTCGGGTTGTCACATCATCCCCTAGTTAAAAGAATTTTCGTCCCGAAAATTAATATGTATTAATTTTTTTTTCTGGATGTCACATCATCCCCTAGTTAAAAGAATTTTCGTCCCGAAAATTAGAATAGTACCTTAAGAATTTGACGCGGAGTGCTTGAACAGATTAGGATATTTGCGCATCATTTGATCCTCGCGCTCCCAAGTAAATTCCGGTCCACATTTTGAGTTCCAACGAACTCTAACAATAGGGATCTTACTGTGCTTTAACGTTTTAACTTCCCTATCCATAATTTCCACAGGTTCTTCGATGAAGCGTAACTGTTCATCAACGTGTAGTTCCTCAAGAGGAACTGCGAGAGATTCATCAGTTAGACATTTCTTCAAATTTGAGATGTGAAAGACGTTGTGTACACCACTCAGTCCTTCAGGTAAGTCCAGTTGATACGCTACTGGTCCGATTCTCTTTAATATTTTGAAAGGTCCAACATAACGAGGATTCAATTTACCTCGTTTCCCGAAACGAATGACACCTTTCCAAGGTGAGACTTTGAGTAAGACCATGTCACCTACTTGAAACTTCAAAGGTTTACGGCGTTTGTCGGCGTAGCTCTTTTGACGATCCCGAGCTGCCGCCATACGGTTTCTAATTTGAACGATCTTTTCAGAAGTTTCAAATACAAGTTCCGGACCTGTGAGTTGGCTATCCCCAACCTCGGTCCAACAAATGGGAGAACGGCATTTCCGTCCATAAAGTGCTTCAAATGGAGCTGCCTTGATGCTAGTGTGATAGCTGTTGTTGTAGGAGAACTCCACCAACGGTAGGTGAGACTCCCAAGTGTTACCGAAATCGATCACACAAGCTCGTAACATGTCCTCCAGAGTTTGGATAGTACGTTCTGTTTGACCATCGGTTTGAGGATGGTAAGCTGTGCTCATATCTAGAAGCGTGCCTAATGCTTTATGCAATGACTGCCAGAAATGGGAAGTGAATCATGCATCGCGGTCCGAAATGATATAGATAGGCACCCCGTGCCAAGAGACTACTTCTTTCAAGTATATTCGAGTGAGTTTATCCATTTTGTCAGTTTCTTTGATGGCTAAGAAAGTGGGCAGATTTTGCTAGGCGATCAACAATTACCCATATAGTATCACATCCGGTAGGGGTTCGGGGTAATTTGGTAATGAAGTCCATGGATATTTGTTCCCATTTCCACATGGGAATTTCAGGTTGTTGCAGGAGACCGGACGGTTTTTGATATTCAACTTTGACCTTCGCGCAGGTCAGACAATTACTAACATAAGTGGCTATATCGGCCTTCATCTTCGGCCACCAATATAGTACTTTTAGATCATGGTACATTTTATCGGAACCCGGATGAATGGAGTAACGAGATTTGTGAGCTTCATCCATGATTAGTTCCCTTAAATTTCCGAACACTGGAATCCATATTCGTTCGACAAAGTAACGAATTCCGTCAGATTTTACTTCAAGTTGTGCTTCCATGCCGCGAGTACCTTCTATGGTAGGTTATCTTCTTTCAAGGCTTCAAGTTGAGCACTACGGATTCTGTCAGGCAATCCAGGGTGAATAGTAAGTTGTAATGCTCGAACTCGTTTGGGTTTTGTTTCCTTTCGGCTTAGTGCATCAGCCACAACGTTAGTTTTACCCTGATGATACCGGATCGCACAGTCGTAATCATTTAAAAGTTCAACCCAACGACGTTGTCGCATGTTCAACTCCTTCTGCTCGAAGATATGCTGGAGGCTCTTGTGGTTGGTGTAGTTGGTGCATTTGGTACCGTACAAGTAATGTCTCCATATCTTAAGTGCAAAAACTACTGCTCCCAACTCTAGGTCAATAGTGGTGTAGTTTTTCTCGTGAACCTTTAACTGACGTGAAGCGTATGCGATTACCTTTTCGCGTTGCATTAAGACACAACCCAGACCTTGAATAGATGCATCACAATACACCACAAAATCATCGGTTCCTTCCGGAAGAGCTAAAATAGGTGCACTGCAAAGTTTCTGTTTGAGGTGCTGGAAAGCTGATTCTTGGTTATCGCCCCAATTATAGGCTTTTCCTTTTTGAGTTAGGGCGGTGAGAGGTTGCGCAATCTTTGAAAATCCTTCGATTAAACGACGGTAATATCCAGCCAATCCCATAAATTGTCGCACCTCAGTCGGAGTTGTCGGTGCTGTCCAATTCTTGATGGCTTCTATTTTGGACAGGTCGACATGTATCCCTTTTTCATTTACCACATGCCCTAGAAACTGAACTTCTCGAATCCAGAATTCACATTTGGAAAACTTAGCATAAAGTTGCTCTTGCTTAAGTAGTTCCAAAATTAGACGCAGATGTTCCTCATGTTCTTCCTCGTTCTTGGAATAAATAAGGATGTCATCGATGAAAACGATAACAAACTGGTCAAGGTAAGGCTTACAAACACGGTTCATGAGGTCCATGAATACCGCGGGTGCGTTGGTTAAATCGAAAGGCATGACCATAAATTTGTAATGGCCGTACCTCGTTCTGAATGCAGTTTTAGAGATATCTTCTTCTCGGACTCTTAACTGATGATAGCCGGACCTAAGGTCTATTTTGGAATAGAAACTTGATCCTTGGAGTTGATCAAAAAGGTCATCAATACGAGGTAAAGGGTAGCGGTTCTTGATTGTAACTTTATTCAGCTCCCGGTAATCAATACACATACGGAATGTACCATCCTTCTTCTTGACAAATAATACCGGAGCTCCCCACAGTTATGAACTAGGTCGGATGAAAACTTTATCCAATAAGTCTTGCAATTGAGTGGACAGTTCCTGCAATTCACTAGGTGCTAATCGATAAGGTGCCCGAGCGATCGGCGCTGCTCCAGGTGCTAAATTGATTTGAAATTCTACTTGACGGTGCGGTGGCAAACCGGGCAGATCCTAGGGAAATACTTCCAAAAATTCACGCACAACGGGAATATCTTCGATCTTCTTCTCTTCTGACGGCTGATTAGTAACAAGGGCCAAAATAGCCGTATGTCCCTTTCGAAGACATTTTTGTGCTTTCATGAAGGATATAATGCCCATGACTGCACCAACTCTTTCGCCTTGGATGGAAAGGGTTTCTCCATTCGAGAGAGGTACACGTACAATCTTCTCACGACAGATAATTTCGGCTTGGTTTTTAGATAGCCAATCCATGCCAACAATTATATCAAAACTACCAAGTATGACCGGCATAAGGTCGATATCAAATGTATGTGTAGCTAACTCAAGTTTACATCCTTTAAGTATGTGAGTTGCCTCAATTATTTGACCGTCAGCTATCTCTATTGTATACTTATCTTCTAATAGAGATGAAGTTCCTTTTATCATATTACTAAATTTCTTAGATATAAAACTTCTATCGGCTCCGGTGTCAAAAAGGACAGAAGCAAAGAAATTATTTACGAGGAACTTACCGGTAACCGCATTATGGTCGTAACGGGCTTCTCCAGATCCTAGTACGAAGGCTCGTCCCTTCGCACCATTTCCTCCCCCATTGCCATTATTACCACCATTACCATTGTTATTGTGATTAGGGTTGTGATTTCCATTACCCCCTTTCTTCAACTGAGGACAGTTCTTCCGAATATGCCCTTCCTTTCAACACTCAAAGCAAGCCCTAGTAGACCCCGGTTGTTGAAAGGGTTGTTAAGTTTGTAATTCACCCCTGCAGTCCTTAGCAGCATGGCCTATTTTACCGCACCTCTGGCAACGATTGCAGAACCCCAAGTGGTGTAAGTTACACTTGTTACACTTCGGGGACTTTCCCGCATAACCACCCTGGTTTTGGCCAGAAGAGGTCGACTGATTGAAGTTCTTGGTAGGCTCGAACCTACGTTGTTGTTGTTGTTGTTGCTGTTGGTTAAACTGTTGCTGGTTGGGTTGGGGCCCTTTGGAGTGGGAGTTAGAGTGGTTGTGGGTGTTGGAATGGTGATCGAACTTGCGTTTATGCCTGTCGGTGGGTTTAGCAACTGAACCTCTTGGAGGTAAAGTTCCTTGCGTCACCGCCTGATCGGTCAATTTGTGAGCAAGTCTGATGGTCTGTTGGATGGTGGTAGGGTTGGATGAGGTCACCATGCTTTGAATCTGAGGTACCAAACCTCCAATGTATAGTTCAATCCGTTTGTAATCTGGAATCACCATGTGTGGGCACATGGTGGCAAGTTCGTGCGAACGGGTGGTGTAGAGTTCAATTTCCGAACCCTCCATCTTAAGGTTCCAGAACTCTCCCTCTAGCTTTTGAATTTCATCTCATGGGCAATATTCTTCCTTCATCATTGTTTTAAAGTCCTCCCACGGGAGTCCATTTGCCATTGCTAGTCCCAACATTTGAACTTGGGCATTCCACCATGTTAGGGCCGGGCCTTCCAAGGTTCCAGCAGCAAATTTCACTTGGTTAGCCACGGGGCAGTTGCACATGGCTATTACCGATTCAACCTTCTCAAACCAGCGAAGTAATCCAACGGCTCCTTCAGCTCCACTAAAGGTGTGGGGCTTGCAGTCCATGAATGCCTTGAAAGTGCAGGCTGGCTGTTGATTTTGCTGATATTGTTGGCCTGGATTTAGAAATACAAATTGAGTTGGAATTATAGAGTTTAGAAAGATGTTCCTAGGAGAAGGGATTGACACTACTAGTCAATAGTTAAAGCATTTACCTGCAGCATTCTGTGCTGCTAGGGCCTCTGCCACACTATTGTTTATCAAAGCTGCTAGCTCTGCTGCCATCATGTTGATGGTACCATGACCACCGGCACGGCCTCCTCGTCCTCTCCCATATATGTTTCTTCACAATCACAAATGAAAGCAATGAGAAATATATCGCATATTAAACATTATTCAGGTACGAGTAAGGAAATACAACATCTAATATTTTGAAAATTAAATAAATTGTAAGGCTACAAAATAAATAACTCAAATATTAAACTTCTCATGCTTTTATTGGATGGGAACAACCTTACCCATCTAGGTTTGAAAAGGGAAATAACATAAGCAAAAACAAACATGAATAGAAGATAGATTAGGAAGATCCTCAAATATCCTCGTCATCAGAAGAGACGTATAAATGTGCATCATCAATCTCCACTGGCTCTTCCTCAGCTGGTTCCCCCTCTAAGGGCTCCTCCTCCAAGGGCTCCTCCTCAAAGAGCTCCTCCTCAAAGGGTTCCTCCTCATCGTCAGATACTGGAATGTCTTCCGGGTGTAGGGCCGCTTGCAGTTGGTCTTCCAAGTGAGCCACCCTCTCTTGAAGGCCTTCAACAGTGTGGTTTGCCACATGTAGCTGAGCTTCCATAGAAGCTAATCTCTCCAGAACTCCTTGCATATCATCATCCATAGTGTCAGCCCTCGTCTCTAGGTGTGCCAAACGATCCACTAAAAGGTTGTGGACATGGTCCGTTGCAGCTAATTCGGTAGTCAAAATTTCTATTCCTACCTTATTCTTCTCCACTTGGGGTCCATTCTCCAAGAGTTTAGGTATCTCCTCGGTGGCATCTTGTACAAAACTTAACTCCTTCAACATATAAGACACAAATGCTGCGAAAGCTTGTTCCATGGTGCATGGTAAGCTAGGTAGTGTAGACGATGAAGATGTGGATCCAAAGTACGGTGATGGAACATCTCCCATTTCGATCCACCTTTGGATCATATATGGGTACATATCCCAATTGAGAGCATAATCCAATGCTCGTGCGTTGCTTGGTTCGCCTTCGTCAATTGGGGTAGTCCGGCGCCTTTTGGGCTCCGGGGACGAGAGTACAGGTGCCTTATGCCCTGATGCGTTAGGTGATGGAGGTGGTGTTGACGACATGATCCTGCAACATTTTGTATAACTACCAAACATCCAAATGACATGTAACTAATGTGTGAGGCTATAGTCTAGTATGCAATCCTAGTTCCCTATAAGCAATGGCTCTGATACCAATCTGTCACACCCCCAATTTCAACTAATGGAGTATTGCCGTTTGGGAAGTGACAAACCAGGATCTCAGACACTAGTTACATTGAACGACTCTACATGGGACTCAAAATGAAAATATCTTTGAAATCAGAGTATCAATGCGGAAGCGTAAAGAAAGTAAATGCGCAAAATACACGTGCCCAAAACCAAAGTCCAAAAGTCCAAACGTCCAACCAAACAAAGTACATTAAAGTAATTCAATCAACATAAATAGACACAAAGCAAAGCAGTTGAATCCCATGCATGCCCTAACGTGCACCTGTGTCTTAGCTTAGCGTCCTGAGAAAACATGTAAGAAAAAGTGTCAACACAAGGTTGGTGAGTTCACAGGTTTCAAATAAATAAGTAAGCATTACCAGATTTATGATCATTCAATATGTATCTATAGGTAGGTAACCTATGTTCATGTTTTAGCTCAAGTGCTCGCAACCGAAACTGACTATTTGTTTATTGCCTCCTGCCAGGTTCTATCAATATTGGCCATGTGAATAGGCTAACATTTCACCCGTTCGATATCCGATCGAGTTAGCGCGACTAACGCGGGTGGGATTTGTCAAACCCAGTAGTACTACTAAACATTACCTCGCTAAGATCCATATTAACGGTTCGAAATAAGATGAGGACTTTCTGTGATAGCATGTTACACTTAGCTTTAATATTGATAGCATATGAAATACAAAATCTATAAATCAGTTTAAGCATGTTTTTTCCCCCAAGTTAAAAGCAGTAAAAAGGGGCCGTGAAACTCACCTGCTTGGCGTTGAAGGTAGTTTCACACTAGAAGTAAATTGGAACCACGAGTGTAAGTCTCAAACGACTTACGAATACCCTAAAATTATAAACACATAAATTAGGGATAAAAATTTGGACTTGTGACAGCGACACGGAAAGAGAAACGTCCTAAGGAAACGTTCTAATGTTCACGAGTAAACGAACGTGTCCACGGGGATAGGAATTCCTAAATTTATTATTAAGATATATATATATATATATATACGTTACGCGACGAATGACAAAATAATAATAAATATAATCGAGTGTTTTGTCATTCACAAAAGTTATGAAAATAATATAATTTAATATATTATTTTTAGATTCGAAAGAACATTTTAATTACTCGTTTGTGGTACAAAATAATAATAAATATATTATTTTTATGAACGTAGCAATGCGAGTAAATAATATAACTAATTATATTATTATTTAGTTCCAAATGTTACACGGGGTTGTAAAACGATACGAAATAATATATATATATATATATATATATATATATATATATATATATTATTAAATAACACGAGTCACAGTTTGAAAATAAACGTATTATTTTATACGAGTTTGTGGCTTAAAATAATATAAACATATTATTTTTACTTGAGGATAATAACAATACATTATTTATAAAAGTGGGTATAATATATAAAAATATGTTAATAATTCAAACCCGAGCCTACGGGTTGTTTTTCGGATTTAAAGTATTATTATATACTAGCAAAATAGTTGGCGTTTTGATTTTTATATTGGATTGTTGCTTGAAATAATTTTTAAAAATAAAAGTGTGTGGAGAGACTCGAATCCGGGTCTCTCCTACACACGCACACTGTCTTAACCAATTCGCCCGCTAGGGTCATCGCGTTATGATCCGGTGGGAAATGCTTTTAATCATTTTCACCGAGAGCCCCCCCCCCCCCTTTTCCCCATTCAAGCCGCAATCGAACCCAAAGCCATCCAATTCCGACCGATTTCGATCGCGATTGAACCTGTGGACTTAGGGGTTATGTAATTCAGACATTTTCGGTCCTGCACACATGATTAATTGTAAAAGCATCTCGTTTATGATCAATAGATTTCCGTTTTGAAAACCAAAACCCTAGATTTAAACACAAGATCGGATTGATTAACTTCTGTAAAATCAAGTATTGAATCCATAGGGCTTTCGATGTACTAGTGATTACGAATCTAATGGTGTATTTTAATTGTGTTATAATTAGGTCTAGGATCAAAAACCCCAATTCAAGTCCATGATGAACCCTAGATTACGGATTGATATCAATTCAATATAATTCGATTCAATTGGTGTGGGGGTTTCAACAAGTAGGTAATCACGAATCTAAACATATGAAACAATCGGATTTTAATCGTGTTTAAGATAGAAAGCCCCAATTTGGTTTCATATGAACCCTAGATTACGGGTTGTGGTTAATTTGATGGTATGAGCCCCAATTAACTTAGGGTTTTCATTCTATGAGTAAAAACGAAACTATAGGTGTCAATAGTTACCAGATTGGATGTCGAATCGGTAGGTTTCGACTAAATGGATGTCGACGGCAACGAGTTTGGCTTCCGATGACTCCCGTAGTTTCTCCGATTGAATTGGTGTGTGAAAAAGTTCCACAGATGATCGATTTAAGTGGGTAGGGGTTCGATTTCAAGAATAGCGATCAAATTGATACGCATTTGTGGGTATAGAAGTCGAATACGACTATTAACGTCCATTATTTGCTTTTATTCGAGCAATGATGTTGAAAGCCTGTTCGTAATCGACCGCAATCATCAATGATATACGTTACCAACTTGAATTTGAACAGTTTTGCGGTTAAGGGTATGAATTCGGATCCCAAACATGAGGGTTTGACTTTACAAAGTCAAAATAGGGTTCCTTTCAATTGATTTTGACTTTGGGAGTCAACTAATCAAATTTTGAAACTTGGCAGGACTAGTCCCTGTGGTTTGAGGTTAAATATTAACAGAACTGGTCCTTCGGGTTTGAATTTAACTTGATTAGCTAACGGGGTTAAGTTTCAGTTAGGATATTTAACGAGGTTTGTTAACGGCGTTAGCATGAAAAGTCGGGTTGTCACATTCTACCTGTCGATCTAGGGAGTTTTGACGTTGTTATTGGCATGGATTGGTTATCGAAGAATCATGCCGAGATCGTATGCTTCGAAAATATTGTACGTGTCCCACTACCAAGTGGGGAAATCTTTCAATTTAAGGTGAAAAGTGTAGAACGATGTTGAATATGATAAACTGCATGAAAACTCCTACGTATCTACGTAAGGGTTATTGCGCATTCCTAGCCCATGTCGTCGAGAAGAAACCCGAGGAACGTCGACTTGAAGACATACCGATCGTTAGGGATTACCCCGAGGTATTTCCCGAAGACTTACCTGGCTTACCGCCACCAAGACAAGTCGAGTTCCGGATCGACCTAGTTCCAGGAGTCGCACCAGTTGCGTGATCGCCGTATCGTCTAGCACCTTCCGAGATGCAAGAATTATCAAGCCAACTGCAAGAGTTGCTTGATAAAGGTTTCATAAGACCGAGTTTCTCACCTTGGGGAGCTCCGGTCTTGTTTGTGAAGAAAAAAGATGGAACCTTTAGGATGTGTATTGATTACCGGGAGTTGAACAAACTGACGATTAAAAACCGGTATCCTCTTCCTCGAATAGACGATTTATTCGACCAACTTCAAGGTTCCAGCTTCTATTCTAAGATTAATCTACGATCAGGGTAACATCAACTAAGAATCTAGGAGGAAGAGGAACCAACGACGACTTTTAGTACTCGTTATGGTCACCACGAGTTTCTAGATATGCCATTTGGTTTGACTAATGCACCGACAGTTTTCATGGATCTCATGAACCGTGTGAGCAAGCCATACTTGGATAAATTCAAGATTGTGTTTATCGATGACATATTGATATATTCATTAACCAAGGAGGAACATGAACATCATCGAAAATTAATCTTGGAACTACTCAGAAATGTGAAGCTATACGCCAAATTCTCTAAGTGTGAGTTTTGGATCTGAGAGGTTCAATTTCTTGGACATGTCATCAATAAAAAGGGTATCCACGTGGATCCGTCCAGGATTGAAGCTATCAAAAACTGGGAAGCACCAAAAACTCCGACTGAGGTGCGTCAATTTCTGGGTTTGGCAGGTTACTACAGGCGATTCATTGAGATTTTTTTAAAAATAGCCCTGCCTTTGACCACGTTAACCCAGAAGGACAATAAGTTTGATTGGACTGATAAGCAAGAATCAACTTTTCAATTGCTGAAGCAGAAGCTTTGCAGTGCACCAATCCTATCCCTTCCCGAGGGAACCGGTAATTTTGTCGTGTACTGCGACGCATCACACCAAGGTCTGGATGTGTATTGATTTAGAGAAAAAAATTCATAGCATATGCATCCAGACAGCTGAAAGTCCATGAGAAAAAATATACAACTCACGACTTGGAATTGGGTGTTGTCGTGTTTGCACTCAAGATTTTTAGACATTACTTATATGGTACAAAATGTACTATCTTTACAAATCATAAGAGTCTCTAGCATATCTTTAATCAGAAAGAACTCAACATAAGACAACGTCGTTGGGTAGAACTACTAAATGATTACGACTGCGATATCAAGTACCACCATGGTAAGGCGAATGTCGTAGCAGACGCCTTGAGTCGTAAGGAGCGAGTTAAAAGTCTTCGTGTCAGTGCCCTAGGATTGATAATTCATACGAATCTCATGACTCAAATCTAAATGGTACAGCAAGAGTCAATTAAAGAAGAGAACATTCAGAATGAAGCTTTATGAGGAATGATCAGACAGTTACAGCCAAAATCAGATGATACTTTATACTTCATGAATAGAATTTGGGTGCCATATTTTGGTAACTTACGGGAGTTGGTTATGGGCGAAGCCCACAAGTCTAGGTACTCCATTCACCCAGGTTCGAATAAGATGTATAAGGATCTGAAGGAACACTATTGGTAGCCAAACATGAAAGGGGAAATTGCTATCTGTGTTGGCAAGTGTCTGACATGTTCAAAAGTAAAGGCAGAACATCAGAAACCGTCGGGATTGTTACAACAACCCGAGATACCTCAATGGAAATGGGAACAGGTTTCCATGGATTTGGTTACAAAGTTACCCATGACGTTGAGTGGGTATGATACTATATGGGTAATCGTCGATCGTTTGACGAAATCAGCTCATTTTCTACCCATCAAAGAAACGAATAAAATTGAGAAACTTGCAAGGCTTTATATCAAGGAAATTGTGGCTCGGCATGGAGTGCTAATTTCAAGTATCTCTGATAGAGACAATAGATTCGTGTCTAGAATTTGGCAATCATTACAAAAAGCCTTGGGCACACGTCTTGACATGAGTACGACATATCACCCACAAATAGATGGTCAAAGTGAAAGGACCATTCAAACCTTAGAGGATATGCTCCGTGCGTGTTCAATTGATTTCAGAGGAAATTGGGACACTCATTTGCCGTTGGCTGAGTTTTCATATAATAACAGTTACCATACCAGCATCAAAGCCGCTCCGTTTGAGGCTTTGTATGGTCGAAAGTGTCGTTCACCGCTATGTTGCGCGAAGGTTGGCGACAAGCATTTAACTGGTCCTTAGGTGTGACAATCCAACTTTTCAAGATAATCCTGTTAGTAATTTCGTTAAGTTTTCTGTTAAATCCTAACCTGGTTAACTTAATCCTAAACTTCAGGGACTAGTTTTGCCAATCTCTAAACTCAAACACACATGAAATCACAGGGACTAACCCTACCTATATCAATAACTCGATTTGTTGACTTGCGAAAGTCAAAATCGACTTGTTGAAATTGTAACATCTATGGATCATGAATTTCGCGACCGTTGTTCATGATTATGGCATTAACGACCATCATTAAGTCATTTATACCCGACATTGATTAGGATTAAACTCTAATTCTATGTAATTAAGTCCTAACCGTCGACATTGTGGGTAAACACCATCAAATTCATCAAATTCATAAACCAATTCCTGAATTGATCATCTGCACACGATAAACGAGACTCTCTTAAGCTTCTACACGTATTGAGTTGGTCGGAGTCACAGCCGTAATCAACCGAAGTTCAACCCCATTGCTGTCGGCACTCATTTTAGTCGGACGCTATCAATCCATCATCTATTCTGGTAATTGGTTACAGTCTTAGTTCCGTTTCAATTCATAGATCAAAAGCCCTATCATGGTCAAGGCTTGCATTATCGAATTCTACGTGAACCAGTTCTAGGGTTCATGTGCTTTCGGATTTAATCGAACCATATCAATTCGATAATGAATACTGAAATTGATCACGTCCTTAGACTCGTCTCGACGTCTAGATCAAAAGCCCTATGCTTTTAGAGGCTTGCATTATCGGATTGAATATGATCTAAATTCTAGGGTTCATACAAAAACCATTCTAATCGAACCCTATTCCGGACTGTTCCTAAATCAAATTAATTACCATGGATAGTTTCGCAAAACTACATTCTTTGAAAGCCCTTTATTAATTCAACATGATAACATCGAATTCAACTCAATCCAGAACCTAGGGTTTGTTCGTAATTCGATTTGGGGGTTTCAATCTTAAACGTTATCTCAATCAAATTAAATCATATCATTGGATTCACAATGTCTTATTTCGTAATAGCCCTATGAATCTAACAACTTTCAACATCAAAATTGATCAAATCAATCCCTTGTTTCGTTCTAGGTTTTCGGCTTCTGTTTCAGTAATTAAACGACCCTTAACTTGTTAGTTTTGCAATTAAACAAACCCACAAACTTGAAATGCCCCGACAAACAAAACTCCTAACATGTTTGGATCGATCGAAGTCCAAATTGAAAGATCTGGGGTGGAGTTGGTTCAGCTTGGCGTGGGAGGGAAGAACCCATATTAGTTTTTGATTAAAACCCATTTGATCCGGGTTATTTTGCGATTCCCTAGCGGGCTGGAGTGGTTAAGTCTGTGTGTTGGTGTAGGTGAGACCCGGGTTCGAACCTCACTTCCACCATTTATTTTTCTAGCCACTTTTGATACTATATTTTTATATAAAATCTGTTCTAATATTATTATATTAATATATTAAAGTATTTTATACCCGGGAAACAACCATAGACTTGGTTTTGATTTTATAACCCATTTTTATATTAATTATCCACTTTTAAAATAATATATTTATATTATTTTCAACCCCAACTTCGTATAAAATAATATGTTTATATTATTTTCAATCCGTGACTAATCCTATTAAATAATATATATATTTATATTATTTCGTATCGTTTTATATCTCGTGTGACGTTTTAAACTATTTAATAATATAATTGTTATATAATTTACTCGCGTTATTTACCCCGATTAAAAAAATATATGTTTATTATTTTTGCCACAAATGATTATTTAGTTAATGCTACGAACCTAAAAATAATATATTTAATTATATTATTTTCCTAACTTGTGTAAACGACTTTGACGTACGAATTTATTTATTTATTTATTTATACATTATTCATTTTTAACGTTCGACACGTAACGCTTTGATCTTAATTATTATATTAAGAAATATATATTTCTGTAGACACGTTCGTCTACTCTTAAATCCATAGAATGCGTTAAGACGTTCGATCTTCCGTGTCGTCGTCACAAAACCCCATATGTCCCTAATTTATGTGTTTATAATTTTAGGGCATATGTAAGCCGTGCCGGCTAACGCTTGAGATTCCAAATCTTTCATTTGTGTGATACTACCTACTACGCAACGCATGTGAGTTTTCACGGCCCCTTTTTACTGTATTAAACTGGGGGAGAAAATATGTCGTAAATGCTTTTTGATTTTTGTAATTCATATATTATATCACTTATATGACTATGCGTATACCTTATTCTTTAAGTCCTCACATCGGACCGTTAATATGAACATAGCGAGGTAGTTTGAGTAGTACTACTGGGTTTGACAAACCTCACCCGCGTTAGTCGCGCTAACTCGATTGGAGGCATATAAACAGGCAGCTGTCGGTTGCGATCACATTAGTTAACATGTTTATGGATTTATATATTGAATGTACATTAATCTGTTAAACACTTCTATAAACTGAAACCTGTGAACTCACCAACCTTATGTTGACATTTTCTTACATGTTTTTCTCAGGTCGCTTAAGATAAGGCACATGTGCACACAATAGGACATGCATGGAAATTCTGCATTTGATTTATGTTTTATTAAACTGTTTGGACTATTTTAAATTTGTGTTTGGTTTGGACTTTTGGACTATTCTTTTGGTAGCGTGTGTTTTGCGCATTTACTTTCTTTACGCTTCCACATTAACTCTGATTGATATGATAATTTTCATTTGAGTCCCATGTAGAGTCGTTCAATGTAACTAATGTCTAAGATCCTGGTTCGTCACTTCCCAAACGGTAAAACTCCGTTAGTTGAAATTTGGGGGTGTGACAGATTGGTATCAGTGACATTGGTTATAGAGAACTAGGAATGCATACTAGACTATAACCTCACACATTAGTTACATGTCATAAATCTTGGATGTTTGGCACTTATATGTTATATTACAGGAACATGTCGTCAACCCCACCACCATCACCTAAGGCACCAGGACACGATGCACCTATCTTATCATCCCCGGAGCCCAAAAGGCGCCGGACTAGTTCTAGTGATTATTCGGTTGATCAGGGTGAACCGAGTAGCGCGCAAGCAACGAATCCTGCTCGCAATTGGAATGCATACCCGCAAATGATCCAAAGGTGGGTCGAGATGGGAAATGTTCCATCACCCTACTTTGGTTCTGCTTCCTCATCATCTACTTTACCTTGCTTGCCCTGCACTATGGAACAAGCTTTTGCAGCTTTTGAATTTTACATGTCTAGGGAGTTGAGCATTGTGAAAGATGCTACTTAAGATATACCTGTAGGTCCACATGGCTCTTCTACGGATCATTCTCGTGATAAGACGTATTGTTAACGCGGAGTGTAGAATCCAACTGAATCAACAATTGTATACACAAAAGACAATAGAAACAAACACGTAGATAACATTCAAGCTTGTATTCCAACAATCATAGAGTTTACAGACTCAATCAGACAATTAGATCACTTCTGTTTTACAATCTGTTCTTGTTACTACTGCTGACTCTGTAACCTCTATATATAGACATCTGATCTGTATTAGGCGAACTTAACAAGTTCGCCTCTAACAGACTAAGCGAACTTAACAAGTTCGCCTCAGATAGACTAAGCGAACTTAACAAGTTTGCCTCTGTTAGACTAGGCGAACTTGACAAGTTTGCCTCTAGCAATACTTGTATAAACACTTAGAACATTACATACAAAAACATAAAGACATTAGATCTAAACTATTACAAATCTTTTTTCATTACAAACTATGTCCTAACAGACTCCCCCTTGACAATAGCTTGATCTTCAGTCTTCAGTCTTTATGATGAGCTTTTCTAATTATCTGGTAATCTGTTGTCTGCATGCACTCCTTATCTTCTACATATCTCCAACACTCTCATGTACTGCAATCCTTGTTCTTTCCATTCATCAGTGAATATGATTTCATTCTTTCTCAACGTTCTCTATCTTTCTTTGAAAAATTGATAAGATTCATTGCATCATAGAAACATACAATGACCTTATTATCTTTGTCTTCAATCCTTGCTTCACCAGTATTAACATCAACATATCACCATTTCTTATTCCCAAGAAAATCTTGAGGAATCTTCTTCAACGGTATCTTGTGTACAACACGTACTGGTTTGAACTTGTACTTCCAGGTCACTTTCCCAATCTTTTGATCTATTATCCTCACTCTCTTTCCTTTCTGAGGCTTTAGCTTTTCATACTTTCCCGAACCACCTTCTCTCTTGATCAGATTAGCAATCACATCCGCTAAACCAAACTTAGATCTATTAATAAGTGGTTTTGAAGCTAGACAATTCATTTCACACCTTGGCAAGGTATTGAAATATTTGATCCTCGGCTTTAAGTACTGAACACCATCAGATCTTTTAATAGTAAACAATTTTGTGTCATTATCATAAAACCAACTTATGATTCTTCCAACACACCTTTCTTTATTCACATATTTTTCTTTCTGAGCAGGTTGTGCTTGAGACTTGGGTAACACCTTCATCCAACTATTTACAACTTCTCTCCACTGTTCTCTAGTCATCCCTGTATTTCTGTATATTGCAGGTTCTTCATTCACCTTAGGAGACACAGTGTGAGTAGTATCAGCTTCAGCATCTATATTGGATTGAATTTTCTCATCATTAGTATCCATCTTGGATTCAGCAGTATCTTCAGGCACAGTGATATCTTCAATAGAGTCCATAGAATCTGTTACTCCTTCATAAGTAAACTCAGAAATCACATCATCTTGGATGAAGTTATAAGGAACATTAAGACCATCACTGCCTTCATAAGTAACGGTATCTTTATTTTTCTCTTTCTCTATCTCCACTATCTCTCCTTCTTCCACGTCATTATCAGACACATCATCTTCAATGTCATTGAATAATTCATCAATGTCATCCAGACATTCTATCTTCTCAGCTTCTTCCTCTTCAGAATCCGCAAAGAATTCCAATAGCAGAACTTCTTCATTAACTCCAGAAGCATCCTTGTTTCCTTCAATTGTTTGAGATGTCGACTCCCCCTGAACTGTAGATATAGGATTAACGTCAGCGTATTTACGATCACCCTCAGTATTTCCAGTAGGATCATTGTCTTCATCATCCTTTCTTTGAATGGAATCAGTGTGACAAGTATCATGGATCCTTAACTCCCCCTGAGCGTCAAGACGCTCAACAAGTTTGGATACTAATGCTTGCATGTCAGCAATCTGCTTGGCTTGAGTCTGAATCACCAGCTGCCTTTGAGAATCAGTAGATACAAGAGTATCCACCTGAGTTTGTAAAGAAAGCACTTGAAATTCAAGGAAAGTAATCCTCTCAGAATCAGAAGGCTTTGAAGGACCAGCCGAAGATTGAGGAAGCATAGGACTTGGAGTAATCACTGGAGGAACAGGAGATGAATCTTTAGACCTTGGAGGTGTAACAATTAAGGAAGCAACAAAGGTAGCATCCTCTACACCCTGTGAAGAATGAGCAGCAACAATTGAAGCAGACATAAGCTTCTGAGCTTTAGGATCCGGGTTGAAATCACTATCAGTATCAGAACTCTCATCCACCAATGTTCTTTTTTCAAGTACTGATCCGGAAGGAGGATCCCGAACAGACTTCCGTCTTGGTCTTCTGGCTTGAGATTTAATACGTTTGCCAGCATTTGCCAATGGTATTTAAGCTAACCTCTCATAATGATCTGAGCAAAAATCTCTAGATGCATCAGAGTCAGTTTCTTCAGACACAGGCAAAATTGTTTCACTTGAGCTGGAACTAGAATCATTCTCTGTCACAACATTCCCTTCAGCTTCATGAATGGGTGAGTTCACAACATCATCAACAAAATCACCCATATTCATCCCTAGATCATGTTCATGTTCTTGAACGACCTCTTCTTGAACAAGTTCATTAACAGGTATATCAGCTTGAGCTTGTTGAATAGGAACTTGTTCTGGAATAGGAATTGGTTGTTGTACCGGAACTTGTTGTTGTTGAGGTTGTTGTGGTTGTTGTACATTCTGACCATGTCCTTGAGCCAACTCTTCAGGATGAAACCAGTTGTCATTTGGTGGTTCAACATAATCGGGATTGATTAAGTGACCAAATAATGGAGTTTGAACAGGAATCAACGCTGCATTATGTTGTTTTATCTCAGTGCAATCTGTAAAATTCTCTTTGACATCGGAGTCAATGTTAAACGAATAGGATGTTGTGGGAGATCAGGAATAAGATGATTCAGAATCAGTTGAATGAACCGAGGATACATAAGGAATCCTTGACCTTCAGTAGGAGTTATTTGCATAACCAATTCCCGGTAAATATAAAGAGCAAAGTTGAACCATTTGTTCAAAGTTAAAGCCACCATTGCATCTTGTAGAGCAATCTTTAATCCATCTGTACTAGCTTTACGAGGAGATAGGCATTGGATAATCACATGCATGAAATACCTCCATTCACCAACCAAACCACCCTTACGAGCTTGTGTATCATTAGGTTTTCCACGGTAACCCATCCTCTGAAAACATCCCATAACCAAAGTTCCTGGATATGACATAGGATCATCAGCAGCACCACCTAGAGCAAGAGAAGCACGAATAGTCTCTTGCGATATTGCAATCTCCGTATTGTTCACAGCAGCCTGAAAAACATGAGGCTCTCTGTATCTTGATGTACTTTGTCCCAAAATTGCTGAATATACACCAAGCTGATGTATGGATCTGCAGATAATGCTACACGGAGACGTGAACGATTTAAGAACCCAATAATTCCTTGAAAATTAACGGCCTCTGACATGTTAGGATCTAACAGTGCCACCTGGTTATGTTTGTATTCTACACGACGAGCCATCTGAAAAGTATTTAGATAACAAACACATTAGACAAATAATAAACACACACAACAAAAACCAAAAAAAAAAATTTGTAAAAAAAAATTTCAAACAAACAAAAAAAAATTCACAAGTCCAAAGTCTCTCAGATCCCCTAGGCGAACTTACTAAGTTCGCTTAGTGTTACAAGAGGCGAACTTAATAAGTTCGCTTAAACAAGTTCTCTTGAACAAGTTCGCCTGAACCAGTCTGCCGTTCCAAATTTCAAACAAAAATCAAATTTTGATTAATCGATGTTGTAACCCAGAATTAACCATAGAAATGATATCGACTAGTACTCACGAAACAAACACAACAATTAATTTGTAGATTTAATACAGATATAGCACCAATTAGGTCAAAAATGTCTCGGTTAAACTTTTTACGAAAACCGTAAAGAAAAGTCCTAATATCTCACGATTCAACGGATGAAAAACTATAAAACTACCATAGGAATGATCGCAATTCAAATCCAACACAAGAAGGTACCAGTTAAACTATCCAACAACACACAGATATCAAAAAATTTTAAATTCGCTCATCACGGATAAGTTCGCCTAACGTTTCTGAGAATACAAAGTGACTAAGTTCGCCTGGACAAAAAATCCTTATACACATTAAGTCCGCTTAATTAGGCGAACTTGTTAAGTTCGCTTAACAAGCCCCAGGCGAACATATTAAGTTCGCTTCACCAACCTCAGGCGAACATATTAAGTATTCTTTACCTCAACCAAGCGAACTTATTAAGTTTTCCTCAACCTTTTGCCTTGAAATTTTTTTCCAACTTTCAACACGTCATTTCTTGAACTTCCGTCAGCAGCATGTATCCGATCAAATCCCAAACATTTGAATAAAAACTTAGAATTTTCATGGAAAATAAAAAACAAAATCTTTTTGAATTTTATCTATACAAACGGAATCACATATTTTTGGATTTTTATCTGAATTAGCTGAAATCACATATTTTTGAATGAACACCATGAGTAAGAAGATCATATAAGTATCCGAGTAGTTCATCACACATTTTAACAATAACCAAGGGTAACCTATGATATGAAACAATTCAACTCATTATCATGCACTTTGCATCTTTTTTATTTTTACATACTTTTTTCAGTATTTATAAATCAATCAATCTGAATAATATTTGAACTGATACGCGATAAATTTCAAAGTAAATAAGATCAGGTTATGAAATGCTCAATTGTAGGTCCAGGTAACTCAACTACTGATCGAATTCGTGATATGACATTGCTATAACACGAAGTGCGGAATCCTTCGTGTTAACGTTTGTATACTAACCGACAATTCAAAACAACACACGTAAATAAACTTCTCAAGTATATTCAGATTCACAATGGTTTACAGACTCAGTCAAAAAAATCATTCTCTCTGTTCTCTCTCAGATCAGTCTCTGTCTAATGACTCTGTAAACACATATATATAGAAACTAACCTGCTGTAAGCGAACTTATTAAGTTCGCCTGAAACAGACTAAGCGAACTTAACAAGTTCGCCTCAGTTAGACCTAAGCGAACTTATTAAGTTCGCCTCTGTTAGACCAGGCGAACTTAACAAGTTCGCCTCTAGGCACACTTGTAAAAACACTTCGCAACTTTAAACAATTACATATCAAAAACACAAAGACATAAAATCTAACTATTACAAGCTTTTGTCATTACAAATCTATGTCCTAACAGACTCCCCCTTGACACTAGCTTGATCTTCTGTCTTCAGTCTTTATCTTGAACTCTTCCAGTTGTCTGGTAGTCTGCTTCCAGCATGCACACCGTATCTTCTGCATATCTCCAAAACTCTTTTGTACTGTAGACCTTGTTCTCTCCATTCATCAGTATACATTATCTCATTCTTTCGCAGCGTCCTCTGATCTTTCTTTGAAAAATTAATAAGATTCATTGCGTCATAGAAACACACAATGACCTTATTATCTTTATCTTCAACCCTTGCTTCACCAGTATTAACATCAACATACCACCATTTCATATTCCCAAGAAAGTCTTGAGGAATATTCTTTAATGGTATTTTGTGTATAGTACGCACTGGTCTATACTTGTATCTCCAGGTTTCTTTCCCAGTCTTAGGATCTGTGTTCTTCACTCTCTTTCCCTTCTGTGGTTTCAGCCGTTCATACTTACCTGAACTACCTTATTTATTTATCAGGTTTGCTATCACATCAGCCAAACCATTCTTCGATCTATTTATGAGTGGCTGTGAAGTTAGACCATTTATTTCACACCTCGGCAAGGTATTGAAATATTTGATCCTTGGCTTTAAGTATTGAACACCATCAGATCGTTTGATTACAAACAATTTTGATTCACCATCATAGAACCAACTTATGATCCTTCCTACACACTGCTCTTTATTCACATATTTCTCTTCCTGATCAGGTTGTGCTGGAGACTTGGGTAGCACCTTCATCCAACTGTTTACAACTTCTCTCCACTGTTCTCATGTCATTCCTGTATCTCTGTACATCACAGGTTCTTCATTAATCTTTGGAGACTCAGTGTGAGTAGTTTCAGTGTCAGCACCCTTATTAAATTGAAGATTCTCATCACCAGTATCCATTTTTGACTCAGCTGTATCATCAGGCAGTGTGACGTCTTCAATAGAGTCCATAGAGTCAGTTATTCCGTCATAAGAGAACTCAGGAACAACATCCTCTTGGATGAAGTTATACGACACCTTAAGACCGTCACAACCTTCATAGGTAACACTGTCTTTATCTTTCTCTATTTCAATCTTTACTATTTCTCCTTCTTCTATCTCAGTATCTGACAAATCTTCGTCCATGTCATTGAATAAATCGTCAATGTCATCAAGACATTCAATCTTTCCAGCTTCCTCTTCTTCTGAGTCTTGAAAGAATTTTAATAACATAATTTCTTCATCATTAGTACCAGAAGTATCCTTGTCTTTGTTTCCTTCAAGAGATTGTGATGTCGACTCCCCCTGAACTCTAGATATAGGATTAGCGTTAGTGTATTGACGATCACCCTCAATATTTCCAGCAGGATCATTGTCTTCATCATCACTTCTTTGAATTGACTCTATGTGACAAGTATCTGGTATCCTCAACTCACCCTGAGCGTCAAGACGCTGAACGAGTTTGGACACTAATGCTTGCATATCAGCAATCTGTTGAGCTTAAGTCTGAATCACCAGCTGCCATTGTGAATCAATAGACACCAGAGAATTTACTTGTGTTTGTAGAGAAAGCACTTGAGATTCAAGGAAAGTAATCCTGTCAGAATCAGAAGGCTTTGACGGACCAGTTGTTGATTGTGGAATAGAAGGACTTGAAGTAGTAGGAATGACTGGAGGAACAGGAGTATGAACTGGAGATGGATCCTTAGATCGTGGAGGAGTAATGATCAGAGAAGCAACAAAATTTGCATCCTCAACTCCTAGAGAAGATTTTGCAGCAGCAATCGATGCAGACATTAACTTTCGACGTGTAGGATCATGATTAAAGTCACTGTCAGTATCAGAACTCTCATCGACCAAAGATCTTTTTCCAAGTACTGATCCGGAAGGAGGATCCCGAACAGACTTGCGTCGTGGTTGTCTGGCTTGAGATTTATTGCGTTTTCCAGCATTAGCTAGTGGAATAGCAGCCAACCGTTCATAATGACCTGGAGAAAAATCCCTAGATTCATCAGAATCAGTGCTGTCATCATCAGATGATATGTACCACTTGAACTGGAACTAGACTCAGCATCTGTCACCACATTCCCTTCTTGTTCATGAATGGGCGAGTTCACATCATCATCAACAAAATCATCCATGTTCATTCCTAGATCTTGATTAGGATCATGAACGACCTATTCTTGAACTGGTTCCTGAATCGGAATATCAACTGCAGCTTGTGGAATAGGAACTTGTTCAGGAATAGGAATTTGAGGTTGTACAGGAACTTGTAATTGTGGTTGTTGAACTTGTATTTGTGGAACTGGTATCTGTTGTTGTTGTGCAGGTTGTTGTGGTTGTTGCTGTTGTGGTTGTTGTTGAACATTAACTCATTGAGCTTGAGCAAGTTCATTAGGATGAAACCAGTTATCATTAGGTGGTGCAACATAATCAGGATTGATTAAGTGCCCAAACAGTGGAGTATTGACTGGAATCAAAGCAGCATTCTGCTGTTTCACCTTTGTACAGTCAGTAAAAATACGTTTTGACATTGGAGTCAAAGTCAATCTTATAGCATGTTGTGGAAGATCCGGAATAAGATGATTGAGTATCATTTGAATAAAACGTGGATACATCAAGAAACCTTGACCTTCAGCTGGATTTATCTGCATTACCATCTCCCGATAAAAATAAAGAGGAAAATTGAATCTTTTATTCAATGTTAAGGCCACCATTGTTGTTTGAAGAGCCATCTTCAATCCATCAGTACCAGCTTTTCGCGGAGATATGCATTGTATAATCACATGCATAAAATACCTCCATTCACCTACTAATCCACCTTTCCGAGCTTGTGTATCATTTTGTCGTCCACGATAACCCATCCTTTGAAAACATCCCATAATAAGAGTGTTAGGATAAGATATTGGATCTTCAGCATTTCCTCCCAAATCAAGAGCAGCACGAATCGTCTCTTCTGAAATTGCAATCTCGGTATTGTTTACTGTTGCACGAAGTACATGCAGTTCCACATCGATATCTTGATGTACCGTATCCCAGAATTGTTGTATATACACCAAGCTAATATAGGGATCCGCAGATAATGCAACATGCAGTCTTGATCGATTCAGAAAATTAATGATGCCTTGAAAATGAACTGCTTCTGGCATATTAGGATCTAACAACGCCACTTGATTATGTTTATATTCGACACGACGAGCCATCTGTGAAAATATCGGACAACACAACAAACATTAGTACATTTACACATATATGAAACACACATTTAATAATACACACAAATAAAAACAAAAAAAATTTCAAACAAAAAAAAATTAAAAAAAAAAATTAAAAAATTTCAAACTACAAAAAAAATCACAAGTCCTTTTCACTTCTGACCCCTAGGCGAACTTAATAAGTTCGCTTAGTAGTGCAAGAGGCGAACTTATTAAGTTCGCCTGACAAGTTCGCTTGGAACAAGTTCGCTTGGAACAAGTTCGCTTGGAACAAGTTCGCCTGAACCTGAGACGTTTCAAATTCAAACACAGATTTTTTCAAACTTCGGCAAATCAATAGACATCGTAAAATAAGCATATACAATCAATCGAATATCACATTATAACCAAAAATAATGATCAATTTTATATTTAGGTTAAAAAATAGGTCAAAAACGTCCCTGAAACAGTCCTACGAAAACCGAGACTAAAAACCATCAAATACACTCAATTTAGCAGATGAAAATCGACGAAAATACCTTTGTTAGATTCGCAATTCAATTTTGATCAAGATACAACTAGCAATTAACACTCACAACACAGTTTTAAAGTTTTGAGAAATTTGGGCAAGTTCGCTCGAGTCTGATGAAGACGATGAGTAGGACAAGTTCGCCTGATTCAACACTTATTCAGATTAAATTCGCTTGATTAAGCGAACTTGTTAAGTTCGCTTAACAAGCCTTCGGCGAATAAGATAAGTTCGCTTCACCCTTAAGTTCGCTTCACCCTAGACTGAAGATTAAGTTCGCTTCACTGATTTAAGCGAACTTATTAAGTTCGCTTCACTGTACACAGGCGAACTTAATTATTATTATTATTTATTTATTTTTTCAACCTTTTTGCCTTGAACACAAATTTTACCAACTTCAACCTTTCAAATCTTGAACTTCCGTCAGCAACACATAATTGATCCAATCCCGAACAATTTTAATAAAAGTTTAGAATTTTCATGGAAAGTAAAAATCAAAATCTTTTTGAATTTTATCTATACAGACGGAAACACATATTTTTGATTTTTCTCTGTACAAACTGAAATCACATATTTTTGGTTTTTCTCTATACAAACAGAATCACATATTTTTTATTTTTATCTGAATAAACTGAAATCACATATTTTTGGTTTGTACATCATGAGCAAGAAGATCATATCAGTATTCAATTAATTCATCAAACATATTATCAATTACAAAGGGTAACCTATAGTAAGAGCCATTCAACTCAATTTTGTGCATTTTGCATCTTTTTCTTTTTGAAACTCGTTTAATTTGAATAATATTTGAAATGATACGCGATAAATTTCAAAGTAAATAAGATCAGGTAATAAAATGCTCTTTTATTTATACCGAATTTGAAATATAAAGCCTGAATTCTTAAAATTGTCAATATTATATTATTTGAAACTATAAGCGTTTATTCTCCAAATTCATGTGATTTAGTACCATTTAGATGATAAACATCGTGTACCCCACATATATGCCAAATAGAAAGTAAATGCACTATCTTCAAGACATATATAAGACTTTACTAAAGATTATCCGAATATTCAGAATGAGGAGACATCACTTAGCACATGAATAGCAGAATCCAAATTGGATTGTGAAGGAATCAATGAGATTCAGAATCGAATGATTCAATGATTTGGCTTGTATCTGAGGAATCATAAGATTCAGGTACGTGGATCCAACTGTTATCTGGATTACGAATTCAATGGAATCAGTAAAGATGATATATCAATATGATCCAAGGGATAGTATATGTTTGACAGATGTTGTCAAGTACATATCTTGATTATACTTCAAATTGCATGCTTTTCGGGACATGGGCACTGAAGCAAATCGAATGAATAGTGCTAAGGACATAACCCGAAACTGATCTCATAGGAAAATCCTTATTAAAAGCTGATATTCTTTATCTGATAGTGATCTTTTAACACACACACCTAGGCATATAATGGATTTAAATCACAGATGTAATCATATTATATTTAATTTTCACACTACTATTAGTCTCAAAACGCTTTTAGCCTATTGACAATTCAAGTTTCAAATTTTATACACAAATTGTAAAACAAATTATCAAGAATAGAGCATTCACAACACTATCATTTCTTATTTATGCAGACTTTGAAATTTAGATCAAATCAACTTATCTTAATCATTCATATATCAAGGTCTATTAAGGTCGTGTGAAATGAACTAATCACTGATGTACTATCATTTCTTCTCAAAACCTCAAATGATGTCAAATTTTACATTTTTCAATTTGTTTTGACTTTTTATAATTTAAACTTTTTGACTGAAAATGTAAATGCAGAAATGTAATAAAGCAATAAAAGAACTTAAAAGAAAATTTTCCATGAAATTCTGATTTTGAAAAACTTTTATTCGGGATTGATCATACCAATCATTTTTATCAGGAATTCAAACCTGGTACGATCAAATGCCTTAGTAAACAAATCAGCAAAATTATCTTCAGTGTGTACCTTGACCAGCTCAATCAACCTTTACTCTGCACAATCACGTATAAAATGATATCGAATTTCGATGTGCTTAGTTTTACTATGTTTAACAGGATTATTCGTTATGGACATAGTAGCATTGTTATCAATAAACATGGGGGTTTCTGTGAAATTCAAACCGTAATCTCTCAATTGTTGTTGTATCCACAGGATTTGTGAACAACAACTTGCAGCAGCAATGTATTCTGCTTTGCATGTTGAAATCGAGACTGTGGTTTGCTTTTTGCATTGCCAAGATACAAGTCGATTACCTAAGAACTGGCAACCACCTGTTGTAGATTTCCTGTCCAGACAACAACCACCAAAATCAGAATCAGTATAAGCATTGAAATCAAAGTTAGAACCATGAGGATACCATAGCCCTAAACGTTGTTTTCCTTTTAAATACCAAAAGATTCTTTTCACAGCAATTAATTGAGATTCTTTTGGCTTTGCCTGAAATCTGGAACAGATACACACGGCGAACATTATATCCGGCCTTGAAGCGGTTAAGTACATGAGGGATCCAATCATAGCTCTGTAAAGTCGACAATCCACATCTTTTCCCTCCGGGTCAGAATTTAGCTTATGATTGACCGGAATTGGAGTATCGTATGGGGTACAGTCCTCCATCTTGAACCGGCTCAAGATGTCTTTGACATACTTGGACTGATGAATAAAGAAACCATCTTCCTTTTGATTTACTTGTAAACCTAAGAAAAACGATAACTCTCCCATAGCAGACATTTCAAATTTCGACTTCATAACACCCTCAAAGTCTTTGCACAACCCTTCATTTGTCGAGCCAAAAATAATATCATCCACATAAATATGTACCAGTAGGTAATCTCCCCTGATTTCTTAATGAATAAGGTCGAGTCTATCTTTCCACAAACAAAGTCATTCACCAAAAGATGTGTAGATAAAGTCTCATACCACGCACGAGGAGCCTGATGAAGACCATAGAGGCCCTTATCTAGCTTGAAAACCATGTTCGGATTCAGTGGATCTTCAAACCCCGGCGGCTGACACACATAGACTTCCTCCTTGACCTTTCCATATAAAAATGCACTCTTGACGTCTAATTGAAACACCTTAAACCTTTAAAGGAAGCAAAAGCTAGAAACAGCCTTATAGCTTCAAGCCTTGCAACCGGCGCATAAACCTCGGTGTAATCAATTCCTTCTTGTTGATTGAAGCCTTGGACAACTAATCTTGCCTTATTGCGTACCACGACATCTCGATCGTCTTTCTTACATTTAAACACCCATTTTGTTCCTATCGGATACGCACCTTTCGGAAGATCAACCAGATTCCAAACCTTAAGTTTGTCAAATTGAGCAAGTTCTTCCTGCATAGCTTCTATCCAGTTATTGTCATTTAAAGCCATCTCTACATTCTTGGGTTCAATCTGCGAAATAAAGCAAGAATGTGAGCAATCATCAAGAACACCAGAATCTTTAATGCAAGTATATAAACAAGTATTGTCAACAAGAGAACGAGTTTTCACTCCATCCTGTAAATTTCCAATTATATTTGTTACTGGATGATCTTTGTGTTCCTTGATGGATGCGACCTTAGGAACCGGCAACACATCAACTTGAGTAGAGTCAGATTGATAAGAATAATCTTGAGGATTTGGAATTTCCGAGTCTAAATTTGTTGGAATCTCCCCCTGAGCCTGTGTCGAAGGTAATGGATCATCACTCATCAACGGATCAGCAGAAGAATCTTGAAAAATAGCATTATCCTCCTCACTCTCTGAATCTTGTGGACCTGAACAAGAAGCAACATTTGGATCTGAAGCAGAAGTAGATGGAATCGATGAATTGGGAACTGCATTTGGTAGAAATCCATTGTGCTGAGCATCTTGACAAGCATTTATCAACATTGGTATTCACAGCTTCAGCCCAAAAGGTGACTGGAAGCTTAGAATCTGCAAGCATCGTGCGAGCTGTTTCAACCAACGTCCTGTTCTTTCGTTCAGCGACACCGTTTTGTTGAGGAACATATGGCGCACTGAATTCATGATGAATTCCATTTTGTAGACAGAATAAGCCCATTTTGCTATTCTTAAATTCGCTGCCATTGTCACTCCTGATTCTTCTGACTTTCGGATTGAATAAATTTTCCAAACCCAGGATTAAGTATTGTACCAACTCAGTGGTTTCAGCTTTAGAAGAAAGAAACTTAACCCATGAAAATCTAGAGTAATCATCAGTTACGACCAAGCAATACGATTTCCCACAAATGCTCCTAATACTGATAGGACCGAACAAATCCATATGCAGCAACTCCAATAGAGTTACGATAGAATTCGTCGACTTCGATTTGTGAGATTTCTTTGTTTGCTTCCCTTTCTTGCACGGAATACAATCATCAGGAACTGAGAATTTCATTTTTGGAATACCAATCACAAGATCATTCCTAACAATGTAGCTCATCTTCCTGTAGTTTATGTGAGCAAGCTTCCTATGCCACAATATTGAATCAGATTTTGACGCCTTGGAGAGTAAACATGTTGGAATTAAATCCGTTGTAGTGGCGACACTCATGTCAAGGACATACGTGTCATTTCTCCTTGGTGCCTTCATGAGAATCCATTCATCAGGAATCACAAAACCCGATTTCAGAATATAGCATTCATGATCGTTGAAATGAAACGAAAACTTCTTGTCACAGACTTGTGATACGCTTAAAAGATTGTGTTCCAGCTGCTCAACATAATTCACCTTTTCAAATTTTACTTTGTCATTCTTTAACGTTCCCTGGCCTGTTATGTACCCGCCTTTATTACCCGCAAAAGCGACATAACCACCATCAATTTTAATCACATCCTCAAGCAATCTAACATTCCCTGTCATATGTCGAGAGCAACCACTATCCACATACCATGTATTGTTGATAGTCCTCCTTGGTTGTCCCTACATAAACAACGAGAATCAGTTAGAAAGTGGAACCCAAGCCATCGTGGTCTTGGGTTGTCCGGATTGATCAAAATAAACAACTTCTTGTAATTTACAATCAATTTTATCATTCACTTTTGGAACAGATGTTTGACAATCAGACCTTTTCAAAGAAGAACCATTTTTATTATTTTGAAAAACATTATGTGATATATTATTGTCAGATTCAGATGTTTCCAAAATTTTCTTTAATTTTCTGTTTCTTCTTCTTCTTTGAGGTCTAGACAATTTAACCTCCTGAACAGAATCCTTTGAAATTCCAACTTTTGGAATCTCAAATTTCTCTTTGCAAACAAAGGATTTAGCATTCAATAAATTCTGTTGTTTAAATCCATGGGATTTAACAAAAGAATGACCAATCATATTTTTCTCCAAACTAGAAGACGACTTTCCCTCATCGTTTCTTTTAAGAATCTTCACCACTTTCGGTTGTGAATGAACAATCTTCATTTTACCCTTGTTCTTTTATAGACAATTAATCAAAATATGACCAGCCTCATTGCAATGAAAACACACACGTCTTTCTTGATAACTTCTGAAATAAGATGTTTTCTTTGAATTTGAAGAACCATCAGAAGAATAAGCTTCGGATGTATGCCCAGAACAATTTATTGGCTTCTTAGGAACATAAGTCTGTTTTGGCACTTTTGAAGAATTCTCCTTTTGAAAACCAGCCGTAACAAACCCACTTGACTGTAAGATTGGAGAAAGTTTAGTTGGAACCACTTTCACCTCTTCAGGTTCTGTCAAGATGCATCTATCCCTAGTAACATTCTTCACAACCTTTGGTTCCTCAATTTTCACTTCTCTCGGAATGCCTTCAACCTTTGAATCATCAAACACTTCATCCTCTGTATCAGAATCATACACCATGTCTTCACCCGTCACTGGATTCACTTTTAATACTGTCTTGGGATCAATCTCCTCTTCATGAATGATTTCAGGCTCAACTACATAATTTGCATTGAACGGAGGAGGAACAAACCCAATACCAGCAACCCGTTTTGTGGGATCAGCATTAGCATTGAAATAATCCAAAACTACAGACGAGTTCTCAAACTGTTCCAGCTTTCTATGTAACTTTATCACCTCAGATTCTTTTTCAGAAATCTCCTTGTTCTTTTGGAAAACTACTTCATTTCGTTTTTCAATTTCAGCATAAGCCATATCTAGATGATAACCCTGCTCTTTGTATTTTAACCCAAGAGAATTTAAGTCTCTTTTCAAAGACTCAATTCTATAAATGCACAGTTTATCATTATCTTTCAGTTTCTGATTAACTGAATGCATTGATTTCATGTCACAAATCAAATTTGTGTTATCATCCATGACTTTTTGTAGTTTATCTTTAACAAAAATGCAATTAGAACAAAATATATGACAAACAGAGTCTTTTACCTTAGTCGGGTCAGACATGTCTGCCATGAATACTTTGGCAATCGGAATATTCTCTGAATCTTCACCAACTGAAGCATTTTCTGTACGAACAATTTCTTCCTCAGCAACCCCTGTCACAGCATCAGAATCAATACTTTGCTCTCTTTCTTCCTCATCATCAACACTTGGAACACTATCACCATCACATGACTCATCACTAGAACTTTCATCATCAGTAGAGTCTTCTGGTTTTTCTGAATGAATTTTTGCAACAAAAGCCTGACTCACAGCACCCACCAAATCTTCCAGATGAATGCCCTAATCATAGTTTTTGTCGTTTTGAGCAACTAAAGCTGATGATGCAGATGCATGATTTGTATTACCAGAAGGACCATGATTTTGATTACCAGAAGAACCATGTGACTGATTCCTATGATGCTGAAAGTTAGATTGCTTCTTTTGAGAATCAAATTCTACCTTTGGCTTCACACACTCCTTAGCAAAGTGACCATACTCTTGGCAATTGTAACACCTAACTTTGCTCTTATCAAAACCCATACGCGATCGACTATTTGAACCAATATATTTTCTGCCAGTTCTCTTCAAAAAATCTTTAGCTTGTCGCATTAACATGGCCATATTCCATTGGATATTCATTTCTTCCAGATCAACAGGGTCAATCTGTCTGAAATCTTCTTCTATTACCTCAGGATCATGTATTTTTCCTCCAATGAAATTCTCATATGATGCCATGAATGAAGAAAACATAGCCAGATAACCATCAGCAACTTTCTGATGTTGAAGCAGTAGTAGCAGAAAATCCAGAATGGCTTGTATGACCAGAATAAATTGGAACTCCAGAACACTGATCATTTGAAGACTCTTGAGCATCACCAGAAAAGAATGCCACTCCAGTACCAGATTTACCAACAGATTTGGCAAAATACATCGAGGGATCCTGGATATGCTCCAAATTAGTCTCTTTCTTTTTCATGTTCATGTCATGTGACTGAATCTTCCCTAGGACTTCTTCAAGAGACATGGTTTTATACTTAACATTTTCTTTGATCAAAACCGTATACACATCAAACTTTGATGGTAAAGCCTCCAAGAATTTATCATTGATTTCCTCAGTCTCATATATCACAAATGCACTAGCCAGTTCACTAAGAAGATGATAGAATCTTGTAGCAAGATCATCCAAAGATTCATTTTAAAAATGTTTAAAAACTAGGAACTGCTTCTTTAGTAACTCTTTTCTACTTTTCTTCACATCTAAACTCCCTTCACACCTTTTCTGTAATGCTTCCCACAGTTGTTGAGAAGACTTGAACTGTTTAAAACTGTGATAAATTTCCTTTGGTAGAGACATCGAAATGCTAGCCATTGCTTTCTTTTCTCGATCAAATAACAGCTTCTCTTCAGTAGTTAAGGCTGACACTGGTTTCGGAACATCATCTTTTCCCATCCATGAATAAGTAGGATGCGTATATCCTTCCAAAATTGGAATCCACAAACTAGTATCGGTAAAGGATACGAATTGGTCAAACCGATCTTTCCAATTTGAATAATCAGCTAGATTCAGCAACTTCGGAGGTTTTTGAGATGTACCAATTTCATTGTCATAATTGAACATGTTTGTGACTTGAACCATATTTGCCATGTTAAAAAAAAAATTTTCTGAAAAATTTCTAAGTATTGAGCTGTTTTACCCTCAGGCGAACTTAATAAGTTCGCTTTAGTGAGTACTAAGCGAACTTGATATCAGGCGAACAAGACAAGTTCGCTTAAGGGGGAAATCCGGTAAGTTCGCTTAACAGCTAAGTTCGCTTGAAAATGTGAGAAGCGAACTTAATAAGTTCGCTTGCTAAGTTCGCCTGCACAGGAACTCAGCAAGTTCGCTTAAACTGCTGTAACAGATTCAAAAGAATCTTCACCCAAACACGAACCGAAAACTTCAAAAATCATGATTTCTCAGCGAATTGATGGAATTTAAGGAAATTGAACCGTAGGATTATGAATTTTATCAAGTAGAACAGTTCTATCGGATTAATTTCGTCAAAAAAACTTCCAAAAACACGAATTCAGTAGAGAAACGATCTTCAAGAACTTGAAAAACTCCATTGTTGCAGAAACTTCAAAAATGTTGAATTTCTTGTCGAATTGTACACAAAAACCGTCACTAATCACCGAGAATCGTACTTAATTCACGAGCATAAGCTCTGATACCACTTGTAGGTCCAGGTAACTCAACTACTGATCGAACTCGTGATATGACGTTGCTATAACACGAAGTGCGGAATCCTTCGTGTTAACGTTTGTATACTAACTGACAATTCAAAACAACACACGTAAATAAACTTCTCAAATATATTCAGATTCACAATGGTTTACAGACTCAGTCAGACAAATCGTTCTCTCTGTTCTCTCTCGGATCAGTCTTTGTCTAATGACTCTGTAAACACATATATATAGAAACTAACCTGCTGTAAGCGAACTTATTAAGTTCGCCTGAAACAGACTAAGCGAACTTAACAAGTTCGCCTCAGTTAGACCTAAGCAAACTTATTAAGTTCGCCTCTAATAGACCAGGCGAACTTAACAAGTTCGCCTCTAGGCACACCTATAAAAACACTTAGCAACTTTAAACAATTACATATCAAAAACACAAAGACATAAAATCTAACTATTACAAGCTTTTGTCATTACAAATCTATGTCCTAACATCAATTATTCATACTGAATTTGTAATATAAAGCATGAATTCTTAAATTTGTAAATATTATATGATTTGAAACTATAAGCGTTTATTCTCCAAATTCATGTGATTTAGTACCATTTAGATGAAAAACATCGTGTACCCCACATATATGCCAAACAAAAATATAAATTGCACTATCTTCAAGACATATACAGTTTATTTTAAAGATTAGATCAATTTCCAAGATGAAATTATCTCTTTTAGTACAAGTATAGAAAAGCAGATCCCAAAGGATATAAGAATCATGATGATTCAGAATCAGAAGATTCTAATGAATTGGCTGTATAATGAGAATCAACAGAATCAGGTATGAGGATCCAACTATTATCTGGATAAGTTTCAATGGAGTCAGACTAGATGATGTATCTAACTGATCCAAGGGCGAATATATGTTTCAACAGATGTTGTTTGAAAGCATATCTTATTTCAACAACACATTGCATGTTTTTTGGGGCATGGCAGTGAAGTGAACTGAAATAGATTTGTGCTAAAGATATAATTCGATATTGGTCTCATGAAATTCTTTAAAACCATATATTCTTTATCTAATAATGATCTTTTACACACACACCCAGACATATAATGGATTCAAATCACAGATGTAATCATATCATATTTAATTTTCAGACTACTATCAGTTTCAAAATGCTTATAGTCTATTGACAATTCAAGTTTCAAAACTCATACACAAATTTAAAAAACATATTATCAAGATTAGAGCATTCAAAACACTATCATTTCTCATTTATGCAGACATTGAAATTTAGATCAAATCAAATTACTTTAAACAATCATATATCAAAGGTCTACTAAGGTCATGTGAAATGAACTAATCACTGATGTACTATCATTTCTTCTCTAACTTCAAATGATGTCAAATTTTATATTTTTCACTTTGTTTTGACTTTTTATAAATTAAAAACTTTTTGACTGAAAATTTTAAAATGCAGAAATGTAATAAAGCAATAAAAGAAATTAAAAATAAAATTTTCCATGAAAATCTGATTTTGCAAAACTTTTATTCGGGATTGATCATACCTATCATTTTTATTAGAAATTCAAACCTGGTACGATCAAATGCCTTGGTAAACAAATCAGTAAAATTATCATCAGTGTGAACCTTTATCAGCACAATCAACCTTTTCTCTGCACAATCACGAATAAAATGATATCTAATCTCAATGTGCTTTGTTTTACTGTGCTTAACAGGATTATTAGTTATAGACATTGTAGCATTATTATCAATAAACATAGGGGTTCCTGTAAAATTCAAACCGTAATCTCTTAATTGTTGTTGTATCCACAAAATCTGTGAACAATAACTTGCAGCAGCGATGTATTCTGCTTCGCATGTAGAAATGGAGACTGTGGTTTGCTTTTTGCATTGCCAGGAAACAAGTCGATTACCCAAGAACTGACAACCACCTTTTGTAGATTTCCTGTCCAAACAACAACCACCAAAATCCGAATTAGTATAAGCATTGAAATCAAAGTTAGAACCATGTGGATACCATAGTCCTAATCTTTGTTTTCCTTTAAAATAACGAAAAATTCTTTTTACATCTATCAAGTGAGATTCTTTTGGTTTTGCCTGGAATCTGGAACAAATACACACATCGAACATTATATCTGGCCTTGAAGCGGTTAAGTACATGAGAGATCCAATCATTGCCTGTAAAGTCGACAATCAACATCTTTTCCATCCGGGTCAGAATTCAATTTATGATTGACCGGAATCGGAGTATTATATGGGGTACAGTCCTCTATCTTGAACCCGCTCAAGATGTCTTTGACATACTTGGACTGATGAATAAAGAAACCATCTTCCTTTTGATTTACTTGTAAACCTAGGAAAAATGATAACTCTCCCATCGCTGACATTTCAAACTTCGACTTCATAACACTCTCAAAATCTTTGCACAACCCTTCATTTGTAGAGCCAAAAATAATGTCGTCCACATATATCTGCACCAGTAGGTAATCTCCCCCTGATTTCTTTATGAATAAGGTCGAGTCAATCTTGCCATGAACAAAATCATTTGCCAAAAGATGTGTAGACAACGTTTCATGCCACGCATGAGGAGCTTGATGAAGACCATAGAGGGCCTTATCAAGCTTGAAAACCATATTCGGATTAAGTGGATCTTCAAACCCCGGCGACTGACAAACATAAACTTCCTCCTTGAGCTTTCAATTTAAAAAAGCACTTTTCACGTCCAATTGAAACACCTTAAAACCTTTATAAAAAGCAAAATCCAGAAGTAGCCTTATAGCTTCAAGCCTCACAATAGGAGCATATACCTCGGTGTAATCAATTCCCTTTTGTTGATTGAACCCCTGAACAACTAGTCTTGCCTTATTTCATACCACGATACCTCGATCGTCTTTCTTACATTTAAACACCCATTTTGTACCGATTGGATACATACCCTTCGGAAGATCTACAAGATTCCAAACGTTTAGTTTGTCAAACTGAGCAAGTTCTTCCTGCATGGCCTCTATCCAATTGTTTTCATTTAAAGCCATTTCAACATTCTTTGGTTCGACCTGAGAAATAAAACATGAATGTGAGCAATCATCAAGAACACCAGAATCTTTAATACATGTATACAAACAAGTATTGTCAACAATAGAACGTGTTTTCACTCCATCATGCAAATTTCCTATTATATTCGTCACCGGATGATCTTTGAGTTCCTTGATTGATGCGACCTCAGGAACTGGCAACACTTCAACTTGAGTTGTATCAGATTGATAAGAAAAATCTTGATTAATTGGAATTTTCGAGTCTAAATTTGTAGGAATCTCCCCCTGAGACTGTGTCGAAGGTAATGGATCAACACCCAACAAAGGATCAGCAGAAGAATCTTGAAAGATAGCATTGTCTTCCTCACTCTCAGAAGTAGATGGAACCGATGAATTTTGAACTGCATTTGGTAGAAAACCATTGTGCTGTACATCATGACATGAATCATAGAGAACGAAGAAATATCAGAAGGTAAATGAAAAGACTTGAATAAATTTTCATAATCAAATGCCCAATCTGGTCCAATCGTCATTTGAGGTAACGACCGATTTGAACAGTCAATATGGAACCATTCTTCAACTTGGCTCGTCTCTTTGTTATAAACCCTCTTGGTAGTAGAATTTGCAACATACCCCAGAAAAATCCCTTCAATAGCCTTAGCACTGAACTTGATTGGGACATCTCTAACTTTCAATAGGGTGCATGGATTACGAAAAGGTAGTAAATATTCTAGATTCGGCTTTCGATTATTCAGCAACTCGTAGCATGTCTTATTGTGTCGCATGACGGTCAAGACCATGTTCAAAACGTGACATGTAGTATTCACAGCCTCAACCCAAAAAGTAACGGGAAGCTTAGAATCTGCAAGCATCATGCGTGCCGTTTCAACCAATGTCCTGTTCTTTCGTTCAGTAACACCATTTTGTTGAGGAACATATGGCGCACTGAATTCATGATGAATTCCCTTTTGTAGACAAAATAAGCCCATCTTGCTATTCTTAAACTCGCTGCCATTGTCACTCCTAATTCTTTTGACCTTCAGATTGAACAAATTCTCCAAACCCAAGATTAAGTATTGCACCAACTCAATGGTTTCAGCTTTAGAAGAAAGAAACTTAACCTATGAAAATCTAGAGAAATCATTCGTTACCACCAAACAGTATGATTTTCCACCAATGCTCGTGATACTAATCGGACCGAACAAATCCATATGCAGCATCTCCAAAGGAGTTACGATAGAATTCTTCGATTTAGATTTGTGTGATTTCTTTCGTTGTTTCCCCTTCTTTTAAGGAATACAATCATCAGGAACAGAGAATTTCATCTTCAGAATACCAAGAACCAGATCATTCTTAACAATATAGTCCATCTTCCGATAGTTGATGTGAGCTAGCTTCCTGTGCCACAAAATAGAATCTAATTCCGACGCCTTGGAGAGTAAACAAGTAGGAATTGAATCCGTTGTAGTAGCGACACTCATGTCAAGAACATACGTGTCATTTCTCCTTGGAGCCTTCATGAGAATCCATTCGTCAGGAATATCGAAGCCCGGTTTCAAGATATAACACTCAGCATCATTGAAATGAACGAAAACTTCTTGTCACAAACTTGTGATACGCTCAAAAAATTGTGTTCAAGCTGCTCCACATAATTCACCTTCTCAAATTTGACTTTGTCATTCTTTAAAGTACCTTGACCAGTTATGTACCCACCTTTATTACCCGCAAAAGCGACATAACCTCCATCAATATTTTTGACATCTTCAAGCAACCGAATATTCCCTGTCATATGTCGAGAGAAACCACTATCCACATACCACGTATTGTTGATAGTCCTCCTTGGTTGTCCCTACATAAACAAAGAAAATCAGTTAGAAATTGGAACCCAAGCCATTGTGGTCTTGGGTCGTCCAGATTGATCAAAATAAACCACTTCAAGCAATTCACAATCAATGTTATCATTAACCTTTGGAACAGAAGTTTCACACTTAGACTTTTTCAAAGAAGACACATTATGCTTAATTGGAAAAACATTGTTTGATATATTATTATCAGATTCTGAAGTTTTCAAAAGTTTCTTCAATTTTATGTTTCGTCTTCTTCTTTGTGGTCTAGATAGTTTAACTTCAGGTGGAAAATCTTTTGAAATTCCAACATGTGGAATCTCAAATTTCTCTTGACACACAAATGATTTAGAATTCAATTTATCCTGTTGTTTAAATCCAGAAGATTTAACAAAAGATCGACCAGGCATATTGTTCTCTACATTAGAAGTCAACTTTCCCTCATCTATGCTTTTTCCGAATTTGCACCACTTTTGATTGTGAAGGAGCAGTCTTCAATTTGCCCTGGTTCTTATAAGGACAATTTATCAGAATATGACCAGCTTCATTGCAGTGAAAACAAACTCTTCTCTCTTGATGAGTTCTAAAATAAGGGGTTTTTCTTGAGTTTGAGGAACTATCAGATGAGTAAGCTTTAGAAGATTGTATAGAATACTTTACTTGCGTCTTTGGAACATAAACCTGTGTAGGTACTTTTGATGAAAGCATCTTTTAATGACCAGCAGCAACAAATCCACTTGACTACAAAATTAGGGAAAACTTAGGTGTAATAACTTTCACCTCGTCATGTTCAGTCAGAATGCATCTATCACGAGTAACAGTTTTTACAACTGTTGGTTCATCAAGTTTCACCTCTTTTGGAACCTTCTTCTCATCAAATACTTTATCCTCAGAATCAGACTCATAAACCATATCCTCACCAGTTACCGGATTCACTTTTAATACTGTTTTTGGATCAATTTCCTCTTCATGTATGATTTCAGGTTCAACCACATAATTTGCATTAAATGGTGGAGGAACAAATCCAATCCCATCAACTCTCTTAGTAGGATCAGCATTAGCTGTAGGTCCTTCGGGTGTGGCGGATCGTCACATGCAAGTGGGTCTACTAGTCGGACCGGGTGCGGAATACCCGTGACTAGGCGGAGAGTCTAGCTAAACAAAGTAAACCAACAAGAGAAAACACTTTAAACGTTCTTTGTATTATAAACACCTAAAGGTTACAGAGAAAAGCACTGTGATTACAATCTGCGTATTTGCTATAATGTCTGCGTACTTAACTTCTGTCAACCTATCCTATTTATACAAGACCTGATGCCTGCGCACTTAGCGAGTGCGTAGGGCAAAATGCTCTTGCGTACTTAGCAAGTACACAAAGTTACTCATGCGTACTTGCTAAGTACGCAGGAGCTTTCTCCTGCGCACTTACAAGTGCGCAAAACACTTAGAGAATTTAACAACATTCAGTATGTAAAAGTAAATACATCTCGATAAACTAATACATAAAGACTCTTACATACAAAGATAATTACAAACAAGACAAAACAACCTAAGACTAAGACTCTATCTATCCAGAGTGTTTGCCACAGGAAAGTGCTTCAACAAACTCCCCCTTGACAACAGCTCTGGATAATCTTCAGTCTTCGGTCTTCACATCTTCAGTCTTCACAGCACTTGATCTTTTGCTTCCATCTTCTTCTTGTAATCAAGGCAGAACTTAATCACCTTGTCATATTTAGAAGCAAGGAGCTTTGTCCACTCATACGTGTAGACGCAGTAACGTTCTGCTAGTACCTCTAGATCTTTCACAGAAAAGTTGATGAAGCAGACTTCATCAAATATCCTGATCAGTTCCTTTAGCACTATGTTCCCGCTGTCTGAACGTCCTTTACACATGATCACAGCCTCGCCCGTCATTGGATCTACGTACCAGTACCACATGTCACCAAGAATATCCTGAGATAACTTGCTCAGGGGAATCTTAGTTTCACATCGCACTGGCTTGTATACCAATTTCTTTAAGTGCTTCTTAGTCACAGGATTTATACTGTGCTTATCCTTGACTCTCTTTGGTACTTGAGGCTTTAACATCTCGAATTTTCCCGATCTTGCTTCTCGCTGCAGAACCACCCACAAACCCATCGCCACTGCCTGATTGGAATGACCCAGCAGCTCTCGGTTTGCTAAGTTCACAAGGTCGTATTTGGGTAAGGAGCTGAACGCTTCACTGGTGGGTTTCAAGTATTGAACCCCGTCAGATATTTTGATAGCGAACAGCTGCTTCTCCTCCTCGAACCTTACATCCAAGATCATCCCTGTTGCTCCGTGTTTGTCTATTATAGACGTCTTTTGCCACACAGGAGCTGGACCCTTTGATGAAGTAGAAGGCATGTCTGTATCTTTCGGTGCCTCTTGGTCCACAGGTGCAGGGTCAACTGGGGAAGCTTCAGTCGAGGCTTCTACATTACTAGCCTGCTCGACTGAATCTGTGTCGAGCGGAGCGTCGAAGGATGGAAATTCAAAGATTTCTCCATCTTCTAGCTCGTACTCTCCTTCCCCGTCACCCTTGGGAATTTCGATTACAACGTCCTCGTCATCATCATCCCAATCTTCATCAGAGTCAATCTCTCCTTCTTCTAGGTTAAAGATAGCATCGATCTATGCTTCTTTAGAATAGTCAGGCTCTAGATATAGGATCTCATCATCAGATAAGTCCTTAAGTACTTCAGCCACTGACTTTCCTTTATCACCACCACCACCACCAGAGGTATCACCACCCTCTTGATGATTCGACTCCCCCTGAGCCATTGGAACAGCAGAGATGGGCACGATTGCTAGAGCTTGGTGCTCACCTCCACTAGGACCGGCTTCGGGATCCTTGTCCTTGTCGTCATCCTTAGTCAAGTCGACCGGATGACACGCCTCATCACCAGTAGTCCTCTTTTTTTTTTCTTTTTCTCTTTCTCTGTCTCCTTCTCCCCCTGAGCATCAAGCTTCTTGGTCAAATCAGCAATCAGCTTGACCATCAGCTCATGCTCCTTCCTTTGAGAGTCAAACCTCAGCTCCAAGGACGACCCGTGACCCAGAAGCATTTCATTTGTCTTGATTAGGAGCTCGTTTTGGGCCAAGACATTCTTCAGTCGTTCCTCAGTCCCTGTTCTCTGGCTACGAAGGATTCTGACTTCGTCTACCAAAGAATTGATATGCGGTTGTTGAGCATCAGACTCCTCCTTTGACTTCCGAACAGTCTCCAGTAGTTCAGCAACTTGGGTTTCCAGAACATCTACCCTTGCATCATTCAAATCAGGATGTCTGGATGAGGAAGCCTTGGCATTATGAGTAGGGGAGGAGAATATGGTATCAAATTCAAACCCTTGTGTAAAGTCTCCATAGTTGAAGGGTTGACTTAAAGGCTCAGTGGTGGGGGTTGGGATGGAAGATGTGACAAGAGTTGTAGGGGTAATGGTAGGGGTGATGGTGACTGACTCCGTGATAACTGGAGTAGTCACCGCCACCTGAACAATAGTGGTAGGGAGGGTTACTATAACAGGAATCACCTATGTGATTGTAGTGACGGCCACTTCACTTTGCACTTGTGGCCTCCTCCTCCTGCGGTAAAGCTGCTGTGAAGGTGGGGTGGAGGCTGAATCCGGACTAGCAGCTGATACTTGTACTTGCTGCTGAGCCTCCACCACACTGGGGATAGAAGGTTGTTGCCTATCGCCCCTGTTCTTGTGAATGCTTTCTCTTCTTTGTCTTTGTATAGCAGCGTCATAGTCAGAATGTGGCTTGTATTCGCTGCTAGACGACTGTCACTTTCACTTGGAGGACGACTCAGGTAGGGTTACCTTAGCCGTTCTCCTCGGGTGTACCTGCGATGGTGCATCATCGGAATCGAAAGAATCCAACTCAGTCGCTTCCGAGTCGGATCTCTCAGCACCATCATTTCCTCTTTCGTCGTCTCCATCATCAGACGATCCATCATCACTCTCCATTTCCTCGCCTTGTTGTTCCTGTTGTTCGTCGGAGTGATCACTCAATTCCGGCTCCAAGTCGTGACTGTACCATCTCTGAGGTGGCCAAAGAGTTCTGTATGCACAAGGGTAGGATCTACACTGCCTGGCTTTAGGAATTGGGCAAATACTCTTTTGTCCACCCTCTTTACTTGCAGTCTCTCCCCTATAGCAGGAAGGTTTGGCAACGCGTCATTAATCAGAAGTTGCACAAACCGTGGGTATAACAAGAACCGAAACCTCTCAGCTGTGTTGATCTGGTCATTGATGGCCTTAAAGATGTAGCGGGAGAAGTTGTAGCCCTTGTTGAGAGAAAGGCCGACCATGGCTGCTGCAAGGTCATGACCCATGACATCTTTTCCAGCTTTCATTGGTGAGATGCACATGATCATGATGTGGGCGAAATATCTCCATTGTTCTAACACCCACATCTTTTTGTATGAAGCATAGTCCCTCACACCGACATAGCCCATTCTTTGTCTCCAACAGCCGTCCACAAAGTAGTCTGGATAGGCTGTCGGGTCGGTTGTGACATCTCTGAATTGAAGGACCCTTCGTATAGTATCTTCAGAGAAAGCAATAGCATGACTAGCAACGGTAGCCCTTATAACGTTGGGGGTTACCGTGCAGTCGTGCTCTGCAGTCTCCCAAAACTGCTCGAGGCAGGGTCTTGACACGAACGGGTCAGCAGAAATGGCGTAGCTGATTCTTGAACGGTTCAAGAAATCAACTATGTCTCTGTACTGCAAAGCTGCACCCTTCCACTCAGGTTCAGTGTTTGCTAATAGGTTGAATTCGTTAGTAAACGCCCGAGCCATGATCTGCAAAAACACACAGAAAACATAATAAGAACAACATTTATCATTGGAAATGGATAAACATGACTTAGTATAGCAGTTACTCTTTGGACTGAATTTCAGACTTAGGAATTTTTGCCAAGTGTTGGTCCTGCGTACTTAGCAAGTACGCAGGAGTTTCTTTTTGCGTACTTAACAAGTACGCATGAAGTGCTTCTTGCGTACTTGTTAAGTGCGCCAAAAACGTACTTGGTTTCAAATTCCAGAATTTGAAATTCAATTGAAGTTCAAAAATTGGTGTGTATTGGGTCACCACTAGGTCAGAATCAATTATTCTAACCTATGGGACCAATACTTACACCAGATACCTGCTAAACTTGACCTAATTTGTTCTAACAGTCGAACGAAGCAACCGTCGGTTCAAATTCTAGCCCAAAGTCAAAATCAAAGACTCGAATGGATGATTAAAGGTATATTAGTGATCGATTAATGATTATTAACAAGTTTTAATTATTAGGTATTACCCAAACAACCCAAAAATTGTCTAAAAAATCTCGAACAATAACCTAGGATAATCAGTCCAAAATCAAGAGTTTTTGTGGATGGATTAAGCCCAAAATCTCACCAAATCGATCTAATGAAGTGATGGAACTAGCAATGGTATGAAAAATCGGATTGGAACACTTGGATTTTCGAATGAAAGTCAGAGGGAATATGAACCGGTTTGAAAGTGATAAGGTTCTGAAAATTTTCTAAGTCCGATTTATATACCCCACGCAAAAAGGTCGTGCGTACTTAGCAAGTGCGCACGGTTTAACTCGTGCGTACTTACAAGTGCGCAAGACTTAACTCTTGCGTACTTACAAGTGCGCAAGAATTAACTCTTGTGTACTTATTAAGTATGCAGGGCTTACATCATGCGCACTTACAAGTACGCACAAACCCTTAAGTCCGCAAACTTTCAACTCAAATTTATGAAGTTTATCAAGTCAAATAACGAACAGGTTAAAAATCTTCAATCAAGAGGATTCAAATACAATTCAGGAAGGTTAAACACAAATATTTTTGGCTTTTCTGAATAAAATTGAACTATGCATAAACTTAAATTTTTTTTTATCTTTTCTAATAAAAAAATAATAAAAATATACAAGTATTCACACAAACTATTTTTTTTATCAAAGACACGAGCATAGGATCATATCAAGCTATCTTATAGCAAAAACGATACAATATAAACATCAAAGAATATGGGATCATGTCATGAATTACTATTTATTCATACGTAATAAGCACATAAACAAGTAATTCAAGTTGACAATATTATAAGAGTTGAAACTATAAGCATCTTTGTATCACGTTCTTGTGTATTAAGGTATTAATTATAAGATATACAACGTTTACCCCACTGATATTCTACAATAATGTAAATTGCATTATTTCAAGGCATCTAAGATTTTCCCAATGATTTTCTAAATTTTCAGAATGAAGTTACATCTATTAACACAGGAAAAATCAAGCAGAATCCATAAGGATTATCAGGAATCATAAGATTCAGAATCGAGTGATTCATTTGTCTTGGTTTCATTTGATTTTCTTCATTGAATATCGGTATGATGATTCCGGATAATATATATGGTGTTTGAGTTTTAAGGTAAGCGGATCCAACTTTTATCTGGATTTGATTTCAATAAATCAGGAGTGATTCAAGGGTGAATACATGCTCAACGGTTAATGTTGAGACATGTCTTGATTCAATATATCCTTACATACTTGTGAGTATGGGCAGTGAGATGAACCACATTAATTGTGCTAACGACATACCCCGAAACTGACCTCAAGAGAAAATTATTGCCAAAATCTAACATCATATATCTGATAATGAGCTTTTCTATTCTTTTACGCACACACACTTGCAAACATGGGTTCAAATCACAGTTGTAATTTAGATTTAGTTTCCACACTACTAGTGATTCAAAGACGTATACAGCCTACTGACAATTTAAATTACTTGTCAATAAGCAGATTAAAAACATAATAATTTAAACAACTAAGTAAGCATGACGCAATCATTTCCCATATGAGCAGCCTGTGACGTTTAGATCATTTCTGATGTACTATCATTTCCTCTTTTCTCAAGTTAGCTTTGAAATTTTCTCCATTTTCTATTTTGTTTTTGATTTTGTAAAAATATTTTGAAACTTAAAAGAACTATACAGAAAATTTAAAAGAAATAAAGTTTAACTTCCATGAATTGAATTGATTTAAGAAAAAATAATTTTCACTCAGGATTGAACATTCCTATCAAGTTGACAAGATGCTCAAAACGGGATCGATCAAATGCCTTTGTGAAAAGGTCGGCAAGATTGTCATCCGTGTGAACTTTTACAAGTTCAATTAAATGCTTTTCAGCACAATCACGGATGAAATGATGGCGAATCTCTATATGTTTAGTTTTGGAATGTTTCACCGGGTTATTTGTGATGGACATGGTGGCATTGTTGTCAATGAATAGAGGAGTTCCAGTGAAGTTCAAGCCGTAGTCTCTCAATTGCTGCTGAATCCACAATATCTGAGAACAACCGCTCGCTGCAGCAATGTGTTCTGCTTCACAAGTTTAGACAGAAACCGTTGACTGCTTCTTGCACTGCCAGGAGACCAGTCTGTCTCCTAAGAGTTGACATCGACCAGAAGTTGACTTTCTGTCAAGGTTACAACCACCATAATCTGAATCAGTGTAAGCTTTGAAGTCGAATGACTGCTGCTTAGAGTACCAAAGACCTAATCTCGGTTTCCCATTCAGGTATCTGAAAATTCTCTTCACGGCTATCATATGTGACTCCTTCGGTTGAGACTGAAACCTTGAGCACAAGCACACAAAAAACATTATATCGGGTCTTGAAGCTGTGAGATACATAAGTGATCCGATCATCCCACGGTACAATCTACTATCTACATCCTTTCCATCTTTGTCAGGATGCAGACCATGATTGACTGGGATAGGTGTGCCATAAGTACTGCTATCATTCATCTTGTATTTTGACAAGATGTCCTGCACATACTTGGTTTGATGTAGATAAATGCCATCCTCTCTTTGACTGACTTGCAGACCCATGAAGAATGACAATTCACCCATATTACTCATTTCAAACTTGGACTTCATCACCTGTTCGAATTCCCTACACATCCCTTCATTGGTAGATCTAAAGATAATGTCGTCGACGTATACTTGTACAAGAAGAATGTCACCTCCTGCTTTCCTAATGAAGAGAGTCGAGTCAATTTGTCCACGGTCGAAAACACTAGATAGTAAATGCTTAGATAATGTCTCATACCATGCCCGCGGTGCTTGATGAAGACCATAAAGTGCTTTGTCGAGCTTATACACTTTATTGATATTATGCGGATCTTCAAAACCGGGAGGTTGAGTGACATAGACCTCTTCATGAAATTTACCATAAAGGAAAGCACTCTTCACATCAGGTTGATAGACCTTGAAGCCGACATATGTGGCATAAGTCAAGAACAGTCGAATGTCCTCAATTCTAGCAACTGGGCCATATACTTTCGTGTAATCCAAGCCATCTTGCTGATAAAAACCCTGAACAACCAATCTTACTTTGTTCTTCACAACGACATGAAGATCATCCGTCTTGTATTTGAACACCCATCTGGTTCCAATTGGCTGAAAGCCTTTTGGCAAGTCAACCAAATCCCACACGTTCAACTTTTGGAATTGAGACAATTCATCTTGCATCGCCTCAATCCAGCAGTTGTCAGTGAGAGCCTCCTTCACATTCTTCGGCTCTAACTGTGACACGAATGCAACATGCAGACATGTTTCCATGACACCAGTGTCAAGTATCTCTGTGTAAAGACTGGTGTTCTCAGTGATGGTTCGATGACGAGTCTGAACATCGGCATAAGGATCACCAACAATGTTGTCGATTGGATGATTTATATGCACTCTCGTCTCTGGTACAATCGGTTCCTAAATTTCTGGATCAAGATTCGTGCTTAACTCCCCCATTTCCTGTGTTCCAAAGGAAGAAGATTCATTGTTAATTGGATCAGCTGGAGCTTCATTTCCTACAGTTGTGTTAGGATTAGCTGGAGCGTCATCTCCAACGACAAGAACATCTTCACTGTTATCATTGTCATGAGTTCCAGATGAATATGCAGCATTGGAATCAGGAGTTACAATCGGTACAGTAGCACGAGTAGAGAAGCTGGAGTTATTGTCGCCACCCAATAATTCATAAACATTTGCGGCGTCAACTACAGATAGATCAGGAAGATTGAATGACTTGAATAGCGTATCATAATCAAAACCCCAAGCTGGACCTGTTGGTTCGGGTGGAATGCTGTGTTTACTGTAATCCACTTCAAACCATTCCTCGACAGTACGAGTTCCTATGTTATACACTCTCTTGCAAGGCGAGTTGGCAACGTATCCTAAGAAGATGCCTTCCACCGCTTTTGCATGAAACTTAGACTGACGGTCTTTGTACTGTAGCAACAAGGAACAGGGACTACCAAAAGGAACTAGGTAATCAAGATTGGGAAGTCGATTGTTGATCAACTCGTAACAAGTCTTGTTGTGCCTCTTTACAACCAGAACTCTGTTTAAGACGTGACAAGCTGTATTAACGGCTTCTGCCCAGAAAGTGACAGGAAGCTTTGCATCCGACAGCATAGTCCTTGCAGTCTCAATCAGTGTTCTGTTCTTCCGTTCAGCAACTCCATTCTGTTGAGGCGTGTATGGCACGCTGAATTCGTGACGGATCCCTTTCTTGAGACAGAAAAGCTCCATCAAATTATTCTTGAACTCAGTTCCGTTGTCGCTCCTTATTCTTCTAACTTTCAGCTTGTAAGGAGATTCCAAGCTCAGGATCAAGTATTGAAGAATATCAGCAGTCTCGTCTTTAGTACCTAAAAAGTGCACCCAAGAAAAACATGAGAAATCATCAGTTTCAACCAGACAGAACGACTTACCTCCAATACTCCTGATACTTACGGGGCCAAACAGATCCATGTGTAATAGCTCCAAAGGGGTATCAATAGATTTTTGGAGCTTGGGCTTGTGAGACTTCCGTTGCTGTTTGCCCTTTTTACAAGGCATACTGTCATCTGCAGCGGTTAGGAACCCGGTTACCAAACCGTTTCGGACAAGATGGTTCATTTTATGATACGAAATATGTCCGAGTTTCCTATGCCACAAGATGGAGTCAAGCACTATCGCTTTTGTAAGCAAGCAAGTAGCAACTGATGAGGTGGTTGTTGACACGCTCATATCGATCTGATAGGTGTCGTTTGTTCTTGGCGCTCTCATCAGGATCCAATCTTTGGGAACTTCAAAACCAGGTTTGAGAATCAGGCATTCTGACTTATCAAACATCACCGAGTACTCCTTGTCACACATTTGGGAGACACTCAACAGGTTATGCTTCAGCTGCTCGTAAAAGTTGACATTGTCAAAGCTGACACAACCGTTCGAAACCACGCCTTGACACGTGATGATGCCGCCTTTTTCTCCGACAAAGGCCACATAGCCGCCTCTGAATGGTTTAACGTCTTGAAGCAGGGCCATGTTTCCTGTCATGTGCCGGGAGCATCCACCATCTACATACCAGCGGTTAGAGATAGTACCCTTCGGACGTCCCTGCACGAGTAACAAAAGAATTAGTTAGATTTGGAGACCCAAGCCTGTAGAAGCATGTTTTGTAACTATAGATTAAATTCTATGTATCGGTGTACGTGGCTAGTACGTAGGAGGGTGTTCCTGAGTACTTAGCCCACACACCAGTTTGGTCATACGTACTTAGTAAGTACGCATGACCAAACCATGCGTACTTAGTAAGTACGCAAGGCTTTTGCCTTGCGTACTTGTCAAAGACGCATGTAGTGTTCCTTCCCCTATAAATAGAAGACTTGTCTTCATTTGTAGGTGGAACTCTGGAACAAGGTTGAGAGGTGTCCGGGTCGAGAAGAGCTCTCCCGACCCATGAACCGTGAGCTTAGATGAGAGATGTGTGCTCCTTCGGTATGTAGTCTGTAATACGGGATGACTTCTATGTTATGGATTACGTGTCGTTTCATTGTCTTTTGTCTATGTTTGTGTTTTCTCTGCTTCGTTTCTTTGTTCCCACACAAATCACAGAACAGGTCCGTGTTATATCCGCTGCGCGACGAGGCTCCCGGGACCTACAAGTTGTATCAGAGCCTCGGTGTTCGTTGATTTGTGTTCCAGTTTCGGGTTTTAGGTTTTTTTGAGCAGATCTGAGATATAAAAGTTCGCTACTTTTTCTTCCAAAAATCCTTAAATCCGAGTTTGTTATAACTTCATTTGGTGTTTGGAAGGCTAATGGTTTGTTGGATGATGATTTCTAAACTTTTGGAAGCATCAATTTCTCAGATCCATCACTTTTCGAGCATTCTCCTCAAGATCCGTCAAGAACGCTGTTACTTTTTTATAAGTACGCAAATTCAGCTTTTCTGCGTACTTACTAAGTACGCATGGGTTTTGTCCTGCGTACTTACTAAGTACGCAAGAGAAGTTGTCCTGCGTATTTGTTAAGTACGCATGAGTATTTGACTCTGCGTAAATAGCATGTACGCATGGGGATTTTGCGAACTTATCAAATACGCATGAGCACTTTGCTTTGCGTATTTACTAAATACGCATGAGCACCCTTTATATGCGTATTTGCTAAGTACGCATGGACTAGCCTCTGGGATTAAAAAAAAATGTAGGCTACGAGTATCCGGGATAGTAATTTCGGCCCATTCTTGAGAGGATAGTAATTTTGGTTTTTCCGGACCAGAATTTGTATACGATGTGGCTTGGCGAAACACAGACGAGATTATTGTTGGATGATACCACTTGTCATACATTGTTTAAGGGTCCATACCTGAAAATGTAGGCTACGAGTATCCGGGATACTTATTTAATAGGGTATGAATACTGAACTAATGGGAGCAATTGGGTCATCATCGGCTAAAGGTCACGTTCTATTTGTGAAGATGTGGCTGCTTTGGGTCTTTTGGAAAGAGAATCATCTTTTTTACGTATTCAAACCTGAATATGTAGGCTACGAGTATCTGGGATACTTATTTAATAGGGGATGAATACTGGAACAACTTGAACCCAAGGATTTGCTGATTTGGATCTTTGCAAATGAATAAAAGAATAAAATCCTGGACTTGGCTAGTTGTGCGTTTTGAGGATTTGAGTGAAGTGGTGATGAAGCTGGTCATAGTTTACAGAGAAATGAGGGGGATAAAATCTAGTATTCATGAGACATTAAAGAGGTGGTGGAAAAGCCGTTGGTACTTCCTATATATATACCTCTTTGACGTAACATGGATCTCAACCGTGATTTCTCGTGTAAACTATATTTTTAGTGTTTGATTCTATCGTGTGTCTTCAAGATGAAGCTGAATATTCGTTGGATTATTAGTTGAAGATGGAACCTTTTATCATTGGCCGATGGGATAGGAAACATACCCTTGTTTCTGGTCTAGTCAGATGGAGCTTAAACTGAAAGGGGATATTGGAAATGAACATCTTCAGGAATTTGGTTGACTCGTGAAGATACAGGATAGAGTTGTACACATCTAGTTGAAGACTTAAGTTTATCTTACTGGAATTTCTATGGGACCTGATTAGTTTGATGCAGGTTATTGGAAACTCAAGCTCTCTATCCTATGCCAGCTGATTTGGAGTTGTCTTAGTCTACTATTGTTACCTGGTTAGGAAGACATTGTCAGACTCAGAGTCCTAAGTCAGGGTGGAGGTTGCTACTGTTGAGAGGATGAACTACAATGAGTTGTGTTGGGTTAGTTGGTTCTTATTGAAGCACTTGGTTTGGTCTACAATGAAAGCTATAGTTATGAGGGAGTCGGGTTTATCATCACTCGGCAATTGAAGACTGAAGTTTGAAGATTTGAAGATCTCAAGTGGAATGCCAGAAGATCAAGTCTCGCCAGAAGACACGTGATGTCATTAGTTTAGAGGGAGTCTGTTAGGACATTCTTTGTAAACTGATGATTATCAGTGTTAGTGATAGATAGAATTTGATGCTATAATTAAGAGGGAGTTTGTAGAAGCATGTTTTGTAACTATAGATTAAATTCTATGTATCGGTGTACGTGGCTAGTACGTAGGAGGGTGTTCCTGAGTACTTAGCCCGCACACCAGTTTGGTCCTGCATACTTAGTAAGTACGCAAGGCTTATGCCTTGCGTACTTATCAAGTACGCATGACCAAACCATGCGTACTTAGTAAGTACGCAAGGCTTTTGCCTTGCGTACTTGTCAAGTACGCAGGTAGTGTTCCTTCCCCTATAAATAGAAGACTTGTCTTCATTTGTAGGTGGAACTCTGGAACAAGGTTGAGAGGTGTCCGGGTCGGAAGAGCTCTCCCGACCCATGGACCGTGAGCTTAGATGAGAGATGTGTGCTCCTTCGTATGTAGTCTGTAATACGGGATGACTTCTATGTTATGGATTACGTGTCGTTTCATTGTCTTTTGTCTATGTTTGTGTTTTCTCTACTTCGTTTCTTTGTTCCCACACAAATCACAGAACAGGTCTGTGTTATATCCGCTGCGCGACGAGGCTCCCGGGACCTACAAAGCCATTGTGGTCTTGGGTCGTCCATCCTTCTCAAAATAAACTACTTCCTTTAACTCACAGTCGTGATGACTGTTCAAAACGGATGAATCTTTTAAAGAATTAGAACTAGGAGATTAAGAAGTTTTGGATTTGGCAGTCGAGGATCTCTTCTGTTTCTTTACCGGAACAGGCGACTTTGGTTCAACAACAGCAGGTGAACTTGTGGAAGCTTCACCTGATTGAACTGAAGTCGGCTGTTCCAGCTTTCTCAACCTCTTGTTTCTTCTTCTTCTATGTGGCTTTGAGAGTCTCGCCACAGGTTTCTCACCAGTGCGTGTACTACCGGAGGTAGATACACGAGGTACAACAGGTTGCGTTACTTTTCTTGAAACGGATGGTTTAGCTTCAGCTTTGATCTTAGGCTTTATCATCGGTTGGACTGATGGTTTCACCACATTTTGCTTTGGACATTTGGGAGGGGTCACTGATGGCGACTTAGGGATAACAGCTGGTTATGAAACAACATGCTGTTTTCCTTGGTTCTTTGAAGGACAGTTCACAAAAATGTGACCAACCAAGCCACAGTGAAAACAATTCCTCTTGTCTACATAAGTTCCCTGTAAGGCTCATTAGATCTGGCCTTAGATAACTCAGCATTATGAGCAGGAGGAGTTGGTTTATGAACAGGAGTCTGAACCTTTCCAGTTTGGTTTTTGGGAGTATAATATTTTTCCAAATTTTGTTTATACCCAAGCCCATAATAAGCTGAAAAAGCTTCTTTCTTTGCTTGGTTAAGACTTTTATAACCCCCATAACGCATTACCTTTAGATTATCATTTATTTCAATAATATCTGGTTCAGTTAAAATGCAATTATCACCATTAGTGATAACGTTTTTCTTTACTTTCTGTTCAGTCAACAACTCCTCAGATACTACTCTTTCAGGGCAAGAGTTAACTGACCCGTCTTTAGAAGCAGTAACGAACTCCTCACTAGATGTGGAGTTAGCCTTACTAGAGGATTCATCCTTTTTAGGGGAATCATCCTTATCAGATGACTCATCTAGACAAGTGAGATCAATGTCTATTAAGCTATTAACAAACTTCCCGCTCACTGGTGAGGAATGGCATTAGTACCCAAACCTATCCCATTCAGTTGTCTCACTACAGATTCGTAGTGTTCCACCGCAAAGCGAGAGTTTTTCAACTTCTCGTTAGCACATTTTAACTGCAAGATCTCATTTTGCAGTTCGTTGATTTCATTGTTCCGTTTTTCCAACCCCCTGTATGCAACCTCTAAGTGAAGCTGTTGATCACTTATTTTTAAAGAATATTCACATTTTTCCTTTTTTCAACGTTTCAATAGAATCTTTAAAATGTTTTTCATTTTCTTTATAGTTTAGAGCTGCCATACTTAGGGGTTCGATTTTGTCTTGGAGCCTAGAATTTTCAAGTTTTAGCCCTAGACATTTAGAACATGAAATAACAGAAAAAGGGTTAGAATCTACCTCAGAAGATGAACTTGTTGCTTCTCCAATGGCCATGAGAGCAACAGCAGTAGTCGATTCCTCTTTATCAGCTAGAGGAGCTTCCATTTCTTCAACTTCCTTCACCTCCTCTGTAGCAGCAGTTCTAGATTCTTCTAGGTCAGCCATAGAAGCTTCCCTTTTCTCTGCTTCCATCATCTCCATGATCTCAGCCATGAGACCAACCTGTGTCTGTGCGATGATGGTGTTAGGACATGTTTTGTAACTGTTGATAAAATTCTGTGTAAGTTCATAGAGAGGCGAACTTAACAAGTTCGCCTGGTTTATCAGGGCGAACTTAATAAGTTCGCTTAGTCTATATGAGGCGAACTTGTTAAGTTCGCTTAGCCTATTAGAGGCGAACTTAATAAGTTCGCCTATAGCAGATCGTTTGTGTATAAATAGGAGATATCAGGGTCTGTTGAAAAAACAAGACAGATTAGAGACGAGAGAAATTCTGTGAAATCTTGTAAACTGATATTGTGGTGGAAATACAAAGCGTTTATTTACACCGTTGTTGTTGATTGAGTTACACGAGCACTTTGATCATGGATTCCGCACGTTATCACCGTGTCGTACCACGAGTCTAGAGATCCGTCACACACCGAATTAGGGACCTACAAGTGGTATCAGAGCCATTGCTCTTGATTAGCAGAAGATTCGTGGTGTTTTCGTGTCCAATCAACATCAAATTTCAGAGATTTTGAAGATTTTTCATCTTTTTTGTGTTCTTGATAAAAATGGAGAATTTTTGATCATTTTGGTTTGATTTTGGATTCATTTAATGAAATTGGTCCGATAGAAGTGTTCCTAATCAGTTCCTACACATTCCTACTGTTCAATTTAATCAAATTCCATCAATTCAACAAGATATGATGATTTTCAGAATTTTTGGTTCGTGTTTAGTTGAACAGCTGATGCAGGCGAACTTAGCCATTTTATTGCAGGCGAACTTAGAGAGGCGAACTTAATAAGTTCGCTTCACTCAGTATTAGGCGAACTTAATAAGTTCGCTTTGGTCAAGTTCGTTTCTCAGTGAAGTTCAGGCGAACTTATTAAGTTCGCTTGTACAAAAAAAAAAAACAGAACTTTAAAATTTTGAATTTTTTAGGGAAAATTCTTCTTGTTCAAATTTTTTAGGAAAACTTTATATGGTCGTTTTGAATTATTTTTGAAATTTTGAATTTTTGAAAAATTTTAAAAAGGGTATTTTGGTGGAAAATTTTTTTCTCGCTATTTTCGCAAAATTTTCAAAATGTCAATTTCATGTGATCATAATGAGATTGGAATTATGCCACCGAGACTTTTGTGCATATCAGATTTTCATAGCTGGAAAGTCCGGTTCGAATAGTTCGTATCAGAAACTGATGGAAACTTGTGGACATCCATATTTGAAGGATATGTGCATCCTACTTATGACTATATGGGATATTATGATGTTCCTAAACCAGTGACAGCTCTTAGTAAACTAGAAAAGCAGAACGTTGATCGAGAGATGAAGATGCGTGAAACTTTAACGTTGTCTTTACCGAAAGAAATCATTCATAGTCTCGGGAAGTGTCCAACTTCAAGAGAACTATGGGAAGCTTTGAAAAAAAAGGGTGAAGTTACTAGTCAAGCGTTTGTGTTATTGATCAAAGAAGAAGTAGTAAAGCAGAGTGTTTCTGAAAGTGATTCTTCTACCGAGTTAAGTGACAGTGAGAGTATTAGATCTGGTGAAAGTACTCAGTCTATAGAGAGTGATGTAGAGACTGAAGTAAGCTTCCAGACAGTTGAAGATGATCCGAGTGTATCAGACACTGATCCAGAGCCTGTCATTGTTGATCAAAAGAGTGAAGCTGATGATGACGTATTCATGGCTCCTGGTGCATCTTCTTCAGAAGTACAAGCTGAGGTAGTTTCTAACTCTGAAACGTTTTGTTCTAACTGTGTTTCAGTGAAGGATAAAATGATGAGGGTTATGGATGACAACGTCAACCTCATTTGTGATATGAAATCCATGCACACGGTAAATCAGAAATTAAAGGATAATGAGAATGTTTGTATTGAAAGGATAGAATCACTGAAGAGGGATATCAGTTCTCTGACTTTGAAGATCAAAGAGCAGGCATATCACCTGGATATGTCCTTTGTAGAAATTGAGAAAAGAAAAACTGATCTTGCTGAGAAAGATAAGGAACTAGCTGAATCTAAAGTAGAGGTAATCAAATTGCATAGAAAGTTAGAAAGCTTTGCAAATTCATCATTCTTATTAGAACATTATCATGATAATACTGAAGAGAGGAAGGGAACTAGTAGTATTGGCTATGTTCCTCCACCATTCAACGGAAATTATTCTGTTACACCTGATATTATAAACGATGAGGATTTAGATCCTAAGACTATGTTGAAAGTGAATCCAGTCACAGGTGAAGATATGGTGTATTCTGATGAGAGTGATGATGATTATTTTGATGAAGCTAAGGTAGAGGGGCACCGAAAGAGGTTAAGAAAGAAGACTCAAAGGTTGATTCTAATTCATCTGGAAATAATACATTTGGACGTTCTTCAAATTCAAGGAAAGTTCCATATGTCAGAGATTATAAAGATAGGCGTACATGTTTTCATTGTAATGAGATGGGACACATTGTGGTGACCTGTCCTTACAAAAATAAAGGGAAGAAGCATGTATTTCCTAAGAAGATGAAGCCTGAATCAAAACCTGTTGCAAAATCTGGCGTTCCAGAGAAAATAAAGCATAAAGAAGTTCATGTAGGAGAATCTTCTTCAAGTGCAGCTTATCATGTGAAGATTCCTTATATGAGAGAATATAGTGAGAAGAGATCTTGCTTTTACTGTGGTCTTGTGGGTCACATTCGTATTTCTTGTCCTCACAACGCCAAAGGTAACCGACATGTTACTCCAGAAAAGGTAAGAACTCATTGTCACACCCCCAAATCCCACTAACGGAGTTTTACTGTTTGGAAGGTGACACACCAGGATCTCAGTCATTAGTTACATCAAACGACACTATATGGGAGTTAAAAGTCATAACATAAATGTTCAGAGTTAATGCGAAAGCGTAAACGTTAATATGAAATCAAAAGTAATTACACGCAACAAGCGTCATTTAATATAAACAAGTAAATTGCTAAAAATGTTTGAAATGAATGATATGACAGTAGGACTCCATGCATGTCCTAAGTGTGCAACCTGTGCCAAAGCGACCTGAGAAACATGTAAGAAAAAGTGTCAACACGAGGTTGGTGAGTTCATAGGTTTCAAGTTTGTAATAAGAGAGTGTTTGCCAGATTATGTATATTCAATATGCATATTTATAGGTAGCTAGCCTATGTTCATGTCTTACTAAAGCGCTCGCAACCGAAGCTGACTGTTTGTGTTTGTATGCCTCCTGCCAGGTCTATCAACTCTGGCAAATGTGAGTAGGCTAACATTTCACCCGTTCGATCTCCAATCGACTTAGCGCGACTAACGCGGGTGGGGCTTGTCAAACCCAGTAGTACTACTAAACATTACCTCGCTAAGATCCATATTAACGGTTCAATGTATGATGAGGACTTTCTGTGATAGTGTGTCACGCTTAGCTTCAACAGTAATAACATATGTATTACAATAATCTAAATAGTTGTATCATGTTTTCTCCCCCAACGGGAAAAACATATAACATAATGTTTGTCTGCATACCTGTTTCTCCCCCACGGGGAAAACAAGTAAAAGTATGATAGTTTGTGTTCATGTTTGTTTCTCCTCAACAGGAAAACAAGTAAAATATGCTTGTGTGTAAGCATGTTTCTCCCCCAATAGTAAAACAAGTAAAAAGGGGCCGTGAAACTCACCTGTGTTGCGTAGTAGGTAGTCTCACAAAACTATGAGATTTTAAATCTCAAGTGTTAGCCTGCACGGCTTACGTATGCCCTAGAATTATAAACACAAAAGTTAGGGACATTATGGGATTTACAACGACGACAATGAAGATTAGAACATCTTAACACATTCTAAGGATTGATGAGTAGACGAACATGTCTACGGGAATATCGGTTTCTTAATATAATAAATTAAAATCAAAGCGTTACGTGTCGAACGTTAATAACGAATAATATTAAATAAGTAAATAAATTCGTACGTTTGAGTCGTTTAGGAAAAATAATACAATTTAATATATTATTTTTAGGAATAATATTAAATAAGTAAATAAACAAGTATTCGATCCGTTTAATCCTGTTTTAGAAACCGAACCCTAGGTGTGTATTAAGAATCAATCTGGTCAATTTGGATATTAAGAGGTGTTGGATTCATAGGGCTTTTGATGATTGAAGGATTTCTAATCTGTCCATATACGTTAATTGCATATTGGTTGAGACTAGAATCGAAACCCCCAAATCGAGTTCATGATGAACCCTAGATCACGGGTCTTGATTAATTCGATGATATGAGCCCCAATTAACTTAAGGCTTTCATTCAATGGGTAAAAACGAAACTATAGGTGCTAGTGGTTACCAGAATAACGCCTGAATTGGTAGAGATCGAGTAAATCTGCTCCGACTTGCGTGAGTTTGTTCCCCGACGACTACGGCCGCTTCTCAGATGGAATTGATGAGTGTATTAGCTTCTAGTGAGTTCGTAAGAGCTTATTCCATTGATCGATTTGTGACTGCAATGTACAAATTTTGCGAATTTGATAGTAATAGGTGAGGATGTCGACGGTCACGAAGTTAATACCCATAATTGGATTGATTGAGTATCAATGATGGTAATTAGGGGTTTGATGAGAGTCGATTAACACATTAAGGACCGAATCCGTTACAGCATTGAATCGATTTTCAGTTTCGGTTTGAATTTGGGATTCAAATTTGCGATTGTTGACTTCTAAAAGTCAACTAGATCGATTTTGACTTAATGGCAATACTAGTCCCTGATTTTCATGCATTACAGTTTGAATAATGATCAGAAATAGTCCTTGGGATTTAATTAATTAAGTTAAGACTTAACCGGATTTACTTAACGGGGTTAAGTTTTAAGAGGAAATTTAACGAAATTGTTAACGAGGTTAATCATGAAAAAGTCGGGTTGTCACATCATCCCCTAGTTAAAAGAATTTTCGTCCCGAAAATTAAATAAATAAAAAAAATTTTCTGGATGTCACATCATCCCCTAATTAGAAGAATTTTCGTCCCGAAAATTAAATAAAGAAAATTTTTTTTCTGGATGTCACATCATCCCCTAGTTAAAATAATTTTCGTCCCGAAAATTTAGAATAGTACCGTAAGAGTTTGACGTGGAGTGCTTGAACAGATTAGGATATTTACGCATCATCTAATCCTCGCGCTACCACGTGAATTCCGGTCCGCGTTTCGAGTTCCAACGGACTCTAACAATAGGAATTTTGCTGCGCTTTAACGTTTTGACTTCCCTATCCATAATTTTGACAGGTTCTTCGATGAAACGCAATTTTTCATCAATGTGTAGTTCCTCAAGAGGAACTGCGAGCGATTCATCTGCTAGACATTTCTTCAAGTTCGAGACATGAAAGACATCGTGTACACCACTAAGTCCTTTAGGTTGGTCCAGCTGGTACGCTACTGGCCCAATTCTCTTCACTATCTTGAATGCTCCAACAAAATGAGGATTCAGCTTGCCCCGTTTCCCAAAACGAATGACACCCTTCCAAGGTGAGACTTTTAACAAGACCATATCCCCTACTTGAAATTCTAACGGTTTACGACGATTATCGGCATAGCTCTTTTGACTATCACGAGCTGCTGCCATACAGTTTCTAATTTGAACGATTTTCTCGTAAGTTTCATGTACGAGTTCAGGACCTGTAAGTTGACTATCCCAACCTCGGCCCAGCAAATAGGAGAACGGCATTTCCGTCCATATAGTGCTTCGAATGGAGTTGCCCTGATACTAGTGTGCTAACTGTTGTTGTAGGAGAACTCCACCAACAGTAGATGAGACTCCCAAGTGTTACCGAAATCAATCACACAAGTTAGCATGTCCTCCAGGGTTTGAATAGTATGTTTTGTCTGGCCATCAGTTTGAGGATGGTATGCTGTGCTCATATCTAGACGCGTGCCTAAAGCTTTATGTAACGATTTCCAGAAACGAGGGGTGAATCGTGCATCACGATCCGAAATGATAGAGATTGGCACCCCGTGCCGAGAGACCACTTCTTTCAAGTAAGTACGAGTAAAATTTTCCATCTCATCAGTTTCCTTGATTGCTAAGAAGTGAGCAGATTTTGTTAAACGATCGACTATTACACAAATGGTATTACATGCGGTAGGAGTTCGTGGCAAATTTGTGATAAAGTCCATGGATATTTGTTCCCATTTACACATGGGAATCTTCGGTTGCTGGAGTAGACCGGAAGGCTTTTGATATTTAACTTTGACCTTCGCGCAAGTCAGGCACTTGCTCACATAGGCGGCTATATCGGCCTTCATCTTTGGCCACCAATACAGCACCTTCAGGTCATGATACATCTTGTCGGAACCTGGATGAATGGAGTAACGAGATTTATGAGCTTCATCCATAACCAGTCCTCTTAAGTTCCTATACACTGGAACCCATATTCGCTCTGCAAGGTAGCGAATGCCATCTGATTTGACTACCAGTTGTCCTTCCATACCGTGTGTAGCTTCTAACGGTAGGTTTTTCTCTTTAAGAGCTTCGAGTTGAGCACTTCGGATTTTGGTCAGGTAATCCGGGGAGAATAGTAAGTTGTAATACTCGAACTCGTTTAGGTTTGGTGTCCTTATTGGTTAGGGCACCGGCTACTACGTTAGCCTTGCCCGGATGATACTTGATAGCACAGTCATGGTCGTTCAAAAGTTTGATCCAACGGCGTTGTCGGATGTTCAACTCCTTATGTTCGAATATGCATTGAAGACTCTTGTGATCGGTGTAAATCGTGCACTTGGTATCGTCCAAGTAATGTCTACAGATTTTCAAAGCAAACACTACATCTCCCAATTCTAGGTCATGGGTAATGTAGTTTTTCCCATAAGCTTTCAATTGACGGGAAGCGTATGCGATAAAATTTTCGCGTTGCATCAACACACAACCAAGACCTCGAATAGAGGTATTGTAATACACTACGAAGTCATCCGTTCCTTCAAGAAAGACTAGGATAGGTGAACTATAGAGTTTCTGTATCAACAGTTGAAATACAGATTCCTGAGTTTCGCTCCATTTATAGGGTTTACCCTTTTTGAGTTAGAGTAGTGAGATGTTGAGCAATATTTTGAGATTTCCTCAATGAATTGACGGTAGCAGCCAGCCAATCCTAGAAGTTGTCGCACATCTGTTGCAGTTATCGGTGCTATCTGATCCTTGATGGCTTCTACTTTAGATGGGTCGACATGTATTCCTTTCTCGTTGACTACATGTCCAAGAAGTTGAATCTTCGCGAATCCAGAATTCGCACTTAGAGAATTTGCCATACAATTGCTCTTGTTTCAGCAATCCAAGGATTAAGTGTAGGTGCTACTCATGTCCTTCCTTGTTCTTAGAATAGATGAGGATGTCAACAATGAAAACGATGATGAACTAATCGAGGTAGGGTTTACACACACGGTTCACGAGGTCCATGAACACCGCGAGTGCGTTGGTCAGTCCGAAAGGCATGACCATAAACTCGTAATGGCCGTACCTAGTCCTGAATGCATTCTTTGAGACGTCCCCGTCTTGGACTCTCGGTTGATGATAACCGGATCTAAGATCTATCTTGGAATAGAAACTTGATCCTTGGAGTTGATCGAAGAGATCATATATACGAGGTAAAGGATAACGGTCCTTGTTGGTTACTTTATTAAGTTCACGGTAGCCGATGCACATGCGGAAGGTCCCGTCCTTCTTCTTGAAAAATAGGACTGGAGCTCCCCATGGTGATGAGCTAGGTCGAATAAAACCTTTATCTAACAACTCTTGCAGTTGTGTAGATAGCTCTTGCAATTCACTGGGTGCAAGTCTACAGGGTGCCCGAGCAATAGGCGCCGCTCCGGGTGCTAGATCAATTTGGAATTCGACTTGATGATGCGGTGGAAGACCTGGTAGATCTTCGGGAAATACCTTCGGATAATCACGAACGATCGGGATGTCGTCAATCTTCTTCTCCTCAGGTGGCTACTCGTCGACGAGAGCCAAAATGGCAGTATGACCTTTACGTAGACGCTTTTGTGCTTTCACAAAAGATATGATGCCCATGACAGCACCACTCTTTTCTCCTTGGACAGAAAGGTTTTCTCCACTCGGGAGAGAAAGGCGAACAATTATCTTATGACAGATAATCTTGGCTTGGTTCTTAGATAACCAATCCCTACCGGTAATTTTGTCAAACTTAAGACCAGTCAATATTAGTTTACATCTCTAAAGGTTTTGAGTTGCTTCTGTACTAAATTTCCAATAGAGTTGGCGTACAACTTTACCAGCAGAAAATTATGAGGTTACGATGAGGCTTCTAGTGAGACCCGCGTTTATGAGGTAAGCATTGGTCAACACAAAGGCTAAGAGGTTCACATGCAAGAAAGATTTTAAAGAAATATAGATATTAGGAGTACAATGTAACATCCCAAAAAAAAATAAATAAAAAATAAAATGAATAAATATAGCGAGACCGGTGATTTAGTCGGAATATTTAAACAAAAGGGAGCGGGCTTGGGCTCAGCTTCAATGGGCCGAGGGAAGCCCAGGTATATATATATAAGGCAAGGCAGCCCTCTTCCCTGCTCATTCTACACTCACGCAGCTTCTAGAGAGAGAAAGGAAAGCTCGGGTCTAGAGAGAGAAAGTCGACGGATCATCACGAGATTGGAGGAGCACGTTACAGCTGAGCCCGTGAGCAAAACCTTCGAATCAGAATTACAATCCAGGTAACGATTCGACCACATTATGAGTTTTTGTTCGTTTTGGGAAGTTTCGGTTTTTGGCTAAAAAGATAATGATTTTTGCGGATGAAACTTGAAAGTGAACTTAGGTATAGCATCTAGAATGAAAAACGAACGTTATGATCAAAGAAAAATTTAGATATTGACTCGATCAGACTTGCATGCAAAAACTTCAGATTTTTGGGGAAGACGATGTGCAGACCCATCGAAACTACTTAGTTTCGATATGTGCAGACCCATCGAAACTACTTAGTTTCGATGTGTGCAGTAGTTTCGATATGTGCAGACCCATCGAAACTACTCATTTTCGATATATGCATACCCATCGAAACTGCCATAATTTCAATATAAGCCCACGATCCAAAGCTAAGATTACACCTAAGGTACTTATCGAAACTACCAAGTTCCGACAGAAGCAACCTATCGAAACTACCAAGTTTCGACAGAAGCAACCTATCAAAAATACCAAGTTTCGACAGAAGCATCCTATCGAAACTACCAATTTTTGATAAAGCAAATCCATCGAAACTACTAAGTTCAAGCATAGTAATGTCTAATGTCATCTAGGAGCACTACCTTACGAGTATGACTTTATTATACAGATCGTGAGTGACATTAGTGACGCTCAGTAGCCAGCTTAGTGTATTTCAGAAACTACTCATCATGTGAGTTCTATGCGCCCCCCTTCTATGTTATGTGCAAACCTTATTAAATGTTTTGGGGCTGAAATGTATACACTAAATGAATAACAGTTATGAATGTCAATGTGATCATACGTGGTATACAAATATATATATATATATATATATATATATATATATCTTTACACGAAATAGAATTATGAATAAAGAATGAAACGTATGATTTTTAAAGAATGAACGAAAGTATGACATAACGTGTAAAGAAGAAATCTTGCTTTACATCCATGTATATATTGCTTGCCAAGTATAAGAAAACGTTATGGACGCTTCGATGATAACGGCTACTACGGTAGACGGACGACCACGTGACTATCGTATAACAGGGACAAGTGCGTTCCTTCATCAGCTAGGACGTACGAATGCCACAAGCGCGTTCCTTCATTAGCTAGGACGTACTAAAGTTATTAACGGACGGCCTAAGAAAAATTGGCATCTTATAGTAGAACGGTTGTATAAATAATAGTCGCATGGGAAACGGATACCTTTGGGTAGACGGACGAATTACGGCCTACGACGGTAGGACGGTTGTAAGTCATGACGGACGGACAAAGGTTGCTGAACGGTTGTAAAAATAAAATGACGGACGGCACTTGTTGCCGGACGGTTGTAAGTATAGGTGGGCCATGACGATGGACCGCGGCGATTGTCTTTGTGACCTTCGCAACCAAAAGACGGGTTGATCACCCTTAAGAGTATTACCCATAAATGTAAAGAAAAGAAAAGTAAAGAAAAGGTGAATGCTTATATATATGTAATCACAAAATAAAGAAGAAAGAGAAGCCAAAGTTATGAAAATAAATGAGACCAATGATGTGAATATATATCTATATGTATTTGCGAAGAATGATAAATGAGAAGCAATTCAAGTCAATGTGTACTTATATAAGTGTATATATATAATTATGCATACTTATAAAGAAAAGAATGTTTTATACCTAATTGCATTAAACTAGAACTCACCAGCGTTAGCTGACTTTTAGTATACATTTCAGGTAAAGGAAGATGAGGTCGTGCGATGGCGTGGAGGTTACCCGGCACGAGACTGACAACCCTCTTTTGTTTTATATGTCTTCGAACAATGTTATGTTTTTAATTGTAAAGACTTCCACTGTTATGATTATGTAATTGGATGACGAATGTTTTTAATATAAATTCAGTATTTTATGACTATGTTTATGAGTAAATCCTACAAGTGAGATTACCCGGGAAAGGGGCTTTACAAGTTGGTATCAGAGCAATAGTTTGAGAGATTCAGACATCCCTAAATGTCTGGACTCAAACTGATTATGGGACCAACGCACGGATGTCAGTATGGGTAACCAACGCCAACGCCAGCATGGTAAGTAAGTAATAAAGTTAATGCTCTTGCATAAGAATAGATACCATAACTTAGAACAAATAGATGTTAATGCCATGACTGATTTGAAGAGTTTTGAACCCGAAAAGCAATGTAAATTAGTAATCACAAACCGGTCACTGTAATTAAGAATTTGCCTTGCTCGTACTGTTCAAAACTACGATCTGAAGAAATGACATTGATGTATTCCCTTTTTTAACTATCAGGAAATTAAGAGCTATGGCTGGTGGAGGAAGAACAGGACCTCGTGGCGGTCGCACTGGCCGACGAGGTAGACCTCCGTTGAACCAAAGAATTGAAGAAGAAGGGAGTGTGCACGTAGAGCACATCGAAAGTGTGCACGAAACAGAAGTGACCCCAATTAGGGACAACAGTCCAGGGCCTATACAGTTGGAACCTGAAGTCAGGGATGCTATTTCCCGTGAAGTTGTGCTCACTTTGAAGAAGGTATTGCCTGATCTACTATCCGAGGCAATAAAGAACAGTAAAGAGGAGGATGAAGGAGACAATGAAGAGAAAGTATATGATAGTGATGGGGATGAAATAAAGATAGGATCGAGCAACCGTGGGTGTACTTATAAAGGCTTTAAGGACGGAGACCCACCCAAGTTTGATTGGAGCAAGGATTCAGTGGCAACGCTTGAATGGATTGAGAGGATGAATGCTGTAATCAACATCAGCGAGTGTCGACCAGACCAGGCTGTTAAATACGTTGCTCATTCTTTCACCAACGAAGCACTAAGTTGGTGGAGGAATATTCAGAGAACTAATTCACCAAATGCTATAAACAGAATGACATGGGACGACTTGAAGAAGCTGATCATCCAAAAGTTCTGCCCACAGAACGAAATTGATCGAGTGGAAAATGAATTCCTAAACCTTAAGGCTGGAAACAAGACGCACTGCCAGTATACTTCGAGATTCAATGAGCTAGCTCAACTAGTACCCCACCTGGTAGAAACTGAAGACCGTTTGATCAAGTACTATGTTAAGGGGTTGCCACAACGGGTCCGTGTTCATGTAAAAGCTAACCTACCCTCGACCTTCGAGTCGGTAGTTAATCTGAGCGGAATCGTCTACGACGACTACGCCAATGAGGACCCGGCACCTGAGACATAAAAGAGAAAGTGGGAGAACCCGTCTAGAGGTACCGGAAGAGGGAACGTAACTACTGAAAATAAGAAACCAAGGTCGGATAAATATGAAACCTGCAAGAAATGTGGAAGGCAACATTTTGGCGAGTGCCAGGTCGGCTCCACCACATGTTACAGGTGTGGGAAGGCGGGTCCCTATTCTCGTGACTGCTTAAGAGACACTAAATGCCAAGTATGTGGACTGTTTGGTCACCTGACTAGGGATTGTAGAAAAACCAGACAATCTGGTTCGGGAAAAGAAAAGGAATAGGAACAACCAAAGACTAGGACTCGAGCTTACGCCCTGACTGAGGAGGAAGCAAGGGGAAATCCTGATGTTGTGTAAGGTACGTTCCTAGTTAATGATGAACATGCGGCTATATTATTTGACTCGGGTGCTAGTAAAAGCTTTATATCAAATGCATTTAGTCGTAAACTGAATTGCACTATCAACACAGTAGTAAAGGCCTTTAGTGTACAAACTGTCGTTGGTAAAAATTCGGCAGTATTCCAAGTAACAGAGGATTGCATAATAGAAATAGAGGGTCATAAGTTTCCTTCCAGATTATTCCTTCTCATCTTAGGAGGATTCGATATAGTATTGGGTATGGATTGGTTAGCTGCCAACGAAGCTCAAATCATATGTAAACGTAAGAGGATACACCTCAAAGCTCCTAGCGGATGTCCAATTACGGTTCATGGGGATTGGAATTGCATAATGCCGAACATCATCTCGACGATCAAGGCCGAAAGTTACATGAGGCGCGGTTGCGAAGCTTATCTGGCATATGTTATTGACGATAGAATGAAAACGAAAGAACTCGAGAACGTACCCGTGGTGTGCAATTTTCCGGAAGTATTCCCTGAGGATCTACATGGGTTGCCACCCGATCGGGAAATAGAATTTCAGATTGACTTACTGCCAGGAGGTGAGCCCGTTGCCAAAGCCCCCTACCGATTGGCTCCGTCAGAAATGAAAGAATTGATGTCTCAACTACAAGAATTAACAGAAAAAGGATTTATTAGACCGAGCATTTCACCATGGGGCGCTCCGGTACTATTCGTAAAGAAGAAAGATGGCAGCATGCGCATGTGCATTGACTACCGTGAGCTGAACAGGAGGACAGTAAAGAACAAATACCCACTACCTAGAATAGATGACCTTTTTGATCAACTGCAAGGTGCGAGTTGGTTCTCAAAGATCGATCTTAGGTCGGGTTACCATCAGTTGAAAGTAAGAGAGGAAGACGTACCAAAGACCGCGTTTCGCACGCGTTATGGGCATTATGAGTTTCTCGTGATGTCTTTCGGATTGACCAACGCACCAGCAGCGTTTATGGATTTGATGAATAGAATATGTCGACCCATGTTGGATCGATCAGTGATAGTTTTTATAGACGACATACTGGTATATTCGAAAAGCGAGGGTGATCACCACTGTCACCTAAGGGAGGTTCTGGAGGTGCTAAAGCAGGAAAAGTTGTACGCAAAATTCTCCAAATGCGCGTTCTGGCTTAGGGAAGTCCAATTCCTAGGTCACGTAATAAACCCAAACGGAATCATGGTAGATCCTGCAAAGATCGAGACAATAAAGGAATGGAACGTCCCAAAGACACCAACAGAGATACGAAGTTTTCTGGGATTGGCAGGCTACTATCGAAGGTTCATTCAAGATTTCTCAAGGATAGCCTCGCCACTAACTAAACTGACACGGAAGGAAGTGAAATATGAATGGGGTCAAACCCAAAACAACGCGTTTGAGGAACTTAAGGCACGATTAACCCAAGCTCCAGTCTTAACACTACCTGAGGGAAATGAAGACTTAGTAGTCTACTCTGACGCTTCAGGGCAGGGTTTAGGGTGCGTACTCATGCAACGAGGAAACGTAATTGCTTATGCATCGCGGCAACTAAAGATTCACGAGGTTAACTACCCAACAAACGATCTAGAATTAGCAGCAGTAGTTTTTACATTGAAAATATGGAGACACTATCTGTATGGAGTTAAATGCACCATTTACTCCGATCACAAAAGCCTGAAGTACTTTTTCGAACAAAAGGAATTAAACATGAGACAAAGGAGATGGTTAGAGCTACTGAAAGACTATGACTGTGAGATATTGTACCATCCAGGCAAAGCAAACGTAGTGGCTGACGCTTTAAGTAGAAAGGAAGAATCGACACCTATCCGGATCAAAGCGTGTCAGTTGATTATAACACCAGACTTGATGGGTGAAATATCAAAGGCACAAGATGAAGCATTTTTAGAAAGAAATGTGAAACGGGAAAGAATAGTAGGACAACAAAGGAACTTAGATGCAAATGCATACGGAGTACGAACTAGGTTTGGCCGGATGTGGATACCTAAGATTGGCGAGCTTAGAGCCAAAATACTCGATGAGGCCCATAAGTCTCGTTATTCTACCCACCCCGGGACAAACAAAATGTATCAAGACTTGAAGAAAGAATACTGGTGGCCTTGCATGAAGAATGATGTGACAGAATACGTGAGCAAGTGCCTAACGTGTTCTCTAGTTAAGGCCGAGCACCAGAAACCATGCGGTAAAATGCAACCTCTACCAATACAGGAATGGAAGTGGGAGGAAATAACGATGGACTTCATTACCAAGCTACCGCGAACAGCTAAAGGCAATGATACCATTTGGGTGATCATCGACCGCTTGACAAAGAGTGCTCACTTCTTGCCAATACGAGAAACTTCTTCCTCTGAAAAGCTAGCAGAAATATTTATCAAGGAAATTGTGAGCAGACATGGTATGCCGCTGTCGATTGTGTCCGACAGGGATACTAGATTCACGTCAAGGTTTTGGAAGAAATTAAGTGAATCGATGGGCACTAGACTGAACATCAGCACCGCTTACCACCCTCAAACCGATGGCCAATCTGAAAGGACCATTCAGACCTTGGAGGACATGCTCCGAGCCTGTACCATTGACTTCGGTGGGAGCTGGGACAGCCATCAACCATTGGCAGAATTCTCATATAACAATAGCTATCATTCAACGATTGGTATGCCGCCATTTGAAATGTTGTATGGAAGGAGATGTAGGACCCTAGTTTGTTGGGGGGGGGGAAATTGGACAGAAGGATTTTGCAAGTCTCGAAGTGGTCAAAGCTACTTTCTGAGAAATTTGATCAAATCAAAGCTCGAATGAAAGCTGCAAAAGACAGACAGAAATCATGCGCGGATAAGAGAAGAAGGGATTTAGAGTTTCAAGTAGGGGACATGGTACTGTTAAAGGTATCACCATGGAAAGGAATCATCCGATTCAGAAAGCGTGGCAAACTAAGCCCAAGGTTTGTCGGACCTTTCAAGATTCTAGCAGGAGTGGGTGAAGTTGCTTACAGACTCGACCTACCCGTTGAGCTTAGTGGAATACACCCTACGTTTCACGTGTCGCACTTACGCAAGTGCCTAGCTGACGACACAGCTCACATACCTTACGACGAGATCGAAGTGGATAACAGTCTAAATTATGTAGAGGAACCGATTGCCATTCTTGACCGAGCTGAGAAACGACTACGCAATAAGTCGATACCGTTAGTCAAGATACAATGGAAGCACAGAAAAGGGTCAGAAGCTACGTGGGAAAAAGAAGATGAGATGAGGGGACTATACCCTCAATTGTTTAACGTATGAACAGTTTCGAGGATGAAACCTCTTTAAGGAGGGTAGACTTGTAACATCCCAAAAAAAAAAAAACGAATAAATATAGCGAGACCGGTGATTTAGTCGGAATATTTAAACAAAAGGGAGCGGGCTTGGGCTCGGCTTCAATGGGCCGAGGGAAGCCCAAGTATATATATAAGGCAAGGCAGCCCTCTTCCCTGCTCATTCCACACTCACGCAGCTTCTAGAGAGATAAAGGAAAGCTTGGGTCTAGAGAGAGAAAGTCGACGGATCATCACGAGATTAGAGGAGCACGTTACAGCTGAGCCCGTGAGCAAAACCTTCGAATCAGAATTACAATCCAGGTAACGATTCGACCACATTATGAGTTTTTGTTCATTTTGGAAAGTTTCGGGTTTTGGCTAAAAAGATAACGATTTTTGCGGATGAAACTTGAAAGTGAACTTAGGTATAGCATCTAGAATGAAAAACGAACGTTGTGATCAAATAAAAATTTAGATATTGACTCGATCAGACTTGCATGCAAAAACTTTAGATTTTTGGGGAAGACGATGTGCAGACCCATCGAAACTACTTAGTTTCGATATGTGCAGACCCATCGAAACTACTTAGTTTCGATATGTGCAGTAGTTTCGATATGTGCAGACCCATCGAAACTACTCAGTTTCGATATATGCATACCCATTGAAACTACCATAGTTTCGATATAAGCCCACGATCCGAAGCTAAGATTACACCTAAGGTACGTATCGAAACTACCAAGTTCCGACAGAAGCAACCTATCGAAACTACCAAGTTTCGACAGAAGCAACCTATCGAAACTACCAAGTTTCGACAGAAGCAACCTATCGAAACTACCAAGTTTCGATAAAGCAAATCCGTCGAAACTACTAAGTTCAAGCATAGTAATGTCTAATGTCATCTAGGACCACTACCTTACGAGTATGACTTTATTATACAGATCGTGAGTGACATTAGTGACGATCAGTAGCCAGCTTAGTGTATTTCAGAAACTACTCATCAGGTGAGTTCTATGCGCCCCCCCCCTTCTATGTTATGTGCAAACCTTATTAAATGTTTTGCGGCTGAAATGTATACACTAAATGAATAACAGTTATGAATGTCAATGTGATCATACGTGGTATACAAATATATATATATATATATATATATATATATATATATATATATATATATATATCTTTAAACGAAATAGAATTATGAATAAAGAATGAAACGTATGATTTTTAAAGAATGAACGAAAGTATGACATAACGTGTAAAGAAGAAATCTTGCTTTATATCCATGTATATATTGCTTGCCAAGTATAAGAAAACGTTATGGACGCTTCGATGATAACGGCTACTTCGGTAGACGGACGACCACGTGACTTTCGTACAACCGGGACAAGTGCGTTCCTTCATCAGCTAGGACGTACGAATTCCACAAGTGCGTTCCTTCATCAGCTAGGACGTACTAAAGTTATTAACGGACGGCCTAAGAAAAATTGGCATCTTATAGTAGAACAGTTGTATAAATAATAGTCGCATGGGAAACGGATACCTTCGGGTAGACGGGCGAATTACGGCCTACGACGGTAGGACGGTTGTAAGTCATGACGGACAGACAAAGGTTGCCAAACGGTTGTAACAATAAAATGACGGACGGCACTTGCCGGACGGTTGTAAATATAGGTGGGCCATGACGATGGACCGCGGCGATTGTCTTTGTGACCTTCGCAACCAAAAGACGGGTTGATCACCCTTAAGAGTATTACCCATGAATGTAAAGAAAAGAAAAGAAAAGAAAAGGTGAATGCTCATATATATGTAATCACAAAATAAAGAAGAAAGAGAAGCAAAAGTTATGAAAATAAATGAGACCAATGATGTGAATATATATCTATATGTATTTGCGAAGAATGATAAATGAGAAGCAATTCAAGTCAATGTGTACTTATATAAGTGTATATATATAATTATGCATACTTATAAAGAAAAGAATGTTTATACCTAATTGCATTAAACTAGAACTCACCAGCGTTAGCTGACTTTTAGTATACATTTCAGGTAAAGGAAGATGAGGTCGTGCGATGGCATGGAGGTTACCCGGCACGAGACTGACATCCCTCTTTTGTTTTATATGTCTTCGAACAATGTTATGTTTTTAATTGTAAAGACTTCCGCTGTTATGATTATGTAATTGGATGACGAATGTTTTTAATATAAATTCAGTATTTTATGACTATGTTTATGAGTAAATCCAACAAGTGAGGTTACCCGGGAAAGGGGCTTTACATACAAGGGATAGGACGTCTGTTTAAGTATTTGTGTTCAACTGATGATCAGTTAGATGAAATCCTTGTTTTCTAATGTCATTAGAACAACTGGATCGTTTTGTGAAAGAAGAATCCCGTTTACAGAGTTTGATACCCTGCGGTATAAATCAAATTAATCTGAGGATTAGTCACCGGATAATGCATTAGGGTTAATTGGAATTTATTGTTGGAGTGTAAGGAATAACGTATTAGCAGGAAAGAATTCTTCCAATTCCGCTTACATACTTGGAGTCGATGGGTTTACCATGAGTTTCTACTAGAGTTTCAATCGAGTTGGTTTCTATGGTCACGTTTGGATGAGAGTCTTAATTTCACTAAGACTCTTACATGAGTGAGATAAAATGATGGATTTCATTAATGATAGTCTAGTGTGTCTGTAAACACCTTCAACTTGATAGTCGCGTCTATCAGTTGTTGAACGAGTTTAACTATACCAACTAGTCGTTGAGTAGGTTACAAGAACTTCTACTGATAGTGGAAGTTTAAGCTTGTAGATCACTTCTTAGGACCATTTATCCACACATTAGGCTTCACCAGGACCTTCATGCACCTCAAATTACTATTACGTGTGCACCCTTAATGATAATTTGTTTTGCATGCTCACCCTAGTTCTCCCTGTCCTGTGCTAAAATGTCCTTTAGCATGTATTGTTGAGTACAGAGGGTTGTCAGATATGATAAGTCATTTAGAAGCTCATTTATCAATTATAAGTTAATCAACTAGGACTCATATCAGGATGAGTAGTCGGGAATCGTTTGATCCGAGTATTCACTCGAGTTGAAACACAATACGAGAGTCCAATCCAGTGGCTTGTAGATGGGAACATGTAATAAACATGTACATGAAATGCGACTTCGAGAAATGAAACTAATTCATGAATACAAGTTACAGGAAGCAGCAAAATAGCCGTCCTTTCAACTGAGTCAAGATAGGGTTTGAGTATGCATTGAGCAATGCGTTCTCAACTTTGTGGTCAATCTATTCTCATCAGAATATTGACCAAAGAAGTGAGCCCATGGCTCGGGAAAGTGATGACATCTACGTGTCAATAGATTCTGCAATAATGCGTGTAACGGTCTGCCTTCAGTCGGCGTATTGTTGCTAGTGGTTACAGTAGGGACTCGCCTCCGACGATCCCAATTCCCAAAGAGATATGCGTTAGTGCTGAGTGTCGTACATAACATGGACCTGAGAAAGCCCACCATACCCAACGAGTGATGGTGATGTAAGTGACTCCTCCGAAGGCTCCGTCTCGTTGCCCTCGGACGGGAGTGGATGTTGTTCTGATGATCCCCCGAGTGTTGCCACTGAGAATGATGATGCAATGCAAATGATGTGTCCCTTGCCAACTGAGGGTGATACGGATGGTATTAACATGTCTGCACTGCAATGTATTTATAGGTGCTATATGTATCAGGTATAAGTGTCTGTGCCGAGTAACTAATGTGTGAGGTTATAGTCTAGTATGCAGTCCTAGTTCTCTATAACCAATGGCTCTGATACCAATCTGTCACACCCCCAAATCCCACTAACGGAGTTTTACCGTTTGGAAGGTGACACACCAGGATCTCAGTCATTAGTTACATCAAACGACACTATATGGGACTAAAATGTCATAACATAAATGTTCAGAGTTAATGCGAAAGCGTAAACGTTAATATGAAATCAAAAGTAATTACACGCAACAAGCGTCATTTAATATAAACAAGTAAATTGTTAAAAATGTTTGAAATGGATGATATGACAGTAGGACTCCATGCATGTCCTAAGTGTGCAACCTGTGCCAAAGCGACCTGAGAAACATGTAAGAAAAAGTGTCAACACGAGGTTGGTGAGTTCACAGGTTTCAAGTTTGTAATAAGAGAGTGTTTGCCAGATTATATACATTCAATATGCATATCTATAGGTAGCTAGCCTATGTTCATGTCTTACTAAAGCGCTCGCAACCGAAGCTGACTGTTTGTGTTTGTATGCCTCCTGCCAGGTCTATCAACTCTGGCAAATGTGAGTAGGCTAACATTTCACCCGTTCGATCTCCAATCGAATTAGCGCGACTAACGCGGGTGGGGCTTGTCAAACCCAGTAGTACTACTAAACATTACCTCGCTAAGATCCATATTAACGGTTCGATGTATGATGAGGACTTTCTGTGATAGTGTGTCACGCTTAGCCTCAACAATAATAACATATGAATTACAATAATCTAAAAAGTTGTGTCATGTTTTCTCCCCCAACGAGAAAAACATATAACATAATGTTTGTCTGCGTACCTGTTTCTCCCCCATGGGGAAAACAAGTAAAAGTATGATAGTTTGTGTTCATGTTTGTTTCTCCTCAACAGGAAAACAAGTAAAATATGTTTGTGTGTAAGCATGTTTCTCCCCCAATAGTAAAACAAGTAAAAAGGGGCCGTGAAACTCACCTGCGTTGCGTAGTAGGTATTCTCACAAAACTATGAGATTTGAAATCTCAAGTGTTAGCCTGCACGGCTTACGTATGCCCTAGAATTATAAACACATAAGTTAGGGACATATTGGGATTTGCGACGACGACAATGAAGATTAGAACATCTTAACACATTCTAAGGATTGATGAGTAGACGAACGTGTCTACGGGAATATCAATTTCTTAATATAATAAATTAAAATCAAAGCGTTACATGTCGAACGTTAATAACGAATAATATTAAATAGGTAAATAAATTCTTACGTTTGAGTCGTTTAAGAAAAATAATACAATTTAATATATTATTTTTAGGTTCGCAGGATTAACCAAATAATCATTTATGTGTCAAAAATAATAAATATATTATTTTTAATCGATAATGAAAACCGAGGGTAAATAATATAAATAATTATACTATTTAATTATCTGAATCATTTCAAACGGTTTATAAACGTGGTAAAAATAGTATAAAATATATTTTTATTAATTGAGATCATGGGGTTGAAAATAATATAAGTATATTATTTTATACGAATTCACGGTTTGAACAATGTAAATATATTATTTTAAAAGTGGGAATAAATATAAAAATAGGTTATAAAACCAAACTCTAGCTTACGGGGGTTTCCGGGTTTCAAAACATAATTATCTATTAATATAATAGTAATTGTATGCCAATAGGAAATGGTTTTTAAATATATAAAATACTTAAAAACAATTAAAACCAAAACAGGGGGAGGGAGACTTGAACCCGGGTCCCCTCCCTGTTAGCACACATGTTTAACCAGTCTGCCCGCTAGGGTCATCGCAACCAATTCCGAAACACATTGGTTTTAATAACACGAACACTGTGACACCTCTCTCCATAAGTCGCGATCGGTTCTCCCTCCCAACCACACCGAATTCGTCCATGGTACATCAGATTGACCTAAAGGTTTTGTTAATCAATCAAAATCGAGTCTGAGAGTGGGTTTTATTTCGAAAACAACAAGTATTCGATCCGTTTAATCCTGTTTTAGAAACCGAACCCTAGGTGTGTATTAAGAATCAATCTGGTCAATTTGGATATTAAGAGGTGTTGGACTCATAGGGCTTTTGATGATTGAAGGATTTCTAATCCGTCCATATACGTTAATTGTATATTGGTTGAGACTAGAATCGAAACCCCCAAATCGAGTTCATGATGAACCCTAGATCACGGGTCTTGATTAATTCGATGATATGAGCCCCAATTAACTTAAGGCTTTCATTCAATGGGTAAAAACGAAACTATAGGTGCTAGTGGTTACCAGAATAACGCCTGAATTGGTAGAGATCGAGTAAATCGGCTCCGACTTGCGTGAGTTTGTTCCCTGACGACTACGGCCGCTTCTCAGATGGAATTGACGAGTGTATTAGCTTCAAGTGAGTTCGTAAGAGCTTATTATATTGATCGATTTGACTGCAATGAACAAATTTTGAGAATTTGATAGTAATAGGTGAGGATGTCAACGGTCACGAAGTTAATACCCATAATTGGATTGATTGAGTATCAATGATGGTAATTAGGGGTTTGATGAGAGTCGATTAACACATTAAGGACCGAATCCGTTACAGCATTGAATCGATTTTCAGTTTCGGTTTGAATTAAGGATTCAAATTTGCGATTGTTGACTTCTAAAAGTCAACTAGATCGATTTTTACTTAATGGCAATTCTAGTCCCTGATTTTCATGCATTACAGTTTGAATAATGATCAGAAATAGTCCTTGGGATTTAATTTCGTTAATTAAGTTAAGACTTAACCGGATTTACTTAACGGGGTTAAGTTTTAAGAGGAAATTTAACAAAATTGTTAACGAGGTTAATCATGAAAAAGTCGGGTTGTCACACTCATGGTAAGCCTTATGTTAACTCAAATGTGGTTAAACCTCAAGATACACCAAAGGGTAATTCAAAATCTGAGGTTAGGCTTTCTAGACCTCAAAGACGGAGGAAAAACAGAAGATTGAGAAAACTTTTAGAACAACAAGAGTTTTCACAATCAAATCAATTTTCAAATGAAAGAAATTGTTCAAACACTTCACATTTTAAGCAAAAAGAACTTAATGAACAGAAGTATGTTTGGAAATCTAAAGTTTCTGTTTTTGACTCGTTGGAACATTCTCCGAAAATTGATGAGAGATTCGATTGTGAATGGAGTGAGGTTTATTATTTTGATAAAGATGGACGACCCATGACTACCATGGCTTGGGTCCCAATTTAAAATTAATGTTTCTTCTTAGTTGTGCAGGATAACCAAGAGGGACTATTAATACCATTTTGGTTGTTGATAGTGGTGGTTCTAAGCACATGACAGGTAATGACAACTGCAAGAGTAAAGAGTTGTTGATAACTAAGAAGTCTCTTTGATTCAACGACTTGATGCTCAAGGGGCAGAATATGTCACACACAATGTTTTGGAAAGAGTTTTACAAAGTCCAAATGATAACCTGAAACTTAGGATGACGATGGCGAGCATAAAGTCGTTGATGCAACCAATTGACTAGTTGAGGGGGAGTCTACAAGACAGGGGGAGTACAGAACTGTGTTGGTGACAGAGGCAATGACATTCAATTGCAGAATTACATCGGTTTGAGTTTTTAATTGATTGAATTGCTTAAACCGGAGTGTAGGTCCCTAATTCGGTGCATGACGGATCTCTAGACTCACCGTACGACACGGTGATAACGTACGGAATCCATGATCAATGTGCTCGTGTAACTCAATCAACAACAACGGTGTAAATAAACGCTTTGTATTTCCACCAAGATATAGGATTACAAGATTCAGTCTCTAATCAGTTCCTCCTATGATATCGTCTATTCTCTCACCTCTATGTTTCACTGACTCTGTTACCTCTATGTATAAGCAACTGTTCTGCACCAGGCGAACTTATTAAGTTCGCCTCTAACAGACTAAGCGAACTTAATAAGTTCGCCTATGATAGACCAGGCGAACTTATTAAGTTCACCTCTGATAGGCTAAGCGAACTTAATAAGTTCGCCTCTGATAGACTTAAGCGAACTTATTAAGTTCGCCTCTGATAGATCAGGCGAACTTATTAAGTTCGCCTCTGATAGGCTAGGCGAACTTAGCAGAACTTACACAGAATTTTATCAACAGTTACAAAACATGTCCTAACAGACTCCCCTTTAACTGTTGCTAACAATTCTATCAAATACAAGTCAAAGACTCTAAGACTAAGACATAATATCTTCAAGCTCATTGTCACCAGAATATGCTCCAACAGACTCCCCCTTGACAACAACTTTAGAAGAATTGTCATCCGTCTTCATATATCATCAAACACACTGTAGTCTTCGTCTTGTTCATCTGCACACTTTAGTCTTCATATATCTAGAAGAAAACTTGGGAGAAGGACCCCTTGTCAACTTCTGTCTGCAATATTCAGTTTATGCAAAAGAGAACAACCAAGATTAACCAACAATTAAGATTTCCATAGAAGCTGGAAAAATAAAATCTTTTTGATTTTTCAAACCTAAGAAACACAAAATCTTTTTGGTTTTTCTCTATATAAACTGAAATGTAAAATAAAAAATCACATCTTTTTGGTCGAACATCACGAGTGAGAAGATCATATCAGTATATATGATGAATCAATCACACATTTTGGATATAAAATCCATATAATATTAAATGGTATCCTATGTCATTCTTTCAAGCCTTGACCAATCAAACCAATATCTTTCAAGATTATCACACTCTATCTTTTCAAGACTTTTATATTGCATGTTATGATACACGATAAACATTCAAAGAAAATAGGATCATGCTATGACACACAAATTTAAATTGTCAATATTATAAGATTTGAAACTAAAGCATCTCATTCCCACTTTCTTGTGAATTAAGCTACCATTTAAGTATGAAATACAATGTGTATCCCACTAGTATGCCAACAGAAAGTAAATGCACTATCTTCAAGACATATAAGATTTTACTAAAGATTATCCAAATTTCCTTAGTGAGGAGACATCACTTAGCACATGAATAGCAGAATCCAAATTGGATTGTATAGGAATCAATGAGATTCAGAATCGAATGATTCAATGTCTTGGCTTATATACGTGGAATCATACGATTCAGGTACGTGAATCCAGCTGTTATCTGGATTATGAATTCAATGGAATCAATAAAGATGATTTATCAATATGATCCAAGGGCTAGTATATATTTGACAGATGATGTCAAGTACATATCTTTATTATACTTCAAATTGCATGCTTTTCGGGACATGGGCACTGAAGCAAATCGAATGAATAGTGCTAAGGACATAACCCGAAACTGATCTCATAGGAAAATCTTTATTAAAAGCTAATATTATTTATCTGATAGTGATCTTTTAACGCACACACCCAGGCATAAAATGGGTTCAAATCACAGTTGTAACATATGAAATTATGTTTTCACACTACTAATGGTTCAGTGACGCTTTTAGTCTACTGACAATTCAAATTATATGCATACACAACACTATCATTTCCTATTTGTGCAGTCTATGAAGTTTAGATCAAAACATATAATTCAGATATATTAACATAGAGCACCAACAAGTCAATCTAAGGTCATGTGTGAAAGAACATCTACTGATGTACTATCATCTCTTCTTTAACTTCAAGTAATGTCGATTTTATCTTTTTCAATTTGTTTGGCTTTTTCAAAATCTTTTTCAAAGAAAGTAAAACAAACGAAAATAAAATCTTCCATGAAAACATTTTATGAAAAAAAATTTACTTCGTTACTCAGGATTAAGCAAATCAATCAATTAAAAACTCAAACCGATGTAATGTAATTGAATGTCATTGCCTCTGTCACCAACACAATTCTGTACTACCCCTGTCCTGTAGACTCCCCCTCAACTAGTCAAATGGTTGCATCAACGACTTTATGCTCACCATCGTCATCCTAAGTTTCAGGTTATCATTTGGACTTTGTACAACTGTTTCCAAAACATTGTGTGTGACAGATTCTCCCCCTTGAGCATCAAGTCGTTGAATCAAATATATTCACATTTATCAACAACTCTTTACTCATGTAGATGTCATGTGCTTAGAACCACCACTATCAACAACGAAAATGGTATTAATAGTCCCTCTTGGTAAATCCTGCACAACTAACAAGAAACATTAATTTGAAATTGGGACCCAAGCCATGGTAGTCATGGGTCGTCCATCTGTATCAAAATAATAAACCTCACTCCATTCACAGTCAAATCTCTCATCAATTTTTGGAGATTGTTCCGACGAGTCAGAAACAGAAACTTTAGATTTCCAAACATACTTCTGTTCATTAAGTTCTTTTTGCTTAAAATGTGAAGTGTTTGAAAATTTTCTTTCATTTGAAAATTGATTTGATTGTGAAAACTCTTGTTGTTCTAAAATTTTTCTCAATCTTCTGTTTCTCCTCCGTCTTTGAGGTCTAGAAAGCCTAACTTCAGATTTTGAATTACCCTTTGGTGTATCATGAGATTTAACCACATTTGGGTTAACATAAGGCTTACCATGAGTTCTTACCTTTTCTGGAGTAACTTGTCGGTTACCTTTGTCTTTGTGAGGACAAGCAATCCGAATATGACCAACAAGACCACAAGAAAAGCAAGATCTCTTCTCACGATAATCTCTCATATAAGGAATCTTCACACGATAAGATGCGCTTGAAGAAGATTCTCCTACATGAACTTCTTTTTGCTTTATTTTCTCTGGAACTCCAGATTTTGCAACAGGTTTTGATTCAGGCTTCCCCTTCTCACGAACTACATGCTTCTTTCCTTTATTTTTGTAAGGACAGTTCACCACAATGTGACCCATCTCATTACAATGAAAACATGTATGCCTGTTTGTACAATCTCTGACATATGGAACTCTCCTTGAATTTGAAGAACTTCCAAATGTATAATTTCCAGGTGAATTAGAATCAACCTTTGAGTCTTCTTTCTTAATCTCTTTTGGTATCCCCTCTACCTTAGCTTCATCAAAATATTCATCATCACTCTCATCAGAAATACACCATATCTTCACCTGTGACTGGATTCACTTTCAACACAGTCTTATGATCTAAATCCTCATCTTTTATAATCTCAGGTGTAACAGAATAATTTTCGTTGAATGGTGGAGGAACATAGCCAATACCACTATTTCCCTTCCCCTCTTCAGTATTATCATGATAATATCCTAATAAGAATGATGAATTTGCAAAGCTTTCTAGCTTTCTATGTAATCTAATCACCTCTGCTTTAGATTCAGCTAGTTCCTTATCTTTCTCAGCAAGATCATTATTTCTTTTCTCAGTTTCTGCAAAGGACATATCCAGGTGATATGCCTGCTCTTTGATCTTCAAAGTCAGAGAACTTATATCCATCTTCAATGATTCTATTCTTTCAATACACACATTCTCATTATCTTTTAATTTCTGATTTATCGTGTGCATCGATTTCATATCACAGATGAGGTTTATGTTGTCATCCATAACCCTCATCATTTTATCCTTAACTGAAATAAAGTTAGAACAAAACGTCTCAGAGTTAGAAAATACCTCAGGTTTTACTTCTGAAGAAGATGCACCAGAAGCCATGAATACGTCATCATCAGCTTCACTCTTTTGATCAATAATGACAGGCTCTGCATCAGTTTCTAATTCACTCAGATCATCTTCAACTGTCTGAAAACTTTCTTCACTCATCACATCAGTCTCAGTAGATTGAGTACTTTCACCAGAACGAATACTCTCACTATCAGTTAAATCTGTAGAAGAATCACTTTGAGAATAACTCGACTTCTCCAATACTTCTTTGATCAAGACCACAAATGCTTGAGAAGTTGTTTCACCCTTTTTCTTCAATGCTTCCCATAGATCTATTGAAGTTGGACACTTCCCGAGACTATGAATGATTTCTTTTGGTAAAGACAACGTTAAAGTTTCACGCGTCTTCATCTCTCGATCAAACTTCTGCTTTTCTAGTTTACTAAGAGCTGTCACTGGTTTAGGAACATCATAATATCCCATATAGTCATAAGTAGGATGCACATATCCTTCAAATATGGATGTCCAAAAGTTTTCATCAGTTTCTGATACGAACTGTTCGAACCGGACTTTCCAGCTACGAAAATCTGATATGCACATAAGTCTCGGTGGCATAGTTCCAATCTCATTATCATCACATGAAATTGACATTTTGAAATTTTTGCAAAAATATCCGGAAAAAATTTCCCGCCAAAATACTCTTTTTAAAAAATTTCAAAAATTCAAAAATGATTCAAAACGACCACATAAGCTTTCCCTAAAAAATTTGGACAAGAAGAATTTTCTCGCCAAAATACTCATGATACTGTACAAGTTCGCCTGATACTGTACAAGCGAACTTAATAAGTTCGCCTCTGAGACACCCAAGCGAACTTAACGCTTAAACCAGAATTCAAAAATCTGATCAAGTTCGCCTAAAATAAGTTCGCTTAATCCTGTGAGAAGCGAACTTGACAAGTTCGCCTGCTGCTAAGTTCGCCTGCACAGAATTCAGCAATTTCGCTTGCCGTAACAGAATCTTGATCAAGAACTTCTTCAGACCACACCCGCGAACCAAAAACATTCAAAAATCATCATTAATCACTGAATTGAAAGAATTAAACAAAATTGGACCGTAGGATTATGTAATTTGTCAATTAGAAGCTTTCTATTGGATCAATTTCATCATAATCCTCTTCAAAAACACCAAATCAGATCATAATCAGTCTTGCAAACTCCATTGAAATGAAAAACTCAAAAATGATGAATTTGATGTTGATTGGACACGAAAACACCACGAATCTTTTGCTAATCAAGAGCAATAGCTCTGATAACACTTGTAGGTCCCTAATTCGGTGCGTGACGGATCTCTAGACTCGCGGTACAATACGGTGATAACGTGCGGAATCCATGATCAACGTGCTCGTGTAACTCAATCAACAACAACGGTGTAAATAAACGCTTTGTATTTTCACCAAGATATCAGATTACAAGATTCAGTCTCTAATGAGTTCCTCCTCTGATATCGTCTATTCTCTCACCTCTCTGTTTCACAGACTCTGTTACCTATATATATAAGCAACTGTTCTGCACCAGGCGAACTTATTAAGTTCGCCTCTAACAGACTAAGCGAACTTAGTAAGTTCGCCTCTGATAGACCAGGCGAACTTATTAAGTTCGCCTCTAATAGGCTAAGCGAACTTAATAAGTTCGCCTCTGATAGACTTAAGCGAACTTATTAAGTTCGCCTCTGATAGATCAGGCGAACTTATTAAGTTCGTCTCTGATAGGCTAGGCGAACTTGTTAAGTTCGCCTCTAGCAGAACTTACACAGAATTTTATCAACAGTTACAAAACATGTCCTAACACTGAGTAACCAAGTAAAATGTTTTTTTCATAAAATGTTTTCATGGAAGGTTTAATTTCGTTTGTTTTACTTTCTTTGAAAAATATTTTGAAAAAGCCAAACAAATTAAAAAAAGATAAAATCGACATTACTTGAAGTTAAAGAAGAGATGATAGTACATCAGTAGATATTCTTGTAGACATGACCTTAGATTGATTGGTTGGTGCTTTATGTTAATATATCTAAATTATATGTTTTGATCTAAACTTCAGAGACTGCACAAATAGGAAATGATAGTGTTGTGTATGCATATAATTTGAATTGTCAGTAGACTAAAAGCGTCACTGAACCATTAGTAGTGTGAAAACATAATTGCATATGTTACAACTGTGATTTGAACCCATTTTAGGCCTGGGTGTGTGTGTTAAAAGATCACTATCAGATATAGAATATTAGGTTTTAATAAAGATTTTCCTATGAGATTAGTTTCGGGTTATGTCCTTAGCACTATTCATTCTATTTGGTTCAGTGCCCATGTCTCGAAAAACATGCAATTTGAAGTATAATCAAGATATGTACTTGACAACATCTGTCAAACATATACTAGCCCTTGGATCATATTGATAAATCATCTTTACTGATTCCATTGAATTCGTAATCCAGATATAACAGTTGGATCCAGATAACTGAATCTTATGATTCCACATATATACGCCAAGACATTGAATCATTCGATTCTGAATCTCATTGATTCCTATACAATCCAATTTGGATGCTGCTATTCATGTGCTAAGTGATGTCTCCTCATTCTGGAAATTCGGATAATCTTTAGTAAAATCTATTATGTCTTGAAGATAGTGCATTTACTTTCTGTTGGTATACTAGTGGGGTATACGTTGTATTTCATACTTATATGGTACCTTAACTCACAAGAAAGTGGGAATGAGATGCTTTAGTTTCAAATCTTATAATATTGACAATTTGAATTTGTGTGTCATAGCCTGATCCTATTTTCTTTGAATGTTTATCGCGTATCATAACATGCAATATGAAAGTCTTGAAAAGATGGAATGTAATAATCTTGAAAGATATTCATTTGATTGCTCAAGGCTTGAAAGAATGACATAGGATACCATTTGATATTATATGGATGTTTATCCAAAATGTGTGATTGATGCATTGATTTTACTGATATGATCTTCTTACTCGTGATGTTTGACCAAAAAGATGTGATTTTGTATTTTACATTTCAGTTTATACAGAGAAAAACCAAAAAGTTTTTTTGTTTCTTATGTTTGAAAAATAAAAAAGATTTTATTTTTCCAGCTTCCATGGAAATCTTAATTGTTGGTTATTCTTGGTTATTCTCCTGTTCAAAAACTTAATAGTGCAGACAGAAGTTGACAAGGGGTCCTTCTCCCAAGTTTTCTTCTAGATAGAAAGAGAGAGTGTGCAGATGAACAAGACGAAGACTACAATGTGTTTGATGATATATGAAGACGGATGACAATCTTCTAAAGATGTTGTCAAGGGGGAGTCTGTTGGAGCATATTCTGGTGGCAACGAGCTTGAGGATATTGTGTCTTAGTCTTAGAGTCTTTGACTTGTATTTGATAGAATTGTTAGCAACAGTTAAAGGGGAGTCTGTTAGGACATGTTTTGTAAATGTTGATAAAATTCTTTGTAACTTCATAGAGAGGCGAACTTAACATGTTCGCCTGGTTTATCATAGGAGAACTTATTAAGTTCGCTTAGTCTATCTGAGGCGAACTTGTTAAGTTCGCTTAGCCTATTAGAGGCGAACTGCATCTTTTAGGCGAACTTATTAAGTTCGCCTATAGCAGGTCTGGTGTTTATAAATAGAGGAACTTAGACAGAACAGAATTAGTTTTTAGATAGAAGAGACGATATCAGGAGGAACTGATTAGAGACAGAATTATTGTAAAATGATATTGTGGTGGAAATACAAAGCATTTATTTACACCATTGTTGTTGATTGAGTTACACGAGCACATTGATCATGGATTCCGCACGTTATCACCGTGTCATACCGCGAGTCTAGAGATCCGTCACACACCGAATTAGGGACCTACAAGTTTTGGAAAGAGTTTTACAAAGTCCAAATGATAACCTGAAACTTAGGATGACGATGGTGAGCATAAAGTCGTTGATGCAACCACTTGACTAGTTGAGGGGGAGTCTACAAGACAGGGAGAGTACAGAACTGTGTTGGTGACAGAGGCAATGACATTCAATTGCAGGATTACATCGGTTTGAGTTTTTAATTGATTGAATTGCTTAATCCTGAGTAACCAAGTAAAATGTTTTTTTCATAAAATGTTTTCATGGAAGGTTTAATTTCGTTTGTTTTACTTTCTTTGAAAAATATTTTGAAAAAGCCAAACAAATTAAAAAAAGATAAAATCGACATTACTTGAAATTAAAGAAGAGATGATAGTACATCAGTAGATATTCTTTCACACATGACCTTAGATTGATTGGTTCGTGCTTTATGTTAATATATCTGAATTATATGTTTTGATCTAAACTTCAGAGACTGCACAAATAGGAAATGATAGTGTTGTGTATGCATATAATTTGAATTGTCAGTAGACTAAAAGCGTCATTGAACCATTAGTAGTGTGAAAACATAATTGCATATGTTACAACTGTGATTTGAACCCATTTTATGCCTGGGTGTGTGCATTAAAAGATCACTATCAGATAAAGAATATTAGCTTTTAATAAAGATTTTCCTATGAGATCAGTTTCGGTTTATGTCCTTAGCACTATTCATTCGATTTGCTTCAGTGCCCATGTCCCGAAAAGCATGCAATTTGAAGTATAATCAAGATATGTACTTGACAACATATGTCAAACATATACTAGCCCTTGGATCATATTGATAAATCATCTTTACTGATTCCATTGAATTCATAATCCAGATAACAGTTGGATCCACGTACCTGAATCTTATGATTCCACATATATAAGCCAAGACATTGAATCATTCGATTCTGAATCTCATTGATTCTTATACAATCCAATTTGGATTCTGCTATTCATGGGCTAAGTGATGTCTCCACATTCTGGAAATTCGGATAATCTTTAGTAAAATCTCATATGTCTTGAAGATAGTGCATTTACTTTCTGTTGGCATACTAGTGGGGTACACGTTGTATTTCATACTTAAATGGTACTTTAACTCACAAGAAAGTGGGAATGAGATGCTTTAGTTTCAAATCTTATAATATTGACAATTTGAATTTGTGTGTCATAGCCTGATCCTATTTTCTTTGAATGTTTATCGCGTATCATAACATGCAATATGAAAGTCTTGAAAAGATAGAGTGTGATAATCTTGAAAGATATTGGTTTGATTGGTCAAGGCTTGAAAGAATGACATAGGATACCATTTGATATTATATGGATTTTATATCCAAGATGTGTGATTGATATCTCATATATACTGATATGATCTTCTTACCCGTGTTGTTTGACCAAAAATATGTGATTTTGTATTTTACATTTCAGTTTATACAGAGAAAAACCAAAAAGATTTTTTGTTTCTTATGTTTGAAAAATCAAAAAGATTTTATTTTTCCAGCTTCCATGGAAATCTTAATTGTTGGTTATTCTTGGTTATTCTCCTGTTCAAAAACTGAATATTGTAGACAGAAGTTGACAAGGGGTCCTTCTCCCAAGTTTTCTTCTAGATAGAAAGAAAGAGTGTGCAGATGAACAAGACGAAGACTACAACTTGTTTGATGATATATGAAGACGGATGACAATCTTCTAAAGTTGTTGTCAAGGGGGAGTTTGTTGGAGCATATTCTGGTGACAACGAGCTTGAAGATATTATGTCTTAGTCTTAGAGTCTTTGACTTGTAATTGATAGAATTATTAGCAACAGTTAAAGGGGAGTCTGTTAGGACATGTTTTGTAACTGTTGATAAAATTCTGTGTAAGTTCATAGAGAGGCGAACTTAACAAGTTCGCCTGGTTTATTAGAGGCGAACTTAATAAGTTCGCTTAGCCTATATGAGGCGAACTTGTTAAGTTCGCTTAGCCTATTAGAGGCGAACTTAATAAGTTCGCCTATAGCAGATCATTTCTGTATAAATAGGAGATATCAGTTTCTGTTGAGAAAACAAGACAGATTAGAGACGAGAGAAATTCTGTGAAATCTTGTAAACTGATATTGTGATGGAAATACAAAGCGTTTATTTACACCGTTGTTAATTGAGTTACATGAGCACGTTGATCATGGATTCCGCACGTTATCACCGTGTCGTACCGTGAGTCTAGAGATCCGTCACCGCCGAATTAGGGACCTACATATGGCATCCTCAAGATGAACACCCCAGTCAAAGCTTTCGTCCTGTTGGGCTACCAGTGCATTGGACGTTCCAGCTTGGCTTTAATTGTGGTGGTTTGAGTTGTTGTGGCCATGGCTGTTTCCTTGGCTGGGTCGGGTAAAACCAGAGGCAGGTGCTCTGTCTTTCTGACACTCACGAGCAAAGTGTCCAAATTTCAGACACTTGTATCATTTAGCCTTAGATTTGTCAAACCCAACCTTGGCATTAGGATGCCCGCCAATAAACTTTCTTCCTGTTCTGTTCAGGAAACGCTTGGCTCTCCTCAATAGCATGGCCATATTCCGTTGAATATCCATGTCCTCCATGTCATCAGGATCCACTTGATTAAAATCTTCTTCAATCGTCTCGGGATCAGTGAGCTTGCTACCAATGAAATTCTCATACGCAAGCATACAAGATGAGAATAGTGCTACATGATCTTCAACTATTCTGACTATAGCTGATTAGTTAGCTGAAGACGTAGCAGGAGGATTTCTTGAGGTATTTTGATGATGAGATCACAACCCAGATCCTGAAGCATAGCATGTATGACCACCACACCCAGTTGAGTGGTTTTCTTCAGTAGGATTTGCAGTGAAGAGGGCAATTCCAGAGCCCGGTGACTTGGATGTTGAAGTCGTCCCATGATACCTAGAAGGGTCTTGTATCTGGGGTCTTCCAGAGCTCTCCTTTCTTCTTAGGTTCATGTCATGAGCTTGAACCTTTCCTATTGCCTCCTCTACTGTCAACTCATAGAATTTAGGATTTTCCCTCATCAGGGTTGTGTACATCTCAAATTTGGGTGGTATAGCATCCAAAAACTTTTCCACCATCTCTTCATCTAGATACCTGAGTTCAAAAGCTTTCAACTCAGTCTGTAAATGATAGAATCTAGAGATGAGGTCATCTAAAGATTCGTTCTCTAAAAATTTGAAGCACTCATACTGCTTCCTGAGAAGATCCCTCTTACTCTTCTTGATGTCACTATTTCCTTCGAATCTTTTCTATAAAGCTTTCCAAATATCCTTGGAATTGTCATAACCTTGAAAACTGTGGAACAATTCCCGAGTTAATGTCATAGTGATCGAACCAAGTGCCTTCTTTTCACGATCATAAGCTTTCTTTTCTTTGTCATAAATCTTAGAGATAGGTTTAGGCATGGCTTCATCAAGATAGATGTATGTGGGATGCTTATATCCCTCAAGGATTGGTATCCATAGCGATGAGTCGGTATAAGAAATGTAGTGCTCAAAGCGTGCCTTCCAATTAGAATAATCGTTTACGTTTAGCAACTTTGGTGGTTTCTGTGGTGTACCGATCTCATTATCATAGTTTAACAGGTTTCCCAAATTCTGAAGATTCGACATAGTGAACACTTAGTCAAATTTCAGAAAAGTCAGACACAATTGCGCACTTGTTTTTGGCCTTGCGCACTTGAGAAATGGTCTTGCGTATTTAGATTTCCTCTTGCGTACTTGTAAGTACGCAGGATTAAATATAAGTACGTAGGATATAACTTAAGTTCGCACAAGTTCAGTCTTGCGCACTTATAAGTACGCAGGAGATAAGTCTTGCGTATTTAGTAAATACGCACAAAACTATACTTTTTGCCAGAAATGGTAAGTATGCAGGATACATTTTCAGCAACTTTCACCAAACTTTTCCGATCACCTGAAACTCGCCGGATATGGTAAAAATTGGTCTGATGATCAATGCAAATGAGCCAAAGGGTCAGAAACTTGTTTCTAACCAACCTTTGATGCTCAAAACACTCAAATACACAACAAAAATCATGTTTTGAGTAATTTTTGCGTCTAAAATAGTGCTCAAGAGCTACCCCTATTTTATCACAAAAATCAACAAAAGTACCTCTTTTTGCTTGTAAAAACTCGATAGAAACTCTCCAAACTCACTCACAACACTCGAAATCAGGAGCAATGCTCTGATACCACTTGTAGGTCCCTCGGGTGTGGCGGATCGTCAAATGCAAGTTGGTCTACTAGTCGGACCGGGTGCGGAATACCCGTGACTAGGCGGAGAGTCTAGCTAAATAAAATAAACCGACAAGATAAAACACTTTAAACGTTCTTTGTATTATAAACACCTGAAAGTTACAGAGAAAAGCACTGAGATTACAATCTGCGTATTTGCTATAATGTCTGCGTACTTAACTTCTGTCAACCTATCCTATTTATACAAGACCTGATGCCTGCGCACTTAGCAAGTGTGCAGGGCAAAATGCTCTTGTGTACCTAGCAAGTACGCAAAGTTACTCTTGCGTACTTGCTAAGTACGCAGGAGCTTTCTCCTACGCAGGAGCTTTCTCCTACGCACCTACAAGTGCGCAAAACACTTAGAGAATTTAGCAACATTCAGTATGTAAAAGTAAATATAACTCGATAAACTAATACATAAAGACTCTTACATACAAAGACAATTACAAACAAGACAAAACAACCTAAGACTAAGACTCTATCTATCTAGAGTGTATGTCACAGGAAAGTGCTTCAACATTAGCATTAAAATAATCCAATACTACAGAAGTATTTTCAAAATTTTCCAACTTTTTATGAAGTTTGATCACCTCAGACTCTTTGTTAGAAATTTCTTTATTCTTTTGCGCAACAACTTCATTTCGTTTTTCTATCTCAGCATAAGCCATATCCAGATGATAAGCTTGTTCTTTATATTTCAATCCTAGAGCATTTAAATCTCTTTTCAAAGACTCATTTCTATCGATGCACAATTTATCATTATCTTTCAGTTTCTGAATAACTGAATGCATCGATTTCATATCACAAATCAAGTTTGTGTTATCATCCATAACCTTTTGCAATTTATCTTTTACAGTAATGCAATTAGAACAGTAAATATGACAAACAGAGTCTTTTACCTTTGACGGATCAGACATGTCTGCCATGAAAACTTTGGCAATGGGAATACTCTCTGAATCAGCACCATCTGAAGCATTTTGTGTTAGAACAATATCATCTCCAGCAACACCTGATGCATATCAGAATCAATATTCTACACTTTTTCTATCTCTTAATCAACGCTCGGCACACTTTCACCAGCACTCGAACTATCATCATCAGTCGACTCTTCAGAATTTTCAGAATTAATCTCTGCTACAAATGCTTGACTTACCATACCCACCAAATCTTCGAGATGAATACCCTAGTCATAATTTTCATCGTTCTGAGCAACCAACGCCGATGATGCAGATGCATGATTCGAATTTCCAGATGAACCATGTGACTGATTACGATTATTCTGAAAATTATTCTGCTTCTTCTGAGAATCAAATTCAACCTTTGGCTTCACACACTCTTTAGCAAAATGACCATACTCTTGACAGTTATAGCAACGCACTTTGGTTTTATCAAATCCCATGCATGATCGACTGTTAGAGCCAATTTACTTTCTGCTAGTCTTTTTCAAGAAATCCTTTGCTTGACGCATCAACATAGCCATATTCCATTGGATGTTCATTTCTTCCAGATCAACAGGATCAATCTGTCTGAAATCTTCTTCAATAACCTTAGGATCATGAATTTTCCCTCCAATAAAATTTTCATACGACGCCATGAAAGACGAAAACATAGCCAAATAATCATCAGCAACCTTTTGATTCATATGAGATCCAGATGATGTAGATGCTGTAGTTGCAGAGAAACCAGAATGGCTAGAATGACCAGAATGAAGAGGAACTCCAGAACACTGATCATTAGAAGTATCTTGAGCATCACCAGAAAAAAATGCAACCCCTGTACCAGTTTTACCAGAAGTCTTGGAAAAATACATTGAAGGATCTTGTATATTTTCCATATTAGTCTCCTTCTTCTTCATATTCATATCATGCGATTGAATTTTCCCAAGAACCTCTTCCAAAGACATAGATTTATACTTGATATTCTCTTTTATTACAACTGTATACACATCAAACTTAGATGGTAATGCCTCCAAGAACTTATCGTTAATCTCTTCAGTCTCATACACCACAGAAGCACTCGACAATTCACTCAGCAGATGATAGAATCTTGTAGCAAGATCATCCAAGGATTCATTTTGAAAGTGCTTGAAAACCAAGAATTTCTTCTTCAGTAGCTCTTTTCTACTCTTCTTTACATCTAAACTACCTTCACATCTTTTCTGTAATGCTTCCCTTATTGAGAAGACTTGAATTGTTTAAAACTGTGATATATTTCCTTTGGAAGAGACATCGAAATACTTGCCATTGCTTTCTTTTCCCGATCAAACAGCAACTTTTATTTTGTTGTCAACGCAGACACCAGCTTTGGAACATCATCCTTTCCCATCCACGAGTAAGTCGGATGCGTATAACCTTCTAAGATTGGAATCCATAGACTGGTATCGGTAAAGGATACGAACTGATCAAACCGAAGTTTCCAATTAGAATAATCAGCAAGATTTAACAACTTCGACGGTTTCTGAGATGTACCAATCTCATTATCATAATTGAACATATTAGTTACTTGAACCATATTTGCCATTTTCCAAAAAAATTTTTGAAGTGTTGAACACACACTACCCTTAGGCGAAGATAGTAAGTTCGCTCCAGATACACCCAAGCGAATTTAATATGAAGCGAACTTAATAAGTTCGCTTAAACCAGAATCAAGAAATCTGATTAAGTTCGCCTAATTTGAGAGAAGCGAATTTGACAAGTTTGCCTGCTAAGTTCGCCTGCGGACCAATTCAGCAAGTTCGCTTACTTCAGTAGAATCAAAATCAAGAACAGCTTCAACTCAAAAACACGAACAAAACTTCACCAAAAATCTTCATAATTCACTGATTTGAAGGAATTAGACAAAATTAAACAGTAGGATTGTGTATTTTCTGAATTAGAACTTTTCTATCGGATCAATTTATTTAAAATCCACTTCAAAAACACCAAATCAGAAGCAAAATAAGCTTGAAAACTCCATGAAAATGAAAATTTCAAAGATGATGAATTTCTTCTCAATTTGCATACAAAACCGTCTCAAATCACCAAGAATCACGAGCATAAGCTCTGATACCACTTGTAGGTCCACATGGCACTTCTACGGATCGTTCTCATGATAAGACGTATTGTTAACGCAGAGTGCGGAATCCAACCGAATCAACAATTGTATACACAAAAGACAATAGAAACAATCACGTAAATAACATTCAAGCTTGTATTCCAACAATCATAGAGTTTACAGACTCAATCAGACAATTAGATCACTTCTGTTTTGCGTTCTGTTCTTGTTACTACTGCTGACTCTGTAACCTCTATATATAGACATTTGATCTGTATTAGGCGAACTTAACAGTTCGCCTCAGATAGACTAAGCGAACTTAAAAAGTTCGCCTCTGTTAGACTAGGCGAACTTGACAAGTTCGCCTCTAGCAATACTTGTATAAACACTTAGAACATTACATACAAAAACATAAAGACATTAGATCTAAACTATTACAAAGCTTTTGTCATTAGAAACTATGTCCTAACAATACCTGACATTCTGCAGCGAGAGACACAAATGGAGGAGAACAAGGTAGGAATTCAGCTTTTGACTGCTGAGCTAGCAGTGACGGATCAGGTCCATAACGTTTTGGTGGATCGGGTGACACATTTAGAAACGAGGGTGGACACTTCGGATTTTGAGATAGGAGGAATTCTGGAGAGAGTGGCTAATCTGGAAGGCCAACTACAAGTAGCAAATCATGTTGCCGAGGGACTTCAAGAAAGAGTGACTCGCTTAGAAGCCCAACTGCAAGCAGCCTTATTCCCGAAAGACATTCCACTTTCGGACGACGAGGAAGAACCTTTCGAGGAGGAGCCCTTCGAGGCTGAGCCCTTAGAGAAGGAGCCACCGGAGGAGGAACCAGTGGAGATTGATGATGCTTAATCATACGTTTCTTCCGATGACGAGGATGTTTGATGATCTTCCTATTATATCTTTCTTTTTCATTCATGTTTTACTTATGTTATTTCTCTTTTCAAACCTAGATGGGTAAGGTTGTTCCCATTCAATAATAGCATGAGAAGTTTAATGTTTGAGTTATATATTTTGTAGCCTTACAATTTATTTAATTTTCAAAGTATTAGATGTTGTATTTCCTTACTTGTACATAAATATTGTTTAATATGCGATATATTTCTCATTGTTTGTATTTGTGAATGTGAAGAATCATGTCAGGAAGAGGACGTGGAGGTCGTGCTGGTGGCTGGGGTACCATCAACATGACAGCAGCGGAGCTAGCGGCACTAATCAACGATAGTGTGGCTGAGGCTCTAGCAGCACAGAATGCTGCAGGTAAAGGCTTTAACTATTGACTAATGAGGTCAATTCATCTCTTAAAGCGCTTTTCCTAAGCTATATAATCCCAATCGTATGTTATTTCTAAATCCAGGCCTATCAAAACCAGCAGAATCAGCAACCAACATGCACGTTCAAAGCATTTATGGACTGTAAGCCCCACGCCTTTAGTGGAGCTGAAGGAGCTGTCAGACGGCTCTGTTGATTCGAAAAGGTAGAATCGGTGATTACCATGTGCAACTGCCGAGTGGTCAATCAAGTCAAGTTCGCCGCTGGAACTTTGGAGGGCCCGGCTCTCACGTGGTGGAACGCTCAGGTCCAGATGTTGGGTCTGGCCATGGCAAATGGACTCTCGTGGGAAGAGTTTAAGATGATGATGAAGAAGGAGTACTATCCTTGTGATGAACTTCAGAAGTTGGAAGGTAAATTTTGGAACCTGAAATTGGAAGGTTCTGAAATTGAGCTGTATACCACACGCTCCCATGAGCTCGCTACCATGTGCCCACATATGGCGACTCCAGATTACAAGAGAATTGAACTGTATATTGGAGGTCTAGTGCCTCAGATTCAAAGTATGGTTACTTCGTCCAACCCTACTACCATCTAGCATACGATCAGACTGGCTCACAAGCTAACCGATCATGCGGTGACTCAAGGGACTTTACCCCCGAGAGGTTCGGTCTCTAAATCCATCGACAATCATAAATGCAAGTTTGCTCTCCACTCCAACACCCACTCGAACTCTCACTCCAAACGACCTCAGATCAATCAACCCCAGCAGCAGCAGCAGCAGCGAAAGTTTGAGATGACCGTCTCAGGTCAAAATCAAGGTAGTTATGCGGGGAGAGCCCCCAAGTGCAACAAGTGCAATTATCACCACGTCGGTGCTTGTAACCGTTGTCAATGGTGTGGCAAGATGGGCCACACTACAAAAGATTGTAGAGTGGATCTCCAGAATAAGCAACCGTTCCGACCGCAAGGATCTACAAGGGGATGTTTTCAGTGCGACAAAGAGGGACATATTCAGAGGGATTGTCCTCCGTCGAAGAGGAATGGGAATGGAAATGGTAATGGTAACGGCAATGACCAGGGTAACAATGCTAACGGCAACAACACTGGTGGCATTAATGCCAATAATGGAGGGAATGGTGCGAAAGGACGAGCTTTCGTGCTAGGATCTGGAGAAGCTCGTTATGATCATAATGTGGTCACCGATAAGTTTCTCTTAAATAATTACTTTGCTTCTGTCCTTTTTGACACTGGTACTGATAGAAGTTTAATATCTAGAAAACTTAGTGATATGATAAAAGGAACTCTAACTCAGTTAGAAGCTAAGTATATAATAGAGATAACTGATGGCCAAATAGTTAAAGTAACCCTCATTCTTAAGGGTTGTAAGCTAGAACTAGCTAATCATAAACTTGATATCGACCTTATGCCGGTCACACTTGGTAGTTTTGATGTAATTGTCGGCATGGATTGGTTATCTAAAAACCAAGCTGAAATCATCTGTCGAGAGAAAATTGTTCGAATTTCTCTCCCGAGTGGAGAAACCCTTTCTGTTCAGGGCAAAAAGGTTGGTGCAGTCATGGGCATCATATCCTTTATGAAAGCACAAAAATGCCTTCGAAAAGGGCATACTGCTATTTTGGCTCTCGTTGCTGAGCAGCCCTCAGAGGAGAAGAAGATTGATGATATTCCCATCATTCGTGACTTTCTGGAAGTATTTCCCGAAGATTTGCCTGGTCTGCCACCACACCGCCAAGTTGAATTTCAAATCGATCTGGCACCCGGAGCGGCACCAATCGCTCGGGCACCCTACAGACTGGCACCTAGTGAATTGCAAGAGCTATCTACTCAGTTATAGGAATTGTTGGATAAAGGTTTCATCCGACCTAGCTCATCGCCATGGGGAGCTTCAGTCCTGTTTGTCAAGAAGAAGAACGGAACTTTCCGTATGTGTATCGACTACCGTGAGCTAAATAAAGTCACAATCAAGAATCGTTATCATTTGCCTCGCATAGATGATCTCTTTGATCAACTCCAAGGATCCAGTTTCTATTCCAAGATAGATCTTAGGTCCGGCTACCACCAATTGAGAGTCCGAGATGAAGATATCTCTAAGACTGCTTTCAGGACAAGGTACGGCCACTATGAATTTATGGTCATGCCTTTCGGATTAACCAACGCACCTGCGGTATTCATGGACCTCATGAACCGTGTGTGTAAGCCTTACCTCGATCAATTTTTCATCGTTTTCATCGACGACATTCTCATTTATTCCAAGAACAAGGAGGAACACGAGGAACAACTACGTTTAATCCTGGAATTACTTAAAAAGGAACAGTTGTATGCTAAGTTTTCCAAGTGTGAATTTTGGATCCGGGAAGTTCAATTCTTAGGACATGTGGTTAATGAGAAAGGAATACATGTCGATCCATCAAAAATAGAAGCCATCAAGAATTGGGTAGCACCGACGACCCCGACTGAGGTGCGACAATTTCTTGGATTGGCTGGTTATTACCGCCTATTCATCGAAGGATTTTCAAAAATTGCACAACCCCTCACTGCCTTAACTTAAAAGGGTAATGCCTACAACTGTGGCGATAACCAAGAGTCAGCATTCCAACATCTTAAGCAGAAACTTTGCAGTGCACCTATCCTAGCCCTACCGGAAGGTACGGATGATTTCTTGGTATATTGCGACGTATCCATTCAGGGTGTGGGTTGTGTATTAATGCAACGAGAAAAAGGTGATCGCATGTGCTTCGCATCAACTAAAAATTCACGAGAAAAACTACACCACTCATGACCTAGAGTTGGGAGCTGTAGTTTTCGCACTTAAGATATGGAGACACTATTTGTACGGTACCAAGTGCACCATCTACACCGATCACAAGAGTCTTCAGCATATATTCGAACAGAAAGAGCTGAACTTGCGACAACGTCGTTGGGTCGAGTGTAGGTCCAGATTTAATCGAAAGTCACTGATATGATCGATTTAACACATACACAGGCGGAAACTGTGTATATGGAGGTGAAACTGATAAACGAAACAGTGATGGTGAAGATAACCAGCTAACCACAGTATGAATCAACAATCAAAGGGTATGAAAATGTAAGAACACAGTGAATAAACAACTACAGATTGTATTGATTCAAGCAAAATGTGAAAGAGAAAGTTCAGGGTTACAGCCGCTACACCCACACCCTAAACAATCTCAAACTAGGCTATTTATAGTAGTGACAGGTATCGAAACTATGGTCAATCGAAACTACTAGTTTCGATTGACCATTTACAAATGATACTTAGACCTGTCGAAACTACCATCTATCGAAACTACTAGTTTCGATTGAACAGACTCAATCGAAACTAAGTAGTTTCGATGGCCCAGACTTAACTAATTATAGAAAACTGAAATTACAATAATGAAATGACAGAAAGTAAACTAGTCTAAAATTGATTAAATATACAATAAATGACAACAGCTTATACAAAATATATGACTCTACAATCTCCCCCTAAGCTGTTGCATTACTGTCTTCAGCTCTTCATCAAGCAGCTGGTCCTTCAGATGTCTTTGGGATGAAAGGTTTGACATGAAGAGATACAATTCTTTGATAGGCTTTAGCATCAGCTTCATCTTCATCACTATAAGCCTGAATGTGATTCTGGAATAGCACCTCCAGATCTTCAGGTTGAAATTTCAGTAGCTCCATTGGATCAAAGATGGTGATGTCTTCCTTGCCCTCACATTCAATAACTGCACTGCCAATTACTGGGTTATAGAACCACTTTCTGAAAGTTTGTAGCTGGACAGGTACAGATTTTGGAATAGTGATAGTCTTGTGTGTTTGGGCAGGCTTGTATCTTAGGAATACATATGGCTTTTTAGTCTTAGGATGAAACCTGGTCTTTGAGATCTTCTTTTGAGTTTTTCTAGGCTTCATTCCTTTGAAATCTTTGTTGACTTGAGAATGCAGAAACTTCTCAAAGTCATAAGCCATCATGACCTTCCCAGGGTTTTGAAGTGGAAGTTTTACTAAATCCCTGAGGTCATAAAAAGGAAGGGTCTGGAAGTCAGTCATGTTCTTGAAGTGCTGAACTCCCCCTCTATATTGTCTGATGATAAAGAGCTTCCTTTCAGCATCGTATTTCCATCCAATTGGAGGCCTTTTCAGTTCTTGATGCTCGGCTATCCACTCATAGGTTTGAGGAGTCTCTTCCTGAATGATCTTTTTAAACCAAGACTTCCATGAAATAGGAGGTTCAGGTGCAGTTGAAGGTTGATCTTGTGCTGGAGTTGTTTCAGATACTGGAATGGTTGGTTCAGGAATGATATCTTTGATGAGGTTAATTTGAACATCTTCTTCATCTGATAGTGTTTGAATCTCATCACCTTCTTCAGTAAAATATCTTGTTCGTTCAGTCTCTTTTTCTTCAGTGGTTAGAATTTCTGGATGAAGGTCATTATAGCCAAAGTTTTCAATGTCATTTAGAAGAGCATTCAGCTCATCATCAGATGGTATATCTTCTTCATCCAGAATGACAGATTCAATATCAGGCATAACTCCCTTCCCTCTTTTCCTTGCTTCTCTTCTTCCACTAGCTGAGGGACGGTCAGACTCTATCTCCTCAACCTTTACTTCAACAGACTCCTTTACTTCACTAGCTGGCTCTTGAACTACTTGTATTTCTTCAACAAAGGGGGCCTCTATCACAGGCTCAAGAGTTTGCTGTTCTTCTTCTTGTACAACAGGAATGTCTATTTCAATTTCAGCTTCCAGCTCTTCATCTGATGATAAGTTTTCTTCTTCAAGGTCAGGATCAATGTCAGGGATGAACTCTTCTTCTTCTCCAATGACATGACCAAATAGGGGAATGTCAGCTATCGCCCTGTTGGTCCTTTTGCTGGTGCTTTTCATGTAGCTGAGAGTTTTGGCTATCATGTTATCAAAAACAAAAGTGTTTCCACCTTGTTGAATCTCTGGAAGAAGATGATTGATGATAATTTGTAGAAATCTAGGATATGCTAGAAATTTCTCCTTTACTGCTCCTGTTAAGTTATACTTCAGCTGAGTGAATATGAAACCAGAAAAGTTGTAGTCTCTTCCCTTTGTTAATCCCAAAATAGCTGATCCCAGAGTACTGTTAGCTGAATCAAAACCCCTTTTCCTTATTTATAGGCAGTGAATAAACACATGCACTATATATCTCCAATGGCTAGGTAAAGAGTTCTTGATTATTTGACCATTCTTAAACTCATCAGGATGACCCATTCTTCTAAAGCATTCTTTCACATAGAAGATTGGGAACTCAACGGGTGCTTCTAGATTGTCATTTAACTGCAGTGCTTCTCTAACCGTGTCTTCAGAAAATAATACTTCTTGGCCATGTACGGTTGCCCTAATGTGCTGCACTTTATCAACTGTTATTATCTCAGCAGTTTCCCAGAATTGTCTTATAGTTGCTTCAAAAACCGGCAGGTTGTGGCTGATGGCAAAACTTATGTTGGAGTTTGCCAGAAAGTTTAAGACAGGAATAAATTCAACAGCTTTCGGATCATTGCTATTAAGGAATGCACAGACATTGTGCCTCTTCACGAATACGAGATCCATACCTGTAAAATTCATCAATAAGTAAACTTTCTGAATTTGGTCAATCGAAACAAGATATTTCAACAAAAAAAAAAAATCAGAAATCCTTACTGTCGAAACTAAGTAGTTTCGATAGAGATGGACGTATCGAAACTAACTAGTTTCGATAGAGGCAAAAAGCCTTGATCAACACTTATAGAAACTCTGAAATCAACACTGTCGAAACTAAGTAGTTTCGATAGAGATGAATTTATCGAAACTAACTACTTTCGATAGGGTCAATGAGCTTTGATCAACACTTATAAAAATTCTGAAATCAACAATGTCGAAACTAAGTAGTTTCGATAGAGATGAACTTATCGAAACTAGTAGTTTCGATAGAGAGATAAGGTCAAGTTTGGGTGTCGAAACCAGTAGTTTCGATTAAAAACCTTTTGAAAACCTTTTGAAGGAGTTGAACTCCTTTATCGAAACTAACTAGTTTTGAAACCCAAACCCCCTATTGATTCATTATACTCAGACAATATAAACAATCAAATGAAAGGTTTTAGAGTGGCCTGTGAATGACGGATATTCGTCTTACCGAAAGCGAGTATGATTTCTGCAAGAATACATATAAAAAGTGAGTTCTCAGATGATAAAGATGTATACAAACACGGATACGACTGAGATTATGAAGATTCAGTCAAACTGATTTTGAAATTTTGAAACTCTAGGTCTGTTGATTCGCAAGAATCATTCAAATGAAATAGTGACTTTACCTGATGATGGAGACGCTGGTGACTACGGGAAAATCAGGTGAATAATCACTAATATCTTGCAACTCAGACCAAGGCTTGATAGGTTTGTGAGAGACGGAGAAGATGGATAGGGTTTGCGAAAAAGACGAGTGAATAAGAAGTGAAGGGAGGGATTCATTTATGCAGGCGTTTAAATTTGCGAGGAACAAAAGACAAAAATGCCCCTGTCGAAACAACTAGTTTCGATAGGGCAAACTAGTTTCGATATTTACAGAGTAGTTTCGATAGAGCAAACTAGTTTCGATATTTACATAGTAACAGAAATAAGACTAACATATATACACAAGATATTTACACTTTTTCTTCCTGAAAAAGATCCAACATGAGATCAGATCTGGTCAGTCTCTTGAAACACTTCCTTTTGCAATTAACTACTGTGAGTCCCTGAAGATAGCTGATATTTGTGCAAAGTAAACCCGAACATTTGTTTGTATTTTGATTTCATGTGATTAAAAGGTACCATTTAAGCACTATACAAGGTGTACCCCACATATTAAAATAAAAATGATTTTGAAAACCTATCAATCCTCAAGAAGTACCCACCTTCATCCTATCATCTCTTTCTGATTAACCCAGGTACCGTCTTAGTAATGTCAAAGTACCACCAAAATAAAATAATATATCCAAGTGGATTTGGAAAATTAAAATAAAAAATATCCAAGTAGATATTAAAAAGGTACGAGCATTCTAGATCTTTGCGTAAGTAAAACAGAAGAAGTCGTAAAATTATCCAAGCGGATAGAAAAATGTTGAACACCCGAGATCTTTGCGTAAGCAAAACAGACGGGGTCAAATCATCCAAGTGGATGGGAAAAGGATGAGCACCCGAGATCTTTGCGTAAGCAAAACATACGGGGTCATCGGTGGTAAATATCGTTATATTGACGGTCACTTGGCGTATGAATAGGAATCCAATACGTAAGCCAGTATCTGATTGAATTGGTTTTCTTAGATATAAAAATGGGTTAGATGTTTCAATAATGGGTTCAAACACACAAGTATGAGATATGTATTAGAGTTTTTCACACTACTTACAAGTTTTAACCATATGTCGGGCCTACCAGCTATACCTCAGTAAACACCATCGCTTTTGGTCCATTCCATATCAGACACTATCATTTCTCAAATGTCAGATTCAATTCTTCCTGCAACTCAAAACCACTTGTAAGATTTTATACACAGCAATTCTTTTCAATATAATATATCTCCCCCAAAAGAGTTGCGTAAAAAACTGTTCATAAAAATAAAATCTTTTTGGAATTTTCTTTGACAAGTAAACAGAATAAAAATAAAAAGAAAACAAATACTATTCACACAATTTTCTGAAAGTTTATCATTCCAAGCATCTCCACCAGTTGGGCGAATCTGGTAGAGTCAAAAGCCTTTGTGAAGATGTCTGCGGTTTGTTTGTGAGTTTTAACTTCAACAATTTGAATATGCTTCTTTTCAACACAGTCACGGATAAAGTGATGTTTGATTTCAATGTGTTTGGTTTTGGAATGCTGAACGGGGTTTTTGGTGATATGAGGAACGGCGGTGTTGTCACACAGAATGGGTGTCTCAGGGAATGTGATCCCATAGTCAAGCATCTGATGGTGTATCCATCTGACTTGGGAACAACAGAGGGCTGCGGCAATGTATTCGGCTTCGGCGGTGGATTGGGAAACGGTGGACTGTTTCTTACATTGCCATGAGACAAGGCGATTGCCAAGGAATTGACAACCTCCAGAAGTGGATTTTCGGTCTAAGTTGCAACCCCCGTAGTCTGAGTCTGAATAAGCCACAAGATCAAACAAGTCAGTTTTAGGATACCACAGACCTAATTTTGGCTTATATTTTAAATATCTCAAAATACGTTTTACAGCAGATAAATGAGAGAGTTTAGGATTAGCCTGAAAACGTGCACATAAGCACACTGCAAACATGATGTCTGGTCTGCTGGCCGTGAGATACATGAGCGATCCTATCATGGAGTGATATAGATGCGGATCAACGCTTTCACCATCCACATCAGGAGTCAAACAATGACGAACTTCCACAGGAGTTTTTACAGGGTGGGAATCAGCCATTTTGAACTTGGTCAAGATTTCTTTGACGTATTTTTCTTGATGGATAAGGATTCCTGACTCAGACTGATCAACTTGTAGTCCCAAAAAGAACTTCATTTCCCCCATGGAGCTCATCTCAAACTTAGATCGCATCACTTCTTCAAATTCTTTGCAGAGACGGGGATTTGTAGAACCAAAAATGATATCATCCACATAAATTTGCACCATGATTGTATCCTTTTCCTCCTTCCGTTTGAACAATGTTTGGTCAATTGCTCCTCGTGTGAAACCATTCTCAAGCAGATGCTTTAATAAACTTTCATACCACGCACGAGGTGCTTGGTGAAGACCGTATAATGCTTTGTCTAACTTGTAAACACGGTATGGAAAATTAGGATCAATGAAACCCGGTGGCTGCTTGACATATACTTCTTCTTGAACTTTGCCATACAAAAATGCGCTTTTGACATCCATTTGATGGACGGTGAAGTCCATGTAGGCTGCATAGGCGAGAAACATTTGGATGGCTTCCAAGCGAGCCACTGGTGCAAAGACTTCCTCGTAGTCAATCCCTTCTTCTTGATAGAAACCTTGAACCACCAGACGAGCTTTGTTACGAATCACAGTGCCGCCTTCATCCTTTTTGTTGCGAAAGACCCAACGAGTACCGATTGGAACTTCGTTCTTGGGTAGATCCACCAAATTCCACACATGTAACTTTGAGAATTGCTGTAGCTCTTCCTGCATTGCTTCCACCCAGCTGTTTTCTAGTAGTGCTGCTTTAATGTTCTTTGGTTCAGTTTGAGAGATGAAGCAGGAAAACATGCTGTTTTCAAATGCTTCACAGGCACTTCGGGTACTAACACCCACATTGAGTGGTCCAATGATGTTATTGGTGGGATGAATCTTGTGAATTCGCAGTTGAGGAATTGCATCTTCTTCCACGACTTCTTCCAAATTGGTATGATTTTCAGCAGGAGGATTGGCAATGTCATTAATAGGATCTTCAGCAGATGATTGTGGTGCAACATCTACTGTTGGAATGGAGTTGTCTTCAACAGTTTCACTTGTTGCACCAGAACCGGAAGACTCCATATTAGATTCAGCATTTGCAACCACAGGAATTTCAACCTGAGCAGATGAGGAAGAACCTAGATCATTTAAGTTCCCTAAATTGTTCACAGAAAAATAAGGATTAGCATGAGTTGAGTCAATTGAGAAATCAGGAAGATTAATCGATTTAAAAACTGAATCGACGTCAAATAGCCAATTGGGACCGTCTCCTGCGTCCGTGTGATTATTTTCATGCCAATTGATATCAATGAACTCCAGCACTATTCTTTTCTGCTTATGATAGACACGAAAAGCAAGTTGATTGGAGGAATAACCAACAAAATAACATTCATCAGCTTTGGCTTCAAACTTGTTGAGCTGATCTGAAGTGTTCAGCATCGTGCACACACACCCAAATTTTCTGAAGAAATCAATAACTGGCTTGCGCTTGTACATGATCTCATATGGTGTCTTGTTGCAGCTTTTAGTGATAAGAACCCGATTTTGCACGAAGCATGCAGTGTTGACTACCTCAGCCCAGAAAGTCACGGGAAGCTTAGAGTCAACAATCTTAGTTCGTGCAGCTTCAATTAAAGTGCGGTTTCTCCTTTCAGCTACACCGTTTTGTTGAGGAGTACGAGGTGCACTAAATTGACAAGAAATTCCTTTGCTTTCACAGAAGGAATCAAGAGTTGCATTCTTAAATTCTGTTCCATGATCGCTGCGGATAGTCTTCACACTTAAACTGAAGAGGTTTACAATTTGAAGCAGATAGGTCTTTAAAATCTCTGGCGTCTCATCCTTTTTAGCTAAGAAAAACACCCAAGTGAATCGAGAAAAATCATCGGTTACCACTAGACAGTATGACTTTCGTCCAAGACTCATGACACTCACTGGACCAAAAAGATCCAAGTGAAGCAATTGGAGAGGAGAGTCAATGGAATTGGTGGTCTTAGGCTTATGTGAAGATTTGTGTTGTTTTCCCTTGGAACATGAAATACAGTGTTCCATAGGAGTGAAATCTATGAGAGGTAATCCAGTGACTAGGTTGCCTCGAACCAGTCGGTTCATTGTTTTGAAGTTGACATGTCCCAACCTCTTATGCCACAGGAAAGATTCATCTTCGGAAGCCTTTGAGAGAAAACACGATTCAATTCCCGATGGATTGTTCATATCCAAGCTATATGTGTTGTATCTTCTGGGAGCACGCATAAGAATAAGTTCTTCCGGAATCACCACTCCCGGCTTTAAGATAAGACATTCTTTTGAATTGAATAAAGCACAAAAGTCCTTTTCACAAATCTATGAAACACTCATCAGATTGTACTTTAACTGAGGAACATAGTTGACAAATTCCAGACTATTTACTCCATTTGATACTGTTCCTTGTCCTTCAATCTTTCCTCCTCTTGGGTTTCCAGCAAAAGCAACATACTCTCCATCAATCTGATGATAATCTTGCAGCAAGTTAAAGTGCCCAGTCATATGCCTTGAACATCCACTATCTACATGCCAGATATTATCGCCGGTTCTTCTTGATTGACCCTATACACAACGAACCATTTATACGTTTTGACCAAAAATGTTTCAATCAAGAGATTTTAGTGTCAGGATATGACATCTCATTGGAATCAGAAGTGCAACCATCCTTTGATGAAGCACGGTCATCAAATAGAACATTATTTTTAATTTTCCAAGTTCGTTTTAAATAATTTTTAGCATTTTTAATTCTTTTACGCCTAGATTTCCTACTGTGAGAAGAGTTAGGCAACACATATGAATTTAATGAACTTTGGGAAGGTGATTCTTCATTAAGATTTGCGGTTGTCAATTTACAACTTTTTGAAACATGATTTGAGGCACCACAACTAAAACAAACGTTTTTACAAGATATCTTAGCCTGATAATAATCATCACAAGATGAAGATGATTGTGATGTTGAGGAATCTGAACATGAGACGGTTCTCTCATCAATAACTTTGTCTTGAAGCTGATGTGCTTCCTTTAATCTGAAAAATTCCATGTTGCTCATGGTTTCACGTGGTACATCATTCACAATAATTCCTGCACTTTTAAATTTTGTAACACATGGCATAACATTCAAAGATTTAGGAACAAAAGGCAAGGCATTTTGAAATTTAGAAACATCACATCCCAAACCCGTATGCTCAGCAGGCATAGAATCAAAATACAAGTTTTTAACGTGTTCACAAATATTTGGTTTTGACACGGACATATTATTACATTCATCCGACTCAAGTTCTTTTAAAATAGTTATATCATTAGCACTCTTATCACAATCATCTTCGGACTTTACACAATTTGACTCTGCACAAGAAGCAAAACTGTCAGAATTAGAGGATGTAATATAATCATCAGGAGATAATGTGCAAACAAAAGGTGTGGAAACATGTGGAGTAGGCATATCAGCAAATTTCCCTGATTTAGAATAAGGAGGTGGATGAGAGTTATACCCAAGACCTTCTGTGCCTTTTCTATTAAATTGTTTGTCAATTATTCCAAACAGAATTTTCTGATCCATATCCATGTGATCAACCTGTAATTTGGCTTTTTCTGCCTTTTGGACTCTTTCTGTTAAAATTGTATTATTAATGGTTTGAGTATTGAGTTGCACAATTAAAGAACGATTTTCACCAGAAATATCACGAATTTTCTTTAGGTAAAGTTTCTCATTTTTGGCCACAGAGTCATACATCACCATAATGTGATTTCGTTCATCAATCAAGGCTTGATTGATGAATCTGTATTTTTGAATTTCATTTAAGCAAGATCTAGAATCACAAAGTTTAGAAGTAACCTCAGCAGGCACAGCAGTGAGATCCTCAGTTGGTTCAATCATGACACACTTGCCATTTTCCTCCACATCAGCCATCAAGGCTTTATCAGCAGCTTCCTCAGCTTGTTCTCCCAAATGATAATGTCCATCAGCTTGGCACACAAGAGCTGTGGAACTGGAAGTTGTGCTTGTCTTTGGAGGATTGGCAGCTTGTTTACCAGAGGAAATCTTCTTATCTTGCTGAACTTTGGAGGACGGCTCCTTGCAGTTTCTGGCAAAGTGACCCTGCTGATCACAATTGTAGCATCTCACCTTCTTGATGTCAAACCCAAGCGTCTTTCCTTGCTTGAACCTGTCTATACCAGTCCTTTTGATAAATCTCTTGGCTCTTAAGGTCAACATGGCCATGCACCAATCAATGTCCATTTTCTCCAAATCATCAGGTTGAAAGCTAACCGGTGTTAGATTTCCAGAGATCAGTGCATCATAGCACGACATGAAAGCAGTCATGATTGGGACATATTCATCAGGAATCATGGTGATAGTCTTTTGAGGAGTAGAGGAGCTGGTAGACTTAATTGCAGCAGCTGAAGGAGGAACATCAGTTTGAAAGTATGGGCTACCGGATGAGCTTGATCCAGCAATGAGAGCTGTGTTTCCAGACTGATTAGATGGGGTGACTGCTCCCTTATTAATCTCAATTTCATAAGATTCAAGAATGCTATAGACTTCCTGTTGAGACAGAGCACTCAGATTCTCAGTCTTTTTGATCATGATTCGATACATATTCCATTCCTCAGGAAGAGAATCTAGGAGTTTCTTGTTCAGATCAAGAGTAGGGTACTCAACTCCCATAACCTTCAACCTTGAGACAATGCTTGAGAAACGGTTGATCAAATCAGATATTGATTCTCCCCTTACACTTCTGAACATAGCATATTGTTTCTTGATCAGATCTCTTTTTCTTTCTCTGACATCCTCACTTCCTTCATATCTTGTACACAGTGCAGCCCATAAGTCTTTGGCAGTTGTGTACTCAGCAAAGATGTTGAAAATATCCATAGGAAGAGCCATGGCAATAGTCCCATAGGCCTTGTTGTCTCGGGCAATCAAGGCAAGATCTTTCTCATCATACTCAGACACTAACTTAGGACGTTGAACATCAGCAGTGGTAGTTACGGGCTTGTGGGGACCATCGGTGATAGAATTTAACAGTGTATAATCGTGAAATTGAAAGAAAAGCTTCATTTTTTTAGTCCAGTCATCAAAATCTCTTGTGGACACAAGAACAGGTGGTCTATTTCCCCCAGAATGTTCTGTTGAACTTGAAGTGGCCATAATGTTTTGAATCGAAACTAAAACAGTAACTAGTTTCGATAGGTCAACTTCTATCGAAACAACTAGTTTCGATCGGACTAGTTTCGATAGACCAAATATTATCGAAACAACTAGTTTCGATAGAACAAATTTTATCGAAACAACTAGTTTCGATACTGAAAATTTCACAGACTAGTTTCGATAATCACAGTTTCTATAAGAGATAAAAATCTAGTTTCGACAGTACCTTCTCCCGACAAAACGTAGACAAGAAGTTTCGATGATCAACAGAAATCAGAAATTGTTCCCCGTAGTTTCGATGCCTTCTTCTCCAAAACAGAAATACTCCATTGATGAAAAGCTCCAGAAATCAAAGATGCAGAAATAACAAACTAATCCAGCGAAAACCTTCGTCTAACTGTCCTGATCACGAATCCAACCTCTGATTCCAAAAATACGAGCAAAAACCCTTGAAAAATGATGAAACAGTACTTCAAGAATAAATGTGCAAAAACCCAAAATAAGCAACGAAAACCCTCGGCAATCACCTAGAATCGATCAATAACCTGATAACACTCAAAACACTAGAGCATAAAGCTCTGATACCAATTGTAGGTCCAGATTTAATCGAAAGTCACTGATATGATCGATTTAACACATACACAGGCGGAAACTGTGTATATGGAGGTGAAACTGATAAACGAAACAGTGATGGTGAAGATAACCAGCTAACCACAGTATGAATCAATAATCAAAGGGTATGAAAATGTAAGAACACAGTGAATAAACAACTGCAGATTGTATTGATTCAAGCAAAATATGAAAGAGAAAGTTCAGGGTTACAGCCGCTACACCCACACCCTAAACAATCTCAAACTAGGCTATTTATAGTAGTGACAGGTATCGAAACAATGGTCAATCGAAACTACTAGTTTCGATTGACCATTTACAAATGATACTTAGACCTGTCGAAACTACCATCTATCGAAACTACTAGTTTCGATTGAACAGACTCAATCGAAACTAAGTAGTTTCGATGGCCCAGACTTAACTAATTATAGAAAACTGAAATTACAATAATGAAATGACAGAAAGTAAACTAGTCTAAAATTGATTAAACATACAATAAATGACAACAGCTTATACAAAATATATGACTCTACATCGAGCTTTTGAATGATTATGACTGTGCGATCCGATGTCATCCTGGTAAAGCTAACATTGTAGCTGATGCCCTAAGTCGAAAGGAAACCAAGACCAAACGGGTTCGAGCATTACAACTTACCATTCACCCCGGATTACCTTACAAGATCCGTAGTTCTCAACTTGAAGCCTTGAAAGAGGAAAACATACCGCTGGAAGGTACACGCGGTATGGAAGCATAACTCGAGGTCAAAACTAACGGTATTCGCTATTTCGCTGAACGAATATGGGTTCCAATATTCGGAAATTTAAGGGAACTAGTCATGGATGAGGCTCATAAATCTTGTTACTCTGTTCATCCAGGTTCCGACAAGATGTATCACGACAGTATTGGTGGCCAAAGATGAAGGTCGATATAGCCACCTATGTGAGCAAGTGCCTGACTTGCGCGAAGGTCAAAGTTGAATATCAAAAGCCTTCTGGTCTACTCCAGCAACCATAAATTCCCATGTGGAAATGGGAACAAATATCCACGGACTTTATCATAAAATTGCCACGAACTCCTACCGGATGTGATACCATTTGGGTAATCGTTGACCGCTTAACAAAGTCCGCTCACTTCTTAGAAATAAAGGAAACCGACAAAATGGATAAGCTTACTCGTATATACTTGAAGGAATTAGTATCTAGGCACGGAGTGCCAATCTCTATCATTTCTGTAGGTACGGGTAACTCAACTACTGATCGAACTCGTAATATGACGTTGCTATAACACGAAGTGCGGAATCCTTCATGTTAACATTTGTATACTAACCGACAATTGAAACAACACGTGTAAATAAACTTCTCAATTATATTCCAATTCACAATGGTTTACAGACTCAATCAGACAATTCTATCTCTCGGTTCTCTCTGATCAGTCCTTCTGTCTAATGACTCTGTAAACCTATATATAGAAAACTAACCTGCTGTAAGCGAATTTATTAAGTTCTCCTCTAACAGACTAAGCGAACTTAACAAGTTCGCCTCAGTTAGACCTAAGCGAACTTATTAAGTTCGCCTCTGATAGACCAGGCGAACTTAATAAGTTCGCCTCTAGGTTCACTTGTAAAAACACTTAGTAACTTTAGACATTAACATAACAAAAACATAAAGATATAAAATCTAACTATTATAAGCTTTTGTCATTACAAATCTATGTCGTAACAGACTCCCCCTTGACAATAGCTTGATCTTCTATCTTCAGTCTTTATCTTGAACTCTTCCAGTTATCCGGTAGTCTGCTACCAGCATGCACTCCATATCTTCTGCATATCTCCAAAACTCTTTTATACTGTAGACCTTGTTCTCTCCATTCATCAGTATACATGATCTCATTCTTTCGCAGCGTCCTCTGATCTTTCTTTGAAAAATTAATGAGATTCATTGCGTCATAGAAACACACAATGACCTTATTATCTTTATCTTCAATCCTTGCTTCCCCAGTATTAACATCAACATACCACCATTTCATATTCCAAAGAAAGTCTTGAGGAATATTCTTTAATGGTATCTTGTGAATAGCACGTACTGGTTTATACTTGTATCTCCAGGTTACTTTCCCTGTCTTTGGATCTGTGTTCTTCACTCTCTTTCCCTTCTGTGGTTTCAGCCGTTCATACTTACCCGAACTACCTTCTTTCTTTATCAGGTTTGCTATCACATCAGCCAAACCATTCTTCGATCTATTTATGAGTGGCTTTGAAGCTAGACCATTTATTTCACACCTCGGCAAGGTATTGAAATATTTGATCATTGGCTTTAAGTATTGAACACCGTCAGATCGTTTGATTGCAAATATTTTTGATTCACCATCATAGAACCAACTTATGATCCTTCCTACACACTGCTCTTTATTCACATATTTCTCTTTTTGAGCAGGTTGTGCTGGAGACTTGGGTAGCACCTTCATCCAACTGTTTACAACTTATCTCCACTGTTCTCGTGTCATCCCTGTATCTCTGTACATCACAGGTTCTTCATTAATCTTCGAAGACTCAGTGTGAGTAGTTTCAGTTTCAGCATCTTTATTGGATTGACTTGACTCATCATCAGTATCCATCTATGAATCAGCTGTATCATCAGGCAGTGTGACGTCTTCAACAAAGTCCATAGAATCTGTTACTCCTTCATAAGTGAATTCAGGAATAACATCATCCTGGATGAAGTTATACGGCACCTTAAGACCATCACAGCCTTCATAGGTGACACTATCTTTATCTTTCTCTATTTCAATCTCTACTATTTCTCCTTCTTTTATCTCATTATCCGACATATCATCTTCCATGTCATTGAATAAATCATCAATGTCATCAAGACATGCAATCTTTTCAGCTTCCTCTTCTTCTGAATCTTGAAAGAACTCCAATAATAAAATTTCTTCTTCATTAGTACCAGAAGTATCTTTGTCATTGTTTCCTTCAAGTGATTGTGATGTTGACTCCCCCTGAACTCTAGATATAGGATTAGCGTCAGTGTATTGACGATCACCCTCAATATTTCCAGCAGGATCATTGTCTTCATCATCATGTCTTTGAATTGACTCCATGTGACAAGTATCAGGTATCCTCAACTCCCCCTGAGCGTCAAGACGCTAAAAGAGTTTGGAAACTAATGCTTGCATATCAGCAATCTGTTGAGCTTAAGTCTGAATCACCAGCTGTCATTGTGAATCAGTAGACACAAGAGTGTTTACCTATGTTTGTAGAGAAAGCACTTGAGATTCAAGGAAAGTAATCCTGTTAGAATCAGAAGGCTTTGACAGACCAGCTGTTGATTGTGGAATAGAAGGACTTGAAGTAGTAGGAATGACTGGAGGAACAGGAGTTTGAACTAGAGATGGATCCTTAGATCTTGGAGGAGTAATTATCAAGGAAGGAACAAAATTAGCATCCTCGACTCCTTGAGAAGATTTTGCAGCAACAATCGACGCAGACATTAACTTTTGACGTGTAGGATCTCGAGTAAAGTCACTATCAGTGTCAGAACTCTCATCGACCAAAGATCTTTTACCAATTACTGATCCGGAAGGAGGATCCCGAACAGACTTTCGTCGTGGTCGTCTGGCTTGAGATTAAATGCGTTTTCCAGCATTAGCCAGTGGAATAGTAGCCAACCGTTCATAATGTCCTGAGGAAAAATCCCTAGAATCATCAGAATCAGTATTGTCATCATCAGATGATATCGTATCACTTGAGCTGGAACTAGAATCAGCTTCTATCACCACATTCCCTTCTGTTTCATGAATGGGCGAGTTCACGGCATCATCAACGAAATCATCCATATTCATTCCTAGATCGTGATCAAGGTCATGAACGACCTCTTCTTGAACTGGTTCCTGAATAGGTATATCAACAGCAGGTTGTGGAATAGGAACTTGTTAAGGAATAGGAACTTGAAGGTCCCTAATTCAGTGTGTAACGGATCTCTAGACTCGCGGTACGACACGGTGATAACGTGCGGAATCCATGATCAACGTGCTCGTGTAACTCAATCAACAACAACGGTGTAAATAAACTCTTTGTATTCCACCACAATATCAGGTTACAAGATTTTGTCTCTAATCAAGTCTACTCTGATATCGTCTCCTCTCTGTTGTTTTCCACAGACTCTGTTACCTCTATATATAAGCAACTGTTCTGCACCAGGCGAACTTATTAAGTTCGCCTCTAACAGACTAAGCGAACTTAATAAGTTCGCCTCTGATAGACTTAAGCGAACTTATTAAGTTCGCCTTTGATAGACCAGGCGAACTTATTAAGTTCGCCTCTGATAGGCTAGGCGAACTTGTTAAGTTCGCCTCTAGCAGAACTTACAAAGATATTTATCAACAGTTACAAAACATGTCCTAACAGACTCCCCTTTAACTGTTGATAACAATTCTATCAAATACAAGTCAAAGACTCTAAGACTAAGACATAATATCTTCAAGCTCGTTGTCACCAGAATATGCTCCAACAGACTCCCCCTTGACAACAACTTTAGAAGATTGTCATCTGTCTTCATATATCATCAAACACACTATAGTCTTCGTCTTGTTCATCTGCACATTCTCTTTCTATCTAGAAGAAAACTTGGTAGAAGGACCCGTTGTCAACTTCTGTCTGCAATATTCAGTTTATGCAAAGGAGAACAACCAAGAATAACCAACAATTAAGATTTCCATGGAAGTTGGAAAAATAAAATCTTTTTGGTTTTTCAAACATAAGAAAGACAAAATCTTTTTGGTTTTTCTCTGTACAAACTGAAATGTAAAATACAAAATCACATCTTTTTGGTCGAACATCACGAGTAAGAAGATCATATCAGTATATATGAGATATGAATCACACATCTTGGATATAAAATCCATATAATATCAAATGGTATCCTATGTCATTCTTTCAAGCCTTGACCAATCAAACCAATATCTTTGAAGATTATCACACTCTATCTTTTAAAGACTTTCATATTGCATGCTATGATACGAGATAAACATTCAAAGAAAATAGGATCAGGCTATGACACACAAATTCAAATTGTCAATATTATAAGATTTGAAACTAAAACATCTCATTCCCACTTTCTTGTGAGTTAAGGTACTATTTAAGTATGAAATACAACGTGTACCCCACTAGTATGCCAACAGAAAGTAAATGCACTATCTTCAAGACATATGAGATTTTACTAAAGATTATCCGAATTTCTAGAATGAGGAGACATCACTTAGCACAAGAATAGCAGAATCCAAATTGGATTGTATATGAATCAATGAGATTCAGAATCGAATGATTCAATGTTTTGGCTTATATATGTGGAATCATAAGATTCAGGTACGTAGATCCAACTGTTATCTAGATTATGAATTCAATGGAATCAGTAAAGATGATTTATCAATATGATCCAAGGGCTAGTATATGTTTGACAAATGTTGTCAAGTACATATCTTGATTATACTTCAAATTGCATGCTTTTCGGGACATGGGCACTGAAACAAATCGAATGAATAGTGCTAAGGACATAACCCGAAACTGATCTCATAGGAAAATCTTTATTAAAAGCTAATATTCTTTATCTGATAGTGATCTTTTAACGCACACACCCAGGCATAACATTGGTTCAAATCACAGTTGTAACATATACAATTATGTTTTCACATTACTAATGGTTCAGTGACGCTTTTAGTCTACTGACAATTCAAATTATATGCATACACAACACTATCATTTCCTATTTGTGTAGTATCTGAAGTTTAGATCAAAACATATAGTTCAGATATATTAACATAAAGCACCAACCAGTCAAACTAAGGTCATGTGTGAAAGAACATCTACTGATGTACTATCATTTCTTTTTTAACTTCAAGTAATGTCGATTTTATCTTTTTCAATTTGTTTGGCTTTTTCAAATTCTTTTTCAAAGAAAAATAAAACAAATGAAAATAAAACCTTCCATGAAAAACATTTTAAGAAAAACATTTTACTTGGTTACTCAGGATTAAGCAAGTCAATCAATTAAAAACTCAAACCAATGTAATGTAATTGACTGTCATTGCCTCTGTCACCAACACAGTTCTGTACTCCCCCTGTCCTGTAGACTCCCCCTCAACTAGTCAAATGGTTGCATCAACGACTTTATGCTCACCATCGTCATCCTAAGTTTCAGGTTATCCTTTGGACTTTGTAAAACTGTTTCCAAAACATTTTGTGTGACATATTCTCCCCCCTTGAGCATCAAGTCGTTGAATCAAATAGATTCTCAGGTATCAACAACTCTTTACTCTTGCGGATGTCATTCCCTGTCATGTGCTAAGAAGAACCACTATCAACAACCAAAATGGTATTAATAGTCCCTCTTGGTAAATCCTGCACATCTAACAAGAAACATTAATTTGAAATTGGGACCCAAGCCATGGTAGTCAAGGGTCGTCCTTCTGTATCAAAATAATAAACCTCACTCCATTCATAATCGAATCTCTCATCGATTTTCGGAGATTGTTCTGACGAGTCAGAAACAGAAACTTTAGATTTCCAAACATACTTCTTTTCATTAAGTTCTTTTTCCTTAAAATGTGAAGTGTTTGAACATTTTCTTGCATTTGAAAATTGATTTGATTGTGAAAACTCTTGTTGTTCTAAAAGTTTTCTCAATCTTCTGTTTCTCCTCCGTCTTTGAGGTCTAGAAAGCCTAACCTCAGATTTTGAATTACCCTTTGGTGTATCATGAGGTTTAACCACATTTCGGTTAACATAAGGCTTACCATGAGTTCTTACCTTTGCTGGAGTAACATGTCGGTTACCTTTGTCTTTGTGAGTACAATCGATCCGAATGTGACCCACAAGACCACAGTAAAAGCAAGATCTCGTGTCACGATATTCTCTCAAATAAGGAATCTTCACACGATAAGATGCACTTGAAGAAGATTCTCCTACATGAACTTTTTTTTGCTTTATTTTCTCTGGAACTCCAGATTTTGCAATAGGTTTTGATTCAGGCTTCATCTTCTCAGGAAATACACGCTTCTTCCCTTTATTTTTGTAAGGACAGGTCACCACAATGTGTCCCATCTCATTACAATGAAAACATGTACGCCTGTCTGTATAATCTCTGACATATGGAACTCTCCTTGAATTTGAAGAATTCCAAATGTTGAATTTCCAGATGAATTAGAATCAACCTTTGAGTCTTCTTTCTTAACAGCTTTCGGTATCCCCTCTACTTTAGCTTCATCAAAATATTCATCATCACTCTCATCAGAATACACCATATCTTCACCTGTGACTGGATTCACCTTCAACACAGTCTTAGGATCTAAATCCTCATCGTTTATAATCTCAGGTGTAACGGAATAATTTCCATTGAATGGTGGAGGAACATAGCCAATACCACTAGTTTCCTTCCCCTCTTCAGTATTATCATGATAATATCCTAATAAGAATGATGAATTTCCAAAGCTTTCTAACTTTCTATGCAATCTGATTACCTCTGCTTTAGATTCAGCTAGTTCCTTATCTTTCTCAGCAAGATCAGTATTTCTTTTCTCAATTTCTGCAAAGGACATATCCAGGTGATATTCCTACTCTTTGATCTTCAAAGTCAGAGAACTTATATCTCTCTTCAGTGATTCTATCCTCTCAATACACACATTCTCATTATCCTTTAATTTCTGGTTTACCGTGTGCATCGATTTCATATCACAAATGAGGTTTACGTTGTCATCCATAACCCTCATCATTTTATCCTTAACTGAAACACAGTTAGAACAAAACGTTTCAGAGTTAGAAAGTACCTCAGCTTTTTCTTCTAAAGAAGATGCACCAGGAGCCATGAAAACGTCATCATCAGCTTCACTCTTTTGTTCAACAATGACAGGCTCTGCATCAATTTCTAATTCACTCAGATCATCTTCAACTGTCTGAAAACTTTCTTCACTCATCACATCAGTCTCAGTAGATTGAGTACTTTCACCAGAACGAATACTCTCACTATCAGTTAAATCTGCAGAAGAATCACTTTGAGAATCACACTTCTTCTCTAATACTTCATTGATCAAGACCATGAACGCTTGAGAAGTTGCTTCACACTTTTTCTTCAATACTTCCCATAGATCTCTTGAAGTATGACACATCCCGAGACTATGAATGATTTCTTTAGGTAAAGACAGCGTTAAAGTTTCACGTGTCTTCATCTCTCGATCAAACTTCTGCTTTTCTACTTTAGTAAGAGTTGTCACTGGTTTAGGAACATCATAATATCTCATATAGTCATAAGTAGGATGCACATATCCTTCAAATATGGATGTCCAAAAGTTTTCATCAGTTTCTGATATGAACTGTTCGAACCGGACTTTCCAGCAACGAAAATCTGATATGCACAAAAGTCTCGGTGGCATAGTTCCAATCTCATTATCATCACATGAAATTGACATTTTGAAATTTTTGCGAAAATATCCGGAAAAAATTTCCCGCCAAAATACTCTTTTTAAAAAAAAATTCGAAAATTCAAAATTTCAAAAATGATCCGAAACAAGCATATAAACTTTCCCTAAAAAATTTGGATAAGATGAATTTTCCCGCCAAAATACTCTTGTCCAAATTTCAAAAATGATCTGAAATTTTATTTTTTTATTTTTTATTTTTATTTTTTTTATCTCAAGCGAACTTAAGTTGACCCGAGCGAACTTGACCCCAAGCGAACTTGTTAAGTTCACCTGATTAAGTTTGCCTACTCTGCACCAAGCGAAGTTATTAAGTTCGCCTAATATTCACCAAGCGAACTTATTAAGTTCGCCTCCCTAAGTTCGCCTGCACAACAAACAGCATGTTCGCCTAAAACAGCTGAAACAAACTCAGAAACCCAAACACGAACAAACTCGGCTGAAAATCATGATTTCGGATCAAAATGAAGGAATTAAGCAATTCTGAACCGTATGATTGTGTAGAAACTGATTAGGAACAATCCTATCGGATCAATTTCTTCAAAGCAATCCAAAATCAATCCAAATTGATCAAAAATCTTCCATTTTTATCAAGAACACGAAAAAGATCAAAAATCTTTCAAATTCTCTGAATTTTGATGTTGATTGGACACGAAAACACCACGAATCTTCTGCTAATCAAGAGCAATAGCTCTGATACCACTTGTAGGTCCAGGTAATTCAACTACTGATCGAACTCGTAATATGACGTTGCTATAACACGAAGTGCGGAATCCTTCATGTTAACATTTGTATACTAACCGACAATTGAAACAACACGCGTAAATAAACTTCTCAATTATATTCCAATTCACAATGGTTTACAGACTTAATCAGACAATTCTATATCTCGGTTCTCTCTGATCAGTCCTTCTGTCTAATGACTCTGTAAACCTATATATAGAAAACTAACCTGCTGTAAGCGAACTTATTAAGTTCGCCTCTAACAGACTAAGCGAACTTCACAAGTTCGCCTCAGTTAGACCTAAGCGAACTTATTAAGTTCGCCTATGATAGACCAGGCGAACTAAACAATTTCGCCTCTAGGTTCACTTGTAAAAACACTTAGTAACTTTAGACATTAACATAACAAAAACAAAAAGACATAAAATCTAACTGTTACAAGCTTTTGTCATTACAAATCTATGTCCTAACAATTTCGGATCATGATACACGATTCACCTCTCATTTGTGGCAATCGTTACATAAAGATTTAGGCACGCGTCTAGATATGAGCACATCATACCACCCTCAAGCTGATGGCCAAACATAACGTACTTTTCAAACTCTGGAGGACATGCTACGAGCTTGTGTGATTGATTTCGGCAACACCTGGGAGTCTCACCTACCGTTGGTGGAGTTCTTCTACAACAACAGTTATCACACTAGCATCAAGGCAGCTCCATTTGAAGCACTATATGGATGGAAATGTCGTTCTACTATTTGTTGGGCTGAAGTTGGGGATAGTCAACTTATAGGTCCTGAACTCATACTTGAAACTTCTGAGAAAATCGTTCAAGTTAGAAACCGTATGGCAGCAGCTCGTGATCGTCAAAAGAGTTATGCCGATAAGCGTCGTAAACCGTTAGAATTTCAAGTAGGGGATATGGTCTTATTAAAAGTCTCACCTTGGAAGGATGTCATTCATTTTGGGAAACGAGGCAAATTGAATCCTCGTTATGTTGGACCATTCAAGATAATGAAGAGGATTGGCCTAGTAGCGTATTAACTGGACCTACCTGAAGGACTTAGTGGTGTACACGATGTATTCCATGTCTCGAACTTGAAGAAATGTCTATCAGACGAAACACTCACGGTTCCTCTTGAGGAGCTGCACATTGATGAACAACTGCAGTTTGTTGAAGAACTGGTAGAAATCATGGATAGGGAAATCAAAACGCTGAAACGTAGTAAGATCCCAATTGTCAGAGTTCGTTGGAACTCGAAACGCGGACCGGAATTCACGTGGGAACGCGAGGATCAGATGATGTGCAAGTATCCTCATCTGTTCAAGCAACCCTCGTCAAACTCTTAAGGTACTATTCTAATTTTCGGGACAAAAATTCTTTCAACTAGGGGATGATGTGACAATCCAACTTTTCAAGATAATCTCGTTAGTAATTCCGTTAAGTTTTCTGTTAAATCCTACCTGGTTAACTTAATCCTAAACTTCAGGGACTAGTTCTACCAATCTCTAAACTCAAACACACATGAAATCACAAGGACTAACCCTGCCAATATCAAAAACTTGATTTGTTGACTTGCGAAAGTCAAAATTGACTTGTTGAAACCGTAACATCTATGGATCACAAAATTCGCGACCGTTGTTCATGATTATGGCATTAACGACCACCATTAAGTCATTTAAACCCGACATTGATTAGGATTAAACTCTAATTCTATGTAATTAAGTCCTAACCGTCGACATTGTGGGTAAACACCATCAAATTCTGTTAGGACATGTTTTGTAACTGTTGATAAAATTATGTGTAAGTTCTGCTAGAGGCGAACTTAACAAGTTCGCCTAGCCTATCAGAGACGAACTTATTAAGTTCGCCTAGTATATCAGAGGCGAACTTATTAAGTTCGCTTAGCCTATTAGAGGCGAACTTAATAAGTTCGCCTAAGCATCTTTTAGGCGAACTTATTAAGTTCGCCTGGTACATAACAGTAGTTTATAAATATAGAACAAAGTCTGTTAGAATTAAGATTTACAAGACAGATTAGAGACGAGAGAAATTATGTGAATCTTGTAATCTGATATCTTGGTGGAAATACAAAGAGTTTATTTACACCGTTGTTGTTGATTGAGTTACACGAGCACGTTGATCATGGATTCCGCACGTTATCACCGTGTCGTACCACGAGTCTAGAGATCCGTCACGCACCGAATTAGGGACCTACAAGTGGTATCAGAGCCATTGCTCTTGATTAGCAGATGATTCGTGGTGTTTTCGTGTCCAATCAACATCAAATTCGCTATTTTTGAGTTTTTCATTTCAATGGAGTTTTCAAGACTGTTTTGATTCTTATTTGGTGATTTTGAAGACGAAATTGACGAAATTGATCCGATAAGAAGTTTCTATTTGACAAATTACATAATCCTACGGTCCAATTTTGTTTAATTCCTTCAAAATAGTGAATTATGAAGATTTTTGGTCATTTCTGGTTCGCGGGCTCTGTTTGAATGGTTCTTGATTTTGAATCTGCTGAAGCAAGCGAACTTAACATTCTGTTGCAGGCGAACTTAGTAGGCGAACTTAATAAGTTCGCTTCACTCAGTATTAGGCGAACTTAGCTAGTGTTCTTAAAAAAAAAAAAAATAAATAAAATAAAATAAAAATAAAAATTTCAGCTGTTTTAGGCGAACTTGCTGTTTGTTGTGCAGGCGAACTTTGGGAGGCGAACTTAATAAGTTCGCTTGGTGAATATTAGGCGAACTTAATAAGTTCGCTTGGTGCAGAGAAGGCGAACTTAATCAGGTGAACTTAACAAGTTCGTTTGGGGTCAAGTTCGCTTGAATTAAAAATAAAATAAAATAAAATAAAAAATAAAATTTCAGATCATTTTTGAAATTTGGACAAGAGTATTTTGGCGGGAAAATTCATCTTGTCCAAATTTTTTAGGAAAAGTTTATATGCTTGTTTCGGATCATTTTTGAAATTTTGAATTTTTGAATTTTTTTTTAAAAAGAGTATTTTGGAAGGAAATTTTTTCCGGATATTTTCGCAAAAATTTCAAAATGTCAATTTCATGTGATGATTATGAGATTGGAACTGTGCCACCGAGACTTTTGTGCATATCAAATTTTCGTACCTGGAAAGTCCGGTTCGAACAGTTCGTATCAGTCAATGATGAAAACTTTTGGACATCCATATTTGAAGTATATGTGCATCCTACTTATGACTATATGAGATATTATGATGTTCCTAAACCAGTGACAGCTTTTAGTAAACTAGAAAAGTAGAAGTTTGATCGAGAAATGAAAACGTGTGAGACTTTAAAGATGTCTTTACCAAAAGAAATCATTCATAGTCACGGGAAGTGTCCAACTTCAAGAGATCTATGGGAAGCTTTGAAGAAAAAGGGTGAAGCTACTACTCAAGCGTTTGTGGTCTTGATCAACAAAGTATTGGAGAAGCAGGGTGATTCTCAAAGTGATTCTTCTGTAGATTTAACTGATAGTGAGAGTATTCGTTCTGGTGAAAGTACTCAGTGTACCGAGACTGATGTGATGAGTGAAGAAAGTTTTCAGACAGTTGAAGATGATCTGAGTGACTTAGAAACTGATGCAGAGCCTGTCATTGTTGATCAAAAGGTGAAGCTAATGATGACGTTTTCATGGCTCCTGGTGCATCTTCTTCAAAAGTAAAACCTGAGGTATTTTCTAACTCTGAGACGTTTTGTTCTAACTGTATTTCAGTTAAGGATAAAATGATGAAACGTAAACCCCATTTGTGATATGAAATCGATGCACACGGTAAATCAGAAATTAAAAGATAATGAGAATGTGTGTATTGAGATAATAGAATCACTGAAGAGGGATATAAGTTCTCTGACTTTGAAGATCAAAGAGCAGGCATATCACCTGGATATGTCCTTTGCAGAAATTGAGAAAAGAAATGATGATCTTGTTGAGAAAGATAAAGAACTAGCTGAATCTAAAGCAGAGGTGATCAAATTACATAGAAAGTTAGAAAGCTTTGCAAATTCATCATTCTTATTAGAACATTATCATAATAATACTAACGAGGGGAAGGGAACTAGTGGTATTGGCTATGTTCCTCCACCATTCAATGGCAATTATTCTGTTGCACCTGAGATTATAAATGATGAGGATTTAGATCCTAAGACTGTGTTGAAGGTGAATCCAGTCACAGGTGAAGATATGGTGTATTCTGATGAGAGTGATGATGAATATTTTGATGAAGCTAAGGTAGAGGGGATACCGAAAGAGATTAAGAAAAAGACTCAAAGGTTGATTCTAATTCATCTGGAAATTATACATTTGGAAGTTCTTCAAATTCAAGGAGAGTTCCATATGTCAGAGATTATAAAGACATGCGTATATGTTTTCATTGTAATGAGATAGGACACATTTTGGTGACATGTCCTTACAAAAATAAAGGGAAGAAGCATGTATTTCCTGAGAAGATGAAACCTGAATCAAAACCTGTTGCAAAATCTGGAGTTCCAGAGAAAATAAAGCAAAAAGAAGTTCATGTAGGAGAATCTTCTTCAAGTGCATCTTATCGTGTGAAGATTCCTTATATGAGAGATTATCGTGAGACGAGATCTTGCTTTTACTGTGGTCTTGTGGGTCACATACGAATGGATTGTCCTCACAAAGACAAAGGTAACCGACATGTTACTCTAGAAAAGGTAAGAACTCATGGTAAGCCTTATGTTAACCCAAATGTGGTTAAACCTCGTGATATACCAAAGGGTATTTCAAAATCTGAGGTTAGGCTTTCTAGACCTCAAAGACGTAGGCGAAACAGAAGATTGAGAAAACTTTTAGAACAACAAGATTTTTCCCAATCAAATCAATTTTCAAATGAAAGAAAATGTTCAAACACTTCACATTTTAAGCAAAAAGAACTTAATGAACAGAAGTATGTTTGGAAATTTAAAGTTTCTGTTTCTGACTCGTCGGATCAATCTCCAAAAATTGATGAGAGATTCGATTGTGAATGGAGTGAGGTTTATTATTTTGATACAGATGGACGACCCATGACTACCATGGCTTGGGTCCCAATTTCAAATTAATGTTTCTTGTTAGTTGTGCAGGATTTACCAAGAGGGACTATTAATACCATTTTGGTTGTTGATAGTGGTTCTTCTTAGCACATGACAGGGAATGACATCTGCAAGAGTAAAGAGTTGTTGATAGCTGAGAATCTATTTAATTCAACGACTTAATGCTCAAGGGGGAGAATATGTCACACACAATGTTTTGGAAAGAGTTTTACAAAGTCCAAATGATAACCTAAAACTTAGGATGACAATGGTGAGCATAAAGTCATTGATGCAACCATTTGAGTAGTTGAGGGGGAGTCTATAGGACAGGGGGAGTATAGAACTGTGTTGGTGACAGAGGCAATGACATTCAATTACATTACATCGGTTTGAGTTTTTAAATTGATTGACTTGCTTAATCCTATGTAAAGTAAAATGTTTTTCATAAAATGTTTTCGTGGAAGATTTTATTTTCGTTTGTTTTACTTTCTTTGAAAAAGATTTTGAAAAAGCCAAACAAATTGAAAAAGATAAAATCAACATTACTTGAAGTTAAAGAAGAGATGATAGTACATCAATAGATGTTCTTTCACACATGCCTTAGATTGACTGGTTGGTGCTTTATGTTAATATATCTGAATTACATGTTTTGATCTAAACTTCAGAGACTGCACAAATAGGAAATGATAGTGTTGTGTATGCATATAATTTGAATTGTCAGTAGACTAAAAGCGTCACTGAACCATTAGTAGTGTGAAAACATAATTTCATATGTTACAACTGTGATTTAAACCCATTTTATGCCTGGGTGTGTGCGTTAAAAGATCACTATCAGATACAGAATATTTGCTTTTAATAAAGATTTTCCTATGAGATCAGTTTCGGGTTATGTCCTTAGCACTATTCATTCGATTTGCTTCAGTGCCCATGTCCCGAAAAGCATGCAATTTGAAGTATAATCAAGATATGTACTTGACAACATCTGTCAAACATATACTAGCCCTTGGATCATATTGATAAATCATCTTTACTGATTCCATTGAATTCATAATCCAGATAACAGTTGGATCCACGTACCTGAATCTTATGATTCCACATATATAAGCCAAAACATTGAATCATTTGATTCTGAATCTCATTGATTCTTATACAATCCAATTTGGATTTTGATATTCATGTGCTAAGTGATGTCTCCTCATTCTGGAAATTCGGATAATCTTTAGTAAAATCTCATATGTCTTGAAGATAGTGCATTTACTTTCTATTGGCATACTAGTGGGATACACGTTGTATTTCATACTTAAATGGTACCTTAACTCACAAGAAAGTGGGAATGAGATGCTTTAGTTTCAAATCTTATAATATTGACAATTTGAATTTGTGTATCATAGCATGATCCTATTTTCTTTGAATGTTTATCGCGTATCATAACATGCAATATGAAAGTCTTGAAAAGATAGAGTGTGATAATTTTGAAAGATATTAGTTTGATTGGTCAAGGCTTGAAAGAATGACATAGGATACCATTTGATATTATATGGATTTTATATCCATGATGTGTGATTGATATCTCATATATACTGATATGATCTTCTTACTCGTAATGTTCGACCAAAAAGATGTGATTTTGTATTTTACATTTCAGTTTATATAGAGAAAAAACCAAAAAGATTTTGTCTTTCTTATGTTTGAAAAACCAAAAAGATTTTATTTTTCCAGTTCCATGGAAATCTTAATTGTTGGTTATTCTTGGTTGTTCTCCTTTACAAAAACTGAATATTGCAGACAGAAGTTGACAAGGGGTCCTTCTCCCAAGTTTTCTTCTAGATATAAAAAGAGTGTGCAGATGAACAAGACGAAGACTACAACTTGTTTGATGATATATGAAGACGGATGATAATCTTCTAAAGCTGTTGTCAAGGGGGAGACTGTTGGAGCATATTCTTGTGACAACGAGCTTGAAGATATTATGTCTTAGTCTTAGAGTCTTTGACTTGTAATTGATAGAATTGTTAGCAACAGTTAAAGGGGAGTCTGTTAGGACATGTTTTGTAACTGTTGATAAAATTCTGTGTAAGTTCTGCTAGAGGCGAACTTAACAAGTTCGCCTAGCCTATCAGAGGCGAACTTATTAAGTTCGCCTAGTATATCAGAGGCGAACTTATTAAGTTCGCTTAGCCTATTAGAGGCGAACTTAATAAGTTCGCCTAAGCATCTTTTAGGCGAACTTATTAAGTTCGCCTGGTACAGAACAGTAGTTTATAAATACAGAACAGAGTCTGTTAGAATTAAGATTTACAAGACAGATTAGAGACGAGAGAAATTCTGTGAATCTTGTAATCTGATATCTTGGTGGAAATACAAAGAGTTTATTTACACCGTTGTTGTTGATTGAGTTACACGAGCACGTTGATCATGGATTCCGCACGTTATCACCGTGTCGTACCACGAGTCTAGAGATCCGTCACACACCGAATTAGGAACATACAAATTCATAAACCAATTCAAAAATTGATCATTTTCACATGATAAACGAGACTCACTGAAGCTTCTGAACGCATTGAGTTGGTCGGAGTCACAGCCGTAATCGACCGGAGATCAACCCCATTGCCGTCGGCACTCGTTTTAGTCAGACGCTATCAATCCATAATCTATTCTGGTAGCTGGTTACAGTCTTAGTTCCGTCTCAATTCATAGATCAAAAGCCCTATCATTGTCAGGGCTTGCATTATTGAATTCTACGTGAACCAGTTCTAGGGTTCATGTGCTTTCAGATTTAATCGAACCATATCAATTCGATAACGAATACTGAAATTGATCACGTCCATAGACTCGTCTCGACGTCTAGATCAAAAGCCCTATGCTTTTAGAGGCTTGCATTATCGGATTGAATATGATCAAAATTCTAGGGTTCATACAAAAACCATTCTAATCGAACCCTATTCCGGACTGTTCCTAAATCAAATTAATTACCATGGATAGTTTCGCAAAACTACATTCTTTGAAAGCCCTTTATTAATTTAACATGATAACATCGAATTCAACTCAAACCAGAACCTAGGGTTTGTTCGTAATTCGATTTGGGGGTTTCAATCTTAAACGTTATATCAATCAAATTAAATCATATCATTGGATTCGCAATGTCTTGTTTAGTAATAGCCCTATAAATCTAACAACTTTCAACATCAAAATTGATCAAATCAATCCCTTGTTTCGTTCTAGGTTTTCGGCTTCTGTTTCAGTAATTAAACGACCATTAACTTGTTAGTTTTGTAATTAAACAAACCCACAAACTCGAAATGCCCCGACAAACAAAACCCCTAACCTGTTTGGATCGATCGAAGTCCAAATTGAAAGATCTGGGGTGGAGTTGGTTTAGCTTGGCGTGGGAGGGAAGAACCCATATTAGTTTGTGATTAAAACCCATTTGATCCGGGTTCTATTGTGATTCCCTAGCGGGCTGGAGTGGTTAAGTCTGTGTGTTGGTGTAGGTGAGACCCGGGTTCGAACCTCACTAGCACCATATATTTTTCTAGCCACTTTTGAGACTATATTTTTATATAAAATCTGCTCTAATATTATTATATTAATATATTAAAGTGTTTTATACCCGAAAAACAACCGTAGACTCGGTTTTGATTTTATAACCCATTTTTATATTAATTATCCACTTTTAAAATAATATATTTATATTATTTTCAACTCCAACTTCGTATAAAACAATATGTTTATATTATTTTCAATCCATGACTAATCCTATTAAATAATATATATATATTTATATTATTTCGTATCGTTTTATAGCTCGTGTGACGTTTTAAAATATTTAATAATATAATTGTTATATTATTTACTCGCGTTATTTACCCTGATTAAAATAATATATGTTTATTATCGTTTTATATTATTTATCCTACGAACCTAAAAATAATATATTTAATTATATTATTTTCCTAACTTGTGTAAACGTCTTTGACGTACAAATTTATTTATTTATATATTATTCATGTTTAACGTTCGACACGTAACGCTTTGATCTTAATTATTATATTAAGAAATATATATTTCCGTAGACACGTTCGTCTACTCTTAAATCCCTAGAATGCGTTAAGACGTTCGATCTTCCGTGTCGTCATCACAAAACCCCATATGTCCCTAATTTATTAGTTTATAATTTTAGGGCATACGTAAGCCGCGCAGGCTAACGCTTGAGATTCCAAATCTTTCATTTTTGTGATACTACCTACTACGCAACGCAGGTGAGTTTTCACTGCCCCTTTTTTACTGTATTAAACTGGGGGAGAAAACTTGTCGTAAATGCTTTTTTTTATTTTTGTAATTCATATATGATATCACTTGTATGACTATGCGTATACCTTATTCTTTAAGTCCTCACATCGGACCGTTAATATGAACATAGCGAGGTAGTTTGAGTAGTACTACTAGGTTTGACAAACCTCACCCGCGTTAGTCGCGCTAACTCAATTGGAGGTCGAACGGGTACAATATTGACCTAAACATGCACCATGATGGTGGGAGGCATATAAACAGTCAGTTGTCGGTTGCGAGCGCATTAGTTAACATTTTTATGGGTTAGCTACCTATTGATTTATATATTGAATGTACATTAATCTGTTAAACACTTCTATAAACTGAAACTTGTGAACTCACCAACCTCGTGTTGACATTTTATTACATGTTTTTCTCAGGTCGCTTAAGATAAGGCATAGGTGCACACAATAGGACATGCATGGAATTTATGTTTTATTAAACTGTTTGGACTATTTTAAATTTGTTTTTGGTTTGGACTTTTGGACTATTCTTTTGGGCGCGTGTGTTTTGCGAATTTACTTTCTTTACGTTTCCGCATTAACTCTGATTGATATGATAATTTTCATTTGAGTCCCATGTAGAGTCGTTCAATGTAACTAATGTCTGAGATCCTGGTTCATCACTTCCCAAACGGTAAAACTCCGTTAGTTGAATTTTTGGGGTGTGACATTAGGTTATTCAGGAGACCACCGACAAGATTTTCAAAATCAAGGATCGTCTGAAGGCCGCCCATGATAGGCAAAAGTGTTACGCGGATAACAGACGAAGACCATTAGAATTCCAAGTTGGGGACCGGGTCATGTTGAAGGTCTTACCTTGGAAGGGAGTTGTAAGGTTTGGCAACCGTGGCAAGCTTAACCCTAGGTACATTGGACCATTTGAAATATTGGCTAGGGTTGGCCCTGTAGCATACAAGCTCAAGTTGCCACAAGAACTAAGCAGTGTACATGATACGTTTCATGTGTCAAATCTCAAAAAAGTGCTTATCAGACGAGACATTAATTATACCGCCTAAGGAGATCCACATAGACGACAAATTGCACTTCATTGAGGAACCCATTGAAGTCACGGATTGGAAGGTTCAGAAAACAAGGTGTAGCCGTGTTAAATTGGTTAAGGTACGTTGAAATTCAAAGCGTGGCCCAGAGTATACGTGGGAACGAGAAGATCAAAAGAAAGCCAAGTACCTGTTCTTGTTCACAAACACTCCAAGTCAAGATGACATCAACTGAATTTCGGGACGAAATTCTCTTTAACATGGGGAGAATGTGACACCCAACATTTTTGGTCAATATCCATATCCATAACCATAATTGCACGTTCATATTTTATATTTACTGGATTATTATTTTGACATAGTATTGTCAAGGAGGCTAGCAAAGGAACACACATATTGTTTTAGTAATTTTAAGAATTACTTGGAAATAAACAATGATAACCCGCAAGGTACGTTCGTTGGTGATTAACAAGATTTTATTTAAATAAAGTCTAGTGACGCTTTATATTATAAAAACTTAAATATTGGTGACTAAAGTCTTAAAAGTTGACGTCTAAGTGTTTATTACATGACGTTAAGTTATTTTTATGTGAAAACGTATATGTTATAGTTAAAGTAATAACTAGGTCGGGTTAACTAGTAGGCTATTAAAACTAATCAAGGTACACAATATATAAGTTTTTAATCATAAAAGGGTCATACACCGGGTATATGATCACGGGATCACCTACCGGGCTTACACTACCTAAATACCATCTAGTAATCATGGTAATAATAACTCGAACTGACAACACCCAACCCCCCCACCTATACCCTTTCTTGGCCGAGAATGACCGAAGTGGGGCCATCCACTTGATTACTCCACTTTTCAAACCATACTTGTGTCATTAGACCCATGAAAGACCCATTCAAGAGTTAAATCCATCATTTCAAGCCATACTTAGCAATGATGTTGTTTAGTGAAGCACTCAATCCAACTCTTTGTCCATCTATATATGTCGATACATATGCACACCTATGCACTGTCCATCTTTCAAAAGTTCAAGAACACAAAAAGTCTAGAGAGTTTGAGCTAGAAATTGGAGATACATGGAATATTTGGAGCTAGGAGTCGGGTTTTGATAGCAAAACGAGCATCTATCATCTTTTACTAGTAATCTTCACATAGCTTTGACTAGCGGTAAGAACCGACATGAACATTTCTGTTCAACTTCATATTCTTGTTGAAAACATGTTGTTCACCAAGAAAAACAAAGGATTTTTGAAGATTAAAAGAGTTTTTATGAAGCTTAACCTTATTAAGTTTAAAAATTAGTTGGTATAAAAATGTATATATGGGTTGAAAATAATAAAACTACATGTATCAATTGTTGTTTTGATCATTTTACTATAAGTTGTTAATCACACGATATTAAGATTTAAAAACAAGAAAAACTAAAATATGTATACCTATATTTATAGGCCTAGATATGAAAACATATATGTAAACATGTTTGATTTGATTAATGATTTGGAAATGATCAAGTAGATGGATACATGTATAAGGATTGTAATCTGTATATATATCTATGTATAGATGTTCTTGTTTGAGCATTTGATGATAGAAGGGAAATATTAACTTGAGAAGTTTGGGTAATACTTGGATAAGTAAAATATATGTAAATATATGTGTATATAAATTGTAACCAAAGTGTATATGTATGTGTGTATCTTTAGTTGATTAACATGGAATCTTTAAATATATGTATGCATGTTTAGAAACCGGACTATATATATATATATATACATGGGTGCATGATCATAAGTTGTAAAACTTGGAAAAACTATAAATAATAAGCATGTAAATATATATATAAATAGAAGTCATACTATATATATGTGTGAATGATTGAAAAAGTATTAACTCGGGATGAGTAATGGAGTAACTAGATAATGGAAATCACTCATATATTTCTAATTTGCTTATAGATGATAACATAGGACATTGTCATGAATGCAAGAAGTCTAATTACATTCGGTTAAAAATGAATAAATGATCACATGTTAATATTTAAACACCCGTTGAAATGTTGGAAATAATTGTATGCATATATTGGTATAAATAAATGCATGTTGAATAAAAACAAGTTAATAAATGTCATTCGAAACAAGTATTTGCATTCGGACGTGTTAACATAGTTTATGTGGACGTAAGAAAATTAACATGCGTTGAACATACTTGAACGATAATTGTGATTTTATATAATTATTGGTAAGAAATAATTATATATTCATACGTGATCATAATATAAATATATTATGAGTTATCGTAAAAATAATATTTATTTTTGGAACACCTAACAAGTCACCAATATGGAAACCTAATATTTTCTTGGAAAATATATAAGCGTCTAGACTAGAATAATAATCACCAACGAGTCCTCATATGAAAACATTGTTTTAATAACACAAAGACGTACTTAACGGGATTCGTTAAGTCGGGTGAACAACTTGTGTTTAAGACTGGTAGTCTTAACATATAGGTATCCTTGTGTAATTAGGATACAGATAGGTTGGGCCTATAGTTATACAAATAGTTGCTAGTATACACTACTGGAGAGGTGAGTTTCACTACTCCCCTTTTTCTAAGTTTTTGAAAGGTTTTGGGGTGGAAACTTACTTGTAACGATTTTTCGTATTGTAGGTCTAGATTTCAATCAGAAATCACTCAACAGATCGATTACACACAAAGGCGGAATCTGTGTGTATGTTGGTGAAGCAGATGGTAGAAACAGAATTGGTGAACATAACAGCTAACCACACATGAATCAACACAAATATGATATGAAAATGTAAGAACAAAGCATTAAACAAATGCAGATTGTATTGATTCTTCAAGAACAATGAAAGAGAAAGTTCAGGGTTACAGCCGCTACTCACACCCTAAACATTCTTAAATTGGGCAATTTATAGTAAGTTGATAGGCTCGAAACTATGCTCACCGAAACTAGTAGTTTCGGTTGAGCATTTACAAAATAATGAACCTCCTATCGAAACTTCATATCTATCGAAACTACTAGTTTCGATTGAACAAACCTCAATCGAAACTAGATAGTTTCGATGGCCCAGACTTAGAAATAAAACAGGAAATTACATAAAATGAAGAGTAAACTTCGTTTTTGGCCCCTATGGTTTGGTCAAAATAACGGTTTTTGTCCATTAGTTTCAATTTGACTTTTTTGGCCCTTGTGGTTACCTAATTGTCTCAGTTAGAACCATGTCACTAATACCGTTTGTTTTTTCTATTAAAAGTAAGGGTATTGTCGTCTTTTTACTGATAAAGGGACCATTTGTAAATTATTAAAATAATATATATATATATACACACACAGACATTCACCACCACCCTCTGCCACTGCCACTGCCACCCCCACCCCACACCACCGGCACCACCCAACCCCATACCTCCGGCACCATCCCCTTCCAACCAAATCTCAATTTGGCATTGAAACCACCATCACCACTAACACCACCGCTAAAAGTCCTGTCCTACCCCCACTTGGAACTGAAACCACCATCACCACTCCCGTGGTGGGGCAAACTTCGGCGACCACCTGCAAAAATCCCTAATTGAAGCCTGTAAAATCTCTAATTGAACCTGCAAAATCCCTAATCACATATGAAATGACAATAGCATATCTTTTGGTGACTTTCAGGAACCGAAACCGGTTAAAAAGGAAGCCCCTAATAGCTTCCTTTCAAATGTTAGAAGTTTGATGGCTACTGGTATACTAGATAGAGTTCCGGCACCCTGCACCACCACCACCACTGCCACACCCACACCATTGACGGAAACGATCACTTCCGGCATCCTACACCACCACCACCACCACCACCGCTGCCACCCCCACACCATCGACAGTAACAAGTTCTGTTTCAAGAAATGACTTTTTAAATGTCTTTGAAACTACTTTATCAAAAACCCACAGGTAACGCATAAGGATGCAAGGCACTCACTTCCGGAGACATTCATCATAAAACCCATAGACTTGTGTGATCTGTGAACAACTTCAACTTCAAATCTCCTGGTAAGCAATTAGTATCACCACCACCGTATATTTATCTCACTACCACCACCAATGCAGCCCTGCAAAATCCCTAAATTCGAAGACCCCATCAATCGAAGCCCTAGAACCACCTTCCACCTTGTACCGCCGTCAATCGAAACCCTAGATTTACAGACACACAGATCTGTCCCTAATCAAACTTGTAAAAACCCTATCATTGATAGAAACCCTAGATATCGTGGTGGTGATGGTGCTGGTGGATGGAGGTATGTTCAGAGGTGATGAAGATGGTGGTAGTGGTGGTGGGAGTCTTCGATTTTATGGTGGTAGATGGCCGGTGGTGTCGATTTTGCGGTGGTGGATTGCAAGGGTGTAGGGTGAGTTTGAGAGACGATGATGATGATGAATGATGAAGGGGAGGGGCTGGTTGGGTTGGGTTTTAATCATCTTGTATATTAAGTTAAGTAATTTACAAAAATAGTCCCTTTAAAATTATACTATTAGTGTTTATTAGTAAAATGACACAAATACCCTTCAATTTAATAGAAAAGACTAACGGTGTTAGTGACATTGTTCTAATTGTGACAATTAGGTAACCACAGGGGCCAAAAAAGTCAAATTGAAACTAATGGAGTAAAACCGTTATTTTGACCAAACCACAAGGGCCAAAAATGAAGTTTACTCTAAAATGAAATTACAAGTAATCAAAACTTAAACTAAACAATGTTCAAAAGAAATACATTGATGACAACAGCTTATACAAAAAATAAGACTCTACAATCTCCCCCTAAGCTGCTTCATCAATGTCTTCAACTTCTCTAAGCAGTTGGTGCTTGACTTGGTTTATGAAAGTGAGGTTTTGCATTGATAGTCACCACCCTTTGATATGCCTTGGCATCAGCTTCGTCATCATCACTAAAGATCTTGATAGGGTTGTTGAATAACACTTCAAGATCCTCAGGTTAAAATTTTAGTAGCTCCATGGGCTCAAAAATGTTGATGTCCTCCATTCCTTCACACTCAATAACTGCACTTCCAATGGTAGGGTTGTAAAACCATTTTCTAAAGTTTTGAAGTTGCACAGGTACAGATCATGGCATTATTATGGATTTGACAGTTTCTGCCGGCTTGTACCTAAGGCTTACCTAGGGCCTTTGAGTTCTAGGATGGATTCTTGTCTTTGAGATAACTCTTCTTGGCTTAGCAGTGGTCATTGATCTGAATTCATTGAAGGTCTGATTTCTCAAGAAGGTCTCAAAGTCTTTTACAATGCCCACATTTCCAGGATTTTGTAAAGGTAGCTTGGCAAGAGCTCTTAAATCATATTTAGGGAAGGAGCTGAAGTCATGAGGAGACTTGAAGTGCTACACTCCTCCTTTGTATCTTCTGACAATAAAAAGTGAGAATTCTTTGTCGTACTTCCACCTGACTGGTAGCCTTTTTAGCTCTTGATACTCAACAAACCACTCATAGTGCTTTGGTGGTTCCCAAGCTTAAATCTCTTTGAACCAAGACCTTTTAGGATCTGAGGCCTGGACAGATGGAGTATCGGATCCTGTGACAGTTGGTGTTGGAGTTGCGGTTGGAGCTTTTCTAGTTATGCCTGTTGGCCCAGCCGTGTTTTCAGGCTCAACAAACGTCACTGTGACGTCTTAGTCTTATAGCTCAAAATCTGTTGGAGTATCAAATTCATTTCCTTCTTCAGTAAAGTGCTTGAGCTTGTCTCCCTGTTCTTCTTCTAAGGTAACAATTTCAGGATAATCTTCAATTGTTCCATAGTCATCAACTTGCTTTAGCAGCTCATCCAGCTCATGATCTGATCCCACTACTTCTTCATCAAGAATAACCACATCAATACTTGATTCTATTCCTTTTCCTCTTTCTCTATTGGCTCTCCTTTCACTAACTGATGGAAGATCATACCCGGTTTCTTCAATCTTGACCTCCACAACATCCTTTGTCTTGGCAACTTGACCAGTGAAGATTGTCAGTGTAGACTAAGTATTTGAAACAAAGGCAGGGGAAGAGGGTCCACCAGCAGAAGTGGTCTCCCCCTGAGCTACTGAAGGGGTTTCTTGTTGAGAAGATTTATTCATTGAAGCCTTGATTTGTTTAACAGTATCAGATAAGGCTTTAAACTCTTGTTGTTGCTGAGAGATTATCTTCTGTTGGGTTTCCAGTTGGGTTTGCTGAACATCAAGTTGGGTATGTAAGCCACCAACTTCTAGTTTAAGATATTTCACTTCTTCATTGCTCTCTCTTAGTTCACCCTTTAGTTTCTCAATCACTTCATCTTGCTTAATTACTGTTTTATGTAACCTTTTTACCTCCAGGCTTAGTGTTTTAACTCTTGAGACAAATGGTGATGGACCAGGGACAGGGGATGCAGGTGGTGTAGGAACAAGTGTATGTAGTGGAGATGGTTGTGGTGAAGGTGGTGGAATATGAGTAGGTGAGTGAGTGGGGGTTAAGTGTTTAGGAGTGTCAAATAGTGATTCTTAAGAAGAGGTCAAAGACTCCAGCCCGGTCTTGATTTTCTTTGCAAGGGGTTCTTCTAATTCGTAGTCGGACTCGGAATTAGTTGGTCTTTTGGAGGAAGATGCAGGATGCACAGTTTGCTCATCGTCTTCTGACTCATAGTCCGACTGATCTTATTTAGTACCGTAGATGCCTTCGTCCAATGTTTCACTTGACACGGCTTCATCACGTACTTCTGCTTCTACGTATTTAGCAGGTTGCTCTTCAATTACAGGCTCAAGATTCTCTAACAGTTGATCCATGAAAGGAGCCTCCAAGATAGGTTGTTCAATATCTTGCTCTATTTGTTGGTCAGCTTCAATATCTGGCACTTGGTTCCCTTGACCTTGTTCTACCTCTTCTTCTTCAGATGATGATTCAACTAGTAGTTGTGGATCTATGTCAGGAACATCCTCTTCTTCTTCACCCAATATATGACCAAACAGAGGAATATCAACACTCACTCTATTGGTTCTTTTGCTTGAACTCTTCATGTAGCTTAGGGTCTTGGCAGTCATGTGATCAAGGACAAATATATGGCCATCTTGTTGCAAGTTAGGATGGACATGATTGATAATAATCTGAAGAAACCTAGGATAGACAGAAAACTTTTCCTTCACTCCTCCAGTCAAGTTTTCTTTTAACTGCCCAAACACTAGCCTAGAGAAGTTGTAATCCCTCCCTTCAATCAATCCTAAGACTGCAGATGCCACCATGACATTGGCTGAATCAAATCCACCTTTTCTGATAGACATGCAATGAATAAAGACATGTACAATGTATCTCCATAGAGGTGGAAGGGCATTCTTGATAATTTGTCCGCTCTTGAATTCATCTAGATGCTTCGACCTTCTGAAACATTCTTTAACATAAAAACTTGGAAATTCCACCAGTGCTTCATGATTATTATTAAAATGCAGCACCTCTCTGATAGTTGCCTCAGATAGTAGAACCTCTTTATTATAAATTGTAGCCCTGATATGCTCCACATTGTCTATAACTGTTTTGTTGCAGTACTCCAGAATTGCCTTATAGTGGTTTCAAACACTGGCAGGTTGTGGCTTATAGCAAAGCTGATGTTGGAGTTGGCTAAGAAATCGAGTACAGGTATGAAGTCTGCATTTTTGGGATCAGTAGTATTCAACACAGCACACACATTGTGCCTTTTGACAAATATGTTGGTATATTTTGGGTAACTGTTGTTAAAATTCCCTGTTGTAATTAAGCGAACTTATCAAGTACGCATAGCTTCTTAGAGGGGCGAACTTATATTAAGGGGCGAACTTGTTAAGTTCGCTTGTGGTGCTTGTGGTGCTTGTGGTCTTTGTGGTTTCCCTATAAATAGGTGTTTACATGTCTTAGTTAGTAGTGATCAGAACAGTAGTCAGTCAAGAACTGAGTCAGATTATAAACAGATTTGTGGTGGAAATACAAAGAGGTTTATTTACACCGTGTTGTTGATTGAGTTACACGTTGCACGTTGATCATGGATTCCGCACATTATCACCGTGTCGTACCGCGAGTCTAAAGATCCGTCACACCCCATCGAGAGCTACAAGTGGTATCAGAGCTTTTGCTATTGATTAGTAGCAGATTCGTGGTGTTTTCGTGTACAATCAACATCAAAGATCACTGATTTTGAAGAATTTTTCAACATTTTTGAGTTCTTGAGAAAAATGGAGTAATTTTGATCATTTTGGATTGATTTTGAGAATTTGATCCAATAGGATTGCTCGTAATCAGTTTCTAATCATTCCTACGGTTTAATTTCATCATATTCGATCATATACATCAGAAATCATGATTTTCAGCAGAGTTGGTTCGTGTTTGGGTTTTTCTGAGTTTTTGAGCGTTGCAGGCGAACTTAAGTAGTTACAGGCGAACTTATCTTGTTCGCTTAGAGGTCCTTTCAGGCGAACTTATCCAAGTTATCTAGAGTTTAAAAAAGAAGTTTTTTTGCGGGAAAATTTTTCTTGCTCAAAATTTTGAGGGGACCTTTATACGAGTGTTTCAGGCTGTTTCTGAGAAGATTGTGATTTTGCAATTTTTGTTCACCGAAATCCATTTATTTTTGGAGGGAAATTTTTTCATGGAATTTTTCACAAGATTCTCGAGATGACTAATTTTTCGAATGAGTTTAACAAACTTCAGAACCTACCAAGACTTTTGAGCTTAGAAGATTTCTCCGACTAGAAGAACAGGTTTGAGCAGTTCGTGTCAGATACTGATGCAAATTTTTGGATACCCATCAGTGTAGGGTATTCACATTCTACATATTCATGTGTGGGTCAGAAGGATTTTCCTAAACCGATGTCTGTTCTAAATGCTAAGGAGAATATACTCTATGATCGAGAGATGAAGACGCTTGAGACTCTAACGATGTCTTTACCAAAAGAAATCCTTCGTACTTTCAAGAAGTGTACGACTTTAAGAGATCTATGGGAAGCATTGATGATGCGATGTGAAGGTACTTTTGATGTGAAGAAGAGTAGGAGAGACTTGCTGAAGAAACAATTCATGGTTTTCAAGTATTTGGAGAATGAAACTATTGATGGTATCGTTACCAGATACTACCATCTTTTGCGAGAGTTGGTAAAATGTGATGTTTCTTACACTAATACTGAGGTGAATGAGACGCTGTTGGATGCTCTTCCACCTAAGTTTGAGAAGTACTCAGTGCTTATCAATAAAAATGAGAAGTTAACCGATCTGTCTTTAGCGGACTTGATTGGTAAAGTTCATTTTTATGAAGAAGATGTTGTGAATGAAGTTAGTGACAAAAGTGATGATGAGAGTGTCAAAGTTGTCCTCAATGAAGAACCTACTACTCAAGCATTTGTGACCTTGATTAAAGAAGAATTAGAGAAGCATAGTGATTATGAGAGTGACATTTCTGTAGAATCAAGTGATATTGAGAGTGTTCGATCTGTTGAAAGCACTCAGTCTACCGAGAGTGATGTGAAGATTGAAGAAAGCTTCCAGACAGTTGAACAGGAGCTGACTGATGAATCAACAAGTCATAATGCAGAGGCAAAGGTGACTAATGAAGAGTTGATGAATAATAATGGAGCTGCACGAAAGGTGACAGAGAAAATAGCTGAAATGTTTACTGGAGCCAATGGATTCAAGGCAGATTTTACACAGGTAAATGAGGTTGTTTCTGTTCCTTGTTCTAAATGTGTTGATTCTGATTTGAAAATTCTGAGATTGTGTGATGATAATACTAATCTTATCTGTGACTTGAAGGCAAGCTACTAAACAAATCAAACTTTGAAAGAAAATGAGAAATTTTTAAATGTAAGAATTGAGTCATTGAAAGATGATATCAAAGTTTTACAATCAAAATTAAATGAACAAGCTTTTCAAATTAATGTGGCATACTCTAAGTATGAAAAGAAAATAAATGAGCGTGCCTAGTTATAGAGTGAAGTAACCAAATTGAAGAGAAAGCTTAAGGGTTATAAGAATTCCAGTTTTCTGTTGGAATATTATAATAAGAAAGCTAGTGGTGAGAAAGTAGTTAGAGGAGTTGGTTATTGTCCGTAGCAGGATGATAAAGTTGTTGGGGGAATTGGTTTCTTTCCTCCATTCAATGGAAACAACACATCTCGTAGCTTTGAGACAGTGACTGAAGAAGTGATGGAACCAAAAACCACCCTCAAGCTTAATCCAGTTACTGGTAAGGTCATGGTGTATGAGGATGATAGTGAAGATGAAAGCTTTGATGATGATAAGGGTGAAGGAGTTCCGAAAGAAGTCAAAATTAAGGAACCTAAAGTCATCAAGCAAGTTACTCGTGATCGATGTATTTTGACCGAACCTGATGAACATGACCAATCAAAACCAGGTTTGGGTCAACATGGTTTTATCAAATTTGGAGATATCAATGCTGAAATTCCAAATATTTCTGAGAAGAGCACACTAGATTTTATTAAGGAGAAAGTGTATTTGGAGAAATCTGAGACTGCACATCTTCAATCTTCTGATGGTTCTTTTTGTCAAAAGAATACAAGTTTTTATATTGGTGAATCATCTGGTTGTCAGGCTAGTCCAATGACAGCTTCTTATGTTCAACAATATAAAGAGAGACATACTTGTTTCCAATGCAACGAGGTTGGAGACATCTTGAAGAACTGTCCTTACAAGAACAAAGGTAAGCGGCATGTTATTCTTGAGAAGATGAAGCAAGAAGCAAAGCCTGTTGTGAAGCCAGTTAAGGAACCAGTAGTGCATCCTGATTCGGTTAGACCATTAGTGAAGCCAGTGGTTAAACCAATGTCACAAGTTCAGCAACCAAAAGTTGTAGATCAAAGTGATGCGTCTAGTTCTAGAGGTTCAAGAGATATGACTCCTAAATTTCCTTACAAAAGTAAGTTTAATAAGAGGAGAGCCTTTTTTCATTGTGGAGTAATGGGAAACATTTATGTGAATTTTCCTTCAAAGGTTGCGGGTATAAAATTGACAAAACCGTTTCTTACCCCAAAAGCAAAACAGATGGTTAAACCAGAGACCCAGTCTTATGCGACACCAAAGACTAGATCATTTGTGACAAGATCAGTTGGTACACAGTCTTTTAATTCAACATCTGAGCTTAAGCTCTCTAGACCTCAGCGACGGAGAAGAAACAGAAGATTGAGAAAAATTTTAGAAGAACAAGAGGTTTCACAATCAAAACATATTTCAAATGAACAAGAATGTTCAAACACTTCACTTTTTAAGAAGAAATCACTTAGTGAACATAAGAGTGTTTGGAAATCAAAAGTTTCTGTTTCTGACTCGTCGGAGCAATCACCAAAAATTGATGACAGATTCGACTATGAATTGCGTGAAGTCATTTATTTTGATACAAATGGTCAACCGAGGACCACCATGGCTTGGGTCTCATTGTCAAATTAATGATTCTTGTTTAATGTGTAGGATTTACCAAGAGGGACTATTAATACCATTTGGTTTGTTAATAGTGGTTGTTCATAGCACATGACAGGGAATGACATCCGTAGGAGCAAAGAGTTGTTAGATAACTGATAAATTTAATTGAATCAATGACTTTATGCTCAGGGGAGAATATGTCATACATAATGTTGACCAAGTCCAAAAGACAACCTGAAACTTATGGTGACGATGGTGAGCATAAAGTCGTCGATGCAACCATTTGACTAGTTGAGGGGGAGTCTACAGGACAGAGGGAGTACAGTATTGTGTTGATGAAAAAGTCAAAGGCATTCGATTACAAGGGTTTGAATAATTGATTGATTGGAATGTTAAATCCCAAGTAACCAAGCAAAATTTTCAAAAATAATTTCATGGAAGTTTTTATTTTCTTTCAAAAAGATTTTGAAAAATCCAAACAAATTGAAAAATATAAGATGATTATGCTACTGGAGTACTCGGACTGTCATTAACAACAAAAATGAACGTTGAGATTATCACCAGCCAAACTATTAGTTTATATTATTATCATCCAACGAGTCTTAGTTTGAATTATTAAAATCAATTTATTAATAAAAAAAGCATACTTAATGATAATATTAAAGTAGTTTTGTTAAATTAAAATCAAGATGTAGACTGGATGAGAGATCTTCTCTCTCTAAATTCAGTTTTCCTCCCTTAATTTCAATCAATTTGGGCATGAGAAGAAATGATAGTACATCGGTAGATTTTTAATCACACATGACCTTAGATTGACTTGTTGGTAGTTTATGTTCATTCAATATATCGGAATTATATATGTTTTAATCTAAACTTGAGAGTCTGCATAAATAGGAAATGATAGTGTTGTGTATGCATATAGTTCAGCTTGTCAAAAGGCTAAAAGCGTCTTTTAACCATTAGTAGTGTGAAAACATAAATTGCATATGTTGCAACTGTGATTTGAACCCATATTATGTCGGGTGTGTGTGTTAAAAGATCATTATCTGATATAGAATATGAGACTTTAAGAACATTATGAGACCAGTATCGGACTTTATTGATTTGCACAAAAAAAATTTCCAGTTCACTTCGTGACCATGCCCCGAAAAAGATGTGATTGAAGTTGGACTGAGATATGTTTCTAACAACATATGTTAGAACATATACTAGCCCTTGGATCAATTATCTTGATTCCATTGAATATATCCATATAACAGTTGGATCACGCCTGTGTCATTGAATCAATCGATTCCTTGATCATTCTTATGTTGAAGAATTCTATCGGTATAATCTTTCTATTGATATGAATCTTGATACTTCATCCAAACCAAGCAATATGAATCATTCTATTCTGAATCATTCCGATTCCTTATATCCTTCAGAATGCTTCTTTTTCTGTGCTAATTGAGATAGTTCCATCCTAGAGATTGATTTAATCTTTGCATAAGTCTCATATATCTGGAAGATAGTGAAATTTACTTTTTGTTGGCATATATGTAGGGTACACGTTGTATTTCATACTTAAATGGTACATTAACTCACAAGAAAGTGGGAATGAGATGCTTTTAGTTTCAAATATTATAATATTGACAATCTGAATTTGTGTGTCATAGCAAGATCCTGTTTTCTTTGAATGTTTATCGCGTATCATTACATGAAATATGATAATCTTGAAAGGATATTAACATAGTTGATCAAGGTTTGAATGAATAACATAGGATACCATTTGATGATATACGGATTTTATATCCAAGATGTGTGATTGATATATCATATACTGCTCTGATCTTCTTGCTCATGATGTTCAACAAAAATATGTGCTTTTTTGTTTGCTGCAGTTTATTTCATTTCAGTTTGTACAGAGATATACCATAAATATTTTAGGTGTGTTTTTATATAAAGTTTGAAAAATCAAAAAGTTTTTGTTTTTCCAGCTTCCATGAAATTTTACCTGTTGGTTATAGATGGAGTTTCTTCTTTGCCTAAACTGAAAAATGTAGTCAGCAGTTGACAAGGGGTCCTTCTTCCGAGTTTTCTTCTAGAAAGAGAGAGTGTGCAGATAAACAACACGAAGACTACAATTCATTTGATGATGTGAAGACGGCTGACAATCTTCTGAAGCTGTTGTCAAGGGGGAGTCTGTTGAAATATTTTCTGGTGACAACTTGAAGATTTTATGTCTTAGTTTTAGACTCTTTGACTTGTAATGTGTTAGAATTGTTAGCAACAGTTAATGTCACACCCCGACCGATGGCGGAATCATCGGGGCGGGACATGTAAGACTGTTCATAGCTCATGGTTGACTAAATTGATATATATTAAAGTTAAATTTCCATTACAAATAATCCGAGTACAAACCAAATTCAAACAAGAAACATAAAACAATTCATAAAGTTCTTGATTTAAATTGCTAAGCCCAAATCCTATGTTGAACATGTCTTGAATCAATCTCACATATTGGGGCCTGAAACATGAATAAAATAAAGTCAACTAAAAAGTTGGTGAGTATAACACAGTTGTATGTAGATAGCATATAGTTGAAAACAAATCCTTTACAAAACATGATAAAATAAGGCATTTATGGGGAGCAGCTATTGTGTAACCATGTACAACCAAATCTTGTGACTAGCATGCAAAAATTGTGTTGTCGGTTTCAATCATCGCGCACCATGGGTGGGTTTGTCAGACTCAATAGATCTATCATTGAAAACCGTTGGCTTGTATAGTTAATGATTGCACATAAGAGCATACAAAGGTTAGCACACCTAGCACTCGGGCACAAAGCTCAAATTTTGCGCACATGTATGTAAATAGGATTTTTGCACTTGTGTTGTTTGTGTAAATGTAAATGTGTAATGTGTAATGTGTATAGAGTTCATGTTCCACCCCAAAAGTGTAAAAGAGTAAAAAGGGGTTGTGAATACTCACTTGGTATGGAAGTGTAGCTAACAAGGATTATAGATAGCAAATATGATCCTCGAAATGCACAATTTAACCTAAAGAGTAATTTGTATTGAATCAAATAGATGCATAAAGTTTAAGTCTAAATGAAAGTTGAATTTGTGTATAAAACTATTGATTTGTATTTAAAAGTATTGAATAAAATATATAGAGTTTGAAGTAAAAATATTTTTGAAACAACTTGATTAGGTTTGAAATTGAATAGTAAAATAGAATTTTTATAAAATCGATGATTATGAAAATAAAGTATGTGTTAAATGTAATTTAATAAATAAATAAATGTTTTTATTTAAAAATGAATAAATAATTTTATTTATTTATTTATAAAGTATGTAACTTACAAATAGAATGTTTTAAATGAAAAGTTTAATAACAAATTTAATTTTATAAACTTTTAATTAAATGATTTTCCATTTATTTCAAGATTAATTATTTGGTCTTTTCAATACCCTTTTTTTTTTTATAAAACTAGCTATTTTTATTTAAAAACTTTAATCTGAAATCTTTACTGATTAAAATATAATAATAATAATTCTGCCTAAAAGCTTCTGTCCTAAACACGACCGTGCCTGGGAAGGGCACGACCGCGCTCGAACCACGGGCGCGACCGCGCTAGTCGGGGCGCGACCAGGTTTGATCAAATAGAGGCAATTTGGACAATACGCGAGGCACGACCGTGCCTTAGTTCGGCACGGTCGTGTCTATGATTCTTAGACACAACAGAGATTAGCCCAGAGGGCATGACTAGGTCTGGACAGGAGGACACGACCGCGCTGCTAGTTGGCACGACCGCGCTCTATGAGGCACGGCTGCGCTAGATGATTAGCGCGACCGTGTCTCTTCCAAATCAGACACGAATTGAACAAATCTTGTATTTATAGTGCTGGATTTGATAGGGTTTTTGATTACTGAGTTATCACGAGTCTTTTCATATAATTTAATTGCATGTAAATCGTGTTTAAGTATGGATTCGATTAAATATTTTCTTATCAAAATAATCATTCTGATTCGGACTATTTCTGTAATGAAAGCCCAGATTGATAGGGGGCTTTTGATATATGGACCAAAACGAAAGGGAGGGATAATTCAATTACCTTAAACAGAAAGGAATCGATAGTGATCGGTAGAAGGGAGTTCCGGCGTCGACGGCTTGAGTTCCGGCGACCTTTACTGCCACTCCGGCCAATCCAGATAGTCCGGGAGCTTCAGGGATGATTGAGTATCGTGACTCTGTTGCCGGATTGAGAGAATTCGGGTTGAAGGCGTATTCCGAATTTTCTTGAAATGTTTTGAGAGGTTTTTTTTTTTTTTCCAGATTGATAGGATTAAGTTGGAGCGTTTGTGAATTCGAAAGTTGTATTACTCACGTAAATGGAAAAGAAACGGTGGACGGTTACGGATTCTCGACGATCGGTGATTAAAAGTGTATTTACGTTTTGACAGTTACGCATGCGCGACCGTGCCCAATAGAGGCGCGATCATTCCAGGACCAGTCACGCGATCGTGCCGAGGCACTTGGCGCGACCGTGCCAGGACGAAGCACGACCGTGCTTACCTAGGGTTTCTTGTTGTTTTTCAGCTTTTAGTCCCTGACCTTTCAGGTTTGATTAGTTTGAAATAAATAGTTACTTGTATAGCGTTTAAGTGTATATAATCGATCAAAACTTGTAAATTTGTATTGAATCATTGCATTTTGTTTACGGTAAGCAAAATAATAAGGCAGTGCACGAGTATTGAATTTGAAATTGCATTACATTGAATTGAAATATGAATACTAAATTCAGAGATGTTACAGTTAAGAGGGAGTCTGTTGGTATATTTTGGGTAACTGTTGTTTAAATTCTATGTTGTAATTAAGCAAACTTGTCAAGTTCGCATAGCTTCTTAGAGGGGCGAACTTAACAAGTTTGCCTAAGCATATTAAGGGGCGAACTTGTTAAGTTCGCCTGTGGTGCTTGTGGTCTTTGTGGTTTTCCTATAAATAGGTGTTTACATGTCTTAGTTAGTAGTGATCAGAAAAGTAGTCAGTCAAGAACTGAGTCAGATTGTAAATAGATTTGAGGTGGAAATACAAAGAGGTTTATTTACACCGTGTTATTGATTGAGTTACACGTTGCACGTTGATCATGGATTCCGCACGTTATCACTGTGTCGTACCACGAGTCTAGAGATCTGTCACACCGCACCAGGACCTACAAAATAAGAGATCCATATCTGCATAGAAATAACACAAGAAAAATTATCAAACATCAGTCCAACACTTAGAAAAAAAAATTCAGAAAGGCCAGACCGAAACTACTATTTTCGGGTGAAGAAAGCATATCGAAACTACATAGTTTCGGGCACCAGAGGCTATGGAAACAACTAGTTTAAATGGAAAACCTGTTCAAATTCTGAGACATCATTTTAAAAACAAAACACCCTTTAATCGAAACAACTAGTTTCGATGCCTGAATTCTGAACAAATACACAATCATTCAAAAGCAGAGAAAAACTAAGCTAAAAACTATATACAGATTATCCAAAACAGAAATTATAAGAATGGTAGGGTTCGCCTGAGGTGTCGAAACTTCATCTTACCAAGTTTTTTGAGGAAATCTGCAAAATTAAATGATAGAAGAGTGAGATATTAACAATGATGAGTTCATAAATAGGATCTAAGCTTGAAACAACCCAAAACACGCGATTTCAGTCGTAACTAGGGTAAAAATGTAACCCTAGCAATCGCTATATAAAACAGTAGCAAACAATTTTGAGTAATCAAACCTGACGAAGACGACGACGGAGGAATCAGACAAGGGAGACCGATTTCGCAAACTTAGACCGATGACTCTAAGCTTTTGTGTGTGAAAACAAAGGTTAAATAGGTTTCAAAGAGTGAGAGTGAGAATGATCATGCGACGGAAACTGATTATGGAGGCATTTAATTTTGTGCTGACAAAAGACCAAAATGCCCTTGTCAAAACTACTAGTTTTGATAAGACAAAGTAGTTTCGGGTGGGAGATAGTTTCAGTTGGTTTGAGTAGTTTCGGGTGATAAGAGATACTTGAACATAAACAAAAGAAAAAATCTCATATGTACACAATTTAAACAAGCTAATAGGGAAGATTAAGAAATTTTAAAATAAAAACTAAAAGTAAAAAAGATATAAAAACTAAGCCTTGGAAAAGATCCAACGTGAGATCATGTCTGGACAAAATATGACAAAAAAAAGTTTCCTTATATAGTAAGTCGACCATAGCATAGCGTAAAACAACATTTCAACCAAAAAAATTACATTTCCTACTTATTCTACTATTATGAGCATCATTTAAACTATCAAAAATATCATATACACATTTATGCAAAATCTCAACCAACAAAGTTTCTATAAATAGAAACGAGCAAATAACAACCTAAATGAATATTTCAAACAACAAAAAGTGCAAATATGTGTCAACAACTTCATTTTATGAAAACTCTTTGATAAAACATGGATTTAAAGACCTTAGAACATGAAGATTTGTTTGGATGGGTATGGTACCTCATATGGCCGAAAATGATGAAAAAGAATGGATAGATTCTTACCAAAAGCAAGTATGATGAAGAAATGGTTGTGAAATTAGCTTCTAGCACCTTGAATCACCTTGGAATGGACCTAGAACCACTTGGATTGCTTGAACAAGTTTGAAGGAGGTGGTGGCTGGTGATGGGGGTGGCGGCCAAAACAAGGGAGAGATGGAGAGAGGAGTGTTTTAGGTTTAGGGTAAAAATGAGGGTGGATGTGGTTTAAGGGTGGTTTTAGTGAAATGGTATTTGGGCTTTTTACTCTTTCAAGGCTTTTTATTAATCAAATGGGCTACTAATTGGATTAAACAACTAAAGTGCTGAATTATTAAGCCCAAGTTATAAAACCATTGTTTTTATAAAATCAAATTAAATGTTGTTGGCACATATCGCGTATCTGCTTAAAAAGCGTTAATTTGAAAGTTGCTCTAAAAATTTTGGAAAATTTCATATAAGCATGAAATATTTAATCACATTATCACATATAATTTTTTCACACCAATTATATGTCTAAGTATTATTTCTAAAAATCACCAACGTTCGTGTGACAGGACGCGTGTGTGACCCGGTAATCCGCCCGATTACCGATGCATGTAATGAAATGAAACGAATAGACTTGATATATGAAATACGTACTTAATTACTCTATAATTAAGTATGATGCAAGTGTAATCATGTAAATTCAAATAATAGTCGGGTATGGATATTAACTTGAATTTGTCGGGTATCACATACTCCACCTCTTAAGAGGAATTTCGTCCCGAAATTCAGTTCGCGTCACTAGTAGAGGGTGTAGTTTTGAACAAGTGAGGGTATTTACGCTTGAATAGATCCTCGCGCTCCCAAGTGAATTCTGGTCTGCGTCTAGAATTCCAACGAACCTTAACTATGGGAATGCAGCTTTGTTTTAGTTGTTTAACCTCACGGTCCATGATCTCGACTGGTTCCCCGATGAAGTGAAGCTGATCGTCTATCTGAATCTCCACCAATGGTATGACCAGTGTCTCATCTAATAAGCACTTCTTGAGATTCGACACGTGAAACACGTCATGAACGCCACTGAGGGTTTCCGGTAGGTTGAGTTTTGAAGCAACAGGACCAATCCTTTTCAGAATCTCGAAAGGTCCAATGTTAGGAGGGTTTAGTTTTCCACGCTTTCCGAAACGTATCACTCCTTTCCATGGCGAGACTTTTAGTAGCACTTTGTCTCCCACTTAAAATTCTAATGGTTTGCGTCTCACGTCAGCGTAACTCTTCTGACGATCACGCGCGGCTTTGATACGTTCGCGTATCTTTACTATCTTTTCTGTAGTCTCATGAATAATTTATGAACCTGTGAGTTGGCTATTTCCCACTTCTGTCCAGCAAATTGGCGATCTACACTTTCGTCCATAAAGTGCTTCAAATGGTGCGGCTTTGATGATAGTGTGGTAGCTGTTGTTGTACGAAAATTCGACCAATGGTAGGTGGGCATTCCAACTGTTTCCAAAGTCAAACACACAAGCTCTAAGCATGTCCTCCAAGGTCTGGATGGTCCTTTCACTCTGACCATCCATTTGAGGATGGTATGCAGTACTCATATCCAACCGAGTACCCAAGGCTTTCTGTAAGGATTGCCAGAATCGGGATGTAAATCGACTATCCCTATCTGAAATGATAGAGATTAGCACTCCATATCTCGCGACTACTTCCTTTAAGTAAATTCTGGTTAGCTTCTCCATGTTGTCCCTTTCTTTTATGGGAAGGAAGTGTGCAGATTTTGTTAGACTGTCGACAATTACCCAGATTGTGTCACAACCGTTAGAGGCCCTAGGAAATTTCGTGATGAAGTCCATTGAAATCTGTTCCCACTTCCACTGCGGGATCTCTAGTTGTTGGAGTGTTTCTGATACTCCACTTTGACCTTAGCACAGGTCAAGCTTTTGCTGACATAGGTAGAAATTTCGGCTTTCATGTTAGGCAACCAATAGTGTTCCTTGAGGTTATGGTACATTTTGTGAGCACCAGGGTGAATTGAGTACCTAGACTTGTGTGCTTCGTCCATCACTAGATCCCTTAGATTCCCAAAGTTCGGTACCCAAATCGGATCCATGAAGTAACGAATGTTATCGGATTTGACCTCAAATTGCTTGTCCATACCACGTAAGGACTCATGTCATAGGTTTACCTCCTTGATTGCTTCGATTTGGGCGTTGCGGATTTGTATGTGTAAATTATTGTCGATGGTCAACTGTAACGCACATACTCGTCGCGGCTTGGGTTGATCTTTCCTGCTCAAGACATCAGCAATGACGTTTGCCTTTCTAGGATGGTAATGGATGGCGCAGTCGTAGTCGTTTAGCAATTCGACCCATCGACGCTGCCTCATGTTAAGCTCCTTCTGGTCGAAGATGTGTTGAAGGTTTTTGTAATCGGTGAAAATCGTACATTTTGTGCCATACAAGTAGTGTCTCTAGATCTTGAGTGCGAATGCTATGCTCCCAACTCCAAGTCATGGGTAGTGTAGTTTTTCTCGTGCACTTTCAGTTATTGAGAAACATAAGCAATGACTTTCTCCCTTTGCATTAACACGCACCCGAGTCCTTGGTGTGACGCATCGCAGTACACCATGAAATCGTCTGTTCCTTCTGGTAACGATAGGATCGGCGCGCTGCAAAGTTTCTGTTTGAGTAATTGAAAAGCGGTTTCTGCCTTATCGTTCCATTCGTATTTCTTATCCTTATGCGTGAGAGTAGTGAGGGGTTGGGTTATCTTAGAGAAATTTTTGATGAATCGTCGATAATAGTCCGCAAGACCTAAGAACTGTCGCACCTCTGTCGGAGTCTTAGGTGCCTCCCAATTCTTAATCGCCTCAATTTTGGATGGGTCAACATGTATGCCCTTCTCGTTGACCACGTCTCCAAGGAATTGTACTTCTCGAATCCGAAAATCACATTTCGAGAACTTGGCGTACAATTTCTCCTCTTTTAGTAACTCCATGATTAACTTCAGATGTTCGGCATGCTCCTCCTTACTCCGTGAGTATATCAGAATATCGTCTATGAACACAATCACAAACTTTTCCAATGTAACATTTCTTAAATTTTTCATGCCCAAAATAAAAAAAGTATAAAGTATAAGGACCATAAGTGTAAATACATTAAAGATCAGGGACTAAAAATATAAAAATTCAGAAAATTCAATGGTAGCGGACCGCTATCATATACATCACGGTCCGCTACGTGGTCCTAAAGGCAATAATGAGGGAATGACACGTGTCCTAATGAGTCATTAGGGTTTCTGACGCGTGTCATAGGTAGCGGACCGCTACCAGATTCTTGTCAGTCCGCTACGGCTACCTCAGTTGGGTGGCGGACCGCTACCTTGTAGCTTAATGGTCCACTAGCCGGAATTTGCGCCGCAACTCCGGAGATTGACACGTGTTATGCTGACTATATTAGGTTTAGGCGATAGCAGACCGCTACCCACCACCATAACGGTCCGCTACGGACCTCAAGTCAGCCTATAAATAGAGATTCAATTTCCGTTCAATTCCAAAACACTAAAAATCGAATTCCAAGTTCTTGTAAGCCATTTCCACTCTCATAAAACCATTTCCGCTCATACGTTTAAATTCTTGAGGTGCCGGATCATCATAGAAGTAACCAAGAAACTAGGAAACGCTCATTTGGAAAAACCAAGCAAGGTTCTTAAGCAGAAACACTGCCCATTAGGACACCTACTGTAGAACCAAAGACTGATTGCTACCAAATTATTCTAAGTACAATTGCTGCTGATAGGCTTATCAGCAGCAGTCAACACTTGTTGCTGCTGATAGGCTTATCAGCAGCATTCAACACTTGTTGCTGCTGATAGGCTTATCAGCAGCCTTCAACACAAGTTGCTGCTGATGGGCTTATCAGCAGCAGTATTCTCAACTTTGCTGCTGATAGCTTTATTCACTGAAGACCAAACGTTGCAGCTGACTATCCATGCCAAGCGTCTCTGACAACTTTCTGCAAAAGCAACTGCCACACTCCAAGCAGAAGGAACCTCAGTGGTGCAACCAATAAAGGACCTTGTTGCGCGTCTCCAAGCATGCAAACAATGATGCCTAAGAAGACGCTTCAATAAAGTTATCTAGATTAGCCTTTGCGTATAATTTAGATTAATAAACAAGATCAACGGTCTGTGTTCGATCTGATCCTCAGAATCAAGGGTTTGTCTTGATTCTGAGTTACTATAAATACTGTGTAAACACTTCATAGTAAGTGTGCTTGAGTGTGCTTGAATGTGCTTTTTAGTTTGCTTTCAAAGTGCCTTGAAAGAGTTTTTGCTTGTAATCCTGTAATCACAGCAGATCAATACAACAGTGCATTTATCAGTATTCTTGCTGTTTTACTTGTTTACTTTGTTAGTTGCTATTGTTTCCGCCAATATCAACTAGAATAGAATCACCTTGTAATCTCACGATCCTACAAGTGGTATCAGAGCTTTGGCTCAAGATTAAACAAACTAACATTTGTTTAATCACTTTCTGATTCTATTCTAAACTCTATTCTTAATCAAGTCACACAAAACAGAAATGGCACAAAGTAATGGATTTGAAGACATCGGCAGTATCAACCGACCACCGAGGTTGGTGTCTGGGGAGGACTATGATATGTGGAAAAACCGTATGGAAAGCTTCTTCTGCTACCAAGAATACGGAATGTGGAAATCCATAAGGGATGGACCTTATATCCCCATGGTGGCCTCGGCTGACTCTGGAGGACCACTAGTCCCGAAGGAACCCTCCAAGTATTCTGAAGAAGACATCAAGAAAATGGAGGTGGACTTCAAGGCATTAGGAGCTATCCAAATGTGCCTTCCAAATGAAGTTTTTCACAACTTCAGGGCTTACAAAACCGCAAAGGAGTTATGGGAAGCCCTGGAGAAGATGTTTGCTGGATCTGAGGAGGTCAAAGAAAACAGACGTGACATCCTCAAGCAACAGTATGAGAACTTCGCCTGGAAGGAAGGTGAGTCACTAACAGTTTTATATAACAGGTACACGTATCTGGTAGGAGAACTGCAGTGCTCCAAGGTGACCCTGGAAAATGAAGACATTCTGAAGAAGTTCATAAGATCTCTTCCCACCTGTTGGACACTATACACTGTGTCCATCAGAAGAACGGAGAATCTAAAGACTCTCCAGATGACTGAGCTCTTTGGCATGCTTAAAACCTATGAATTAGAAATGATTCAGGCTAAAGAAAGGAGCTCCAGTTATCAATCAGCCACCACTTCCTCCACCAACACCTCAGCACTTCACTCTGATCATTCTGGTCCTAGTGCAAGCAACTACCATCCTCCCATTGTCACTCATCCTCAAACACCAACTGTTTCACAATCCAACTCATCTCCATTTCTTCTAGAAGCGCCTCCTCAACAGTCAACCTCTACTGCCTTTGTCTCTGACAGCTTAAGCAGCATGTACTTCATTAAGGAGGATTTGGAATGCTTTCATCCAGATGATCTGGAAGAAATGGATATTCAGCACTCTTATGCAATGCTCTCCCTCAGAGCAAAAAGGTTCTACTCTAGAACCGGAAGATCTGTTCCAAACAACAACTCAAACACCAGAGTTGGTTTGGATAAAAGCAAGATCCGGTGTTACAACTGTAACCAAATGGGTCACTTTACCAGGGAGTGCAAGGCACCAAAAGCCAATCAGGGTGCCAGCCATCAAAAACAAGCCTATCAGCAGCAAGCCTATCAAGGACAGCCCAGGCAGCAGCAGCAGCAGCAAGGAACTCCTCCAGCACAAACTGCAGCATGTTCAAATGTTGGAACTACAGACTTTGACTGGAGTTTTCAATATGAAGATGTTTCTGCCTCCAACCAAGCACTTATGGCAGACAATGCAGAGATACCACCTCAGGTATTTGAACATCTTTGCTCTCAAGCTTGCATTGACAAAGTTTTAGGTTATAGAAAGCATAACCAAAATCTGATAGATCAAAATGAAGAGTTTCATCAAATGAAGTCTGAATTCAAAAAGGTCGAAGATACTTACAAAGAAAAAATTAACTGTCTTAAGAAAGAGATTTCTTCATTAAAACACGAACAAACTAATCTAGAAACTCAGATTGATGATCTATTAGTAAAACTTAAAGCTACCAGAGCTGAACTGGCTGAACAGAAAGTTCATGTTGAAAAATATGAATTTTCATCTAAAAAACTACAAAGATTGTTAGATATTCAAGTCCATGAAAGAGTAAGAACTGGACTTGGATATCATAGTGACGAGTACCAGACAGTTCCTCCTCCTGCTGATTATGTTGCCATTCACCAACCAAGCTTCAATACTGCAAACCTTGACATGGCAAACCAAACCCTTGATCCTTTAATGGATGCATGTGTTGTGGAAAACTGCTCCACCTCTTCAGAATCTGAGTCAACCTGCTCAGACAATTGTGAAACTAGTGCAGTCCCATCTGCTCTTATCTCTGAAGCTGTTCTAAACAAAGCTGAATTTCCTGTTGTTACTCCAGCTATTCCAGCACCAATCCCATTCAAACAAATCAAGATTAGCTATCCTCCAGGTGGAAGAAAGCTAAACATTGAAAAGGGAGAGACATCAGGTTTCACCAACCCAAAGTCTCAGTCAAAGCCAATCACAAAGAGAAGGGTGTTTGATATCTTTCATGCACCTGGAGAAAAGGTTCCTTATGTTCAAAAGACACTAGAAGAAGCCACTTTTGAACATAACAAAGCTCATCCCTGGAACTTCAAAGATTTGTTTCAAAGAAAGGACTATGTGCACTTTCACAGGGACAAGATAGCACTATCTTGCTTTGTGTGTGGCAAATACAATCACACAGCCAGCACCTGCTTTCACTACCTTGATCACCAAAGAAACTCAAAGCAGCATGCCTTTGAGAAAACAAACAGAAACAAACAGGTAAGAAGCTATGATGCAAAGGTAACAAAGTTCAGGAAGTCTCTATCCCCTCAAAGAGTGAAGATGCAGAAACCTCAACAAACTTGCATCATATGTGGGGAATCAAACCACTTTGCTGCAACATGCAAGTTCAACCCTTTTAATCAAGTTGCAAATCGTCCATCTGTGTTCAGCCCATCAGCAGCAAACAAAATCGCTGCTGATAAAGTAAAGTCCAGGAAACCAAAAGCAAAGCCTTCAGCAGCAAAAGTCTCTGCTGCTGACAAAGGAAAATCAAAAACAACTGCATCAGCAGCAACAAAATCGGCTGCAAATAAGCCAAAATTGTTAGCAACAAAATCTTCTGCCGACAATGTAAAGAAAGCTAGAAGACCACCAGCACAGCAATGGAGGGTCAAACAATCTCCAAGCATAACAAGTGATTCCATTGACTGCAAGCTTGCTGACAATGGCAAATTAGCAACTATTATCTACAATGCTGCAAGCTACAATGTTCCTCCCACTAATTAGATATTTCCCATGTGCAGAGAAAAAGAGAATTGTCCTATCCAAGGTTCACACAAATGAGCAATATGCTGATTTGTTCACTAAACCTTTTGATGAAGCAAGATTTCGATATCTAGTTGAATCAATTGGCATGATGAACTTTGAATAAGACATGTCTCAAATTTTTATCTTTCCTTGTAAATATGTCTATGTCTTTGTTCTTAATAAAATGTTAATATCAGCAGCACTTTTTCACTGCTGACAGGTTTACTCTTCAGCAGCAAAGCCTTTGCCACTGATCTCTTTAAGTTATCAGCAGGAACAAGTTTCCTGCGGATAGCTTTAAGGCGGTCAGCAGCAACATCTTTGCTGCGGATGAATACATCCATCAGCAGCTACCAAATCTGCTGCTGAAAGACTTAACTATCCGCAGCAACCAAGTTTGCAGCGGATAGCTCACCATCAGCAGCAACCAAGTTTGCTGCTGATGGGTAAAACAAGTCTACATTAACTTTTACCCACGGTAAAAACTACTCTCAGTCTTTACCATGACTGCTCGAGTGTTTTACAGCTGTAACAGTGAAAAGTAAAAAGGGTTGTACTGTACAAGAAAATTTGCTTTTTCCCTCGTCTGCCGTTATATCAAAATCCCAAACGTCCCCACAACCTCTTCATATTCAATTTCAAACCTAACTTCCATCACTTTCTCTCCCGTCCCCACAGCATTCCAAGCCCTCCATACTTAACCACCATTCAAACACCCTTCCCTCTTCCCTCCAAATCCATAACAATGGCAGGCGCGGACATAAACAACCCCAACGACAAGTTTTCCCCATATCACAACCTAACTGCATACCTAATCAAGGGCAAGAAATCCGAAGGATTCGATGATATGATCGACTTCCTTTGTCGGTCCAAAATCCGCCATGCCCTAACAGTCAACCCAACCATCTACACTTCCCACATGGAAAATTTTTGGAGCTCAGCCGTGTATTCCACTGAACAGGGCACTCCTCAAATCAAAGGCACAGTAGACGGCAAGGAGATAATCATCACTGAAGCCAAGCTCCGCCAACACCTCAAGCTTCAGGATGAAGGGGACGCCATCTCTTACCCAAGAGACGTATACATGAGGACCTTTGTATCCATAGGGTACACTGGAAATCAAACAGAGTATACAATAGAGAAGGCACTCATGGGTCCCAAATGGAAGTATCTCTGCCACACTCTTCTCCAATGCATATCCCAGAAGAGGAGTGGCTGGAACCAACTTAGCTCCGGACTTGCGTCGGCAGTTCACGGTATGATAACAGGGGCAGGTTTCAATTTTTCCCACCTCATTCTTGAAGGTTTGAGATACAACCTTCAAGAAGGGGTGAAAGCACAGTTCTTCATGTACCCAAGATTCTTGCAGGAAGTGTTCAATATTGAGCACCAAGATCTTTCAAAAACTGCAAGAATCTACTCAATACTGGGACATAAGAACAACATTTTTCAGAGCATGAGAACAGTTTCATCAAAGTTCTCAGGGGCCGATGTTCCATTGTTATCTACAATGTTGAACACGCAAAGTGCCCAGGGTGACAGTTCAGCAAACCCAGCTGATACTGATCCCACACCCTCCTCCTCACTGCCACAAATTCAAACTACTGTTTCCCTTGATCGAACCCCTGTGCATTCTACTGAGGATGCACAGGCACATACATCACTCTCCCACAGTTTGATTGCTCAACTGGAACACAGGGCCCCAGTTGCAGCCAAGTATACAAGAAAGAGGGGCAAGAGAACTCCTTCTTCTCTTGCCTCCAAGGCCCAAACCCAAGCCAACATCCCTCACTCAGAATCACAACATTCTAGTGAGAATATCATAAGGGAATGCCACATTGTTAGAGAGACTCCTTCGGAAGTCTCTCTATTAGGATTAGGATCACTTCCCGGATCCATAGATCAGCCCTTTGAGCCATTCCTATCTTCCTTGAACTTAAGTGTTGAGGAACCTGACCAAAGTGATGTACCTTCTCCAACTACCACTATTCAGGAGGTACTGATTGGTCTTGCTTCCAAAACACCCAACCCAAGTTCTTCACCCTTGGAGGTCCACTCTGGGAGTATTGAAAGAGTGGATGTGGACGAGGCTGTCACTACTGCTGGTCCATCAACTGACCAGGAGGACAGTGACAACATCATTAAGACCTCAACCACGGCAACTCATGGTGAGGGTGTTTCCTTGGAAACTCCCTTCACTGAGAGGAATCCCAGGCGCCAAGAAACCATGGGTGATGGGGATGCTGAGGCTAGGCCTACGGCCCCATCTAGGTCCAAGGATTCCACAACTGTGGATGAGGACAGACTGAAACTTCATAACTTGGAATTGACGGCCAGGGTGGCTATGCTAGAGGCTGAAATGTCCAAACTAAGACACCAAGTCGCTATGCATGCAGCCCATAAATGCCCAACTCTAGCCACTCCCTCTCTTGTATCAGTAGGCACCCAAACGGATGCTTACCTGTCTGCTGATGCAACCAAAAAGGGGGAGATGGTTTCTATGGAAGAAGATACAGACAGTCTGGACGACTGGATTCAAGAGCAGTTTGTTCTTCAAAGCTCACAATACAAGCCAGCTTTTGTCCAAGTTCATGACTTGCCAGCCCCAGATAACAAAGACGAAGAGATATCTGAAGACTGGCAGTTGGTCGTCAGGGCTGTCGATGAAATGCTGAATGATGCTGAAGACACAGAACAAACAAATGCATCATTCAGCATCCTTCCACAAGCAGTAGCCATCATAAGTCATACATCTGCCCCCCACTTCCCACTGACATCCACACAGCTAGAGTTTGATATTATACTAGCTTGGGGGTACGATGGGAAAACTGAGAGGTTTTGGATAGGTCGGGAGTTTAGCGGAGTAGAAGAGCTAGACTGGGATTTAATTCATCCATTTGAAATCCTTGACCTATATGATCTCATCTGCATCAACAACTCATCAGACCTCTCAGCAGACCTTTCCATTGACTTGTTCTATGACTTGATGGAGGACAACCTACCCAACTTCATAAGACTAATCAAAGAACTAAAACGGGTAGAGTCTCCTGAGTCATCTCAGGCTGCAGAAAGAAGACTGTCTCCCAACAATCTTCAAATCACAAGGAGCAGTCTTCTCAATGAAGAAGAAGTTCTGAGCCTGAAAAGACTCCTGTACAAGACAATGGTCAAGGACTTAGATGTGGTTGGATGGTCTAGCAATAAGTCCTTTGACCATAATCTTCTTCTAAGCAACAGCACCTCTCTCACCATCAACACCAGGGACATTCTTCAGCTACCCTCAGACTTTCTACTAAAGATCTACCAACTAAGATTCAACATCTGCAACATCAATTCATCAGAGAGTCAGGGAATGATGCAAACTGTCAGAGCCCATCTTGTAAATGAAGGTTGGATTGAGGGGTATGAGTCTGTGTCAAACTCTGACACTGACTCCAACTCATCTTCTCCCAGAGTTGACATTAATTCTGCAGCCTATGGGTTAAGATCATCAATTAAGGATCAACTAAGAGAGATAACAGATCATGAGTCCCAAACCAACCAACCAAATGTGCTTTCCTTGTCAATCTCCGAAGATGACGATGAAGCCGAGGCTGAGATTCCAACAGTTCCACAATCAACTGTTGCTGTGATCAGTGAAGCCAGAGCAGAGGCATCCAATTTTGATAAAGGAAAGGGCATTATGACTAAAGAGGATGAAGAGAGATTGCTAAAAGAAAAGAAGGAGAAAGAAGAAAGGAGAAGAAAGAGAGAAGAAGAAGAGATAGCTGAAGAGATGGCTTATCAAACGAAGCATCAAGAAAGAAAGACAGCCTTACTCCTAAGACAACAAACAATCCAGCTGTATGCCAAACAGCTGGATGAGATGAAAGTTAAAATCCATGCAGGGTCTCAAGTTGAGGAAGATGAAAAACTTGCCAGACAGCTGCAGGAAAAGTTTGCCAAGGAAGAAGAAGAAGAGAATGAAAAGAAGAAGAAGGAAGATGCTAAGTTTAGAATCACTGATTCTAAATTAGCAAAAGAATTAAGGGAAGAGTGGACTGAAGCTCTGATCTCTCAAGGTGAGGATGCAGACTACCTTGAGAAACTTTCAAACAAAGAGATTTACAGAGCCTTCATGGGTCAGCAGGGTCAATTGGCTAGCAAGAAAAAAGGCTGAAGAAGAAGAAAAAGCCAAGCTACAGTCCAAGAAGACCATTGCACTGAATAAAAGAACCCATGAAGAAAGGAAGGTCATGATTGACTTCCTTAAGGCTAGAGGAGACAGTGGAAGGAGGCTAGGTCCAATGAATTTCATGAACCTGCAAGCCCTCTACTTCAAGGTTAAAAAGGATGAGGAAGAAAGACTAGGGAAGAAAGGCTCCAAGAAAAGGGTACTTATCAAAGAAGAAGAAAAACCAAAGACAAAGAAACCCAAGCCTTCTCCCTCACCTACCTCTTCCTCAGTCCATCATCCTTCCACTCTCCTCCCCAAACCTTCCACTCCTCCACCCAACAAGTCCAAATCATCCCACCCAGCTCCCACTCATCAACAGCCTCCCTTGAAGAAATCAAAATCCTCATCTAAACCTGAAGACTCAAGAGACATTGTTGAATGGGTCTACAATCCACAGGGTCAAAGGTTTGAGATCTTCAGGGGGAGAACTGAAAGAAGAAGATCTACATACAGGTCTGTTGATGAGGTTCTGCAACTACCAGATTCAGACCTAAGAAGAATTTTGGAGCTGGGTGAAGCTCATGAGCCTGCAAATGAGAGAGGGAAACATCTTATGCTAGCAATCAGACATTACTTCAACCCTAGCAAAGATGTGGTCATGGATATCAAACCACTCAAGTCCCACTCTCCATTTGTATCTTGGTCCTACAATGCTGACTTGGATGAGTTCACACTAACTGATGCCAAGAAGCAGCAGATGAGATGTTCAAGCAAAGCAATCTTCAAAATGCAACCCAAAGACATCAAGACTCTGTCTGAACTTCCACTGAACAATCCCAGCAAGGATCCAAGAGGATATGAGGTTGAAAGGATAGTCAGACACATGCAAAAGCTTCAGCAGCAAAGTGATTAGAAGAATTTTGGTTGCATCAGTCTAGGGGGAGTTTGTAGAACCAAAGACTGATTGCTACCAAATTATTCTAAGTACAATTGCTGCTGATAGGCTTATCAGCAGCAGTCAACACTTGTTGCTGCTGATAGGCTTATCAGCAGCATTCAACACTTGTTGCTGCTGATAGGCTTATCAGCAGCCTTCAACACAAGTTGCTGCTGATGGGCTTATCAGCAGCAGTATTCTCAACTTTGCTGCTGATAGCTTTATTCACTGAAGACCAAACGTTGCAGCTGACTATCCATGCCAAGCGTCTCTGACAACTTTCTGCAAAAGCAACTGCCACACTCCAAGCAGAAGGAACCTCAGTGGTGCAACCAATAAAGGACCTTGTTGCGCGTCTCCAAGCATGCAAACAATGATGCCTAAGAAGACGCTTCAATAAAGTTATCTAGATTAGCCTTTGCGTATAATTTAGATTAATAAACAAGATCAACGGTCTGTGTTCGATCTGATCCTCAGAATCAAGGGTTTGTCTTGATTCTGAGTTACTATAAATACTGTGTAAACACTTCATAGTAAGTGTGCTTGAGTGTGCTTGAATGTGCTTTTTAGTTTGCTTTCAAAGTGCCTTGAAAGAGTTTTTGCTTGTAATCCTGTAATCACAGCAGATCAATACAACAGTGCATTTATCAGTATTCTTGCTGTTTTACTTGTTTACTTTGTTAGTTGCTATTGTTTCCGCCAATATCAACTAGAATAGAATCACCTTGTAATCTCACGATCCTACACCTACTCTAGAAGATTTCTAAGCCGAGACTCTGTCAAGGTGAATACTTGTTTTTTATAAAATAATTTCAAAACTGAAAATGGTTTTGATTATACTCTGACTTGAATGAATTTATACAACCATTCGTTGCATAAGGTAATTTACTGTATAGCAGTCAGCCCATAGAGTCACGTATATATACACGTGTTACCGATGAGACGTTGTAACATGGCTAGGGGTTGAACCCTTGGTTGTTGTAAAGCCCATCACCATAAGCGTAAGGCAGACAGACATAAAAATATATCTAAGGTCCTTGGTGTGGCTCGTGGTTAGTCCGTTGACTGTGTAAATTGACTAGAAACTATGGGCAAATTGTTCTATTTATTCACGCTTGTCAGATTATGATTCTAATATACTTGTATTCACTAGTTTATACTGATAAAATATTTTCTAACGTTTCTACTGGTAACCAAGGATGAATTGATTTTGATTAGCCATATGATAATAAGGAAAATGATGTCATGAAAAAGGGAACGTCCACCCTAGATATCAGTTGAAAGAAATGGCTCATGTAAAACCTTGGTTTTGTAAATTAAACGTTTGTGTACTATATCAGGGTTTATCCCTGTTATAATAAAAAGAAACATGAGATTCCTCGTCTTTGAAAAGATCCCGAGTTATTAAAAATATTCCGCTGTGTTTATAAATCTCTGATGAAATGAAATAAGAAACCGGTACCAACCGACTGTCGCGCGCCAAGGGGGCTAAACCCAGGGTTTGACAGGTTGGTATCGGAGCCCTTTGTTTCAGCATATTAGATACTAGAGATTAGTATCTAAGCTTTAACTTGATTATGATATTATTTGGTTTTAGAAATTAAGATACTCATGTAAGGTATCTAAGCTTAAACCAATATAGACTGTCTTCTAGAAAAGTAGGTAGATCTTTATTATAATTAAGTGATAACTATACAGATGTCTGGAAATAGTTATTATGCTTATATCTTCGGATGATCTGAAGAAGAACGTTATCATCCTACTAGATCCATGGAAATTCCTGTAATCATTCCTGATACTGGCGAATCCCTTTCTGATCCTATCATTGTCTCTAACAATGAATCTTATCGTGAAAATCAATCTAGCTCATTCTGGATGGAAGCTACTTCGGATTTTGAGAATTGGAGAACTGATACTCCACCTCCAGTAAATCAGGTAAAGATGAATGAGGCTGGACCCGGTCGGTCTACTAAACCAAGGATGCATGTATGAACTCCGACCGAGCATGTGCATGTGTTTGCAGAAGAAATGGAAGAGGTATATCAAGAAATACCTGAGGAAGCAGAACTTGAAATAGAAACTCAAGACCCATACCTCTATCCAATCGGTGAAGAAAATCCTTTTACTCTTCCAACGATGTTACAGGAATATATTGAAGAACCAGCTGATGGTCCTGATGATCCTTTCCATAATGTGTTTAATGACATATTATTTGCTATTCGTGAACCCCCTCCTCAGTATAATTATTCTTCAGCTCATCTTGGAACACCCATAGAATTCCTTAATCGTGCCTTAAGTGAAACTGATGAAGTCAAGAAAGAATCAAGGCAGCTCAAGGAAAGGGTTCGTCAACTAGAGAAAGAAAAGAAAAATAAAAGAAAAGATAAAAAGAAACAGTAAAATAACTAGACGTACGGGTAACCATCCGACCGGTATGTAGTTATCTGACAAACTAAATGTTCTGTCTAAGGAAAGAGTGGTGTATAAATCTCTCCTAGACACGTCATTCTTTCCTTGAAACAATTTAGTTGGAGGTACTACTCTGGAATGATAACCACCCAAGTCTACTAAATATAATAAATCGGATAATTTATTATTTAAGTATGTAAAATATAAAGTATAAATAAAAGTATTTTGTTTTATTCAGATGACTCGAAAAGGAAAAGGTCCCTTCTATGTTCGAAAATATGCTCCACCTGGATATGAATTCCAGCTTACAAATGAAACGAATTTAGAAACTGGAACAAGTTCAAGACATTCATGAGTACATATCGAAGCTTAGGAGAATTAACTCCTCCGGCAAATCCCTATGTACTTCCGTCAGTTTTCATTCTGCTATCACAGCTACAAGTCAAAATCCTGATTATGGAGAAAATCCTTATTATTATCAGCTGAAATCTCTTACAAAAATAATCCTGTTCCTAAAGGAGAAGAAAGAGAAGGTTCAAATAGGCCGTATGAGTGCCATGAGCCTACGAATATACAAAATACTCAAGAAAATGAGGAAAGTTTTGACAATAATCATATTAAAGCCTTACAGGAACGAGTAGCGGAATTGGAAAGAAAAAATCATAGATTAGCATCTGTATACGCCCAGAATAGAGCGTTAAGACAAATGCTAGAAAATGCCCGTAACCAGGGTTATATGTAAAATTCCTTTCCAATGTTTGTAATATATATTCCGAGAATTAATAAAATTCCTCTTGTGAATAAAATGTCGAAAAAAGGTCCTTCTCATAATACAAGGAGCAAGAGCAAACAAATTCAAATTGAAAATTCTGAACAACTGCAACGAAAAGCAGAAATAAAGAAAATACTTGCAGAATGAATAGAGGAATCTCTTCCTAAAATTCTGAAATCCATAAAGGAAGATAAAATAAAAAATAAATTGGCTGAATCTAAAAATAATCATCATGAAGAAAATCATAGTTCAAATGGAGATAATTCATCAAGCAATGATGAAGAAGTTAGTAAGAAAAGAAAAAAAGAAGAAGGGATGTACGTTCCGTGCATTCCAAGGATGTAAACCTTTGGAGTATGCTAGAAATGAGGGAGCAGTGGCAGCCCTGAGATGGTTGGAGAAAACTGAGTCTGTGATTTCCATCAGCAAATGTGCTAATGAGGATATGGTACTTTATTCATCAAATCTATTTAAAGATGAAGCATTGGAATGGTGGAATTCCATTGTTCAGGCCATGGGCCGACACAAGGACTATGCCATGGAATGGGAAGAATTCAAGGAGATGGTAACTCAAAGATTTTATCCCATTAATGAACGAGAGAGAATAGAAACCAAATTTCTAAATCTTCGTATGGAAGGAACTAAACATCAGGAGTATGTCTCCAAAATGTTTGAATATGCTCGTTTGGTTCCACACTTATCCATTTCTCAACCCAATCTCATCAAGATATATATTTGGGGTCTTGTAGAGGAAATCAGAGATATGGTCAAAGCCACTATGCCTCAGACCATTTCATCTGTCGTGCAGCTAGGAGGAATTCTAACTGACGATATGATAAGGAAACAAGAAAAGGGGAAGGCAAGGGAAGTAGCCAGGAGGGCTACCGAGAATCAGAAAAATAATTCTCCTTGGAAGAGAAGAAATCAATCGGTTAAAGGAGGATTTAATTCCATCTCTAAATGCAAAATCTTTAAAAAGAGGCATACCGGAGAATGCTTCTTCAAGAAATACTATTGCCATTTTTGTAAGTAGAACGGGCATGTTTTTGAAAATTGGGAAAGAAGGGTAAACTAAGTCCTTGATTTGTTGGACCCTTCAAAATTATTAAACGAATAGGACCAGTGGCTTATCGGTTGGAATTACCATAAGAGATGAGTGGAATACATGACGTATTCCATGTATGTAATCTTTGTAAATGTTTGGCTGATGAATCCTTAGTAATGCCTCTACAAGACATAGAGGTAAACGAAAAATTAAGAATCGTAGAACAACCTCTACAAATAGAAGATCGTCAGACTAAAAAGTTGAAAAAGAAAAGATTGAAACTTGTCAAAGTCAAGTGGAATTCTAGACATGGTCCTGAATACACTTGGGAACTAGAATCAGAAAAGAAAAAGAAGTATCCACACCTGTTCCAGTAATCTCGATGACGAGATTTTTCTAAAGGTGGGGAGAATGTAACATTTCTTAAAATTTTCAAGCCCAAAATAATAAAAATATAAAGTATAAGGACCATAAGTGTAAATACATTAAAGATCAGGGACTAAAAATATACAAATTCTGAAAATTCAATGGTAGCGGACCGCTCCATGTACATAATGGTTCGCTACGTGGTCCCAAAGGCAATAATGAGGGAATGACACGTGACCTGAAGAGTCATTAGGGTTTCTAACGCGTGTCACAGGTAGCGAACCGCTACCAGATTCTTGTCGGTCCGCTATGGCTACCTCAGTTGGGTGGCGGACCGCTACCTTGTAGCTTAATGGTCCGCTAGCTGGAATTTGCGCTACAACTCCAGAAACCAACACGTGTTATGCTGACTGTATAAGGTTTAGGCGGTAGCGGACCGCTACCCGCCACCATAACGGTTCGCTAGCGGGCCGCTACGGACCTCAGGTCAGCCTATAAATAGAGATTCAATTTCCGTTCAATTCCAAAACACTAAAAATGGAATTCCAAGTTCTTGTAAGCCATTTTCACTCTCATAAAACCATTTCCGCTCATACGTTTAAATTCCCGAGGTGCCGGATCATCATAGAAGTAACCAAGAAGCTAGGAAACGCTCATTTGGAGAAACCAAGCAAGGTTCTTAAGCAGAAACGCTGCCCATTAGAACACTTACTCTAGAAGATTCCTAAGCCGAGACTGTGTCAAGGTGAATACTTGTATTTTTATAAAATGATTTCAAAACTGAAAATGGTTTTGATTATACTCTGACTTGAATGAATTTATACAACCATTCATTGCATAAAGTGATTTACTATATAGCAGTCAGCCCATAGAGTCACGTATATATACACGCGTTACAGATGAGATGCTGTAACAGGGCTAGGGGTTGAACCATTGGTTGTTGTAAAGCCCCTCGCCATAAGCGTAAGGCAGACATACATAAAAATATATCCAAGGTCCTTGGTGTATAAATAAAGACTGATGGCTACAAAACTTTCTAAGTACAAAAGCTGCTTACCTCAGAGTTTGCTGCTGACCAACAAACTGCTGCGGATAAGCTTATCTGCAGCGGATAAGCTTATCTGCAGCGGATACTTGTTCTTCTGCTGAAGAACAAATCTGCTGCGGATAGCCTTATCTGCTGAAGACCAGAGTTGCTGCGGATAGGCTTCTTAGCAACATCAACACTTGATCCTGTTGATAGGCAAATCATCAGCAGCTTTGGATGGTTGCATCTTGCTGCTGATCTCCAACTTGTCAAATTATGATTTCAATATACTTGTATTCACAGTGTATACTGATAAAATATTTTCAAACATTTCTACAGGTAACCAAGGATGAATTGATTTTAATTAGCCATATGATGGCAAGGAAAATGATGTCATGAAAAAGGAAAAGTCAACCCTAGACATCAGTTGAAAGAAATGGCCCATGTAAAAGATTCCCCGTCTTTGAAAAGATCCTGAGTTATTAAAAATATTATGCTGTGTTTATAAATCTCTGATGAAATGAAATAAGAAACCGGTACCAACTGATGATCGCGCGCCCAGGGGTGCTAAACTCAGGGTGTGACATCCAAGTAGGGTTTGTACACTCGGTTCATGAGGTCCATGAATACAGCTGGTGCATTAGTTAACCCAAATGGCATGACCATTAACTCGTACTGACCGTAACGAGTTCGGAAAGTGTTCTTTGGAAGGTCCTCCTCCTGAATCCTTAGTTGATGGTATCCCGACCGCAGATCGATCTTCGAGTAATAGCTCGACCCCTTGTAATTGATCGAACAGGTCATCGATCCTTGGTAGTGGATATCAGTTCTTGATCGTCACTTTGTTCAGTTCCCGGTAGTCGATGCACATACGGAACGATCTGTCTTTCTTTTTAACAAACAATACCGGTGCTCCAAAGGTGAGAAGCTCGGTTTGATGAAACCTTTGTCTAACAGTTCTTGTAATTGGTTAGACAATTCCTGCATTTCTGATGGCACCATTCGGTAAGGTGACCTTGCTATCGTGGCAGCTCCTGGTGTGAGATCAATCCGGAACTCGACTTGCCGTTGCGGTGGAAGTCCAGGAAAATCGTCAGGAAATACTTTTGGGTAGTCTCGGACGATCGGTATATCTTCAATCATCCTTTCTTCTGCTTTCTTTTCTGTCACATGTGCTTGGATCGCATGGTAACTGTTAGGACATGTTTTGTAACTGTTGATAAAATTCTGTATAAGTTCATAGAGAGGCGAACTTAACAAGTTCTCCTAAGCATATTTAGGAGTGAACTTGTTAAGTTTGCCTAGTCTATTAGAGGCAAACTTGTTAAGTTCGCCTAAGCATAAGTTCGCCTATAGCAGGTTTGTGTCTATAAATAGGACTTTACAGATTTTGTTCAGAAGTGTAGAACTAGATAGTAGAGAGAGCAGAGGGACTTTGAACGATTGTATTCTGTGAATCTTGTAAACTCTGTGTTTTGTGGAATACAAAGAGAAGCTTATTTACCTGTTGTTTCTATTATCAATTGATATACATACGTTAACACGGAGGATTCCGCACTCCGTGTTTACGAGACGTCCTGTCACGAGATCGATCTGAGATGAGTCATGTGGACCTACAAGTGGTATCAGAGCTTTTGCTCGTGATTTGTGTTTGATTCTTGGTGATTAGAGACGTTTTTGTGTACAATTTGACAAGAAATTGATCATTTTTAGAAGTTTTTGTATCCATGGAGTTTTTAAGTTGTTGAAACTGATTTTACTGCTGAATTTGTTGATTTGAGGTGGATTTTGGTGAAATTAATTCGATAGAAGTGTTCTAATTCATAAAATTCTAAATCCTACGGTCCAATTTCTTCCAATTCTTTCAAATCTGTGAGAAATGATGATTTTCCGCGCTTTGAGTTCGTGTTTGGGTTGCTGAGTTTGTTATAGATGAAGCAAGAGAACTTGCTGATATTTATTGCAGGCGAACTTAGCAAGCGAACTTTCTCAGTTTAAGTGAACTTAGCAGGTGAACTTATCAAGTTCGCTTCACTCAGTTCAGGCGAACATATTAAGTTCGCTCAGGCATTATCATGCGAACTAAGTTCAAGCGTACTAAGTTCAAGTGAACTTATCTAGTTCGCTAGTGTTCTTAAAAAAAGTATTTTTAGGGAAAGCTTATATAGTTGTTTTGAATCATTTTTGAAATTTTGAATTTTTGAAATTTAAAAAAAAGGGTATTTTGGCGGGAAATTTTTTTCGGATATTTTCACAAAATTTAAAAATGTCAATTTCATGTGATGATAATGAGATTGGAACTATGCCACCGAGGCTTTTGTACATATCAGATTACCGTAGCTGGAAAGTCCGGTTCGAACAGTTCGTATCAGAAACTGATGAAAATTTTTGGAGACCAATAACAGAAGGATATGTGCATCCTACTTTTGACTTTCTGGAATTTCGTGATGTTCCTAAACCAGTGACAACTCTTTCTAAAGTAGAAAAGCAGAAGTTTGATCGAGGGATGAAAACGTGTGAAACTTTAACGATGTCTTTACCAAAAGAAATCATTCATATTCTCAGGAAGTGTCCAACTTCAAGAGATATATTGGAAGCATTGAAGAAAAAGGGTAAAGCAACTTCTTAAGCGTTTGTGGTCTTGACCAAAGAAGTATTGGAGAAGCAGATTTAACTGATAGTGAGAGTATTCGTTCTGGTGAAAGTACTCAATCTACTGAGACTGATGTGATGACTGAAGCAAGCTTTCAGACAATTGAAGATGATCTGAGTGAATCAAAAATTGATACAGAGCCTGTCATTGTTGATCATAAGAGTGAAGCTGATGATGACGTATTAATGGCTCCTGGTGCATCTTCTTCAGAAGTAAAAGCTAAGGTAGTTTCTAACTCTGAAACTTTTTGTTCTACCTGTATTTCAGTGAAGGATAAAATGATGAGGGTTATGGATGACGACGTAAACCTCATTTGTGATATGAAATCGATGCACACAGTAAATCTGAAATTAAAAGATAATGAGAATGTGTGTATTGAGAGAATAGAATCACTAAAGTGGGATATAAGTTCTCTAACTTTGAGGATCAAAAAGCAAGCATATCACCTGGATATGTCCTTTGCAGAAGTTGAGAAACGAAATAATGATCTTGCTGAGAAAGATAAGGAACTAGCTGAATCTAAAGCAGAGGTGATCAGATTACACAGAAAGTTAGAAAGCTTTGGAAATTCATCATTCCTACTGGGATATTTTAATGATACAGAAGAGGGGAAAGGAACTAGTGGTATTGGTTATGTTCCTCCACCATTAAACATAAATTATTCTGTTACACCTGAGATTATAAAAGATGAGGATTTAGATCCTAAGACTGTGTTGAAAGTGAATCTAGTCACATGTGAAGATATGGTGTATTCTGATGAGAGTGATGATGAATATTTTGATGAAGCTAAGGTACAGGGGATACCGAAAGAGGTTAAGAAAGAAGACTCAAAGGTTGATTTTAATTCATCTTGAAATTATACATTTGGAAGTTCTTCAATCTCAAGGAGAGTTCCATATGTCAGAGATTATATAGACATGTGTACATGTTTTCATTGTAATGAGATGGGACACATTGTGGTGAAATGTCCTTACAAAAATAAAGGGAAGAAGCATGTAGTTCCTGAGAAGATGAAGCCTGACTCAAGACATGTTGAGAAAAAGTTTGTTTCATCTCAACCTCCAAAAGAAGTTCATGTAGGAGAATCTTCTTCAAGTGCATCTTATAGTGTGAAGATTCCTTATATGAGAGAATATCGTGAGAAGAGATCTTGCTTTTATTGTGGTCTTGTGGGTCACATTAAGATCAGTTGTCCTCACAACGCCAAAGGTAACCGACATGTTACTCCAGGAAAGGTAAGAACTCATGGTAAGCCTTATGTTAACCCCAAATGTGGTTAAACCTCATGATACACCAAAGGGTAATTCAAAATCTGAGGTTAGGCTTTCTAGACCTCAAAGACGGAGGAGAAACAGAAGATTATGAAAACTTTTAGAACAACAAGAGATTTCACAATCTAAACATTTTTCAAATGAACATGACTGTTTAAATACTTCACATTTTAAGAAAAAAGAACTTAATGAATAGAAGTATGTTTGAAAATCTAAAGTTTCTGTTTCTGACTCGTCGGAACAATCTCCGAAAATCGATGAGAGATTCGATTGTGAACGGAGTGAGGTTTGTTATTTTGATACAGATGGACGACCCATGACTACCATGGCTTGGGTCCCAATTTCAAATTAATGTTTCTTGTTAGATGTGCAGGATTTACCAAGAGGGACTATTAATACCATTTTTGGTTGTTGATAGTGGTTGTTCATAGCACATGACAGAGAATGGCGTCTGCAAGAGTAAAGAGTTGTTGATAACTGAGAATCTATTTGATTCAACGACTTGATGCTCAAGGGGGAGAATATATCACACACAATGTTTTGGAAAGAGTTTTACAAAGTCCAAATGATAACCTGAAAATAGGATGACAATGGTGAGCATAAAGTCGTTGATGCAACCATTTGACTAGTTGAGAGGGAGTCTATAGGACAGGGGGAGTACAGAACTGTGTTGGTGACAAAGGCAAAGGCATTCAATTATAGGATTACATCGGTTTGAGTTTTTAATTGATTGAGTTGCTTAATCCCAAGTAACCATGTAAATTGTTTTTCATAAAATGTTTTCATGGAAGGTTTATTTTCGTTTGTTTTACTTTCTTTGAAAAAGATTTTGAAAAGGCCAAACAAATTAAAAAAGTTAAAATCGACATTACTTGAAGTTATAAGGATAAATGATAGTACATCAGTAGATGTTCTTTCACACATGACCTTAGATTGATTGGTTGGTGCTTTATGTTAATATATCTAAATTATATGTTTTGATCTAAACTTCAGAGACTGCACAAATAGGAAATGATAGTCTTGTGTATGCATATAATTTGAATTGTCAGTAGACTAAAAGCGTCACTGAACCATTAGTAGTGTGAAAACAAAATTGCATATCTTACAATTGTGATTTAAACCCATTTTATGCCTGGGTGTGTGTGTTAAAAGATCACTATCAGATAAAGAATATTAGCTTTTAATAAAGAGTGTCCTATGAGATTAGTTTTGGGTTATGTCCTTAGCATTATTCATTCGATTTGCTTCAGTGACCATGTCCCGAAAGCATGCAATTTGAAGTATAATCAAGATATGTACTTGACAACATCTGTCAAACATATACTAGCCCTTGGATCATATTGATAAATCATCTTTACTGATTCCATTGAATTCATAATCCAGATAATAGTTGGATCCACGTACCTGAATCTTATGATTCCACAGATATAAGCCAAAACATTGAATCATTCGATTCTGAATCTCATTGATTCCTATACAATCCAATTTGGATTCTGCTATTCATGTGCTATGTGATGTCTCCTCATTCTGGAAATTTGGATAACCTTTAGTAAAATCTCATATGTCTTGAAGATAGTGCATTTACTTTCTATTGGCATACTAGTGGGGTACAAGTTGTATTTCATACTTAAATGGTACCTTAACTCACAAGAAAGTGGGAATGAGATGCTTTAGTTTCAAATCTTATAATATTGACAATTTGAATTTGTGTGTCATAGCCTGATCCTATTTTCTTTGAATGTTTATCGCGTATCATAACATGCAATATGAAAGTCTTGAAATGATAGAGTGTGATAATCTTTAAAGATATTGGTTTGATTGGTCAAGGCTTGAAAGAATGACATAGGTTACCATTTGATATTATATGGATTTTATATCCAAGTTGTGTGACTGATATCTCATATATATACTGATATGATCTTCTTACTCATGATGTTCGACCAAAAAGATGTGATTTTGTATTTTACATTTCAGTTTATATAGAGAAAAATCAAAAAGATTTTGTCTTTCTTATGTTTGAAAAAACAAAAAGATTTTCTTTTCCAGCTTCCATGAAAATCTTAATTGTTGGTTATTCTTGGTTATTCTCCTTTGCAAAAACTGAATATTGCAGACTGAAATTGACAAGGGGTCCTTCTCCCAAGTTTTCTTCTAGATAGAAAGAGAAAGTGCAGATGAACAAGACGAAGACTACCGTGTGTTTGATGATATATGAATACGGATGACAATCTTCTAAAGCTGGTGTCAAGGGGGAGTCTATTGGAGAATATTCTGGTGACAACGAGCTTGAAGATATTATGTCTTAGTCTTAGAGTCTTTGACTTGTAATTGATATAATTGTTAGCAACTGTTAAAGAGGAGTCTGTTAGGATATGTTTTGTAACTGTTGATAAAATTCTGTATAAGTTCATAGAGAGGCGAACTTGTATCTTTAGGAGCGACCTTGTTAAGTTCGCCTAGTCTATTAGAAGTGAACTTGTTAAGTTTGCCTAAGCATCTATAGCATGTTTGTGTCTATAAATAGGACTTTACAGATTCTGTTCAAAAGTGTAGAACTAGAGAGCAGTGAGTAGAGTAGAGGGACTTTGAACGATTGTATTCTGTGAATCTTGTAAACTCTGTGTTTTGTGGAATACAAAGAGAAGTTTATTTACCTGTTGTTTCTATTGTCAATTGATATACATACGTTAACACGAAGGATTCTGCACTCCGTGTTTACGAGACGTCCTGTCACGAGATCGATATGAGATTAGTCATGTGGACCTACAGTAACCCTTTCGCAAGTACTTTTGGGCCTTCATGCGGGTAATGATCCTTAGTGCGGTACCACTTCGTTCTCCCTGGATGGTTAGTGGTTCCTCGTCCGGCAATGGAATGTTGACTATCTTCTCGTGGCAAACAATTTCGGCTCGGTTCTTGGACAACCAGTCCATGCCGACGACTATGTCGAAGCTTCCCAATGTTACCGGCAATAAGTCTATAGTGAAAGAGTGATCGGCTAACGTTAAGACACAACCGGGAATCACTTGTTCTGTCTCTATTAGTTTACCATCTGCTAGTTCTACCATATATAGGTAATCTAGAGCGATTGGAGTAATACCAAGTAATGAACTAAACTAAGTGGATACAAAGCTTTTATCAGCACTCGTGTCAAACAAAATAGAAGCATAACCGTTGTTTACGAGAAACGTACCAGTAACAATGTTGGGGTCTTTTCTGGCATCGCCGGCACCAATCACAAACGCCTTGTCCCGAGCATTTGTATTTCCAGGTCTCCACATCTTTAGGTAGTCTTTGCGGAAATGTCCGGGATCACCGCACCCGAAACATCCGCTGTTCCCTCACCAGCCAGGGCTTGTTCAACTAGTCGACAGTTCTGGGCCGTGTGGCCAAAACGCTTGCATTTCTGACAACGGGAATCTTCACAAGTACCGTTGTGGCGGAATTGACACTTATTGCATTTAGATAGATTCCAAGTGTATGCGCCCCTTGCTCTCTTTTCTGGCTGATTAGTAATGAAAACCCTTGCTGGTTCTTGTCTCTTCGGGTTATTGGGCACATAGGGTTTAGCGGGAGAATTTTCCCACTTTCGTTTATTATCGAAGACTTGCATAAAATTTTCCTTCTTAGTAAACAGTCCCTGATGGACTGCATGATCAGTAAGATTATAGGCCAGTCTCACAGCGTTATGAATAGCTGCGGGTTCAGTAGAAGTGACCATGATTTGTATCTAAGGTTCCAAACCCCATATGTATTGCTCGATCCGCTTGAATTCGGTCATAACCATGTGTGGTAACAGCCGTGCCAAGTCGTGGAACCTCGCGGTGTAGCCCGCAATGTAAGCACCCTCCATTCTTAAGTTCCGTAACTCTTGTTCCAGCTTTTGTAGTTCATTACGAGGATAGTATTATTCCTTCAGCATGTCCTTGAACTCTTCCCATGGGATGGCGTTGGCATTGTCCAACCCCATAGTTTGGACATGGGAATTCCACCAAGAGAGGGCCTGACCCTCGAAAGTTCCAGCTTCATATAAAACTCGGTTTTCTGGAGTGCAATGACTCATGCTGAAGACCGACTCGATCTTCTCAATCCATCTGAGCAGTGCCACTGCTCCTTCCGCTCCGTTGAAGGTATGGGGCTTGCAATCCATAAAGGATTTGTAAGTGCAGGCCTTATGCCCATTTCCGATTCCTGTAAGTCAAGATAGAGTGCAGTTAGGTTAAATTTTCCTTGGATAGGATTATATTATTCGTAGTGTATGTTGCTTGCATGCACTATACCTCCACTCTCGCCGTGACCTCCTGATCCTCCACTGGACCGATTTACTTCGTGATTGGTGAGCGTGTCTGCCACGCGTTGCGTGATGAGGGCCTCTATCTGAGCAGTGGTCATGGAGTTGGTACCTTGTCCTGAGTTGCGGTTTGTCCTTTGTGGCGGCATGTTTCTTTATAATCATAATGATAACAAAGGTTAGATATTGCGTAATAAATAACAATCAACACACATGCATAAAATAACACATAACAATCAACAACCAATCAACCATACAATATAATCCAAGGACAAACACTTGATAAATAAGTTGTATGAAATACAAAGTATTTTCACGAGCAAACACTCCTCCAAAACAAGTAGCATCTCAAAAATATCACGTGTGCAGAAACCGCTCACGATAGGCTAATCAACTGGAAGGTGGAAAAGTACCACTCTACAAAGCAGTAAAAAGCAACAGGGCACAAAGAATCATCAGAACCCTGGCGGGTTCTAACTCTTCTCGAACCGTGTTTGCACTGAGCTCTGCTGCTAGGGCGGTAGAGTCAGCAAGTGAGGCTCTATGCTCTGCTACTGCACTGATGGGCCATCCCTAGCTGCTCTCCGGTCTTCTCTAGGCGGCTAGAAAGGGCAGTGGTCCTAGCCGTCTCTCTGTGGTGATCCTCTAGTAAACCCGCTACCTGCCCATGTAAGGTCTACAGTGCGGTCTCTGTCGCTGTGGCTCTCTGTTTCGCCTCTCGAGCTTTCTCCTCAGCAGTATCAATCCGGTCTCACACTATCAAGAGTGACTGGTCTATTAAGGCAAACTCATCCTGGAGGGAAGATATATCAGCGTCATGTAACTTGCTGCGTGTCGCAAGTATTGGTAGTACCTCCCTCGTAGGCCGGAGCCAATATGGTGGTGGATAGGATGGTCCAGATGACTCCTCAGTGGATGTGGTGTCAGATTAAGAAATCCAGGCCTTCTTGGCTGACGGCCCTGCAATGTCAAATGGCTGAATCGGTCATTTCCCCAAATGGATGTTCTTCTTCCGAGCGGTATGCTTAGTCTTGGCTCCTACAGGTACCAGCAATGGTGACGGTGGAGTCGGTTCCGCCTGGCGAGGTGGTGAGGGTAGGATAGAGCCGTCATCAGATGATGAGTACCCATGCAGCACTGAGTAGGGCAATGACTCGCCCGAATCGCTCCCCTCGCATGCGTCTCCATCGCCTCCGTGGGCTGGTGCGTCATCCGCCTCCTCCTCAGGATCCTCCTCAGGATCTTCCTCGGAGTCCATCTCTACAAACTCCTTTGGGTCTTTTGTCGACTCTTCATCACTAGGTGAGTGTGGTGATGAGGGTGGGGTGAGGGGCTCAGCAGGTGATGGTGGTGTAGTCGGAGTGTACTCCTCCTCTGAGTCCGAGATCACCATGGGGTCTGAAGATGTAGACATCCTGTAACAAGTCAATATCCATTAATCTAATGTACTCATGTATGAATATGCATGTATGATGTGATGTGAATTTCGTGAGCCTATAGTTATAGTCTAAGCACACTAAATGCAACTTAGTTCTCTATAACCAGGGCTCTGATACCAATCTGTCACACCCTGAAATTCCACGGCGGGTTACCCGCGGGTTGTGACTGCCAAGGAACACCAGTCCCGGTCATTTCTAACGACCTCTAAATGGTTTTCGAAAAGACTTTCTGTTTAAACATCATACAAAAAAAAACAAATAAGTAATACATAGTTTGAAAATGCGGAAAGTAAAGTGCGGAAGCAAAAGTAATGTAACAAAATATAGAAGCATAATCTTTAGGTTCCCATAAACCTAAGCTTCTAACGAAAACATGAAATGAGACTCCTAAAGTGCAACCCTAGTCCATGCATGAATGCTTAGCGACCTGAGACAAACATGCTTAAAAGTGTCAACACAGGGTTGGTGAGTTCACTGGTTTATGTAACAGAAATAGAAATCAAAACAGTGTAACATTACGTATGTATACTAGTGATTCGATTGTTGATCAGAAAATAAACATTTACTATATAAGCAACACCAAAACCGAAGCTCAATGAAGGAATGCAGAAACAAGCATTTTGCCTCTTACGTGCCCAGCACGCAATGGATTAGGTCAATTATACACGTGTTTGACTCCCAGTCAGAGTTATCGCGACTAACCCGGGTGGGGGTTGTTAAACCCAATAGTACTATTCATGAATCACCTCGCTTTGTGTAATAATTAACGGTCCGAATATGAGCAGAATTTATGTGCGGGAAATTCACCCACTTATATACGTTAAAGCGAAATCAAAGTAATTATCATACGACTAAGTAAGAAAATGGTTTAGCATGTATCTCCCTAAAATGGAAAAGTAAGTAAAATGTGGTCGTGAAGACTCACCTGGGAATGAGGTGAATGAAGTATGAAAGCAGCACGAGAAATCTAGCAACTCTAGATAACCGACCTAACCGAGCCCTAGGAATAGTAAGGCTATAAGGTGTATGAAAGTAAACATGGTTTATGTAACCACATTCATCCAAACGACTCAACGTTGAAAGGTTACTTTGACTGTTGAAAGGTTACTTTGACTTTTGAAAAGGTTTGACCAAAGTTGACCGAGGTTTGACCAAAGTTGACCGAGATTTGACCAAGTTTGACCAAGGTTTGACCAGATTTGACCAAGTTTGACCAATGTTTGACCAACTTTGACCAAGTTTGACTAATGTTGACCAATGTTGACTAATGTTGACTAATGTTGACCAACGTTGACTAACGTTGATCAATGTGACACGACGACCCGTTGGTGACACATGGTGGAAACATGTACATGTAGCGCATAACTGACATATGAGTAACACATAAGTACATATAAGTAATACCTAAGTACACATGAGTAGCATACAAGTAATACTTAAGTAACACATGAGTCATACTTTGTGACATAACATTCATGCTTCAAGTAGTTGCATGGCATTTGTACATCCTCATGGTATATTTCATACATTTTAATCGTTTATACACTTATGTTATGCCATTACATTAATAACCTATTAACATTATTTCAATTCATTTGAACAAATAACATAACATGTCATTTCTATATCATAGTTAGTAACATAACAAAGTTTCCCTTTTTATGAAATTAGGGTTTTAGTTCACCATAGGTGTCATGGCTTAACTAAACAAATGATACATGAAGTAATACTAGTAACATACCATAAACATGATTTTATACATACACTTTCTATTTTAATCAAAGGTGAATTTCACAAACTAACAAAGTTTCCTTATTTTGTAAGGTTCCCCAAAACATGTCATAATACAATTCCAAATTACATATTCTTGCATAAGACATCCATTCATATAGTAATAAAGCTAATTATCCTATTTTAGACATTTAAAACACACACATATAAAATATGAACAATTAATGTTTCCTTTTTAGGAAAGTGGTCCAAACGACCCTTTGCACATGTGTAACTTCAAATGACCCTTTCTACTACTTTAATATATGTTATAGAATCATATTATCAAGTATTTATCCATTAGAACCTCATAACACAAAAAATGACAAAGTCAAGTTTTCTTATATAGTAAGTCGACCATAGCATAGAGTAAAACAACATTTCAACCAAAAAAATTACATTTCCTACTTATTCTACTATTATGAGCATCATTTAAACTATCAAACATATCATATACACATTTACGCAAAATCTCAACCAACAAAGTTTCTATAAATAGAAACGAGCAAATAACAACCTAAATGAATATTTCAAATAACAAAAAGTGCAAATATGTGTCAACAACTTCATTTTATGAAAACTCTTTAATAAAACATGGATTTAAAGACCTTAGAACATGAAGATTCGTTTGGATGGGTATGGTACCACAATGGCCGAAAATGATGGAAAGGAATGGATAGATTCTTACCAAAAGCAAGTATGATGAAGAAATGGTTGTGAAATTAGCTTCTAGCACCTTGAATCACCTTGGAGAGAGGAGTGTTTTAGGTTTAGGGTAAAAATGAGGGTGGAAGTGGTTTAAGGGTGGTTTTAGTGAAATGGTATTTGGGCTTTTTACTCTATCAAGGATTTTTGTTAATTAAATGGTCTACTAATTGGATTAAACAACTAAAGTGCTGAATTATTAAGCCCAAGTTATAAAACCTTTGTTTTTATAAAATCAAATTAAATGTTGTTGGCACATATCGCGTATCCGCTTAAAAAGCGTTAAATTGAAAGTTGCTCAAAGAATTTTGGGAAATTTCATATAAGCATGAAATATTAAATCACAATATTGCATATAATTTTTGCACAACAATTATATATCTAAGTATTATTTCTAAAAATCACCAACATTCGTGTGACAGGACGCGTGTGTGACCCGGTAATCCGCCCGATTACCGATGCATGTAATGAAATATAACGAATGGACTTCATATATGAAATATGTACGTAATTACTCTATAATTAAGTATGATGCAAGTGTAATCATGTGAATTCAAGAAATAGTCAGGTATGGATATTAACCTGAATTTGTTAGGTATCATACCCTAGAACTCGGATTTCTAAATAAGGAAACATTATTTTTTCAAAGTTTATGTTTGCAATTTTTTAATATAGTTAGAGGGTTTAAGCGACTTAGTAACACTTGACTAAGTGCATTGTATGATAATATATGTTATTGGTTCATAAACATGACAATTTGACATGATCTTTCTATAATAAGAAACTTTAATTATCCGAAACTCTCATACTTGTCCATTTTTAGCAACAAAATATTGGAATACTTTATATGTGTTATAACATGCCTAAATTCATGTGTGAATGTTAACTTTGCACAGTTGCCATGTTTAGAACTCAAAACTTGACTTTCCAATTAAGGAAACTTTAATGTATCAAAAGTTGTGTTTCAAGTTCTAAATTCTAATCAAATGTTCTAATGTGTTTATTAGAGTGTAAATAAGCTATTTGAAAGGAGTTTTGAAATCTATTTTAGGATTTGAATGTTTTAAGTCCATTACGTGTCACCAACGTAATTGCTAGGACCTTTCATATCACTTAGCAGGAATTGCTAGGACCTTTCATATCATTTCACCGCTTTACTAGGTGAGTTCACACATCCCCGTTTTACTTGTTTTCCTTTTGGGGTGAGATACATGCTCCGGTATACATTTTCCAATAAAACATGTTTTACATGCTTACGCAATTACATTAATTATATAAGTTGGTACTGTTGAGTACAAAGTCCTCTCAGAGTCAACAGTTAATTTTTCCATAGCGAGGTAATTATGAATAGTACTGTTGGGTTTAACAACCCCTACCCAGGTTAGTAACTCTAACTTAGACCGGAGGTCGAACGGGTACATTATTGACCTAATTCATCTAAGTGCAAGGCACAAAGAGGCGAACCACATCCTTTTATGTGAGTACAGTTGAGTGTCGGTTGACGGACTTATTATAATTTTTGGTTTTGTCTGTTCAACAATGATTGTGTAGAGTACATATGATTTCCAGTACATTTCATAACATGATTTCAATTACATTAAACCTGTGAACTCACCAACGTTATGTTGACCCGTTTTAGCATGTTTATCTCAGTTCGTTTTATGCTTAAGGTATGTGGCTAGGATGCACCCACTGGAGTCACACTTGTCATGCATAGGAACCTCATTTTGACAAACGTTTTTTATTCATTATGTTAAGCATTGTAAACATTTAAGACATTGCTTCCACACATTTACTTTAAACTATGCTAAACCTTATTTTCGGATCGTTTGAGCCTTGAAAAACAGGTATTTTGAAAACCACTTAGTGGTCGTTCAAAGTAACACAATGGTAAGGATCCTCTCAGGTCACGCCCCACGGGTATAGCCCAAAGTGGAATTTGGGGGTGTGACAGACTAGTATTAGAGCAATTCATTGCAGTGAACTTGGTTGCACGTAGTGAACATAAAATGTAACCGATGTCTCATTTGCATTTCCCTTCCGCACGTACACTTAGTATCCTTACATACACTTATAATACCCATTACACCACTCACTTCATTGTATGAAACGTGTTGTCATAGTTATGTCATCTACAAGTACACATCATCGACACCAGTTAACACTTCATCAGATGATAACACTGAACCGAAGGCGGAGCCTAAGGCCCCGATAGCAGAGGAGACCCATGAGGTAGACCCTTGCAGCATCCCTTTCCCGCATCGCGAGCGCCCGTATGGACCATTGATTTAGTACACTCTGAGGAAGAGAGTGCCAACCCCTCGTTAGAGCACACTTGCTCCCGAGCCTAACCATATGAAGGCTAGGGTTGATATGAGGAGATGGACGTTTGTGCCTGATGCGTTGCGAAGCTGGGCGAAGGAGGAAGGAATATCTCCCGTATTTGAGATAGGTGAGTCTTCTCACGGAGCTCTCGTTTTGCCGATTACTGAGGAGCCGATTGAGCGCACTATTCTGACCCTTGTGGCACGATGTCACCGATATGATTGCCTATTGAAGGCACTTCGAAGAGGTTAGAAGGAGATGCGCGGCAATCTAGAGCACATGAAGGACCTTAGGAAGAATGTGTTGTCACTACGAGATCAGGACGAAGAGATTGAGCATCTACATACCCTAGTGTCAGATACCGCACTACAGACGCTATAGGAGCAGATGTCCCGACTGACGGAGGATCGCCAGAGGGAGTCTGCGAGGATTACCATTTTATCTTACCGAGTAGCTGAGACTAAGAGGCACTTGAGCCTCGAGAGACAGTCATACTTACAAAACCTAGCTAACATTCAAATTTCAATTCAGGACAAGGACCAAATCCTCCACCATGTACCTATAAGATCTTTCTCGACTGTAAACCACTCACCTTTAATGGGCGGGATGGAGCAGTCAATTTGGTGCGATGGATTGAGAAAGTGGAATCTACTTTCGAGATGTGTAACTGTCTGGAGACCTCAAATGTGAAATTCGCTACTGGAACCTTTGAGTAACAATCCCTCACTTGGTGGAAATCTAATGTCCAAGCGTTGGGTTTGGAAGCGGCCAATGCAATGCCTTGGGCGGATTTCATAAAGCTACTAGAGGAGGAGTACTTTCCATGGAATGAAATCCAGAATCTCGAGGACAGGTTTTGGAACCTGAAAATGAACGGACCATGCGTGGTGGATTACACATCAAAATTTCATGACCTAGGAGGATTGTATCCCCACATGGTAACACCTGAAGAGAAGCGTATTGAGCGTTATTTGTGGGGACTGGCCCCACAAATTCAGGGTATGGTATCATCCTCCAAACCACAACATATCATCAGGCAATCCGATTGGCTCATAACCTGACATCTCAGGTTGTCCGTCAGGGACTCTTTGATAAACTTGTTGATAACAAGAGGAAGTGGGAAGGTAGTTCTTCAAAGCCATCTAATGTACCACCACCACCTAGGAGGTAAGAGACTACCAGGGCCTATAAGGCAGGTCAAGCTGACAAGAAGCAAGCGAGAGTCTATACGGGAAACCTACCAATGTGTAACCGATGCAATTTTTAGCACGCTGGCACGTGCAAGGAGGCAAGGTGCCAAAAGTGCAAGAGAATTGGCCATGCGGCCAAGAATTGTAGAGTGCACGGACCAGGTCCGAACAGTGTGGGCAACCTGTGCTCGTTATAACTGTGGGCAAAATGGGCATTTTATAAAGAAATGCCCAAAGAACAGAAAGCCCGGAAACAACAACAACAATGCTAGAGGCGAGCTTTTGTGATTGGAACAGGTGAAGCCAAATAGAACCCTGACACCGTCACAGGTACGTTTCTTCTAAACAACCATTATGCATCTATGTTGTTTGATACTGGTGCTAAAAGAAGTTTCATATCTAGTGAATTTAGTCCATTACTTGGTGTCGAACCTACTGTGCTAGATAATGAGTATACCATAGAATTAGCTGACGATAAATTGATCGAAATAGACCTACTACCCGTTAAACTAGGAAGTTTCGACGTGATTATCGGTATGGACTGGATGTCCATGAATGGAGCAGAGATTGTATGCCGCGAAAAGATTATCAGATTTCCCCTACCAAATGGAGAAACATTGGCAGTTCAAGGATAAAAGAGTGGGATTCCTCTAAATATCATCTCGTGTATGAAAGCCCGGAAGTATCTACGGAAGGGCTACCAGGCCATCTTAGCTCGTGTAACTGAGAACTGGAAAGAAGAAAGGAAGGTCGAGGACATACCAGTTGTTCATGATTTTCCAGAAGTATTTCCCGAAGACGTGCCCCCGGAATCCCACCGTAGTGACAAGTCGAATTTCGAATCGACCTTACCCCCGGAGCTACACCGATAGCGCGGTCACCGTACCGACTAGCGTCGTCGGAATTGCAAGAATTATCAAACCAACTGCAGGAGTTACAAGATAAAGGATTCATCCGACCAAGTCATTCACCATAGGGAGCGCCTGCCTTATTTGTCAAAAAAAAAAAAGGTTCGTTTCGTATGTGCATCGACTATAGGGAGCTGAACAAGGTAACCATCAAGAACCGGTATCCCCTACCCAGGATCGACGATTTTTTCAACCCACTCCAAGGATCGAGTTATTATTCCAAGATCGATTTACAATCGGGATATCATCAATTGAGAATCCAAGAGGAAGACATACCCAAGACGACATTCCGAACTCGTTATGGACACTACAAGTTTTTTGTTATGCCTTTCGGTTTAACTAACGCACCCGCGTTGTTCATGGATCTTATGAACCGCGTGTGTAAACCCTATCTAGATAAGTTTGTCGTTGTGTTCATTGATGACATCTTAATCTATTCTCGTAACAAGGAGGAGCATGCCGAACACCTTAAGCTTATTTTAGAGTTGTTGAAAACTGAGAAGTTATATGCGAAGTTTTGCTAGTGTGACTTCTGGATCCAAGAAGTGCATTTCCTAGGGCACGTGGTCAAGAAGATGGGCTTACACGTTGACCCAACCAAGATTGAAGCAATAAGAAACAGGTGAACACCCAAAACCGCAACCGAAATACGATAATTTTTGGGTCTTGCCGGATATTACAGATGGTTTATCAAAAATTTCTCAAAGATTGCAAAGCCATTGACTACTTTGACACAGAAAGATGTGAAGTATAATTGGGATAAAATAACAGAAGAAGCATTTCAATTACTCAAACAAAAACTTTGCAGTGCACCGATCCTAGTCAACTGCGATGCGTCACACCAAGGACTCGGTTGTGTATTGACGCAAAGGGAGAAGGTTTTCACATATGTTTCACGACAACTCAAGGTGCACGAGAAGTACACTACCCATGACCTGGGATTGGGAGCTGTGGTTTTTGCACTCAAAATTTGGTACCAAGTGTACGATTTTCACAGACCACAAAAGTCTCCAACACATATTTGATTAAAAGGAGTTGAACATGAGCCAACGCAGTGGGTTGAATTGCTTAATGATTATGACTGCGTAATCCGCTATCATGCCGGAAAGGCGAACGTAGTTGTTGATTCCTTGAGCCAGAAAGAACAACTCAAACCGCGTCGAGTTCAAGCACTAACCCTAACAATTCACATGAATCTACGTACCCAGATACGTGATGCTTAGATTGAGGCTCTCAAAGAGGAAAATCTGAAGAATGAAGCCTTACGAGGCATGGAGAAACTGTTTGAGATAAAATCCGATGATGTATGTTACTACATGGATTGGATTTGAGTACCGAACTATGGGAACTTAAGGGACTTAGTGATGGATGAGGCACATAAGTCAAGGTATTCGATTCACCCTGGTTCTGACAAAATGTACCAAGACCTCTAGACAAACTACTGGTGGCCAAACATGAAAGTTGAGATTACCACATACGTCGGTAAATGTTTAACCTGCGCCAAGGTTAAGACCAATACCAGAAACCATCAGGGTTACTACAGCAGCCGAAAATTCCACAATGGAAGTGGGAACAAATTTCAATGGACTTCGTCATGAAGCTACCCAAAACCCCGAGCGGTTACGACACCATTTGGGTGATCGTTATTCGTTTAACCAAATCCGCACACTTCCTTCCAATCAAAGAGAATGACAAGATGGAGAAATTGACCCGACTTTATCTAAAGGAAGTAGTCTCAATACAAGGACTGCTAATCTCCATCATGTTAGATAGGGATAGTCGTTTTACCACCCGATTATGTCAATCACTACAAAAAGCGTTGGGAAAACGCTTAGATATGAGCACTGTCTATCACCCCTAGATGGATGGTCAACGTGAACGAACCATCCAAACTCTAGAAGACCTACTAAGAGGTTGTGTGTTAGACTTTGGCAACAGTTGGGATACTCACTTACCATTGGTTGATTTTTCCTATAACAATAGTTACCACACGAGTATCAAGGCATCACCATTTGAAACACTTTATGGAAGAAAGTGCAGGTCACCACTCTGTTGGGCTGAAGTCAGAGATAGTTAGTTCACCGGACCGGAGCTCATCCACGAGACCACCGAGAAATTTTTCAAAATCCGAGATAGACTGAAATCCACTCAAGACCGACAGAAAAGCTACCCTAACCAAAAGCATAAACCATTGGAGTTTCAAGAGGGCGACAAAGTGTTGTTGAAAGTTGCACCGTGGAAAGGCGTAATCCTATAAAAGCATGTTTTGGTGACAGGCACTCTGTGTTGATTAATTTGCTTTCATTCACAGGTCGTTCTACCTAGTAACGGGCATTCCGCACCTAATTACTAGGCTACATTCTCACACGTTTTTGATCTGACACACCCACACGGAGGGACCTAAAAGTGGTATCAAAGCTTTTGCTCTTGTTTTCGAGTGTTGTGAGCATGTTACGAACACTTCCATCATAATGTGGTTCTGATTACATCCGCATTGGAGGTTCTTTGAGTCTTGTTTCATATAGTTTTTCATCTTGAAAGATGTAGAAGCATGTTTTAGTAACTATAGATTAAATTCTATGTATCGGTGTACTAGGCTAGTACGCAGGAGGGTGTTCCTGCGTACTTAGCTTGTTCACTAGTTGGTCCTGCGTACTTAGTAAGTATGCAAGGCTTTTGCCTTGCGTACATAGCAAGTACGCATGACCAATGCCCTACGTACTTAGCCAAGTACGCAGGTAGTGTTCCTGCCCCTATAAATAGAAGACTTGTCTTCATTTGTAAGTGGAACTTCTGGGAACTAGGTCGAGAGGTGTCCAGGTCGGGACGATCTCTCCCGAACCCTGGACCATGAGCGTAGACGAGAGACGTGTACCCCTTTAGTATGTAGTCTGTAATACGAGATGACTTCGTTGTTATGGATTACGTATCGTTTCATTATCTTTTGTTTCTGTTCGTGATTCTCTGTCTCGTTTCTTGTTCCCACATAAATCACTGAACAGATCCGTGTATTTTCGCTGTGCGAAGAGGCTCCAGGGACCTACAAGTGGTATCAGAGCCTCAGTGTTCGTTGATTTGTGTTCCAGTTTTTTTTTTTAGGATTTGGAGCAGATCTGTGTTCATACGAGTTAGTACTTTTTCAGACCTAAAATCCTTAAAATCGAGTTTGTTATCACTTCATTTGGTGTTTGGAGGGCTAAGGGTTTGTTAGATGATGATTTCTTAGCTTTGGGAAGCATCAATTTCTTAGATCCATCACTTTTCGAGTATTCTCCTCAAGATCCGTCAAGAACACTACTGTACCGAACAAGTATGCAGAATTACCTTTTCTGCGTACTTGCTAAGTACGCATGGGTTAGCCCTGCGTACTTAGTAAATGCGCATGAGAAGTGACATGCGTACTTAGGTAAGTACGCAAGAGCATTTCTCTGCGCACTTAACAAGTACGCGTGGGTACTTGGCTTTGCGTATTTACTAAATACGCATGAACACCATTTATGTGCGTATTTACTAAGTACGCATGAACTAGCATCTAGGATTAAAAAAATAAAAATAAAAAAATTGTTGGCGGGAAAACATTCATTGGCCAAATTTTTTAGTGATCATTTGTACGCGTGTTTTGGGCCATTTTTGAGAAGATAGTAATTTTGGTTTTTCCGGACCAGAATTTGTATACGATGTGGCTTGACGAAACACGGACGAGATTTTTGTTGGATGATACCACTTGTCATACATTGTTTAAGTGTCCATACCTGAAAATGTAGGCTACGAGTATCCGGGATATTTATTTAATAGGGTATGAATGTTGAATAATGGGAGCAATTGGGTCGTCATCGGCTAAAGGTCTCGTTCTATTTGTGAAGATGTGGCTGCTTTGGGTCTTTTGGAAAGAGAATCATCTTGTTTAGGTATTCAAACATGAATATGTAGGCTACGAGTATCCGGGATACTTATTTAATAGGAGATGAATACTGTAACTACTTGAACCAAGGATTTGCTGTTTTGGATCTTTGCAAATGAATAAAAGAATAAAATCCTGGAGTTAGCTAGTTGTGCTTTTTGAGGATTTGAGTGAAGCGATGATGAAGCTGGTCATAGTTTATAGAGAAATGAGGGGGATTTTGTTGAAGCATGTTTATGTGACAGACACCATGGATGCTGTCTTAGCTTATGTACTTGTCTTTATATATTTGTACTTGTATTTAAGTATCTGTTTGTATTGATTATCGAGTTGTAATCACATATGTATGTACTTAGTCTTGTCTGTTTACGTTAAGTGTTGTGCGCACTTAATAAGTGCGCAGGATGTATATCCTTCGTACTTAGCAAGTATGCAAGAACAAAGTCTGCGTACTTGCTAAGTACGCATGAGTTAAACCCTGCGCACTTGCTAAGTGCGTAGGCATCAGGTCTAGTATATATATTTGTTAGTGACAGAATGTATGTACGCACTCATTCTCACTGTAACCGGATGTGATTATCAATAGATGAAGTTTGAAAGTATCTTGTGTCTTTGTTGTCGGTTTACTTTGTGTTGATTGATACTCCACCTAGTCATGGGCATTCCGCACCCGGTTCGACTAGGAACACATTTGCATGTGACGATCCGAGACACCCGAGTGACCTACAAAAGAATCCCACTTTCTTGTTTTTGCTATTGGTTGTTTAGGTAATCTATTCATCAACATTTATTTTGAGTCACAAACCTGTTTTGTTGTCCAACCCACACTGGTCATAGCTATCAACTTGTTCAAATCACCTTTGATCAGACAAGTAGATACACTTGTAAAAACCAGCTTTCTGACTCCTTGCGTACCTGTCACCTTGCGTACTTGTCACCTTGCGTACCTGTCACCTTGCGTACTTGTCACCTTGCGTACTTGTCAACTTGCGTACTTGTCATCATGCGCACTTGTCATCCTGTGCACTTACCATCCTGCGTACTTAAGTACGCATGGACCAAGTCTATAAATAGCATAGGTTTGTTTCATTTTCAACACGGATGTAATCTCACTCACAAGTACGCACAGATTAGAGTCTTTCAGTCCAGAATTCCTTTTGTTTGTGTCAGTACTTGTTTGAAACACCATGTTATCAATAGACCGTGTATTTATTAGTACATTCGTGTGTTGATTACTTTGCCTTCGTTCACAGCTCGTTCCACCTAGTAACAGGCATTTCGCACCTAATTACTAGGCTACATTCTCACACGTTTTCGATCCAACACACCCACATGGAGGGACCTACAAATCCGTTTTGGCGAACGAGGGAAACTGAACCCCTGCTACGTAAGACCATTTGAGATCCTACAAAGGATTGGTCCTGTTGCCTACCGCCTCAACCTACCAGAAGAACTACAAAATATCCACAATGTATTCCATGTGTCCAACCTAAAGAAGTGTCTACACGACCAGACACTGATTGTACCACTTGAGGAGATACAAATCGACGAACAACTATATTTCATCAAAGAACCGATTGAAATTATGGACCGCGAAGTCAAGCAACTGAAGCAGAGTCACATCCCAATAGTAAAGGTTCGATGGAATTCCAGATGCGGACCAGAGTTCAAATAGGAGTGTGAAGACTATATAAACCACAAGTACCCACACTTATTTGAGACAACACCATCCGCTAATACCGCAAGCTGAATTTCGGGATGAAATTTCTTTTAATAGGGGGATAATGTGACACCTGACCATTTCAGGTTAATATCCATACCCGACTGAGATACATATCACATTATTTGACATGCATCACACTTAATTTTACAGTAATTAAGTTCATTTCACACTCAGCAAGTCAATTTGTTTACACGTGTTGGTAATCCAGAAGATTACTAGGTCAAATACACGTCCTACAGCACGACCGTTGGTGATAAATTAAAATAAATACCTAGACATATAATTTGTGCATGTAAATTATATGAACAATGTGATTTAATAAATCATGCCTATATGAATTTTTCGTTGATTTTTATAGATACTTTTATTTTCAGCACAATCCGGTAGACACGCGGTGTGCACTATCTACGTGATTAATTTAAGCAGACACTTAGACGTATATTTGGTGTGCACAAATTACATTTAATACAATGATATGTTATTTTAAGTCTCTGTGAATTTTTCAGGAATTTTCGGAGAAACTTTCTGTTTCAACGTAGTCCGGTATGTACCGACAGTTTCAAATAAAAATCTGAAAATTTTATATGTTAAACATACTCATATGAGTCAAATTATTTTTAAATCATTTTTTTCATACTCCTTCGGGAATTCCGTCAATAAATCGGTGACTGTTTATTTTCCACCACCCGGTACAAAAATCCCTTATATAAACCCCCACCACCTCCCCATTCTTCATCTTTACCTCTCACACACACTCTCTCTCTCTTCTTTCTTGGCCGAGAACACCACACCCACACCACCATCTTCATCTTTTGTTGTTCTTTGATCATTATTCCATCCAAATCCAAGCTCTAAGTGTGGATTATCAAGGGTGCAAGAATAATCAACCATCCATCTTCGATTTTGGTTAGAATCTAGAGCTTTTTCTTCATCTTTTTCATCTTCATGTTCATATGAACATGCATCCAAATAAAAAGTCATTTTATGAATGTTTAGCACAATCTAACCAAGGATTCTTGAATAAAAGGAGTTTCATAACGAAATGGTACATATTGTTGGTGGTTTTGGACTCGGGTTTTGTTCTTAGGCTCGATTTACTTAAAAGAAAACTTTATTATATGAGCATATGTTAGATGATGTGTTCTTGATGATTTGATGATGGATTATGTTGTAGTAATGTTTATAGATGGATATTATGTAAAAACTTTGTTATCAAAATTGTTGGATCATACATGCATGCTCGTTTTTACTATTTATGGAAACTTTAATTTTGGGTTTTGTATTAGATGTCATGTTTATGGTGATTTGATGATGGGAAATGGTTAAATATGTATAAATAATGGATAAAATATGTAGTTTTGCTAGTTTGAACTTTTGGTCATATGAAATTTCATGCTCGGTTCTATATATGGAAACTTTAATTCTTGGAAACTTTAATTCTTGGATTTTTGTTAGGAGAAGTTATGGTGTGATTTGTTTGGTGGAAATGATGCATAAACACTAGATATAGACATTGTATGATTTTTTTTTGGGGTAAAATCACTTGTTCATGATGCTGTTAGGCTCGTTTTCTGTTTTTTTTAAAACTTTATTTCTTAACATGTATGTAAACTTGATGTTTGGGTGTATTTAAAGAATGAAACTAGTATAGTCAACATTATGGAAGAATGATTGACGGAAATGACGAGTTAAAATGCTATGTGTGAACTCTAGAACTCGGATTTCTAAATAAGGAAACTTTATTTTTTCAAAGGTTATGTTTGCAAGTTTTGAACATAGTTATAGGGTTTAAGAGACTTAGTAACACTTGACTAAGTGCATTGTATGATAATATATGTTATTGGTTCATAAACTTGACAATTTGACATGGTCTTTCTATAATAGGAAACTTTAATTATCCGAAACTCTCATACTTGTCCATTTTTAGCAACAAAACATTGGAATACTTTATATATGTTATAACATGCCTAAATTCATGTGTGAATGTTAACATTGCATAGTTGCCAAGTTTAGGACTCAAAACTTGACTTTCCAATTAAGAAAACTTTAATGTATCAAAAGTTGTGTTTCAAGTTCTAAATTCTAATCGAATGTTAATATGTTTATATGTTACACCCAGTATTTCAGGTCAAAAGTCATATTATTTTAGCACGTTCATACTCCATATTCCTGGAATATTATCTTTGACATAGTATTGTCAAGGAGTCTAGCAAAGTAAAACGTATCATACTTTAGTAATTTTAAGAATTACTAGGTCAAAAACATTTATTACTCGTAGTGTACGACCATTGGTGATTAACAAGATTTTATTCCAGTAAAGTTTAGAGACACGTTTTAATATAAAAACGTATATATTGGTGTCTAAACCTTAAAACATGGACATAAAAATGTTGGTTGCATGACCTTGAGTTATTTTATGTGTATACATGTATGATATAGTTAAAGTAATAACTATGTCGGGAATTCACTAGCAGATTATTAAATCTAGTCAAACTACACAAAATGTAGGATCTTAATAATTAAATATATTAAGGTGGGTATTAATTTTGGGTAATATACCGCGTCTAAATCAATCACATCTTCATCATGATTGCTTTGCTTACACAACACTCAAGCGTCATAATCATCATGATTATGACCAAGAGTGCAAGAACCCTCAAAGATCACATCACAATCATTATATCTTTGCTTATATTTCACTCCAACATCAAATCATGTTAATGATGACTTGTTGAGATCTACACTCAACCCCCGTTTCATCTAATAGTTATATATATATATATATATATATATATATATATATATATATGTAAGTATATATATAAAAATATCTAGGTATATAGATATAAAGTTTACATCAGTAAAAGTTCCTACACCGGATGTTATATCACGAGATCACCTACCGGGTTTACTCTACCTTAAACCAAACTAACTAGGACTTGGATTGTAACTAGGAGATTTGACAAGTCCCAACCCCCCTACACCCCATGTTCGGCCGAAACTAATGTGGGGTCCACCCACCTTGCCTACTCCATTATCTTCCTCATCATTGTTATCATAATCTACATGCCACTTCAACCATGAATGAAGCAAAGATCAAATCAATCTATCTACCATCATTTGTAATGAAGAAGATGAGTTCAACACTCAATCTTCCTTCCTTTTCTCCATATATATCGATGCACACACAACACACACCCACTTAGTCTTTCAAATATTTAAGAACAAGTTTTTGAATGGTTTAACTAGAAAGCTTGGAGATTTAAAGGAATTCTTGAAGGCTAGGAGTCGGTTTTGCTAGCAACCCAAGCCATCACCATCTTCTACTCGTGTTATTCCCTAGCTAGTTTAGCGGTATGTAAAACCGTCCCCAAATCTCTAGTTTTCATTATTATTCTTGTTTAAGCTTGGTGTTCACCCTAAAAACGAAAACATCTTTAAAAATATGGTGATTTTATGGAGTCTAACTTTTAATAGACAAAATGATCCAAGATTTGTATGTGTGTATAAATATGGCCGAGATTTTTGGCATGATATGTATGCTTTGTTGTTTTGAACAAAATTATATGGTGGATAAATGCTAGAAATAAACGTGTAAAAGATCATGGTTAAAAACTCGAATATTAGGCATGAATGTGTCTGGGTATACATAAAAGTGTATGTGTGTGTAGATCTTAGAAACATGACGACTAGATCGTCTAAAAATATATATTTACATATGCATGTAACATAGTAAAAACACTTTAATGCATATATAGAAGTGTGAAATACATGCATGGATGCATTCATATGTTTGATAAAAAAAAAATATATGATTGGATGCACATTGGACATGGATAAATGTCGATTTGGAATATATAACTACATGTGGACGTAGTGGCATGAAATTACATGGAATTGTAAAGATAAATAGACATGCATGAGCATACTTGAACGATATTTGAGGTTGTATATAATTATTTTTAGGAAATAATTATATGTTTATACATGAACTATAATGTGAATATATTATAAGTTGTTACAAAAATAATATATATTTTTGTACACGTAACAAGTCACCAATATGAAAACATAATATTTTCTCAGAAAATATGTAAGCGTCTAGACTGGAATAATAATCACCAACGAGTCGTCATGAGAAAACAATGTTTTAAATAAACAAAGACGAACTTAACAGGAATAGTTAAGTTGGGTGAACAACTTGCGTTTAAGACGGGTAGTATTAACACATTAGTACCCTTGTGTGATTAGGGTACGGATAGACAGGAACTATTAGCACAAGGTTATTTGCTAGGATTTCATCGGACACAAGGTGAGTTCACGGCCCCCTTTTAACTCTTTACTGTTTTGTAAACATCGGGGGAGAAACATACTTACTTGTTATGTTTTGAAAACATGAATTACATTTGCTTACACGTTTGACATCATGAACATTCGGGTTTAACTCCTTGTGAGTTTCACTAACCCCTTTTTCTAAGTATAGAGAAATGTTTTGGGGGTGGAAATATACTTAAAGAATTTTTGAATGTAAATGAATGAACAAATGATCAGACCGTATGTGTGCATTGAGGGAACAATAGAGCTCTTAAAGTCCTCGGAATAAAAACTTTGTAACCATTAGCTATGGACTTAGCCCGGGATTCTATGGATAGTACTATTGGGGGTGACGCTCCCGGTCATGGTTAGTCGCGCTAACCAGGGGTCCAAATGGCCGAATGACCGCATATTATCTTACTCGCAGAAAGGCGAGGGGAGGCACTAAATTGTTGGGGTTTGGTTACGGTCTCGTACATTACATATTATTTTTGTATTCCTTGAAAGCTTACAAATGGGGTCAATTGATCAGGTTAAAATGTTCAGATTCATTGGTTATACATATAAAGAGTTTTGATCGGAAAATGATTATGTTTAAACATTGGATTTATGACGGTAAAGTCATGGGAATGTTTTCCAAGGAAAACTACTTGTTTTATGACGGTTAAGTCATGGACATGTTTTCAAAGGAAAACTACATATTTTATGACGGTTAAGTCATGGACATGTTTTCACAGGACATATTTTATGACGGTTAAGTCATGGACATTTTTCAAAGGAAAACTACATATTTTATGACGGTTAAGTCATGGACATGTTTTCAAAGGAAAACTACTTATTTTATGACGGTTAAGTTATGGACATGTTTTTCAAAAGAAAACTACTTATTACATGACGGTAAAGTCATGGGCATGTTTTCAAAGAAAAACTACTTATTTTATGATGGTAAAGTCATGGGCATGTTTTCAAAGGAAAACTACTTATTTTATGACGGTAAAGTCATGGGCATGTTTTCAAAGGAAAACTACTTATTTTATGACGGTAAAGTCATGGGCATGTTTTCAAAGGAAAACTACTTATTTTATGACAATTAAGTCATGTATACGTTTTCGGGGAAAACTAACTGTACTAAATGAATAAACTCTGTGAACTCACCAACCTTTGTGTTGACACTTTCAAGTATGTTTCTCAGGTAACCTTTAGCCATGGCGCGGTTGGAATAGGCTAGCTATGTTGGAACAAGTCCTAGTAACCGGACGGGCATAGATTATCAAGTCTCATGTCGACCATTGAACTAGAGGGACTTAGATCATTGTATTTATTTAGTTTTATTAATCGTATATGTAATCAAGTCTTAGAAATCACTATTACAGCTTCCGCTATCGTGTAATGAACCAATCGTTACAACCTGTATTTATTTATTATGTAAATAAATTTGGGGGTGTGACAGAATGGTATCAGAGCAATGGTTTTAGCGAATTAGGTTTCCTTAGTGACACCTAGGCTCTAACCGGACTCATTTTGGGACCAAGATTTCTAAGACTTGCATCACACTAAGAACACCCAAGACTTGTATATAGAAATTCCAATCGCTGCCGAACAACTTGTGTAGACTATTAGTGTATGGACTTACACTAGGGTATCATTAGCTACACTAATACAATTACATGGCACATGTAATGAACACTTAAACACATACAACAATGTGGAAATAATAAACACTTACAACAAGTTACTGTTCGGATTACGAGTCAAGAATAACGGGTACTCAGCATACTGCAACCTTAGAAGATCGAGTTACGAGCTGAGCTTGGGCGACGACGGCAGCAACCGTCAGTTACCAATCTTGGTATCACAACAGGCTGAACCCGTACCAGAATCTGTACCTATACTTGCACCACACCGAAAACTACTCTAGTCATGGAGGCAACTTTCTTTCTGACGTATGTGCAGTATAAAAACTCTAATTCAAGAGTTGCCGGATCAAACGAATAGACTTTCGCCATGAGATGTGGCAGACGAGATTGCCCGAACCGAAGGGAATCCAAGGTGGATAAGCAGGACTAAATGGGGGAGAACTCCATGGGTCAGGAGACCCAGACATTCATCAGGATCATTCGGATCCATACGTACATACATACTTGGAGCATGAGTTGCTCGACACTAATTTGAGGATCTCTGCCCTACACATAGTGCCTGACTTCCATACACATTTTATTCTTGAGAGACACTGGTGGTGCCTCTCTACCGTTAACCTCATCCGGTAACAGCCAGATTCGGCAGAATCATGGGTATTGGTACACATAATCAAGAGTAATCCGATAGAACAAATACACACTCCTGCACAAGTGTGCAGACATGATCTAACGAACATTTCAAATCTCATTGATTTAAAAGTTGGGGATAGAAGGAACACTACAGGGATCATGCAAAGTAAATTATCATTACGGGTGCACACGTAATCATAATTTGCAGCGCATGAGAACTTTAGTGAGTCTTGCTATCTAATCTAATGATCAACCCATGTTCTCAGTCACTTGATTAAGGATTGGATCTTAACAAATCAGACTTCCCAAATAGGTGTCCACAAAGTATTCTCCTAGTTCGGGAGGAACGAGAGAAATTCAAATTGAATTCAACCAATCATTAGTGAATCCTGAAAGGCGAAGGATTTCGCACATTCATTCTTTGAAATTCTACTTGTCAGGAATGCTTCAAATTGAGCATTACCACAACTAACACTTACAATAATTTCACAATTATTGTGGGAGATTATAAAGTAATCTCAGGATCCATCATACAGTTCAATCTCACAATAGCTTGGAAGTTACGCCAGGAGTACTATGCACTAGCTCCGGTAATGGGGCAGAAAATCTTTCTGACCCGCATACACATAGCACCTATGGGGTGTTGTGGAAGCTCGACATGAGACAAGTAGGCAATCTGACATTTCATAATATTGGTCAAACAGGGTTGCTCTAGCAACCATTGACATTCAGTACACCTTAAGTCCGACTATTCTCCCGGTGATGAATAGGTCGGGGATGATGCTCAAGCGAATGCCAAAGAAACCTACGTGTGGACTGATGACTATTGTCGCATGTAGGTCCCGTGAGCCTCGTCGCGCAGTGGATAATAACACGATCTGTTCTGCGATTTGTGTGGGAACAAAGAAACGAAGGCATAGAAACAAGAACAAAGATAAAAGACGATGAAACGAAACATAATCCATAACAAAGAAGTCATCCCGTATTACAGACTACATACCGAAGGAACACACATCTCTCATCTAAGCTCACGGTCCAGGGGTCAGGAGAGCTCTTCCCGACCCGGAGAACCTATTCCAGAGTTCCACCTACAAATGAAGACAAGTCTTCTATTTATAGGGGCAGGAACACTTCCTGCGTACTTGACAAGTACGCAAGGCAAAAGCCTTGCGTACTTACTAAGTACGCATGGTTTGGTCATGCGTACTTGACAAGTACGCAAGGCAAAAGCCTTGCGTACTTACTAAGTACGCAGGACCAAACTGGTGTGCGGGCTAAGTACTCAGGAACACCCTCCCGCGTACTAGCCACGTACACCGATACATAGAATTTAATCTATAGTTACAAAACATGCTTCTACATGAGACAAGTAGGAAATCTGACATTTCATACACATAGCACCTATGGGGTGTTGTGGAAGCTCGACATGAGACAAGTAGGCAATCTGACATTTCATAATATTGGTCAAACAGGGTTGCTCTAGCAACCATTGACATTCAGTACACCTTTAAGTCCGACTATTCTCCCGGTGATGAATAGGTCGGGGATGATGCTCAAGCGAATGCCAAAGAAACCTACGTGTGGACTGATGACTATTGTCGCACTAACAGAAAAACGACATACAAAACTTTTTCCCAAATGCGGAATATCTTGCTAATCTCATTAGCTCATGATATGCATAAGGGACGTAAGCATGAGTTGTTCACTATAGACCACTGTCCATAAAGATTCGAGAAGGATAGTTTGATACCCTTTGTACCCGCACTTTCCCAAAGATCATCTTGTTGAATGGATCCCAGATTTCAGCCTAGAGGAGAGGCGTGATCACATCTTTCGCTCCTAATTTTCTATAATTAGGAAGCTCTAGATCATCTATTGTTAAGAAATGACCTCTTAACGTAGGCTCAGTAAGAATATAAAGTTTTTGATGTTTAACACTCATTACCTCAATTTTATCCTTGTGCTAAGGATTTTGAGGCTATAACCTATATGAGTGGAATACGTTACAGTAAGTCACCAAAGCACCATTCAAACACTAAGGAAGTGCATACACACTGTATGACTAATAGTTGGCTATCAACCTTTTCTGCCAACTTAATGGGTTGTCAAACCCATAGCCCATTTTGGGAAGCACTAATCCGATGAGACCATACTCACAGTATCACTGTTCATTTCCTCACCTAGACGAAATGTGAGTATTCCAAACAAACATAGAACTTTGTATGGCTTACATCTTCGAGAGTATGGTCGTCAAGCCATGAGTTTACATATCAGGACGTTACAACCCAATGGCTGGTCTGCCTTAGAAAGGTGGTACAAGAAAAGGGTAAAGTGGTGATTAGACTCGAACTTTGCTACTGAGAGCACACAAAGAATCTTGAAATATTAAATCAATTATGACCCATTTTAATGGAAGATCATAGATAACACGAAACCTGAATTAAGAATAAAGTCTTAGTCCGAGAAAATGCTTTCGAAAAGCATAATAGGGACAAGCATAAAGTTTCATTTCCGTACTCTGTCATTACTACCCAATATTCAACTAAAACCTAGACACCTTGTCGAGTAATTCTTTTATAAGATCTATAGAGATCTGCTTTTGTGACAAAGTGCGTAGACGAATAAAGGGTATGTGTCAACATACGCTCAAGATTCGCAGGCACCATTCCTTTCATTACCAGGAATAACATCACATAACCCTACCATATTTAGGGTAATCAAATAAAGGGGTTCTTGCACGTTTAATATCGTTAGTCGGAGAAGTATTTGCTTTGCTTTCGAATACCGACTAACCAGTAAATGGAATCAAACAATTGAAGCCTAAGTTGGATGATACAGATAGAATTTGAGTACCAGGTATCGGTAGCCTATGTTGGAGGTTATGGATGAAGTCCATAAGCCCAAGTACTCCATTCATCCAGAATCGAATAAAACGTATAAGGATCCCGAGGAACTCCATTATGTGGCAAAACATGAAAGGAGAAACTGCTATCTATGTTGGGAGATACCCAACAGTGAAAGCAGAATGTTAGGAATCACCTGAGTGAACACAAAAACCGCAGATTCCTCAATGGAAATGGGAGGAGAATTCCATAGATTTCATTACAAATCTACCCAGAACATCTAGCGACTATGATACTATATGGGTAATCATCAGTCGTTTGACGAAATCCGCTCATTCCCTACCAATCAAGGAGACAAATAAAAGTACAAAGCGTGCAAGGCTAAATATTAAGGAAATTGAGGCTAGGCATGGTATGCCAGTTTCCATTTTCTCTAATAGGGACAGTTGATTCATGTCAAGAATCTGGTAGTCTGTACAAGAAGCCTTGGGCACACGCCTTGACATGAGCACTGCATATCATCCCCAGATGAATGGTCAAGGTAGAAGGACCATCCAAACTTTAAAAGATGTGCTCCATGCGTGTGTAATCGATTTAAGAGGAAATAGGGATACTCACCACCGTTGGCTGAGTTTTCATACAATAACAGTTACCACACCAGCATCAAAGCCGCTCCGTTTGAGGCTTTGTACGGTAAAAAATGTCATTCACCGCTATGTTGGGCGAAAGTTGGCAACAAGCATTTAACCGGTCCTGAGGTTATTCAGGAGACTACTGACAAGATCTTCAAGATCAAGGATCGTCTGAAGGCCGCTCGTGACAGACAAAAGAGTTACGCAGATAACAGACGAAGACCATTAGAATTCCAAGTTGGGGACCGCGTCATGTTGAGGGTCTCACCTTGGAAAGGAGTTGCTGAATTTGGCAACCGTGGCAAGGTTAACCCTAGGTACGTAGGACCATTTGAAATATTGGCTAGGGTTAGCCCTGTAGCATAAAAGCTCAAGTTGCCACAACAACTAAGCAATGTACATGATACGTTTCATGTGTCAAATCTCAAGAAATGCTTATCAGACGAGTAATTAATTATACCGCCTGATGAGATTCACATAGATAACAAGCTGCACTTCGTTGAGGAACCCATTGAAGTCACAGATTGGAAGGTTCAGAAAATAAGGCGTAGCCGGGTTAAATTGGTTAAGGTACGTTGGAATTTAAAGCGCGGCCCCGAGTATACGTGGGAGTGGGAAGATAAAATGAAAGCCAAGTATCCGTCCTTGTTAACGAACACTCCAAGTCAAGATGACAAGAACTGAATTTCGGGACGAAATTCTCTTTAACATGGGGAGAATGTTACACCCAGTATTTCAGGTCAAAAGCCATATTATTTTAGCACGTTCATACTCCATATTCCTATAATATTATCTTTGACATAGTATTGTCAAGTGGTCTAGCAAAGTAAAACGTATCATACTTTAGTAATTTTAAGAATTACTACGTCAAAAACAATTATTACTCGTAGTGTACGACCATTGGTGATTAATAAGATTTTATTCCAGTAAAGTTTAGAAACACGTTTTAATATAAAAACGTATATATTGGTGACTAAACCTTAAAACATGGACATAAAAATGTTGGTTGCATGACCTTGAGTTATTTTATGTGTATACATGTATGATATAGTTAAAGTAATAACTATGTCGGGAATTCACTAGCAGATTATTAAAGCTAGTCAAACTACACAAAATGTAGGACATCTTAATAATTAAAGATATTAAGGTGGGTATTAATTTTGGGTAATATACCGCGTCTAAATCAATCACATCTTCATCATGATTGCTTTGTTTACACAACACTCAAGCGTCAAAATCATCATGATTATGACCAAGAGTGCAAGCAACCTCAAAGATCACATCACAATCATTATATCTTTGCTTATATTTCACTCCAACATCAAATCATGTTAATGATGACTTGTTGATATCTACACTCAACCCCCGTTTCATCTAATACTTATATATATATATGTAAGTATATATATAAAAATATCTAGGTATACAGATATAAAGTTTACATCAGTAAAAGTTCCTACACCGGATGTTATGTCACGAGATCACCTACCGGGTTTACTCTATCTTAAACCAAACTAACTAGGACTTGGATTGTAACTAGGAGATTTGACAAGTCCCAACCCCCCTACACCCCATGTTCGGCCGAAACTAAGGTGGGGTCCACCCACCTTGCCTACTCCATTATCTTCCTCATCATTGTTATCATAATCTACATGCCACTTCAACCATGAATGAAGCAAAGATCAAATCAATCTATCTACCATCATTTGAAATGATGAAGATGAGTTCAACACTCAATCTTCCTTCCTTTTCTCCATATATAACGATGCACACACAACACACACCCACTTAGTCTTTCAAAAATTCAAGAACAAGTTTTTGAATGGTTTAACTAGAAAGCTTGGAGATTCAAATGAATTCTTGAAGGCTAGGAGTCGGTTTTGCTAGCAACCCAAGCCATCACCATCTTCTACTCGTATTCTTCCCTAGCTAGTCTAGCGGTATGAAAAACCAACCCCAAATCTCTAGTTTTCATTATTATTCTTGTTTAAGCTTGGTGTTCACCCTAAAAACGAAAACATCTTTAAAAATATGGTGATTTTATGGAGTCTAACTTTTAATAGACAAAAAGATCCAAGATTTGTATGTGTGTATAAATATGGCCGAGATTTTTGGCATGATATGTATGCTTTGTTGTTTTGAACAAAATTATATGGTGGATAAATGCTAGAAATAAACGTGTAAAAGATCATGGTTAAAAACTCGAATATTAGGCATGAATGTGTCTGGGTATACATAAAAGTGTATGTGTGTGTAGATCTTAGAAACATGACGACTAGATCGTCTAAAAATATATGTTTACATATGCATGTAACATAGTAAAAACACTTTAATGCATATATAGAAGTGTGAAAATACATGCATGGATGCATTCATATGTTTAATAAAATTATATGATTGGATGCATATTTGACATGGATAAATGTCGATTTGGAATATATAACTACATGTGGACGTAGTGGCATGAAATTACATGGAATTGTAAAGATAAATAGACATGCATGAGCATACTTGAACGATATTTGAGGTTGTATATAATTATTTTTAGTAAATAATTATATGTTTATACGTGAACTATAATGTGAATATATTATAAGTTGTTACAAAAATAATATATATTTTTGGTACACGTAACAAGTCACCAATATGAAAACAAAATATTTTCTCAGAAAATATGTAAGCGTCTATTCTGGGACACAGGTCGTCTCTTGAGCTTCGGTTTGACGCGCAGCGAAAAGAGCATGAAATGATGGTCAAGTTAGTTGTTGATCTGACCAATAAGCTTAATGCTCAGGAGGAGAAAGAAAAGAGAAAGAGAAGGAGAAGACATCCAAACCTACCGGTGATGAGCCTTGTCATCCTGTTGATTTGACAAAGGATGATGACAAAGACAAGGATCCTGAAGTCGGTCCTAGTGGAAGTGAGCAACAAGCTTTGGCAATCGTGCCCATTTCTGCTATTCCAATGCCTGAGGGGGAGTCTACTCATCAGGAAGGTAGTGACACTTCTAGTGGTGATAAAGGAAAGTCAGCGGCTGATGTTCTAAAGGATCTATCTGACGATGAGATCTTATACTTAAAGCCTGACTATTTCAAGGAAGCACAGATCAAGGCTCTCTATAATATTGAAGAAGGAGAGATCGACTCTAGTGATGATTGGGATGGAGATGATGATGTAGTTATTGAAATTCCCAGTGAAGATGTTCATTTTGACGGAAATGATGCAAGGATAGAAACTCTGGAAACCCAAGTCGCTGCTCTACTTGAAACCGTTCGGAAATCAAAGGAGGAGTCTGAGGCTCAACAGGCTCAGATAAATTCGTTGGTAGACGAGGTTACCATTCTAAGAAGCCAAAGGGCTGGGACGTAAGAGAGACTAGCTAATGTGATGGCCCATAACGAGCTACTGATCAAAACAAACAACATGATTCTGGGACACAGGTCGTCTCTTGAGCTTCGGTTTGACGCGCAGCGAAAAGAGCATGAAATGATGGTCAAGTTAGTTGCTGATCTGACCAACAAGCTTAATGCTCAAGGGGAGAAAGAGAAAGAGAAAGAGAAGGAGAAGACATCCAAACCTACCGGTGATGAGCCTTGTCATCCTGTTGATTTGACAAAGGATGATGACAAAGACAAGGATCTTGAAGTCGGTCCTAGTGGAAGTGAGCAACAAGCTTTGGCAATCGTGCCCATTTCTGCTATTCCAATGCCTGAGGGGGTGTCTACTCATCAGGAAGGTAGTGACACTTCTAGTGGTGATAAAGGAAAGTCAGCGGCTGATGTTCTAAAGGATCTATCTGACGATGAGATCTTATACTTAAAGCCTGACTATTTCAAGGAAGCACAGATCAAGGCTCTCTATAATATTGAAGAAGGAGAGATCGACTCTAGTGATGATTGGGATGGAGATGATGATGTAGTTATTGAAATTCCCAAGGGCGATGGGGAAGGCAAGTATGAGTTTGAAGATGGAGAGACCTTTGAAGTTCCATCGTTTGATCCATCCTTTGAATCTCAGCTCGACGCAGGTTCAGTAGTAATGTTGACGCATCGACTGAAGCCTCCCCATCCGACCCTACACCTATGGATCCAGAGGCATAGAAAGATAAAGATTTGCCTGCTAGTTCATCAAAGGATCCTGCTCCAGTCTGGCAAAAGACTTCTATAATAGACAAAAATGGAGCAACAGGGATGATCTTAGCTGTGTGGTTCGAGGAAGATAAGCAGTTGTTCGCTATCAAGCGATCTAGGGGGTTCAATACTTGAAACCAACCAGTGAAGCTTTCAACTCCTTACCGAGATACGACCTCATGAACCTACAAACTGAGAGCTGCTGCGTCACTCAAATCACGCAGTAGCGATGGGTTTGTGGCAGGTTCTACAGCGTGAAGCAAGATCTGGGAAATTTGAAGTGTTTAAGCCTCAAGTGCCCAAGCGAGTCAAGGATAAAAATGCTAGACATCCTGTAACTAAGAAACGCTTAATGAAACTGGTATACAAGCCAGTGCTATGTGAAACCAAGAATCCCCTGAGCAAGTTATCTCAGGATATCCTCGATAACATATGGTACTGGTACGTAGATCCAAAAATGGGCGAGGCTGTGGTGATAGGAAAGGTATGGTCAGATAGTGGAAGCTTAGTGCCAAGGGAGCTGATCAGAGTATTTGATGAAGTCTGCTTCATTAACTTCTCTGTTAAAGATCTGGAGGCACTAGCGGATAGGTATTGCATACGGACGAATGGACGAAGTTCCTTGCTTCTAAATATGACAAGGTGATCAAGTTTTGCCTTGACTACAAGAAGAAGATGGAAGCTAAAGATGCAGAGCTGTGAAGACTAAGGATTGAAGACCGAAGATGATCCAGAGCTGTTGTCAAGGGGGAGTTTGTTGAAGCACTTTTGTGTGACAAACACTCTGGATAGAGTCTTAGTTTTGTACTTTCATTGTATGTATTTGTCTTTGTTTGTAAGCGTCTGTATGTATTAGTTATCGAGTTGTATTTACTAATGCATATTGATGTTTGCTAAAATCTCTAAGTGTTTTGCGCACTTAGTAAGTGCGGAGGAATTAGTTCCTGCGTACATAGCAAGTACGCAAGAATACTATGCGTACTTGCTAAGTATGCATGCGCAATTTTCCCTGCGCACTTGCTATGTGCGCAGAGTTCAGGTCGTGTATAAATAGGATAGGTTGACAGTAGACAAGTACGCAGTCACATACGCAGACATTGTATACTCAGTACGCAGTCACATACTCAGGTCGTGTATAATAGACGAAAGTTTAAAGTGATTCTCTTGTCTGTTTACTTTGTGTTGTAAGACTCTCCACCTAGTCACGGGTATTCCGCACCTGGTCCGACTCAGGAACACACTTGCATGTGACAATCTGCCACACCCGAGGGACCTACATGGTGGTGGTTTGGTGAGTGGGTGGCCCCACTTGGGTGGGTTACGACCGAAAGAGGGGTTAGGGGGGTCTTGTTCCAAATTGTAGTCTTGATCTAATTATTAGTTGAACGGTTTTTAGATAGTGTATACCCGGTAAGTGATTCCGTGATCTAATACCCGGTGTACGAACTTTTAGATGTCAAAAACCTTATATCTTTGGTTTTGATTAACTAGTTTTAATAGTCTACTAGTTACATCCTGACTTAGTTAATACTTTAACTATAATATATATATATACACACATATAAATAACTTAGAGTCATGTAATAAACATTTTCACGTAAACTTTTACATGTTTTTGCTCGCTAATATTTATGTGTTTATTTTAAAAACGCGTCTTTAGACTTTACTTGAATAAAATCTTGTTAATCACCAACAAACGTACCTTGCGAGTTATAACTGTTTACTTCCTAGTAATTCTAAAATTAATAAAATATAATGTATGTTCCTTTGATAACAAATACTTTGTCAAACAATAAACCAGGAAATTAAAATCATGAATGTGAAATTATGTGATATGGATATTGACCTGAAATGCTGGGTGTCACATTCTCCACATGTTAAAGAGAATTTCGTCCCGAAATTTAGTTGTTGTTATCTTGACTTGGAGTGTTCGTGAACAAAGATGGGTACTTGGCTTTCATTTGATCTTCTCGTTCCAGCGTACCTTAACTAATTTAACACGGCTACGCCTTGTTTTCTGAACTTTCCAATCTGTGACTTCAATGGGTTACTCAACGAAGTGCAATTTGTCATCTATGTGGATATCATCATGCGGTATAATTAACGTCTCGCCTGATAAGCACTTCTTGAGATTTGGCACATGAAACGTGTCATGTACATTGTTTAGTTCTTGCGGCAACTAGAGCTTGTATGCTACAGGGCCAACCCTAGCCAAAATTTCAAATGGTCCAATGTACCTAGGGTTAAGCTTGCCACGGTTGCCAAACCTTGCAACTCCCTTCCAAGGTGAGACCTTCAACATGACCCGGTCCCCAACTTGGAACTCTAATGGTCTTCGTCTGTTATCCGCGTAACTCTTTTTCCTGCCAGTGGCGGCCTTCAGACGATCCTTGATTTTGAAAATCTTATCAGTGGTTTCCAGAATAACCTCAGGACCAGTTAAATGCTTGTCGCCAACCTCCTCCCAACATAGCGGTGAACGACATTTTCGATTATACAAAGCCTCAAACGGAGCGGCTTTGATGCTGGTGTGGTAACTGTTATTGTATGAAAACTCAGCCAACGGAAAATGATTATCCCAATTTCCTCCGAAGTCAATTGCACACGCATGGAGCATATCCTCTAAAGTTTGAATGGTACTTTCACTTTGACCATCTGTTTGTGGGTGATATGTCGTGCTCATATCAAGACGTGTGCCCAAGGCTTCTTGTAATGACTGTCAGATTCTAGACACGAATCTGCTGTCTCTATCAGAGATAATAGAAATTGGCACTCCATGCCTAGCCATAATTTCCTTGATATAAAGCCTTACAAGTTTCTCGGTTTTATCCGTCTCTTTGATGGGTAGAAAATGAGCTGATTTCGTCAAACGATCGACGATTACCCATATGGTGTCATACCCGCTCGACGTCTTGGGTAACATTGAAATGAAATGCATGGAAATTTGTTCCCATTTCCATTGAGGTATCTCGGGTTGTTGTAACAATCCCGAAGGTTTCTGGTGTTCCACCTTTACTTTTGAACACGTCGGGCATTTACCGACATAAATAGCAATCTCTCCTTTCATGTTCGGCCACCAATAGAGTTCTTTCAGATCCTTATACATTTTGTCTGAAACTGGGTGAATGGAGTACCTGGACTTGTGGGCTTCGTCCATGACCAACTCCCGTATGTTACCAAAACATGGCACCCATATTCTATTCATGAAGTATAAAATATCATCTGATTTTGGCTCTAACTGTCTGATCATTCCTCGTAGAGCTTCACTCTCAATGTTCTCTTCTTTGATTGCCTCTTGTTGTGCCATCCAGATTTGAGTCGTGAGACTCGTATGAATTGTCAATCCTAGGGCATGGACACGAAGAGTTTTAACTCGTTCCTTACGACTCAAGGCATCTGCTACGACATTCGCCTTACCAGGGTGATACTTGATATCTGCTATTACTCAAGGCATCTGCTACGACATCTGCTACGACATTCGCCTTAACGGCGTTGCATCATGTTAAGTTCTTTCTGATTAAAGATGTGTTGGAGACTCTTATGATCTGTAAAGATAGTACATTTTGTACCATATAAGTAATGTCTCCAAATCTTGAGTGCAAACACGACAGCACCCAATTACAAGTCGTGATTCGTATAATTTTTCTCATGGACTTTTAGCTGTCTGGATGCATATGCAATTACTTTTTCTCTCTACATCAGTACACATCCCAGACCTTGGTGTGATGCGTCGCAGTACATGACGAAATTGTCGGTTCCCTCGGGAAGGGACAGGATTGGTGCACTGCAAAGCTTCTGCTTTAGCAATTGAAAAGTTGATTCTTATTTATCAGTCCAATCAAACGTTTTGTCCTTCTGGGTCAACGTTGTCAAAGGCAGGGCTATTTTTGAAAAATTCTCGATAACTCTCCTGTAATAGCCTGTCAAACCCAGAAATTGACGCACCTCAGTCAGAGTTCTTGGTGCTTCCCAGTTTTTTGATAGCTTCAATCTTGGACGGATCCACGTGGATACCTTTCTTATTGATTACATGTCCAAGAAAACGAACTTCTCGGATCCAAAACTCACACTTAGAGAATTTGGCATATAGCTTCTCATTCCTGAGTAGTTCCAAGATTAATTTCAAATAATGTTCATGTTCCTCCTTGATTCGTGAAAATATTAATATTTCATCGATAAACACAATCACGAATTTATTCAAGTATGGATTGCACACTCGGTTAATGAGATCCATGAAAACGATCGGTGCATTAGTCAAACCAAATGGCATAACTAGGAACTCGTAGTGACCATATCGAGTCCTAAAAGCAGTATTTGGTATATCTTCATCATGGATTCTCAGTTGATGATAACCTGATCGTAGATCATTCTTAGAATAGAAGTTGGAACCTTGAAGTTGATCGAATAGATCGTCTATTCGAGGAAGTGGATACTGCTTCTTAATTGTAAGTTTTTCAAATCCCAGTAATCAATACACATTCAAAAGGTTCCATCCATTTTCTTCACAAACAAGACCGGAGCTCCCCAGGGTGAGAAACTCGATCTATTGAAGCCTTTATCAAGCAACTCTTGCAGTTGGCTTGATAATTCTTGCATCTCAGAAGGTGCTAGACGATACGGCGATCACGCAACTGGTGCGGCTTCTGGTACTAGGTCGATCCGGAACTCGACTTGTCTAGGTGGCGGTAAACCAGGTAAGTCTTCAGGAAATACCTCGGGGTAATACCTAACGATCGGTATGTCCTCAAGTCAACGTTCCTCGGATTTCTTCTCAACGACATGGGCCAGGAATGCGCAATAACCCTTACGTAGATACTTATGAGCTTTCATGCAGTTTATCATCTTCAACATCGTTCTACACCTTTCACCTTGAATTGAAAGAATTTCTCCGCTTGGTAGTGGGACACGTACAATCTTTTCGAAGCACACGATCTCGGCATGATTCTTCGATAACCAATCCATGCCAATAACAATGTCAAAACTTCCCAGATAGACAGGTAGAAGGTCTATACTAAATATATGGTTTTCTAGACAAAAAGTACAACCTTAATGACCTCTTCGGTTTCTATTAATTTCCCATTTGCTAATTCAATTGTATAACTTTGTTCTAGTTTGCTGGCCTTAATACCGAGTAAATATTTAAAGTCATTTGACACAAAGCTCATATCAGCACCCGAATAAAAAAGTACAGAGGAATAGTGATTATTTATCGGGAACGTACCAGTGCCGATATTCGGGTCCGGGCGTGTGTCCCCTGCACCCATCACAAATTCCCTCCCTGGTGCCTGAGCGTTGTTCTGGTTCTTCCACTTGGGACAGTCTTTCTTGAAGTGCCCCAGATCACCACACTTGAAACATCCCTGTTTAGCTTTACCCGTGGGGTTGGTGTTAACTCGACAGTTTTGTGTGGTGTGACCAAACCTACCACATTTCCCACACTTAATACATCCACCCACATGGTGATATCCGCACTTGTTACACCTCGGTTATCATACTCCTTCTTTTCCAAAGTGTTGGCTGCAAAAGCCTTTACCTTTTCCAGCTTTTTAAATCCTTGCTTCCCAGATTTGTTACTCGGATTCCCCATCCATTTCCTTTTCTCCTAAGATTTACCTTCCTCGTTCTCCTTCTTCCCAAACAATCCATTGCGCACAGCATCATCTCTTAACTTGAATGCTAAAGTTATAGCACTCTTGGTGTGACAATCCGGACTTTTCAGTTTAACTTATCTCAAACCTCAAGGACTAATTCCGTCAATTCCTCAAACTCTAACTACAAGGACTAAATTTGTAATTAGCCTAAACCTAATTTTGTTTGACTTTGTAAAGTCAAAATCCAAGATTTAAACTCTATTGACTTTAAAAGTCAACTCATCATATTATACAAACCACAAGGACTCATTCTGCCATTCTTTCAAACTCAGATTCATGAAACCACAAGGACTAGTTCTGTAAATTATGTAACATTTCGGATTTTAGTATTCCTATTTCAATTCAATATAATGCAATTTCAAGTTCTATACTCGTGCAATGTCTTATTATTTTCTTGCCGTAAACTAAATGCAATGATTCTATACAAATTCGCAAGTTTTACTCGATTATATACATTTAAACGCTAAACAAGAAACTATTTTATTCAAACTTATCAAATCTAAAAAGTCAAGGACTAAAGTTGAAAAATGTCAAGAAACCCTAATTAGACACGGTCGTGCTCCGACCAAGCACGGTCGCGCCAAGTGCTTTGGCATGGTCGCGCGACTTGCTTTGGAACGATCGCGCCCGGTGCCTAGGCACGGTCGCGCCTATCTTGGCACGGTCGCGCCTGCGTAACAGTCGAAGCGTAATTGTGACTTTAATCATCCGATCGTTCGAATTCGTAACATTAACACGCTTTATTCACATTAACAAACATAATAAACATTCCCATTACTCGAAATCGCTTCGGTTTTATCCTACCAAGTTCCAATAGATTAAGCATCTCAAAGAGAACCCAAATTCCCTCAACCAATCCGAATACTCTCGATCAATTCATCCTCAATCGGTAATCAAGCCTCTCTGAATCATCCGAAGCCGCTGAAGCAACCATAATTGCAGCCGAAGTCGCCGGAAGTCGTTTTCTCCGTCGCTGGAACTCCCTTCTACCGATCGTTACCAATTCCTTCCTGTTTTAGGTAAGTATACTCTCCATCTCATTCGTTTCAGTATCATCATCAAAAGCCCCCTATTAATCTGGGCTTTCATTACAGAAATCGTTCGAATCAGAATTGTTATTTTAAATAAAAAGGATTTAATCGATTCCACTCTTAAACATGATGTTCATGCAATTAACTTATATGATTAGACTCGTAATATCTCTTTAATCGAAAGCCCTATCAATTCCATCGTTATAAATACAAGAAATTGTCAATTCGTGTCTGACTTGGAATAGACACGGTCGCGCAAATCATCTAGTGCGGCCGTGCCTCGTGTAGCGCGGTCGTGCCGACTATCAGCGCGGTCGTGTCCTCCTGTCCAGACCTTGTCATGCCCTCTGGGCTAGTCTCTATTGTGTCTAAAGATCATAGACACGATCGTGCCTGGTCAAGGCACGGTCGTGCCTGTTGTCTGGTCTAGATTGTGCTTCTGTTGGTCAACCCGGTCGCGCCCGTGGCTTGAGCACGATCGTGTCCTTCCGAGGCACGGTCGTGTGAGACTCAGATTATTTTAGCAGAATTATAATTTTTATATTTAATCAGGAAATGTTTCAGATTTTATAAAAATATGTGTTCCGTATTTAAAAATGGATTAAAAGTTTAATCTTGGCATAAATATAATTTATGGAAAAGTGTATAAAAATTAAATTTATATTTATTTAAATGATGTTTTAAATAATTAAGTTACAAAATTTATAAATAATGATTAGTTATTTAATTTACATTTTAAATCAAAATCATTTATTTATTTATACTTAATTTCAATTAATATTTACATTATTTCATAAACTACAATTATATATTTATTTATTCAATTCAAACATAATCAAATGGTTACAAACATATTTTAATTCAAACTTTATATATTTTATGCAATACTTTTAAATACAAATCAATTGTTTTATATACAAATTCAACTTTCACTTTAGACCTAAACTTTGAACAACTATTTAATTCTATACACTTTACTCTTAGGTTAAAGTGTGCATTCCAAGGATCATTTTTGCTATCTATATTTTCTTGTTAGCTTCACTTCCATACCATGTGAGTATTCACAACCCCTTTTTACTCTTTTACACTTTTGGGGTGGAACATGAACTTTATACACATTACACATTTCACAACTACATTTACTCAAACAACACAAGTACAAAATCCTACATACATACATGTGTGCAAAATTTGAGCTTTGTGCCCGAGTGCTAGTTGTGCTAGTCTTTGGGAAAACTATGTGCAATCATTAACTATACAAGCCGACGGTTTTCAATGATAGATCTATTGAGTCTGACAAACCCACCCAAGTGGAGGTGATTGATACCGATAACACAATTTGCATACTAGTTACTAAGGTTTGATTGTACTTGATTACACAATAGCAGCTCCCCATAAATGCCTTATTTTTCATGTCTTGTAAAGGATTTGTTTTCAACTATATGTTATCTATATACAACTGTGTTATACTCACCAACTTTTTAGTTGACTTTATTTTATTCATGTTTCAGGCCCTAATATGTGAGAATGATTCAAGACGTGCTCAACATAGGATTTGGACTTAGTAATATTAAATCAAGAAGTTTATGAATTGTTTATTGTTCTTTGTTTGGATTTTGGTTTGTACTTGGATTATGTGAAATGGAAATTTGGCTTTAATATATTTCAATTTAGTCAACCTTGTGCTATGAACAGTCTTACATGTCCCGCCCCGATGATTCCGCCATCGGTCGGGGTGTGACAGATTGGTATCAGAGCCTTGGTTATAGGGAATTAGGTTATTAGACACCTTGACGTAGACTATAACTTTAGGACACCCATTTATGCTATATTTCATGATTTTGTGCTATGTGTTACATGCTATGTGCTACATGCTTACCATGATAAATTATTATTATATTTGATGCCTTACTTGTTAGAAATGCATGACTTATTAGGATCTTCTTAAATAATACCTTTTCCAATATCCTAAAACCCCATGATATTTCTACCTTCTTTTCTATCTTTATTCTTTTTAAGCATGTGGAAAATTCTTGAAGCAAAAAAAAAAAAAAAAAAAAACTCTAAAATTTTTATTTCTTCGTTAAGGTTTTTAAACTTGTTAAATTATTTGAGGACACGTGCAATCTGGAAGGGTGACACCTGTATTTTGGGTTTTCTGTCTAGGAAAGCATTTCGCATAAATCCCAATCAACCGAGGGACCCGTATGCTTTCCTGGGAATTCCCGAGATGAGTGTTTACTTATAGGCTAAAGCATGTCTCCTTGAAAAATTATATAAGTTTAAATTAACCTTGATGTGCCTTAGTATTCAAGTGATTTTATCACTTTTGAGTACAATCCAAACTATGAATATCTATCTTTTAATTTGATTATCTCATTCTATTAAATCCTAGCAATTCTCATAAGTTTTACAATCTTTTTCTTGTCTTGTGAAAATCTGTAGAATGCCTCCTCGTCGTGCTCCCGCCGCCAACGCCAACTCCGACATTGCTGCTATTCTTACCCAATTGGTGACACAACTCACCCAAGCCAATGGTGCCACTAATGGCAATGGTGGAAATGGAAGCAATAGTGGTAATAATGGTGGTAATGGTGGAAATGGTGGAAATAATCCATCTCAATGCACCTTCAAGCACTTCAATTCGTGCAATCCCCTAAAGTTTTATGGAACCGAAGGAGCTACTGGACTCCTTCAATGGTTTGAAAGTATTGAGAATACCTTTCTCAATAGTGACTGTCCCGACAACCTCCGCGTTCGTCATGCCACAAGTGTCCTCCAAAAGCGAGCACTTACTTGGTGGAATGGGGAGAAAAGGAATAGGGGTGTTGATGTAGCTATGGCCTTACCTTGGGATGAGGTCAAAAGGCTTATGACCGAGGAATTCTGTCCTCGAAATGAAGTGAAGAAGTTAGAGGCCGAATTTTGGGATCTTGCCCAAGATAGTGGGGAAAGCTTAGCATATACAACTCGGTTCCATGAGTTGAGTCTTCTAGTGCCCCACATGGTCACTCCTTTAGCCCGTTGTATCGAAAAGTATATTGGTGGGCTACCAAGACAAATTCAAGATACTGTCTTAGGTAGAAATCCTGCTACTTTGGAAGATGCTATCCGCCTGTCTGCTACCCTAACGGATAATCATGTCAAAGCTGGGACTCCTACAAAAAAGGGTTCTAAGAAAGTTGCTAAAAACGTAACCCCTCCTACCCACAACAAAGAAGCTGCAACTGAACCCTCTCGCAATAACAAAAAGAGGAAAGTTAGAAACTTTGCTGTGGTTACTCCTGCTGTGCCCGTTAATCAAGTTGCACCCGTAGTTCAAGCGCCGGCTAAAAAGCCATATGTTGGGATTTATCCTCTTTGTGCCACCTGCAATTTTCATCATCCTCAAAATATCCCATGTCGCCTTTGCACTCATTGTGGGTTATATGGTCACACTATCAATGTTTGTAGGGCCAAAGCTCTTGCGGGCCAAGTCAACCCTCCGAACCAACCCAACCCGCGAGTGGCTAATCAAGGTGCTCCCGCCATTGCTAATAGGCGTGCTTGCTATGAGTGTGGTGACCCGAACCATTTTCGTAATCTATGTCCAAGACTTGCAAATGCTACACAAGGTGGAGCTCGTGGGCGTGCTTTCAACATTAACGCCAACGAAGCTCAAGCCAACAACGACGTGGTTAATGGTACGTTCCTTGTAAATAGTCATTATGCCTCCATTTTGTTCGATACCGGTGCCGATAAAAGTTTTGTGTCACTTAATTTTGAGCCCTTACTTGCAAAGACACGATCCCAATTAGAGAAAACCTTCACCGTTGAAATAGCAAATGGTGACTCGCTTACAATTGAGTCTATTATCTATGATTGCTCCTTAGAACTTAATGATCATGCATTCCCAATCAACCTTGTTCCAATGCCACTAGGAAGCTTTGATATTATTATAGGTATGGATTGGCTATCAAATCATCATGCCGAAGTCATTTGCTTTGAAAAGTGTATTCGAATTCCGCTACCATCGGGAGAAACCTTAATGGTTTTTGGTGAAAAGCCTTGCAAGGGTCTTAAATTAATGTCTTGTACTACCGCTCAAAAGTACTTACGAAAGAAGTACATCGCCTTCCTAGCTCATATTGTTCAAAAGGATGTCAAGGAGAAGAGTATCCAAGACATTCCTATCATTAGAGATTTTCCCGAAGTGTTTCCTAAAGATTTATCCGGTCTTCCTCCTGTTCGTCAAGTCGAGTTCCGTATTGATCTTATGCCCGGAGCTAACCCCGTTGCTAGAGCTCCTTATCGTCTTGCACCTTCGGAAATGCAAGAACTCGCAAGTCAACTTCAAGAACTCTCCGATAAAGGTTTCATTCGCCCAAGTCATTCACCGTGGGGTGCACCCGTCTTATTTGTTAAGAAGAAAGATGGATCATTTCGCATGTGTATTGGCTACCGCGAACTCAACAAGCTTACCATCAAGAACCGTTACCCTTTGCCTAGAATCGATGGTCTCTTCGATCAACTTCAAGGTTCTACTTGTTTCTCGAAGATTGATCTTCGATCTGGCTATCACCAGCTCCGTGTTCAAGAAGATGACATTCCTAAGACTGCCTTTCGAACAAGGTATGGTCATTATGAGTTCATGGTTATGCCTTTCGGATTAACCAATGCACCCGCAGTTTTCATGGATCTCATGAATCGTGTGTGCAAACCGTACCTTGATAAATTCGTGATCGTCTTCATTGACGATATCTTAATCTATTCCAAGACTAAAGCCGACCATGAAGAACATCTTAGATTGGTTTTGGACCTTTTAAAGAAAGAACAACTATATGCCAAGTTCTCCAAATGTGAATTTTGGTTAAAAGAAGTTCAATTTCTTGGTCACATCGTCAACGACAAGGGTATTCATGTTGATCCTGCTAAGATTGAAACGGTTAAGAATTGGAATGCCCCGAAGACTCCTACCGAAGTTCGTTCATTTCTTGGTCTTGCGGGTTATTATCGTCGTTTCATCTCAAACTTCTCAAAGATTGCTGTCCCTCTTACCGCCTTGACCCATAAGGGTAAAACTTATGAGTGGGGACCGAAACAAGAAGAAGTTTTTCAAACTCTTAAGCATAAGTTGTGCAATGCTCCCATTTTGACTCTCCCCGATGGAAATGATGATTTAGTTGTCTATTGTGATGCTTCTAACCAAGGTCTTGGTTGTGTCCTCATGCAACGAGGAAAAGTAATCGCTTATGCATCAAGACAACTCAAAATTCATGAAAAGAATTATACGACGCACGATCTCGAGTTGGGTGCGGTCGTATTCGCGTTAAAGATTTGGAGACATTACCTATATGGCACGAAATGTGTGGTATTCACCGACCATAAAAGTCTTCAACATATCTTCAACCAAAAAGAGCTCAATATGAGGCAACGACGTTGGGTCGAACTCCTTAACGACTACGACTGCGAGATTCGTTACCATCCCGGCAAAGCGAATGTTGTAGCCGATGCCTTGAGTCGAAAGGACCATGTTATGCTTCATTGTGCCCGTGTTCAAACCGATATTCAAACCCGTATCTTAGAAGCTCAACACGTCTCGGTAACCGAGGGTAACATGTATGAAGAAATGTCGTGTGGTGTTGAACTTCTTCTTGAATCAAAACCCAATGGCTTACTATATTACTTGAACCGTATTTGGGTTCCCGATCGTGATGATCTCCGTGCATTTCTCATGAACGAAGCTCATAAGACTCGTTATTCTATTCATCCTGGTGCGGATAAAATGTACCAAGATCTTCGCCAACTTTATTGGTGGCCCGGTATGAAGAGAGACATTGCTCTTTATGTGGCCAAATGCTTAACTTGCTCCAAAGTCAAAGCCGAACATCAACGTCCTTCTGGTTTACTCGAACAACCAGAAATTCCCGTGTGGAAATGGGAGAATTTAGCTATGGATTTCATTACCAAGCTCCCTCGCACCTCGAGTGGTTATGATAGTATTTGGGTGATCATTGATTGACTCACCAAATCTGCCCACTTCTTGCCTATTCGTGAAGACTTTAAGGTGGAGAAATTAGCCCGAATTTACATTGATGAAATTGTGAGCCGTCATGGTGTTCCCTTGAACATAATATCCGATAGAGACGCTCGGTTCACTTCTCGATTTTGGCAATCTCTCCAATCTGCTCTTGGTACTCGTTTGGATTTGAGCACGGCTTACCATCCCCAAACTGATGGACAAACCGAGCGAACAATCCAAACTCTTGAAGACATGCTTAGAGCTTGTGTAATCGATTTTGGTGGAAATTGGGATTCACACTTATCCCTCATTGAGTTTTCCTACAACAATAGCTACCACACAAGTATCAACATGGCTCCATTCGAAGCTCTCTATGGTCGCAAGTGTCGTTCTCCGATCTGTTGGAACGAGATTGGTGAAGCACAAATCACCGGTCCCGATTTAATTCAAGAAACATCCGACAAGATTATTCAAATCCGTGACAATATATCTAATCTAAAGAAGTGTCTCGCCGATGAAAATCTCCATATACCGCTCGACGACGTGCGCATTGATGAAACGATGCACTTCGTTGAGGAGCCGGTAGAAATTATGGATCGTGAAGTCAAGCAGCTCAAGCGAAGTCGCATTCCTATCGTTAAAGTTCGTTGGGAATCTAAGCGTGGTCCTGAGTTCATTTGGGAACGAGAAGACCAAATGAAGCTCAAGTATCCTCATCTTTTTACTAATAATGTTGTTTCCACTAGCTAAATTTCGGGACGAAATTCTCTCAACATGGGGAGACTGTAACATTTTGGATTTTAGTATTCCTATTTCAATTCAATATAATGCAATTTCAAGTTCTATACTCGTGCAATGTCTTATTATTTTCTTGCCGTAAACTAAATGCAATGATTCTATACAAATTCGCAAGTTTTACTCGATTATATACATTTAAACGCTAAACAAGAAACTATTTTATTCAAACTTATCAAATCTAAAAAGTCAAGGACTAAAGTTGAAAAATGTCAAGAAACCCTAATTAGACACGGTCGTGCTTCGACCAAGCACGGTCGCGCCAAGTGCTTTGCCACGGTCGCGCGACTTGCTTTGGAACGATCGCGCCCGGTGCCTAGGCACGGTCGCGCCTATCTTGGCACGGTCGCGCCTGCGTAACAGTCGAAGCGTAATTGTGACTTTAATCATCCGATCGTTCGAATTCGTAACATTAACACGCTTTATTCACATTAACAAACATAATAAACATTCCTATTACTCGAAATCGCTTCGGTTTTATCCTACCAAGTTCCAATTGATTAAGCATCTCAAAGAGAACCCAAATTCCCTCAACCAATCCGAATACTCTCGATCAATTCATCCTCAATCGGTAATCAAGCCTCTCTGAATCATCCGAAGCCGCTGAAGCAACCATAATTGCAGCCGAAGTCGTCGGAAGTCGTTTTCTCCGTCGCTGGAACTCCCTTCTACCGATCGTTACCAATTCCTTCCTGTTTTAGGTAAGTATACTCTCCATCTCATTCGTTTCAGTATCATCATCAAAAGCCCCTATTAATCTGGGCTTTCATTACAGAAATCGTTCGAATCAGAATTGTTATTTTAAATAAAAAGGATTTAATCGATTCCACTCTTAAACACGATGTTCATGCAATTAATTTATATGATTAGACTCGTAATATCTCTTTAATCGAAAGCACTATCAATTCCATCGTTATAAATACAAGAAATTGTCAATTCGTGTTGACTTGGAATAGACACGGTCGCGCTAATCATCTAGCGCGGCCGTGCCTCGTGTAGCGTGGTCGTGCCGACTATCAGCGCGGTCGTGTCCTCCTGTCCAGACCTTGTCATGCCCTCTGGGCTAGTATCTGTTGTGTCTAAAGATCATAGACACGATCGTGCCTGGTCAAGGCACGGTCGTGCCTGTTGTCTGGTCTAGATTGTGCTTCTGTTGGTCAACCCGGTCGCGCCACGATCGTGTCATTCCGAGGCACGGTCGTGTGAGACTCAGATTATTTTAGCAGAATTATAATTTTTATATTTAATCAGGAAATGTTTCAGATTTTATAAAAATATGTGTTCCGTATTTAAAAATGGATTAAAAGTTTAATCTTGGCATAAATATAATTTATGGAAAAGTGTATAAAAATTAAATTTATATTTATTTAAATGATGTTTTAAATAATTAAGTTACAAAATTTATAAATAATGATTAGTTATTTAATTTACATTTTAAATCAAAATCATTTATTTATTTATACTTAATTTCAATTAATATTTACATTATTTCATAAACTACAATTATATATTTATTTATTCAATTCAAACATAATCAAATGGTTACAAACATATTTTAATTCAAACTTTATATATTTTATTCAATACTTTTAAATACAAATCAATAGTTTTATATACAAATTCAACTTTCACTTTAGACCTAAACTTTGAACAACTATTTAATTCTATACACTTTACTCTTAGGTTAAAGTGTGCATTCCAAGGATCATTTTTGCTATCTATATTTCCTTGTTAGCTTCACTTCCATACCATGTGAGTATTCACAACCCCTTTTTACTCTTTTACACTTTTGGGGTGGAACATGAACTTTATACACATTACACATTTCACAACTACATTTACTCAAACAACACAAGTACAAAATCTTACATACATACATGTGTGTAAAATTTGAGCTTTGTGCCCGAGTGCTAGTTGTGCTAGTCTTTGTGAAAACTATGTGCAATCATTAACTATACAAGCCGACGGTTTTCAATGATAGATCTATTGAGTCTGACAAACCCACCCAAGTGGAGGTGATTGATACCGACAACACAATTTGCATACTAGTTACTAAGGTTTGATTGTACTTGATTACACAATAGCAGCTCCCCATAAATGCCTTATTTTTCATGTCTTGTAAAGGATTTGTTTTCAACTATATGTTATCTATATACAACTGTGTTATACTCACCAACTTTTTAGTTGACTTTATTTTATTCATGTTTCAGGCCCTAATATGTGAGAATGATTCAAGACGTGCTCAACATAGGATTTGGACTTACTAATATTAAATCAAGAAGTTTATGAATTGTTTATTGTTCTTTGTTTGGATTTTGGTTTGTACTTGGATTATGTGAAATGGAAATTTTGCTTTAATATATTTCAATTTAGTCAACCTTGTGCTATGAACAGTCTTACATGTCCCGCCCCGATGATTCCGCCATCGGTCGGGGTGTGACAAATTACCTAATTTCGATTTAGTTGACTTTTGAAAGTCAACCCAGGTGTTCTGAGCCTGAATTCGCGAGTTGTAACCTATTCTCGTTGGAATTGAAACTACTTTTGCACGTTTATGATCATTACGTTCATCATTAACCCGTTTAAACCCGACATTGATTGGAATTAAACACAATAATGGACATTTATCTCGTAACCGTCGACATTCGCCATTTATCTATCAAATTGGATGAGTTCTTGTGTTACTTTCACAAATCGAGCAAACACACACCTTAGTCGCTCCTGTTAGAAGTAATCCCACGCCCCAACTCGATCGAAGTAGCAGCAGGAGTCGCCGGAGACCAAGCCTTCATAGTCGGACCTGCGTTCACTCGATTACCTTTAATTCGGCACTCATTTCGGTAATAGAACACATCCTTAACTTCGTTTTAGTGTCAGGATTGAAAGCCCCATGGTTATTAGGGCTTGCAATATTGAATCGAACACGAACCCGAAACTAGGGTTCATACAATTACGGTTTAAGCGAATTCAATCCTATACTCAATAAAAATTCAATTAAATTATATCACTCGATTCGTAATCATCTGCTTTATGAAAGCCCTATATCAATTTAACCTGATAAAATCGAATTTTACTCAATCCATATCCTAGGGTTTGTTCGTAATTAGATTTGGGGGTTTCAATCTTAAACATTATCTCAATCAAATTAAATCATGCCATTGTATTCGCAACGCCATTTTGAGTAAAAGCCCCATGTTTTCGTTGAGTTTTAACATCCATCTTGGTCGATTTGATCTTGTGTTTAAACCTAGGGTTACGGTTCTTAATTCACAAAATTAACGACCTTAAACTTGTTGATTTTACAATTAAACTCACCCACAGGTTCGAAACTCTTCATTCAACAAAACCCCTATGAACCCAAACCCTGTTCGCAATCAGATTCGGTGTTTGGGACTAGATTCGATCGCGCGGGTGTGGGAGAGAGATACACTGGAACTTCTTGATAAAACCATTTGAATCTGGATCTTGTTGCGATTGCCCTAGCGGGTGTACTGGTTAACTCGTTGGACCTAGGGGGAGGAGACCCGGGTTCGAGTCCCTCCACCCTGTTTCATTTTTAGACTTATTATTTTAGCATTATTTTAATATAAAAACAAACCCATTATTAATATAATAATATATTAATGTGTTTTAGCCAGGGGAACGACCCGTAGCCTCGGGTTTAATTTATTAATCCCGTTTATTATTTTCTTCACTTTTATAAATAATATATTTATGTTATTATCTAATAAAAATAATATATTTATATTATTTTCAAACCGTAACTTCGTATAAAATAATATGTTTATATTATTTTCAACCCGTGACTAATCCTATTAAATAATATATGTATTTATATTATTTCAACTCGTTTAATTACTTTGTGTTACATTTAAAATAAAAAAATATATATAATTGTTTATATTATTTACTCACATTTATTTCTCCGATTAAAAAGAATATATTTATTATTTTTACCACAATGATTATCTAGTAATCATACGAACCTAAAAATAATATATTAAATTATATTATTTTCCTAACTTTTGTAAACGACTTTAACAAACGAATGTACTTATTTATTATTTAATATTATTCGTTATTAACGTACCACTCGTAATGCTTTTCCCTTAATTATATTAAGAAATTTATATAATTCCGTAGACACGTTCGTTTACTCTTAAATCCTTAGAAATTGTTAAGATGTCCTAACATCAGTGTCGTCGTCACAAATCTCAATATGTCCCTAACTTATGTGTTTATAATTCTAGGGCATACGTAAGCCGTGCAGGCTAACACTTGAGATTTCAAATCTCATACTTTTGTGAGACTACCTACTACGCAACGCAGGTGAGTTTCACGGCCCCTTTTACTGTTTTTATTTGGGGGAGAAAATATGTCACAACCCTTTTTGGATTATTGTAATTCATATGATATCACTGTTGAGGCTAAGCGTAACACACTATCATGAAAAGTCCTCACACACATCGGACCGTTAATATGGTATGAACGAGGTAATTTTGGTAGTACTACTGGGTTTGACAAACCCCACCCGCGTTAGTCGCGCTAACTCGATTGGAGGTCGAACGGGTGTTATATTGACCTTAACACATTAGTCTGAGTTGATAGACCTGGCTGGAGGCAAACAAACAAACACGCTGTCAGTTTCGGTTGCGAGCGCTTTAGCAAAACATGAATATAGGCATGCAACCTATTGATATATATATTGAATGTACATAATCCGTAAACGCTTTACTTTAAATGATTGAAACCTGTGAACTCACCAACCTAGTGTTGACTCGTTTTTCTTACATGTTTTCTCAGGTTGGCACTCAGGATCACGTTAAGTCATGCATGTGTCTTGGACTTCAATTGAAATAATTATCTATTGAATAATATTTATGTTTTGTTTGTAATTGGACTTGGGCGCGTTGTTTTACGCATTTACTTTCGTTTAACGCTTCCGCATATAAACTCTGAACTTTGATCTTTTATGTTATTACATTTCAAGTCACATATAGTGTCGTTTGAAGTAACTGATGTCTGAGATCCTGGTTTGTCACCTTCTAAAATGGTAAAACTCCGTTAGTGGAATTTGGGGGTGTGACAGATTGGTATCAGAGCCATTGGTTATAGAGAACTAGGACTGCATTCTAGACTATAGCCACACACATTAGTTACTTGGCGTAGACACTTACTCCTTATGTTTCAGGAATTATGTCTACACCACCATCTTCACCACCTACCAATCAGGAACATGACATTCCTGCCATTGCATCACCGGAGCCCAAGAGGCGTAGGCTTGAGCCCATTGATAACTCTATTGTGTATGGAGAGCCCATGCATATCCGGAATGGGAGTGACTGGGATTGGTACCCCGGTTTACTGAGCAAATGGGTTAGACAGGAACGAGTTCCATCACCGTACTTTGGAGCTTCATCATCATCAGGACCACGTTTACCATTGCTACCTTGTCACTTGGAGCAAGCCTTTGCAGCATTTGTAGCAACTATGGATCGAGAGATCCGGAATATGAGAGACGCAGCAGGAGCGATCACAGGTCTGTTAAGAGGAGAGAAACAAACGGATCATAGGATAGATCTGCTAGTAGCAGAACTGGCAGGCACTGACCGCTTGCATAATGCATTAGTGGACGAGGTAAGGGCATTACAGGCTAGAGTGAATGTACTCGAGGAGGCTGAAGTAGAATCTCAGGAAATAATTGGAGAGTTAGAGATACAACTTGCAGCAGCTCTAGAGCCAGCTGAAGTACCCGATTCTGAGCCTGAGGATGAGCCCGAAGAAGTAGAGGAGGATGATGTTGAGTCAGTCATCTCATCCGCCGGTAGTGGAGCTTGATATTCCATTCTATTCTATCTTATCTTATTTTTTCATTTTTTTATGTTTTAAATAAAAGCCTAAATGGGTAAGGATGTTCCCATTCCAATAAAATCTTAGTGATCTGTTTGCGTTGAGCTATTTATTCTATGGCCTTATGATTTAAGTTAACCTTGTACTATAATCATAAACCTGCATGTCTTTACACATCTCCTTCTGTTTGCTTACACTTGAATGATGTTAATATGCGATATATTTACTCATTTCTTGTGTTTGTGAATATGAAGAATCATGGCCGGACGTGGACGTGGCGGTCGCAACGGTGGTCGTGGAAATATAAACCTGACACCAGCCGAACTGGCTGCGTTAATTAATGACAGTGTTGCTGAAGCCTTAGCAGCACATATTGCAGGTAAACCTGTTAACCGTTAACCCTAGACAACCAACTGTACACATTTATTCCACTCTTTCCTGAACCAACCTACTCTTTCTAATCCAGCGCAAGCGAACAATCCACAGAACAATCAGCATGTCTGTACCTTCAAGACATTTATGGACTGCAAGCCCCACACATTCAGTAGAGCTGAGGGAGCTGTCGGATTACTCCGATGGTTTGAAAAGATTGAATCTGTGTTCTCCATGTGTAACTGCCCTGTGGCCGACCGAGTCAAATTTGCATCGGGAACTCTAAAGGGTCTTGCCCTCACATGGTGGAATGCATAGGTCCAGATGCTAGGTCTGGACATGGCCAATGCATCACCATGGGAAGACTTCAAGATCCTGATGGAGGAAGAGTACTGTCCCAGGGATGAAATTCAGAAACTCGAGGGAGAATTCTGGAATCTGAAAATGGAGGGTTTTGAAATAGAACTCTACACCACTCGCTCGCATGAGCTAGCGGGGATGTGTCCCCACATGGTCACACCACCCTACAAAAGAATTGAAATGTTCATCAGTGGATTAGTACCACAAATCCAGAGCATGGTTACTTCATCTAGCCCCACTACCATTCAACAAGCCATCCGTCTTGCTCACAAACTGACAGACCAAGCCGTTACCCAAGGGACACTACCTCCCAGAAATTCAGCATCCAAGTCTACTGACAACAACAAGAGGAAGTTTGACAGTAGCAATAACAACATGGGATTTCAGCCGAATCAATCACAGCAACAACAACAGCGTAGGTTTAAACCTACGAAGAACTTCAACCAGTCGACCACTTCGGGTCAGCATCAGAGTGGTAATATTGGGAGACACCCCAGGTGTAACAAATGTAATTACCACCACCTCGGTTCTTGTGACAAAAATCGTTGCCAGCGGTGTGGCAAGGTGGGTCATGCTGCCAAAGACTGCAGAGGGGAATTACAAGCCAAGCAGCCCTTCCAACAACCGGGTTTTACCAAGGGATGTTTTGAATGTGGAAAAGAGGGACACTTCCTAAAGGATTGTCCACAATTAAAGAAGGGTGGAAACGACAACAACAACAACAACCACCAAGGCAATACTAACAACCATGGAAATAATGCAGGGAATGGTGCAAAGGGGCGAGCCTTTGTGCTAGGATCCGGAGAAGCTCGTTATGACCACAACGTGGTTACCGGTAAGTTCCTTTTAAACAACTATTTTGCTTCTGTACTATTTGACACTAGTGCTGATAGGAGTTTTATGACTAATAAACTTTGTAACCTACTAAGAAAAATCCCAACCCTTTTAGAGGACAAATACACCATAGAAATAGCCGACGGACAAATAATAGAAGCAACCTATGTTTTTAAGGGTTGTAAACTTGAACTGACTAGTCATAAATTTGACTTTGATCTCATGCCGGTCACACTCGGTAGTTTCGACGTAATTGTCGGAATGGGCTGATTATCTAAGAACCAAGCTGAGATTATCTGTCGCGAGAAAATCGTTCGCCTTCCTCTTCCTAATGGAGAAACCCTCTCCGTCCAAGGAGAAAGGAGTGGTGCTATTATGGGCATCATATCCTTCATGAAGGAACAAATAATACTCTCACTTACCTCTAGTGGAGTCCTCCTACATTAATGGTTATCACACTATTATCAAGGCGGCACCATTCGAAGCATTGTACGGACGTAAATGCCGATCCCCTATCTGTTGGACTGGAGTTGGGGATAGCCAACTTACAAGTCCCGAACTTGTATTCGAAACCTCTGAAAAGATCGTTCAAATCCGAAACCGTATGGCGGCAATTCGTGATCGTCAAAAGGGCTATGCCGATAAGCGTCGTGAACCGTTAAAGTTTCAAATAGGCGACATGTTTCTATTCAAAGTCTCACCTTGGAAGGGTGTAATTCGCTTCAGGAAACGAGGCAAACTGAATTCTCGTTATATTGAACCGTTTAAGATAGTGAAGATAATCGGCCAGTAGTGTATCAGCTGGACCTACCTGAAGGACTTAGTGGTGTACACAATGTCTTTCATGTCTTGAACTTGAAGAAATGTCTAGCAGACGAAACACTAGTAGTTCCTCTTGAGGAACTATAAATCGATGAACAACTGCGGTTCATTGAAGAACCGATAGAAATCATGGATAGAGAAATCAAAATGTTAAAACAAAGTAAAATCCCTATTGTCAGAGTTCGTTGGAACTCGAAACGCGGACCGGAATTCACGTGGGAGCGCGAGGATCAGATGATACGTAAGTATCCGCATCTGTTCAAGCAATCCACTTCAAACTCTTAAAGTACTATCCTAATTTTCGGGACGAAAATTCTTTCAACTAAGGGATGTTGTGACACCTCTGAATTTTTTTTATTTTAATTTTCGGGACGAAAATTCTTTCAACTAGGGGATGATGAGACAATCCGGACTTTTCAGTTTAACTTCGTTAATTAAATCCAGTTAAAGTTAACTTAGTTAACTTATCTCAAACCTCAGGGACTAATTCCGTCAATTCCTCAAACTCTAACTACAAGGACTAAATTTGTAATTAGCCTAAACCTAATTTGTTTGACTTTGTAAAGTCAAAATCCAAGATTTAAACTCTGTTGACTTTAAAAGTCAACTCAGCATATTATACAAACCACAAGGACTCATTCTGACATTCTTTCAAACTCAGATTCATGAAACCACAAGGACTAGTTCTGTAAATTACCTAATTTTGATTTAGTTAACTTTTGAAAGTCAACCCAGGTGTTCTGAGCCTGAATTCGCGAGTTGTAACTGATTCTCGTTGGAATTGAAACTACTTTTGCACGTTTATGATCATTACGTTCATCATTAACCCGTTTAAACCCGACATTGATTGGAATTAAACACAATAATGGACATTTATCTCGTAACCGTCGACATTCGCCATTTATCTATCAAATTGGATGAGTTCTTGTGTTACTTTCACAAATCGAGCACACACACACCTTAGTCGCTCCTGTTAGAAGTAATCCCACGCCCCAACTCAATCGAAGTAGCAGCAGGAGTCGCCGGAGACCAAGCCATTCATAGTCGGACCTGCGATCACTCGATTACCTTCAATTCGGCACTCATTTCGGTAATAGAACACATCCTTAACTTCGTTTTAGTGTCAGGATTGAAAGCCCCATGGTTATTAGAGCTTGCAATATCGAATCGAACACGAACCCGAAACTAGGGTTCATACAATTACGGTTTAAGCGAATTCAATCCTATACTCAATAAAAATTCAATTAAATTATATCACTCGATTCGTAATCATATGCTTTAAGAAAGCCCTATATCAATTTAACCTGATAAAATCGAATTTTACTCAATCCATAACCTAGGGTTTGTTCGTAATTAGATTTGGGGGTTTCAATCTTAAACATTATCTCAATCAAATTAAATCATGCCATTGTATTCGCAACGCCATTTTAAGTAAAAGCCCCATGTTTTCGTTGAGTTTTAACATCCATCTTGGTCGATTTGATCTTGTGTTTAAACCTAGGGTTACGGTTCTTAATTCACAAAATTAACGACCTTAAACTTGTCGATTTTACAATTAAACTCACCCACAGGTTTGAAACTCTTCAATCAACCAAACCCCTATGAACCCAAACCCTGTTCGCAATCAGATTCGGTGTTTGGGACTGGATTCGGTCACGCAGGTGTGGGAGAGGGATACACTGGGACTTCTTTAAAACCTTTGCCCCTTTTTGTTTTCTTTTCATAAAACCTTTCCTTCACTTTCAAAACCCTTTACCTTTTCATTAAACCATTTCTTTATAACATTTGTTCGTAAACATTCCGTTCATAAACTTTCTTTCCATAAACCCTTCGTTCCAAATCATTTCCTTTCGTAAACGTAGTTTCATAAACATAATTTTATAAAACAACATTTCATACGTGTACACACCAGCCCGAAAACATTATATAAAAACATTTAAAAGAGGGCTTCTAGAACTCACCTGATACGCTAATATGGGTTGTCCTAAACGAAGGTCCAACAACGTCACTTCAGATCTGAATTGATTAGTTAAATACGCATCAGACCAATCCCGACTCTAACGGTTTAACCATTCTAACATACTGACTTCACTTAATCAGTTCTGATCCTGCGCACTTAGCAAGTGCGCAGACCATGCTTCCTGCGCACTTAGCAAGTGCGCAGGTCCTTCCTCCTGCGCACTTAGCAAGTGCGCAGGTTCCTCTTCCTGCGCACTTAGCAAGTGTGCAGGACCTGCTCCGTGCGCACTTAGCAAGTGCGCACGACCTGTTCTTCGCGAAAACCCTAACTTTCGCATTCGGGTCTGATCATGTCAAGATCCCGAACCTGTTGCATTCAAAACGTTCGTTTTCCATTAAGGAACTCAAATCCGTGATTATCTTTCAGTTCCATCCGTAAAAACGTTGCATTTTCACCCAAAACCCGAAAAACCCAAAAACGAACTAAAACTCAGATTTAGGTCGGATCGTTACCTGAATCGAGCTTCTGATCCGGAGGTTCTTCTCACGAGTTATGGAGCAACACACTTCTCAAATCTCGGGTCGATCCAACAACTTTCTCTCTCTACGGTTTCTCTCTCTAGAAGTTGCAAATGAGAGAAATGGGTTGTGACCTTGGCTATTTATAGGGGAGGCTCCCCTTCTAGCCCATCCGACCCGACCCGACATGCCTCGTTCATTTATTCCGTTATTATATCTGTCGTTTTATTTTTGGGATGTTACAAGTCTACCCCCCTTACAATAGGTTTCGTCCCCGAAACCTATCATAAGTCAAATAGATGGGGGTACGACTCCCTCATTTCCTTCTCCGTTTCCCAAGTGGCTTCCGATCCCTTTCGATGTTTCCATTGGACTTTAACCAATTGGATAACCTTATTACGCAAACGTTTCTCCTTCCGATCAAGGATGGAGACGGGTTCTTCGATGTAATTAAGGCTGTTGTCGACCTCGATGTCAGTAAGTGGTACGTGAGCCGATTCATCCGCCAAACACTTTCGCAAGTGTGATACATGGAAAGTAGGATGAATCCCACTTAACTCATCGGGCAACTCCAACCGATAAGCGACTTCACCATCCCGTGCCATTATCCTGAATGGTCCGACAAACCTCGGACTTAACTTTCCTCTCTTCCTGAATCGTATGATTCCCTTCCAGGGCGACACTTTCAACATTACTCTGTCCCCAACATCAAACTCGATAGGCCTTCGTCGTCTATCCGCATAGGACTTCTGACGATCTTGTGCGGCCTTCATTCGCGCATTGATCTGATCAAACCTTTCCGACGTCTCTCTTACGACTTCGAGACTTCCTAATTCTTTCTGTCCAATCTCACCCCAACAAACCGGGGTCCTACATCTTCTCCCATACAACATTTCGTAAGGCGGCATGCCTATCGTCGTGTGATGACTATTGTTGTAGGAGAATTCAGCTAATGGCATATGGCTGTCCCAACTGCCACCGAAGTCGATAATACAAGAACAGAGCATATCCTCCAACGTCTGAATGGTCCTTTCGGACTGACCATCCGTTTGCGGGTGGTATGCTGTGCTGATATTAAGCCTCGTGCCCATCGCCTCATGAAATCTTTTCCAGAACCTCGATGTGAATCGTGTGTCCCGGTCAGATACGATCGTCAAAGGCATCCCATGCCGTGCTACTACTTCGTTGATAAACACTTCAGCTAACCTTTTCGACGAGAACGTCTCGCGAATAGGTAGGAAATGAGCACTCTTCGTTAATCGGTCCACAATTACCCAAATGGTGTCATGACCTTTAGCTGTACGGGGTAGCTTGGTTATGAAGTCCATGGTAATGTGTTCCCATTTCCATTCTGGTATATCAAGTGGTTGAATCTTTCCATACGGTTTCTGGTGTTCAGCCTTTACTTGCGAGCAAGTCAAGCACTTGCTTACATACTTCGTCACATCACATTTCATTCCAGGCCACCAGTAGTCTTTCTTCAGGTCTTGGTACATTTTGTTGGTACCAGGATGGATAGAGTAACGAGACTTATGAGCCACATCCAAGATTTTGGTTCTAAGCTCGCCACCCATAGGTATCCATACCCGTCCATAACGTGTTCTAACACCAAGGGTGTTATATTCCAACTTGTCCTGTTGGCCCACCATCCTTTCTCCCTTTATATTTTCTTCCTTCAAAGCTTCATCTTGAGCTCTTTCGATTTCTCTCATCACATCCGATGTTACCACCAACTGGCAAGCTTTCACTCTAATAGGAGTAGGCACATCCTTTCGGCTTAGAGCGTCAGCCACCACGTTTGCCTTTCCAGGGTGGTACATTATTTCACAGTCATAGTCCTTCAGGAGTTCCAACCATCTCCTCTGCCTCATGTTAAGCTCCTTTTGTTCGAAGAAGTACTTCAAACTTTTGTGGTCGGAGTAAATAGTAAACTTTACCCCGTACAGGTAGTGCCTCCAGATTTTCAATGCAAATACGACAGTAGCAAGTTCCAAATCGTGAGTCGGATAGTTGACTTCGTGAACTTTCAACTGCCGCGACGCATATGCAATCACTCTACCGCGTTGCATCAATACACACCCTAACCCCTGACCCGACGCGTCAGAGTATACCACCAGGTCTTCACTGCCCTCGGGAAGGGCCAAGACTGGAGCTTGTGTTAGCTTCTCTTTCAATTCCTTAAACGCCACATCCTTGGTCGAACCCCATTCGTACTTTACTTCTTTCCGAGTCAACTTTGTCAATGGCAAAGCTATTTTCGAGAAATCCTGGATGAATCTCCGATAGTAGCCTGCCAATCCTAAGAAACTGCGGATTTCAGTTGGCGTCTTAGGAATGTCCCATTCACTTACCGTTACTATCTTTGCTGGGTCAAACATAATGCCGTTCGGGCCAATGATGTGACCTAGGAATTGGACTTACCTAAGCCAGAACGCGCATTTGGAGAACTTAGCATACAACTTGTCCTTGTTTAGAGCTTCCAACACTTCCTTCAAATGACACGCGTGATCACCCTCATTCTTGGAGTAGATAAGGATATCATCGATGAACACGATTACCGATCGATCCAGCATCGGTCGACACACCCTATTCATTAAATCCATGAACGCTGCGGGGGCGTTCGTCAATCCGAAAGACATTACACGGAACTCGAAATGTCCATAACGCGTGCGAATTGCAGTTTTCGGTATGTCTTCTTCCCTCACCTTCAACTGATGGTACCCGGACCGAAGGTCGATTTTCGAGAACCAACTTGCGCCTTGCAACTGGTCGAACAGGTCATCGATCCTTGGTAAAGGGTACTTGTTCTTCACCGTTCGTTTATTCAACTCGCGATAATCGATACACATTCTCATCGAACCATCTTTCTTCTTTACAAACAACACCGGAGCACCCCACGGCGAGATGCTCGGTTGGATAAATCCTTTCTCAAGTAACTCGTCTAGTTGGACCATAAGTTCCTTCATTTCCACTGGTGCTAGTCGATATGGAGCCTTAGCCACGGGCTAGGCATCTGGTACTAAGTCAATTCGGAACTCAATTTCTCTATCGTGTGGTATCCCAGGCAAATCCTCTGGAAACACCTCCGGGTACTCGCGTACCACGGGTACATCGTCTAGTTCCTTCACTTCCTTACACTTGTCAATTACATATACCAGATAAGCCTCGCATCCGCGCCTCAAGTAATTCGTTGCCTTAATCATTGAGATGACGTTTGGCATCGGGGCGTCACGATCTCCAAAGACTTCGACTTTGCTACCGTCCGGAGTCTTGAGTCGGATTATCTTTCGTTTACATATTATTTGCGCTTCATTGGCAGTTAGCCAATCCATACCCAACACCACATCGAACCCTCCCAAAACCATAACGAACAATCTGACGGGGAATCTATGACCTTCTATCTTTATCGTGGAGTTGTCAACTACATCGGTTACTCTTGCAGTTCTACCCTCAGCGGTTTCTATGCTAAAGGCCCTTTCTAGTTTACTAACAGTGTACTTCACTCGCTTACAAAAACTCGCAGATATAAAACTCTTACTGGCACCCGAATCAAATAACACAGAAACCAAAGTGTTGTTAAGGATGAATGTACCTGACACCACATCGGGATCCGCCCTGGCTTGTTCCTGCGTCAGTGCGTACGCACGAGTCTTTGCACGAGATCCCTCTACCTTCTTTTCTGGGCCTTTTCCCTTCCCGGTTTCCCCCATCCTGGGCTTCGGGCAGTCCCTACTCATATGACCATTTTCCCCACAATTGTAGCATCTGTAACCTTGCGGGCATTCTTGGGAGTAGTGCCCGGTCTTGCCACACTTAAAGCACAAGTTAGATCCCAGTCTGCATTCACCTACATGCTCCCTTCCACACTTCTTACAAACAATCAGCTCACCCACTCGAGCCCTCTTATCACGAGCCCCAAACATCTTTCCCCCAGTTCGCTTGTTTGAGAAGCTCGGTCTCTTCTTTTGCTCTTCAACGGCAACAACATTCAGTGCCAGATCGTAAAATACCACGCCGCTTAGCTCTACTGCTGAATCATAGGTAGTAGGGGCGTTTGCCTTAACATAGGTGCGGACCTGGTCCGGCAACCCTTGAACATAGCAGGCAATCTTTCTCTCTTCAGTAGTGACAAGGTGTGGCACCAGACGTGCCAGTTCATTAAATCGGGTTGTGTATTGCCGGTGCGTCATGTTCCCGGCCTTCAAACCCAGAAATTCCCTCTCTACCTTTTCAATCTCATTCCTTGGGCAGAAGTTCTTGATCACCAAAGTTTTCAAGTCAGCCCACATCATCGCATCCACAATCTCGCTCCCTTTAGCCTGACGTACACCTTCCCACCAGTGGGATGCTTCCTCCCTCAAGGAGTTAGCAGCAAACTTCACTACTTGATTAGCTCGACACTCGCTCAGACGGATGGCGGCTTCCATACGTATTACCCAATAAAAAGTAGCCACCGCGTCCTTCTTCCCAGTCAGGACCGGCGGGTCACATGCCTTAAAGGACTTATAATCACATCCGCGAGCAGGCGGTGCATTGTCGGTCTCATTGTTCTGAGCACCAACTGCCGCGCTAGACCCACCCACCGCATTGACCTGCTTCAATGCTTCTGCCAACAGACCTGGCAGGGAAGTCTTCATTAACTCTGTAAATTCTCGAGCTATGGCTGCCCTTACTTCTGGTTCAAAAGTGAAAGGTTGTTCTTCAACCTGTGTCTGCTCAGCTTCATGCACACTAACCGCCGGTTCAGTGTGAACACTTCCTTCTTCATTATACTCTTGGCGCGCAGGGATCCTGCCACGCCCACCATTTCGACCGCCGGTACGACCACCGGTACGGCCACCACGCCTTTCGTTTCCTCTCCTTGCCATTACGTTCTATAAGACAAGAAATCCAATGTCATCACGCTAGTTAACAAATAGAATTCAATAAGCACTGTAAGATGTTAATATACACTGGCCATCTGTAATTAACCATTACACTACCTTTCGATTTCTATTTGACCACCTTTGTGATTCCATCAGAACACAAGTCCTTTCCTAACCCTTTCTAAGGCATACTACATACACATACTCTACTTTTCATACCTGATGCTGTGGCTCGAGTTACCCGTACTGGCATCCGCTTTCGGTCCCATTCAAAGTTTAAGTTCAGACACTGGGAGTGTCCGAATCTCTCAAACTATTGCTCTGATACCAACTTGTAAGGCCCCAAACCCGGGAGGCCTCACTTGTTGGAATTACTCATTCACAAACAGTTCTTAAACATGAATATCAAATAACGCAGCGGAAAATTTCATTTAAACATAACTTAATCGTTGTTCATACAAGCGGAAGCGTAAACATTGATTAAAACATATTTACATCATAACTAAACATAACGGGATGCCAGTCTTCAAAGCAGTCGGGTAACTCTTCATCTCTAGCCAAGCATCACCGTCCAACCTCATAACCTGCCTTAACCTGAATGTGTACACTTAAAAACGTCAGCTACGCTGGTGAGTTCTAGTTTTCGTTCGATTTAAGAAATGGTTCATCATTCAAACATTCATTAGGGTTTAACATTCGTATAAGAAAACAGGGCCTTTCATTCGTAAACCTTCGCACATTTAAACACATTGAACGGATCATTTGTTTAAAACATTAACATTCATTTAAGTCATACATTACTATCTAAAATCTGTATCGTTACGCGTCTCTATGTCCCCGTAGGAACCTTTAATGTTGTGGGCAACCGCTACGTATCGCCGTCATTGCCACAACCATTCATTACGTGGGGTCAACCGTTACGTATCGCCGTCATTGCCCAACACGCATCTTTCCTTTGGGAATCAACCGTTACGTATCGCCATCATTGATTTCCCATTACCCTTTCCCTTAGGATGATCGTCATCACCCGAGTAACCGTCGTTACTCCCTTACCAGTTGTACAACATCAAAACCATTGGCAGGCCACTAAGACACTACCCCTGTTGTTCTTATGGCAACTATGGCTCGCTGTCCATAATCTACCACAAGGCTGGGAATCTCGTTCCCAGACTTCATTCGTCAATTCCATTCATTCGACAGATTAGATTTGTAATGACTTCTTTAAAACCTTTGCCCCTTTTTGTTTTCTTTTCATAAAACCTTTCCTTCACTTTCAAAACCCTTTACCTTTTCATTAAACCATTTCTTTATAACATTCGTTCGTAAACATTCCGTTCATAAACTTTCTTTCCATAAACCCTTCGTTCCAAATCATTTCCTTTCGTAAACGTAGTTTCATAAACATCATTTTATAAAACAACATTTCATACGTGTACACACCAGCCCGAAAACATTATATAAAAACATTTAAAAGAGGGCTTCTAGAACTCACCTGATACGCTAATATGGGTTGTCCTAAACGAAGGTCCAACAACGTCACTTCAGATCTGAATTGATTAGTTAAATACACATCAGACCAATCCCGACTCTAACGGTTTAACCATTCTAACATACTGACTTCACTTAATCAGTTCTGATCCTGCGCACTTAGCAAGTGCGCAGACCATGCTTCCTGCGCACTTAGCAAGTGCGCAGGTCCTTCCTCCTGCGCACTTAGCAAGTGCGCAGGTTCCTCTTCCTGCGCACTTAGCAAGTGCGCAGGACCTACTCCGTGCGTATTTAGCAAGTGCGCACGACCTGTTCTTCGCGAAAACCCTAACTTTCGCATTCGGGTCTGATCATGTCAAGATCCCGAACCTGTTGCATTCAAAACGTTCTTTTTCCATTAAGGAACTCAAATCCGTGATTATCTTTCACTTCCATCCGTAAAAACGTTGCCTTTTCACCCAAAACTCGAAAAACCCAAAAACGAACTAAAACTCAGATTTAGGTCGGATCGTTACCTGAATCGAGCTTCTGATCCAGAGGTTCTTCTCACGAGTTATGGAGCAACACACTTCTCAAATCTCGGGTCGATCCGACAACTTTCTCTCTCTACGGTTTCTCTCTCTAGAAGTTGCAAATGAGAGAAATGGGTTGTGACCTTGGCTATTTATAGGGAAGGCTCCCCTTCTAGCCCATCCGACCCAACCCGACATGCCTCGTTCGTTTATTCCGTTATTATATCTGTCGTTTTATTTTTGGGATGTTACAATTCCGTAGACACGTTCGTCTACTCTTAAATCCTTAGAAAGTGTTAAGATGTCCTAACATCCGTGTCATCGTCACAAATCTCAATATGTCCCTAACTTATGTGTTTAAAATTCTAGGGCATACGTAAGCCGTGCAGGCTAACACTTGAGATTTCAAATCTCATACTTTTGTGAGACTACCTACTACGCAACGCAGGTGAGTTTCACGGCCCCTTTTACTGTTTTTATTTGGGGGAGAAAACATGTCACAACCCTTTTTGGATTATTGTAATTCATATGATATCATTGTTGAGGCTAAGCGTAACACACTATCATGAAAAGTCCTCACACACATCGGACCGTTAATATGGTATGAACGAGGTAATTTTGGTAGTACTACTTGGTTTGACAAACCCCACCCGCGTTAGTCGCTCTAACTCGATTGGAGGTCGAACGGGTGTTATATTGACCTTAACACATTAGTCAGAGTTGATAGACCTGGCTGGAGGCAAACAAACAAACACGCTGTCAGTTTCGGTTACGAGCGCTTTAGCAAAACATGAATATAGGCATGCAACCTATTGATATATATATTGAATGTACATAATCCGTAAACGCTTTACTTTAAATGATTGAAACCTGTGAACTCACCAACCTAGTGTTGACTCGTTTTTCTTACATGTTTTCTCAGGTTGGCACTCAGGATCACGTTAAGTCATGCATGTGTCTTGGACTTCAATTGAAATAATTATCTATTGAATAATATTTATGTTTTGTTTGTAATTGGACTTGGGCGCGTTGTTTTGCGCATTTACTTTTGTTTAACGCTTCCGCATATACAATCTGAACTTTGATCTTTTATGTTATTACATTTCAAGTCACATATAGTGTCGTTTGAAGTAACTGATGTCTGAGATCCTTGTTTGTCACCTTCCAAAACGGTAAAACTCCGTTAGTGGAATTTGGGGGTGTGACACTTGGCGTCCATCGGATTTGATGAAGTTACCATGCTGTGAATTTGAGGCGCAAGGCCCCACAAATACCATTCCACATGCTTATGTTCTGGCATGACCATGTGGGGTACCAGAATTGCCAATTCATTGAAACGATCAATGTACCCCGCCACATCATCTCCGATCATCTGTAGATTCCACATCTTTGTCTCGATCTTTCGTAACTCATTTCGAGGACAGTATTCCTCGATCATCATGTTTTTCAGATCTTCCCACGATAGTTGATAGGCGGTCTGCCTTCGCAAAGTCTTTAGTTGTGAATTCCACCAGGTTAAAGCTTTATCGGTGAGCGTACAAGTAGAATACTTCACTATGCAGTCAGCGGTGCACTCACTGATGTTAATCACCGATTCCATCTTTTCTATCCACCTCATCAGGCCTACTGCACCCTCGGTGCCATTAAAGTTGCGAGGGTTGCAGGATAGGAAGCCCTTATAGGTGCACTTCTTGTTCGAAGCATCTGTAGGATAACAAGTCACTTATTTTAATAACATCATTAATTTGGATAATGACTATGTGTTACGGACGTGATTTCTTGCTCTTAACTCCAGAACCTCTGGTTGTGCCGCTACCTCCTGCACCTCCTCCGCTGGTACCGTTGTCATTCCCTCCGCCACTATTTCGATTGCCTTCATATTGTTCCATGGCGGCAGCTACCCGTTGTAATATGAGTTGCTCCACGTTTGGGGAGATCGTCTCGTTGTTATCACCAGTGGTGTCATGTGGCATCCTTTGCTTAGGCGCCATGGTGTTCTTTCTAACATAATATTTAAAAAGAAATAACATTATGTGATAATAATGATATAACATGACATAAGGATACAACAACATCAAACGTAAACAACCATCATCACAACATAGACATCACATACATAGTATTGTAGGTCCCTCGGGTGTGGCGGATCGTCACATGCAAGTGGGTCTACGAGTCGGACCGGGTGCGGAATACCCGTGACTAGGCGGAGAGTCTAGCTAAACAAAGTAAACCAACAAGAGAAAACCTTTTAAACGTTCTTTGTATTATAAACACTTGAAGGTTACAGAGAAAAGCACTGAGATTACAATCTGCGGATTTGCTATAATGCATGCGTACTTAACTTCTGTCAACCTATCCTATTTATACAAGACCTGATGCTTGCGCACTTAGAAAGTGCGCAGGGCAAAATGCCTTACGTACTTAGCAAGTACGCAAAGTTACTCTTCCGTACTTGCTAAGTACGCAGGAGCTTTCTCCTGCGCACTTACAAGTGCGCAAAACACTTAGAGAATTTAGCAACATTCAGTATGTAAAAGTAAATACAACTCGATAAACTAATACATAAAGAGTCTTACATACAAAGACAATTACAAATATGACAAAACAACCTAAGACTAAGACTCTATCTATCCAGAGTGTTTGTCACAGGAAAGTGCTTCAACAAACTCCCCCCTGACAACAGCTCTAGATAATCTTCAGTCTTCGGGCTTTACATCTTCAGCCTTCACAGCGCTTGATCTTTAGCTTCCATCTTCTTCTTGTAATCAAGGCAAAACTTGATCACCTTGTCTTATTTAGAAGCAAGGAGCTTTGTCCACTCATCCGTGTAGACGCAGTAATGTTCTGCTAGTACCTCTAGATCTTTCACAGAAAAGTTGATGAAGCAGACTTCATCAAATATTTTGATCAGTTCCTTTGGCACTATGTTCCCGCTCTCTGAACGTCCTTTACCCATGATCACAGCCTCGCCCGTCTTTGGATCTACGTACCAGTACCACATGTCACCAAGAATATCCTGAGATAACTTGCTCAGGGGAATCTTAGTTTCACATCGCACTGGCTTGTATACCAATTTCTTTAAGTGCTTCTTAGTCACAGGATTTATAGTGTGCTTATCCTTGACTCTCTTGGTCACTTGAGGCTTGAAGATCTCAAACTTCCTTGGTCTTGCTTCTCGCTACATAACCACCCACAAACCCATCGCCACTGTGTGATTGGAATGACCCAGCAGCTCTCGGTTTGCTAGGTTCACAAGGTCGTATTTGGGTAAGGAGTTGAACGCTTCACTGGTGAGTTTCAACTATTGAACCCCGCCAGATCGTTTGATTGCGAACAGCTGCTTATCCTCCTCGAACCTTACAGCCAAGATCATCCCTGTTGCTCCGTGTTTGTCTATTATAGACGTCTTTTGCCACACAGGAGCTGGACCCTTTGATGAAGTAGAAGGCATGTATGTTTCTTTCGGTGCCTCTGGATCCACAAGTGCAGGGTCAACTGGGGAAGCTTCAGTCGAGGCTTCTACATTACTAGCCTGCTCGACTGAACCTGTGTCGAGCGGAGTGTCGAAGGATGGAAATTCAAAGATTTCTCCATCTTCTAGCTCGTACTCTCCTTCCCCGTCACCCTTGGGAATTTCGATCACAACGTCTTCATCATCATCCCAATCGACACCAGAGTCGATCTCTCCTTCTTCTAGATTGAAGAGAGCATCGATCTGTGCTTCTTTGGAATAATCAGGCTCTAGATATAGGATCTCATCATCAGATAAGTCCTTAAGTACTTCAGCCACTGACTTTCCTTTATCACCACCACCACCACCAGAGGTATCACCACCCTCTTGATGAGTCGACTCCCCCTGAGCCATTGGAACAGTAGAGATGGGCACGATTGCTAAAGCTTGGTGCTCACCTCCACTAGGACCGGCTTCAGGATCCTTGTCCTTGTCGTCATCCTTAGTCAAGTCGACCGGATGACACGCCTCATCACCAGTAGTCTTCTTTTCCTTTTCTTTCTCTTTGTCCTTCTCCCCCTGAGCATCAAGCTTCTTGGTCAAATCAGCAATCAGCTTGACCATCAGCTCATGCTCCTTCCTTTGAGCGTCAAACCTCAGCTCTAAGGATGAACCATAACCCAGAAGCATTTCATTTGTCTTGATTAGCAGTTCGTTCTGGGCCAAGACATTCTTCAGTCGTTCCTCAGTCCCTGTTCTCTGGCTACAAAGGATTCTGACTTCGTCTACCAAAGAATTGATCTGTTCTTGTTGAGCGTCAGACTCCTCCTTTGACTTCCGAACAGTCTCCAGTAGTTCAGCAACTTGGGTTTCTAGAACATCTATCCTTGCATCATTTGGATCAGGATGTCTGGATGAGGAAGCCTCGACATTATGAGTAGGGGAGGAGAATATGGTATCAAAGTCAAACCCTTGTGTAAAGTCTCCATAGTTGAAGGGTTGACTTAAAGGCTTAGTGGTGGTAGTTGGGATGGAAGATGTGACAAGAGTTGTAGGGGTAATGGTAGGGGTGATGGTGACTGACTCCGTGAGAACTGGAGTAGTCACCGCCACCTGAGCAGTAGTGGTAGGGAGGGTCACTATCATAGGAATCACCTCTGTGATTGTAGTGACGGCCACTTCACTTTGCACTTGTGGCCTCCTCCTCCTACGGTAAAGTTGCTTTGAAGGTGGGGTGGAGGCTAAATCCGGACTACCAGCTGATACTTGTACTTGCTGCTGAGCCTCCACCACACTGGGGATAGAAGGCTGTTACCTATCGCCCCTGTTCTTGTGAACGCTTTCTCTTCTTTGTCATTGTATAGCAGCGTCAGAGTCAGACTCTGGCTCGTATTCGTTGCTAGACGATTGTCGCTTTCTCTTGGAGGACGACTCAGGTAGGGTTACCTTAGCCGTTCTCCTCGGGTGTAACTGTGGCGGTGCATCATCGGAATCGGAAGAATCTGACTCAGTCGCTTCCAAATCGGATCCCTCAGCACCCTCATTTCCTCCTTCGTCGTCTCCATCATCAGACGATCCATCATCACTCTCCATTTCCTCCTTTGTTGTTCCTGTTGTTCGTCGGAGTGTTTGCTCAATTCAGGCTCCTAGTCGGGACTGTACCATCTCTAGTCACCTGGGGCCACATACGCTTCATTGATGAGGTGGCCAAAGAGTTATGTATGCACAGGGGTAGGATCTACACTGCCTGGCTTTAGGAATTGGGCGCGAATACTCTTTTGTCCACCTGCTTTACTTGCAATCTCTCCCCTATGGTAGGAAGGTTTGGCAACGCGTCATTAATCAGAAGTTGCACAAACCGATGGTATAACAAAAACCGAAGCCTCTCCGATGTGTTGATCTGGTCATTGATGGCCTTAAAGATGTAGCGGGAGAAGTTGTAGCCCTTGTTGAGAGAAAGGCCGACCATGGCTGCTGCAAGGTCAAGACCCATGACATCTTTACCAGCTTTCCTTGATGAGATGCACATGATCATGATGTGGGCGAAATATCTCCATTGGTCTAATACCCACATCTTTTTGTATGAATCATAGTCCCTCGCACCGACATAGCCCATTCTTTGTCTCTAACAGCCGTCCACAAAGTAGTCTGGATAGGCTGTCGGGTCGGTCGCGAGGTCTCTGAATTGAAGGACCCTTAGTATAGTATCTTCAGAGAAAGCAATAGCATGACCAGCAACGGTAGCCCTTATAACGTTGGGGGTTATCGTGCAGTCGTGCTCTGCAGTCTCCCAAAATTGCTCGAGGTAGGGTCTAGAAACTATCGGGTCAACAAAAATGGCGTAGCTGATTCTTGAGCGGTTCAAGAAATCAACTATGTCTCTGTACTGCAATGTTGCACCCTTCCACTCAGGTTCAGTGTTAGCTAACAGGTTGAATTCGTTAGTAAACGCTCGAGCCATGATCTGCAAAAATACACAGAAAACATAATAAGAACAACACGTATCATTGGAAACGGATAACCATGACTCAGTATAGCAGTTTCTCTTTGAACAGAATTCCAGACTTAGGAATTTTTGCCAAGTGTTGGTCCTGTGTACTTAGCAAGTACGCAGGAGTTTCCTCTTGCGTACTTAACAAGTACGCAGGAAGTGCTTCTTGCGTACTTGTTAAGTGTGCAGGAAACGTACTAGGTGAAAATTTCAGAAGTTTGAAATCCAACTTGATGTTCAAAAATTGGTGTGTATTAGGTCACCACTAGGTTGGAATCAACGATTCGAGCCTATGGGACCAATACATACACCAGATACCTGCTAAACTTGACCTAATTTGTTCTAACAGTCGAACGAGCAACCGTCGGTTCAAATTCTGGCCTAGAGTCAAAATCAAGCACTCGAATGGATGATTAAAGGTAGATTAGTGATCGAATAATGATTATTAACAAGTTTTAATTATTAGGTATTACCCAAACAACCCAAAAATTGTCTAAAAATCTTAAACAATAACCTAGGATAATCGGTCCAAAATCAAGAGTTTTTGTGGATGGATTAAGCCCAAAATCTCATCAAATCGATGTAATGAAGTGATGAAACTTGTAGTGGGACGAAAAATCGGATTGGAACACTTGAATTTTTGAGTAAGTTTGCAGAGGGAAAAATCTGTTTGAATGTGGTGAAAAACCCTGAAAATTTCTAAGTCCTCTTTATATACTCAACACTAAAAGGCCGTGCGTACTTAATAACTGCGCACGTTTTAACTCGTGCGTACTTACAAGTGCGCAAGCTTTAACTCTTGCGTACTTGTTAAGTACGCATGGATTACCTCATGCGCACTTACAAGTATGCACAAACCCTTAAGTGCGCAAACTTTCAACTCAAATTTATGAAGATTTTCAAGTCAAATAACGAACAAGTTAAAAATAATCAATCAAGAGGATTCAAATACAGTTCAGGAAGGTTAAACACAAATATATTTTTTTTTTTGGCTTTTCTGAATAAAATTGAACTATACATAAACTTAAAATCTTTTTGATCTTTTCTAATAGAAATATACAAGTAATCACACAAACTATTTTTTTGATCAAAGACACGAGCAGAGGATCATATCAGGCTATCTTTTAGCAAAAACGATACAATATAAACATCAAAGAATATGGGATCATGTCATGGATTACTATTTATTCATACGTAATAAGCACATAAACAAGTAATTCAAGTTGACAATATTATAAGATTTGAAACTATAAGCATCTTTGTATCACATTCTTGTGTATTAAGGTATTATTTATAAGTAATACAACGTGTACCCCACTGATATGCTATACTAATGTAAATTGCATTATCTCATGGCATCTAAGATTTTCCCAATGATTTTCTAAATTTTCAGAATGAAGTTACATCAATTATCACAGAAAAAATCAAGCAGAATCCATAAGGATTATCAGGAATCATAAGATTCATAATCGAGTGATTCATTTGTCTTGGTTTCATTTGATTCTCTTCATTGAATATCGGTATGATGATTCAGGATAATATATATGGTGTTTGAGTTTTAAGGTAAGGGGATCCAACTTTTATCTGGATTTGATTTCAATGAATCAGGAGTGATTCAAGGGTGAATACATGCTCAACGGTTAATGTAGAGACATGTCTTGATTCAATCTCTCCTTGCATACTTGTGAGTATGGGCAGTGAGATGAACCGCATTAATTGTGCTAACGACATAACTCGAAACTGACCTCAAAAGAAAATTATTGCCAAAATCTAACATCCTTTATCTGATAAAGATCTTTTCTATTCTTTTACGCACACACACTTGCAAACATGGGTTCAAATCATGGTTGTAATTTAGATTTAGTTTCCATACTACTAGTGATTCAAAGACGCATATAGCCTACTGACAATTCAAATTACTTGTAAATAAGCAGATTAAAGACCCAATAATTTAAACAATTAAGTAAGCATGACGCAATCCTTTCCCATATGAGCAGTCTATGACGTGTAGATCATTTCTGATGTACTATCATTTCCTCTTTTCTCAAGTTAACTTTGAAATTTTCTCCATTTTCTATTTTGTTTTTTTTTTTTGTAAAATATTTTGAAACTTAAAAGAACTATACAAAAAATTTAAAAGAAATAAAGTTTAACTTCCATGAATTGAATTGATTTAAGAAAAATTAATTTTCACTCAGGATTGAACATTCCTATCAAGTTGACAAGATGCTCAAAACGGGATCGATCAAATGCCTTTGTGAAAAGGTCGGCAAGATTGTCATCCGTGTGAACTTTTACAAGTTCAATTAAATGCTTTTCAACACAATCACGGATGAAATGATGGCGAATCTCTATATGTTTAGTTTTGGAATGTTTAACCGGGTTATTTGTGATAGACATGGTGGCATTGTTGTCAATGAATAGAGGAGTTCCAGTGAAGTTCAAGTCGTAGTCTCTCAATTGCTGCTGAATCCACAATATCTGAGAACAACCGCTCACTGCAGCAATGTATTCTGCTTCATAAGTTGAGACAGAAACCGTTGACTGCTTCTTGCACTTCCAGGAGACCAGTCTGTCTCCTAAGAATTGGCATCCACAAGAAGTTGACTTTATGTCAAGGTTACAACCGCCATAATTTGAATCAGTGTAGGCTTTGAAGTCAAATGACTGCTGCTTAGAGTACCAAAGACCTAATCGGGGTTTCCCTTTCAGATATCTGAAAATCCTCTTCACGGCTATCATATGTGACTCCTTCGGTTGAGACTGAAACCTTGAGCACAAGCACACAGCAAACATTATATCGGGTCTTGAAGCGGTGAGATACATAAGTGATCTGATCATCCCACGGTACAATCTGCTATCTACATCCTTTCCATCTTTGTCAGGATGCAGACCATGATTGACTGGGATAGGTGTGCCATAAGTACTGCTGTCATTCATCTTGTATTTTGACAAGATGTCCTGCACATACTTTGTTTGATGTAGATAAATGCCATCCTCTCTTTGACTGACTTGCAGACCCAGGAAGAATGACAATTCACCCATGTTACTCATTTCGAACTTGGAGTTCATCACCTTTCGAATTCCCTACACATCCCTTCATTGGTAGATCCAAAAATAATGTCGTCGATGTATACTTGTACAAGAAAAATATCACCTCCTGCTTTCCTAATGAAGAGGGTCGAGTCAATCTGTCCACGGTCAAAACCATTAGACAGTAAATGCTTAGATAATGTCTAATACCATGCCCGCGGTGCTTGATGAAGACCATAAAGTGATTTGTCAAGCTTATACACTTTATTGATATTACGCGGATCTTCAAAGCAGCGAGGTTGAGTGACATAGACCTCTTCATGAACTTTACCATAAAGGAAAGCACTCTTCACATCAAGTTGATAGACCTTGAAGCCGACATATGTGGCATAAGCCAAGAACAGTTGAATGGCCTCAATTCTAGCAACTGGGGCATATACTTCCGTGTAATCCAAGCCCTCTTGTTGGTAAAAACCCTGAACAACCAACCTTGCTTTGTTCTTTACAACAACATGACGATCATCCGTCTTGCATTTGAACACCCATCTGGTTCCAATTGGCTGAAAGCCTTTTAGCAAGTCAACCAAATCCCACACGTGCAACTTTTGGAATTGAGACAATTCATCTTGCATCGCCTCAATCCAGCAGTTGTCAGTGAGAGCCTCCTTCACATTCTTCGGCTCTAACTCGGACACGAATGCAGCATGCAGACATGTTTCCATGACACCAGTGTCAAGTATCTCTGTGTAAAGACTGGTATTCTCAGTGATGGTTCGATGACGAGTCTGAACACCGGCATAAGGATCACCAATAATGTTTTCGATTGGATGATTCCTATGCACTCTCGTCTCCGGTACAATCGGTTCCTGGATTTCTGGATCAAGATTCGTGCTTAACTCCCCCATTTCCTGTGTTCCAGAGGAAGAAGATTCAATGTTAATTGGATCAGCTGGAGCTTCATTTCCTACAATTGTGTTAGGGTTAGCTGGAGTGTCATTTCCAACGACAAGAACATCTTCACTGTTATCACTGTCATGAGTTCTAGATGCAGATGCAGCATTGGAATCAGGAGTTATAATTGGTACAGTAGCACGAGTAGAGAAACTGGAGTCATCGCCGCCACCCAATAATTCATAAACATTTGCGGCGTCAACTGCAGATAGATCAGGAAGATTGAATGACTTGAATAACGCATCATAATCAAAACCCCAAGCTGGACCTGTTGGTTCTGGTGGAATGCTGTGTTTACTACAATCCACTTCGAACCATTCCTCGACAGTACGAGTTCCTATGTTGTACACTCTCTTGCAAGGCGAGTTGGCAACGTATCCTAAGAAGATGCCTTCCACCGCTTTTGCATGAAACTTAGACTGGCGGTCTTTGTACTGTAGCAACAAGGAACAAGGACTACCAAAAGGAACTAGGTAATCAAGATTGGGGAGTCGATTGTTGATCAACTCGTAACAAGTCTTGTTGTGCCTCTTCACAACCAGAACTCTGTTTAAGACGTGACAAGCTGTATTAACGGCTTCTGCCCAGAAAGTGACAGGAAGCTTTGCATCCGACGGCATAGTCCTTGCAGTCTCAATAAGTGTTATGTTCTTTCGTTCAGCAACTCCATTTTGCTGAGGCGTGTACGGCGCACTGAATTCGTGACGGATCCCTTTCTTGAGACAGAAAAGCTCCATCAAATTATTCTTGAACTCAGTTCCGTTGTCGCTCCTTATCCTTCTAACTTTCAGCTTGCAAAGAGATTCCAAGAAATATTAGCAGTCTCGTCTTTAGTACCTAAAAAGTGCACCCAAGAAAAACGTGAGAAATCATCAGTTACAACCAGACAGAACGACTTACCTCCAATACTCCTGATACTTATGGGGCCAAACAGATCCATGTGTAATTGCTCCAAAGGGGTATCAATAGAGTTTTGGAGCTTGGGCTTGTGAGACTTCCGTTGCTGTTTGCCCTTTTTACAAGGCATACAGTCATCTGGAACGGTAAATCTCAGCTTAGGAACCCCGGTTACCAAACCGTTTCGGATAAGATGGTTCATTTTACGATACGAAATATGTCTGAGTTTCCTATGCCACAAGATAGAGTCAAGCTCTGTCATTTTTGTAAGCAAGCAAGTAGCAACTGATGAGGTGGTTGTTTCCACGCTCATATCGATCTGATAGGTGTCGTTTTTTCTTGGCGCTCTCATCAGGATCCAATCTTCGGGAATTTTAAAACCAGGTTTGAGAATCAGGCATTCTGACTTGTCAATCATCACCGAGTACTCCTTGTCACACATTTGGGAGACACTCAACAGGTTATGCTTCAGCTGCTCGTAAAAGTTGACGTTGTCAAAGCTGACACAATCGTTCGAAACCACGCCTTGACACGTGATGCTGCCGCCTTTTTCTCCGGCAAAGGCCACATAGCCGCCTCTGAATGGTTTAACGTCTTGAAGCAGGGCCATGTTTCCTGTCATGTGCTGGGAGCATCCACTATCTACATACCAGCGGTTAGAGATAGTACCCTTCGGACGTCCCTGCACGAGCAACAAAAGAATTAGTTAGATTTGGAGACCAAAGCCATTGTGGTCTTGGGTCGTCCATCCTTCTCAAAATAAACTACTTCCTTTAACTCACAGTCATGATGACTGTTCAAAACGGATGAATCTTTTAAAGAATTAGAACCAGGAGATTGAGAAGTTTTGGATTTGGCAGTCCAGGATCTCTTCTATTTCTTAACCAAAACAGGAGACTTTGGTTCAACAACAGCAGGTGAACTTGTGGAAGCTTCACCTGATTGAACTGAAGTCAGCTGTTCAAGCTTTCTCAACCTCTTGTTCCTTCTTCTTCTCTGTGGTTTAGAGAGTCTTGCCACAGGTTTCTCACCAGTACGTGTACTACCAGAGGTAGATACACGAGGTACAGCAGGTTGCGTTACCTTTCTTGAAATGAATGCTTTAGCTTCAGATTTGATCTTAGGCTTTACCGTCGGTTTGACTAATGGTTTCCCCACATTTTGATTTGGACATTTAAGAGGGGTCACTGATGGCGACTTAGGGATAATAGCTGGTTGTGAAACAACATGTCGTTTCCCTTGGTTATTTGAAGGACAGTTCATAAAAATGTGACCAACCAAACCACAGTGAAAACAATTCCTCTTGTCTACATAAGTTCTCCTGTAAGGCTCATTAGATCTGGCCTTAGATAACTCAGCATTATGAGCAGGAGGAGTTGGTTTATGAACAGGAGTCTGAACCTTTCCAGTTTAGTTTTTAGGAGTATAATATTTTTCCAAATTTTCTTTATACCCAAGCCCATAATGAGCTAAAAAATCTTCTTTCTTTGCTTGGTTAAGACTTTTATAACCCCCATAAAGCATTACCTTTAGATTATCATTTGTTTCAATAATATCTGGTTCAGTTAAAATGCAATTATCACCATTAGTGATAATGTTTTTCTTTACTTTCTGTTCAGTCAACAACACCTCAGATACTACTCCTTCAGGGCAAGAGTTAACTGACCCGTCTTCAGAAGCAGTAACGAACTCCTCACTAGATGTGGAGTTAGCCTTACTAGAGGATTCATCCTTTTTAGGGGAATCATCCTTATTAGAGGACTCATCTAAATAAGTGAGATCAATGTCTATTAAGCTATCGACAAACTTCCCGCTCACTGGTGGAGGAATGGAATTAGTACCCAAACCTAACCCATTCATTTGTCTCACTACAGATTCGTAGTGTTCCACCACAAAACGAGAGTTTTTCAACTTCTCATTAGCACATTTTAACTGCAAGATCTCATTTTGCAGTTTTTTGATTTCATTGTTTCGTTTTTCCAACCCCCTGTATGCAACATCTAAGTGAAGCTGTTGATCACTTATTTTTAAAGAATATTCACATTTTTCTTTTTTCAACGTTTCAATAGAATCTTTAAAATGTTTTTCATTTTCTTTATAGTTTAGAGCTGCCATACTTAGGGGTTCAATTTTGTCTTGGAGCCTAGAATTTTCAAGTTTTAGCCCTAGACATTTAGAACATGAAATAACAGAAAAGGGTTTAGAATCTACCTCGGAAGATGAACTTGTTGCTTCTCTAATGGCCATGAGAGCAACAGCAGTAGTCGATTCCTCTTTATCAGCTACAGGAGCTTCCATTTCTTCAGCTTCCTTCACCTCCTCTGTAGCAGCAGTTGTAGATTCTTCTAGGTCAGCCATAGAAGCTTCCCTTTTCTCTGCTTCCATCATCTCCATGATCTCAGCCATGAGACCAACCTGGGTTTATGCGATGATGGCATCCTTAAGATGAACGCCCCAATCAAAGTTGTCGTCCTGTTGGGCTACCAGTGCATTGGACGTTCCACCTTGGCTTTGATTGTGGTGGTTTGGATTGTTGTGGCAATGGTTGTTTCCTTGGCTGGGTCGGGTAAAACTAGAGGCAGGTGCTCTGTCTTTCTGACACTCATGAGCAAAGTGTCCATAGTTCAGACACTTGTAGCATTTGGCCTTAGATTTGTCAAACCCGACCTTGGCATTAGGATGCCCGCCAATAAACTTTCTTCCTGTTCTGTTCAGGAAACGCTTGGCTCTCCTCAATAGCATGGCCATATTCCACTGAATATCCATGTCCTCCATGTCATCAGGATCCACTTGATTAAAATCTTCTTCAATCGTCTCGGGATCAGTAAGCTTGCCACCAATGAAATTCTCATACGCAAGCATACAAGATGAGAATAGTGCTACATGATCTTCAGCTATTCTGGCTATAGCTGAAGACGTAGCAGGAGGATTTCTTGAGGTATTTTGATGATGAGACCCCAACCCTGATCCTGAAGCATAGCAAGCATGACCACCACACCCAGTTGAGTGGTCTTCTTTAGTATGATTTCCAGTGAAGTGGGCAATTCCAGAGCCCGATGACTTAGATGTAGAAGTCGTCCCATGATACATAGAAGGGTCTTGTATCTGGGGTCTTCCTGGGCTCTCCTTTCTTCTTAGGTTCATGTCATGAGCTTGAACCTTTCCTATTGCCTCCTCAACTGTCAACTCATAGAATTTTGGATTTTCCCTCATCAGGGTTGTGTACATCTCAAATTTGGGTGGTAAAGCATCCAAAAACTTTTCCACCATCTCTTCATCTGGATACCTGAGTTCAAAAGCCTTCAATTCAATCTGTAAATGATAGAACCTAGAGATGAGGTCATCTAAAGATTCGTTCTTGTAGAGTCATATCTTATGTATAAGCTGTTGTCATTTATTGTATGTTTAAACAGTTTTAGACTAGTTTACTTTATGTCATTTCATTAAATGTAATTTCAGTTTTCTGTAATTTACTGCTTTATTAGCTAAGTCTGGGCCATCGAAACTACTTAGTTTTGATTGAGTTTGTTCAATCGAAACTAGTAGTTTCGATAGATGGTAGTTTCGACAGTCTGTGTATCACTTGTAAATGGTCAATCGAAACTAGTAGTTTCGATTGAACATAGTTTCGATACCTGTCACTACTATAAATAGCCTAGTTTGAGAATGTTTAGGGTGTGAGTAGCGGCTGTAACCCTGAACCTTCTCTTTCACATTGTTCTTGAATCAATACAATTTGCAGTTGTTTATTCACTGTGTTCTTACATTTTCATACCATTCGCGTGTTGATTCATAGTGTGGTTAGCCTGTTATCATCACCAACACTGTCTCTATCATCTGTTTCACCACCATACACACAGTTTCCGCCTGTGTGTGTGTGTAATAGATCAAATTAGTGATTTATAAGAGAAATCTGGACCTACAATTGGTATCAGAGCTTTATGTTCTAGTGTTTTTTAATGTTATCAGGTTTTTGTGATCGATTCTAGGTGATTTGTGAGGTATTTTTGAGGTTTTTGTTGGAATCTGCACATAACATCTCAAACATACTGTTTCATCGTTTTTCAAGGATTTTTGTTCGTGATTTCAAGAATCGGAGGTTGGATTAGTGATCAGGAGTGTTAGACGAAGGTTTTCGCTGGATTATTTTGTCATTTCTGCACTATTGATTTCTGGAGCTTATCATTAATGGAGTATTTCTGAGCTTGGAGAAGAAGGCATCGAAACTACGGGGAACAGTTTCTGATTTTTGTTGATCATCGAAACTTCTTATCTACGTTTTGTAGGGAGAATGTACTATCGAAACTAGATTTTTTGTCTTATATAGAAACTGTGGTTATCGAAACTTGTCTGTGAATTTTTCAGTATCGAAACTAGTTGTTTCGATAAAAATTGGCCTATCGAAACTAGTTGTTTCGATAAAAGTTGTCCTATCGAAACTAGTTGTTTCGATAAAAGTTGTTCTATCGAAACTAGTTGTTTCGATAGAAGTTGTTCTATCGAAAATAGTTACTGTTTTAGTTTCGATTCCGAATATCATGGCCACTTCAAGTTCAACAGAACATTCTGGGGGAAATAGACCACCTGCTCTTGTGTCCACAAGAGAGTTTGATGACTGGACTAAAAAGATGAAGCTTTTCTTTCAATTTCAAGATTATACATTGTTGAGTTCTATCACCGATGGCCCCCACAAGCCCGTAACTACCACTGCTGATGTTCAACGTCCTAAGTTAGTATCTGAGTATGATGAGAAAGATCTTACCTTGATTGCCCGAGACAACAAGGCCTACGGGACTATTGCCATGGCTCTTCCTATGGATATTTTCAACATCTTTGCCGAGTACACAACTGCCAAAGACTTATGGGCTGCATTGTGCACAAGATATGAGGGAAGTGAGGATGTCAGGGAAAGCAAAAGGGATCTGATCAAGAAACAATATGCGATGTTCAGCAGTGTAAGGGGAGAATCAATATCTGATTTGATCAACCGTTTCTCAAGCATTGTATCAAGGTTGAAGGTAATGGGAGTTGAGTACCCTACTCTTGATCTAAACAAGAAACTCCTAGATTCTCTTCCTGAGGAATGGAATATGTATCGAATCATGATCAAAAAGACTGAGAATCTGAGTGCTCTGTCTCAACAGGAAGTCTATAGCATTCTTGAATCTTATGAAATTGAGATTAAGAAGGGAGCAGTCACCCCGTCAAATCAGTCTGGAAACACAGCTCTTATTGCTGGATCAAGCTCATCCGGTAGCCCATACTTTCAGACTGATGTCCCTCCTTCAGCTGCTGCAATTAATTCTACCAGCTCCTATGCTCCTCAAAAGACTGTCACCATGATTCCTGATGATTATGTCACAATCATGACTGCTTTCATGTCATGCTATGATGCACTGATTTCTGGAAATCTAACACCGGTTAGCTTTCAACCTGATGACTTGGAGCATATTAATCCTGATGATTTGGAGAAAATGGACATTGATTGGTTCATGGCCATGTTGACCTTAAGAGCCAAAAGATTCATCAAAAGAACTGGCATAGACAGATTCAAGCAGGGAAAGACACTTGGGTTTGATATCAAGAAGGTGAGATGCTACAATTGTGATCAGCTGGGTCACTTTGCCAGAAACTACAAGGAGCCGTCCTCCAAGGATCAGCAAGAAAAGAAGATTTCCTCTGGAAAACAAGCTGCCAATCCTCCAAAGACAAACACATCTTCAAGTTCCACAGCTCTTGTGTGTCAAGCTGATGGACATTATCATTGGGGAGACCAAGCTGAGGAAGCTGCTGATAAAGCCTTGATGGCTGATGTGGAGGACATGGGCAAGTGTGTCATGATTGAACCTGCTGAGGATCTCACTGCTGTGCCTGCTGAGGTTATTTCTAAACTGTGTAATTCTAGATCTTGCTTGAATGAAATTCAAAAATACAGATTCATCAATCAAGCCTTGATTGATGAACGAAATCACATTAAGATGATGTATGACTCTGTGGCCAAAAATGAGAAACTTTACTTAAAAAAAATTCATGATATTTCTGGTGAAAATCGCTCTTTAATTGTGTAACTCAATACTCAAACCATTAATAATACAATTTTAACTGAAAGAGTCCAAAAGGCAGAAAAAGCCAAATTACAGGTTGACCACATGGATATGGATCAGAAAATTCTATTTGGAATAATTGATAAACAATTTAATAGAAAAGGCACAAAAGGTCTTGGGTATAACTCTCATCCACCTCCTTATTCTAAATCAGGGAGATTTGCTGATATGCCAACTCCACATGTTTCCACACCTTTTGTTTACACATTATCTCCTAATGATTATATTACATCCTCTGATTCTGACAGTTTTGCTTCTTGTGCAGAATCTAATTGTGTAAATTCCGAAGATGATTGTGATGAGAGTACCAATGACATAACTATTTTAAAAGAACTTGAGTCGGATGAATGTAATAATATGTCCGTGTCTAAACTAAATATTTGTGAACATGTTGAAAACTTGTATTTTGATTCTATGCCTGCTGAGCATACGGGTTTGGGATGTGATGTTTCTAAATTTAAAAATGCTTTGCCTTTTGTTCCTAAATCTTTGAATGTTATGCCATGTGTTACCAAGTTTAAAAGTGCAGGAATTATTGTAAATGATGTACCACGTGAAACCATGAGCAACATGGACTTTTTCAGATTAAAGGAAGCACATCGTCTTCAAGACAAAGTTATTGATGAGAGAACCGTCTCATGTTCAGATTCCTCAACATCACAGTCATCTTCATCATGTGATGACTATTATCAGGCTAAGATATCTTGTGAAAACGTTTGTTTTAGTTGTGGTGCCTCAAATCATGTTTTAAAAAGTTGTAAATTGACAACCACAAATTCTAATGAAGAATCACCTTTCAAAAGTTCATTAAATTCATATGTGTTGCCTAAGTCTTCTCACAGTAGGAAATCTAGGCGTAAAAGAATTAAAAATGCTAAAAACTATTTAAACCGAACTTGGAAAATTAAAAATAATGTTCTATTTGATGACCATGCTTCATCGAAGGATGGTTGTAATTCTGATTCCAATGAGAGGTCATATCCTGACACTAAAATCTCTTGACTGAAACAATATTGGTCAAATCGTATAAATGGTTCGTTGTGTACAGGGTCAATCAAGAAGAACCGACGACAACATCTGGCATGTAGATAGTGGATGTTCAAGACATATGACTGGGCACTTTAACTTGCTGCAAGATTATCATCAAATTGATGGAGAGTATGTTGCTTTTGCTGGAAACCCAAGAGGAGGAAAGATTGAAGGACAAGGAACATTATCAAATGGATTAAATAGTCTGGAATTTGTCAACTTTGTTCCTCAGTTGAAATACAATCTGATGAGTGTTTCACAGATTTGTGACAAGGACTTTTGTGCCTTATTCAATTCAAAAGAATGTCTTATCTTGAAGCCGGGAGTGGTGATTCCGGAAGAACTTATTCTCATGCGTGCTCCCAGAAGATACAACACATATAGCTTGGATATGAACAACCCATCGGGCATTGAATCGTGTTTTCTCTCGAAGGCTTCTGAAGATGAATCTTTCCTGTGGCATAAGAGGTTGGGACATTTCAATTTCAAAACAATGAATCAACTGGTTCGAGGCAACCTAGTCACTGGATTACCTCTCAAAGATTTCACTCCTATGGAACACTGTATCTCATGTTCCAAAGGAAAACAGCACAAAACTTCACATAAGCCTAAAACCACCAATTCCATTGACTCTCCTCTCCAATTGCTTCACATGGATCTTTTTGGTCCGGTGAGTGTCATGAGTCTTGGATGAAAGTCATACTGTCTGGTGGTAACAGATGATTTTTCTCGATTCACTTGGGTGTTTTTCCTAGCCAAGAAAGATGAGACGCCAGAGATTTTAAAAACCTATCTGCTTCAAATTAAGAACCTCTTTAATCTAAGTGTGAAGACTATCTGTAGCGATCATCGAACAGAATTCAAAAATGCAACTCTTGATTCCTTCTGTGAAAGCAAAGGAATTTCTCGACAATTTAGTGCACCTCGTACTCCTCAACAAAACGGTGTAGCAGAAAGAAGAAACCGCACTTTAATTGAAGCTGCAAGAACTATGATTGTTGACTCTAAGCTTCCCGTGACTTTCTGGGCTGAGGCGGTAAACACTGCATGTTTTGTGCAAAATCGGGTTCTTATCACTAAAAGTTGCAACAAGACACCTTATGAGATCATGTACAAGCGCAAGCCAGTTATTGATTTCTTCAGAAAATTTGGGTGTGTGTGCACAATGCTGAACACTTCAGATCAGCTCAACAAGTTTGAAGCCAAAGCTGATGAATGCTATTTTGTTGGTTACTCATCCAATCAACGTGCTTTTCGTGTCTACCATAAGAAGAAGAGGATAGTGATGGAGTCCATTGATATCAATTGGCATGAAAACAATCATACGGACGCTGGAGACGGTCCCAATTGGCTCTTTGACGTCGATTCAGTTTTTAAGTCATTTAATCTTCCTGATTTCTCTATTGACTCAACTCATGCTAATCCTTACTTCTCTGTGAACAATCTAGGGAACATAAATGATCAAGGCTCTTCCTCATCTGCTCATATTGAAATTCATGTGGTTGATAATGCTGAATCTATATGGAGTCTTCCGGTTCTGGTGCAACAAGTGAAACTGTTGAAGACAACTCCATTCCAATAGTAGATGTTGCACCACAATCATCTGCTGAAGATCTTATTAATGATATTGCCGATCCTCCTGCTGAAAATCTTACCAATTTGGAAGAAGTCGTGGAAGAAGATGAAATTCCTCAACTGCGAATTCACAAGATTCATCCCACCAATAACATCATTGGACCACTCAATGTGGGTGTTAGTACCTGAAGTGCCTGTGAAGCATTTGAAAACAGCATGTTTTCTTGCTTCATCTCTCAAGCTGAACCAAAGAACATCAAAGCAGCTCTACTAGAAAACAGCTGGGTGGAAACAATGCAGGAAGAGCTACAGCAATTCTCAAAGTTGCATGTGTGGAATTTGGTAGATCTTCCCAAGAACAAAGTTCCAATCGGCACTCGTCGGGTTTTTCGCAACAAAAAGGATGAAGGCGGCACTGTGATTCGAAATAAAGCTCGTCTGGTGGTTCAAGGTTTCTATCAAGAAGAAGGGATTGACTATGAGGAAGTCTTTGCACCAGTGGCTCGTTTGGAAGCCATCCGAATGTTTCTAGCCTATGCAGCCTACATGGACTTCACCGTCCATCAAATGGATGTCAAAAGCGCATTTTTGTATGGCAAAGTTCAAGAGGAAGTATATGTCAAGCAGCCGTCGGGTTTCATTGATCCTAATTTTCTAGACCGTGTTTACAAGTTAGACAAAGCATTGTACGGTCTTCACCAAGCACCTCATGCGTGGTATGAAACTTTATCAAAGCATCTGCTTGAGAATGGTTTCACACGAGGAGCAATTGACCAAACTTTGTTCAAACGGAAGGAGGAAAAGGATACAATCATGGTGCAAATTTATGTGGATGACATCATTTTTGGATCTACAAATCCCCGTCTCTGCAAAGAATTTGAAGAAGTGATGTGATCTAAGTTTGAGATGAGCTCCATGGGGGAAATGAAGTTCTTTTTGGGACTACAAGTTGATCAGTGTGAGTCAGGAATTGTTATCCATCAAGAAAAATATGTAAAAGAAATCTTGACCAAGTTCAAAATGCTTGATTCCCATCCAGTAAAAACTCCTGTGGAACTTCGACATTGTTTGACTCCTGATGTGGATGGTGAAAGCGTTGATCAGCATCTCTATCGCTCTATGATAGGATCTCTCATGTATCTCACGGCCAGCAGACCCGACATCATGTTTGCAGTGTGCTTGTGTGCACGTTTTCAGGCTAATCCTAAACTCTCTCATTTATCTGCTGTCAAACGTATTTTAAGATACTTAAGGTATAAGCCAAAATTGGGTTTGTGGTATCCTAAAACTGACTTGTTTGATCTTGTGGCTTATTCAGATTCAGACTACGGGGGTTGCAACTTAGACCGAAAATCCACTTCTGGAGGTTGTCAATTCCTTGGCAACCGCCTTGTCTCATGGCAATGTAAGAAACAATCCACCGTTTCCCAATCCACCGCCGAAGCCGAATACATTGCCGCAGCCCTCTGTTGTTCCCAAGTCAGATGGATACACCATCAGATGCTTGACTATGGGATCACATTCCATGAGACACCCATTCTGTGTGACAACACTTCCGTTCCCTATATCACCAAAAACCCCGTTCAGCATTCCAAAACAAAACACATTGAAATTAAACATCATTTTATTCGTGAATATGTTGAAAAGAAGCATATTCAAATTGTTGAAGTCAAAACTAATAAACAAACCGCAGACATCTTCACAAAGGCTTTTGACTCTACCAGATTTGCCCAACTGGTGGAGATGCTTGGAATGATCAACTTTCAGTAAATTGTGTGAATAGTAGTTTATTTTCTAAATTTTGATTAATTAACAAAGAAAATTCCAAAAAGATTTTATTTTTATGTACAGTATCCACGCAAATCTTTTGGGGGAGAAATATAAAAAGAATTGATGTGCATGTAATCTTCAAGTGGTTTTGAATTGCAGGAAAAATTGAATCTGACCTTTGAGAAATAATAGTGTCTGATCTCATCTCTTGAACATGGAATAGACCAAAAGCGATGGTGTTTACTGAGGCATAGCTGGTAGGCCCGACATATGGTTAAAACTTGTAAGTAGTGTGAAAAACCTAATATATATATCTCATACTTGTGTGTTTGAACCCATTATTGAAACATCTAACCCATTTTCATATCTAAGAAAAACCGATTCAATCAGATACAGGCTTACGTATTGGATTCCTATTCATACGCCAAGTGAGCGTCAATATAACGATATTTACCACCGATGACCCCGTATGTTTTGCTTACGCAAAGATCTCGGGTGCTCATCCTTTCCCATCCACTTGGATGATTTGACCCCGTCTGTTTTGCTAACGCAAAGATCTCGGGTGTTCAACATTTTTCTATCCGCTTGGATAATTTTACGACTTCTTCTGTTTTGCTTACGCAAAGATCTAGAATGTTCGTACCTTTTTAATATCTACTTGGATATATTTTATTTTAATTTTCTAAATCCACTTGGATATCTTATTTTATTTTGGTGGTACTTTGACATTACTAAGACGGTACCTTGGTTAATCAGAAAGAGATGATAGGATGAAGATGGGTACTTCTTAAGGATTGATAGGTTTTCAAAATCATTTTATTTTAATATGTGGGGTACACCTTGTATATTGCTTAAATGGTACCTTCTAACCACATGAAATCTTAGTACAAACAAATGTTCGGGTTTACTTTGCACAAATATCAGCTATCTTCAGGGACTCACAGTAGTGAATTGCAAAAGGAAGTGTTTCAAGAGACTGACCAGATCTGATCTCATATTGGATCTTTTTCAAGAAGAAAAGTGTAAATATCTTGTGTATAATTTTATTTATTAAATATCGAAACTAGTTGTACATATCGAAACTACTTTGTGCATATCGAAACTACTTTGACTTATCGAAACTAGTTATACATATCGAAACTACTTTGAACTATCGAAACTAGTTGTACATATCGAAACTAATTTGAACTATCGAAACTACTTTGAACTATCGAAACTAGTTGTACATATCGAAACTAATTTGAACTATCGAAACTACTTTGAGCATATCGAAACTAGTTTGTCCTATCGAAACTACTTGTTTCGACAGGGGGCATTTTTGACTTTTGTCTCACGAAAATTAAAAGCCTTCATAAGCAATCCCTCCCTTCATACTGACATTCACTCGTCTTTTTCAAACCCTCTCTTCGTCTTCTCTGTCATTCGCAAAATTTCTCAAACCATCGGTCTGAGTTGCAAGATATCAGCATTAATCACCTGATTTCCCCGTTGTCACCATCGTCTTCATCATCAGGTAACGTCTCACTACTTCATTTTAGATGATTTTTGCAAATCGGCAGACCTAGGATTTCAAAGTTTAAAAATTTTTCGACTAAATCTTCATAATAACAGTCGTTTTTGTGCTTATCTGTGTTTGCATACATCTCTATTATCTTTGAACTCATGATTAATGTGTATTCTTGCAGATAACAGCCTCACCTTCGGTAAGATGAAGTTCCGTCACTTACAGGCCACTCTAAACCCTTCTTTAAATTGTTTATATTAGTCTGAGTATAACGAATCAGAGGGGTTTGGGTTTCAAAACCAAGTAGTTTCGATAAAGGGGTTCAACACTTTCAAAAATTTCTCAAAAGGTTTTCAATTGAAACTACCAGTTTCGACACCCAAACTTGCCCTAGTATCTCTGATCGAAACTAGTTGTTTCGACAGTGTTGATTTAAAAAAAAAAAATTAAGTGTTGATCAAAGCTTATAGTCTCTATCGAAACTACTTGTTTCAATAAAGCTGTTAAATTAACCAAGTTCATCTCAAATCGAAACTAGTTGTTTCGATAGTTAGGAGTTCAAAATTTTTCTAAGTGTTGATATACCTTGTTTCGATTAAGTATTTTCAGAAATCTTACTTATTGTGCAAAATTGATGAATTTTACAGGCATGGACCTCTTATTTGTAAAAAGACACAATGTCTGTGCATTCCTAAATGCCAATGATCCAAAAGCTGCAGAGTTCATTCCTGTCTTAAACTTCCTGGCAAACTCCAACATCAGCTTTGCCATCAGCAACAATCTGCCGGTGTTTGAGACATCTATAAGAGAATTTTGGGAGACTGCAGAAATCATCACAGTTGAAAATATGGAGCACATTAGAGCAACTGTGCTTGGCCAAGAAGTCTTATTTTCTGAAGCTACAGTTAGAGAGGTGCTGCAGTTTAATGACAATCCAGATGCACCCATTGAATTTCCAATCTTCTATGTTAAAGAATGCTTCAGAAGATTGGGTCATCCAGATGAATTCAAAAGTGGCCAGATAATCAAGAACTCCTTACCAAGCCATTGGAGATACATAGTGCATGTGTTTATTCACTGCCTATCAATCAGAAAAGGAGGGTTTGATTCAGCAAACAGCACTCTGGGCTCAGCTATTTTTAGGGATAATCAAGGGAAGAGATTACAATTTTTCTGGCTTCATCTTCAGAAAGTTAAAGGACAATCTAACATGAGCCGTGAAGGAGAAATTTCTGGCATATCCTAGATTTTTACAAATTATCATCAATCATCTTCATCCTGAGGTGCAACAAGGTGGGAACACCTTTGTGTTCGACCATATGATTGCCAAGACTCTCAGTTATATGAGAAGTACTAACAAGAGAACCAATAGGGCTATAGCTGACGTTCCCCTGTTTGGTCATATTATTGGTGAAGAGGAAGAATTTATCCCTGATCTAGAAGAAGAGATCTTATCATCTGATGAAGAAGAAATGGAAGTTGAACAAGATCAAGGTAATCCACCTATTGATGAAGCTGAGATTGAGATAAACATTCCTATTGTTCAAGAAGAAGAACAACCCATAATTGAGCCTGTGATAGAGGCTCCTTTTGTTGAACAAATACAGATAATTCAAGAGCCAGCAGTTAATGTTGAAGCTGGCATGCATGAAGCTGAGGAGGAAGTTGCAGAATCAAGTGGAACTCTGCATGCAGGAATTTATGGATCTGACTACTACAAGTCTGATTCAGATGATAGAACAATGCATCCTGCATCTTCCTCCAAACGACAAGTTGAGTCAGGTTCTGATTTTGAGGAAGAAAATCCTACGGCAAAGAAAATCAAGACTGGATTTGAAGACTTGTCATCCTCATCAGATTCTCTATTAGCTACTCCACAACCATCTCCACAACCATCTCCACAACCTACTCCACAACCCACTCCACAACCATCTCCACAACAATCACCCATCCATACTACTCCCAAATCACCAACTCATGATTCAACCTCTCATGTACCAAGAGTTAAAACTTTAAGCCTTGAACTGAAGAAAATGCAGGATAAGATTCAAGAGAAAGATGAAGAAATTGAAGGATTAAAAACTAATTTGCATGATGTCCAGGAAGAGGTTAAAGACCTGAAGTTGGAAGTTGGGGGTTTACATACTCAGATTGAGATTCAACAAACTCAACTTGAAACACAACACTAATCTCACAGCAAAAAGAAGAATTCAAGGCTTTAGCTGAAGCGGTGGAGCAGCTCAAAGCCTCAATGGTTAAACCTGTGCAAAAACAGCCAACTACTTCAACAGCTCAGGGGGAGACCACATCTGTAGTTGAACCCTCATCTCCTGACCTTGTGACTAATCCAGAATCTGCACTAACTATATTTGCTGGCCATACTGAAAAGACAAAAGAGGCAGTTGAAGTCAAAGTTGAAGAAACAGAACTAAACCTTCCCTCAGCAAGTGAGAGAAGAGATGCAAGGAAGAGAGGGAAAGGGACTTCCACTGAAATAGAGACCGTGATTCTTGATGAAGAAGACATCCCATCTGATGATGAGCTGAATGTCCTTTTAGATGACATTAAAAACTATGGGTATAATGATCTTTATCCAGAAATTCTGACCACTGAAGAAAAAGAGACTGAGAGAACTAGATACTTTACGGAAGAAGGAGATGAAATTCAAACCTTATCTGATGAAGAAAAAGGTGAAGAAGATGTTCAGATTAATCTTATCAAAACAGTCACTTCTGAACCAACCACTACAGTCTCCGAATCCAGTCCAGCACAAGATCCACCTTCTGTTGCACCTGAACCTCCAATCTCAAGAAATTCTTGGTTTAGGAAAATCATTCAGGAGGAAACTCCTAAAACATATGAATGGATAGCTGAGCATCAAGAACTAAAGAGGCCTCCAATTGGCTGTAAGTATGATGCTGAAAGGAAGCTCTTTATTATAAGAAGATATAGAGGGGGAGTTCAGCACTTTAAAAATATGACTGACTTCCAGACCCTTCCTTTCTATGACCTCAGGGATTTAGCCAAACTTCCCCTTCAAAACCCTGGGAAGGTCATGATGGCTTATGACTTTGAGAAATTTCTGCATTCTCAAGTCAATAATGATTTCAAAGGAATGAAGCCTAGGAAAACTCAAAAGAAAATCGCAAAGACAAGGTTTCATCCTAAGACTAACAAGCCATATGTGTTCTTAAGGTACAAGCCTGCCCAAACTCACAAGACCATCACCATTCCAAAATCTGTACCTGTCCAGCTACAAACTTTCAGAAAGTGGTACTACGACCCAATCATTGGCAGTGCAGTAATAGAGTGTGAGGGCAAGGAAGACATCACTATCTTTGAGCCTATGGAGCTGTTGAAATTTCAGCCTGAAGATCTAGAGATTCTTTTTCAAAATCACATTTAGGCATACAGTGATGAAGATGCTAAGGCCTACCAACGGGTTGTATCTCTCCATATTAAACCTTTTATACCAAGAACAACTGAAGGACCAGCTGCTTGATGAAGAGCTGAAGACAGTAATGCAACAGCTTAGGGGGAGATTGTAGAGTCATATCTTATGTATAAGCTGTTGTCATTTATTGTATGTTTAAACAGTTTTAGACTAGTTTACTTTATGTCATTTCATTAAATGTAATTTCAGTTTTCTGTAATTTACTGCTTTATTAGCTAAGTCTGGGCCATCGAAACTACTTAGTTTCGATTGAGTTTGTTCAATCGAAACTAGTAGTTTCGATAGATGGTAGTTTCGACAGTCTGTGTATCACTTGTAAATGGTCAATCGAAACTAGTAGTTTCGATTGAACATATTTTCGATGCCTGTCACTACTATAAATAGCCTAGTTTGAGAATGTTTAGGGTGTGAGTAGAGGCTGTAACCCTGAACCTTCTCTTTCACATTGTTCTTGAATCAATACAATTTGCAGTTGTTTATTCACTGTGTTCTTACATTTTCATACCATTCGCGTGTTGATTCATAGTGTGGTTAGCCTGTTATCTTCACCAACACTGTCTCTATCATCTGTTTCACCACCATACACACAGTTTCCGCCTGTGTGTGTGTAATCGATCAAATTAGTGATTTATAAGAGAAATCTGGACCTACAGTTCTCAAAAAATCTGAAGCACTCATACTGCTTCCTGAGAAGATCCCGCTTTCTCTTCTTGATGTCACTATTTCCTTCGAATCTCTTCTGTAAAGCTTTCCAGAGATCCTTAGAATTGTCATACCCTTGGAAACTGTGAAACAATTCCCGAGTTAATGCCATAGTGATCGAACCAAGTGCCTTCTTTTCACGATCATAAGCTTTCTTTTCTTCGTAAGCTTAGAGATAGGTTTGGGCATGGTTTCATCAAGATAGATGTGTGCGGGATGCTTATATCCCTAAAGGATTGGTATCCATAGTGATGAGTCGGTATAAAAAAATGTAGTGCTCGAAACGTGCTTTCCAATTAGAATAATCGTTCACGTTCAGCAACTTTGGTGGTTTCTGTGGTGTACCGGTCTCATTATCGTAATTCAACAGGTTTCCAAGATTCTGAAGATTCGACATAGTGAACACTTAGTCAAATTTCAGAAAAATCAGACACAGTTGCGCACTTGATTTTGGCCTTGCGCACTTGAGAAATGGTCTTGCGTATTTAGATTTCCTCTTGCGTACTTGTAAGTACGCAGGATTAAATGTAAGTACGCAGGATATAACTTAAGTTCGCACAAGTTCAGTCTTGCGCACTTATAAGTACGCAGGAAATAAGTCTTGCGTATTTAGTAAGTACGCACAAAACTGTACTTTTTGCCAGAAATGGTAAGTACGCAGGATACCTTTTCAGCAACTTTCACCAAACTTTTCCGATCACCTGAAACTCGCCGGAGATGGTAAAAATTCGTCTGATGATCAATGCAAATGAGCCAAAGGGTCAGAAACTTGTTTCTAACCAACCTTTGATGCTCAAAACACTCAAATACACAACAAAAATCAGTTTTTGAGTGATTTTTGCTTCTAAAATAGCGCTCAAGAGCTACCCCTATTTTATCATAAAAATCAACAAAATACCTCTTTTTGCTTGTAAAAACTTTGCAAACTCACTCACAACACTCGAAAGCAGGAGCAAATGCTCTGATACCACTTGTAGGTCCCTCGGGTGTGGCGGATCATCACATGCAAGTGGGTCTACTAGTCGGACCGGGTGCGGAATACCCGTGACTAGGCGGAGAGTCTAGCTAAACAAAGTAAACCAACAAGAGAAAACACTTCAAACTTTCTTTGTATTATAAACACTTGAAGGTTACAGAGAAAAGCACTGAGATTACAATCTGCGTATTTGCTATAATGCCTGCGTACTTAACTTCTATCAACCTATCCTATTTATACAAGACCTGATGCCTGCGCACTTAGCAAGTGCGCAGGGCAAAATGCTCTTGCGTACTTAGCTAGTACGCAAAGTTACTCTTGCGTACTTGCTAAGTACGCAGGAGCTTTCTCCTGCGCACTTACAAGTGCGCAAAACACTTAGAGAATTTAGCAACATTCAGTATGTAAAAGTAAATACAACTCGATAAACTAATACATAAAGACTCTTACATACAAAGACAATTACAAATACGACAAAACAACCTAAGACTAAGACTCTATCTATCCAGAGTGTTTGTCACAGGAAAGTGCTTCAACAAGTACATTGTTCCAAAACACAAGAATACAAAATAGATGGTTTCATATGACCACATCAGTACCAAAGTTTCAACTACATAATGTGCTACGGACAAAACCCGCCCGTAATAGGTCTAACGAAAGAAATGAGAGTACAACCCAATCATCATGGCAAGTCTAGCCATGACAACACTAGCTCTAGCTACAAACTCTGCAGCCAAAGTCCTCTCCTCTAGGGCCTCAACACTATCTCAAACCGTGGTAGTCAACAGCCAGTCCATATCAGCCCTCATCTCCAAGTAATCAGTGGTACCCTGCAGGTCTCTTGTGGTGTCCTCTAGTGTCTCTTCTCGGGGTCCGAGCCCTTGCTGCATCCGAGTAGATTCATCCCCATGTGCCCTAATTTCATCTTTGAGGTCATCAAGACGTTCCTCGTGTGTGTGTACACGGGCTACTAAAGTAGGAACTGTGAGCTGCATGTCCTCCCCAGTGTGGGGCAGCTGTGATGGGGAGTTTGATGACTCCCCTAGCTCAAATGTGGAAGGGATGCCCTCCATCTCTCTCCAATGTGCAAGAGTACGGGACATCCCGCTGGTGGTAGAGTGGTAGCAAGGTCACTGTCTGGGCGGCTCCTCTCCAGTATCCCGGTCCTCGGGGTCACATGCAACCAGGGTTCTCTTATGGGGCAATCGTGTCCTCTTCCTGGCACTCTTGACCATGATCGGTCCTTCGCTCTTCTTGCAATAGCAGATAGTGGCTCTCCAAGGGCTACGTCAGGTGGTGTGGAGCTGCGGGTCTGAACCCGATACCGGCGGTGTGAGGTGGGAGTCTCCTCCCTAGTAGGTGAGTATTGCTCAAACGACTCGTCATCAGAGTCGGAAGTTGGGATGTGATCATCGTATGATGGCATGATGTAACTACAATATCCATATGACATGATGAATGGTTATGCAATGCTTATGCAATGAAAACGTTTTAACGAGTCATTTAAATTATAGACTAGGTTCAGTTTTAGACTCCTAGTTCGCTATAATCAATGGTTCTGATACCAAGTTCTGTCACACCCCGCCAAGGCGGAAACGCGAGGTGTAACATTCACTGGTTTCCAAAGCATAGGATTACCGCAAACACATACATAATGATTGGATACATAATCAAATTTAAAGTTGTACATCCCAAAATATCTATTTGAGTTTACAAAAGATTAAGATTTCGCAAATATGACCCATGTGTAATGAGTTATACAAGAGAAATCTCCCAAAAAGCTGTATCCGCTCATGCATGCATGTAATCCGACATTGCTAACCGGGAGACCACGTTCAATTTCCTGAAAAACATACTTAAAAAGTGTCAACACGAGGTTGGTGAGTTCACAGGTTTTGATCAAATATTCTTGTAGTTCTAACGTTTACAAACGTTTAAATGGATATATTTTTCCGATCAAATAGTATATATATTTAACCAATGAATTGAACATTTCCTGACCAATTGACCCCATTTGTAAGCTTGCAAGAAATACAAATAATATGTAATGCACGAGACCGTAACCAAACCATGACAATGAATGCCCCTCCCTCGCTATACCACGAGAATAAGACGATATGCGGTCAATTGGCCATATAGACCCCTGGTTAGTGCGACTAACCATGACCAGGGGCGTCACCCCCAATAGTACTATCCACATAATCCCAGGCTAAGACCATTGCTAATGGTTACTAAATATGTTTGTTCCAGGGGACTTTACGAGCTCTATAATTGTTCCCTCAATGCACACATAACGGTCTGGTCTTTGTTCATTCATTTATATATGAAAATAGTTACAAGTATACTTTTTCCCTAAAACATTTCAAAAACTTAGAAAAAGGGGACAGTGAAACTAACCTCGTCAGTAGTGTACGCTAGCAAATATTTGTATGACTGTAGGCCCCGCCTATCCGTATCCTAATTACACAAGGATACCTATATGTTAAGACTAACCGTCTTAAACGCAAGTTGTTCACCCGACTTAACGAATCCCGTTAAGTACGTCTTTGTTTAATAAAACAGTGTTTAAACGCGACGACTAGTTGGTGATTATTATTCCAGTCTAGACGCTTACCTATTTTCTGAGAAAATATTTTGTTTCCATATTTGCGACTTGTTACGTGTACCAAAAATAAATATTATTTTTGTAATATATTATAATATGTCCATATTATAATCCACGTATAACCATATAATTATATATAATCACAAATATCGTGCAAGTATGCTTTATGCAAGTTAATTACAGTACGTGCACATAAACCATGTTAACACGTCCACAAGCAATTATTTCTACCGATATATGCACATAAGTGTTTCCATATTTCAACGGGTGTTTAAATATTAACATGTGATCATTTATTTATTTTTAACCGAACGTAATTTGATTTCTTGTATTCATGACAACGTCCTATGTTATCAACTATAAACAACTTAGAAGCATATGAATGATTTCAATTATTTAGTCGTTTCATTACCCATTCCTAGCTAACAATTTTTCCATCGTTCACATACATATATATCATGACTTCTATTTATATATTTATATGCACATTATTAACCATTTTCCAAGTTCTACAACTTATGATCATACACTCATATATACGTTTAACCTCTTTATATAAACATGTAATTTCATACTTAACAATCTTCCAAGTTACCAAACTTAAACACACACATACAAATCACAATTTTTTTATGTATATGTTTACACATTTCATTTTTCAACTTAACCATTTATGTAGAAGTATATATCTACATTTAGGAATTTTCATGTAACTCAACTAAGAATACACACATGTATATATACCTAGGTTATGATATTTATATATGTATTTACATACTTAATCATTTCCAAATTTCTAGTCAAATTAAACATGTATACATATGCATGCATATTTCGGCCTTTATATATATGTGTATGCATATTTTAGTTTTTCTTGTTTTGAATCTCAACATCATATGAATCAACAACAACTTATCACATAATGTTCAAAACAACAAACTATACATATAGTTCCATTATTTTCGGCCCATGTATATATTTTTATACCCAAAACCCTAATTTTTTTTTTAAACTTAATATAGTTAAGCTTCAAGAAAACTCTTTTAATCTTTTATTTATTAAGATGAACAACATGCTTTAAACAAGAATATAAAGCCGAAAAGAAAGATTCATGTCGGGTTCTCACCACTAGTTAAAGCTAGGTGAAGATCTACTAGTAGAAGGTGGTTGATGCTCGGGTTACTATCAAGACCGACTCCTAGCTCCAAATCTCCCTTGAATCTCCAAACTCTAACTCAAACTCCCTATGTTTGCTCTTGGATTTTGAATGTGCAAGTGTGTGCACATGTGTTTGTATCGTATATATGTATATAGATGGAAAAAGAGTTGGAATGTAAGACTAGTTTTAATCATTACAAGACAAGATTGATGGAATGGGATTTGACCCTTGCTTGTAATCAAGTTGAAGGAGCATGTTCTTATGACACAAAATCATGTAACAAGATGGATTTGGTGGTGGTTTAGTGAGTGGGTGGCCCCACTTGGGTGGGTTATGGCCGAAAGAGGGGTTAGGGGGTGGGTCTTGTTCCAACTTGTAGTCTTGATCTAATTATTAGTTGAACGGTTTTTAGATAGTGTATACACGGTAAGTGATCCCGTGATCTAATACCCGGTGTATGTACTTTTAGATGTCAAAAATCTTATATCTTTGGTGTTGATTAACTAGTTTTAATAGTCTACTAGTTAAATCCTGACATAGTTAATACTTTAACTATAATATATATATATATATATATATATATATATATATATATATATATATATATAGGGTTAAGTTCAAATGAGAACTCATAAATACTTGAGAACTAGCGAGAACTCGACAAAAAACCAATTAAAAACAGTTTTTTTTTGTTTTCATTATCTTTATTATTAAAATATAACATAAAAAATGATTTAACTCTTCAATTAATTCATCCATTCTCTCTAAATTATCCTTAAAAAAATTTAAATACATGTGTAAATGGTAAACACTTACACATGTGTAAGTGGTAAACTTACACAAGTGTAGTTTTTTTTAATATATGAAAACATGTAAATTTACATATATAAATTCATTTTTTATGTTGTATTCTAACAATAAAAATAGTAAAAACAAAAAAAATGGTTTTGATTGGATTTTTGACGAGTTCTCGCGAGTTCTCAAAATATTTAGGAGTTCTCAAATGATCCACTCCCTATATATATATATATATATACACACACACATATAAATAACTTAGAGTAATGTAATAAACATTTTCACGTAAACTTTTACAAGTTTTGCTCGCAAATATTTATGTGTTTTTTTTAAAACGCGCCTTTAGACTTTACTTGAATAAAATCTTGTTAATCACCAACGAACGTAGCTTGCGAGTTATAACTGTTTACTTCCTAGTAATTCTAAAATTACTAAAATATAATGTATGTTCCTTTGCTAGAATCCCTGACAATACTTTGTCAGACAATAAACTAGGAAATACAAATTATGAACGTGAAATTATGTGATATGGATATTGACCTGAAATGCTGGGTGTCACACATATAGTTAGACAAACATGTTCTCTATACTTTCTCTTGTTTATAAACATACAGTTAAATAAATCATGTCTCTGTACTATCTCTTGTTTATAAAACATTCAGTTAAATAAATCATTTCTCTATTCTCTTTCCGCTCATAAAATGATGGTTAAATAAACCTTTTTTTTCCTTTCCACCAACTGTTTGTAAAACGTTAGTTAAATAAACATTTTCTTTCTATTATAAACGTCTAATTCTGAGTATGCACACCACCCTAAAACTGTAAATAAAATAGAGATTCTTGACTCACTTGATAAGCTAGTGTAAACGTGCTATCAACTGCTCACTAGTGTCGTTCGAAAATTTGAAGTGATAGTTAAACTAAATCAGTTCTAAACGTTAAATAGTCCTGAGCGAAACTAAGGTTAGTTTCACTCCATAATTCTGAGCGAAACTATGATACTTTCGTTTTCTATTTCTCAGTGAAACTAAGCCTTAGGCGAAACTAATGCTTTTAGGCGAAACTGGAATCTCAGGCGAAACTTGGATCAGTTTCGCTTCCCATAAACTAGGCGAATACTTTCACTTGTTTTTACAGTTTCATTTGGTCCTCTTCTCCGGCAGAAACTTGGGGTTTTCTGCATGGAGAGGCGGCTAAGGATCAAACCCATCAAGACTTCGACTTTTTACGTCCAAAACGTGTGTTTTACTCTCGTGAGTCTAGATCTAAGGTACGTTTCCCGTTTAACTCGTAAAAATCCGTTCTTTTTGGTTAAAAGCCCATAAAAACCCACTTATCTTAAAAACTCAGATCTAGAACGAGTTCTTGCCGGTTGATGCATGAATCTTCTTGCTAAACGCTCCAGAGACGAATACCCACGATCCTTTGAGCTCGGTTGGAGCAAACCAACTTTCTCTCTCTAGGTCTCTCTCACTTTCTCTCTCTAGAAAGGTTTGGAAGATGATGGAATGAAGAGGAGGGGGTGGCGGCTAGGGTTATAGCCTCCCCTCCCTTCCTAATTTCCTTCTTTTCGCGTGAGATCCTGAAGGCTCTCGATCTTTTATTCTTTTATTCCCTGAACTTATTTATTTTATTTCTCTTTTAAAAATTCGTTTATTAACTTGTCATAAATTTTGGGATGTTACAAGTTTGCTACCAAAAGTCACAAATGGAATCTGGATATTTAAACATACGAAAATAAACTAAACACATAACTGCTTTAAACCTTAACAGCAAACTTGAAACAGTTTCAAAATGTATATCTACCTAAGCACTTTTTTATTTCGTGTTCAAAAAAAAAGACAAGCCATAGTGATCAAAGTAGGTGATACACATAGATTTTTTCGAAAAAAAATATGGCCAATGGGATTCGAACCCATGTCTTTGAGATCAAGTTCAAATTATGTTTGAAAATATCAAAGTGCAATATAGATACATAAAAGCTAGGGCTTAAATATTTATTAAGTCGGGCCGACCATGATTAAAAGGTTATGCAGTCAAATCCTGTAAGATAGGTTATGATGTATTTAACCTAAAAAATCTAGTATTACTGTTCAAAAAATAAATAAATAGGTACTCAAGTGGAACTAGAAGTGCACAAAACCGGATTTTGAGCCAAACTATATAATTTTTAAATCTGATTCGGATTAACAGCCGTTGTATAGGGGAAAAAACCGGATAAGTTTGAAACCAGTTTAAATCCGATTCGGTTTGGTTTTAATCGGTTTTAACAGATATATTCTCAAACCAATGTTAAACTAGTGTATTTGTTCGGTTTCTAGATCACTTTTAGATCGTGAGTCGGTTCAGATGTGCACCTCTAAGTGAAACCATTTAAAGTTGAGTTGGATTCAAGGTGAGCCAATGATGATTTGAAATTGAAAGTATGCATAAAGTATTATTGAAGAACTTTGTAGGTTGTATTATACGAGATTTCGGTTTTATATACAAGAGGAAAACTGTGATTTCAAGTCGGGTAATAATTTCAGTATGTCTCTAAGTATACTTATTTAACTTAATTATGTAGCAGCTAATACATATTAGGTATAGTAAAATATATGTAAACGAATCAAATATTTAGTGAAAAGTTTGTTTATTTAATAACGAATTTATATCCGACTTACTTTTTGGTTCGTTTAATAGATCTCGACATCAATTTGGATTGATTGTTTACTTCATCGTAGTTTATGTATTAAGTTATTAGGCTGGTCGTAGTGGGAGCGTGGAAGGGGGGACGTGGTCCACCTGACCCTTTTATGGGCGTGGAACAATGCCCCCGTGGGCGTGAAAGAGGGGGGGGGGGGTTGAATCACGGGGGAAGGGGCTAACCAATCCAAATACCATCCAATCACAATCATACAACTCATTATTCCTTTTTTTTAATTAAATATTATGTTTAAGATTTAATGGTTAAAAATTAAATGCGGGGCGTGAAACCACTACGGCCCTTAGTGATTCTGGGCGGTGATTGCCCCTGTGCTGATGTGGTGCTGACGTGGTGAGGCATGAAAGAGGGGGGCGTGAAACCACTACGGATGACCTTAGTAATGCTATAAGCCCATCACCTCGATCAAATTTTAGAAACAATCCTTGGTATCCTATAAAATTTTTGAAGTTCGTAATTTAACTTATTTTTTATTCATCTAATAGATCTAGACATTAATTTGGATTTACTGTTTACTTTTAAAAGGTGGAAAATTATTGTATCATGTGATGATAATTGTATTTAGAATTTAATTTGGATATTGCTTTTAATTGGTGTTCGTATGTGCTTGTTTGTGTTAGTTTATTTTCATTTGTGTTCAGTTATGTTCATTTATTTTCATCTATGTTCGATTGTTCTCATTTATGTTTGCTTAGGTTCATTTTCTTCGTTTAGAAGACGAATGAACACAAACAAATACACACGAACAAGAAAGCCTCATCGTTTAAGTATACACACGAACAATAAAGCCTGTTAGTCAAAATTATACTAACGAGCCTGAACAGTCCTCGTTTGTTTTCGTTCGGTTATTTCCAGGCTTGAACTTGCTTGCTCGATGTGTGAAAAACTGTTATGTTAATAAATTGAGTTTGTTTGTATGAGATGGATTCAAGTGACAAACTGAGAACCAAACGATATTTGATGGTGGAACCTCCTAATATTATCCCTAGTAGTGGAACCTCAAGTGGTCGAGAATGATATTTCCTCAGATTGTGTGTATTTCCTGCAAAGAGACATGCACATGCTTATCTAAATATAAAATTATAACATGAAAAGAATAAAAAGAGTTAAATACACAAGCCATGTCTCAAACATTGAATGAATTAGACATATTTGACAACCAAAACAAGTTAAACAAAGACGGATGAAAAAAAGAGTTTGTATATCTTGATCCCATGATGATGCAAGAACGAATGAAAAGGCAAAAGGTTTACACACTGTATTAGTATCACCCCCAAAACACCCAAAATAAAAATCAACAGCTTCACCTATTACCTACCAAACTGAAAATTGTACAATTCCACATTTATCAAACCCACCCATTTTTACCCCTTCTTAGCCCCCACTTTTGTAGAAACGCCACCTTCCTTTACCTTGAGAGCTTTAGGATCAAGTGGGATTGACCCAACAGTCAAAAACGCAGAAGATTCACCACCAAACCCGTTCACTTTGACCGGCATTGACCCCACAGTCAAAACATTCACAGGTTCGGTGGATACTGCCGAAACACTAGCACCACCACCACTCTCTAAAGGCTTGGTTTTTACCTGCTCTGGAGATATAGAAAGTGACTTGAAACGTAAAATGTTGTTTGATTTTCCATCAACCGATTGTCTATCATCATCATTTGCAATATTATTACTGTCTGAAGTATTTATATCATTTTCCTTGCCAGATTTCTCATCAGAAGCTAAACCGTAGAAATTAGTAAGCTTGCGCGGAGGATGCAGAACAGGCACAAATACTGGGGTGCCAAAACTTTTGATTAGTAACCGGGCTTTTTCTTCTTGCAATATTTTTTGTCGGTTCTCATAATACATGAAATCATCAAGTAAAGACGTCTTCTTTGCATAGTTCTTGAATACTTTCAACATCTCTATACCTTTTTTATATTTAATCTGCAAATAACCAACTAATATTAGAAATACTAGATGAAAAAAAAACAGCAAGAATGAGGTATTAGGTGGAGGATTAACCTCTTGTGTATCACGACTATTTGTCACTGGTTTATGCTCGTTGTTCTCTAATATTATGTGTCGGAAGTGGGGATTTGGTACATCTTTTATAATATGCCACTTCACTGGGAAGCTTCCACTCCATTTGTCTTGCTGCCAAAAATCCATATCTTTATGAAAATCAACATGCCCAGTCATTTCAGCAACACCACCAAACTGCCCGCTTGCATTAACCTATTAATAAAGGAAGAAAACAAACTAAAAATTAATTTAACAAATTCAAGTGAATAAAATAAATAATTCTAAGACTACAGCTTACAGAGAAAAAGAGAAAGACAGGATAGCCTTTGGAGTCCCCTACTGATAACTTCTGGGCTTCTTCATAAGCGTTATTCAGCTTCTTGTTTCCATTAGGTGTAGATGACCATACATTATACTTTATACTTTTATGAACATCATCTTCACTGTATGATTTTATGACAAAGAACTTTGCATTCACATATTCAACAGGGAAATCATCCTTGTTAAACTGGTCCATGAAGATAGTAATATTTCCTTGGGCGTCAAAATTTCCAGCCCTAGTTGAGTAGGCTTTAACGGTCAACTGAGTACTTGATGTGGATGTTCTAGGACCACGATTCTGTTCACCCAAACTATTGGGATTTCCATTCACATCATTGGCAGTTTTACCAAAAGGTAACTTTAAACAAATCTTATCCACTACCACCCGCCCATTATCACTTGAACCTAAATTAGATAAACCATTACCAGGAGGGGCAGTAACCTTAAGCTGGTTACGATTAGAAGCAATTTTCCCATTTGAAAGATCATCAGTCGCTTGAGGACCTCGATCCTGTTCAAAAATCAAAAATCGGATCACAGATCTGACAGCTAATGCAAAAAAGAAAACCAAAGAAACATCCAAATAAGAAATAAGAAGGGCCATACCTGGAGCATCTGTGATGATGCTGGACCAGAAACAGTGATGGAAGTGAGCCCACCACTGGTTGCAGTTATCTTATTCAGCCCACCGTTACTTTTAAAGCTTTCTGAAACTCTGTCTGGGACATTAGTGTGATTTGAAGAACCCCTTCCTGGATTCATGGTAAATGTTGCAGTTGCTGACAATGAGTTGCTGTTGACACCTGATGAATCAATCCTGTTAGCAGTAGATGCAGCCATTTCCATGAATTGGTCTGTAGCACCGCTCATGTAAGTGTCTGTGCCAGGTTGGACAGCCATGGGAAAATAAGCTGGTGACGTGGAATTATTTTCATAAGATGGAACATAATATTGTTGTGCCGCCACAAAAGATCCATCAGCTTCTATCATAGCACCAGGAATGTAAGGATTGTATGGGTTATATGGAGACTGTGCATATCCATAGCTAGGTGTATAATACACATAAGGCAAGCTTTCTGTTTGTGTGCCCTGAAAAATATAGATATTGTAAGTACTAATGCATTAACAAAAACATGTCCAAAATAAATGAATGTGTGAGATCATATGCTTACTATGAACTGGATATTTTGACCATCCACACCAAAAACTCTATGGTGGTCATCCCAATCACCAGGCGATTCCAATCCTGTTCATTATAAAACATATAAAAATTGAGGTATTGCAAGGCACTAACTTGGGCAGGAAGGCAAGAATGATCAACAATCTGACACGTACCTGTACAAATATAGCCGTAACTAGTAGCAGAAGGATAATACATGCCCTGATCAACAACAAACTCTGAGGCACCTTCGTTATACATGGCTTCAAGTGGTTCAAGAAGAGGAATTGTCAATTGCGAATTAGGGTTAGTAGTGCCTTGAATCTGGAAGAAAAAGAACATTAGCATCACACCAAATTGTAACTACATACAAGTTATGTTCAATGTTGAATATGTTTGCAAGCTATATATGTTTTGACACACTTTATTTAATTACCAGGTAAACATCTGGATTTCCATGTTCAGGAACATTATACACATCCATTCCAAGACTGCAACCACTGTAAAAGCATATGCAGTGCAACTCAAAACACATGGCCTTTTTAACATAAATAATAGAAAGTTCAAACCATCCAAGATATGCGCTAAGGCATTCCAGAAAACTTTCTAATCACAATCTTATATAAGAGCAGTCTGAGTATTACAAATCTTCAAACTTCCTAAATTAACAAATATGCTGTCAAAGAGGATGAAACTGAGTAACATTATACAAAGTGACAATGCACAAGTAACTCAAACTGTCCAAGCTAAGTGATGCCAAACAGCAAGAATTCCAAAAATCAGATAAACAAATAAAGCCCCAAAAGCTCTCGCTAATCAACATACAAAGAATCATAACTTTCATATAAACACAAATATTAAGATTATTATAACATAAACAATAGAAACATGAACGTACACATAATAGCAAGCAAAATCGAGACCCAAAACCTCTCGTTTATCAACATCAAAAAAGGAAAGGAGAAAAAAACGATTAAAATCAACAAAGCACGTCAAAACACATAATACTTGAGAAAAAGGAATCCAGCCAATCACTGTGCATATGCGAATAGAAAAAAAAAAGACGAGTATACCTTGAGAAAGAAGAAAACAGAACTAGTTTAATCCATAGAAGAAGCAGATAGTTGAATTAGGGCAAAATTGCAGATAGACTTGACGACGTTCCTCTGCTGCATAATTTTGGGAAAAGATTTCAGAAAACCCTAACCCTAAGAGAGAGAAAGAATATGGTGGGAAGAAGAGAATTAAAACGAAAATGTTTGATGAAGGGATCGAAGAAAGAGAGAAGGGGGAAAATGATAAGAGAGACAAGGGATTGATTCGCTGGGTCGGACGCCTTTACTTATTTGTGGTGGGGAGTATTACAAACCAACCAAAGTATCCCTTTCTACGACGTCGTATACCTTACCAAATCCCTCTTTCCTATTTTCCTCTCTATATTCTCGTCCAAAATTATTTAACATAAAATTTCAAAAAACTAGTGGGCTAAATTATCGATTTTTTAAAATCAAATTATGGTTTGTAGACTTTCTATACGATGCAATTTATGTATGATAAAATACAATAATATATATATATATATATATATACTAGTTTAGATCCCGTGTATACACGCGGGGTGAAAATTATTAATAAATAAAATTTTTAAATTTTTATGTATATATTTTACATGTATAAAAATGTATCATATACTAAGGGTAGAAAGCAAAACACAAAATATGTAAACTAATATATAATTGAGTTTCGAAAATACATTAACTACTATTTAATGTAATTTGATTTTCATTTATTATTTGATTGAAAATAAAAGTTACATAATTAGATTTCAAAGTTTCATAAGTGATAATTTAAAATAAATGTATTTAATTAGTATAACTAATATTTTCTTTAAATATATATTATTATTAAAAGATGGAGGTGCATTTAATAAGAGAGAGAGGCGGGAAAAAAATGATGAGAATGAATGTGGAGGCGACACGTGGCATGGAAAAACCTTTATTTATTATATAGTATAGATATATATATATATATATATATAGGGAATGGATTATTTGAGAACTCCTAAATATTTTGAGAACTTGCGAGAACTCGTTAAAAAACCAATCAAAACCATTTTTTTTGTTTTTTACTATCTTTATTGCTATAATACAATATAAAAAAAATAAATTTATATATGTAAATTTACATGACTTCATATATTAAAAAAAAATATACACTTATGTAAGTTTACCACTTACTCATGTGTAAGTGTTTACCATTTACACATATATATAATTTTTTTTAATGATAATTTAGAGAGAATGGATGAATTAATGAAAAAGATGAATCATTTTTTATGTTATATTTTAATAATAAAGATAGTGAAAACAAAAAAAATGATTTTAATTGAGTTTTTGACGAGTTCTCAATTATTTATAAGTGTGACACCCGACAAATTTCGGTTAACTCCGTTATCCCTCACGAACTCAGTTAACCCCGTTAACTCTATTACTAACCTCAAGGACTATTCCTGTCTACATCCAAACTCAATCACACCAAAACTTCAAGGACCAATGTTGCAATTGCACTAAACCCATCCTGTTGACCTTGCTAAGTCAAAATTGAGAGTTTATAAACTTGTTGACTTTTAAAGTCAAACCTCTGTGTTCTTGAATCCAAATTCAAACCCATAACCAAAATCTGTCCAAATTCGTAACTGAAGAGAGTATTAATAACATTTTCGTTCATCATAGAGGCATTATTAAGTGTTGATGAATCAAATTAATCTCAATTATGGGCATTCAAGCCACAACCGTCGACCCTCTCGCCTAACACCATCGAATTCGACCAATTTGATTATCATATTGCAATCTAACTATCTGCGTACCCCAAACGAGTCCCACAGAACCTGTAGCACACATCAATTCGGCCGAAAAAAGAACTAGAGTCGCCGGAGGCTAACTCGTCGAAGTCGGAACACGTTTTAGCCGACCCATATCAATTCGGTATCCATTAAGGTAACCAAACACATCCTCTGATTCGTTTCAAACTCTAGATCAAAAGCCCTAACATAATTGGGGCTTATATCATCGAAATTATCACGACCCAATTCTAGGGTTTATGCGATTTCGTGATTAGTCGAACTACGGGCTAGAATCAACCTCAATGCAATTAAACTAAACTATATGAGTAGTTTCTAAATCTTTTAATCTGTAAAAGCCCTATGATTTCAACAGTAAACATTATCGAATTCGATCAATTTAATTTCGTGTTCTTAAACTAGGGTTTCGGAATTTCAAACGACTAATTAACGACTTTAAACTCGTTGATTTTGCAATTAAATTCACCCTTAAGTTCGAAATACCCCGATTAGAGAAACCCCTAAACCATTGTGATTAATCGCGATCGAATTCAAGGAGATGGGGACTGGTTTCGATCGATCGCGATTGAAGGGGGGAGAAACCAGTGCTGTGAGCGACTAAAACATTTCAGAACCGGTTTTAAATGCGAAACCCTAGCGGGCTGGAGTGGTTGCGTCTGTGTGCTGTGGTGGGAGAGACCCGGGTTCGAGTCTCTCCACCCACATTTATTTTTAAAATCGATTTTTGATATTATTTTAAATATAAAACTTATTCCTATATTATTATAATACTATATTAAAGTGTTTTAGTCCGGAAAACAACCCGTAGGCTCGGGTTTGAGTTATTACCCATTTTTATATTATTCCCGCTTTTAAAAAATATATATCTATATTATATTCAAACTGTAACATTGTATAAAATAATATGTTTATGTTATTTTCAACTCATGATTCATGTTATTAAATAATATATATTTTTATATTATTTCGTATCGTTTTATAACATCATGTAACGTTTGGAACTAAAATGATATAATTGTTTACTCACGTTTATTATCTCGAATAAAAGTAATATATTATTATTTTTGCCGCAATGATTATTTAGTTAATCCTTCGAACCTAAAAATAATATATTAAATTATATTATTTTCCTAACATTCGTAAACGACTCAAACGTACGGATTTATTTATTTACCTATTTAATATTACTCGTTATTAACATTCGACACGTAACATATTGATCTTAGTTATTATATTGAGAAATCTATTTTTCCCGTAGACCCATTCGTCTAACTAATAATCCTTAGAATGTTTTAAGACATCCTAATCTTCCGTGTCGTCATCACAAATCTCATATGTCCCTAACTTACGTGTTTATAATTCTAGGGCATACGTAAGCCGTGCAGGCTAACACTTGAGATTTCAAATCTCATACTTGTGTGATACTACCTACAACGCAACGCAGGTGACCTTCACGGCCCCTTTTTACTTGGTTTACTATTGGGGGAGAAACATGCTTACACACAAATGTATTTTACTTGTTTTCCTATTGCGGAGAAACAAACATGAACACCAACTATCATACTTTTACTTGTTTTCCCCGTGGGGGAGGAACAGGTACGTAGACAAACATTATGTTACATGTTTTTCCCGTTGGGGGATAAAACATGACACAACTATTTTAGATTATTGTAATTCATATGTTATTACTGTTGAGTCTAAGCGTGACACACTATCACAGAAAGTCCTCATCATACATCGAACCGTTAATATGGATCTTAGCGAGTTAATGTTTAGTAGTACTACTGGGTTTGACAAGCCCCACCCGCGTTTGTCGCGCTAACTCGATTGGAGGTCGAACGGGTGAAATGTTAGCCCACTCACATTTGCCAGAGTTGATAGACCTGGCAGGAGGCATATAAACACAAACACTCAGCTTCGGTTGCGAGCGCTTTAGTAAGACATGAACATAGGCTAGCTACCTATAGATATGCATATTGAATGTACATAATCTGGCAAACATTCTCTTATTGCAAACTTGAAACTTGTGAACTCACCAACCTCGTGTTGACACTTTTTCTTACATGTTTCTCACGTCGCTTTGGCACAGGTTGCGCACTTAGGACATGCATGGAGTCCTACTGTCATATCATTCATTTCAAATATTTTAAACAGTTTATTTAATTACATTATTTGACTCTCGTTGCGTGTAATTATTTTTTGTGAGGCCCCGAACTCGGGAGGCCTCACGTATTGGATTTACTCATCAACACATAGCACTTTAAACATAAGACATACATTAACATAGCGGAAACGATTTAAATCTCTACATACGCAGCGAAAACATAACATGTCTAAACATAACTTGTTAAATACAACTGAAACTTGTCTTAATCAACATAATCAAAAGAAACATAAACAGGATGCCAGATGCTGATCTTCGGGTAACTCTTCTCGCCAAGCCAAGCATCCACTTCCATCTACTGCCACCTACACTTAACTGATGTGCATACTAAAAATCAGCAACGCTGAGTGAGTTCTAACGTTTACTTTAAATCAATTATATAAAAGATTTACTAAAACATATATACTGCCAATAAGGCTAAACTTAACACACTTTACTTTTAAAACATATGTACTGCCATTAAGGCTAAACTTAACACACTTTACTTTTCAAACATATGTACTGCCATTAAGGCTAAACTTAACACACTTTACTTTTCAAACAGTTTAAAACGTATAATAAACCGTCAATTCCTCTTTACTGTACTGCCCTCATGGCTTACATCCATGAACCGACAAGTACCTGGTCAATGCCCCCATGATCAACGACCATGAACCGACAATACCGCTTATCCGTCAATTCCTTGTCACTACTGTACCGCCCCCATGGCTAACGTCCATTAACCGACGAGTACCTGGTCAATGCCCCCATGGCTTACGTCCATGAACCGACACTACCGCTTATCCGTCAATTCCTTGTCACTACTGTACCGCCCCCATGGCTAACGTCCATGAACCGACGAGTACCTGGTCAATGCCCCCATGGCTTACATCCATGAACCGACAATACCCTGGTCAATGCTCCCATGGCTTACATCCATGAACCGACAATACCGCTTAACGCTAAGGGGAGGTTGCGTGGACCTCCCGAGCAACCGCCGACACTCATCCCAGTTGTACAACCGTTAACGAACCCAAAGGTTCTTACTAATGGGTAGAACCCATATCTAACATCTTATACAAGTAACATCTGTCCCAAGGACCTTTATAGCTGGTACATATTCCCGAAAGAAAACTGTTCACTTTACTGTTCACTTTACTGTTCATAAATCTTTCTGTAAATCTTGTTCATAACTTAACATATATCATGCCTTTGTTTATGTATATAAAAATATAGTAAACGCTTGCCAAATGATATATCTTTGCTTTTACTGAAATATATCTTAACACATATATCATGCCTTTGTTTATGTATATAAAAATATAGTAAACGCTTGCCAAATGATATATCTTTGCTTTTACTGAAACATAGCTTATCATAAAATACATCTTACTTTCTGAAACATAGCTTATCATAAAATACATCTTACTTTCTGAAACATAGCTTATCATATATATCATGCCTTTGTTTATGTATATTAAAATATAGTAAACGCTTGCCAAATGATATATCTTACTTTACTGAAAACATACTAGCACATATATCATGCCTTTGTTTATGTATATGAAAATATAGTAAACGCTTGCCAAATGATATATCTTACTTTACTGAAAACATACTTTTGCCTCTTTTAAACCTTTCACTAAAACATAGCTTTTCACTTCAGTTTATGATATATAAAATATAATAAACACTTTACACTAAGTATGCACACCACCCCTAAAGAAGGCAAAAAGGGGATTAGAACTCACCTGGTATCTTAGCTGCAATTGTCTACTGTATCTCACACAATCTGATCAATCATAACAATTTGACACTTATCAGACTTAACTCGACGCTAAACGGTTTAACCACTCTAACATACTGACTTTACTTAATCAGTCCTGATGCCTGCGCACTTAGCAAGTGCGTAGACTCTGCTTCCTGCGCACTTAGTAAGTGCGCAGACTTCCCTTCCTGCGCACTTAGCAAGTGCGTAGGTTCCTCTTCCTGCGCACTTAGCAAGTGCGCAGGCTCCTCTTCCTGCACACTTAGCAAGTGCCTGTTCTTGGCTAAAAACCCTAACTTTCGTATTCGGGTCTGATTACTTCAAGATCCCGAACCTGGTTGCATTCAAAACGTTTGTTTTCCATTAAGGAACTCAAATCTATGCTTATCTTTCAGTTTCATCCGATTAAACATAACCTTTTCACCCAAAACCCGAAAAACCCAAAAACGAACTAAAACTCAGATCTAGGAGAATCGGTTACCAGTAATCACTTCCTTTTCGTTGCTAAACACTCACGAGACTCTTGCTAACGATCCTTGAGGCTCTAATCCAAAAACCAGGACTTTCTCTCTCTAGACTCTCTCTCCTCTCTCTCTAGAAAACGGAAATGGATGATGCAAATGAGGGCTTTTGGCTGATCTTGAGGCCTATAAGGGCCCAAACTTGCCCCTTTCGGCCCATACATCCCGGCCCAAGCCCGTTTCCTTTCTTTTTATTTAAGTTTTAATTCCTCGTGAATTCTCTCGCGCTCTAAAACTCGGGATGTTACAAGTCTACCCTCCTTACAATAGGTTTCGTCCTCGAAACCTGCCATAAGCTACACTGATAGCAAATCACAGAACGGGTGGCATGAACCGTAGCTATGCAAGGCAGCTTGGTCATGAAGGCCATTGTGATCAACTACCACTGGGAGCTTGACCTTGGGCTATCTCAAATTCTAAGGCATCTAGACTAATGGGGCTAACTAATTTAGTAAGGAAATAATAACATAAACTTGCCATATAACAAATAAGAGCTTGCAACGCACCTTACTGAGTCATCTGGTAAACCCTTGCTGTGGCCTTGTTGATGTAAGGTTCCTTCTCTGTAGCCTTACCCTTTCCGGATCCTCCCGCTTCCGCTTTCTTGGGTTTCCTGCAATCTCGGCTCCTGTGTCCCTGTTCCCCACAATTGTGGCATCTTGGCCTTTCCGGGCAGTCCCGCGATTGGTGTCCAAACCTGCCACACCTTAAACATCCCACCTGACCCGCTTTACATTCACCTCCATGTCTCCTTCCACATCTTCCGCATAGACCCTCAGCTTCTACCCTTGCCCTCCTATCGTTAGGAACCTGGAGTTCCTCAGCAGTTCGCTTAGTTGCTTGTTTCTTGGGTGCTTCAGAAATGACTTCAGAGGCAATGTCATCGTAGACAACTCCGCTCAGAACAACCACCGACTCAAAGGTACTCGGTGTGTTGGCATTTACAAATGTACGTATCTTTGGAGGCAACCCTTGAATATAATAATGAATCCTCCTCTCTTCTGTGGTTACAAGATGAGGCACCAAGCATGCCAATTCGTTATACTTGGAAGTATATTGTCTGTGAGTCATGAGTCCGGCTTGCAAAGTCAGGAACTCTCTCTCCACCTTGTGGACTTCATTCTTAGGGCAGAACTTTTCGGTTACCAACGCTTTCAGGTCGCTCCACCTCATCAATCCAACCGCTTGGTCACCCTTAGCCTGTTTCACAGTTTCCCACCAGTGCGCTGCTTCTCCTTTCAATGACTTCGCAGCGAACATTACTGCTTGTTCCGGTCGACATTCACTAAGACGAATGGTCGACTCCATGCCGTTAATCCAATCTAAGGTATCTGATGCTTCCTTCTCCCCAGTAAGCACGGGTGGATCACAACCCCGAAACGCCTTGTAGTCGCAACCGCGAGCAGGCGGTGCAACATTCTCTACCAGATTCGGTCTCCCCATTGTTGGAAGCACCACATGCTCTTCAGTTGTGTTAGGGCTCTCCTTGGCCTTCCTTAAGGCTTCGTCCAGTATGGCCGGTAAGGTATCCTTCAGCAGTCGGGTAAACTCACGACCAATTGCCGCTTGCATGGCTGGTTCAAACTCAAACAGTGGGTCATCTCCTTCCACATGTTCAACATTGTGTTGAGTAATCTCTGTCTCAGTATGGGTAGTGTGAACACTCCCCTCAATCACTTGGTTTGTGCTAGCTCCACCGTGGCGGCCTGTACGCCCACCACGTCTTCCTCCTCCACCCCCACTAGTTCCTCCACTTCTAGCCATTTCTAACTGAAAGATAGAGAACAAAAGATTTAATTTCATCATGCTAGGGAATATGTAGAACACAATAAGTAAGGTAAGATGTTAATATACACTGGCCATCTGCAATTAACCATTACATCACTTCTCGTTGTCCTATTTATTCGCTTTCATGGTTCCACTAAAGCCTCTATTCTTATCTTGACACTCTAAAGGTAAACTTTACTTACTAGACGCTTCTGATGCTTTGGCTTGAGTTACCCGTACTGGCATCCGCTACTTGTCCCATTCTCAGTTTAAGTCTGGACATCGGGGATGTCCAAATCTCTCAAACTATGGCTCTGATACCAACTTGTGAGGCCCCGAACCCGGGAGGCCTCACGTATTGGATTTACTCATCAACACATAACACTTTAAACATAAGACATACATTAACACAGCGGAAACGATTTAAATCTCTACATACGCAGCGGAAACATAACATGTCTAAACATAACTTGTTAAATACAACTGAAACTTGTCTTAATCAACATAATCAAAAGAAACATAAACAGGATGCAAGATGCTGATCTTCGGGTAACTCTTCTCGCCAAGCCAAGCATCCACTTCCATCTACTGCCACCTACACTTAACTGATGTGCATACTAAAAATCAGCAATGCTGAGTGAGTTCTAACATTTACTTTAAATCAATTATACAAAAGATTTACTAAAACATATATACTGCCAATAAGGCTAAACTTAACACACTTTACTTTTAAAACATATGTACTGCCATTAAGGCTAAACTTAACACACTTTACTTTTCAAACATATGTACTGCCATTAAGGCTAAAATTAACACACTTTACTTTTCAAACATTTTAAAACGTATAATAAACCGTCAATTCCTCTTTACTGTACTGCCCTCATGGCTTACATCCATGAACCGACAAGTACCTGGTCAATGCCCCCATGATCAACGACCATGAACCGACAATACCGCTTATCCGTCAATTCCTTGTCACTACTGTACCGCCCCCATGGCTAACGTCCATTAACCGACGAGTACCTGGTCAATGCCCCCATGGCTTACGTCCATGAACCGACACTACCGCTTATCCGTCAATTCCTTGTCACTACTGTACCGCCCCCATGGCTAACGTCCATGAACCGACGAGTACCTGGTCAATGCCCCCATGGCTTACATCCATGAACCGACAATACCCTGGTCAATGCCCCCATGGCTTACATCCATGAACCGACAATACCGCTTAACGCTAAGTGGAGGTTGCGTGGACCTCCCGAGCAACCGCCGTCACTCATCCCAGTTGTACAACCGTTAACGAACCCAAAGGTTCTTACTAATGGGTAGAACCCATATCTGACATCTTGTACAAGTAACATCTGTCCCAAGGACCTTTATAGCTGGTACATATTCCCGAAAAAAACTGTTCACTTTACTGTTCACTTTACTGTTCATAAATCTTTCTGTAAATCTTGTTCATAACTTAACATATATCATGCCTTTGTTTATGTATATAAAAATATAGTAAACGCTTGCCAAATGATATATCTTTGCTTTTACTGAAATATATCTTAACACATATATCATGCCTTTGTTTATGTATATAAAAATATAGTAAACGCTTGCCAAATGATATATCTTTGCTTTTACTGAAACATAGCTTATCATAAAATACATCTTACTTTCTGAAACATAGCTTATCATAAAATACATCTTACTTTCTAAAACATAGCTTATCATATATATCATGCCTTTGTTTATGTATATTAAAATATAGTAAACGCTTGCCAAATGATATATCTTACTTTACTGAAAACATACTAGCACATATATCATGCCTTTGTTTATGTATATGAAAATATAGTAAACGCTTGCCAAATGATATATCTTACTTTACTGAAAAACATACTTTTGCCTCTTTTAAACCTTTCACTAAAACATAGCTTTTCACTTCAGTTTATGATATATAAAATATAATAAACACTTTACACTGAGTATGCACACCACCTCTAAAGAAGGCAAAAAGGGGATTAGAACTCACCTGGTATCTTAGCTGCAATTGTCTACTGTATCTCACACAATCTGATCAATCATAACAATTTGACACTTATCAGACTTAACTCGACGCTAAACGGTTTAACCACTCTAACATACTGACTTTACTTAATCAGTCCTGATGCCTGCGCACTTAGCAAGTGCGTAGACTCTGCTTCCTGCGCACTTAGTAAGTGCGCAGACTTCCCTTCCTGCGCACTTAGCAAGTGCGTAGGTTCCTCTTCCTGCGCACTTAGCAAGTGCGCAGGCTCCTCTTCCTGCACACTTAGCAAGTGCCTGTTCTTGGCTAAAAACCCTAACTTTCGTATTCGGGTCTGATTACTTCAAGATCCCGAACCCGGTTGCATTCAAAACGTTTGTTTTCCATTAAGGAACTCAAATCTATGCTTATCTTTCAGTTTCATCCGATTAAACATAACCTTTTCACCCAAAACCCGAAAAAACCAAAAACGAACTAAAACTCAGATCTAGGAGAATCAGTTACCTGTAATCACTTCCTTTTCGTTGCTAAACACTCACGAGACTCTTGCTAACGATCCTTGAGGCTCTAATCCAAAAACCAGGACTTACTCTCTCTAGACTCTCTCTCCTCTCTCTCAAGAAAACGGAAATGGATGATGCAAATGAGGGCTTTTGGCTGATCTTGAGGCTTATAAGGGCCCAAACTTGCCCCTTTCGGCCCATACATCCCGGCCCAAGCCCGCTTCCTTTCTTTTTATTTAAGTTTTAATTTCTCGTGAATTCTCTCGCGCTCTAAAACTCGGGATGTTACAAGTCTACCCTCCTTACAATAGGTTTCGTCCTCGAAACCTGCCATAAGCTACACTGATAGTAAATCACAGAACGGGTGGCATGAACCGTAGCTATGCAAGGCAGCTTGGTCATGAAGGCCATTGTGATCAACTACCACTGGGAGCTTGACCTTGGGCTATCTCAAATTCTAAGGCATCTAGACTAATGGGGCTAACTAATTTAGTAAGGAAATAATAACATAAACTTGCCATATAACAAATAAGAGCTTGCAACGCACCTTACTGAGTCATCTGGTAAACCCTTGCTGTGGCCTTGTTGATGTAAGGTTCCTTCTCTGCAGCCTTACCCTTTCCGGATCCTCCCGCTTTCGCTTTCTTGGGTTTCCTGCAATCTCGGCTCCTGTGTCCCTGTTCCCCACAATTGTGGCATCTTGGCCTTTCCGGGCAGTCCCGCGATTGGTGTCCAAACCTGCCACACCTTAAACATCCCACCTGACCCGCTTTACATTCACCTCCATGTCTCCTTCCACATCTTCCGCATAGACCCTCAGCTTCTACCCTTGCCCTCCTATCATTAGGACCCTGGAGTTCCTCAGCAGTTCGCTTAGTTGCTTGTTTCTTGGGTGCTTCAGAAATGACTTCAGAGGCAATGTCATCGTAGACAACTCCGCTCAGAACAACCATCGACTCAAAGGTACTCGGTGTGTTGGCATTTACAAATGTACGTATCTTTGGAGGCAACCCTTGATTATAATAATGAATCCTCCTCTCTTCTGTGGTTACAAGATGATGCACCAGGCATGCCAGTTCGTTATACTTGGAAGTATATTGTCTGTGAGTCATGAGTCCGGCTTGCAAAGTCAGGAACTCTCTCTCCACCTTGTGGACTTCATTCTTAGGGCAGAACTTTTCGGTTACCAACGCTTTCAGGTCGCTCCACCTCATCAATCCGACCGCTTGGTCACCCTTAGCCTGTTTCACAGTTTCCCACCAGTGTGCTGCTTCTCCTTTCAATGACTTCGCAGCGAACATTACTGCTTGTTCCGGTCGACATTCACTAAGACGAATGGTCGACTCTATGCCGTTAATCCAATCTAAGGTATCTGATGCTTCCTTCTCCCCAGTAAGCACGGGTGGATCACAACCCCGAAACGCCTTGTAGTCACAACCGCGAGCAGGCGGTGCAACATTCTCTGCCAGATTCGGTCCCCCCATTGTTGGAAGCACCACAGGCTCTTCAGTTGTGTTAGGGCTCTCCTTGGCCTTCCTTAAGGCTTCGTCCAGTATGGCCGGTAAGGTATCCTTCAGCAGTCGGGTAAACTCACGGCCAATTGCCACTTGCACGGCTGGTTCAAACTCAAACGGTGGGTCATCTCCTTCCACATGTTCAACATTGTGCTGACTAATCTCTGTCTCAGTATGGGTAGTGTGAACACTCCCCTCAATCACTTGGTTTGTGCTAGCTCCACCGTGGCGGCCTGTACGCCCACCACGTCTTCCTCCTCCACCCCCTCTAGTTCCTCCACGTCTAGCCATTTCTAACAGAAAGATAGAGAACAAAAGATTTAATTTCATCATGCTAGGGAATATGTAGAACACAATAAGTAAGGTAAGATGTTAATATACACTGGCCATCTGCAATTAACCATTACATCACTTCTCGTTGTCCTATTTATTCGCTTTCATGGTTCCACTATAGCCTCTATTCTTATCTTGACACTCTAAAGGTAAACTTTACTTACTATACGCTTCTGATGCTTTGGCTTGAGTTACCCGTACTGGCATCCGCTACTTGTCCCATTCTCAGTTTAAGTCTGGACATCGGGGATGTCCAAATCTCTCAAACTATGGCTCTGATACCAACTTGTGAGGCCCCGAACCCGGGAGGCCTCACGTATTGGATTTACTCATCGACACATAACACTTTAAACATAAGACATACATTAACACAGCGGAAACGATTTAAATCTCTACATACGCAGCGGAAACATAACATGTCTAAACATAACTTGTTAAATACAACTGAAACTTGTCTTAATCAACATAATCAAAAGAAACATAAACAGGATGCCAGATGCTGATCTTCGGGTAACTCTTCTCGCCAAGCCAAGCATCCACTTCCATCTACTACCACCTACACTTAACTGATGTGCATACTAAAAATCAGCAATGCTGAGTGAGTTCTAACGTTTACTTTAAATCAATTATACAAAAGATTTACTAAAACATATATACTGTCAATAAGGCTAAACTTAACACACTTTACTTTTAAAACATATGTACTGCCATTAAGGCTAAACTTAACACACTTTACTTTTCAAACATATGTACTGCCATTAAGGCTAAACTTAACACACTTTACTTTTCAAACAGTTTAAAACGTATAATAAACCGTCAATTCCTCTTTACTGTACTGCCCTCATGGCTTACATCCATGAACCGACAAGTACCTGGTCAATGCCCCCATGATCAACGACCATGAACCGACAATACCGCTTATCCGTCAATTCCTTGTCACTACTTTACCGCCCCATTGGCTAACGTCTATGAACCGACGAGTACCTGGTCAATTCCCCCATGGCTTACGTCCATGAACCGACACTACCGCTTATCCGTCAATTCCTTGTCACTACTGTACCGCCCCCATGGCTAACGTCCATGAACCGACGAGTACCTGGTCAATGCCCCCATGGCTTACATCCATGAACCGACAATACCCTGGTCAATGCCCCATGGCTCACATCCATGAACCGACAATACCGCTTAACGCTAAGGGGAGGTTGCGTGGACCTCCCGAGCAACCGCCGTCACTCATCCCAGTTGTACAACCGTTAACGAACCCAAAGGTTCTTACTAATGGGTAGAACCCATATCTGACATCTTGTACAAGTAACATCTGTCCCAAGGACCTTTATAGCTGGTACATATTCCCGAAGGAAAACTGTTCACTTTACTGTTCATAAATCTTTCTGTAAATCTTGTTCATAATTTAACATATATCATGCCTTTGTTTATGTATATAAAAATATAGTAAACGCTTGCCAAATGATATATCTTTGCTTTTACTGAAATATATCTTAACACATATAACATGCCTTTGTTTATGTATATAAAAATATAGTAAACGCTTGCCAAATGATATATCTTTGCTTTTGCTGAAACATAGCTTATCATAAAATACATCTTACTTTCTGAAACATAGCTTATCATAAAATACATCTTACTTTCTGAAACATAGCTTATCATATATATCATGCCTTTGTTTATGTATATTAAAATATAGTAAACGCTTGCCAAATGATATATCTTACTTTACTGAAAACATACTAGCACATATATCATGCCTTTGTTTATGTATATGAAAATATAGTAAACGCTTGCCAAATGATATATCTTACTTTACTGAAAACATACTTTTGCCTCTTTTAAACCTTTCACTAAAACATAGCTTTTCACTTCAGTTTATGATATATAAAATATAATAAACACTTTACACTGAGTATGCACACCACCCCTAAAGAAGGCAAAAAGGGGATTAGAACTCACCTGGTATCTTAGCTGCAATTGTCTACTGTATCTCACACAATCTGATCAATCATAACAATTTGACACTTATCAGACTTAACTCGACGCTAAACGGTTTAACCACTCTAACATACTGACTTTATTTAATCAGTCCTGATGCCTGCGCACTTAGCAAGTGCGTAGACTCTGCTTCCTGCGTACTTAGCAAGTGCGCAGACTTCCCTTCCTGCGCACTTAGCAAGTGCGTAGGGTCCTCTTCCTGCGCACGTAGCAAGTGCGCAGGCTCCTCTTCCTGCGCACTTAGCAAGTGCGCAGGACCTGCTCTGTGCGCACTTAGCAAGTGCGCACGACCTGTTCTTGGCGAAAAACCCTAACTTTCGCATTCGGGTCTGATTACTTCAAGATCCCGAACCTGGTTGCATTCAAAACGTTCGTTTTCCATTAAAGAACTCAAATCTATGCTTATCTTTCAGTTTCATCCGATTAAACATAACCTTTTCACCCAAAACCCGAAAAACCCAAAAACGAACTAAAACTCAGATCTAGGAGAATCGGTTACCTGTAATCACTTCCTTTTCGTTGCTAAACACTCACGAGACTCTTGCTAACGATCCTTGAGGCTCTAATCCAAAAACCAAGACTTTCTCTCTCTAGACTCTCTCTCTCCTCTCTCTCTAGAAAACGGAAATGGATGATGCAAATGAGGGCTTTTGGCTGATCTTGAGGCTTATAAGGGCCCAAACTTGCCCCTTTCGGCCCATACATCCCGGCCCAAGCCCGCTTCCTTTCTTTTTTATTTAAGTTTTAATTCTTCGTGAATTCTCTCGCGCTCTAAAACTCGGGATGTTACATTTTTAACTTCATTTTAACGTTTACGCTTCCGCATTAACTCTGAACTTTTATGTTATGACATTTCAAGTCCCATATAGTGTCGTTTGATGTAACTAATGACTGAGATCCTGGTGTGTCACCTTCCAAACGGTAAAACTCCGTTAGTGGAATTTGGGGGTGTGAGAGATTGGTATCAGAGCCATTGGTTATAAAGAACTAGGATTGCATACTAGACTATAACCGTACACATGCATTAGTTACACGGCACAGACACTCACACCTGATACATATAGCATCTATACATACATTGCAGTGCAGGCATGTTAATACCATCTGTATCACCCTTAGTTGGCAAGGGACACAACATTTGCATTCCATCATCATTCCCAGTGGCGACACTCGGGGAACCAAAATATCATCCACTCCCGTCCGTGGGCAGCGAGACGAAGCCTTCGGAGGAGTCTCTCACACCACCATCATCAGTCGGGTATGGTGGGTTTTCCCAGGTCCATGTTATGGACGACACTCAACACTAACGCATATATCTTTGGGAATTGGGATCGTCGGAGGCGAGTCCCTACTGTAACCACCAGCAACAATACTTTGAATGAAGGTAGAACGTTGCACGCACTATTACAGAATCCATTGACACGTAGATGTTATCACATTTCTAAGCCATGGGCTCGCTTCCTTGGTCGATATTCTGTTGAGAATAGATCGAACACAAATCTAAGAACGCATTGTTCCATGCATACTCAAACCCTATCTTGACTTAGTTGAAAGGACGGCTACTTTTCTGCTTCCTATAACTTGTATTCATGAATTAGTTTCATTTCTCGAAGCCGCATTTCGTGTATATGTTTGCTTCATGCTCTCATTTACAATCCACTGGATTGGACTCTCGTATTATGTTTCAACTCGAGTGAATACTCGGATCAAACGATTCCTGACTACACATCCTGATATGAGTTCTAGTTGATCAACTTATAGTTGATGACTAAACTTTTTGATGACTTATCATATCTGACAACACTCTGTACTCAGCAATACAAACTAAAGGACATTATGGCACAGGACGGGGAGAAACTAGGGTGAACATGCAAAGCAAATTATCATTTCGGGTGCACATGTAATAATAATTTGAGGTGCATGTAAGTCCTGGTGAAACCTAGTGTGTGGATGAATGGTCCTAATCAGTGATTTACAGACTTAAGTTTCCACTATCTGTAGAGACTCTCATAACCAGCTCAACGACTAGTTGGTATCATTAAACTCGTTCAACAGTTGATAGACGCGACTATCAGGTTGAAGATGTTTACGGACACACTGAATTATCGTTAATGAAATCCATCATGTTATTTGCACTCATGTAAAAATCTTAGTGACTGTAAAACTCTCATTCAAACTTGATCAAGGAAACCATCTTGATTGAAACTCTAAATGAATCTCATGGCAAACTTATCGACTCCAACTATGTAAGTGGAATTTGAGGAGTTCATGCTAACACGTTGTTTCTTACATTCCAAGAATAAATTTCATTCGACCCTATTACCTTATCCTATGACTAATCCTCAGCCTAATTTGATTTATACCCCAGGAAATCCAACTCTGTAAACGTACTTCTTTCTTCACAAAATAATCCGGTTGTTCTAATGACATTAGAAAACAGGGATTTAATCTAACCAACCATCACTGGAACGCGATTACTTAAACAGACATCCCAATCCTGTATGTTACTAGAATCTATAACTCATTAAACTCCTTTTCCCTTGGTCTTTTCATTGACCGACGCATATCTTATAAGCGCGAGTCTCATTAGAAGTCTCAGCATGACTTCACATACTTCATGTTGGTGCGGTCATACTCCAACTCTATTGGAAACCAAGTATACTATTGAGATATCAGCCAGTTAGAAAATCGAATAAACTCACATCCTTAGGTGTAAAATAGGATTGGTTAGTCATAAACTTGACATTGACCCCATGCCAGTTACACTTGGCAGCTTTGACTTAATCGCTGGCATAGATTGGTTATCTAAGAACCAAGCCGAAATCATTTGTCGTGACAAAATCGTTCGCCTTCCTCTCCCGAGTGGAGAAAACCTTTCTATCCAAGGCAAAAGGAGTGGTGCAGTCGTTGGCATCATATCATACATAAAAGCACAAAAGTGTCTTCGAAAAGGTCATACTGCTATTTGGCTCTCGTCACCGAGCAGCCATCTGAGGAGAAGAAGATTGACGACATCCCAATTGTACGTGACTGACCGGAAGTATTTCCTGAAGACTTTCCTGGAATTCAGCCTCATCGTCAATTCAAATTTCAAATTGATCTAGCACCCGGAGCAACACATATTGCTCGGGCACCGTACAGACTTGCACCTAGTGAGTTACAACAGTTATCTACACAACTGCCAGAGTTGTTGGATAAAGGTTTTATCCGACCTAGCTCATCGTCATGGGGAGCTCCAGTCCTATTGGTCAAGAAGAAGGACAGGACTTTCCGCATGTGCATCGACTATCGTGAGTTGAGCAAAGTGACGGACAAGAATCGTTATCCGCTACCCCACATAGATGATCTCTTTGATCAAGTCCAAGGATCAAGTTTCTATTCCAAAATAGATCTTAGGTCCGGCTATCATCAGTTAAGAGTCCGAGAAGAGGATATCTCTAAGACTGCATTCAGAACGAGGTACGACCATTACGAGTTTATGGTCATGCCTTTTGGGTTAACCAACGCACCTACGGTATTCATGGATCTCATGAACCGTGTGTGTAAGCCTTACATTGACCAATTCGTATCGTTTTCATCGACGACATCCTCATTTATTCCAAGAACAAGGAAGAACATGAGGAACATCTACGCCTAATTTTGGAATTTCTTATGCGAGAGCAACTGTATGCTAAGTTTTCCAAGTGTGAATTCTGGATTCGGGAAGTTTAGTTTCTAGGACATGTGGTTAATGAGAAAGGAATACATGTCGACCCATCAAAGATAGAAGCCATCAAGAATTGGGCAGCACCGACGACTCCGACAGAGGTGCGACAATTTCTGGAATTGGCTGGATATTACCGTCGATTCATCGAGGGATTCTCTAAAATTTCACAACCTCTCACTGCCTTAACTCAAAAGAGTAAAACTTATAACTGGGGTGATGACCAGGAGTCAGCTTCTCAACTCCTTAAACAGAAACTTTGCACATCTTCGCGTAGAAAGAGTTGAACATGCGACAACGTCGTTGGGTCGAACTCTTAAACGATTATGACCGTGCGATCCGATATCACCCGGGCAAAGCTAACGTTGTAGCTGACGCCCTGAGTCGAAAGGAAACGAAACCCAAACTATTTCGAGCATTATAGCTTACTATTCACCCCAGATTACCTGACAAAATCCGTAGTGCTCAACTCGAAGCCCTAAAAGAAGAAAATCTACCGCTGGAAGGTACACGCGGTATGGAAGCACAACTTGAAGTCAAATATAACGGTATTCGCTACTTTGCCGAGCGAATATGGATTCCAGTATTCAGAAACCTAAGGGAACTAGTTATTGATAAGGCTCATAAATCTCGTTACTCTATACATCCTGGTTTCGATAAGATGTACCATGATCTAAAGGTGCTATATTTGTCACACCCCCAAATTCCACTAACGGAGTTTTACCGTTTTGGGATGATGACAAACCAGGATCTCAGACATCAGTTACTTCAAACGACACTATATGGGACTTGAAATGTAATAACATAAAAGTTCAAGGTTCAGAGTGTATATGCGGAAGCGTTAAACGAAAATAAATGCGCAAAACAACGCGCCCAAGTCCAATTACAAACAAAAGATAAATATTATTCAGTAGATAATTATTTCAATTGGAGTCCAAGACACATGCATGACTTAACGTGATCCTGAGTGCCAACTTGAGAAAACATGTAAGAAAACGAGTCAACACTAGGTTGGTGAGTTCACAGGTTTCAATCATTTCAAATAAAGCATTTGCGGATTATGTACATTCAATATGCATATCAATAGGTTGCATGCCTATATTCATGTTTTGCTAAAGCGCTCGCAACCGAAACTGACAGTGTGTTTGTTTGTTTGCCTCCAGCCAGGTCTATCAACTCTGACTAATGTGTTAAGGTCAATATAACACCTGTTCGACCTCCAATCGAGTTAGCGCGACTAACACGAGTGGGGTTTGTCAAACCCAGTAGTACTACCAAAATTAACTCGTTCATACCATATTAACGGTCCGATGTGTGTGAGGACTTTTCAAGATAGTGTGTTACGCTTAGCCTCAACAGTGATATCATATGAATTTCAATAAACCAAAAAGTTGTGACATGTTTTCTCCCCCAAATAAAAACAGTAAAAAAAGGGGCCATGAAACTCACCTGCGTTGCGTAGTAGGTAGTATCACACAAGTATGAGATTTATAATCTCAAGTGTTAGCCTGCACGGCTTACGTATGCCCTATAATTATAACACATAAGTTAGGGACACATTGGGATTTGTGACGACGACACGGAAGTTAGAACATCTTAACGCTTTCTAAGGATTTAAGAGTAGACGAACGTGTCTACAGAATTATATAAATTTCATAATATAATCATTAAGGGAAAAGCGTTACGTGTCGTACGTTAATAACGAATAATAAATGAATGAATACATTCTTACGTTAAAGTCGTTTACAAAAGTTAGGAAAAATAATATAATTTAATATATTATTTTTAGGCTCGACAGATTAACTAAATAATCATTTATGGTGATAAAATAAAAAATATATTATTTTTAATCGAGTATATAACGTGAGTAAATAATATAACAAATATATTATTAATTGGTTTGAAACGTCACACGAGGTATAAAACGATACAAAATAATATAAACATATATATTATTTAATAAGATTAGTCACGGGTTGAAAATAATAATAACATATTATTTTATACGAAGTTACGGTTTGAAAATAATATAAACATATTATTTTTATTTGATAATAACGTAAATATATTATTTATAAAAGTGGGAGTAATATAAAAATAGTTTCATAAATCAAACCCGAACCTACGGGTTATTTTCCGGGTTAAAACACCTTAATGTATAACCATTTTAATATAGGAAAAAAGGTTTTTAAATCAAATAATACTTAAAACAAATATTAAAACAAAACAGGGGGAAGGGAGACTCGAACCCGGGTCTCCTCCCTGATTGCACATGTGTTTAACCAGTCCGCCCGCTAGGGTCATCGCAACATGTTTCAGATTCAAATGGTTTTAATCAAGCGCTATCGGGTGTTCTTCCCCTTTACGCGAATCCGGACCAAAACCACTCCCGATTCCACCCAAATCGATTATGATCAGTCAAAAAGTCAAGGGGGTTTTGTAAAACAGGTGTAAGAGATTCTGTGATAAAGTTTAATTGAAAGATTATCGAGTTTATGTTTGTTTAATTCCGGATTCAAGAACCGAACCTTAGAACAAGGTCATGAAATCGATTTGAGCAATTCTGATGTTAGAATTCATTGAAAACATAGGGCTTTTAGAGAATAAAGGATTTCAAAACTGTTGATGTATTTTAATTTGATTGAGGTTGGGTTTAGGGTCGAAACCCCCAAATCATTTTCGTATGAACTCTAGACCAAAAACAAGAAATCGATTCGCATGATTCTGATATTATAAAATGATAGAATTATATGGCTTTTGATTAGGATGAGTTTGCGAACCTGTTGGAATCAATTAATTGGATTTAAACAGGTTCTAAGACAGTGATCGATTAACCCGTCCCCATATGAACCCTAGGTGTTTGATTGGGTTCAACTCGTTGTTTCAGGTTCAACTAAAGTTAGGGCTTTTGATCTACAGGGAATTGCGAATCTAGTGGTGTAAGAAATTACCAAAATGGAGTACGAGAGGATGGTAATCGCTTGAATGCAGGTTCCGGCGGCGTTGAGGTGGTCTCCGTCGTCTCCGGTGGCTTTCCGATCAAATATAGAACTTGTAAAAGCTTTGTAGGGACTCGATTAAGGTTTGCAGATGCTTTATTTCAATAGTGGTGATCTAAAGCCATGAATCCGAATGGTATATATATATATATGCGTTCGATGAAAAACGGTTTCAATACCATAATGGGGGGTTTCAATTCCTGTAATAATGTGTTTAATAGTTTCAACGGAATCGTTTGAATGATCATAACAAGCAAAACGGTTTTTAATCATGAATGGATTTTAATCAAAATACGAATTGAAGTTTCTGTTCTTGCGAAATTGACTTTAGAAAGTCAACCAAATTCACAATTTGATAAATACAGAATTGGTCCCTAAGGTTTCCTGTTTCAAGTGTATAAAAATGGCAGAATAGGTCCTTGTGGTTTTGGATTGGGTTAAGACTTGTTAGTTTGACTATCCAAAAGTCAACAGGGATAGCAACATTCTGATTTTGACTTCTCAAGTCAACCGGATTTAGTTTTGTCTAATTACTCACTAAGTCCTTGTATTTTGAGTTTGTAGAATTGACAGGAATAGTCCCTGAAGTTTGAATTAAGTTAGTTAGGTTAACTTTAACCGAAGTTAAACTGAAAAGTCTGGATTGTCACATCATCCCCTAGTTGAAAGAATTTTTGTCCCGAAAATTAAACAAATAAAAAAAAAATTTCCGGGATGTCACATCATCTCTTAGTTGAAAGAATTTTCGTCCCGAAAATTAGAATAGTGCTTTAAGAGTTTGAAGTGGATTGCTTGAACAGATGCGGATACTTACGTATCATCTGATCCTCGCAATCCCACGTGAATTACGCCTTTCCAAGGTGAGACTTTGATTAGAAACATGTCGCCTACTTGGAATTCTAACGGTTTACGACGTAGCTCTTTTGACGATCACGAGCTGTCGCCATCCTGTTTCGGATTTGAACGACCTTTTCAGAGGTTTCGAATACGAGTTCGGGACCTGTAAGTTGGCTATCCCCAACTTCAGCCCAACAGATAGGAGATCGGAATTTACGAGAGCCCAAAATGACAGTAGGTCCTTTACGTAGACATTTTTGTGCCTTCAGGAAGGATGTGATGCCCATAACAGCACCACTCCTTTCGCCTTGGACGGAGAGGATTTCTCCATTAGGAAGAGGAAGGCGAACGATTTTCTCGTGACAGATAATCTCAGCTTGGTTCTTAGATAATCAGTCCATTCCGACAATCACGTCGAAACTACCGAGTGTGCCCGGTATGAGATCAAAGTCAAATTTATGACTAGTCAGTTCAAGTTTACAACCCTTAAGATCATGGGTTGCTTATATTACTTGTCCGTTGGTTATTTCTACGGTGTATCTGTTTTCTAACAGGGTTGGGGTTTTTCTTAGTAGGTTGCTAAGTTTATTAGTCATGGAATTCCTATCAGTATCAGTGTCAAATAGTACAGAAGCAAAATAGTTGTTTAGAAGGAACTTACCGGTAACCACGTTGTGGTCATAACGAGCTTTTCCGGATCCTAGCACAAAGGCTCGCCCCTTTGCACCATTCCCTGCATTATTGCCCTGGTTGTTATTATTGTTTTGGTGGTTATTGTTGTTGTCGATGTCACCCTTCTTTAATTGTGGACAATCCTTCCGGAAGTGTCCCTCTTTTCCACATTCAAAACAACCTTTGGTAAAACCTGGTTGTTGGAAGGGCTGCTTGGCTTGTAATTCCCCTCTGCAGTCTTTGGCAGCATGGCCCACATTGCCACACCGCTGGCAACGGTTTTTGTCACAAGAACCGAGGTGGTGGTAATTACATTTGTTACACCTGGGGTGTCTCCCAATATAACCACTTTGATGCTGATCCGAAGAGGTCGACTGGTTGAAGTTCTTCGTAGGTTCAAACCTACGCTGTTGTTGTTGTTGCTGTGATTGATTTGGCTGAAATCCCATGTTATTATTGCTACTGTCAAACTTCCTCTTGTTTTTGTCAGTAGACTTGGATGCTGATTTTCTGGGAGGTAGTGTCCCTTGGGTAACGGCTTGGTCCGTCAGTTTGTGAGCAAGACGGATGGTTTGTTGAATGGTAGTGGGGTTGGATGAAGTAACCATGCTCTGGATTTGTGGTACTAATCCACTGATGAACATTTCAATTCTCTTGTAGGGTGGTGTGACCATGTGAGGACACATCCCCGCTAGTTCATGCGAGCGAGTGGTGTAAAGTTCTATTTCAGAACCCTCCATTTTCAGATTCCAGAATTCTCCCTCGAGTTTCTGAATTTCATCCCTGGGACAGTACTCTTCCTTCATCATGATCTTGAAATCTTCCCATGGTGATGCATTGGCCATGTCCAGACCTAGCATCTGGACCTGTGCATTCCACCATGTGAGGGCAGAACCCTCTAGAGTTCCCGATGCAAATTTGACTCGGTCGGCCACAGGGCAGTTACACATGGAGAACACAGATTCAATCTTTTCAAAGCATCGGAGTAATCCGACAGCTCCCTCAGCTCCATTGAATGTGTGGGGCTTGCAGTCCATAAATGTCTTGAAGGTACAGACATGCTGATTGTTCTGTGGATTGTTCGCTTGCCCTGGATTAGAAAGAGTAGGTTGGGTTTAGGAAAGAGTGGAATAAATGTGTACAGTTGGTTTTCTAGGGTTAACGGGTAACAGGTTTACCTGCAATGTGTGCTGCTAAGGCTTCAGCAACACTGTCATTAATTAACGCAGCCAGTTCGGCTGGTGTCAGGTTGATATTTCCACGACCACCGTTGCGACCGCCACGTCCACGTCTGGCCATGATTCTTCATATTCACAAACACAAGAAATGAGTAAATACATCGCATATTGACATCACTCAAGTGTACGCAAACAGAAGGAGATGTGTAAAGACATGCAGGTTTATGATTTTAGTACAAGGCTAACTTAAATCATAAGGCCATAGAATAAATGGTTCAACTCAAACAGTTCACTAAGATTTTATTGGAATGGGAACATCCTTACCCATTTAGGTTTTTATTTGAAACATAAAGAAATGACAAATAAGATAAGATAGGATGGAATGGAATATCAAGCTCTACTGCCGGCGGATGAGATGACTGATTCAACATCATCCTCCTCTACTTCCTCGGGCTCAAAGTTGGGTACTTCAGCTGGCTCTAGAGCTGCTGCAAGTTGTATCTCTAACTCTCCAATTCTTTCCTGAGATTCTACTTCAGCCTCCTCGAGTGCATTCACTCTTGCCTGCAACGCCCTTACCTCGTCCACTAATGCATTATGCAAGCGGTCAGTGCTTGCCAGTTCTGCTACTAGCAGATCTATCATGTGATCCGTTTGTTTCTCTCCTCTTAACAGACCTGTGATCGCTCCTGCTGCGTCTCTCATATTCCGGATCTCTCGATCCATAGTTGCTACAAATGCTGCAAAGGCTTGCTCTAAGTGGCAAGGTAGCAATGGTAAACGTGGTTCTGATGATGATGAAGCTCCAAAGTAAGGTGATGGAACTCGTTCCTGTCTAACCCATTTGCTCAGTAAACCGGGGTACCAATCCCAGTCACTCCCATTCCGGATATGCATGGGCTCTTCATACACAATAGAGTTATCAATTGGCTCAAGTCTACGCCTCTTGGGCTCCGGTGATGCAATGGCAGGAATGTCATGTTCCTGATTGGTAGGTGGTGAAGATGGTGGTGTAGACATAATTCCTGAAACATAAGGAGTAAATGTCTATGCCAAGTAACTAATGTGTGTGGCTATAGTCTAGAATGCAGTCCTAGTTCTGTATAACCAATGTCTCTGATACCAATCTGTCACACCCCCAAATTCCACTAACGGAGTTTTACTGTTTTGGGATGGTGACAAACCAGGATCTCAGACATCAGTTACTTCAAACGACACTATATGGGACTTGAAATGTAATAACATAAAAGTTCAAGGTTCAGAGTGTATATGCGGAAGCGTTAAACGAAAATAAATGCGCAAAACAACGCGCCCAAGTCCAATTACAAACAAAAGATAAATATTATTCAGTAGATAATTATTTCAATTGGAGTCCAAGACACATGCATGACTTAACGTGATCCTGAGTGCCAACCTGAGAAAACATGTAAGAAAACGAGTCAACACTAGGTTGGTGAGTTCACAGGTTTCAATCATTTCAAATAAAGCATTTGCGGATTATGTACATTCAATATGCATATCAATAGGTTGCATGCCTATATTCATGTTTTGCTAAAGCGCTCGCAACCGAAACTGACAGTGTGTTTGTTTGTTTGCCTCCAGCCAGGTCTATCAACTCTGACTAATGTGTTAAGGTCAATATAACACCTGTTCGACCTCCAATCGAGTTAGCGCGACTAACACGGGTGGGGTTTGTCAAACCCAGTAGTACTACCAAAATTACCTCGTTCATACCATATTAACGGTCCGATATGTGTGAGGACTTTTCATGATAGTGTGTTACGCTTAGCCTCAACAGTGATATCATATGAATTTCAATAAACCAAAAAGTTGTGACATGTTTTCTCCCCCAAATAAAAACAGTAAAAAAAGGGGCCGTGAAACTCACCTGCGTTGCGTAGTAGGTAGTATCACACAAGTATGAGATTTATAATCTCAAGTGTTAGCCTGCACGGCTTACGTATGCCCTATAATTATAACACATAAGTTAGGGACACATTGGGATTTGTGACGACGACACGGAAGTTAGAACATCTTAACGCTTTCTAAGGATTTAAGAGTAGACGAACGTGTCTACAGAATTATATAAATTTCATAATATAATCATTAAGGGAAAAGCGTTACGTGTCGTACGTTAATAACGAATAATAAATGAATGAATACATTCTTACGTTAAAGTCGTTTACAAAAGTTAGGAAAAATAATATAATTTAATATATTATTTTTAGGCTCGACAGATTAACTAAATAATCATTTATGGTGATAAAATAAAAAATATATTATTTTTAATCGAGTATATAACGTGAGTAAATAATATAACAAATATATTATTAATTGGTTTGAAACGTCACACGAGGTATAAAACGATACAAAATAATATAAACATATATATATTATCTAATAAGATTAGTCACGGGTTGAAAATAATAATAACATATTATTTTATACGAAGTTACGGTTTGAAAATAATATAAACATATTATTTTTATTTGATAATAACGTAAATATATTATTTATAAAAGTGGGAGTAATATAAAAATAGTTTCATAAATCAAACCCGAACCTACGGGTTATTTTTCGGGTTAAAACACCTTAATGTATAACCATAATAATATAGGAAAAAAGGTTTTTAAATCAAATAATACTTAAAACAAATATTAAAACAAAACAGGGGGAAGGGAGACTCGAACCCGGGTCTCCTCCCTGATTGCACATGTGTTTAACCAGTCCGCCCGCTAGGGTCATCGCAACATGTTTCAGATTCAAATGGTTTTAATCAAGCGCAATCGGGTGTTCTTCCCCTTTACGCGAATCCGGACCAAAACCACTCCCGATTCCACCCAAATCGATTACGATCAGTCAAAAAGTCAAGGGGGTTTTGTAAAACAGGTGTAAGAGATTCTGTGATAAAGTTTAATTGAAAGATTATCGAGTTTATGTTTGTTTAATTCCGGATTAAAGAACCGAACCTTAGAACAAGGTCATGAAATCGATTTGAGCAATTCTGATGTTAGAATTCATTGAAAACATAGGGCTTTTAGAGAATAAAGGATTTCGAAACTGTTGATGTATTTTAATTTGATTGAGGTTGGGTTTAGGGTCGAAACCCCCAAATCATTTTCGTATGAACTCTAGACCAAAAACAAGAAATCGATTCGCATGATTCTGATATTATAAAATGATAGAATTATATGGCTTTTGATTAGGATGAGTTTGCGAACCTGTTGGAATCAATTAATTGGATTTAAACAGGTTCTGAACCTGTTGGAATCAATTAATTGGATTTAAACAGGTTCTAAGACAGTGATCGATTAACCCGTCCCCATATGAACCCTAGGTGTTTGATTGGGTTCAATTCGTTGTTTCAGGTTCAACTAAAGTTAGGGCTTTTGATCTACAGGGAATTGCGAATCTAGTGGTGTAAGAAATTACCAAAATGGAGTACGAGAGGATGGTAATCGCTTGAATGCAGGTTCCGGCGGTGTTGAGGTGGTCTCCGTCGTCTCCGGTGGCTTTCCGATCAAATATAGAACTTGTAAAAGCTTTGTAGGGACTCGATTAAGGTTTGCAGATGCTTTATTTCAATAGTGGTGATCTAAAGCCATGAATCCGAATGGTATATATATATGCGTTCGATGAAAAACGGTTTCAATACAATAATGGGGGGTTTCAATTCCTGTAATAATGTGTTTAATAGTTTCAACGGAATCGTTTGAATGATCATAACAAGCAAAACGGTTTTTAATCATGAATGGATTTTAATCAAAATACGAATTGAAGGTTCTGTTCTTGCGAAATTGACTTTAGAAAGTCAACCAAATTCACAATTTGATAAATACAAAATTGGTCCCTGATGGGTGTGAAACTATATATATTTTAATAGAGATTTATCACACAGTATTAGTTTTAAAAAGGGTTTTCACCAAAGACTAATCACACACACATCGGGCAGTGTACTCGTCGGATAGCAATATAGTGAAGGTAAGAACCGGATATCAATCCGTGGACACGGTGGAATGCGATAATAAACCGGAACTAAAATCCAATCAAGTAAGGGTAAATATGTTTAAGTTGATTTTTAATTAAACTAATATGCAAGAATATAAAACTAAACTAAGAACACAAATCAAACAATCAAGGAAGGAATATCACTTCGGTCTCGAATCCATTTAGTAAACATTCAACAACAACTACAAATACATGACACGTGCACGATATATAAGTTGACTAAATTCTCATCAAAGACATCTAATCAAATGATTCTTCGGAAAGTTAGAATGAATAACACAAACCAACCACCTAAAATCATACAATGAAGCTCACGTGCTATGAATACGTAAATGTTTAATAAAGATTGGACTAGCTTCCTGTCAAGGTTGGCTAATTCAACAACTAGTTGGAAAGATTACACGAATCAACACATAACCCACCTCAAGTTGATTAAAGTAAACAACAACATGCACTTCTTCAACATACAATGTTCATATCAAGATTACATAAACTAGAAGATTGCGTCAACAAGTCCTAGATGAACATAATACTAAACATGACACATCATAACAAGCACTTTGTCTTTCCAAACATAAGCACAAGGATGCACATTCAAGAGTTTTCAACCATAAACAAGACTTCATCCACCATTCCTAGTCAAAGGCCATAAACTAGCATACATACATACACTAATCAATGAATACATGCATAGACCATGAGTTTTCCAACATACAACGTCAATACATATACAAGTCTTGCAAACAATATCAACTCCCAAATACACAATATCATTGAGGAATAATCATGCCATTGTTATAACATTAACATAAACTATGCCAAAGATCCATAAATGTTGTCAAACGTTACTAAACTTCATCTAAACCAAAGTGATGTCAAAAGTTAGCTCATGGTGAGCATAAGAACAGGAACAAAGCAAGGAAAAGTTACAAGACTCATAAAGAAATGCCAAGAATCAAACAACTTCCCCAAGCTAGATGATGATGATGATGATGTATGGTGATCCTCTTGATGTTGTAGTCCTCCCTAGAAGCTTGAAATGTGGCTAGAAACAAGGAAATTCGGAGCACAAAACAGTGCTAAGGGCTTCAACTCTCCAGGTCTCCAGCTCTCTTGTGTGAGGAAAACTTCTGATATTTATAAAACAAGAGGCACGACCGTGCCTAGTGGGAAGGCACGACCGTGCCAGACAAGGGGACGCGACCGTGCCAAGGGTTTAGCACGGTCGTGGGACAGGTGGTTTGACCGATCTGCTTCTTTCATTGGCTCTCTTTCTTCGAGGGTACGGCTGAGTCAGAGTCACGGGTTGACACGCGACCGTGGGGAGTCAAGGCACGGTTGTGTCTTGAGTTTTGGCTTGGCGCGGTCGTGCCAGGTACGGGGCACGACCGTGCCTAGGGTTTGTAAGCTTGGCACGACCGTGCCAATTAGGGACACGACCGTGCCTCTATCACAGAAACCCTAAAACTTCACTTTTTATCCCGGAATCTCCTTGTTTGTTTACCAAGCTTCACAAAAACCTACAAAACAGGAAATGAAGCAATTAAGTGTCAAAACGTTGAAAGTAACCAAGAATTGATCGTGAAATGAGCGAAGTTTTGTGCCGAAAAGACGTGTAATTTCAAGCACATCAAACAACCCCACACTTGAACATTGCTTGTCCTCAAGCAAGAAATCAAAATAAAACAAAACTTCCAATGACACTATGGATCAATTCGAAAAACCGTAAGCATTAATAAACTTATAAAGGTTTGACAAGAAATGCAAAATTAACTAAATGAAACCCAATGAACCCAATGAAGTAACAACCGAATGAGCAAATGAATATGCCTAGGAAGTCATTAGCATGCAACTTTATGCTTCTCACAATGTTCACACACACTCGGGAATATATATGATCATACAAGTAATGGTGTATGTATAGAACACTCAAATGCCAAGACAATTAACATGCATAAATCATAAGCTTGCTAAAAGATCAAATCTCTATCAACTAACATGAAACAAAGCACAAATCAAGAGGGCTTTAAACGGGTTGTAACTTGGCAATGGTTAAGGGTAAGGAAATAGAATTTAAAAGTGGCTAAATGGCTAAAAACCCGGCGGTTATGCTAATTCAAAAACTAAAACACTTCTAATATGAAAAATAAACTAACTAATACTTCCGTATATAGATAAGAGCTAACAACCGAATTCTTTCCATCTTTGCTCACAAAATTGCTCTAATCGACTATATTTCACCTGATTTTGGTGATATAAATTTTTTTTTTTGAAGGGAACTAAGTCAATATGCATCTTTCCTTAGCTAAAAACTTCTCAAGAATTTGAAGATTACAACAAAGTAAAAGCTATAAAATTAACATTAGCCGACCGGATTTCTAACACGGGTAAAAAGAATAGAATAAATAAGTAAAAAGGCTAATGAAGGTTTAATGGCGGTGTAATGTGGGTAATAAAAGAAAGAACATGGGATAGGCTCAACGTGGTTAACTAGTGGATGTGTTCGGGTAAGGGAAAAACAAAGATAAAAGGCTAACAAAGTGGTTTATCCTAATGCCTCAATCATTTTTATGCAATATTTATGTTCATGATTTCGAAATGTATACTAAAAGCAAGTTCTAACAAGCATGAAACATCCGGCACACTCAAATCCGAAAAAAACGAGAGCAAACAATGTCTAAAGCTATCAAGGCTCAAAAATAAACTCACGGAAACGGAAAGGAATGAGTGTAAGCAAAAGGTTACATGCAATTCATTCGTTTAGCCCACTAAAACTCATGGTTATCACAAAAAATTAGGTTTGACTCAATGAAATTTCTATCTCAATTGCTTTCGAAAAATCAAACCTCTATTATTTACTAAAAATTGTGAATGCTAAACGGTTAACTTTTAACTTAGTGCCAATAAAAAATTATGAAGGAATATTTTGCAAAAAATTGAATCGATAAAATGCTAAAAGGACAAACAATGCGCGAATACAATCCCACCCTACACTTAGAATTGTACATTGCCCTCAATGTACAACAAAAAATAATGTAAAGCAAAGAATGAACACCCATCCCCACACGTAGAAACATACATTGCCCACAATGTATAGAAAAACATGCAAAGCAAAATGGAATGCAATGCAATGGAGTGTGAAGGGATAACTGAAACTTCCCTCGTGTCGATCATGGCACACGCAAAAATCCAACCCACAACAATGACGTTCCACGTAGTTCCACAATTCCAAGATCTAATCAAAACTATCAACATCAAACACAGATCAGTAACATCAAGCCAAAATATAAACACAAATATATACAACAGTACATGGAAACAAAAGTACAAGGAACAAAAGTACAACATAAACGCCGAAGCGCGATACAAGAGTTTGTACAATACAACAAAAGTACAACTCACAAAAATGATACCAAAAGCAGTGGGAGGTACTACTCCCACTGCATACCCTCAAGGTCGATATCGGCGGCCCCGCCACCCACGCCTCCTGCTGCTGATGGTGATGGTGGTGGTGACTGATGATGCGGTGGTGATGGTGGTGGTTGATGCTGTGGTGATGGTGGTGGCTGATGCTGTGGTGATGGTGGTGGTTGATGCTGTGGTGATGGTGGTGGCTGATCAGGCTGCTGCTCTGGCTGCATAAAGAATGGAAGGGGACCCACGTATGGTGCTCCGCCAGCAGCAGCAGCGGCGCACTGGACCTCATACTGCCAGGCCCAGTAACGCATGAATAGGTCGTGTGGGATGACAACCGGAGGCGGTGGTGGCGGCGGAGGCGGAGGAGGCGGCTGATCTGGCTGATGAAGCTCATGAATCTGCTCCTGCTTCTGCTGAGCGGCGGCCTCGGCCTCGGCCTGTACGCGATCTGGATCGGGGCCCGGACGGTCTGGATCCCACGTCCGTCCCCATCTGTCGACCAATCTAATCCCCCCTGCGCCGCGCCGAGCGACGTGCATGTTGCGCAATGTCTGCACAGACATCACGACAGTCTCGGCCACAGGGGTCAGATCCCCTATCAAGTCATCTGTCAAAAGCTGGAAGTGTCTCGCCAGCTTGGTCACGAAGTGACCTCCACATATCGCGCTGGTGACGTCGCGCCCCGAGCTGTTCACCAAGTACCCCGCGATAGAATGCGCGAGATTACAGGCGCGCGGGCGTACCAGGCAAAACAGGTAAAATAGCTCCCTAAGGTTCACCACCGTCTCCCCCTGACCTCTCCCAGAGATCGAATAAACGATGCAGCGGTGAAGAACACGATGTAACGGATCCCGAAGGCTCGAAGCCTTGGTCAAACTCGGATCGTAAATCCCGAACCCAAACTCATGCCAAAACTGATCCTTCTCCTCCTCTGTCGGGAATTCGGTGATCCCCTCAGTGAACAACTCTGTCTGAAGCTCCTGCCTCGTATACAAGCCCAATAATCTCCCAAACCTGGCGACGGACATCACTCGCCACTCCCCGCCTAACCTAAATCTAACAGTCTCGGGCTGCTCGAGGTCCGCGCAAGGATAATCAAACTCGTAAGTGGAGAAAAACTCCATCACGAGCTCGACGTACTGTATGGCGTGAAGCCTGAACAACCGGCGCCAAGGGGCGGTGACAATGTCGTTCCACCGGTCCCGCTGACCGATGGCATCGATGGCGGCTGGCTCTAAACGACGAGCAGCTAGAATCCGGCCTCTGCGTGGCCGCAAAACGTCCAAACGAGCCTCGTACTCGTGCTCGTTCATGTCAAACTAGAGGTACGGGTGGTCCCTGTTGCCTGCCATCTGCACGACAACAAAAATGAAATCAGAACAGTTATGAAGACGCTAGATGGAATTATGAAGTTTCTGACCAAAATTATGAAGGGGCACGGTCGCGCCTGGGAAGGGGCACGACCGCGCCTGGGCCAAAATCCAAGCCCACGGTCGCGCCTTGGTCGACCACGGGCAGTCCAAACCGGGAGACACGGTCGCGCCAGGAAAGGGGCACGACCGCGCCTAAGCCAAAATCACTAGGCACGACCGCGCTCAACAGAGACACGGCCGCGCCTGACCAAACCTATTCCCTCCTGAAATTCAGAAGCCGAGCACGACCGCGCCTGGTCTTGAGCGCGACCGTGCTCACCCGTTTTAGGGTTTCCAGAATTCAACAATTGTCCAGTTAAACACGTTTATGAAGGGGCTTTTGATACACTACAATTCTAGGGCATAAAACGACCTATTTCTACTTAATTATACCTAAAATGAAGTTCAAAAACAGAAAATCACTACAACCCTAGAAATTTAAAACGAAAAATAAAATTACGATCCTAACAATGAAAATATTAGAATATCGGGGGCGTACCTGACTTCGAAGGAACGGAGATCAACAATGCGGAATAGAGGAAAATCGTATGTAGGGGGGGTTCTCGTTTTCGGGAGAAAATAAGTAAAAAAAAATGAAGTCTGCCAAAACTTACTTAACCCTCCCAAAACTTCATTGGCACGGTCGCGCCTTGGGCCCAAGCACGACCGCGTCTAGGTCAAAAAGGCACGACCGCGCCTTTTGTTTGGCACGACCGTGTCTCATACCCAGCAGACACAGAAACCTGATTTTTTCATGAGGAGTATTCCAAACCCCACTGTGATTCTCCCAAGTTAATATTTCCAAAAATTCAGAAGACATACCTGTGACATTCCAAACATTGTCCCAAATCCGCTCGATCCAAAACACGTCCCGATAACCTTATCTCAAAAATAAATTGTAGAATTCTAGAAAAACAGAAAATAAAAACTAAGAAAATAATTGGAAGATAAAATGAACACACAAAACTAACGGGCGAAACCCGGACATGCTAAGGTTATTATCAAGTCATTAGCTAGACTCGTGTCCTTATGTGTGTCAATTTAGGACAAATGATGGGGCAAATCAACAAACGGGTGGCATATGATTCTTGAATACCCATCCGACCCGTTTGGTTTAATTCATTTACCACCGGCTAGTGACAACCAATAGTAAATGCAAAAACGAAGTGACGGGTCGTGCCACTAACACTTGTATTTGCCCGGACCGAACCTGAGGCACATGATGTAGTGAAGGAGGCGATCATCCCGGCAAGATAGTGTTGACTTGCCATGCTTTGTGGACCGATGTCGCGCCTTCCAAATCGGTTGGTCCGTGAAATGTCTCGCCTTCTCCCGCTGTTCGGATGACTCGTATGACGAATCGTGATCATGATCAGTCGCGGGCCGGCTCTTCTCGGTGCACAACGGAGGATCGGGCGTCACCATAGTCATTGGTTCGTTGGTGAACCCATCCGTTTGCACATCTTCCTCGTGGTAACCCCATAGATCAAACGGGTACTCGTCACTGTAACTCCCATAGTCGCGATCCATGAAAATCACTGCAAAGAACACTCAAACAAAATGATCACGGGTACCAGATAAAAACAATAAAATAGAAAAAAAAAAATACCATTCGAAACGCTATACACAAATATGAGATAAAAATAAAAAAAATAAAAATAAAGATAAAGTTAAATAAAGAAAACTATTTACCAAGATATATACAAATATGTACTAAATGACTAAATAATAATTCCAATCGTTCTCGCACAAACCGTATCCCCGGCAACGGCGCCAAAAACTTGATGGGTGTGACACTATATATATTTTAATAGAGATTTATCACACAGTATTAGTTTTAAAAAGGGTTTTCACCAAAGACTAATCACACACACATCGGGCAGTGTACCCGTCGGATAGCAATATAGTGAAGGTAAGAACCGGATATCAATCCGTGGACACGGTGGAATGCGATAATAAACCAGAACTAAAATCCAATCAAGTAAGGGTAAATATGTTTAAGTTGATTTTTAATTAAACTAATATGCAAGATTATAAAACTAAACTAAGAACCCAAATCAAACAATCAAGGAAGGAATATCACTTTGGTCTCGAATCCATTTAGTAAACATTCAACAACAACTACAAATACATGACACGTGCACAATATATAAGTTGACTAAATTCTCGTCAAAGACATCTAATCAAATGATTCTTCGGAAAGTTAGAATGAATAACACAAACCAACCACCTAAAATCATACAATGAAGCTCACGTGCTATGAATACGTAAATGTTTAATAAAGATTGGACTAGCTTCCTGTCAAGGTTGGCTAATTCAACAACTAGTTGGAAAGATTACACGAATCAACACATAACCCACCTCAAGTTGATTAAAGTAAACAACAACATGCACTTCTTCAACATACAATGTTCATATCAAGATTACATAAACTAGAAGATTGCGTCAACAAGTCCTAGATGAACATAATACTAAACATGACACATCATAACAAGCACTTTGTCTTTCCAAACATAAGCACAAGGATGCACATTCAAGAGTTTTCAACCATAAACAAGACTTCATCCACCATTCCTAGTCAAAGGCCATAAACTAGCATACATACATACACTAATCAATGAATACATGCATAGACCATGAGTTTTCCAACATACAACGTCAATACATATACAAGTCTTGCAAACAATATCAACTCCCAAATACACAATATCATTGAGGAATAATCATGCCATTGTTATAACATTAACATAAACTATGCCAAAGATCCATAAATGTTGTCAAACGTTACTAAACTTCATCTAAACCAAAGTGATGTCAAGAGTTAGCTCATGGTGAGCATAAGAACAGGAACAAAGCAAGGAAAAGTTACAAGACTCATAAAGAAATGCCAAGAATCAAACAACTTCCCCAAGCTAGATGATGATGATGATGTATGGTGATCCTCTTGATGTTGTAGTCCTCCCTAGAAGCTTGAAATGTGGCTAGAAACAAGGAAATTCGGAGCACAAAACAGTGCTAAGGGCTTCAACTCTCCAGGTCTCCAGCTCTCTTGTGTGAGGAAAACTTCTGATATTTATAAAACAAGAGGCACGACCGTGCCTAGTGGGAAGGCACGACCGTGCCAGACAAGGGGACGCGACCGTGCCAAGGGTTTAGCACGGTCGTGGGACAGGTGGTTTGACCGATCTGCTTCTTTCATTGGCTCTCTTTCTTTGAGGGTACGGCTGAGTCAGAGTCACGGGTTGACACGCGACCGTGGGGAGTCAAGGCACGGTTGTGTCTTGAGTTTTGGCTTGGCGCGGTCGTGCCAGGTACGGGGCACGACCGTGCCTAGGGTTTGTAAGCTTGGCACGACCGTGCCAATTAGGGACACGACCGTGCCTCTATCACAGAAACCCTAAAACTTCACTTTTTATTCCGGAATCTCCCTGTTTGTTCACCAAGCTTCACAAAAACCTACAAAACAGGAAATGAAGCAATTAAGTGTCTAAACGTTGAAAGTAACCAAGAATTGATCGTGAAATGAGCGAAGTTTTGTGCCGAAAAGATGTGTAATTTCAAGCACATCAGTCCCTAAGGTTTCCTGTTTCAAGTGTATAAAAATGGCAGAATAGGTCCTTGTGGTTTTGGATTGGGTTAAGACTTGTTAGTTTAACTATCCAAAAGTCAACAGGGATAGCAACATTCTGATTTTGACTTCTCAAGTCAACCGGATTTAGTTTTGTCTAATTACTCACTAAGTCCTTGTATTTTGAGTTTGCAGAATTGACAGGAATAGTCCCTGAAGTTTGAATTAAGTTAGTTAGGTTAACTTTAACCGAAGTTAAACTGAAAAGTCCGGATTGTCACAATATTGGTGGCCGAAGATGAAGGCCGATATAGCCACCTATGTTAGTAAGTGTCTGACTTGCGTGAAGGTCAAAGTTGAATATCAAAAACCATCCGGTCTTCTTCAACAACCAGAAATTCCCATGTGGAAATGGGAAGAAATATCCATGGACTTCATCACCAAATTACCACGAACTCCTACCGGATGTGATACCATATGGGTAATCGTTGATCGATTAACAAAGTCCGCTCACTTCTTAGCAATCAAAGAGACCGACCAAATGGATAAGCTTACTCGTACCTACTTGAAAGAAATAGTCTCTCGGCACAGGGTGCCAATCTCTATTATTTCGGATCGTGATGCACGATTCACTTCTCGTTTCTGGCAGTCATTACGTAAAGCTTTAGGCACGCATCTACATATGAGCACAACATACCATCCTCAAACGAATGGTCAAACAGAACGTATTATCCAAACTCTGGAGGACATGCTACGAGCTTGTGTGATCGATTTTGGTAACACTTGGGAGTCTCACCTACCGTTGGTGGAGTTCTCCTACAACAACAGTTATCACACTAGCATCAAGGCAGCTCTATTTGAAGCACTTTATGGACGGAAATGCCGTTCTCCTATTTGTTGGACTGAAGTTGGGGATAGTCAACTTACAGGTCCTGAACTTGTATTTGAAACTTCCGAAAAGATCGTTCAAATTAGAAACCGTATGGCGGCCGCTCGTGATCGTCAATAGAACTATGCCGACAAGCGTCGTACACCTTTAGAGTTTCAAATAGGTGATATGGTCTTACTAAAAGTCTCACCTTGGAAAGGTGTCATTCGTTTCGGGAAACGACGCAAACTGAATCCTCGTTATGTTGGACCATTCAGATAATGAAGAGAATCGGACCAGTAGCGTATCAACTGGACTTACCTGAAGGACTTAGTGGTGTACACAACGTCTTTCACATCTCAAATTTGAAGAAATGTCTAACAGACGAATCACTCGTAGTTCCTACACGTTGATGAACAGTTACGTTTCATCAAAGAACCTGTGGAAATTATGGATAGGGAAGTTAAAATGTTAAAGCACGGCAAGATCCCTATTGTCAGAATTCGTTGGAACTCGAAACGCGACCGAAATTCATGTGGGAGCGCGAGGATCAGATGATGCGAAAATATCCTAATCTGTTCAAGCACTCCACATCAAAACCTCAAGGTACTATTTAATTTTCGGGACGAAAATTCTTTCAACTAGGGGATGATGTGACACCCCGGGAAATTTTTTTTTTAATTCTAATTTTCGGGACGAAAATTCTTTCAACTAGGGGATGATGTGACACCCGACAAATTTCGGTTAACTCCGTTATCCCTCACGAACTCAGTTAACCCTGTTAACTCTATTATTAACCTCAAGGACTATTCCTGTCTATATCCAAACTCAATCACACCAAAACTTCAAGGACCAATGTTGTAATTGCACTAAACCCATCCTGTTGACCTTGCTAAGTCAAAATTGAGAGTTTATAAACTTGTTGACTTTTAAAGTGAAACCTCTGTGTTCTTGAATCCAAATTCAAACCCATAACCAAAATCTGTCCAAATTCGTAACTGAAGAGAGTATTAATAACATTTTCGTTCATCATAGAGGCATTATTAAGTGTTGATGAATCAAATTAATCTCAATTATGGGCATTCAAGCCACAACCGTCGACCCTCTCGCCTAACACCATCGAATTCGACCAATTTGATTATCATACTGCAATCTAACTCTCTGCGTACCCCAAACGAGTCCCACTGAACCTGTAGCACACATCAATTCGGCCGGAAAAAGAACTAGAGTCGCAGGAGGCTAACTCGTCGAAGTCGGAACACGTTTTAGCCGACCCATATCAATTCGGTATCCATTAAGGTAACCAAACACATCCTCCGATTCGTTTCAAACTCTAGATCAAAAGCCCTAACATAATTGGGGCTTATATCATCGAAATTATCACGACCCAATTCTAGGGTTTATGTGATTTTGTGATTAGTCGAACTACGGGCTAGAATCAACCTCAATTTAATTAAACTATATGAGTAGTTTCTAAATCTTTTAATCTGTAAAAGCCCTATGATTTCAACAGTAAACATTATCGAATTCGATCAATTTAATTTCGTGTTCTTAAACTAGGGTTTTTGAATTTCAAACGAGTAATTAACGACTTTAAACTCGTTGATTTTGCAATTAAATTCACCCTTAAGTTCGAAATACCCCGATTAGAGAAACCCCTAAACCATTGTGATTAATCGCGATCGAATTCAAGGAGATGGGGACTGGTTTCGATCGATCGCGATTGAAGGGGGGAGAAACCAGTGCTGCAAGCGACTAAAACATTTCAGAATCGGTTTTGAATGCGAAACCCTAGGGGGCTGGAGTGGTTGCGTCTGTGTGTTCTAGTGCGAGAGACCCGGGTTCGAGTCTCTCCACCCACATTTATTTTTAATATCGATTTTTGATATTATTTTAAATATAAAACTTATCCCTATATTATTATAATACTATATTAAAGTGTTTTAGTCCGGAAAACAACCCGTAGGCTCGGGTTTGAGTTATTAACCCATTTTTATATTATTTCCGCTTTTAAAAAATATATATCTATATTATATTCAAACTGTAACATTGTATAAAATAATATGTTTATTTTATTTTCAACTCATGATTCATGTTATTAAATAATATATATTTTATATTATTTCGTATCGTTTTATAACATCGTGTAACGTTTGAAACTAAAATGATATAATCGTTTACTCACGTTTATTATCTCGAATAAAAGTAATATATTATTATTTTTGCCGCAATGATTATTTAGTTAATCCTTCGAACTTAAAAATAATATATTAAATTATATTATTTTCCTAACATTCGTAAACGACTCAAACGTACGGATTTATTTATTTACCTATTTAATATTACTCGTTATTAACATTCGACACGTAACATATTGATCTTAGATATTATATTGAGAAATCTATTTTTCCCGTAGACCCATTCATCTAACTGATAATCCTTAGAATGTTTTAACACATCTTAATCTACCGTGTCGTCGTCACAAATCCCATATGTCCCTAACTTACGTGTTTATAATTCTAGGGCATACGTAAGCCGTGCAGGCTAACACTTGAGATTTCAAATCTCATACTTGTGTGATACTACCTACAACGCAACGCAGGTAAGTTTCACGGCCCCTTTTTACTTGTTTTACTATTGGGGGAGAAAAATGCTTACACACAAATGTATTTTACTTGTTTTCCTATTGCGGAGAAACAAACATGAACACCAACTATCATACTTTTACTTGTTTTCCCCGTGAGGGAGGAACTGGTACGCAGACAAACATTATGTTACATGTTTTTCCCATTGGGGGATAAAACATGACACAACTATTTTAGATTATTGTAATTCATATGTTATTACTGTTGAGTCTAAGCGTGACACACTATCACAGAAAGTCCTCATCATACATCGAACCGTTAATATGGATTTTAGCGAGGTAATGTTTAGTAGTACTACTGGGTTTGACAAGCCCCACCCGCGTTAGTCGCGCTAACTCGATTGGAGGTCGAACGGGTGAAATGTTAGCCCACTCACATTTGTCAGAGTTAATAGACCTGGCAGGAGGCATACAAACACAAACAGTCAGCTTCGGTTGCGAGCGTTTTAGTAAGACATGAATATAGGCTAGCTACCTATAGATATGCATATTGAATGTACATAATCTGGCAAACACTCTCTTATTGCAAACTTGAAACCTGTGAACTCACCAACCTCGTGTTGACAATTTTTCTTACATGTTTCTCAGGTCGCTTTGGCACAGGTTGCGCACTTAGGACATGCATGGAGTCCTACTGTCATATCATTCATTTCAAATATTTTAAACAGTTTATTTAATTACATTATTTGACGCTCGTTGCATGTAATTATTTTTAACTTCATTTTAACGTTTACGCTTCCGCATTAACTCTGAACTTTTTTGTTATGACATTTCAAGTCCCATATAGTGTCGTTTGATGTAACTAATGACTGAGATCCTGGTGTGTCACCTTCCAAACGGTAAAACTCCGTTAGTGGAATTTGGGGGTGTGACAATAAGTTTTCATTTGAACCTAACATTTATTTATCAAACATAAAGCATAGAATGTTATCAAACACAAGGTTGTCATTTTTTTTGTAAATAAAATAATTTCTTAAAATATCAACCTTCTAGATAGACCTAGTTGTTTATAGAATTATATATATAGATATCAATTGACGTCACATCCGTTCTAAACAACAATAACTAAATATAATATAATTTAATAACAGTTTGATTATTTATCGTGAATTGAAATTTGTATAGGTAACAAGTTAGTAAATAAAATTAACTAGTAGGTTACCGTCGCACGTTACGACGAGTTTTTTTAAGCAAAATATGGTTTATGATCATCGGTCCAGACCGGGTCTGGCAGATTAAACTCATTTGGTCACTCTTACCAGCCATATTCGCTTTGCGGTTCCATTTTGTAGAAGTACGAAAGAACGAGGCCGGACTCATGACAATCAAAATTGATACATACTTGCATATAGATATATGCAGACACATGTATGTTCTTACCAAAATACATATAAAGTTTACACACATTCTTACACATGTCTACATATTGTGCCTTTGACTCTATCAAAAAAAGAGTGATAAAAACGCCCTCAAACCCCGGTTGTGGAAGTTGTTGCCATGCATCAGCAACATGTAATTTGGGAGTGCAATGATAGCTTTTAGCAATAGGTAATTTGGCTTTAACACGTCCTAAACACTGCAATGTGGCTTGCTTAGACGGATGTACACTGCATATAACAACTTTTTTATCACTTCGTATGCAATATCAACAACAAAAGTAAAAAAAGGAATAGCAATACAGTTCTGAACATAATATTTGAGGTTAGTAACTAAAATAATATAACACCAAGCTCCTAATTTTGAGTCCTAACTGTCTATATTAAGCAAACTTTAAAAGATATTATAAAATTTATTCCAAGTAATACATTTTCTAGGGAATGCTATGCAAAAGGAATATTTCTTTCAGTGGACCTAAATATGGTTGTACCCATCATGTATGGATCGAGATGTCTTTAAAGAACACAATGGAGAGAAGACATGTGAAATACAACTATTGATAAAATGCATAGTTTGAACTGAAATGATATGTAGAGATAAAGACTGATGGCTTCAAAACTCAAGCAATATGTCTTTAAAGGTCCTAGTTCAAGCAACTATTATCCTCCCATCGTCACTCATCCCCAAATTCCAACCTCTCAATCAAACAAATCACCATTTCTTCTTGAAGCCCCACCTCAAACATTAACCTCTGCTGCTTTTATCTCTGAAAACTCAAGCAATATGTCATTTATCAAGGAAGATCTGGAATGTTTTCATCTAGATGATTTAGAAGAAATGGATATACAGCACTCCTATGCCATGCTCTCTCTAAGAGCATAAAGGTTCTACTCAAGAACAGGAAGACCCGTTCCAATCAACAACTCTAACACCAGGGTTGGCTTGGACAAAAGCAAATTGAAGTGTTACAACTGTAACCAACTTGGTCATTTTGCTAGGGAATGCAAGGCACCAAAGGCAAACCCAGCTGCAGCTCATACCAGACAAGCTCACCAAGCTTAACCAAGACAGCAACAGGCCACTCCTCCTGCACAAACTGCAGCTTGTGCAGCTGTTGGAACTGCTGACTTTGACTGGAGCTTCCAGTATGAGGATATTCCTGCTAACAATCAAGCTCTCATGGCAGACACATCAGAGGTACCACCTCAGGTATATGAAAATATGTGTACTCAAGCTTGTATTGATAAGGTCCTTGGATACAGGAAACATAACCAGAATCTCATAGATCAAAATGAAGAATTTCACCAAATGAAATGTGAATTTAAAAAGGTTGAAAACATTTACAAGGAAAAGATTGATTGTTTAAAGAAAGAAATTTTATCATTAAAACATGAACAAACAAACCTTGAAACTCAAATTGATGACCTTCTGGTTAAGTTAAAAGCTACAAGGGCCGAATTAGCAGACCAAAAGGTCCATGTGGAAAAATATGAATTTGCATCCAAAAAGCTGCAAAGACTTTTGTATGCTCAAATTCATGAAAAGGTAACTGCTGGTCTTGGATTTCAAGCTAAACAACCCTACAATGTTGTTCCTCTACCCGCTAACTATGTAGATATCCATGAACCAAGTTTCAATCTTTTTCAACCTTGACATGGCCAACCGAAATCTTGACCCTGTTGTCCAAGAAACCCCTGTGCAAGAATGCACTACTTCATCCGAGTCTAAGTCAACATGCTCAGACTCCACTGAAACCAATAAAGCTTCATCACCTCCTACATGTGAAGCTTTTAAAGCCAACAATCCAAGCCCTTTCTTCCATTCAAAAACAGTACCAGTATCTCAGCCAACCAAACAAATCAGAATCAGCTATCCTCCAGAAGGAGGAAAGCTAACTGTTGAAAAGGGACAGTCTTCAACCTCCACCAAATCAAAGCCTCTATCCAAATCACAACAAAGGAAGGTGTTTGACATATGTCATGCTTCTGGAGAGAGGGCTTCATATGTTCAAAAGACATTGGAAGAAGCCACCTTTGAGCACAACAAAGCTCACCCCTGGAACTTCAAAGACTTGTTCAAAAGAAAGGACTATGTGTACTTTCAAATGGACAAACTGGCTAAATCATGCTTTGTGTGTGGGAAATACAATCATACTGCCAGCACCTGCTTCTACTACCTTCAGCAACAAAGAAACCTCAAGCAACATGCTTTTGAAAAGACGAACAAGAAGAAAAAGGTAAGAAGCTTTGAAGCCAAGGCAACTCATTTCAGAAACTCCCTCTCCCCACCAAGGAAGAAGCTGCCAAGACCTCAACAATCTTGCATCATCTGTGGTGAATCAGACCACTTTGCTGCAAATTGTAAATTTAATCCCTTCAACCAGATTAACCAAAAGCCTATTGACAAAAGAACTTCTACAGAGAAACCATCTGGTAACAAGGTAAAGAAGGATGGGCATACATCTGTTGTTAAACCATCAGCAGCCAGCAAAAATGCTGTTGATCAAGTAAAGCCCAAGAAACCAAAGGACAAGCCTTCAGCAGCAACCAAGTCTGCTGCTGCTCAAGTAAAACAATCAGCAGCAACAAAATCTGCTGCTGATAAGCCAAAGTCCTCAGTAGCAAAATCTGTTGCTGATCAAGCAAATTTGTCAGCAGCCAAAGCAACATTAGCTGCTGACAAAGCAAAGAGAGCTAGAAAACCACCGATTCAGCATTGGAAAGTCAAAATTCCTCCAAGAATCATCATTGGTTCCGTTGATTGCAAACATGTTGTTACTGATAATCCGAGAACCCTTTTCTACAAGGATGCAAGCTCTTGGATTCCTCCTACTAACTAGATCTCTCTCATGTGCAGGGACAGCCAGGTCACAAGAATAACACTTGGGTGATAGACAGTGGCTGTTCCAGGCACATGACGGGTAACAGATCCATCTTCTCCAACTTCAGACATTTTAATGGAGGATATGTTGCCTTTGGAAGTGACTCAAAAGGAGGATCTATTACTGGATAAGGAACTATGTCCAATGAAAGAATGAGTATTGATAAGTTAAACTATGTCAAAGAATTGGACTTCAATCTCATGAGTGTTTCCCAGGTCTATGATCAAAAGCATTGGATGCTCTTCACAGATAAAGAATGCTTTGTACTGTCTCCTGGTTTATCCAAACCTCCTCCAGAAAAGATTTTATTAACTGCTCAGAGAAAAGAAAATCTTTATGTGCTTGACATGAATAAGGTCACTCCATCTAGCAGTGTATCCTGTTTTCTGTCAAAAGCTTCAGTTGATGAATCAGCTCTCTGGCACAGGAGATTAAGCCTTGTTAACATCAAAACTATCAACAAATTGGTGAAGGATAATTTTGTCAGAGGGCTTCCTGATAAAGAATTCCAGCTAGAAGATCATTGCATTACTTGTTTGAAGGGGAAGCAACACCAGAGTTCTCATAAGCCCAAGACTTTGAATACAAATGATACTCCACTACAGCTGTTGCATATGGATCTCTTTGGTCCTACAAATATTATGTCAATGGGTAAGAAGTCATACTGTTTGGTGATAACTGATGACTACACCAGATTCTCATGGGTATACTTCTTGAGAACATAAGATGAAACTGCTGAAATTCTCAAATCCTACATCCTTAGGGTAGAGAATCAAAGCAATCAGAAGGTAAAGATAATAAGGTGTGATCATGGCACAGAGTTCAAGAACCACACTTTGAACTGTTTCTGTGAGAGCAAGGGAATAGAAAGGCAATGAAGTGCTCCAAGAACTCCTCAACAAAATGGAGTTGCTGAAAGAAGAAACAGAACTCTAATTGAGTCAGCAAGATCTATGTTGGCTGACTCAAAACTGCCTCTCACATTCTGGGCAGAAGCAGTAAGCACAGCCTACTATGTGCAAAATAGAGTTCTCATAGTCAAGCCTCTCAACAAGACACCTTATGAACTATGGTTCCAAAGAGTTCCCTACATTGGATTTCTAAAACCTTTTGGATGTCCATGCACAATTCTGATCACACATGGGGTTCTTCCTAAGTTTGGTGCCAAATCTGATGAAGGATACTTTGTGCACTATTCCTCTCAATCAAAGGCCTATAGAGTATTCAACTCAAGAACAAGAATTGTGGAAGACTCAGCCAATGTGGAATGTAGAGAACACATTGTCTGTGAACAGGGAAAAGGCCCAAACTGGCTCTTTGACATAGACTCCTTCACCCAAATATTTGAGCCTCTCATCTTCTCAAATATGGAGTCTACCTCTTCTCAAGCACATGCTTCCACTTTCTCCTCTGACTACAGACTGGATTTTCCAAAATCTTCTATCAATCTGAAAAGACCATTCATTGATCCTCCATATGTTATGGAAGCCATTGAAGCAAGTGAAGCCGAAACCAGACTCTCCAATGTCACCAGCTGTAGCCTGTCTGAAAATGAAAATTTGAATGAAAACTCTTCGGTAAATGCTGTAGATGCTGCAAATACTATTGCTGATAATACTGATGTAGCTATTGATATTGAAGACTCTTCAACCATGAATGAAGAAATCCTTGATCAAAATCAAAGCAATCTTGAGAAAGGGATACAACTGGAGGTGGTACTAGCACAAAGGATCAACAAGGAACATCCTCTGGAAAATATTATTGGCCAAGTTCACCAAGGAGTTCTAACAAGAAGCAAATCTCATGAGGCCAATATATGTTTGTTTTCATGTTTTCTACCTCCGGTGGAACCCAAGAAGATAGATGAAGCTCTGAAACACAGCAGTTGGATTGAGGCAATGCAGGAAGAGTTGCTACAATTCAAGAGACAGGATGTTTGGAAACTTGTTGATCTTCTACCTGGTCAATCTGCCATTGGCACAAGATGGGTATTTAGGAACAAGCAAGATGAGAGAGGCATTGTAGTCAAGAACAAAGCTAGACTTGTAGCTCAAGGCTACACTCAGGAAGAGGGAATTGACTATGATGAAGTCTTTGCTCCTGTTGCCAGGCTGGAGGCCATCAGAATCTTCCGGGCATTTGCTGCATCCAAGAATTTCATGGTCTATCAAATAGATGTCAAGAGTGCCTTTTCTGTGTGGAAAGATTGGTGAAGAAGTATATGTCAAACAGCCTCCAGGCTTTGTAGATCCTGTACATCCTAACCAAGTGTTCAAACTAGACAAAGCTTTGTATAGCTTAGATCAAGCCCCAATAGCCAGGTATGAAACTTTGTCTGGATATCTACTAAGCAACAAATTCAGAAGAGGTGCCATTGACCAGACCTTGTTTATCAAAGATGAAGGGGGAGAAATCTTACTGTACAAATCTACATAGATGATATCATCTTTGGATCAACAAGGAAGAAGTTGTGTAAAGACTTTGAGATCCTAATGCACTCAAAGTTTGAAATGAGTTCAATATGTGAACTAAATTTCTTTCTAGGTCTTCAAGTCAAACAAGTTCCAAATGGAATCTTCATCAGCCAATCCAAATATGCCAAGAGCATTCTGGAAAGATTCATGATGGCTGACTGCTCTGCTGCAAGAAACCCTATGCAAGTGCACCATCAGCTGACTCCAGACAAAGATGGTCAAGACACTGATCAACATCAGTACCGTGCAATGATATGGTCTCTCATGTATCTCACTGCCTCAAGGCCAGATATCATGTTTGCAGTATGTCTCTGTGCAAGATTCCAAGCAGCTCTAAATATTTCACATCTTCAAGCTGTCAAGAGAATTTTTAGATACCTAAAGGGAGCCCCAACACTTGGGCTATGGTACTCTAAAAATGATAAGTTCAATATGTATGCATACACTGACAGTGATTATGGGGGATGCAACTTGGACAAAAAGTCCACATCAGGGGGATGTTAGTTTTTGGGAGGGAGACTGATTTCATGGCAGTGCAAGAAGCAAACATGTGTTTCAACTTCTACAGCAGAAGCAGAATACATTGCAGCTTCAAGTTGTTGTGCACAAGTCATCTGGATACAAAATCAAATGCTGGATTATGGGATGACTTTCATGGCAACTCCAATTCACATTAACAACATGAGTGCTATATCAATCACAAACAATCCGGTGCAGCACTCCAAGACAAAACACGTTGACATCAGGTATCACTTCATAAGAGATCAAGCTGAGAAAAAGAGAATTATTTTAACCAAAGTTCATACCAATGAGCAATATGCTGATTTATTTACAAAACCTTTTGATGAAACTAGATTTAGATATTTAGTTGAATCTATTGCTATGATGAACTTTGATTAAAATATGTCTCTAAAATTTTATTTTTGTAAATGTGTTTGTCTTTTATTATAAATAAAAGTTATAAGTCAGGAGCATCCATTTCTTGCTGCTGACATGTTTAATCATCAGCAACAAAGATTTTGCCACTGACTGCTTTAAGTTATCAGCAGGAACATGTTTTTTGCGGATAGCTTTAGGGCTGTCAGCAGCAACATCCTTGCTGCAGATTATTGCATCCATCAGCAGCAAAGAATTTGCCACTGACTGATTTAAGTTATCAGCAGGAACAAGTTTCCAGCGGATAGCTTTAAGGCTGTCAGCAGCAACATCCTTGCTGCAGATCATTGCATCCATCAGCAGCAATTGAGTTTGCTGCTGACAGACTTAACCATCCGTCGCAACCAAACTTGCAGCAGATAGGCTTAACCATCCATAGTAACCAAGTTTGCTGCTGATGGGTAAAAATACGTCTAAATTAACTTTTACCCGCTGTAAAAATTACCTTCAGTCTTTACCATGACTGCTATAGTGTATTACAGTTATAATAGTAAAAAGTGAATGAGGTTGTACTGTACAAGTAAGTTTGCTCTTTCCCTCCTCTGCCGTTATAACTCAAATCAATTTCTCTATAACCTCTGAACATTCATTTTCAACCTAACCCTCATCATTTTCTCTCAAACCTCCATAAGCATTCTAAGCCTTCCATACTTAACAACCTTTTAAAATCTCCATCCTTCCCTCCAAACCCAACAAATGGCAGAGGTAGACATAAACCGTCCCGATGATAAGTTTTCTCCATACCACAACCTCACAGCATACTTAATAAAAGGGAAGAAGTCCAAGGGGTTCGATGATATGATCGATTTTCTTTGTCGATCAAAGATATATTTTGCCCTAACCGTCAACCCACCCATTTACATTCCTCACATAGAGTATTTTTGGAACACTGACGTCTACTCTACCGAACAGGGGATTCCCCAAATCCAAGCCACGGTAGACGGCAAAGATGTCACCATATCTGAAGCAACTCTTCGCAAACACTTCAAGCTTCAATACGAGGGGCCGCCATTTCATACTCAAAAGAAGTCTCTATGAGGACCTTTGTATCCATAGGGTACACTGGAAATCAGAATGAGTACACAATAGAGAAGGCACTGATGGGCCCCCCATGGAAGTATCTATGCCACATTCTTCTACAATGCATATCTCAGAAGAGAAGTGGATGGCATCAAGTGAGCTCCGCACTTTCCTCTGCTGTTCACGGTATGGTTACTGGCCAAGGATTCAACTTTGCACATCTCATCTTTGAAGGTTTAATATACAACCTTCAAGTGGGTGCAAAACAACAATTTTATATGTACCCAAGGTTCTTGCAGGAGGTTTTTAACAATGAATTAAAAGAGCTTTCAAAACCTGCAAAAATCTATCTTATGCTGGGTCATAAAAGTAACATTTCTTAAAGTATGAGAACTGTTTCCAAAAAGTTCTCAGGGGTCAATGTTCCATTGTTATCTACAATGATGAACATACAAAGTACCCCGGGTAACAGTTCAGCAATCACAGCTGATACTGATCCCACACCCTCCTCTTCACATCATGAACAACAATCTGCTTCCACTGTTTGAACCCCTGTGCATACTACTAAGGATGCACAGGCACATAAATTACTTACACCTGTTTTGGATGTTATCGTTCAACTAGAACAAAGGGCCTCAGTTGCAGCAAAATATACTAGAAAAAGGAGCAAGAAGACTCCTTCTCTTCTTGTCTCAAAGGCCCAATCCCAACCTAAAAGCCCTCATTCAGAATCCCAGAATTCTGATGAGAATATCAAAAGGGATAGCCACATCATTAGAGAGACTTCCTTGGAAGCTTCTCTATTAGGATCAGGATAACATCCCGGATCCATAGAACAACCCATTGAGCCATTCCATTATTCTTCTTCTCTGAACTTAAGTGTAGAGGCACCTTGTCAAGATGATATACCTTCTCCAACAACCACTATCTCGGAGGTATTGATTGACTTGGTTGCTAGTGCACCTAACCCAAGTTCATCACCCAAGAAGGTTCACTCTAGGAGTACTGATAGAGTGAATGTGGAAAGGGCTTGCACTACTCCTGGTATATCAACTGACCAGGAGGACAGTGATAACATCATTAAGAACCTAACCACGGCAACTCACAGTGAGGATGTTTCCTTTGAAACACTCTTCACTGAGAGCAATCCCAAGTGCCAAGAAAACCAGGGTGATAGGGATGCAGAGGCTAGGCCTAGGGTCCCATCTGGATCCAAGGATTCCACAACTATGGATAAGGATAGACTGAAACTTCATAACTTGGAATTGACGGCTAGGGTGGAAATGATAGAGGCCGAAGTGTCAAAACTAAGGCACCAAGTCTCTATGCATGAAGCCTATCAATGCCCTCTAGTGACTACTCCCTCCCTTATCTCAGTTGGCACTCAAACTGACCAGACTCTGTGCACTGATGCAACCAAAAAGGGGGAGATAGTTGCTGTGGAAGACGATGTTGACAACCTCGACGAATGGATACAAGAGCAGAAAGCCTTTCAAAGTTCTCTATTCAGACCTGCTTTCGTTCAAGTTCATGAATTGCCAGACTCAGTAGATGAAGAGGAAGATATCACTGAGGATTGGAAGTTAGTTGTTCGAGCTGTTGATGAGGTGTTAAAGAATGAAAGTTAAAGTGAAGGCACACCTTCATCATTAAGCATACTTTCCACTGCTGCAGCCATATCAAGACAGACTATTGCCCCTCAATTCACACTGTCTTCAAATAAGCTAGAATTTGACTCCATACTAGCTTTGGGGTATGATGGTTCAACTGAGAGATTCTGGATTAGAAAGGAGTTTAGTGGGGTAGAAGAGCTGAACTGGAATGCACTAAATCCACTCCAAGTGCTTGAACTGTACCTATCCAGCTGCACCAACAAATTTATAGATCTCTCAACAGAACTTGCAATCTACAGGTTCTACGTCTTGATGGAGGATAATCTTCCCTGGCTTGAAAGGCTCTTAGAAGAAGCAAACAGGGTGGCCTATCCTAAACACCATGCAGAATCTTCAACAACATCATAACAAAGACTGGCTCCAAGACTTGCCTTGATCAGGAGCAGTGCTTTAATAGAAGAAGAAGTTCTATGTTAGAGAAGATTTCTCTACAACACAGTGGTTAGAGACTTGGAAGTTCTAGGATGGTCAAACACTAGGTCTTCTGACTTCACATTCTTCCTAAGCAATGGATCAACTCTCTCAATCAACATCAATGAGATCCTACTCTTAAATTCAGACATCCTGCACAAGGTCTTCGAGCTCAGAACACACCTATGCAATGTAAATTCCTTAGAGAGTTAAGCAATGATAAAAACCATCAAAGCTAAGCTTGAAAAGGAAGGAAGTCTTGCAATGGATGACTCCAACTCTAACTCTGACTCAGACCTATCCTTTCTTTCCTCTCCAACTGTCAGATTAAACACAGTAGAAGAATCCAGAAGAAGAGAAAAGGAAAAGATGAAGAAAGAATGGAAAGCAGTGACAGGTCTTGAATGGGAAGAAGATGAAAAAGTGTCCTTCTCTTGTCCATTCAACAAAATGCCAATGAAGCTGAAGCTGAGATCCCAACAGCATCTCTTACATCTGCTGTTGTGGTCCATGAAGCTGAAGCAGAGGCATCCAGCAAAGACAAGGGGAAGAGACCTATGACAGAAGAAGATGAAGAAAGGTTATTGAAAAAGAAGAAGGAAAAGGAGGAAAGAAGAAGAAGAAGAGAAGAAGAGGAGATGACTGAATTAAGAAAAGCACAAGAAAGAAAAACTACCATACTCCTTAGAGAACAACAGATCCACCTCTATGCTAAGTAGCTAGATGATCTGAAAGTCAAGATTCCTGCAGCTTCTCAAATTCAAGAAGATGAAGCTCTAGCTCTTCAACTGCAGGAACAATTCAATAAAGAAGAAGAAGAAAGAGAGAATAAGAAAAAGGAAGAGGCTAAGTTCAGAATAACTGATCCTGAACTAGCCAAAGAAATGAGAGAGGAGTGGATAGAGGCTCTAATTTCTCAAGGTGAGGATGCAGACTACCTTGAGAAACTATCAAATACAAAAATCTACAGAGCCTTCATGGGTCAGCAAGGTCAATTAGCAACTAAGAAAAGGGCTGAAGAAGAAGAAAAAGCCAAACAGAAATTCAAGAAGACCATTGCCTTTAACAAAAGAACCCATGAAGAAAGGAAGGTCATGATTTACTTCCTAAAGGCTAGAGGAGATAGTGGAAAAAGGCTGGGTCCTATGAGTTTCATGAACCTGCAAGCCCTTTACTTTAAAGTCAAGACAGAAAAGGAAGAAAGACTGGGGAAGAAAGGCTCAAAGAAGAGAGAAATTAATCAAGAAGATGAAAGGAAACAAAAGAAACCCAAACCCTCTCCCTCATACACCACTTCTTCCATTCAACAACCTTCCACTCTCAATCCTAGACCTCCCTTCTCTCCACCCACAAAGTCTAAATCCTTCCACCCAGCTCCTCCTCATCAGCAACCTTCCAAGAAGAAAACCAAACCTACCATCACACTAGAAGACTCAAGAGAAATAATTGTCTGGTTCTATAATAGTCAAGATAAATGGTTTGAAGTTTTCAGGGGAAAGGAAGAACTGAAAAGATCAGTCTATAAATCTGTTGATGAGGTACTGCAACTCCCAGACTCAGATCTAAGAAAAATGATGGAGTTGGGTGGAGCCTATAAGCCAGAGAATGAAGGTGGGAGACATCTTTTGCTAGTGATCAAACATCACTTCAACCCTAGTAAAGATGTAATCATTGATTCTAAACCTCTTCAAACCCATTGTCCATTCACCAGTTGGTCCTTCAAGGCTGATACCAACGAGTTTATCCTGATTGATATTAAAGGATAGAAGATGATATGTTCAAGCAAGGATATCTTCAAAATGCCAAGCAAAGACATAAAGACTCTATCTGAGCTTCCTCTAAACAATCTCAGCCAGGACCCAAGAGGGTATGAGGTAGAAAGGATAGTCTGCAACATGGAAAAGCTTCAGCAGCAAAAGCAGTAAGGGAGTTTTGCTAGCATCATTCTTGGGGGAGTTTGTAAAAATAAAGACTGATGGCTACAAAATTCTCTAAGTACAAACTACTACGGATAATCTTATCTACATCGGATACTTGTTCTTCTGCTGAAGAACAAATCTGCTGCGGATAGCCTTATCTGCTGAAGACCAAAGTTGCTGCTGATAGGCAAATCATCAGCAGCTGTGGACAGTTTTGTCTTGCTACTGATCAACAACATTGCTGCTGATAGCCATTCCCACTGAAGATCAAACGTTGTAGCTGAATGGCTTTAATAAAGCAACCATTACCACTGACAACTTTCAGCTACAACACTGACAGACTCCACGCAGAAAGAATGGTACTGGTGCAAGATAATAAAAGACAACGACGCTCTTCTTCCAAGGACTCAAGCAATGATGCCTAAGAAGACGTTTGAGTAAAGATAACTTTTGTAGTTTTTATTGTCGTTACATGTAGAATAGCTTCAATACAAGATCAACGGCTTGTGTTAGATCTGATCCTTAGAATCAAGGGTCTATCTTGATTCTAAGTTACTATATAAGTAGTACTTAGAGTCATTGTATACTAGTGCTTTTTGCTTAAGAGTTTTCTTTGTAATCTTGTAATCTTTGAAGCTTAATACAAATTGCATTTATCAGTATTCTTCTTGTTTTCTTGTTTACATTGCTTAGTTGTGATTGTTTCCGCCAATCTTAACTAGAATAGAACCATCTAGTATTCACCGATCCTACAAATAAAGATAGTGAAAACAAAAAAAATGGTTTTAATTGGGTTTTTGATGAGTTCTCAAGTATTTATAAGTTTTCATTTGAACCTAGCATTTATTTATCAAACATAAAGCATAGAATGTTATCAAACACAAGGTTGCCATTTTTTTTGTAAATAAAATAATTTCTTGAAATATCAACCATCTAGATAGACCTAGTTGTTTATAGAATTATATATATAGATATCAATTGACGTCACATCCGTTCTAAACTACAATAACTAAATATAATATAATTTAATAACAGTTTGATTATTTATCGTGAATTGAAATTTGTATAGGTAACAAGTTAGTAAATAAAATTAACTAGTAGGTTACCGTCGCATGTTACAATGAGTTTTTTTAAGCAAAATATGGTTTATGCTCATCGGTCCAGACCGGGTCTGGTAGATTAAACTCATTTGGTCACTCCTACCAGCCATGGTCACTTGGTCGTTCGCTTTGCGGTTCCATTTTGTAGAAGTACGAAAGAATGAGGCCGGACTCATGAAATCAAAATTGATACATACTTGCATATAGATATATGTAGACACATGTATGTTCTTACCAAAATACATATAAAGTTTACACACATTCTTACACATGTCTACATATTGTGCCTTTGACTCTATCAAAAAAAGAGTGATACAAACGCCCTCAAACCCCGGTTATGGAAGTTGTTGCCATGCATCAGCAACATGTAATTTGGGAGTGCAATGATAGCTTTTAGTAATAGGTAATTTGGCTTTAACACATCCTAAACACTGCAATGTGGCTTGCTCAGACGGATGTACACTGCATATAACAACTTCTTTATCACTACGTATGCAATACCAGCAACAAAAGTAAAAAAAAAAGGAATAGCAATATAGTTCTGAACATAATATCTGAGGTCAGTAACTAAAATAATATAACATCAAGCTCCTAATTTTGAGTCCTAACTGTCTTTACTAAGCAAACTTGAAAATATATTATAAAATTTATACCAAGTAATACATTTTCTAGGGAATGCTATACAAAAGGAATATTTCTTTCAGTGGACCTAAATATGGTTGTACCCATCATGTATGGATCGAGATGTCTTTAAAGAACACATTGGAGAGAAGACATGTGAAATACAACTATTGATCAAATGCATAGTTTGAACTGAAATGATATGTAGAGATAAAGACTGATGGCTACAAAACTCTCCAAGTATAAATGTTGCGGACTCCACAATTTTGCTATTGATGAAGTTGTTGCGGATAAGTGCTTATGCTGCGGATAGTTATACTTTGCTGCTAATAAAAAACTATGATGCTGATAGGCTTTATCTACTGAAGTTCAAGGTTGCTGCTGATAGGCTTGTCAGCAGCATCATACATTAATGCTGCTGATAGGCAAATCATCAGCAGCTTTGACTTTACTACTGACATCCTCTGCTGCAACACTGACACACCTATCATAGAAGGAATGTTATTGGTGTAGATGACAAAAGACAATGCTACTACTTCTGAAGTCTCCTGCAAAGATTCCTGATAAGACTTTTTGTTTTGCAGTTGTCTTTTTGCTGTAGTTGTCTTCTTGTTGTCCTCCAATTGTAGTGTAGCTTCTATCTATAAAAGATCAACGGCTTGTATTTGATCTGATCCTTAGAATCAAGGGCCTGTCTTGATTCTAAGTTCCTTTATATGTATTATTTCTCCAATATCAACTAAACAAAACCATCTTGTAATACATAGATCCTACAAGTGGTATCAGAGCCTTGGCTCTCAGATTAAGTAAACTCACATTTGTTTAATCACTTTCTGCTTCTGTTACTAATATCTCTTTGCTGCACATCATCCATTGATGTAGTGCGAAGCACACATCTTTATTCCTTTTGTTTTAGTTAGTTTTTTATTAGTTTTATCTTTGTTTTGAGTCATTTTTGTATACTATTGAGTCGTTGATGTGGTTACAGGTGATCGTGATGAATACAAGTGAAAACCAGAAGAAACCGCGCACAAGAGTGAAACCCAAAGTTTAAAAGATAAAAATGTTGAAATTTGGCCTCTCGCGGTACGCGAGAGAAAGATGCCTCGCGCTACGCTAGGACTTCCAAATCAGGGCCCGACTAATTTGTTCCTCGCGGTACGCGAGGAACCTAGCCCAACCTCTCACGATACGCGAGCTATGCAGTAGATAACACCGATATCTTGGTGATATCTCGGATATCGGAGGTTGGACTAAATATCGGTCCAAATATCGGTTGGAATATCGGAGCCGATATTATCGGCGATATTTACAGATATATCGCCGATAACTACAGATATATCGCCGATAACATGAGTTCATTATATCGGTCAAATTACCGATATATTCTCGGTTTGGACCAAATCGAGCAAGTAGAACGAATTCTTACCTTATTTCGAAGCATAATCGAACCACATGTGTCTCCATTGTGGGAAATCAACCCAACAATACACGATTTCGAACCCAATTGATCTAATTTTGGAGCTGGTGTGCGTTAGATTGGAGACTCCGAGGCAGAGGGGGAATGGTGGAGCAGAGGGGGAACAGCGCAATGAACGGGGTAGAGGGATTTAGGGTTTATTATGTTTGGATTTTTAACTTTTAACCCCTCTACATTTTTACTACTTTTTATTTGGTCCTCAAACTTATAAATTTATACATAAAAAGCATAAAAGTAATGATATATTTATAAATTTATACATAAATTTTATGTTTCTAGTCTATGACTATTGAATCTGATGATTAATATATAATTTTTATATAAATTTATGGTTACCGATATCTCACCGCGATAACCGATATCTCGAATATCGGTCCTTGACTGATATCCGATATTTTACTGCATTAACTGCTTAGTACGCGAGAGGCCCGTAAATCAAAAAAAAGTTCTATCTTATTGCCGTCTGGGGCATAGTTTGGGGCGATTTTGGACCTTAGGAGGTCAATTGAAGAGGAAAGTTGAAGACTTTGGATTCCGGGTTTGTTATATTAGCAATTCCGGTTTTCAAGCTTTGATTTTTATTCTTTGTTTGAATCTTCTGTCTTGAATGATTTAAACATGTGTATTGGCTAAATCATTGATACTGCCTGGGTCACATGATGATTACTTGATAAGTTATGATTTTTATCGGTTTTGGATTCGATTAATGGTTTAATGATTTTGCAAAGAGTTTCTTGATATTAATTGTGATGAATCTATATGCTCAACTCTGATTTGTGTTTGATTTCAATTCCGTACGTTGATTGTGGATGTCTTCCAGTTTGATTAGCGTATCTAGGTCATAGACTTTAGGGTTTGTGATTGTTTGTGTGGATTGCTAGAAATAGTAGCCATAGGAGTTGTGATTGAGTGTAGATTATATCTGAGTGTGTATCTTATCTCGATACCCGAGAAGTGAGAGATAGTCGTTTAGTCTTCGTTATTAGGAATCCGAGTGTTAACTGTCTGAGAGGAAGTTGGTATTAGGTGTCTAGTGATTGTTGCTATTATGAGTCATAGTTGTTATCTTTAGATTATCCGGTGCATTCTTTGAATGTATTGTGGATAGTGAGACTGAAAGGTGATCTGTCTTTCGTGTACTTTATCATTGTTGGAGAGACCGAAAGGTAATCCACTATCTGGTGAGTTATTACATCTTTAGGTTCCTTAGTTGGTGATACCCTGAGAGTGATTAGGGATCCACTAGGTAGTCTATAGTTGTTTTCTTAGAAACCCAGATCCATCTTAGTTTCCAGAACCGATAAAAGTTGTGCTTTGCAAGTAGGATTCCGACCTAGGTGGTATTCTTCCCATCTCTGATTTCTTCCTTAGTTCTTTGTCTTGATAGCTTGAGTCGACCTTGTTTGCTACATTAGTAGTTAATCTTTAGTGTAGTCAACCCCCCATCAATCAATCTTTAGTCCGAGTTAGAGTCTAGTATAGTTATAGTAGTGTCTCTAGGGTTCTATAACTCGGTTTACCATTAAGCTGTGCTACACTCGATAGGTCCACTTGCCTGTCAGTGCGGTTTAGTCGAAGGTACTTTATTTATTACTTCGGAGTCTTGGTTAGGTTTTGTTAGTTTTTATATAGACCATCATCCATCCAAAGTATGGCACAAAATACTGGATTTAATGATACTGGAATCCTTCACAGACCACCAAGGCTGGTGTATAGGGAAGATTATGACATGTGGAAAAACAGAATGGAAAGCTTCTTCCGCTATCAAGAATATGGAATGTTGAGATCCATAATTGATGGTCCTTATGTGCCAATGATGGCCTCTACTGATTCTGGAGGTCAATCTGTCCCTAAAGAAACTTCAAAGTATTCTGAGGAAGACATCAAAAAGATAGAGGTAGATTTTAGAGCTATAGGAGCCATTCAAATGTGTCTGCCAAATGAAATGTTTCACAACTTCAAAGAATACAAGACTGCTAAAGAGCTATGGGAAGCTCTTGAGAAGATGTTTGCTGGATCTGAAGAGGTTAAAGAAAACAGGAGAGATATTCTGAAGCAACAATATGAAAACTTTGTGTACAAGGATCGTGAATCTCTTACAACCCAGTACAACAGGTACACTTATCTTGTGGGTGAGCTGTAGTGTGCTAAAGTCAAGTTAGAGAATGACGATATTCTCAAAAAGTTCAGCAGATCTCTTCCAAGTTGCTGGACACTCTACACAGTGTCAATTAGAAGAACTGAAAACTTGAAGACTCTCACCATGACTGAGTTGTTTGGTATGTTAAAGACATATGAGCTGGAAATGATTCAAGCAAGAGAAAGAAAATCAGGTTACTCATCTACACCCTCATCATCCACCACCTCCTCTGCATTACACTCTGACCATACATTACCAAGCTTAAGCAACTATTATCCTCCCATTGTTACACATCCTCAAACACCCAACTCACAAGTAAATGACTCTCCATTCCTTCTTGAAGCTCCTCCTCAAAATCCTAACCCTACTGCTTTTGTTTCTGATACCCCAAGCAACATGTCCTTTATCAAAGAAGATCTGGAGTACTTTCATCCAGATGACTTAGAAGAAATGGATATACAACATTCTTATGCTATGCTGTCTCTTAGAGCAAAAAGGTTTTACTCTAGAACTGGAAAACCTATTCCAAGTAACAGTTCAAACACCAGAGTTGGCTTGGACAAAAGCAAGTTAAGTTGCTACAACTATAACCAACTTCGTCATTTTGCTAGAGTATGTAAAGCACCAAAGGCCAACCCAGCTGCTGCACAACCAAGACAGACTCATCAAGGTCAAGCAAGTCAAAACACTCAACCTACTCAAACTACTGCTTGTGCAACTCAACAGGTTGGAACAACTGACCTTGACTGGAGCTTTCAATGTGAAGAGATATCTGCCAACAACCAAGCTCTCGTGGCAGACAACACAGAGATCCCACCTCAGGTATATGAACATCTTTGCTCTCAAGCTTGCATTGATAAAGTTTGGGGATATAGAAAGCATAACCAAAATATAATAGATCAAAACGAAGAGTTTCATCAAATGAAATCTGAGTTCAAAAAGGTTGAAAATAGTTATAAAGAAAAGATTTACTGCCTAAAGAAAGATATTTCAACATTAAAACATGAACAAACTAATCTTGAAACTTAGATTAATGATCTATTGGTTAAGTTAAAAGCTACAAGAGCTGAGCTGGCAAATCAAAAGGTTCATGTTGATAATTATGAGTTTGCATCCAAAAAGCTGCAAAGATTTTTGGATGCTCAAATCCATGAAAAGGTAACTGCTGGTCTGGGGTACCAAGCTGAAGAGTACAAATCTGTACCACCACCCACTGTTTATGTAGCCATACATGAACCTAACTTCAACCTAAACAATCTTGACCATGCAAACCGAAACCTTGATCCTTCCAAGGAAGACATTATTATGCAAGAATGCAGTACTTCCACTGAGTCTGATTCCACATACTCAGACTCATCTGAAAACCGTGAAGCTCCTTTACTTCCCACGAATGAAGTAATTATGAAAACCACCAAATCTGGAAAAGTGATTCAAACTAACTTTCCAAGTCCTTTCATTCCATCCATACAAGTAACACAACCCACCAAACAAATCAAGATCAGCTATCCTCTTCAAAGAAGAAAGTTGATCATTGAAAAAGGACAATCCTCAACATCCTCCAACTCCAACCCTGCAAAGAAAGTGTTTGACATCTGTCATTTACCTGGAGAAAGAATGCTATATGTTCAGAAGACATTGGAAGAAGCCACCTTTGAACACAAAAAAAATCATCCCTAGAACTTCAAAGATCTATTCAAAAGGAAGGACTATGTGTACTTTCAGAGGGACAAGATTGCAAAATCATGTTTTGTTTGTGGCAAATACAACCATACAGCAAGCACCTGCTTCTATTACCTTCAACAGCAAAGAAACCTTAAGCAACATGCTTTTGAGAAAACAAACAAAAACAAGAAGGTAAGAAGCTATGAAGCAAGATCAAATCAGTTCAGAAAGTCCATTTCTCCACCAAAACAGTCTGCTACTGTAAACACCCCAAAAGCTCAACAATCTTGCATCATCTGTGGTGAATCAGACCACTTTGCTGCAAATTATAAGTTTAATCCTTTCAACCAACTCTTTTAATTATCATTATCATCATCAACATCAATAGTCAAAATCATCTATGATAGATAAAAACCTGTTCATAGAAGGATCCCCACAAAAAAACCTACTTTCAATAGGAAGGTAAAGAAGGAGAAGTCAGTGATTGTTGAACCATCAGCAGCAACCAAGAATGTTGTTGAAGCACGTTTGTGTGACAAACACTCTGGATGCTGTCTTAGCTTATGTACTTGTCTTTATGTATTTGTACTTGTATTTAAGTATCTGAATGTATTGATTATCGAGTTGTAATCATATATGTATGTGCTTAGTCTTGTCTATTTCTGTTAAGTGTTGTGCGCACTTAGTAAGTGCGTAGGATGTATATCCTGCGTACTTAGCAAGTACGCAAGAACAAAGTCTGCGTACTTGCTAAGTTCGCATGAGTTAAACCCTACGCACTTGCTAAGTGTGCAGGTAACATGTCTAGTATAAATATGCTAGGTTAATAGAAGTTATGTACGCAGTCATACCCACTCATTCTCTCTGTAACCAGTTGTGATTATCAATAGATGAAGTTTGAAAGTATCTTGTGTCTTTGTTGTCGGTTTACTTTGTGTTGATTGATACTCCACCTAGTCACGGGCATTCCGCATCCGGTTCGACCAGGAACACACTTGCATGTGTTGATCCGACACACCCGAGGGACCAACAAGTGCTATCAGAGCATTTGCTCTTGATTTCGAGTGTTGTGAGTGTGTTAGGAGCATTTTAGACACAATCTACAACCTTTTTACAAGCAAAAGTGACTGATTTTGGTGATTTTTGTAATGAAATAGAGGTAGCTCTTGAGCGCTATTTTAGAAGCAAAAATCAGTCAAAATCTGACCTTTTGTTGAATGTTTGAGTGTTTTGATCATCAAGGGTTTGTTAGAAACAAGTTTCTAATCTTTTGGCTTGATCAATTTGTTCATATCTTCAAAATTTGAAGATCTGAGGTATTTCTGGCGATCGGAAAAAGTTGGTGAGAGCAGGTGAAAAAGTGAACTACGTACTTACCCTTTTTAGCGAAAAGGACAGTCTTTGTGCGTATTTGACAAGTACGTAAGACCATTCTTGTGCGTACTTAACTTTGCCTCGTGCGTACTTAACATTTACTCCTACGTACTTACTAAGTACGCAAGAACAGTTTCTTAAGTGCGCAAAGCCATTCTTAAGTGCGCAAGTTATATTGACTTTCTGAGTTTTTGACTAAGTTTTACCCTATGGCAAATCTTCAGAATCTTGGTAACCTGCTTAATTATGATAGCGAGATAGGTACTCCGCAAAAACCGCCAAAGCTGTTGAATGTTAATGATTATTCAAATTGGAAATCACGCTTTGAGCATTATATTTCATACACTGATTCCTCTTTGTGGATACCAATACTTGAGGGTTATAAGCATCTGACTTATACCTATCTTGATGAGATTGTTCCCAAGCCTATATCTGAGCTAGATGAAGAAGAAAAGAATGTTTATAATAGAGAAAAGAAGGCACATGGTTCTATCACAATGGCCCTAACTAGAGAGCTCTTTCACAGCTTCAGAGGATGTGATAATTCTAAAGATCTCTGGAAGTCATTGCAGAAAAGATTTGAGGGGAACAGTGATACCAAGAAAAGCAAAAGAGATCTCTTGAGAAAGTAGTATGAGTGCTTCAGATACCTGGAGAATGAATCTACAGATTGTCACACCCCAACCGAAGGCGGAAACGTCGGGGCGGGACATGTAGACTGTTCATAAGCTCATGGTTTGCTATAGTTGTAATAATTAAACAATAAGTTTCATTTCATAACTCAAGTAATCAATTACATCATTTACAAGAATTAAAGAATACATAAATCTCCATATTAAAATTTAAGACTATGTCCTCAACCTTAAGTGAAGTAGCCTGAATCTTAACTCAAACATCTGTACCTGAAACATGATAAAATAAGAGGGTCAACTATAAATAGTTGGTGAGCATACATAGGTTTTGACACCACAAGTAAAGTTAAAATGATTCGTGTACAATTCATATGATGCATGGTTTATAAAGCATTTATGAAGAATCCAAGTTAAGCTAATTGCACAAATGAAAATTTGTAATTGAAGGGCATAACAACACATGTTATCCTAATGTAGGGCATAACAACACATGTTATCCTGATGTAAATATAGGGTATAACAGCACATGTTATCCTAATGTAGGGCATAACAACACATGTTAGCCTGAAGTAATGTATTTGTGTTTGCACGTGTATATCATGTATATCATGTATATGTAGCCTTAACAATTAGCATTCAAGCATAAAGCACAAATAAACACATATGACCATATTGTAGAATTGTATGTGTGTAATTGTAAATAGTGTTTGAATGTAATCATGTTTCACCCCAAATATGTAAGTAAGAAAAAAAGAGGCTATGTAAACTCACTTTTATTAGTTGTGTAGATAACACGAGCAGAGATAGCACAAGTGATTTGCCAATCGCAAAGCTCAACCTAGAGTTGAATTATGTGAATTTGAATTAATAATATGTACAAAGTCTAAGGCAAGATCTATGGTTCAACGGGTTGTGATGAGCGTGGACTTGTATAAAGAGTTGTGTATTTCATGCGAATGATGTGTGTAAATTTGTGTTTGCATTTGGATAAGAGTTTAATATCAAACGTAAATTCAAAGTATATGTGAATAAACAATAATTGACTTAGGGTTGTATTAGGATAAATAAATGGTTTAAATAAATAAATTTCTTTTATTTATTTATTTATAATAGTGGGTTTCTTGAAAAGGTAGTGTGAAATTATATTTACTTAAATATAATTAAAACCCTAATAGATTATTATAAAATTAAATAAATAAATTATTTTTATTTATTTATTTTTTATTAAAATAGTGTGTCTGAAAAGTGGATATTTAAATATATATATATATATATATATAAGAATAATTTTGTTAAAACCCTAAATTAGTATTTTTAATAAAATATATATAAATTTGTAAGGGTATAAAATGGACAGATAAAGTTTGCAAGAATCTTAACAAAATTTACAAATTAAATACGTAATTAAATACTTTATTTTAAAACCATGAAAATCATATATTTTATAGAGAAAACGATTTATAAATCTTTATTTATTTGGGAAGACATATATATTACATATATTTTTTTTTGTTTTGATTATAATGGATTATAATAACTAGCTCAAATGTAAAATCTTGGAACATGACATATACATATAATCTCTTGAAATTCCAAAAATGTTTATAATCTATTTATTTAGAAAAAGAATCAGATTATTAAGTTATGTATATGAAAGATGTATTTGTGTGTGAATGACATGTGTTTTAAACAACAACAAAAAGAAAATGGGGAAACAAGGCGCAGGTGCCGGGTCTAGAACCCGAGACCCGACCTTCGCTGCACAACATATTACCACTAGACTAGAGACCATTTTGTTTAAATGTTCTGAATTCATTTATTAAAAACCCGAAAAGGCCGTGTCATCTTCCCGAAATGTCAGGTTAAAAACCCTAGCCCCAAATCTGAAATTAAATCTCAAAATCGATCCTCAAGATTACGGTTTTGTAAATAAATAGCTTAGGGCTTTTGTTCAGTATTCAGAAACAAGTTGATGGATGTATTACAAACCTTAAATCGGTACCCGAAGCGATGCTGGAGGAGTTCACCGTAGCTCGAATGCGACAGTGGAGGCGAATGCGAAAAAAAACGGTAGAGGCTGATTACGTGTGAAAGATAGAGAGAGGTGAGCGAGGTGTGATCAGAAATGAGCGACTTCATAAGCATTTAAAGAGTTAAATCACGCGTTTCTTATATTCGGTAAACCCGCGATTTGGGGCCGGTGATTAGAACACGGTTTGTGGGAAAATTACAGCCTGTAAACGCGTGTTTTACATTGCATGATTCTCGGGTTGTGAATACGAGTCTAAATGAAACGGATTTGGTAAGGATTGTGGCTCATTTCAAGTCGTCGGAAAAACCGGTGGTGGTGGCCGGATTCTTGGCCGGAAAAACGAAGGGCTGCAGGGAAAAGAGGAGTGGGTTTTGGGCTGTTTCACTTTTTCCCCTTGCTCCTTGATAGGAAAGCAACTAGGTCCCTTAACTATGGAAATAACATTTTCAATTATACATTCTTTTTAACTTTCTAAAACCTCTTAAATTAAAACACAAAATCTAAACTTATAATTACAACACTTTTTTTTTTTAGGAAATAAGTTTATGTAAAAGTTTATTTAATATCATTAAGTATATACATAAGTATACTTAATGTTTATAAGTAAATATGCATGTATATAAAGGATGTAATTATGTAATTGAAGCTCATAAGTTTTGATTTAATCAACATAAAAGCATTTAAGTGTACCTACATAAATATACCCCATATGTTATATATAAAAATTTAGTAAATGGTAGGTTGAAATTTGAATTGTTACACAATAAATAATAATCTATGAGACTTATTGTGTTGAACAAGTATAAAATTGAAGTAGAATTTCAATAATATAAAAATGATACTGGAAAATCATGGATGTTACAGTATCCCCATGTTGATGGAATTTAGTCCCGAAATTAAACTAGTGGAGTCTACTGAATCAGGAAAGGAAGTGATGGTTTGGGTTCTCAATGTGTTTTGATTGTCGGTTTTGAGGAGTATGTTAGATAACAAGATTCAGGTCTAAAGCTCTAGTTAAGTCTGAATGATATCAGTGGATCTTAGTTTCAAGAGAGTTAAGGGGAGATCGGTCGAAGAATCTAAAGGTGAAATGCGTTACTTGAAATGGGTTTGATAGGAGTTTATCGATCAGGGTTTGTTTAAGATATAGTCTAATATGTTCAGGAATTATCAGTGGATAAAAGGTTTCACAAACATTGGCCGCGTCAAACAACATAAAACTTTACTTGCCAAAAATAACGCTACTTCTGATTTTATGACAGGACACTTATATATAGGAAGTACCAGCGGCGTATCCACGATGTCCTTATCATATCACATTAGTTTTGTTATTATGTACCACGATAGGTTTCATGTCATAACACACAACAGATTTCACTATGACTTCCATGCGCTGATTTTTATAATTACGTGTGCACCCGTAATTATCCAAATCGTTGAATGGTCCACATAGTTCATCCCATTGTGTGTGGGGTCCAGGGGGTAACACAAAAACACTTAATTCGTAACTATTGCTTTCACGTATGCGTTGCTAACAATAACTATGTCCATATATAGTAGAGCCAATCAGGTACTAAAGAGTAATAACATGGCATAATTTAGGGTTCCATAGCTTCCTCATGTTTGAACAAGAATACGTCAAACCTCGAGTAGCTTTCATGGATAGGGTGAATAGTCATGCAACAATGTAAACAATCTAATTCCGTGTAAAATGTAAACACTCATGTTTCATATATGATATAGTGTTAGGCATGTTGTAAGCAAATATGTTTCATGTATAGTGTGAACAATTTGGTATCATGTATAAGCAAATATGTATAATGTGATCACTCTAGTATTATGTATTTTATGAATGTGTATTGAGTCTCATGCGTATCGGAAACTATCGGATTTTGTAGGCAATCGGGTGTGTTACTTGACGTTCATGCACAATGTAGGTAGATGAGTTTTAACTTTTAAATTCGTTAGTGCTTATATGGACGGTTAATGGCGAAATGATTTACTTTCTAAAGTTGGCTAGCAAGCTCAAGTTTATAGTGACAAACCGTAGTAGGTGTAAATAGTTCCGACAATGACAAAAATAACATAAAGAATTTCAATGCATAATTTATTCCAGACTAGATCCCTATTCGACTCCATCTTGCACTAGCTTCAATTGGTTTCATCTACTGCCTCGACATTGACTTGAGTTTCGTTAGTGTTTATGTTGAAGGCACGCCCACGAGCACCACCTTGGTTTGCATTGGCTATCCTTGGGCATTGGTTTTTGAAGTGGTTTGGATTACCACATTCATAACAAGCACACCCATTAGTAATGGCTGGTACAACTTGATTGGCAACTTGGTGATTGGCTCGGTTCCCTTGGTGGGTTTGACTAACATGTGATCCGGATTGACAAGTGTTCGCTACATGACCATACCTTCCACAATTGGCACATAGACGGCATGGCATGTTTGGAAAGTGGTGATAGTTGCACGTGTTGCACAGGGGGTTGTTGCCCGCATATGGTTTCTTATTATGGTTTTGGGCTAGGGGAGCCACTTGGTTGATTAGTACAACAGGGGTAATGACAGCAAAGTTACGTTTCTTATTGGAGTGAGGAGGTTTGGGTTTGTCTTCATGAGAGGGTTCAGAAGAGTTTGTTGGTTCAGTGACTTTCTTTGCGCCTTTCCTTGTTAGTGTACCTGCCTTCACATGGTTATCGGTTAACGTGGCAGCTAAGCGGATAGCATCTTAAAGAGTAGCTGGATTTCTTCCAAGGACTGTATCTTGGATTTTCATGGGTAGACCACCGATGTACTTCTCAATACCCCGAGTCAGTGGAGTGACCATGTAGGGTACCAAAAGACGTAAATCATGGAAACGAGTTGTGTAGGCTAAACATTCACCACTGTCTTGGGTAAGATCCCAAAACTCAGCCGCCAACTTCTTCATTTCATCACGAGGACAGAATTCCTCGGTCATGAGTCTCTTAACTTCATCCCATGGCAAGGCCAGGTCACACCCACACCCCGGTTCCTCTTCTCACCATTCCACCAAGTGAGCACCCGTCTTTGAAAAACGCTGGTGGCATAGCGAACCCGGAGATTGTCAGGGCAATCATTGTTGAGAAAAGTGCTTTCAATGCTTTCAAACCATTGAAGGAGGCCCGTTGCTCCTTCGGTTCCATAGAACTTGACGGTGTTGCACGAGTTAAAGTGTTTGAAAGTGCATGGGGGTGGGTTGGCACCACCACCATTATTAGCACTGTTGTTAGTGCCACCATTGTTGTTATTGGCCTGAGTGAGTTGGTTCACAAGTTGAGTGAGAAGAGCAGCAAGGTCATTGTTGTTGTTGTTGTTGGTCTCGTTGGCGCGATGAGGAGTCATGCTATTGGTTTTAACAAAACATGATGAAGGATAAAAAGGTTATGAGGGTTTCTTGGACATAAAACAAAGGATAATTTAAAACATAAGTATTTATAGTTTGGGTTGCACTCAAACGAGGATAGTACCATTTGAATGCTATGACATATTAAGGTTAATAAACTTATATAACTTTCAAGGAGACATGCTTTAGCCTATAAGTAAACACTCATCCCGGGAATTCCCAGGAAAGCATATGGATCCCTCGGTTGATTAGGATTTATATGAAATGCTTTACTAGACAGAAAACCCAGAATACAGGCGTCACCCTTCCAGATTGCATGTGTCATTTACTAGTTAACAAGGTTTAAAACCCTAACGGGGTGTAAAACGAATTTTAAAAGACTTATGACGTTCAATATGCTATGATGGTAATGACATAGAAGAAGGATTGAGACTTAGGATAAGAGTAAGGATATTATATATATATATATATTTTTGCTATTTAGGTGAGACCCAATAAGTCATGACATTTAACAGGTAAGTAATTAACACATAATATATTTGTCATGTAGCATGTAGCATATCGTATAATCATAGAGACATGGTATAAATGGATGTCCTAAGGTTATAGTCTAGGTTAAAGGTGTCTAATAACCTAATTCCCTATAACCAAGGCTCTGATACCAATTTGTCACACCCCAACCGACGGCGGAAACGTCGGGGCGGGACATGTAGACTGTTCATAAGCTCATGGTTTGCTATAGTTGTAATAATTAAACAATAAGTTTCATTTCATAACTCAAGTAATCAATTACATCATTTACAAGAATTAAAGAATACATAAATCTCCATATTAAAATTTAAGACTAGGTCCTCAACCCTAAGTGAAGTAGCCTGAATCTTAACTCAAACATCTGTACTTGAAACATGATAAAATGAGAGGGTCAACTATAAATAGTTGGTGAGCATACATAGGTTTTGACACCACAAGTAAAGTTCAAATGGTTCATGTACAATTCATATGATGCATGGTTTATAAAGCATTTATGGAGAATCCAAGTTAAGCTAATTGCACAAATGAGAATTTGTAATTGAAGGGCATAACAACACATGTTATCCTAATGTAGGGCACAACAACACATGTTATCCTGATGTAAATGTAGGGCATAAGAACACATGTTATCCTAATGTAGGGCATAACAACACATGTTAGCCTGAAGTAATGTATTTGTGTTTGCACGTGTATATCATGTATATGTAGCCTTAACAATTAGCATTCAAGCATAAGGCACAAATAAACACATATGACCATATTGTAGAATTGTACGTGTGTAATTGTAAATAGTGTTTGAATGTAATCATGTTTCACCCCAAATATGTAAGTAAGAAAAAAAGGGGCTATGTAAACTCACTTGTATTAGTTGTGTAGATAACACGAGCAGTAGATAGCCCAAGTGATTTGCCAATCGCAAAGCTCAACCTAGAGTTGAATTATGTGAATTTGAATTAATAATATGTACAAAGTTTAAGGCATGATCTACGGTTCAACGGGTTGTGATGAGCGTGGACTTGTATAAAGAGTTGTGTATTTCATGCGAATGATGTGTGTAAATTTGTGTTTGCATTTGGATAAGAGTTTAATATCAAACGTAAATTCAATTTATATGTGAATAAACAATAATTGACTTAGGGTTGTATTAGGATAAATAAATGGTTTAAATAAATAAATTCTTTTTATTTATTTATTTATAATAGTGGGTTTCTTGAAAAGGTAGTGTGAAATTATATTTACTTAAATATAATAAAACCCTAATTGATTTTTATAAAATTAAATAAATAAATTATTTTTATTTATTTATTATTAAAATAGTGTGTCTCAAAAGTGGATATTTAAATATATATATAAATATATAAGAATAATTTTGTTAAAACCCTAAATCAATATTTTTAAGAAAATATATATAATTTTGTAAGGGTATAAAATGGATAGATAAAGTTTGCAAGAATCTTAACAAAATTTACAAATTAAATACGTAATTAAATACTTTATTTTAAAACCATGAAAATCATATATTTTATAGAGAAGACGATTTATAAATCTTTATTTATTTGGGAAGACATATATATTACATATATATTTTTTTTTGTTTTGATTATAATGGATTATAATAACTAGCTCAAATGTAAAATCTTGGAACATGACATATACATATAATCTCTTGAAATTCCAAAAATGTTTATAATCTATTTATTTAGAAAAAGAATCAGATTATTAAGTTATGTATATGAAAGATGTATTAGTGTGTGAATGGCATGTGTTTTAAACAACAAAAAAAAAGAAAATGGGGACACTAGGCGCAGGTGCCAGGTCTAGAACCCGAGACCCAACCTTCGCTGCACAACATATTACCACTAGACTAGAGACCATTTTGTTTAAATGTTCTGAATTCATTTATTAAAAACCTAAAAGGGCTGTGTCATCTTCCCGAAAAGTCAGGTTAAAAACCCTAGCCCCAAATCTGAAATTAAATCTCAAAATCGATCCTCAAGATTACGGTTTTGTAAATAAATAGCTTAGGGCTTTTGTTCAGTATTCAAAAACGAGTTGATGGATGTATTACAAACCTTAAATTGGTACCCGAAGCGATTGTAACATCCCAAAAATAAAACGACAGTTATAATAACGGAATAAACGAACGAGGCATGTCGGGTCGGGTCGGATGGGCCGGCGGGCTGGAAGGGGAGCCTCCCCTATAAATAGCCAAGGTCACCACCCATTTCTCTCATTTGCAATTTCTAGAGAGAGAAACCGTAGAGAGAGAAAGTTATCGGATCGACCCGAGATTTGAGAAGTGTGTTGCTCCAGAGCTCGTGAGAAGAACCTCCGGATCAGAAACTCGATCCAGGTAACGATCGGGCCTAAATCTGAGTTTTTGTTCGTTTTTGGGTTTTTCAGGTTTTGGGTGAAAAAGTAACGATTTCACGGATAAAACTGAAAGATAAACATAGATTTGAGTTCCTTAATGGAAAGCAAACGTTTTGAAGTAAACATGTTCGGGATCTTGACGTGATCAGACCCGAAGGCGAAAGTTAGGGTTTTTGCGAAGAAACAGTCTGTGCGTACTTATCAAGTACGCATGAAGATGATCCTCGTACTTACCAAGTACGCAAGAAGAGGATCCTGCGTACTTATCAAGTACGCATGAAGATGGTCATTCGTACTTATCAAGTACGCATGAAGCAAGTACTGCGTATTTATCAAGTACGCATGAAGCAAAGTCTGCGCACTTACTAAGTACGCAAGAACAAGTCCGTGCGCACTTGCTAAGTGCGCAGGCATCAGGCTGGTTAAGTAAAGTTAGTATGTTTAGAAGGGTTAAACCGTTAGAGTCGGTATTGGTCTAATGTGTATTTAACTAATCGATTCAGATCGGAAGTGACGTTGTTGGGCCTTTGTTTAGGACAACCGAGACTAGCTTATAAGGTGAGTTCTAGAAGCCCTCTTTTAAATGTTTTAATAATGTTTTTGGGCTGGTGTGCATACGTAACGATGTGACTATTTTATAAAACGATGTTTATGAATGTTGTATGTGACGTTTTATAAAATGGTGTTTATGAACGATGTTTTGGAAGGAAGGGTTATGAAAGAAGTGTTTATGAAATATTTTGCAAAAAGAAGTTTATGAAGTGTTTATGAATGAAATGAATGTTTTTAATAAAACGTACCAATGCTTTAACTGAAGTTTTGAAGTAAAAGAAGCGAAGGTTTATGAAAGTCACAAACGAACGAATCTGCCAATATTCCTTAGGGAATGAAGGTTAAGGGTATGGGAAGTATGTTATGGGCCTTTACCTTTTAGGGATCTTTGTGGCTGGCCAACTGTTGTACAACTGGGGCGATGACGGTCGCCAAGGGGATTATCGTGATCCTTGAAGTTTGGTACGATTTACCTTACGGGGTAGTCGTGCTTGAAGTTTAGTACTTGTGCCCTACGGGGCGCAGTGCTTGAAGTTTGGTACGTGTCATCCTTGTGATGCCGTGCTTGAAGTAGTGTTGAATAACCTAAGTATCGGGCCCTAGGAGTTCTTCACCCGAAGGACAGTACGGTGATTGATGGGCCTAGTGGTGGTGATCTTTAGGTTATTTAGCCAGTATGTGACGTTTGGATTTGACGGTTACGAGAAGGCGTAGATTCGATATGTTCGTTGACTTATGTTTATGAAGTGTTATGTTTTGTTATTTCATTATTTTACGTACGCTTTTTATTAAATGAAGTGTGAAGTTATGTTTTTGGCAAATTATTTGAAGTTAACGTTTTATGTTAAAACTAGAACTCACCAGCGTAGCTGACTTTTTAGTATGCACATTCAGGTTAAGGCAGGTTACGATGATGGAAGGTGATGCTGGGCGGCTTGATGAGTTACCCGGATGACACGAAGACTGGCATCTCGTTATGATTATATTATGTTATGTTTGTGTAATAGACTATGTTACGCTTCTGCGTGAGAACAATGTAATGGTTATGTTTTAATGAAGTATTTTCCGCTGCGTTATTTTGATATTCAAGTTTAAGAACTGTTTGTAAATGAGTAAATCCAACAAGTGAGGCCTCCCGGGTTTGGGGCCTTACAGCGATGCTGGAGGAGTTCACCGTAGCTCGAATGCGACAGTGGAGGCGAATGCGGAAAAAAACGGTAGATGCTGATTACGTGTGAAAGATAGAGATAGGTGAGCAAGGTGTGATCAGAAATGAGCGACTTCATAAGCATTTAAAGAGTTAAATCATGCGTTTCTTATATTCGGTAAACCCGCGATTTGGGGCCGGTGATTAGAACAAGGTTTGCGGGAAAATTACAGCCTGTAAACGCGTGTTTTACATTGCATGATTCTCGGGTTGTGAATACGAGTCTAAATGAAACGGATTTGGTAAGGATTGAGGCTCATTTCAAGTCGTCGGAAAAACGGGTGGTGGTGGCCGGATTCTTGGCCGGAAAAACGAAGGGCTGCAGAGAAAAGAGGAGTGGGTTTTGGGCTGTTTCACTCTTTCCCCTTGCTCCTTGATAGGAAAGCAACTAGGTCCCTTAACTTTGGAAATAACCTTTTCAATTATACATTCTTTTTAACTTTATAAAACCTCTTAAATTAAAACACAAAATCTAAACTTATAATTACAACACTTTTTTTTTAGGAAATAAGTTTATGTAAAAGTTTATTTAATATCATTATGTATATACATAAGTTTACTTAATGTTTATAAGTAAATATACATGTATATAAAGGATGTAATTATGTAATTGAAGCTCATACGTTTTGATTTAATCAACATAAAAGCATTTAAGTGTACCTACATAAATATACCCCATATGTTATATATAAAAATTTAGTAAATGGTAGGTTGAAATTTGAATTGTTACACAATAAATAATAATCTATGAGACTTATTGTGTTGAACAAGAATAAAATTGAAGTAGAATTTCAATAAAATAAAAATGATACTGGAAAATCATGGATGTTACACAGATGAACTTATATCAAGATTCTATCATCTGCAAACTGAGTTAAAAGTTTTTGAGCTGAAGTATCCTAATGAGGAATTAGTTGAAAATTTTTTGGATGCGTTACCACCAAAGTTTGAGATGTATACCACTCTGCTGAGAGAGAACCCCAAGTTCTATGAAATGACAATTGAAGAAGCAATCGGAAAGGTTCAAGCACACGATATGAACCTGAAAAGAAAAGAAAGCTCAGGAAGACCTCAAATCCAAGACCCTTCTATGTATTATGGGACGTCTTCCACAGCTAAATCATCTGATTCAGGAATCGCCTTATTCTCAGGGAACTCTAATGAAGAAGATAACTCGAATGTTATGGGGGTCATACATGCTTTACAGCATCTGGATCTAGTCCTCACCACCAACATTCATAAAGGAATCCTACCTCCTCATCTTCAGCTAACCAGACTGCAATAGCCAAGACAGCTGAAGATCATGTAGCATTGTTTTCATCGTGTATGCTTACCTATGAGAACTTCATTGGTGGCAAGCTTACAGATCCTGAAACAATTGAAGAAGATTTTAATCAGGTAGATCAAGACGACGTGGAGGACATGGATATTCAATGGAATATGGCCATGATTTTGAGAAGGGCCAAGCGTTTCTTGAATAGAACGGGCAGGAAGTTCATTGTTGGGCATTCAAATGCCAAGGTGGGTTTTGATAAATCCAAGACCAAGTGCTACAAGTGTCAGAACTTTGGACACTTTGCTCGTAAATGTCAGAAGGATAAAGCACCTGCCTCAGGATTCACTAGACCAAGCAAGGGAAACAACCAAGGAAATAGTCAAGGGTACAACAATTCTAACAACCGCAATCAAGGTAAAGGTGGAATGTCCAATACTTTGGTAGCTTAAAAGGATGAAAGCTTTGATTGGGGTGTCATTTGGAGGATGCCCTTATTGCTCAAACACAAGTTGGTCTAATGGCTGAGATCGTAGAGATGATGGAAGCAGAAGAACGGGAAGCGACTTTAGCTGACCAAGAGGAGTCTACAACTGCATTTGCCCTCATGCCTATTGGGGAGGCATCAAGTTCGTTAACTAAGGTAGACTCTAATTATTTTGCTGTCATTTCATGTTCCAAATGTCTTGGCTTGGAAGAAGAAAATTCTAAGCTTCAGGACAAAGTCGAACCCCTTCGTATTGGAGCTTTAAGCCACAAAAAAATGAAAAACGTTATAAAGATTTAATTGAAACTTTAAAGAAAGAAAAACGTGATTTTTCACTTAAAATCAGCGAACAACAGTTTCATTTGGATGTTGCGTACATGGGGTTAGAAAAGAGAAATAATGAAATTACCAAGCTGCAGAATGAGGTCTTGCAGTTAAATGGTAAAATTGAGAAGTTGAAAAATTCTCGCTTTGTGGTGGAACATTATGAATCAGTAGTATGACAAGTGAATGGCTTAGGGTTGGGTACTAATGCCATTCCTCCACCAGTAAGCAGAAAATTTATCAACGGCATAACTGATATTGACTTGTCATGCCTTGATGAATCCTCAAGTCAAGATGATTCCTCTAACAAGGATGATTCCTCAAGCAAGGCTGACTCTGCTTCTGATCAAGAGTTCTTCAATGATGAAGGCTCTAAGAACACCATCCATGATGGTGCTGTCTTAGAGGAGTTGATTGATGAACACAAAGTTGTGAAAAACATTATCACTGATCATGATAATTACATTTTGACTGAGCCTGATACCGTTGAAACAAATGAAAAACTAAAAGTGATGCATTATGGGGGTTATAAGAATATTAACCAAGTTAAGAAAGAAACCTTTACAAATCATTATGGGCTTGGTTATAAAGCAAATTTAGAAAAATACTACATTTCCAAAAATGAATAAACATCAGGTACATCAAAAACCACTACTCATGTTCACCAAACAACTTCTCCTGTTCATCATGCTGAGTCATCAAACGTCAAATCAAATGAGCCATACAGGAGGATTTATATGGAAAAGCATGCTTGCTGTCACTATGGTATGGTTAGTCACATCCTTGTGAACTGCCCTACTAAGAGCCAAGGGAATCGACCAATTGTTTCACAACCGACTGTTATCTCTAAGTCACCACCAGTGAAGTAACCCAAGAATCCCAAATCAAATGGGGGTGAAACCACCAGTGAAACCTATGGTGAAGCCAAAGATCACATATGAGGCTAAGCCATCTTTTCCAAAAAGGGAAAAACAACATGCTAAACCCTGTGTGTCTACCTCTGGTAGTGCACCAACTGGTGAGAAACCTATGGTTAAGCTTTCTAAGCCACAGAGGAGAAGAAGGAACAAGAGATTGAGGAAGCTGGAACAGCTTGCTGGAATTCAATCAGGTGAAGCTTATTCTAGTTCACCTGGTGCTTCTGAATGCAAGCCGACTATTCCAGTAAAACAAAACAAAAGGTCCTGGAACAAAACATCTAAAAGTTGTCAATCTCATGGTCCCAAGTCTTCTAAAGATTCACCCATTTTGACAGTCACGACTATGAATTAATTGAAGTAGTTTATTTTGAGAAAGACGGATGACCCAATACCACCATGGCTTGGGTCTCTAAATCTAATAAATTTCTTGTGACTCGTGCAGGGACATCCGAAGGGAACTATCTCTAATCATTGGTATGTAGATAGTGGATGCTCCTGGCACATGACATGCAACATGGCCCTGCTTCAAGATGTAAACCATTCAGAGGCAGCTATGTGGCCTTTGCAGGCGAGAAGGGCGGAAGTATTACTTGTCAAAGCGTGGTTTCAAATGGTTGTGTTAGCTACGACAACGTCAACTTCTGCGAGCCGCTAAAGCATAACATGTTGAGTGTTTCTCACATGTGTGATAAGGAGTACTCAGTCATGTTTGACAAATCTGAATGCATGATTCTCAAACCTGGGTTTGAGGTTCCTGAAGACTAGATTTTGATGCGTGCGCCAAGAACGAATGATACCTATCAGATCGATATGAGCGTGGCAACAACCACCTCATCAGTTGCTACTTGTTTGCTTACCAACGCGACATATCTTGACTCAATCTTGTGGCATAGGAAACTCGGACACATTTCTTATCGAAAAATGAATCATCTTGTCCGAAACGGTTTGGTAACCGGTGTTCCTAAGCTGAGATTTGCCGTTGCAGATGACTGTATGCCTTGTAAATGGGCAAACATCAAGCTTGTGAGAAACAAGCCCAAGCTTTGTTGAATGTTTGAGTGTTTTGATCATCAAGGGTTTGTTAGAAACAAGTGTCTAACCTTTTGGCTTGATCAATTTGTTCATATCTTCAAAATTTGAAAATCTGAGGTATATCTGGCGATCGAAAAAAGTTGGTGAGAGCAGGTGAAAAAGTGAACAACGTACTTACCCTCTTTAGCTAAAAGGACAGTCTTTGTGCGTACTTGACAAGTACATAAGACCATTCTTATGCGTACTTAACTTTGCCTCGTGCGTACTTAACATTACTCCTGCGTACTTACTAAGTACGCAAGAGGAAATCTCAAGTACGCAAGAACAGTTTCTTAAGTGCGCAAAGCCATTCTTAAGTGCGCCAGTTGTATTGACTTTATGAGTTTTTGACTAAGTTTTACCCTATGGCAAAACTTCATAATCCTGGTAACCTGCTTAGTTATGATAACGAGATAGGTTCTCTGGAAAAATCGCCAAAGCTGCTGAATGTTAATGATTATTCAAATTGGAAAGCACGCTTTGAGCATTATATTTCATACACTGATTCCTCTTTTTGGATACCTATACTCGAGGGTTATAAGCATCCGACTTATACCTATCTTGATGAGATTGTTCCCAAGCTTATATCTAAGCTAGATGAAGAAGAAAAGAACGTTTATGATAGAGAAAAGAAGGCACATGGTTCTATCACAATGGCCCTAACTAGAGAGATCTTTCACAGCTTCAGAGGATATGATAATTCTAAAGATCTCTGGAAGGCATTGCAGAAAAGATTTGAGGGGAACATTGATATCAAGAAAAGCAAAAGAGATCTCTTGAGAAAGCTTTATGCCTATATATATACACATACACACACATATATATAAACTTATAAAATCTAAATTATAAATTCTATAAATAAAATAGGGTTTATAAATGTTATATTATTAATTACAAAGAAAATGATTTTTAATGGGAATACAAATTATTTCTATTTTACAACTTATATTTTTATACAATTAACATTAATTATAATATATAGATATATTGGATTTTATAAAAACTTAAAAAATTTAATGGTTTTATATTTTTATAAAGTTCAGGGTTTATTTTGTAATTTCTGAAACTTTAATTAAACTAAAAAATAAAGTTTGTACATAAAATAATAAAAGCTTGAAACTCCAGGGACTAAACTACTAATCCGGAAACCTTTCCCCCCCATTTCTTTCATGGGTTCGAATCCCCTACGCGACCGATTTTGAGACTACAAATCACGAACTCGTCCATGTGCAATTGCATATAAATAGACATCCACAAACCTTAGCAGAGCTCATAGCAAACTCACCATACTCTCAATCGCATCCACCCGATATATTTTTATAACTAAAAGACTAGGTTACATATTCTATAAATAAATAAATAAGGTAAAAATTATTTATTTAATTTATATTTAAGAATTATTTATTTAAGTTATACTTAATTAACCCTAATACATACATTATTTTTATAACTAAGTAAATAAATAATAATTTTGTAATTTATTTATTTAGTTATTCAAACTCAAACTTTGATCAAAATGTTCTAAAAATATCCATTTCAAACCTTTCATTTTATGCAATACCTTCCAAGAACAAACCACTAACTTTATACACACGTCCAATTCAACCCTAGACTTAGACATAGACTATTGTGCACACTATTAATTCAATATACATTCCAATCTAGGTTAACGTTATGCATTACAAGGATCATATTACTATCTAGTCTCTTGTGTTAGCTACGCCTTTTAAATCAAGTGAGTATTACATAGCCCTTTTACTCTTTTACACTTTTTAGGGTGGAACATGAACACTATACAAACTATTGCTTACATTTACACAAACTAAACAAATACAAATCCTGGTCGTGCCTGGCCCAGACACGGTCGTGCCTAGTGAACAACTTAGTTAAATCTTCTGTTTGATCAACACGGACGCGCTCCGACTAGCACGGTCGCGCCCGTGGTCCTAGAATAAATAGAAGTTAAATCTTGGCAGAATACTAAAATTTATATTTTAAAATCAATAAGCATTACAAATGAATTTTCAAATAAAAATAATTGATTTTATAAAGGTTTATATTAATCTTATTTAAAAAGATCAAATGCCTATTTCTAGAATAAATAGAAGTTATACATTTAAAACTACAAAATTATATTTACACATATAGCTTTGCATCTGACAGCATTGTCCTTGCAGTCTCGATCAAGGTTCTGTTCTTCCTTTCTGCAACTCCGTTCTGTTGAGGTGTGTACGGGGCACTAAATTCGTGACGGATCCCCTTCTTGAGACAGGAAAGCTCAATCACATTATTCTTGAATTCAGTTCCATTATCACTCCTTATTCTTCTAACCTTCAACTTGCAAAGAGATTCCAAGCTCAGGATCAGGAATTGAAGAATGTCAGCAGTCTCGTCCTTTGTACCTAAAAAATGCACCCAAAAAAAAACAAGAGAACTCATCAATTACAACTAGACAGTATGACTTACCTCCAATACTCATGATACTTATGCGGCCAAACAGATCCATATGTAATAGCTCCAAAAGGGTATCGATGGAGTTTTGGAACTTGGGCTTGTGAGACTTCCGTTGTTGTTTGCCCTTTTTACAAGGCATATAGTCATCTGCAACGGCAAATCTCAGCTTAGGAACACCGGTTACCAAATCGTTTCGGACAAGATGATTCATTTTTTGATAAGAAATGTGTCTGAGTTTCCTCTGTCACAAGATTGAGTCAAGATATGTCGCGTTGGTAAGCAAACAAGTAGCAACTGATGAGGTGGTTGTTGCCACGCTCATATCGATCTGATAGGTATCATTCGTTCTTGGCGCACGCATCAAAATCTAGTCTTCAGGAACCTCAAACCCAGGTTTGAGAATCATGCATTCAGGTTTGTCAAACATGACTGAGTACTCCTTATCACACATGTGAGAAACACTCAACATGTTATGCTTTAGCGGCTCGCAGTAGTTGACGTTGTCGAAGCTAACACAACCATTTGAAACCACGCTTTGACAAGTAATACTTCCGCCCTTCTCGCCTGCAAAGGCCACATAGCCGCCTCTGAATGGTTTTACATCTTGAAGCAGGGCCATGTTGCATGTCATGTTTCGGGAGCATCCACTATCTACATACCAACGATTAGAGATAGTTCCCTTCGGATGTCCCTGCACGAGTCACAATAAATTAATTAGATTTGGAGACCCAAGCCATGGTGGTCTTGGGTCGTCCGTCTTTCTCAAAATAAACTACTTTAATTAATTCACAGTCGTGACTGTTAAAAATGGGTGAATCTTTAGAAGACTTGGGACCAGGAGATTGACAACTTTTAGATGTTTTGTTCCAGGACCTTTTCTTTTGTTTTACTGGAACAGTCGGCTTGCATTCAGAAGCACTAGGTGAACTAGTAAAAGCTTCACCTGATTGAAATCCATCCAGCTGTTCCAGCTTCCTCAATCTCTTGTTCCTTCTTCTCCTCTGTGGCTTAGAAAGCTTAACCACATATTTCTCACCAGTTGGTGCACTACCAGAGGTAGACACACAGGGTTTAGCATGTTGCTTTTCCCTTTTTGGAACAGATAGCTTAGCCTCATATGTGATCTTTGGCTTCACCATAGGTTTCACTGGTGGTTTCACCACATTTGATTTGGGATTCTTGGGTTGCTTCACTGGTGGTGACTTATAGATAACATCCGATTGTGAAACAATTGGCCATTTCCCTTGGTTCTTAGCGGGGCAGTTCACAAGGATGTGACCAACCATACCACAGTTAAAGCAAGCATGCTTTTCCTTATAAATCCTCCTGTAGGGCTCATTTAATTTGAGGTTTGATGACTCAGCATGATGAACAGGAGAAGTTGTTTGGTGAACATGAGTAGTGGTTTTTGATGTACTTGATGTTGATTCATTTTTGGAAATGTAGTATTTTTCTAAATTTGCTTTATAACCAAGCCCATAATGATTTGCAAAGGTTTCTTTCTTAACTTGGTTAATTCTTATAACCCCCATAATGCATCACTTTTATTTTTTCATTTGTTTCAACGGTATCAGGCTCAGTCAAAATGCAATTATCACGATCAGTGATAATGTTTTTCACAACTTTGTGTTCACCAATAACCTCCTCTGAGACAGCACCATCAGGGATGGCGTTCTCAGAGCCTTCATTAGTGAAGAACTCCTGATCAGAATCAGAGTCAGCCTTGCTTGAGGAATCATCCTAACTTGAGGATTCATCAAGGCATGACAAGTCAATATCAATTAAGCCGTTGACAAATTTTCCGCTTACTGGTGGAGGAATGGCATTAGTACCCAACCCTAAGTCATTCACTTGTCTCACTACTGATTCATAATGTTCCACCACAAAGCGAGAATTTTTCAACTTCTCAATTTTACCATTTAACTGCAAGACCTCATTCTACAGCTTGGTAATTTCATTATTTCTCTTTTCTAACCCCTTGTACGCAACATTTGAATGAAACTGTTGTTCGCTGATTTTATGCGAAAATTCACGTTTTTCTTTCTTTAAAGTTTCAATTGAATCTTTGTAACGTTTTTCATTTTTTTTATGGCTTCCAATGTTGCATATGTATCTGGAACTCATGATAGTGAAGACGTTGAAGTTATCCATGTTGATGGAAATGACGCTCCAGCTGATCCTAACACTCGTGTAGGAAATGAAGCTCTAGCTGATCCAATCAACATTGAATCATCTTCTTCTGGAACACTGGATATGGGGGAGTTAAGCACGAATCTATACACAAATCTCCCGGAACCGCACGTACAAGAGACGAGAGTGCATAAGAATTATCCAATTGACAACATCATTGGTGATCCTCATGTCGGTGTTCGGACTCGTCATAGAACAATTGCTGAGAACACCAGTTTGTACGCTGAGATACTTGACAATGGTATCATGGAAACATGTTTGCATGCCGCGTTCGTGTTCCAATTGGAGCCAAAGAATATGAAGGAGGCTCTCGCTTACAACTGCTGGATTGAGGCGATGCAAGATGAACTGTCCCAATTCCAAAAGTTGCATGTGTGGGATTTAGTTGACTTGCCAAGAGGCGTACAACCAACTGGAACCAGATGGGTGTTCAAGTGCAAAATGGATGATCTTCATGTCGTAGTGAAGAATAAAGCAAGGTTGGTTGTTCAAGGATCTTATCAACAAGAGGGCTTGGATTACACTGAAGTATATGCCCCAGTTGCTAGTCTTGAGGCCATTTGACTGTTTCTGGCTTATGCCTCCTATGTCGGCTTCAAGGTTTATCAACTTGATGTGAAAAGTGCTTTCCTGTATGGAAAAGTTCATGAAGAGGTCTATGTCACTCAACCTCCCGGCTTTGAAGATCCGCATAATATCAATAAAGTGTATAAGCTCGACAATGCAGTTTATGGTTTTCATTAAGCACCTCGGGCATGGTATGAGACGTTATCAAAACATCTACTGTCAAATGGTTTCGACGGTGGACAGATTGACTCGACCCTCTTCATTCGGAAAGTAGGAGGTGATATTCTACCCGTACAAATGTATGTCGACGACATTATCTTTGGGTCTACAAATGAAGAGATGTGTAGGGAATTCGAACAGGCGATGAAGTCCAAGTTTGAGATGAGCAACATGGGTGAATTGTCATTCTTCCTGGGTCTGCAAGTCAGTCAAAGAGAGGATGGCATCTATCTACATCAAACTAAGTATGTGTAGGACATCTTGTCAAAATACAAGATGAATGATAGCAGTACTTATGGCACACCTATCCCTGTCAATCATGGTTTGCATCCAGACAAAGACAGAAAGGATGTGGATTGCAAATTATACCGTGGGATGATCGGTTCTCTTATGTATCTCACAGCTTCAAGGCCCGACATAATGTTTGTTGTATGTTTGTGCTCAAGGTTTCAGTCACAACCAAAGGAGTCTCATATGATAGCTGTCAAGAGGATATTCAGATACTTGAAAGGGAAACCCCGATTGGGTCTTTGGTACTCAAAGTAGCAGTCATTTGACCTCAAAGCCTAATCTGATTCAGACTATGGCGGTTGTAAACTTGATAGAAACTCAACTTCAAGTGGATGTCAATACTTGGGAGACACGCTGGTTTCCTGGCAGTGTAAGAAGCAGTCAACGGTTTCTGTCTCAACATGTGAATCAGAGTACATTGCTGCAGCGAGCGGTTGTTCTCAGATATAGTGGATTCAGCAGAAATTGAGAGACTATGGCTTAAAATTCACTGGAACTCCACTGTTCATTGACAACAATGCCACCATGTCCATCACAAACAACCCGGTGAAACATTCCAAAACTAAACATATTGAAATTCGCCACCATTTCATCCGTGATTATACTAAAAAGCATCTAATTGAACTTGTAAAGGTTCACACGGATGAGAACTTTGCTGACCTTTTCACTAAGGTATTTGATCGAACACATTTTGAACATCTTGTCAACATGAAAGGAATGTTCAATCCAGAGTGAAAACTTGTTTTTCTTAAATCAATTCAATTCATGAAAGTTAAATTTTATTCCTTTTAAGTTTTCTATATAGTTCTTTTAATTTTCAAATATTTTACAAAAATCCAAACAAAATAGAAAACCAAAAAAATTTCAAAGTTCACTTGAGAAAAGAGGAAATGATAGTACATCAGAAATGATCTAAACGTCCTAGACTGCACATATGGGAAATGATTGCGTCATGCTTACTTGATTGTTTAAATTGTTGTGTTTTTAATCTGCTTATTTACAAGTAATTTGAATTGTCAGTAGGCTGTAAGCGTCTTTGAATCATTAGTAATGTGGAAAGTAAATCAATACTACAACTATGATTTGAACCCATGTTTGCTAGTGTGTGTGCGTAAAAGAATGCAAAAGATCACTATTGGATACAAGATGTTAGATTTTGGCAATTATTTTCTTCTGAGACCAGTTTCGGGTTATGTCTTTAGCACAATTTTTCGGTTCACTTCACTACCCATACTCACAAGTATGCAATGGGAAGTTGGGCCAAGACATGTATTTACATCAACCGTTGAGCGTGTATTCACCCTTGAATCATTCCTGATTCATTGAATTCAAATCCATATAAAAGTTGGATCCCCTTACCTAAATCCTCAAACACCATATTCATTATCCTGAATCATTATATGATATTCACAGAAGAAAAACCAATCAAACCAAGACAACTGAATCACTCGATTCTGAATCTTATGAATCCTGATAATCCTTATGGATTCTGTTTAATTTTTCTTGTTCTAATTGATGTAGGCTCATTCTGGAATTTAGAAAATCATTGGGAAAATCTTAGATGCCTTGAGATAAGTTTAAAGTAAGTTCATAGCCTAACTGTGGGGCACACGTTGTATATTAATAACTATTACCTTAACACACAAGAACATGATACTAAGATGCTTATGGTTTCAAATCTTATAATATTGCCAACTTGAATTACTTGTTTATGTGCTTATTACGTATGGATAAATTGTAATACATGACATGATCCCATATTCTTTGATGTTTATCTTGTATCATTATTGCTATTGATTAGCCTAATATGATCCTCTGCTCGTGTCATTGAACAAAAATAGCTTGTGTGTGAAAATGTGTATATCTTTATTTTGAAAAGATAAAAAAAAAGATTTTAAGTTTGTGGATAGTTCAAATTCAAATCAGAAAAGCCAAAAATATTTGTGTTTAACCGTCGTGAATTGACTTTAAATCCTCTTGATTGAATGATTCGTATCCGGATCGTTATTTGACTTGACATTCTTCATGATTTGAATTGAAATTGGATTTCAAAAAGGTTTCTATGTACTTGTTGAGTGCGCTGGAATTAAACCTTGCGTACTTGTAAGTACGCAAGACTTAAGTCATGCGTACTTGCTAAGTACGCAAGAGTTAAGTTTTGCGCACTTGTTAAGTACGTATGACCCGAATGTCTGGGTATATATAGTGGACTTATAAAAAATTCTGAGACTTTATCTCATTTGAAACACAGCCACGGTGCAATTCCCTCCAATCCTTATTTCCTCAAAATTTGTGTAATTGCAAACCGTTTTTTCGTCCCGATCCTTGTTTCATCTTCACTTATCCAATCTTTGGTGAGAATCTCAGTCCTATTCGTCTATTAAATCACCTGTAATGGACCGATTTATTGAACTCTCGAACCTAGGGTTTTGATGATGATATTTTGACAGATTTTAGTTGTTCTTGACCCAAATTAAAGACACAAAACATGTTTAAACTCACTAATAGAAGCTCAATCATCTCAAATTAGTCCTTAACATGGTTTAATTTTAAGTTGGGCCCCTTGAGTGGCGTTGTTTCTCGTCGGACCAAGGTCAATATGACCGGGTTTAGCAAGATTGTGCTGTTGGTGTTGGTCCCATAGGTCTAAGATGCATTTTTCGACCTTGTGGTGACCTCTAACCACAACAAAATCACATTATTCGGATTTGGATTTTTGAAAAATGTCCTAAGTGTTAACCCTTGCGCACTTGGTAAGTACGCAAGAGATAACTCATGCGTACTTGCTAAGTACGCAAGGTATAAACCCTACGTACTTGCTAAGTACGCAGGAAGGCAAATTGTAAATTTTTCTAAGTCCGAAAAATTCTTTCTTGTGAATGTGCTATACCGTGTCATGTTTGTACATTTCCAGTAATCATTCTTGTTCTAATTGTGTTCATTGTATGTTTTTGCAGTGATGGCTCGTGCTTTTACTAGCGAATTCAATCTTCTGGCTCTAACACAACCCGAGTGGAAGGGTGCTGCACTTGAATACAGGGAGATAGTTGATTTTCTAAACCGCTCAAAGATCAGCTACGCTATCTCTGTAGATCCTATCGTCTCAAGACCATACATTGATCAATTCTGGGCAACAGCAGATCATGACTGCATAATAACCCTGGACGTCATTAGGGCTACTATAGCAGATCAACAGATAGCTATATCCGAAGACACCATCAGGAGGGTGTTACAGTTTCGGGATCTTGCAACTGACCCAATTACCTATCCTGATTACGTTGTCGATGGTTGTTGGAGGCAGAGAATGGGATACGTCGGTGCAACGGATTACGCTTCGTACAAGAAGATGTGGGTATTCGATCAATGGCGCTACTTTGCCCACATCATGATCTTGTGCATCTCTTCAAAGAAAGCAGGCAAGGATGCCATGGGTCATCACTTAGCGACTGCAATGGTGGGTTTATCTCTCAACAAGGGCTATAATTGCTCTAAGTACGTATACAAGGCCATAACTGACCAGATCTATACGGCGGAGAAGTTTAGATTCATGTTGTATCCAAGATTTATCCAGCTGCTAATCAATGATGCGTTGCCAAATCTACCGGCAATTGGGGAAAGATTACAAGTGTAGCGAGTGGACAAGAGAGTATTTGCTCAATTTTTAAAGCCAGGTAGTGTAGAACCTACCCCTATGCGTACTCCTCTCTTCGGACACTTAATCAACGAAGCATATGTGGCCCTAGATAATTTCAGATGGTATAGTTCCGAGTCAGAGCCTGAACTAAGTGAACACTCTAATGAGCAGGAAGAGGAGGAAGTTGAAGGTGATGATGAATCTGAAAATGAAGGAGACGAAGAAGAAGGAAGTGCTGGTGCTGAAGAATCTAACCCCGAAGCAACAGAATCTAAATCATCTGATTCTAATGATGCACCAAACCAATCACTCCCGAAAAGAATGACAGCGGTGACCCTTCTCGAGTCGTCTTCTAAAAGAAAGAGACAAGAAAGTACAAGCAGTGAGTTTGAACCAGAATCTGATTCAGATGCTGCTATACAAAGACAGAGACGAGAAAGTATTAACAAGCGTTGGGGGGATAGGCCATCTGCGGGTATCCCTAGAGAAGTAGAAGTTAGTGTTGCATGGCGACAAGTCACTGAGGCCGTGACCACTGCTTCAACCTCTACGTCAACTTCCACTCAGCTATATCAAAGGACAGGGAGGCGGTCACGTGTAACAAGTCAAGTAACTACTGCTACTGTCACAGAGGAGGTTCCTGTGATAGTATCCCTCCCACTACAACCTGTCCAGGTGACGGTGATGACTCCAATACTCACTGAGTCGGTCACTGTCATCCCAACCACCATTGCAACATCTACCATACCAACTTCCATCCCAAACACTATTCCATCTACCACCCTTCAACCAATCAGTGAACCCTTTTCATATGGTGATTTCACCCATGGGTTCGACTTTGATGACATCTTCACTTTTCCCACTCATACAGTCGGTGCCTCTATATCTAGGGATCCAGATCCACAGGATGTAAGGATGGCTACACTGGAGTCTGAAGTTGCTGGTTTACTAGAAACGGTACAGAAATCAAGGGAGGAGTCTGACAAGAAACAAGGTCAGATTAACTCTTTGGTTGATGAAGTAGCGGCCTTGAAAAAGGAAAGGGCGTTTGATGAGTTGCAGCGTAAAGAGCACGATATGATGGTCAAATTGGTTTGTGATATGACCAAAACTCTTGCTGCTCAGGGGGAGAAGATTACGGAGTTGTTGAAGGAGAAGGAGAAACTGACAAAGCCAAGTAATGATGAGGCTTGTTACCTAGATGATCTATCTAAGGGTGATGACTAGGACAAGGATCCTGAAGCCAATCCCAGTGGAAGTGAGCAGCAATCGTTATCATGGGCGATTGTTCCTTTTTCTGCCATGCCTATGGCTGAGGGGGAGTCCACTCAACATAAAGGCAGTGTTGCTTCTTGTAGTGGAGGTGATAAAGGAAAGTCTGCGGCTGAGGTGCTAAACGACCTATCTGACGAGGTCATTATACTGATTGCACCAGACTATTCCAAAGAAGCTCAGATCGATGCCCTAAGCAATCTGGATGAAGGAGAGATCGAGTCTGATGATGAATGGGATGTAGAAGATGAGGATGTTATGGTAGAGTTTCCCAAAGGGGACGGTGAAGGAGTTTACGAGCTTGAGGATTAAGAGATATTTGAAGCTCCAGCCTTTGAAGCTGCTTTTAACACAGGTTCAGTCGAGCCCGAAAGTACTGTTGAGGCTTCGACTGAAGCATCTCCCACCGCTCCTAAACCTGTTGATCCAGAGGCGTGGAAAAGTAAATATCCGCCTAGTTAGTTTACAAAGGATCAAGCTCCTGTCTGGCAGAAGACATCCATCATAGACAAACATGGAGCTACAGGTATGATCTTGTATGTCAGGTTCGACGATGACAAGAAGTTGTTCGCTATTAAACAGGCTGGTGGGGTTCAATACTTGAAACCTACCAGTGAAGCGTTCAGCTCCCTGCCCAAGTATGATCTGGTGAACCTCGCAAACCGTGAGCTATTGTGTGACACTATTCATGCATCAGTAATGGGTTTGTGGAGAACACTACAGAAAGAGGGAAGATCGGGGAACTTTGAGATGTTTAAGCCTCAGATGCCCAAGAGAGTCCGGGACAAGAGCTTCAGACATCCCGTGACTAACAGAAGCCTAAAGAAACTGGTCTATAACCTAGTGCTATGTGAAACCAGGATTCCCCTGAGCAACTTATCTCAGGATATCCTTAGTAACATGTGGTACTTGTATGTGGACCCAAAGACGGGCGAGGCAGTGGTAATAGGAAAGATTAGATCCAAAAGTGGGAGCTTGGTGCCAAAGGAACTGATAAGAGTCTTTGATGAAATCACTTTCATTAATTTCTCTGTGAAAGATCTGACGGTCCTAAATGACAAATTACGAATCCACACACACGAGTGGATAAAGCTTCAAGTATCAAGATACAATAAGTTGGTCAAGTTCTGCCTTGACTACAAGTTGAAGATGGAAGCTAAAGCTGGTGTAGTTTGAAGACCGAAGATAATCCAAAGCTGTTGTCAAGGGGGAGTTTGTTGAAGCACGTTTATGTGACAGACACAATGGATGTTGTCTTAGCTTATGTACTTGTATTTATGTATTTGTACTTGCATTTAAGTATCTGTATGTATTGATTATCGAGTTGTAATCACATATGTATGTACTTAGTCTTGTCTGTTTCTGTTAAGTGTTGTGTGCACTTAGTAAGTGCGCAGGGTGTATATCCTGCTCACTTAGCAAGTACGCAAGAACAAAGTTTGCGTACTTGCTAAGTACGCATGAGTTAAACCCTGCGCACTTGCTAAGTGCACAAGCAACAGGTCTAGTATAAATAGGCTAGGTTAACATAAGTTATGTACGCAGTCATACCCACTCATTCTCTCTGTAACCGGCTGTGATTATCAATAGATGAAGTTTGAAAGTATCTTGTGTCTTTGTTGTCGGTTTACTTTGTGTTGATTGATACTCCACCTAGTCACGGGCATTCCGCACCCGGTTCGACCAGGAACACACTTGCATGTGATGATCCGAGACACCCGAGGGACCTAAAAATGCTGCTAATCATTTGAAGACAAAGAAGACAAAGAACAAATCTAAGCCTTCAACAGCAATCAAATCTGCTGCTGATCAGTTAAAACCATCAACAGCAATTAAGTCTGCTGCTGATCAGTCTAAGCCCATCAATATCAAGAACCAGGCAGAACTATCAGTAGCTAAAGCTACATCTGCTGCTGATAATTCTAAAAAAACTGCAAAGTTGACTCCACAATGGCAAGCAAAGTCTAAATCCTCATCAACTCAGAGTATCATCATTGGATCAATTGAATGCCAGGCTGATGATGATTTTGTTCTTAAGTCAAAAGTCTCACCCAAGTCTGCAAGCTCTTGGGTCCCCCTTTCTAAGTAGAACTCTCTCATGTGTAGGAACAACCAGGTAACAAGGATAACACCTGGGTTGTAGACAGTGGTTGTTCCAGGCACATGACTGGCAATAGGTACATCCTCTCAAATTTCAGAAACTTTTATTGTGGATATGTTACCTTTGGGAGTAATTCAAAAGGAGGCTACATCACTGGACAAGGAACCGTGTCCAATGAAAGGTTTAGCATTGAAAGGGTGAATTATGTGAAGGAATTGAAGTTTAATCTCATGAGTGTATCACAAATCTGTGATCAAAAGCATTAGATGCTTTTCACATATGATGAATATTTTGTGCTATCCCCCGGGCTAAGCAAACCTACTCGAGAGAATATCTTGTTAACTCCTCAAAGAAAATACAATCTACATGTGCTTGATATGAACAAGACTACACCATCTGGCAGTGTATCTTGCTTTCTATCCAAGGCATTAGTTGATGAATCTTCTCTATAGCATAGGAGATTGAGTCATGTAAATGTCAAAACCATCAACAAGTTGGTTAAAGGAAATCTAGTAAGAGGGCTACCTGATAAAGAATTCCAACTTGAAGATCATTGCATAACATGCTTGAAGGGGGAGTAACATAAGAGTTCTCACAAGCCCAAGACACTAAATTCTAATGACACTCCACTACATCTGCTGCATATGGATCTTTTTGGTCCTACAAATGTCATGTCTATGGGCAAGAAGTCATATTGTTTGGTGATAATTGATGACTATACCAGATTCTCATAGGTATACTTCTTGAGAACTAAGAGCATTCACATCAGGATTGGTATAAATCTGTGAGTGAGTTTTGTATATTTTAAGGAGTGGTTTAAAGTGGTTGTGAGTAGAGGAGAGAAAAAAGATATAAGGTTTTTGTAAATATAAGGATAAAAGTAGTGGTTTTTAGTATAATTATAAGGATAAGGATAAGGAGAGAGAAAAGTAGAGATAAAAGTAGAGATAAAAAGTAGAAAAAATAGTGATTTTTAGTGTAATTATAAGGATAAAGATAAGAAATATAAGGAAGCTGATGTGAATGCTCTAAAGATGAAACTACTAAGATTCTCAAATCCTTCATTCTTAGGGTTGAGAATCAAAGCAATCAAAAGGTCAAGACAATAAGGTGTGATCAAGGTACAGAGTTCAAAAATCAAACCTTGAACTGTTTTTATGAGAATAAAGGTATCCAGAGACAATACAGTGCTCCAATAACCCCTCAACAAAATGGGGTTGCTGAAAGAAGAAACATAACTCCGATTGAGTCTGCAAGATCCATGTTGGCTGACTCAAAGCTGCCTCTCACATTCTGGACTGAGGCAGTTAGTACAACTTGCTATATACAAAATATAGTTCTAATTGTCAAGCCTCTCAACAAAACACCTTATGAATTATGGTTCAATAGAGTTCCATACATTGGTTTCCTAAAATCTTTTGGATGCCCATGTACTATTCTTATTACCAGTGGTGTTCTTCCAAAATTTGGTGCCAAATATGATGAAGGATACTTTATAGGTTATTCTTCTCAATCCAAAGCCTACATAGTATTCAACTCTAGAACAAGAATAGTTAAAGAATCAGTGAATGTGGAATGCAGGGAACACATTCCATGTGAAAAGGGAAAAGGGCCAGACTGGCTGTTTGATATATACTCCATCTCTTAAATATTTGAGCCTCTCATCTTCTCAAATATGAAGTCTTCATCTTCACAAGAACAAGCCACTTCATCAAATGATGACTACTGAATAGGTTTTAATGGTCCATCTATAAGAATCAAAAGACCATCCATTGATCCTCCATCTGTTGTCGATGCTATTGAAGCTAGTGAAGCCAGAACAAGCAGCTCCAATGTCACCAGCAACAGTCTCTCTGAACATGAAGATCAAGATGAAACCATTAATCACTCTATAGCTGACATAGAGGTACCTGCTACAGATGAGGGTATTATATCTGATGTTGTTGAAGACACTTCTGCAACCAACTCCCTTGAAGATGTTCCTGATCAAAACCACACCAATCTTGACCAAGGAATTCAGCTGGATGTTGTTCCAGCCCAAAGAATCAACATAAAACATCCTCTAGAACATGTCATTGGTCTAGTTCAACAAGGAGTTCAGACAAGAAGAAAGTCACATGAAGCCAATATATGTCTGTATTCCTACTTTCTGTCTCAAGTTGAACCAAAGAAGATAGCTGAAGCCCTGCAACACAACAGTTAGATTGAAGCAATGCAAGAAGAGTTGTTGCAATTCAAGAGACAAGAAGTGTGGACACTAGTTGATCTGCCACCTGGACAAACTGCTATAGGCATAAGGTGGGTCTTCTGGAACAAACAAGATGAAAGAGGGATTGTAATCAAGAACAAAGCAAGACTTGTAGCTCAAGGCTACACTCAGGAAGAGGGAATTGATTATGATGAGGTATTTGCACATGTTGCTAGGCTGGAGGTAATCAGAATCTTCCTAGCATATGCTGCATCTAAAAGCTTCACTGTTTATCAGATGGATGTCAAGAGTGCTTTTCTATATGGGAAGATTGGTGAGGAAGTCTATGTTAGATAGCCTCCTGGCTTTGTAGATCCCTCACATCCTGACAAGGTGTTCAAATTAGACAAAGCTCTGTATGGGTTACATCAAGTCCCAAGAGCCTGGTATGAAACTTTGTAAGGATATCTACTCAGCAACAATTTCAGAAGAGGTGCTATTGATCAGACCTTGTTTATCAAAGATGAAGGGGGAGAAATTATACTGGTGCAAATCTATTGTCACACCCCCAATTTCAACTAACGGAGTTTTACCGTTTAGGAAGTGACGAACCAGGATCTCAGACATTAGTTACTTTGAACGACTCTACATGGGGCTCAAATGAAAATATCATATCAATCAGAGTTTCAATGCGGAATTGTAAAGAAAAGTAAATGCGCAAAAACACGCGCCCAAACCAAAAGTCCAAACGTCCAACCAAGCCAAGTACAATACAAAATAATCCAAACAAACATAAATAAGCAACAATCAAAATAGATGAATCCCATGCATGCCCTAATGTGCACCCGTGCCCTATCTTAGCGACCTGAGAAAACATGTAAGAAAATATGTCAACACGAGGTTGGTGAGTTCACAGGTTTCAATATATAAATAAGCGTTTACTAGATTTATGATCATTCAATATGTATCTATAGGTAGCTAACCTATGTTCATGTTTAACTCAAGCGCTCGCAACCGAAGCTGACTGTTTGTTTATTTGCCTCCTGCCAGGTCTATCAACACTGGCGGTGTGAGTAGGCTAACATTTCACACGTTCGATCTCTAATCGAGTTAGCACGACTAATGCGGGTGGGATTTATCAAACCGAGTAGTACTACTAAATATTACCTCGCTAAGTTCCATATTAACGGTCCGATATAAGATGAGGACTTTCTGTGATAGCGTGTTACGCTTAGCTTTAACATCGATATCATACGAATTACAAAATCTCAAAATCGTTCAATAATGTTTTCTCCCCCAAGTTAAAATAGTAAAAAGGGGTCGTGAAAACTCACATGCGTTGCGTTGTAGGTAGTATCACACAAGGGATAAGTTGGAACCATGTGTGTAAGTCTCAAACGACTTACGAATGCCCTAAAATTATAAACACATAAATTAGGGATAAAAATGTGAATTGTGACAGCGACACGGAATGAGAAACGTCCTAACGAAACGCTCTAATATTCAAGAGTGAACGAAAGTGTCCACGGAGTTAGGAATTATTTTACGCGACGAATGACTCAAATAATAATAAATATAACCGGTTGTTTTGTCATTCATAAAAATTAAGAAAATAATAATATATATATACGAGTAAATAATATAACTAATTATATTATTATTTAGTCTCAATCGATACACGATGTTATAAAATGATTCAAAATAATATAAATATGTATATTATTTAATATTACGGGTCACGGTTTGAAAATAATATAAACTTATTATTTTATACGAAATTACGGTTTGAAGATAATATAAACATACTATTTTTAGTTGATAATAACTATAATATTTTATTTATAAAAGTGGAAATAATATAAAAAAATATGTTAGTAATTCAAACCCGAACCTACGGGCTGTTTCCCGGGCTAAAACACATTTATATAATAATATAATATTATAGAGTTTGATTTTTATTAATTAAATATAATAGAAAAATGCTCAAAAAATAGTTGTGGGAGCCTGGTCTCGAACCCGGGTCTCTCCCACACACGCACACTGACCCACCCAGTCCCGCCCGATAGGGAATCGCAATAGAACTCGGATCAATTGGGTTTTAATCACAAACTTCAGTGGGTTCTTCCCTCCCACGCCAAGTCGAACCAAACCCACCCCAGATCTTTCAATTTGGACTTCGATCGATCAAAACAGGTTAGGGGTTTTGTTTGTCGGGGCATTTCGAGTTTGTGGGTTTGTTTAATTGCAAAACTAACAATTTAAAGGTCGTTTAATTACTGAAACAGAAGCCGAAAACCTAGAACGAAACAAGGGATCGATTTGATCAATTTTGATAATGAACATGTTTGGAATCATAGGGCTTTACACAAGCAGAGGGTTTCAAATCTAGTTATAAAATTTAATTGAATTTATAAGTTTGTTAGGGACGAAACCCCCAAATTGTTTTAAGAACAACCCTAGTTACTGGATCTTGAAAAATTCAACATTATGAGATCAAATTCGCATAGGGTTTTCAAAGAGTGGTTAATTGCGAAGCTAATCATATGGATTAATTGAATTTAAACAGGATTAAAAGTAGAGTTCGATTAACTCGTGCTCGTGATGAACCCTAGAATCGGTTCATGATTAATTCGATGTTATACATTTGAATTAGCATAGGGCTTTTAGAGGATGGATGATGGCCAGTCTATCCATGAAGTTTAATTAAATTTAGATTGGGTCTAGGGTAGAGTTCGCTCAAATCGTGAACATATGAACCCTAGATTCGGGTTCATACAAAATTCGATGTTGTTAGCCCTGTACATTATAGGGCTTTTGATCTGGATGAAGAAACGAAGCTACAGGTATAGGAGATTACCAGATTGGATGTCGGATTGAATGGATTTGACTAAAACGAGTGCCGACGGCGACGACTTCGATCCCTGGTGACCACTGCAGCAATTCCGGCCAAATTCGAGTGTGTAACCGGTTCTAACAGGTGCGATTCAGGTTTCAGAGTGTTCAACTTCGAATAATTGAGAATTGGTGAGTAATGTTAGCGAAGTCGGCGGTTACGGGTTTGATTACTAATAATTGGAATTAATTCGCGTGTAATGTCGATGATTAAGGATTTGATGATGTCGAAACTGATCATAATGATATGATCCGTTACAGAATCGGGAGAATTTCAGTTGTGGAATTCAAATTCGATCTCAAGCTCGCGAGTTTGATTTTTTTTGAAGTCAACAGAACCAAATTCGATCAATTTTGACTTTGAGAAGTCAATGGAACAGGTTTTAGGTATTTACATAACTAGTCCCTGTGGTTTTAATTCAATTATTAACAGAATTAGTCCCAGGGGTTAGATTTTGTTAAATAAGTTAAGGTTTAACTTAGTTTAGTTAACGGAGTTAACTGGAAAAGTCCGGATTGTCACACCATCCCCTAGTTGAAATAATTTTCGTCCCGAAAATTAAATAAATAAATTTTTTTTTCTAGGATATCACATCATCCCTAGTTGAAAGAATTTTCGTCCCGAAAATTAAATAATACCTTAAGAATTTGACGCGGAGTGCTTGAACAGATTAGGATATTTGCGCATCATTTGATCCTCGCGTTCCCACGTGAATTCCGGTCCACGTTTCGAGTTCCAACAGACTCTAACAATAGGGATTTTACTGTGCTTTAACGTTTTGACTTCCCTATCCATAATTTCCACGATGAAACGTAACTGTTCATCAATGTGTAGTTCCGCAAGAGGAACTGCGAGCGATTCGTCTGCTAGACATTTCTTTAAATTTGAGACGTGAAAGACGTTGTGTACACCACTAAGTCCTTCAGGTAAGTCTAGTTGATACGCTACTGGTCTGATTCTCTTCATTATCTTGAATGGTACAACATAACGAGAATTCAGTTTGCCTCGTTTCCCAAAACGAATGACACCCTTCCAAGGTTAAACTTTTAAGAAGACCATATCCCCTACTTGAAATTCTAACGGTTTACGACGCCTATCGGCATAGCACTTTTGACGATCACGAGCTGCTGCCATAAGGTTTCTAATTTGAACGATTTTCTCAGAAGTTTCAAGTACGAGTTCAGGACCTGTAAGTTGACTATCCCCAACTTCGGCCCAACAAAAAGAAGAACGGCATTTCCGTCCATAAAGTGCTTCAAATGGAGCTGCCTTGATGCTAGTGTGATAACGGTTGTTGTAGGAAAACTCCACCAACGGTAGGTGAGACTCCCAAGTGTTACCGAAATCAATCACACAAGCTCGTAGCATGTCCTCAAGAGTTTGAATAGTACGTTCTGTCTGGCCATCAGTCTGAGGATGGTATGCTCTTCTCATATCTAGACGTGTGCCTAAAGCTTTATGTAACGACTGCCAGAAACGAGAAGTGAATCGTGCATCACGATCCGAAATGATAGAGATTGGCACCCCGTGCCGAGAGACTACTTCTTTCAAGTAAGTACGAGTAAGCTTATCCATTTTGTCGGTTTCCTTGATTGCTAAGAAGTGAGCGGACTTTGTTAAACGATCAACAATTACCCAAATGGTATAACATCCGGTAGGAGTTCGTGGCAATTTTGTAATAAAGTCCATGGAGATTTGTTCCCATTTCCACATGGGAATTTTTAGTTGTTGGAGAAGACCGGATGGCTTTTTATATTCAACTTTGATCTTCGCGCAAGTCAGACACTTACTCACATAGGTGGCTATATCGGCCTTCATCTTCGGCCACCAATATAGCACTTTAGATCATGGTACATCTTGTCGGAACCTGGATGAATAGAGTAACGAGATTTATGAGCCTCATCTATGACTAGTTCCCTTAGGTTTCCGAATACTGGAACCCATATTCGCTCGATGAAGTAGCGAATACCGTCACATTTGACCTCGAGTTGTGCTTCCATACTACGTGTACCTTCCAGCAGTAGGTTTTCCTCTTTCATGGCTTCGAGTTGAGCACTACGGATTTTGTCGGGTAATCCGGGGTGAATAGTAAGCTGTAATGCTCGAACTCGTTTGGGTTTCGTTTCCTTTCGACTTAGGGTATTAGCTACAACATTAGCTTTACCCGGGTGATACCGGATCACACAGTCATAATCGTTCAAGAGTTTGACCCAACGATGCTGTCGCATGTTCAACTCTTTCTGTTCGAAGATGTGCTGAAGACTCTTGTGATCGGTGTAGATGGTGCATTTGGTACCATACAAGTAATATCTCCATATCTTAAGTGCGAAAACTACAGCTCCCAACTCTAAGTCATGAGTGGTGTAGTTTTTCTCGTGAACCTTTAGTTGACGCGAAGCATACGTTATCACCTTTTCTCGTTGCATTAACACACAAACTAGACCCTGAATAGACGCGTCACAATACACCACAAATTCATCTGTTCCTTCCGGAAAAGCTAGAATAGGTGCACTGTAAAGTTTCTGTTTAAGATGTTGGAATGCTGACTCTTGGATATCGCCCCAGTTATAGGCTTTACCCTTTTAAGTTAAGGCCGTGAGAGGTTGTGCAATTTTTGAAAATCCCTCGATGAATCGACGGTAGAATCCAGCCAATCCCAGAAATTGTCGCACCTCAGTCGGAGTCGTCGGTGCTGCCCAATTCTTGATGGCTTCTATCTTTGATGGGTCGACATGTATTCCTTTCTCGTTAACCATATGTACTAAGAATTGAACCTCCTGGATCCAAAATTCACACTTGGAAAACTTAGCATATAGTTGCTCCCTTTTAAGTAATTCCAAAATTAGGCATAGATGTTCCTCATGTTCCTCCTTGTTCTTGGAATAAATGAGAATGTTGTCGATGAAAACGATGATGAATTGATCAAAGTAAGGCTTACACACACGGTTCATGAGGTCCATGAATACCGCAGGTGCGTTGGTTAATCCGAAAGGCATGACCATAAATTCATAGTGGTCGTACCTTGTCTTAAAAGCAGTTTTTGAAATATCATCATCTCAGACTCTCAATTGATGGTAGCCGGACCTGATATCTATCTTGGAATAGAAACATGATCCTTGGAGTTGATCAAATAGGTCATCTATACGAGGCAAAGGATAACGATTCTTGATTGTGACCTTATTCAGTTCACGGTAGTCGATACACATACGGAAGGTCCCGTCCTTCTTCTTGACAAACAGGACTGGAGCTCCCCATGGCGATGAGCTAGGTCGGATGAAACCTTTATCCAACAATTCCTATAATTGAGTGGATAGCTCTTGCAATTCACTAGGTGCTAGTCGATAAGGTGCCCGAGCGATCGGTGCCGCTCCGGGTGCTAGATCGATTTGGAATTCAACTTGTCGGTGTGGTGGCAGACCAGGCAGATCCTTGGGAAATACTTCTAGAAACTCACGGACGATGGGGATATCATCTATCTTCTTCTCTTCTGACGGCTGCTCAGCAACGAGAGCCAAAATAGCCGTATGTCCTTTTCGAAAGCATTTTTGTGCTTTCATAAAGGATATGATGCCCATGACGGCACCAACTCTTTCGCCCTGAACGGAAAGGGTTTCTCCACTTGGGAGAGGAATACGAACAATTTTCTCATGACAGATAATTTCAGCTTGGTTTTTAGATAACCAATCCATGCCGACAATTACATCAAAACTACCAAGTGTGATCGGCATAAGGTCGATATCAAGTATATGTCTAGCTAGCTCAAGCTTACATCCCTTAAGAATGTGAGTTGCTTCAATTATTTGGCCATCAGCTATCTCTATTATATACTTAGCTTCTAACAGAGTTGGAGTTCCTTTTATCATATCACTAAGTTTCTTAGATATAAAACTCCTATCAGCACCAGTGTCAAAAAGGACAGAAGCAAAGTAATTATTTAAGAGAAACTTACCGGTGACCACATTATGATCATAATGAGCTTCTCTAGATCCTAGCACGAAGGCTTGTCCCTTCGCACCATTTCCTCCACCATTGCCATTGTTACCCCCATTGTTGTTATTATGGTTAGGGTTGTGGTTTCCATTACCCCTTTCTTGAATTGAGGACAATTCTTCCGAATATGTCCCTCCTTCCCACACTCGAAACAACCCCTTATGGATCCAGGCTGTTGAAAAGGTTGTTTAGCTTGCAACTCACCCCTACAATCTTTGGCAGCATGACCTATTTTGCCACACCGCTGACAACGATTGCAAAACCCGAAGTGATGGAAGTTGCAGTTGTTACACTTAGGAGACTTTCCCGCGTAACCACCCTGGTTTTGACCTGAAGAGGTCGACTGGTTGAAGTTCTTAGTAGGAACAAACCTACGCTGCTGCTGCGGTTGATTAAACTGGGGTTGGTTGGGTTGGGGTCCTTTGGAGTGAGAGTTGGAGTGGTGGTCAAACTTGCGTTTATGATTATTGGTGGATTTAGAGACCGAACCTCTCGGAGGTAGAGTCCCTTGAGTCACTGCCTGATCGGTTAACTTATGGGCAAGTCGGATAGTTTGCTGGATAGTGGTAGGGTTGGATGAAGTAACCATGCTTTGTATTTGAGGCACTAGACCTCCAATATATAGTTCAATTCTCTTGTAATCAGGGGTCACCATATGCGGCACATAGTAGCAAGTTCGTGTGAACGTGTGGTATAAAGTTCAATTTCAGAACCCTCCATCTATAGGTTCCAGAACTCTCCTTTTAACATCTGAATTTCATCGCGAGGACAGTACTCCTCCTTCATCATTTATTTAAACTCCTCCCACGGTAGTCCATTTTCCATGGCCAGACCCAACATCTGGACCTGGGCGTTCCACCACGTGAGAGCCGGGCCCTCCAAAGTTCCAGCGGCGAACTTGACATGATTTGCCACTGGGCAGTTGCACATGGCAATCACTGATTCTACTTTCTCGAACCAACGAAGTAGTCCGACATCTCCTTCAGCTCCACTAAAGGCGTGGGGCTTACAATCCATGAATGCCTTGAAGGTGCAGGCTGGTTGCGGGTTTTGCGGGCCTGGAGTTAGAAATAAAATAGGATTGGGATTATAGAGTTTAGGACATGCTTTTTAAGCGATGAATTGACATTATTAGTCAATAGCTAAAGCATTTACCTACAGCATTCTGTGCTGCTAGAGCCTCCGCCACACTATCATTTATTAGTGCCGCTAGCTCCGCTGCCGTCATGTTAATGGTACCTCGGCCACCAGCACGACCTCCACGTCCTCTTCCTGACATGATTCTTCACATTCACAAATACAAAACAATTAGAAATATATCACATATTAAACATTATTTATGTACGAGTAAAGAAATACAACATCTAATATTTTGAAAATTAATTAAATTGTAAGGCTACAAAATAAATAACTCAAACATTAAACTTCTCATGCTTTTATTGAATGGGAACAACCTTACCCATCTAGGTTTGAAAAGAGAAATAACAAAAGCAAAACATGCATGAAAAAGGGAAGATAGAATAGGAAGATCATCAAATATCTTCGTCATCAGAAGAAACATATGATTGTGCATCATCGATCTCCACTAGTTCCTCCTCAGGTGGCTCCTCCTCCAAGAGTTCATCCTTGAAGGGCTCATCCTCGAAGGGCTCTTCCTCGCCGTCAGAAAGTGGAATCTCCTCAGGAAATAGAGCTTCTTGCAGTTGGGCTTCCAAGTGAGTCACCCTCTCTTGAAGACCTTCAGCAGTATGGTTTGCTACATGTAGCTGAGCTTCTAGAGCAGCCACTCTCTCCAGAACTCCTTCCATATCATTGTCCGAGGTGTCCACCCTCGTCTCCGAATGTGTCACCTGATTCACCAAGACGTTATGGACTTGACCCGTTACTGCTAGTTCAGCAGTCAAAAGCTCTATCCCTACCTTATTCTCCTCTATTTGAGGCTCTTTCTTCAGAATGTTAGGTATCTCATCAGTAGCATCTTTCACAATACTCAACTCCCTAGACATGTAAAATACAAAGGCTGTAAAAGCTTGTTCCATAGTGCATGGCAAGCTAGGTAAGGTAGATGATCAGGAAGTAGAACCAAAGTAAGGTGATGGGACATTTCCCATTTCGATCCATCTTTGGATCATTTGCGGGTATGCGTTCCAATTGCGAGCAGGATTCATTACTTGTGCGTTGCTCGTTTCCCCCTGGTCAACTGAATAGTCACTTGAACTAGTCCAGCGCCTTTTGGGCTCCGGGGATGATAGGATAGGTGCCTTATGTCCTGGTGCCTTAGGTGATGGAGGTGGAGTTGACAACATGTTCCTGTAACAATATATATAAGTGCCAAAATCCAAATGACATGTAACTAATGTGTGAGGCTATAGTCTAGTATGCAATCCTTGTTCTCTAAAACCAATGGCTCTAATACCAATCTGTCACACCCTCAATTTCAACTAACAGAGTTTTATCGTTTGGGAAGTGACGAACCAGGATCTCAGACATTAGTTACTTTGAACGACTCTACATGGGGCTCAAATGAAAATATCATATCAATCAGAGTTTCAATGCGGAAGCGTAAAGAAAAGTAAATGCGCAAAACACACGCGCCCAAACCAAAAGTCCAAACGTCCAACCAAGCCAAGTACAAAACAAAATAATCCAAACAAACATAAATAAGCAACAATCAAAATAGATGAATCCCATGCATGCCCTAATGTGCACCTGTGCCCTATCTTAGCGACCTGAGAAAACATGTAAGAAAATATGTCAACACGAGGTTGGTGAGTTCACAGGTTTCAATATATAAATAAGCGTTTACCAGATTTATGATCATTCAATATGTATCTATAGGTAGCTAACCTATGTTCATGTTTAGCTCAAGCGCTCGCAACCGAAGCTGTCTGTTTGTTTATTTGCCTCCTGCCAGGTCTATCAACACCGACGGTGTGAGTAGGCTAACATTTCACCCGTTCGATCTCTAATCGAGTTAGCGCGACTAACGCGGGTGGGATTTGTCAAACCGAGTAGTACTACTAAATATTACCTCGCTAAGATCCATATTAACGGTCCGATATAAGATGAGGACTTTCTATGACAGCGTGTTACGCTTAGCTTTAACATCGATATCATACGAATTACAAAATCTCAAAATCGTTTAATCATGTTTTCTCCCCCAAGTTAAAACAGTAAAAAGGGGCCGTGAAAACTCACCTACGTTGCATTGTAGGTAGTATCACACAAGGGATAAGTTGGAACCACGTGTGTAAGTCTCAAACGACTTACGAATGCCCTAAAATTATAAACACATAAATTAGGGATAAAAACGGGAATTGTGACAGCGACACGGAATGAGAAACGTCATAACGAAACGCTCTAATATTCAAGAGTGGACGAAAGTGTCCACAGAGTTAGGAATTACTTTACGCGACGAATGACTCAAATAATAATAAATATAACCGGTTTTTTTGTGTTAGGATATGTTTTGTAACTGTTGATAAAATTATGTGTAAGTTCTGCTAGAGGCGAACTTAACAAGTTCGCCTAGCCTATCAGAGGCGAACTTAATAAGTTCGCCTAGTATATCAGAGGCGAACTTATTAAGTTCGCTTAGCCTATTAGAGGCGAACTTAATAAGTTCGCCTAAGCATCTTTGAGGCAAACTTATTAAGTTCGCCTACTTCAGAACTGGTGCTTATATATACAGTTACAGAGTCTGTGAAACAGAGAGTGAGATAGAGATATCAGGACGAACTGATTAGAGACTGAATTGTTGTAAACTGATATCTTGGTGGAAATACAAAGCGTTTATTTACATCGTTGTTGTTGATTGAGTTACACGAGCACGTTGATCATGGATTCCGCACGTTATCACCGTGTCGTACCGCGAGTCTAGAGATCCGTCACGCACCGAATTAAGGACCTACATTTTGTCATTCACAAAAATTAAGAAAATAATAATATATATATACGAGTAAATAATATAACTAATTATATTATTATTGAGTCTCAATCGATACACGATGTTATAAAATGATTCGAAATAATATAAATATGTATATTATTTAATATTACGGGTCACGGTTTGAAAATAATATAAGCATATATATTTTATACAAAATTACGGTTTGAAGATAATATAAACATACTATTTTTAGTTGATAATAACTATAATATTTTATGTATAAAAGTGAGAATAATATAAAAAAATATTATATGTTAATAATTCAAACCCGAGCCTACGGGCTGTTTCCCGGGCTAAAACACATTTATATAATAACATAATATTATAGAGTTTGATTTTTATTAATTAAATATAACAAAAAAATGCTCAAAAAATAGTTGTGGGAGCTCGGTCTCGAACCCGGGTCTCTCCCACACACGCACACTGACCCAGCCAGTCCCGCCCGCTAGGGAATCGCAGTAGAACACAGATCAATTGGGTTTTAATCACAAACTTCAGTGGGTTCTTCCCTCCCACGCCAAGCCGAACCAAGCCCACCCCAGATCTTTCAATTTGGACTTCGATCGATCAAAACAGGTTAGGGGTTTTGTTTGTCGGGGCATTTCGAGTTTGTGGGTTTGTTTAATTGCAAAACTATCAATTTAAAGGTCGTTTAATTACTAAAATAGAAGCCGAAAACCTAGAACGAAACAAGGGATCGATTTGATCAATTTTGATAATAAACATGTTTGGAATCATAGGGCTTTACACAAGCAGAGGGTTTTGAATCTAGTTATATAATTTAATTGAATTTATAAGTTTGTTAGGGATGAAACCCCCAAATTGTTTTAAGAACAACCCTAGTTACTGGATCTTGAAAAATTCGATATTATGAGATCAAATTCGCATAGGGTTTTCAAAGAGTGGTTAATTGCGAAGCTAATCATATGGATTAATTGAATTTAAACAGGATTAAAAGTAGAGTTCGATTAACCCGTGCTCGTGATGAACCCTAGAATCGGTTCATGATTAATTCGATGTTATACATTCGAATTAGCGTAGGGCTTTCAGAGGATGGATGATGGCCAGTCTATCCATGAAGTTTAATTGAATTTAGATTGGGTCTAGGGTAGAGTTCGCTCAAAACGTGAACATATGAACCCTAGATTCGGGTTCATACAAAATTTGATGTTGTAAGCCCTGTACATTATAGGGCTTTTGATCTGGATGAAGAAACGAAGCTACAGGTATAGGAGATTACCAGATTGGATGTCGGATTGAATGGATTTGACTAAAACGATTGCCGACGGCGACGACTTCGATCCCTGGTGACCACTGCAGCAATTCCGACCAAATTCGAGTGTGTAACAGGTTCTAACAGGTGCGATTCAGGTTTCAGAGTGTTCAACTTTGAATAATTGAGAATTGGTGAGTAATGTTAGTGAAGTCGGCGGTTACGGGTTTGATTACTAATAATTGGAATTAATTAGCGTGTAATGTCGATGATTAAGGATTTGATGATGTCGAAACTGATAATAATGATATGATCCGTTACAGAATCGGGTGAATTTCAGTTGTGGAATTCAAATTCGATCTCAAGCTCGTGAGTTTGACTTTTTGAAGTCAACAGAACCAAATTTGTAACATCCCGAGTTTTAGAGCACGAGAGAATTCACGAGGAATTAAAACTTAAAAAAAAAAGAAAGGAATCGGGCTTGGGCCGGGGTGTATAGGCCGAAAGGGACAAGGGTTTGGGCCCTTATAAGTCTCAAGACCAGCCCCAAACCCTCATTTGCAACACCATTTTCGGAATTCTAGAGAGAGAAAGCGAGAGAGAGCCTAGAGAGAGAAAGTCCCGGTTTTCGGACTAGAGCTTCAAGGATCGTTAGCAAGAGTCTCGTGAGTGTTTATCAACGAAAAGGAAGCGATTTCAGGTAACCATTTGTTCCAGATCTGCATTTTTATATTATATCGGGTTTTGAAGGAAAAATCAAGTAAAGGTTGGGTTTTTACGTTTAAAAATGAAAACGAAGTATAGATCTAGACTCTCGGTTAGAAAACACAAGTTTTGAATGTAAAAAGTTCGGATCTTGACGATGTCAGATCTGCTTGCGAGTTAGGGTTTTGTGGGGAAGAAGACTGGTCTGGGACATGTACCGAAACTAGGTAGTTTCGATAGGTCACATGTATCGAAACTAGGTAGTTTCGATAGGTCACATGTATCGAAACTAGGTAGTTTCGATAGTCAACATATGTCGAAACTAGGAGTTTCGATAGTCAGCATGTATCGAAACTAGGAGTTTCGATAGGTCTGCAGGTACCGAAACTAGGAAGTTTCGATGAGTCTGATATGTGACGAATTTTTATGATTGTACAGATTGTGTGAGATTCCAGTAGGACATCCCCGCTAAGATACCAAGTGAGTTCTAATCCCCTTTTTGCCTTCTTTAGGGGTGGTGTGCATACTTAGTGCAAAGTGTTTATTATATTTTATATATTATAAACTGAAGAGAAAAGCTATGTTTTAGTGAAAGGTTTAAAAGAGGCAAAAGTATGTTTTTCAGCAAAGTAAGATATATCATTTGGCAAGCGTTTACTATATTTTTATATACATAAACAAAGGCATGATATATATGATAAGCTATGTTTTAGAAAGCAAGATGTATTTTATGATAAGTTATGTTTTAGAAAGAAAGATATATCATTTGGCAAGCGTTTACTATATTCTCATATACATAAACAAAGGCATGATATATGTGCTAGTATGTTTTCAGTAAAGTAAGATATATCATTTGGCAAGCGTTTACTATATTTTCATATACATAAACAAAGGCATGATATATATGATAAGCTATGTTTTAGAAAGCAAGATGTATTTTATGATAAGTTATGTTTTAGAAAGAAAGATATATCATTTGGCAAGCGTTTACTATATTCTCATATACATAAACAAAGGCATGATATATGTGCTAGTATGTTTTCAGTAAAGTAAGATATATCATTTGGCAAGCGTTTACTATATTTTCATATACATAAACAAAGGCATGATATATATGATAAGCTATGTTTCAGAAAGTAAGATGTATTTTTATGATAAACTATGTTTCAGTAAAAGCAAAGATATATCATTTGGCAAGCGTTTACTATATTTTTATATACATAAACAAAGGCATGATATATGTTAAGTTATGAGCAAGATTTACAGAAATATTTATGAACAGTAAAGTGAACAGTTTTCCTTCGGGAATATGTACCAGCTATAAAGGTCCTTGGGACAGATGTTACTTGTACAAGATGTCAGATATGGGTTCTACCCATTAGTAAGAACCTTTGGGTTCGTTAACGGTTGTACAACTGGGATGAGTGACGGCGGTTGCTCGGGAGGTCCACGCAACCTCCCCTTAGCGTTAAGCGGTATTGTCGGTTCATGGACGTGAGCCATGGGGGCATTGACCAGGGTATTGTCGGTTCATGGATGAATCCATGGGGGCATTGACCAGGTACTCGTCGGTTCATGGATGAATCCATGGGGGCGGTACAGTAGTGACAAGGAATTGACGGATAAGCGGTATTGTCGGTTCATGGTCGTTGATCATGGGGGCATTGACCAGGTACTTGTCGGTTCATGGATGTAAGCCATGAGGGCAGTACAGTAAAGAGGAATTGACGGTTTATTATACGTTTTAAACTGTTTGAAAAGTAAAGTGTGTTAAGTTTAGCCTTAATGGCAGTATATATATGTTTTGAAAAGTAAAGTATGTAAAGTTTTGCTTAAGAGCAGTATGTATGTATTAGTAAATCTTTTATATAAATGATTTAATGTAAACGTTAGAACTCACTCAGCGTTGCTGATTTTTAGTATGCACATCAGTTAAGTGTAGGTGGCAGTAGATGGAAGTGGATGCTTGGCTTGGCGAGAAGAGTTACCCGAAGACCAGAGTCTGGCATCCTGTCTATGTTATTGTTTTAGTTGATTCAGACAAGTTTCAGTTTGTATGTTGACAAGTTATGTTTAGACTTGTTATGTGTTTCTGCTGCGTATGTTAAAGTTTTAAATCGTTTCCGCTGTGTTAAAGAATGACTTATGATTAAGTTCTATTTGTTGATGAGTAAATCCAATAAGTGAGGCCTTTCAGGAAAGGGGCCTTACAAGTTGGTATCAGAGCCATAGTTTGAGAGATTTGGACATCCCCGATGTCCAGACTTAAACTGAGAATGGGACAATTAGCGGATGCCAGTACGGGTAACTCAAGCCAAAGCATCAGAAGCGTATAGTAAGTAAAGTTTACCTTTAGAGTGTCAAGATAAGAATAGAGGCTTTAGTGGAACCATGAAAGCGAATAAATAGAAAACAAGATGTGATGTAATGGTTAATTACAGATGGCCAGTGTATATTAACATCTTACCTCACTTATTGTGTTCTACATATTCCCTAGCATGATGAAATTAAATCGTTTGTTCTCTATCTTTCAGTTAGAAATGGCTAGACGTGGAGGAACTAGAGGGGGTGGAGGAGGAAGACGTGGTGGGCGTACAGGCCGCCACGGTGGAGCTAGCACAAACCAAGTGATTGAAGGGAGTGTTCACACTACCCATACTGATACGGTGGTCAGTCAGCACAATGTTGAACATGCGGCAGAAGATGATCAGACATTCGAGTTCGAGCCGGCCGTGCAAGCAGCTATTGGCCGTGAGTTTACCCGACTGTTGAAGGAAACCTTACCGGCCATACTAGACGAAGCCTTGAGGAAAGCCAAGGAGAACCCCAACCCAATTTCAGCCACTGAAGAGCCTGTGGTGCTCCCAGCAATGGGAGGACCAAACCTGGTACAGCATGTTGCACCGCCTGCTCGCGGCTGTGACTATAAGGCATTTCGGGGTTGTGATCCACCCGTGCTTACTGGGGAAAAGGAAGCATCAGATACCTTAGATTGGATTAACGGCATGGAGTCGACCATTCGTCTTAGTGAATGTCGACCGGAACAAGCAGTCATGTTCGCTGCAAAGTCATTGAAAGGGGAAGCCGCACACTGGTGGGAAACTGTGAAACAGGCTAAGGGTGACCAAGCGGTCGGATTGATGAGGTGGAGTGACCTGAAGGGGTTGGTAACTGAAAAGTTTTGTCCTAAGAATGAGGTCCACAAGGTGGAAAGGGAATTCTTGACTCTGCAAGCCGGACTCATGACTCACCGGCAATATACTTCAAAGTACAATGAGTTGGCGCGTCTGGTGCCTCATCTTGTAACGTCAGAGGAGAGGAGGATTCATTATTATGTTCAGGGGTTGCCTCCAAAGATACGTACCTTTGTAAAGGCCAACACACCGAGTACCTTTGAGTCGGTGGTTGTTCTGAGCGGAGTTGTCTATGATGACATTGCCTCTGAAGTCATTGCTGAAGCACCCAAGAAACAAGCAGCTAAGCGCACTGCTGAGGAACTCCAGGGTCCTAACGATAGGAGGGCGAGGGTAGAAGCAGAGGGTCTATGCGGTAAATGTGGGAGGAGACATGGAGGTGAATGTAAGGCGGGTCAGGTGGGATGTTTCAGGTGTGGCAAGTTTGGACACCAATCACGGGACTGCCCGGAAAGGCCAAGATGCCACAATTGTGGGGGGCAGGGACACGTGAGCCGAGATTGTAGGAAGCGCAAAGAGCCGGAAGCGGGAGGATCCGGAAAGGGTAAGGGTGCAGAGAAAGAACCTTACATCAACAAGGCCACAGCAAGGGTTTACCAAATGACTCAGTAAGGTACGTTGCAAACTCTTATTTGTGATATGCCAAGTTTATGATTTTATTTCCTTGAATGATTAGTTAGCCCCATCAGCTTAGGAGCCTTAGAACTAGATATTACCCGGATTAGATCCTCAGCGGTAGTTAATCACAATGGCCTTCATGACCAAGCTGCCTTGCATAGCTACGGTTTATGCCACCCATTCTGTGATTTGCTATCGGTATAGCTTATGGCAGGTTTCGAGGACGAAACCTATTGTAAGGAGGGTAGACTTGTAACATCCCGAGTTTTAGAGCACGAGAGAATTCACGAGGAATTAAAACTTAAAAAAAAAAGAAAGGAATCGGGCTTGGGCCGGGGTGTATAGGCCGAAAGGGACAAGGGTTTGGGCCCTTATAAGTCTCAAGACCAGCCCCAAACCCTCATTTGCAACACCATTTTCGGAATTCTAGAGAGAGAAAGCGAGAGAGAGCCTAGAGAGAGAAAGTCCCGGTTTTCGGACTAGAGCTTCAAGGATCGTTAGCAAGAGTCTCGTGAGTGTTTATCAACGAAAAGGAAGCGATTTCAGGTAACCATTTGTTCCAGATCTGCATTTTTATATTATATCGGGTTTTGAAGGAAAAATCAAGTAAAGGTTGGGTTTTTACGTTTAAAAATGAAAACGAAGTATAGATCTAGACTCTCGGTTAGAAAACACAAGTTTTGAATGTAAAAAGTTCGGATCTTGACGATGTCAGATCTGCTTGCGAGTTAGGGTTTTGTGGGGAAGAAGACTGGTCTGGGACATGTACCGAAACTAGGTAGTTTCGATAGGTCACATGTATCGAAACTAGGTAGTTTCGATAGGTCACATGTATCGAAACTAGGTAGTTTCGATAGTCAACATATGTCAAAACTAGGAGTTTCGATAGTCAGCATGTATCGAAACTAGGAGTTTCGATAGGTCTGCAGGTACCGAAACTAGGAAGTTTCGATGAGTCTGATATGTGACGAATTTTTATGATTGTACAGATTGTGTGAGATTCCAGTAGGACATCCCCGCTAAGATACCAAGTGAGTTCTAATCCCCTTTTTGCCTTCTTTAGGGGTGGTGTGCATACTTAGTGCAAAGTGTTTATTATATTTTATATATTATAAACTGAAGAGAAAAGCTATGTTTTAGTGAAAGGTTTAAAAGAGGCAAAAGTATGTTTTTCAGCAAAGTAAGATATATCATTTGGCAAGCGTTTACTATATTTTTATATACATAAACAAAGGCATTATATATATGATAAGCTATGTTTTAGAAAGCAAGATGTATTTTATGATAAGTTATGTTTTAGAAAGAAAGATATATCATTTGGCAAGCGTTTACTATATTCTCATATACATAAACAAAGGCATGATATATGTGCTAGTATGTTTTCAGTAAAGTAAGATATATCATTTGGCAAGCGTTTACTATATTTTCATATACATAAACAAAGGCATGATATATATGATAAGCTATGTTTTAGAAAGCAAGATGTATTTTATGATAAGTTATGTTTTAGAAAGAAAGATATATCATTTGGCAAGCGTTTACTATATTCTCATATACATAAACAAAGGCATGATATATGTGCTAGTATGTTTTCAGTAAAGTAAGATATATCATTTGGCAAGCGTTTACTATATTTTCATATACATAAACAAAGGCATGATATATATGATAAGCTATGTTTCAGAAAGTAAGATGTATTTTTATGATAAACTATGTTTCAGTAAAAGCAAAGATATATCATTTGGCAAGCGTTTACTATATTTTTATATACATAAACAAAGGCATGATATATGTTAAGTTATGAGCAAGATTTACAGAAATATTTATGAACAGTAAAGTGAACAGTTTTCCTTCGGGAATATGTACCAGCTATAAAGGTCCTTGGGACAGATGTTACTTGTACAAGATGTCAGATATGGGTTCTACCCATTAGTAAGAACCTTTGGGTTCGTTAACGGTTGTACAACTGGGATGAGTGACGGCGGTTGCTCGGGAGGTCCACGCAACCTCCCCTTAGCGTTAAGCGGTATTGTCGGTTCATGGACGTGAGCCATGGGGGCATTGACCAGGGTATTGTCGGTTCATGGATGAATCCATGGGGGCATTGACCAGGTACTCGTCGGTTCATGGATGAATCCATGGGGGCGGTACAGTAGTGACAAGGAATTGACGGATAAGCGGTATTGTCGGTTCATGGTCGTTGATCATGGGGGCATTGACCAGGTACTTGTCGGTTCATGGATGTAAGCCATGAGGGCAGTACAGTAAAGAGGAATTGACGATTTATTATACGTTTTAAACTGTTTGAAAAGTAAAGTGTGTTAAGTTTAGCCTTAATGGCAGTATATATATGTTTTGAAAAGTAAAGTATGTAAAGTTTTGCTTAAGAGCAGTATGTATGTATTAGTAAATCTTTTATATAAATGATTTAATGTAAACGTTAGAACTCACTCAGCGTTGCTGATTTTTAGTATGCACATCAGTTAAGTGTAGGTGGCAGTAGATGGAAGTGGATGCTTGGCTTGGCGAGAAGAGTTACCCGAAGACCAGAGTCTGGCATCCTGTCTATGTTATTGTTTTAGTTGATTCAGACAAGTTTCAGTTTGTATGTTGACAAGTTATGTTTAGACTTGTTATGTGTTTCTGCTGCGTATGTTAAAGTTTTAAATCGTTTCCGCTGTGTTAAAGAATGACTTATGATTAAGTTCTATTTGTTGATGAGTAAATCCAATAAGTGAGGCCTTTCAGGAAAGGGGCCTTACAAAATTCGATCAATTTTGAATTTGAGAAGTCAATGGAACAGGTTTTAGGTATTTACATAACTAGTCCCTGTGGTTTTAATTCAATTATTAACAGAATTTGTCCCAGGGGTTAGATTTTGTTAAATAAGTTAAGGTTTAACTGGGTTTAGTTAACGAAGTTAACTGGGTTTAGTTAACGGAGTTAACTGGAAAAGTCCGGATTGTCACATCTATGTAGATGAAATCATCTTTGGATCAACAAAGAAGAAGCTATGCAAAGACTTTGAGACCCTAATGCACTCAAAGTTTGAAATGAGTTCAATGGGTGAACTAAATTTCTTTTTGGGTCTCCAAGTCAAACAAGTTCCAAATGGAATCTTCATCAGCCAATCCAAATATGTTAAAAGCATTTTGGAAAGATTCAAGTTGGGTGACTACACTGCTGCAAGAACCCCAATTCAAGTGCACCATCAACTGTCCCCAGGCAAGAGTGGTCAAGACACTTATTAACATTAGTATAGGGCAATGATTGGATCACTCATGTATCTAACTGTTTCTAGACCATATATCATGTTTGCAGTATGCTTATGTGCAAGATTTCAAGCAGCTCCAAAGACTTCACATCTCCATGCTGTCAAGAGAATTTTTAGGTACCTAAAGGGAGCTCCAAGACTGGGCTTTGGTACTCCAAAAATGACAAATTCAATCTGTATGCATACACTGATAGTGACTATGGAGGCTGCAATTTGGACAAGAAATCCACATCAGGAGGATGACAATTTCTAGGAGGAAGACTTATTTCTTGGCAATGCAAGAAACAAACATGTGTATAAACATCAACAACAGAAGCAGAATATATTGCAGCTTCAAGTTGCTGCGCTCAAGTGATTTGGATTCAAAATCAAATGCTATACTATGGAGTGACATTCATGACAACTCCCATTCATATTGACAACAAGAGTGCTATCTCAATTACAAACAATCCTATGCAGCACTCCAAGACAAAACACATTGACATCAGGTATAATTTCATTAGAGATCAAGCTTGGAAAAGGAGAATTATTTTAACCAAAGTTCATACCAATGAGCAATATGCTGACTTATTCACTAAAGCCTTTGATGAAGCTAGATTTAAATATCTAGTTGAATCCATTAGTATGATGAACTTTGACTAAAATCCTTCTCTAAAATAAAAAAAATAAAAATGTGTTTCTCTTTCCTTGTTGTTCTTAATAAAATCCTCCTGAAAATTCAAAATATTTTGAGCCATTTTTATAACTTCATGTGTCAGCAGCAAACACCTTTGTTGCTGATAGGTTTACTCATCAATAGCAAAAGCCTTTGCTGCTGATTACTTTAGGCTATCCATAGAAATATGTTTGCTGTGGATAGCTTTAAGGCAATCAGCAGCAACACCTTTTGTTACAGACCATTATATCCATCAGCAGCAACTAAGTTTGCTGATGATAGACATAACCATCAGCAGCAACCAATCTTGCTACGTATGGGTAAAAATTGGTTCATATTAACTTTTACGCGCTGTAAAAAAAATTCATTGTCAGTCTTTACCATGAATGCTACAGTGCAGTATAGCTGTAAAACAGTAAAAAGCAAAGCGTTACTGTAGATTCCATACCTATGCTGCTTTCTTTTGTACGGTACAAGTGACAGTTGCTCAATCCCCTCAAACCCTTCCATTATAACAAAATCAAATTCCCTTATTCACCTCATCACATTCAATTATGACCTAACTCTTCATCTTTTCTCTCCCGCACGCAAGCATTCAAAGTTTCCTTCACCCATAACCAACTTTCAAAAACTTCCCTCCACTCGTCATCAAGATGGCAAACCCTGATATTAACAATCCTAATGATATATTTTCAACATACCACAACCTTTTGGCACATCTGGTAAAGGGGAAGAAGTCAGAGGGATTTGATGACATGATCGATTTCTTGTGTCGATCAAAACTACACTTTGCTCTAACCGTCAACCCAACAATCTACACTTCTTACATGGAAGATTTATGGAACTCCGCCTCCTACTCCATTGAACATGGGATTCCCCAAATCAACGCCAAGGTAGATGGCAAGGACATCATTATGACTGAAGCAACATTCAGAAAACACCTAAAGCTTCAAGATGAAGATGCTGCCAACTCCTACACAAAGGATGAATACATGAGTACCTTTGTATCCATTAGGTACACTGGATATCAACAGGAGTATACAATAGAGAAAACATTGATGTGCCTTCCATGGAAGTACCTATGCCACACCCTTCTTCAATGTATATCCCAAAAGAGGAGTGGATGTCATCAATTCAACTCTGGACTTGCATCTGCAGTCCATGGACTAGTAAATGGCTTGCCCTTCAACTTCTCTCACTTAATCTTTGAAGGTTTGAGATATAACCTTCAAGAGGGGGTAAAACAAGCCTTTTACATGTACCCTAGGTTCTTGTAGGAAGTTTTCAATAATGAACTAAAAGATCTTTCAAAATCTACAATAATCTACATGATTGTGGCACATAAAAACAACATTTTTAAAAGCATGAGAATAGTTTCAGAAAAGTTCTCAAGGGTCAATGTTCCATTGTTATCTACAATGATGAACATACAAAGTACCCAGTGTGATAACTCAGCAGTCCCAGCTGATACTGATCCCACACCCTCCACTTCACAGCCTGAAACTACACACTTTACATCTCTTGATCGAACCCTTGTGCAACCTACTCAGCGTGCACAAGTACAACAAATAGTCACCTCTACACTTCTAGCCCAACTAGAACATAGGGCCCAAGTTGAGGTCAGTTACAAAAGAAAGAAAAAGAAGAGCAACAAGAATCCTTCTATTCTTGGCTCAGAGGCCCAATCACAACCTGAAAGCCCTCATCCAGAGTCACAACACTTTGATGAGAATATCAAAAGGGATAGCCACATTATTAGGGAAACTTCCATGGAAGGATCCCTATTAGGACCAGGACCACATCTCGGGTCCATAGATAACCCCATTGAGCCCCTACACTTTGTTTCTTCTTTGAACTTAACTGCAGAGGCAACTAGTCAAGATGATGTACCTTCTCCAAATGCCATTATCAATGATGTACTGATTGACTTGGCTGTCAATGTACCCAGCCCAAGCTCATCACCTGAGAAGGTTCACTATGGGAGCAATGATAGAGTAAATATGGAAGGGGCTGTCACTACTTTTGGTCCAGGTGGATAGTGACAACATCACTAAGTCCCCAACCATGGCAACTCATGGTGAGGATGTTTCTTTGAAACATTCTTCACTGAGAGGAATCCCAGGAGACAAGAAAACCGGGGTGATGGGGAGGCAGAGGCTAGGCCTAAGGCCCTATCTAGTTCCAAGGATTCCACATCTGTGGATGAGGACAGACTGAAACTTGAAAATTTGGAATTGAGGGCCAGGGTAGCTCTGCTAGAGGCTAAAGTGTCTAAACTAAGGCATCAAGCCTCTATGCATGAGTCCCACAGATGCCCCACTATACCTTCTGTCACACCTCACCCCGGGCACTCCCGAGATGTTACCGGGTTGCGACGTCAGTTCGCACATTTGTTACCTGCTTTGATTTCAGAGTTTGGTTTTGTGCAGCAGAATAACGTTTGAAAATGGATCGTTTCAACTCAACCTCAAGGGTTGGTTTTGTAAATATCAAAATCTTGTCATGTAGACAAAAGATTATCTTTATTTAAATAATTGGGTATGATAACCCATCGTTTGTACATTTGATTTCAAATCAAAACTCTGACGCAAAGTCAGTAGGTTTACAAGTAGGTAATCTGCCTAAGGAAAACGTAGTCCTTCGGTCACCTTAACCTTGTTTACTCTTCAGGTTCTTTCTGTGCAATGCACGACCTGTAATAACATATTTTTAGGTTGCACCGGGTCTAGGTGTTTGGCCTGACCCGGCTATGCAACAAAATTGTCATCGGGACTCAGGCCATAGCCGATCCCTGTACGATGAGGTCATTTCATTGCTTTCCTGAAAACATTTGAAAATGAATGTCAGATACATGCTTGTGAATACTTTATGTCTTCAAATCATTTTCATAAACATGGCAAAACAGTTTAATTAAACAGTTAAACATTTCATAGGTGGATTCTAGTGATCATATCACTTTCTTCCATTTCATCCATTTGTATACATTGTACAAGTACTCGGGGGTTACGCGGCCTAACTGGCATATCTGTATTTTACGCAATCACCCGACATACAAGCCAACCCCGCCCGGCCCAACTGGATCCGGAGCGAGTACAAATATTTGATCAAACTTTACGTACAGTTCTTGGGTAGTTTAAAGTCCGCTGGGATTGATCTCGCTAGTCAATCCCGTCTGGGACTGTATGAGTAAATATTTAATTATCGTGTTTTGCCCTATTTGTAAAACATGATAATCTGTCTTGTTGTGTGATGATAGCCTATAGCCCAAGCACATCTTATAAATCGTTTTAGACAGACTCTCGTTCACCATGTGAATGAGCGTTTATGACATAGACATGTCTTTTGTTAACCATTTTGAAAGGCTTGTTCTCACATGAGAACCAATATTTTTGATACAGTCGAGTATTCACCTTTAGTTTGAAGTCAGAGATCGAAGGATAATAATCTTAATGCTAAATAACTCCTAGAGTTGACTCTTAGGGCTCTAGCACCGTAACTTGCACTTCTATGAGTTCCTCGGGTTTCTTCGGCTCTTAAATGCTTGAGTCCGGTTGATAAGCGAACGTCGGTCAAAACAGGAGTAGCGACTCCGGAGTCGGGACGGCTGGAGGGCTCGAGAAAGGCTTAGGAGCAAAGGAGATTTGAGAGAGTGTGTTGTGTTGGTGTGGAAAATGAGAATCTCGAGTTCTCTATTTATTGGCTGATAACGGCCTCATGTCGGATCGTTATCCATGGGGACATCGGTCCGATATGCCTCCATTGTCCAGCATGCGCGCCACATGGCAGCCATGCAATTCCGGAGTGCCACCCATCCATGTCGGACCTAGTAGGCAAGCCATGTCGGTTCGACATCCATCCATGCGTCCGACATGCTGATGCATATCGACACATGTCTAGTGTAGAGGGTTTTTAGGGTTACGCATTGTGGACCGTTTTCTAGACCATGTCGGTCCGACATTTAACTTCTTCCCATATCGGACCGATATCAATCTCATGTCGGTCCGATATCTCCTAACTTTCAGAATTTCCAAATTTATTTTCTGACGTTTTTGGGTTTTCATTAACTCCCGGTATTTCTTATAAGTTTCGGATAGAAATTAAGATCAGGATTTTGGCAGGTGTTATATCATCCCCAACTGTTTTGAAATCTCATCCTCGAGATTACTTTCTGAATAAGTGTGGGTATTTCTTTTGTATTTCGGATTCCAGTTCCCACGTGTACTCAGGTCGTGGGTCTAGAATTCCATCTCACCTTGACCAATACAAGTTTCTTCCGTTTCAATTTCTTTTCATGCCGGTACTAAATTTGTAACGGTTGTTCCACAAACTTAAGCCTTTTGTCCACTACTACATCTTGTAATGACATGGCTAAGGTTTCATCTGCTAAGAATTTACGCAGGTTGGATAAATGGAACACATCATGTACTCCACTTATCTCTATCGGCAATTCCAATCGATATGCCACAGGTCCGATTCGTTCTAGGATTTTAAATGGCCTAACAAACCTAGGGCTTAACTTCCATTTCTTTTCGAATCGTACCACACTTTTTCAAGGTGATACCTTAAGTAAAACATTATCTCCAACGTTAAATTCTAACAGCTTTTGCCTTTTGTCGGCATAACTTTTCCGGTGATCACGAGCCGTTTTCAATCTTTCCCTGATTTGTAATATCTTATCAGTGGTTTCCTGGACAATCTCAGGTCCTGACAACTGGTTTTCTCCTATTTTAGCCCAACACATAGGAGTCCTGCATTTTCTGCCATACAAGGCTTCAAATGGTGCAGCCTGTATACTTGTGTGGTAGCTGTTATTTGTCACACCCCAACCGACGGCGGAAACGTCGGGCCGGGACATGTAGACTGTTCATGAGCACAAGGTTGACTAAATTAAAATATATTAAACATTCAAATTCATTGCATAGGTTCAAGACAAAACAAAATCAAACCAAGTACATAAAATGAAATACATAAATCCTTTATTAAAATTTACTAGGTTCGAAACTTATGTGTAGCAAGTCTTGATCAAAATCACACATTAGCACCTGAAACATGAATAAAATAAGGTCAACTAAAAAGTTGGTGAGCATACACAGGTTTATACATAAATAGTGTATAGGTGTAAATAATCAAATCCTTACATAACATGATAAAATAAGGCATTTATGGGGAGCGACTATTGTGTAACCAAAGTACAATCAAACCTTTGTAACTAGCATGCAAATTGTGTTGTCGGTAACAATCACCCCAATTTGGGTGGGTTTGTTAGACTCAATAGATCTATCATTGTTAACCGTCGGCTTGAATAGTTAATGATTGCACATAAATTGCACACAAAAGTTAACACACCTAGCACTCAAACATAAAGCTCAAATTTGCACACAGGAATGTAAAGAGGATTTGTGTTTGTGTAAATGTAAGCAATTGTGTGTATAGAGTTCATGTTTCACCCCAAAAAGTGTAAAAGAGGCTATGTAATACTCACCTGAATCAAATGTGTAGCTAATACGAGACTCTAGGTAGCAAAATGATCCTTGAAACGCACAACGTTAACCTAAAGTGTATTGCGTGTGATCATGAATTAATAGAATGTCTAAATTAAAGTCTAGGGTTTCAATGGATGTGAGTATAGGGAATTGTATAATGAGTTCGTGTCGAATTATGGAAAAGGATTGTGTAGGTGTTGAATAAAATGAAAATAATTTGAAATGAATAGTTTTAAGATATTTTTAAATTAGGGTTTGGATTTGAATAACTAAATCAAATAGTTACCGTTTATTTATTTTAGTTACAAAATAATGTAGTTATTTGGTTTATTTAAGTATAGCCTAAATAACCAATTTTGTTTAAATATAAATAAATAATTGTTACATTATTTATTTATAAAGGTATGTAACTTATTTATTTAGTTATAAAAATAGCGGACGTATTATATTATATATGAATTAAATAAATAATTTTTACTCTATTTATTTATTTATAAAGATGCGTAAATATGAAGTTGTGTAAATATTATTTATGTATAGAGTTTAATGATAAATATACTTTTAACTTTGAAGATTATAATAAATAAATTTTATTTAGTTATTTATCATTTAGAAATAAGTATTTGATCGTTTTAAATAAAGTTAATATTTTATAAATTTTATAAAATCAAATGTTTTTATTTAAATATTTAGATTTTTACATTAAATATTTAATGTACAAATTTTTTTTTATAGTTTCAAAATAAAATGAATTCATATTGAAAATTTATAAATTTAATTTTATTGTGTTAAAAAATAAAGTTTAAATTTTTATAAAACTTTGTATAAAGTGTTTATAAAATTATCCCAAATTTTATAAATAATTTACTAAAAATAAATACATAATTTAAATTGAGTATTCAGTATATAGTTTTATAAAAATAGAGATTTTTATGCAAAAAATGGAAAACTGGTTTCAATTTGTCCTAATATTTGTAAAGTTTTTAAAAATAATTTTTTTATAAATTTCGAAAACTGATTTTAAAAAAATAATGCAGACCACCCGGTTCGAACCCGGGTGGTTTCTGTATAGATAGTGCGCAAACACCACTAGACAAGGGGACTCATCGATGTAACAGAACAATTTCTAAACGTATTAACATGGATATACAGTGGAACCGGGTTTGGGTTTAAGGGTTGCGCAAAAAGGTTTGGTGATTATGGGTTTCGAACCTACGCCACCTGGTTCGGCGGCGAAGTGACTTACCGGCCAGACTAGGTGGTTTCGCTGATTGAATACGGATTCTAAATAATTAAAACACGATTTTAAAACAAACCAGAATTCAAAAACGATCCAACCCGCCATGAACCCTAGCCCCAATCGGTCTCGATATGTTCCGTGGACACGAATTGGTATAGGGCTTTTGACAAGGATTCAAAAACGAATCGAACAAGTGTAATCTCACCAGATTTGGTTTGGGCACAATTGCGAGCGGCTACGGGTTGCTCTGATTGTTCTTCGTGATCGACAGGATTCCAGAGACGAAATGAGACGCGATTATCGGATCCAGATAGGTTGTAAGGGACCAGGCGAAGGTGTGTGTGTCGTTGAATTGAGTTGATTTCATCTAAATTACACGATTGCGTTTCGATTTGACCGTAACAGTCATGGGGCTGATTACGCGTTAATTCGATTAATTGGGGATGAATCGAGTCATGTTAAGGTGTTGAATACATGAGGGACTAGTATGCGCATGATTTGCGGGATCCAATACTCGTCAATTACTCAAATCGATCGGAGATTGATACGGGTTTGACTATGCGAAGTCAAATTCTTTTGAATTTGAATTGACCGCGTAATTGGTTGAATTGGCTTGATGTTTGGGCCGGGACTTGGTCGATTCTTGTTTGTGAATTCACGGGGAGTCTAACTCAACAAGAAAACGGTCGATGGCAGCCTTGGATTAACAAGGTTTGGGCTGTTTTGACTTTTGAAAGTCAATTGAGTCCAAGAAAAGTCAAAATTGATGTTTTAAAAGTCAAAATTGAGTGTGTGGGGTTCCAATTTAGGGTTCAAATGGTTTAGGGTTCAAGCAGACGAGTAATTCCTTGTTAATTGGATAAATGTATAAATGTGTGTATGCATTTGTTTGATATTTACATAAATATATCCATATGCATAGGATTCTAATAATGTATTCCCGTGTAAAACTCGTGAATTTGTATTGTAACCTAGGGTTTAATTGTTAGTACGAATAAAATAAATCAGTGTACTAGGATTGGAATTAAATGTGTTACATTGAATTGAAAATAAAGATAATAAAATCAGAAATGTTACAGTATCCCCATGTTAAGGGAATTTCGTCCCGAAATTTACCTAGTTGGGGCGACTGCATCAGCAAAGAGGTGGGGGTACTTGAGCTTCATTTGGTTCTCACATTCCCAAGTGAACTCATGACCACGTTTAGAATCCCAACGAACTTTGATAATAGGGATACGGCTTCACTTGAGCTGCTTGATCTCCCTATCCATGATTTCTACCGGTCTCGCAACGAAGTGCATCGTTTCGTCAATGCGTACGTCGTCAAGAGGTATATGGAGATTCTCATCAGCAAGGCATTTCTTCAGATTAGACACATGAAATTTTGGATGCACATTGCCAAGTGATGGAGGTAACTCGAGTTTGTAAGCCACTTTCCCAATCCTTTCGAGGATCTTGAATGGACCCACATAGCGAGGTCTTGCCTTTCTTTCCAAAATGGATCACACCCTTCCACGGAGACACATTTAGAAGAACAAGTTCACCGACTTGGAATTCCAAGGGTTTTCGTCGTTTGTCGGCATAACTCTTTTGCCGACTTCTCGCTACTCGAATGTTGTCACAGATTTGGATGATCTTGTCGGATGTTTCTTGAATTAGCTCGGGACCGGTGATCTGTGCTTCACCAATCTCGTTCCAACAGATAGGAGAACGGCACTTACGACCATAGAGAGCTTAAAATTAGGCTATGTTGATACTTGTGTGGTAGCTATTGTTGTAAGAGAACTCAATTAGTGATAGATGTGAATCCCAATTGCCATCAAAATCAATTACACACGCTCTAAGCATGTCCTCAAGATTTTGAATTATACGCTCGATCTGACCATCAATTTGGGGATGGTAAGCCGTGCTCAAATTCAATCGTGTGCCAAGAGCAGTTTGGAGAGATTGCCAGAAACGGGAGGTGAACCGAGCATCTCTATCAGAGATTATGTTTAAGAGAACACCGTGATGGCTCACAATTTCTTCAATGTAGATTCGGGCCAATTTCTCAAGCCGATAGTCTTCATGGATAGGCAAGAAATGAGCAGATTTGGTGAGGCGGTCAATGATCACCAAAATGCTATCATAACCACTTGAGGTGCGAGGGAGTTTGGTAATGAAATCCATAGCTAAGTTCTCCCATTTCCACACGTGAATTTCCGGTTGTTCAAGTAAACCGAAAGGACTTTGGTGTTCGGCTTTGACTTTGGAGCAAGTTAGACATTTGGCTACATAGAGAGTAATGTCTTTCTTCATAGCGGGCCACCAATATTGTTGGCTAAGATCTTGGAACATTTTATCCGCACCGGGATGAATAGATTAACGAGTTTTGTGAGCCTCGTTCATAAGAAATGCACGGAGATCACCGCGATCGGGAACCCAGATACGTTTCAAGTAATAAAGTAAGCCATTGGGTTTTGATTCAAGCTGAAGTTCAACACCACACGACATTTCCTCGTACATGTTACCCTCGGTGACCGAGACGTGTTGAGCTTCTAGGATGCGATTGTGAATGTCGGTTTGAATTTGGACACAATGAAGCATGACATGGTCCTTTCGACTCAAAGCGTCTGCTACAACATTCGCTTTGCCGGGATGGTAACGAATCTCGCAGTCATAGTCGTTAAGGAGTTCAACCAAACGTCGTTGCCTCATATTGAGTTCTTTTTGGTTGGAGATGTGTAGGAGACTTTTATGGTTGGTGAACACCGCACATTTTGTGCCATAAAGGTAATGTCTCCAAATCTTCAATGCGAATACAACCGCACCCAATTCAAGGTCGTGCGTTGTATAATTCTTCTCATGGATCTTAAGTTGCCTTGATGCGTAAGCGATCACCTTGCCTCGTTGCATGAGGACATAACCGAGACCTTGGTTGGAGGCATCACAGTAGACAACTAGATCATCATTCCCATCAGGGAGAGTCAAAATAGGAGCATTGCACAACTTTTTTTTGAGAGTTTGGAAAGCTTCTTCTTGTTTTGGTCCCCATTCATAAGGTTTACCCTTGTGTCTCAAAGCGGTGAGAGGAACTGCAATCTTAGAGAAATTTGATATGAAACGACGATAATATCCCGCAAGACCAAGAAATGAACGAACTTTGGTGGGGGTCTTAGGGGCATTCCAATTCTTAACAACTTCGATCTTAGCAGGGTCAACATGAATTCCCTTCTCGTTGACGATATGACCCAGGAATTGAACCTACTTTAGCCAAAATTCACATTTGGAGAATTTGGCATATAGTTGTTCTTTCCTCAAGAGGTCCAAAACCAACCTAAGGTGTTGCTCATGATCGGATTTAGTCTTGGAGTAGATTAAGATATCATCAATGAAGACGATCATGAATTTATCAAGGTACGGTTTGCACACACGATTCATGAGGTCCATGAAAACCGCGGGTGCATTGGTTAGCCCAAAAGGCATGACCATGAACTCATAGTGACCATACCTTGTTCGGAAGGCAGTCTTTGAATATCTTCCTCTTGTACTCGGAGTTGGTGATAACCATATCGAAGATCAATCTTCAAGAAGCAAGTAGAGCCTTGAAGTTGATCGAAGAGGTCATCAATCCTAGGCAAAGGATAACGGTTCTTGTTGGTAAGCTTGTTGAGTTCGCGGTAGTCAATACACATGCGGAATGATGCATCCTTCTTCTTGACGAATAAGACGGGTGCACCCCACAGTGAATGACTTGGACGGATGAAGCCCTTGTCGGAGAGCTCTTGGAGTTGGCTTTCAAGTTCTTGCAATTCAAAAGGTGTAAGACGGTATGGAGCTCTAGCCACGGGGTTAGCCCCAGGTACAAGGTCAATGCGAAATTCTACTTGTCGAACGGGTGGAAGACCGGATAAGTCTTCGAGGAATACTTTGGGAAAATCCCGGATGATGGGGATGTCTTGAATACTCTTCTCTTTGACATCCTTCTGAACAATATGGGCTAGGAAGGCTACGTACTTCTTTCGTAGGTACTTTTGGGCGGTAGTGCATGACATTAACTTGAGCCCTTTGCAAGGTTTTTCACCAAAGACTCTTAACGTTTCCTCCGACAGAAGGGGTATTTGGATGCACTTCTCAAAACAGATGACTTCGGCATGGTGATTCGACAGCCAATCCATGCCTATGATGATATCAAAACTTCCTAGTGGCATTGGCACAAGGTTGATTGGAAATGTATGATCATTAAGTTCTAAAGAACAGTCATGGATAACAGAGTCAATTGTAAGGGAGTCAACATTTGCTACTTTGACAGTGAAAGTTTTCTCTAATTTGGATCGTGTTTTTGCAAGTAAAGGTTCAAAGTTAAGTGATACAAAACTTTTATCTGCTCCGGTATCAAATAAAATGGAGGCATATTGACTATTAATAAGGAACGTACCATTGACCACATCATTGTTGGCCTGAGCTTCATTGGCATTTTTGTTGAAAGCACGCCCACGAGCTCCGCCTTGTTTAGCATTTATGATCTTCGGGCATTGGTCACGGAAATGATTTGGGTTGCCACATTCATAACAAGCACGCCCATTTGCGATAGCGGGAACACCTTGATTAGCCACTTGTTGGTTGATTCGGGTTGGTGGGTTGACTTGACCTGCAAATGCCTTGGCTCTACAAACATTGACCGTATGGCCATATTTCCCACAGTGAGTGCAAAGGCGACAGGGAATGCTTTGGAGATGGTGATAATTGCATGTGGCACAGAGTGGGTAGATCCCCACATATGGCTTCTTGACTGGTGCTTGAGCCATGGGGGTAACTTGGTTAACAGGGATAGCAGGAGTGACCACAGTATAATTCTTAGCCTTTCTTTTCTTATTATTGTGGTAGGGTTCAATTTTGGCTTCTTTGATGTGTGTATGAGGGGTTGCGGTGTCGGGAACTTTCTTGGTGCCTTTTCTAGTCAGAGTCCCTGCTTTCACGTGGTTGTCGGTTAAAGTAGCAGATAGGCGGATAACATCTTCGAGTGTTGCGGGATTTCTCCCTAAGTCAGTATCCTGAATTTGCCTAGGTAATCCACCAATATACTTCTCAATGCAGCGGGATAAAGGTGTGACCATATGGGGCACAAGGAGACTCAACTCATGGAACAGAGTTGTATAAGCCAGACTCGAACCACTATCTTGAGCAAGATCCCAAAACTCAGCTTCCAGTTTTTTCACCTCATTTCGAGGACAGAACTCCTCGGTCATTAGTCTCTTAACCTCATCCCATGGTAAGGCCATTGCTACCTCCATGCCTCTAGTTCTCTTTTCCCCATTCCACCACGTGAGTGCCCGTTTTTGAAAGACACTTGTGGTATGACGAACACGAAGGTTATCGGGGCAGTCACTATTGAGGAAAGTTCCCTCAATACATTCGAACCATTGAAGGAGTCCTGTGGCTCCCTCGGTACCATAGAACATAATAGGATTACATGAGTTGAAGTGCTTGAAGGTGCATTGTGGTGGGTTGGCACCACCACCCCCATTAGCTCCATGGTTACCATTGGCGGCCCCATTAGCTTGAGTGAGTTGATTTACAAGTTGTGCAAGGATGGCAGCAATATCGGTGTTGTTGTTGGTCACGGTAGCACGACGGGGAGGCATTCTACATATTTGCATAAGATAAGAAAAGATGTAAGAACTTATGAAAGTTGATTGAATTTAAAGGGGATAAGATAATAAATAAAATAGTTAATCATAGTTTGGATTGTACTCAATTAGTGCCATAATCACTTGAATACTATGACACATTAATGTTAATTAAACTCATATAAATTTCAAGGAGACATGCTTTAGCCTATAAGTAAACACTCATCCCGGGAATTCCCAGCAAAGCATACGGGTCCCTCGGTTGATTGGGATTTATACGAAATGCTTTCCTAGATAGAAAACCCAGAATACAGGTGTCACCCTTCCAAATTGCATGTGTCCTCTAATAATTAACAAAGTTTAAAACCTTAACGAGGAAATAAAGAAATTTTCATAGATGTAAATCCATGAAGTTTCCACATGATATAATGATAATGACAGAGAAGTAGGTGAGAAGGTTATGAGGCTTAGGGTATGGGTAGAGATATTGTTTATTTAATTTATTATTTAAGTATAGTTTAATAAGTCATGAGTTTTAACAATTAAGGTATCAAATAATTAACATATTAAGCATGTAACACATAGCATGTAGCACATATCACATAATCATCAAGCATGGCATATGTGGGTGTCCTAAAGTTATAGTCTAGGTCGAGGGTGTCTAAACCTAGTTCCCTATAACCTAGGCTCTGATACCAATCTGTCACACCCCAACCGACGGCGGAAACGTCGGGGCGGGACATGTAGACTATGCATGAGCACAAAGTTGACTAAATTGAAATATATTAATCATTCAAATTCATTGCATAGATTCAAGACAAAACAAAATCAAACCAAGTACATAAAATGAAATACATAAATCCTTTATTAAAATTTACTAGGTCCGAAACTTATGTGTAGCAAGTCTTGATCAAAATCATATATTAGCACCTGAAACATGAATAAAATAAGGTCAACTAAAAAGTTTGTGAGCATACACAGGTTTATACACAAATAATGTATAGGTGTAAATAATCAAATCCTTACATAACATGATAAAATAAGGCATTTATGGGGAGTGACTATTGTGTAACCAAAGTACAATCAAACCTTTGTAACTAGCATGCAAATTGTGTTGTCGGTAACAATCACCCAAATCTGGGTAGGTTTGTCAGACTCAATAGATCTATCATTGTTAACCGTCGGCTTGAATAGTTAATGATTGCACATAAATTACACACAAAAGTTAACACACCTAGCACTCAAACATAAAGCTCAAATTTGCACACATGAATGTAAAGAGGATTTGTGTTTGTGCAGTTTGTGTAAATGTAAGCAATTGTGTGTATAGAGTTCATGTTTCACCCCAAAAAGTGTAAAAGAGTAAAAGGGGCTATGTAATACTCACCTGAATCAAATGTGTAGCTAATACGAGACTCTAGGTAGCAAAATGATCCTTGAAACGCACAACGTTAACCTAAAGTGTATTGCGTGTGATCATGAATTAATAGAATGTCTAAATTAAAGTCTAGGGTTTCAATGGATGTGAGTATAGGGAATTGTATAATGAGTTCGTGTCGAATTATGGAAAAGGATTGTGTAGGTGTTGAATAAAATGAAAATAATTTGAAATGAACAGTTTTAAGATATTTTTAAATTAGGGTTTGGATTTGAATAACTAAATCAAATAGTTACCGTTTATTTATTCTAGTTACAAAATAATGTAGTTATTTTGTTTATTTAAGTATAGCCTAAATAACCAATTTTGTTTAAATATAAATAAATAATTGTTACCTTATTTATTTATAAATGTATGTAACTTATTTATTTAGTTATAAAAATAGCGGACGTATTATATTATGTATGAATTAAATAAATAATTTTTACTCTATTTATTTATTTATAAAGATGCGTAAATATGAAGTTGTGTAAATATTATTTATGTATAGAGTTTAATGATAAATATACTTTTAACTTTGAAGGTTATAATAAATAAATTTTATTTAGTTATTTATCATTTAGAAATAAGTATTTGATCGTTTTAAATAAAGTTAATATTTTATAAATTTTATAAAACCAATTGTTTTTATTTAAATATTTAGATTTTTACATTAAATATTTAATGTACAAATTTTTTTTGTTATAGTTTCAAAATAAAATGAATTCATATTGAAAATTTATAAATTTGATTTTATTGTGATAAAAAATAAAGTTTAATTTTTTGAAAAACTTTGTATAAAGTGTTTATAAAATTGTCCTTAATTTTGTAAATAATTTACTCAAAATAAATACATAATTTAAATTGATTATTCAATATATAGTTTTATAAAAATAGAGATTTTTATGCAAAAATTTTAAAACTGGTTTCAATCTGTCCTAATATTTGTAAAGTTTATAAAAATAATTTTTTTATAATTTTCGGAGCTTTAAACTGATTTTAAAAAAATAATGCAGACCACCCGGTTCGAACCCGAGTGGTTTCTGTATGGATAGTGCGCAAACACCACTAGACCAAGGGACTCACCCGTGTAACAGAACAGTTTCTAAACGTATTAACATGGATTTACAGTGGAACCGGGTTTGGGTTTAAGGGTTGCGCAAAAAGGTTCGGTGATAAAGGGTTTCGAAACCACGCCACCTGGTTCGGCGGCGCAGTGACTTACCGGTCGGACCAGGTGGTTTCGCTGATTGAATACGAATTCTAAATAATTAAAACACGATATTAAAACAAACCAGAATTCAAAAACGATCCAACTCGCCATCTACTCTAGCCCCAATCGGTCTCGATATGTTCTGTGGACACGAATTGGTATAGGGCTTTTGAAAAGGATTAAAAAACGAATCGAACAAGTGTAATCTCACCTGATTTGGTTAGGGCACGAATGCGGGCGGCTACGGGTTTGCTCCGATTGTTCTTCGTGATCGACAAGATTCCAGAGACGAAATGAGAGGTGATTATCATATCAGAAAGGTTGTAAGGGACCAGGCGAAGGTGTGTGTGTCATTGAATTGAGTTGATTTCATATAAATTACACGATTGGGTTTCGATTTGACCGTAAAAGTCATGGGGCTGATTACGCGTTAATTCGATTAATTGGGGATGAATCGAGTCATGTTAAGGTGTTGAATACATGAGGGACTAGTATGCGCATGATTTGCGGGATCCAATACTCGTCAATTACTCAAATCGATCGGAGATTGATACGGGTTTGACTATGCGAAGTCAAATTCTTTTGAATTTGAATTGACCGCGTAATTGGTTGAATTGGCTTGATGTTTGGGCCGGGACTTGGTCGATTCTTGTTTATGAATTCACGGGGAGTCTAACTCAACAAGAAAACGGTCGATGGCAGCCTTGGATTAACAAGGTTTGGGCTGTTTTGACTTTTGAAAGTCAATTGAGTCCAAGAAAAGTCAAAATTGATGTTTTAAAAGTCAAAATTGAGTGTGTGGGGTTCCAATTTAGGGTTCAAATGGTTTTGGGTTCAAGCAGATGAGTAATTCCTTGTTAATTGGATAAATGTATAAATGTGTGTATGCATTTGTTTGATATTTACATAAATATATCCATATGCATAGGATTCTAATAATGTATTCCCGTGTAAAACTCTTGAATTTGTATTGTAACCTAGGGTTTAATTGTTGGTACAAATAAAATAAATCAGTGTACTAGGATTGGAATTAAATGTGTTACATTGAATTGAAAATAAAGATAATAAAATCAGAAACGTTACACTATTGTAAGAGAATTCCATCAGAGGTAAGTGGTCGTCCCAACTTCCTCCTATGTCAATAACACAATATCCTCCAAGGTTTGGATTTTCCTCTCGCTTTGTCCATCTGTTTGAGGATGGTATGCAGTGCTAAGGTTTAAACGAGTTTCGAGAGCTTTATGGAAGCTCTGCCATAATCGAGATGTGAATCGACTGTCTCTATCTGATATGATCGATAACGGTACTCCGTGTAATGATACTATCTTGGTAATGTATAATTGTGCCAATTTATCCATGCTAAAAGTTTCCTTCATTAGTAGGAAATGTGCGGATTTGGTTAAACGATCAACGATAACCCATATTGTGTCATTTCCTTGACTTGTTCGAGGAAGTTTAGTGATGAAATCCACAGTGATCATTTCCCATTTCCATACTAGCAACTCTAGTTGTTGCAACAGCCCAGATGGTTTTTGGTGTTCGGCTTAACCTTGGAACAGGTTAGACATTTGGCTATATACTCCGTAATGTGCTTTTTCATGCCGATCCACCAGTATTTTGGTTTCAGATTTGTATACATCTTATCACCACCGGGGCGCATTGTGTACTGGGATTTATGGGCTTCCACCTCGGAGGTTTCCATAGACTGGAACCCATATTTGTTTATTCATTCTAAGGATGTCGTCATTTCCTTTGACGAGTTGATCGTAGAAAACTACAAAACCTTCGTTGCCTTCGGGCAGCGATAGAATTGGTGCTTGAGTGAGTTTCTACTTAAGCATTTTAAATGCTTCGTCTTGCGTTAGACCCCATTCATATTTGATTGCCTTTCAGGTTAGTGTATTCAAAGGAACGGCGATCCTTGAGAAGTCCTTAATAAACCTTCGGTAATATCCTGCCAAACCAAGGAAGCTTCTCACTTTGGTTGGTGTCTTTGGGACTTCCCAATTAGATATAGCCTTAATCTTAACCGGATCTACTTGAATTCCTTTCTCATCTATGACGTGACCGAGAAATTGTACCTTTGACAACCAAAATTCACAGTTTGAGAATTTGGCGTAAAGTTCCTTGTTTCTCAATAGTTCAAGTATCGTCCTTAGATTGTTGGCATGATCTTCCTCACTTTTGGAGTAGATAAGTATATCTTCTATGAACACAATTACGAATTTATCCAAGTAGGGTTTACAAATTCGGTTCATCATATCTATGAAAGCTGCGGGAGCATTTGTAAGTCCTAACGGCATAACCGTGAACTCAAAGTGACCATATCTAGTTCTGAACATAGTTTTGGTTATGTCATCTTCCTGGACTTTCAACTGATGATAGCTTGATCGCAGGTCTATTTTGGAAAAACATCTTGCTCCTTGGAGCTGATCAAATAGATCGTCGATTCTTGGAAGTGGATACCGGTTCTTAATCGTGACTTTATTCAATTCCTGGTAGTCTATGCACATCCTCATCGATCCATATTTCTTCTTTACAAAAAGTATTGGAGTTCCCCATGGTGAGGAACTTGGTCTTATAAATCCTTTTCCAATAACTCATCGAGTTGTTTCTTTAATTCAGCCATCTCGGTAGGAGCTAATCTGTATGGGGCTTTGGCTATCGGAGCCGTGCCTGGTACAAGATTTATCCAAAACTCAACTTCCCAATCTGGCGGTGTTCCAGGTAACTCTTCAGGAAAAACATCCGGATATCCGGAGACGATTGGTACATCCTTTAGTTCCCGCTCGGTATTGCAGGCGGTTACAGATATGAGATAAGCGAGGCACCCCTTCCGGAGATACTTTGTTGCTTTTATCATAGAGATCAAACCAACAGGGTTGGTTGACTCATACCCTTTAATTATCACTACTTCTCCTGAAGGTGTACGTGGTTTAATAGCTTTTGAGTCACAAAGGATATGGGCTTGGTTAGTTTCTAAGCAGTCCATTCCAAGGACTATGTCGAAACCGGCCAATTCCATTGGCAAGAGTTTTACAGGTATGACGTGTCAAGATAACGTGATGGAACAATCATTTAGGGACTCGGTGACTTGGATCAGATCTCCGTTCGCGGTTTCGATTTGGTAAGTTTTGTCTAGCTTAGCTAAGGGCTTATTAACTAGTTTACAGAACTTATGATCTATAAAGCTTTGGGTTGCCCCAGAGTCAAAAAGCACCTTAGCATAAGCATTATTGACTAGAAAAGTACTGTAGAACCAAAGACTGATGGCTTCTAAATTATTCTAAGTACAAATGCCGCTGATAGGCTTATCAGCAGCATTCAACACATGTTGCTGCTGATAGGCTTATAAGCAGCATTCAACACATGTTGCTACTGATAGGCTTATAAGCAGCATTCAGCACTTGTTGCTACTGATAGGCTTATCAGCAGCATCATTCTCATTCTTGCTGCTGATAGCTATGTTCTTTGAAGATAAATCGTTGCAGCTGACTATCCATGCCAAGGGTCACTGACAACTTTCTACAAAAGTAACTGACACACTCAAAGCAGAAGGAACCTCAATGGCACAACCAATGAAACTCAGCAATGCTCTTCTCCAGACATGCAAGCAATGATGCATAAAGAAGACGCTTCTATAAAGTTAACTAGATATAGACAAAACGTGTAATAGTTAGCTAGATACAACAGATCAACAGTCCGTGTTAGATCTGATCCTTAGAATCAAGGGGCTGTCTTGATTCTAAGTGAGTATAAATAATCTGTAAACACTTCATTGTATGTGTGCTTTTTGTGCTTTCGAATTAGAGTTTTCATTTGTTATCGTTTATTCTCAAAGCTTAATACAAAAGTGTTCTTATCAGTATTCTTTCTGTTTACTCGATTGTAATTGTGTAGTTGTTATTGTTTCCGCCAATCTCAACTAAGAACAGAACCATCTTGTAATTTCACGATCCTACAAGTGGTATCAGAGCTTTGGCTCAGATTAAACAAACTAACACTTGTTTAATCACTTCTGGTTCTATTCTAAACTCTCTCTCGTTCATCAAGTCACCAAGAAAAAAAATGGCACAAAGCAACGGGTTTGAAGACATCGGCAGCATCAACCGACCACCAAGACTGGTGTCGGGAGAAGACTACGACATGTGGAAAAATCGCATGGAAAGTTTTTTCTGCTATCAGGAGTACGAAATGTGGAATGTGCCTTCCAAATGAAGTTTTTCATAACTTCAGAAGTCACAAAACCGCCAAAGAGCTCCGGGAGGCTCTTGAGAAGATGTTTGCTGGCTCAGAAGAAGTCAAAGAAAATAGAAGGGACATCCTAAAGCAGCAGTACGAAAACTTCGTATGGAAGGAAGGTGAGTCCCTAACTGTTTTATATAATAGATTTGCTTATCTTGTAGGTGAGCTGCAGTGCTCAAAGGTGAAACTGGAGAATGAGGATATTCTCAAAAAGTTCACCAGGTCTTTACCTAGCTGCTGGACACTCTACACGGTGTCCATTAGAAGAACTGAGAATCTGAAGACTCTACAAATGACTGAGCTCTTCGGTATGCTGAAGACTTATGAGCTAGAGATGATTCAGGCAAAAGAACGAAGTTCAAGCTACCAAACAGCTTCAACATCCACCAGCACCTCTTCTGCTTTTCACTCTTAGTACTCAGGTCCTAGTACTAGCAACTACTATCCTCCCATAGTCACACATCCTCAAACTCCTAACTCTAAAACAAACACATCACCATTTCTTCTTGAAGCTCCTTCTCAATCCTCATCCACTACTGCTTTTGTTTCTGAAAACTCAAGCAATATGTACTTTATCAAGGAGGATCTTGAGTGCTTCCATCCAGATGATCTAGAAGAAATGGATATAAAGCACTCGTATGCCATGCTCTCTATAAGAGCAAAAAGGTTCTACTCTAGAACCGGAAGACCCATTCCAAGCAACAGCTCCAACACCAGAGTTGGCTTGGATAAAAGCAAATTGCAATGTTACAACTGTAACCAACTGGGTCATTTTGCTAGAGAATGCAAGGCACCTAGGGCAAACCCAGCAGCTCACCAAGCCCAACCAAGACATCAACAGCAACAAGTTACTACTCCAACTCAAACTGCAGCCTGTGCAGCTGTTGGAACATCTGGCTTTGACTGGAGGTTCCAGTATGAAGATCTGCCTACTAACAACCAAGCTCTTATGGCAGACACAACTGAGATACCGCCTCAGGTATATGAACATCTATGTTCCCAAGCCTGTATTGATAAGGTTTTAGGCTACAGAAAGCATAATCAAAACCTAACAGATCAAAATGAAGAGTTTCATCAAATGAAATCTGAATTCAAAAAGGTTGAAGACAGTTACAAAGAAAAAATTAACTGCCTAAAGAAAGAGATTTCATCATTAAAACATGAACAAACCAATCTTGAAACTCATATTGATGATCTTCTTATCAAATTAAAAGCTACCAGAGCAGAATTAGCAGAGCAGAAAGTTCACATTGACAAATATGAATTTGCATCCAAAAAGCTGCAAAGACTTCTGGATGCTCAAATTCATGATAAGGTAAAAACTGGTGTGGGGTATCATGCTGAACAATATCAAGCTGTTGCACCTCCTGCTGACTACGTTGCCATCCATGAACCAAGCTTCAATCTGGCAAATCTTGATATGGCCAACAGAAATCTTGATCCTTCTAAGGATGAACCATTGGTACAAGAATGCTCTACCTCATCAGAGTCTGATTCAACTTACTCAGACTCCACTAAAACAAGTGAAGCTTCATCTCCTCCTGCCCCTCAAGTCACTGTGACTAAAGATGAAGTCCATTCAGCACAAGTACCAGCCATTTCAGTACCAGTTCCTACACCATTCAAACAAATCAAAATTAGCTATCCTCCAGAAGGTAGGAAGCTAAATACTGAAAAGGGCCAGTCCTCATCTTCAGTCCAGCCAAGGAAGGGGTTTGACATATGTCATGCACCTGGAGAAAGGGTTCCATATGTTCAAAAAACATTGGAAGAAGCTACTTTTGAGCACAACAAAGCTCATCCTTGGAATTTCAAAGACCTTTTCAAAAGAAAGGATTATGTGTATCTTTCAAGGGATAAAATGGCAAAATCATGTTTTGTCTGTGGAAAATATAACCACACTGCCAGCACCTGCTTCTACTACCTTCAGCAGCAAAGAAACCTCAAGCAACATGCTTTTGAGAAGACAAAGAAGAACAAACAGGTAAGAGGTTTTGAAGCTAAGACAACTCAATTCAGAAAATCTCTTTCTCCACTTAGGGAACAGTTGTCAAAACCTCAACAATCTTGCATCATTACTTTGCTACAAATTGTAAGTCAAATCCTTTCAATCTTGCAAATTGTAAGTCAAATCCTTCAAAAAGTCTCTATCTCCCTCAAAAGTGAAGCTTCCTAGATCTCAAAAATCTTGCATCATCTGTGGAGAATCAGACCACTTTGCTGCAAATTATAAGTCAAATCCTTTCAATCAGATTCTTCTTCCAACCCCAGTTATACAAAAGCCTATCGGCAAGGTGAAGAAGGATAAGCATACATCTATTTCTAAGCCATCAGCAGCCAATATAACTGCTGCTGATCGAGTAAAGCCCAAGCAACCAAAAGGAAGGCCTTTAGCAGCAACAATGTCTGCAGCTGCTCAAGTAAAACCATCAGCAGCAACAAAATCTGTTGCTGATAAGCCAAAATCCTCAGATACAACATCTGCTGCTGAAAAGACAAAGAGAGCTGGAAAACCACCAGCTCAACAGTGGAAGGTAAAGAAACCACCAAGCATCATCATCGGTTCAGTTGAGTGCGTCTATCCTTTGGTGTAAATATGTCTGTCTTATGTTGTAAATAAAAGTTATAACTCAGCAGCATCCTTTTGGCTGCTGACAGGTCTAATTTTCAGCAGCAAAGAATTTGCCCCTGACTGCTTTAACTTATCAGAAGAAACAAGTTTCCTGCAGATAGTTTTAAGGATGTCAGCACCAACATCCTTGCTGCAGATCATTGCATCTATCGGCAGCAATTAAGTCTGCTGCTAACAAACCTAACCTTCCGCAGCAACCAAGTTTGCAGCGGACAGGCTTATCCATCCACAGCAACCAAGTTTACTGCTGATGGGTAAATTTAAGTCCAAATTAACTTTTACCCGCTGTAAAAGAAATCAACGTCAGTCTTTACCATGATTGCCTCGGTGCATTACAGCTGTAACAATAAAAGGTAAATAAGGTTGTACTGTACAAGTCGTTTTGCTTTTTCTCTCATCTGCCATTATAAGACCAAATCAAATTTTCTTTACCACCTCTTCACGTTCAATTCAACCCTAACCAACTATCACTTTCACCCTAAGTCCCCACCACATTCAAAGTTCTCCATATTCTCCATACTCTCAAGTCTCCACCATACTCAAACCATATTCAAATCATCCCTCCAGAATCAAACAGCTATTGCAGATATTGACAACCCAGATGACAAGTTTTCCACATACCAAAACCTAACAGCCTACCTTACCAAAGGAAAGAAATCCGATGGCTTTGACGATATGATCGATTTCTTATGTCGATCAAAGATATACTTTGCCCTCACCACCAACCCTACCATATATATCCCTCATATGGAGGATTTCTGGAGTACCGCCGTCTACTCAACCGAACAGGGGATTCCCTAAATCAAAGCCAAAGTAGACGGCAAGCATATCACCATCTCGGAAGCTACACTCAGAAAACATCTTAAGCTTCAAGATGAAGGAGCAGCCATCTCATACTCGAAAGACAAATACATGAGGACCTTTGTCTCCATTGGATACACTGGAAATCAAATCGAGTATACGATCGAGAAGCGCTGATGGGCCCTCCATGGAAGTATCTCTGCCACACTCTTCTCCAATGCATATCTCAGAAGAGGAGTGGATTGCATCAGGTGAGCTCTGCACTGGCCTCCGCCTTCCATGGTATGGTCACTAACCAAGGCTTCAACTTTGCACATCTCATTTTTGAGGGTTTGCGATATAACCTTCAAGAGGGTGCAAAGCAGCAATTTTTCATGTACCCAAGATTCCTGCAGGAAGTTTTCAATCAAGAACTAAAAGAACTTTCAAAACCTGCAAGAATCTACATCATGTTGGGTCATAAAAATAACATTTTTCAAAGCATGAGAACTATTTCCAAAAGGTTCTCAGGGGTCAACGTTCCATTGTTATCTACAATGCTGAACGTACAAAGTACCCCGGGTGACAGTTCAGCAATCCCAGCTGATACTGATCCCACACCCTCCACCTCACATCCTGAACAACAGTCTGCACCCACCATTCGAACCCCTGTGCATACTACTGTGGATGTACAGGCATAAAAATTACTTACACCTCTTTTAGATGTTATTGTTCAACCGGAACACAGGGCCCCGGTTGCAACAACATATACTAGAAAAAGGGGCAAGAGAACTCCTTCTTCTCTTGCCTCCAAGGCCCAAACCCAACCTAACAGCCCTCACTCAGAATCACAACACTCTGGTGAGAATATCATAAGGGAAAGCCATATTATTAGGGAGACTCCTTTGGATGCCTCTCTATTAGGATCAAGATCACTTCCCGGATCCGTAGATCAGCCCCCTGAGCCTTTCCTTTTTCTTTTGAACTTAAGTGTTGAGGAACCTGATCAAAATGATATACCTTTTCCAACTACTACTATCTCGGAGGTACTGATTGATCTTGCTTCCAACACACCCAACCCAAGTTCTTCTACCCTGAAGGACCACTCTAGGAGATATGAAAGAGTGGATGTGGAAGAGGATGTCACTACTGCTGGTCCATCAAATGACCAGGAGGAAAGTGACAACATTGCTAAGACCTCAACCACAGCAAATCACAATGAGGATGTTTCCTTGTAAACTCCCCTCACTGAGAGGAATCCCAGGTGCCAAGAAACCATGGGTGATGGGGATGAAGAGGCTAGGCCTAAGGCCCCATCTGGGTCCAAGGATTCCACAACTATGGATGAGGACAGACTGAAACTTCATAACTTGGAATTGACGGCCTGGGTGGCTATGCTAGAGGCTGAAGTGTCCAAACTAAGACACCAAGTCTCTATGCATGAAGCCCATCAATGCCCAAATTTAACCACTCCCTCTCTTGTATCAGTAGGCACCCAAACTGATGCTTACTTGTCTACTGATGCAACCAAATAGGGGGAGATGGTCTCAATGGAGGAAGACACAGACAGTCTTGATGACTGGATTCAAGAGCAGGTTGTAATTCAAAGCTCACTATTCAAGCCGTCTTTTGTACAAATTCATGACTTGCCAGTCTCAGATAACGAAGAAGAAGTGACATTTGAAGACTGGAAGTTGGGCGTCAGCGCTGTTGATGAAATGCTGAATGATGCTGAAGACACAGAACAAACAAATACATCATTCAGCATCCTTCCTGAAGCAGCAGCCATCATAAGTCAATCCATTACCCCCCAACAGTTTCAAACTACACAGAAGCTAGAATTTGACTCCATTCTAGCTTGGGGGTATGATGGATCAGCTGAGAGATTTTGGATTGGATGGGAGTTTAGTGGAGTAGAAGAGCTAAACTGGAACTCTCTCAATGCCCTCCAAGTCCTACAACTGTATTTAACTAACTGCATCAACACTTCATCAGATCTCTCAGCAGAACTTGCCATTGGCAGGTTCCATGACTTGATGGAGGATAATCTACCCCACTTCGAAAGACTAATACAAACAGCATAACAGGTAGCTTATCCTGCATCTTTGGCAGCAGCAGAAAGAAGACTGACTCCTAGAAGACTTGACATTATAAGGAGCAGTCTTCTCACTAAAGAAGAAATTTGCTGCTTAAGAAGATTTATGTACTCTGTCATTGTCAAAGACTTAGATGTTCTGGGATGGACAAGCACTAAGTCTCTTGACCACACCTTCTTACTAAGCAACAGCTCCTCTCTCACCATCAACACCAGGAACATCTTGTCACTTCCTACAGACTTTCTCGACAAGATCTTTCAACTCAGGGCAAATATCTGCAATGTAAACTCACTTGAAAGCCAGGCAATGATAGCTACTGTCAGAGCCAAACTTGAACACGTAGGAAGAATTACTGAGGAAGCATATGTGTCAAACTCTGACACTGATACTGACTTAGCTTCCCATTGAGTAGACATCTGTGCTGCAGCATATGAGTCAAGATCAACAATCAAAGAAATGCTGAAAGAAGTCATAGGTCCTGAGTGCAAAACGGATGAAGCCATTGACCTTCCCTTGTTCACCTCTCAATGTGCCAATGAAGCTGAGGCTGAGATCCCAATAGCAGCACCATCATCTGCTGCTGTGGTCAGTGAAGTCGAAGCAGAGGCATCCAATATAAACAAGGGAAAGGGAATTATGACAGATGAAGATGAAGAGAGATTACTAAAAGAGAAAAGAGAGAGGGAAGAGAAGAGAAGAAGAAGAAGAGAAGAGGAGATGGATGACATTAAAAAGGCGCAAGAAAGAAAAACAGCCATTCTCCTCAGAGAACAAACCATCCAGCTGTATGCTAGGCAGCTGGATGAACTGAAAAGAAAGATTCCTACAGTTGACCAGATTGAAGAAGATGCAGCTCTTGCTCTTCAACTGCAGGAACAATTTGACAGAGAAGAAGAAGAATTGGAGAAGAAGAAGAAAGAAGAAGCTAAGTTCAGAATAACCGATTCTGAACTATCCAAAGAAATAAGGGAGGAGTGGGTAAAGGCTCTAGTTTCTCAAGGTGAGGATGCAGACTACCTTAAGAAACTATCAAATAAAGAAGTCTACAGAGCCTTCATGGGTCAGCAAGGTCAATTGGCAAAGAAGAAACAGGCTGAAGAAGAAGAAAAAGCCAAACAAAAGTCCAAGAAGACCATTGCCTTTAATAAACGGACCCATGAAGAAAGGAAGGTTATGATTGACTTCCTTAAGGCTAGAGGAGAGAGTGGACAGAGACTAGGTCCCATGAACTTCATGAACTTGCAAGCCCTCTACTTCAAAGTCAAGAAGGATGAGGAAGAAAGATTGGGGAATAAGGGATCCAAGAAAAGGGTACCTATTCAGGAAGAAAAAGAAACAAAAGCAAAGAAACCCAAGCCTTCTACCACACCTACCTCTTCCTCTGTCCAACAACCTTCCACTCTCCTCCCCAAACCCTCCACTCCTCCACCCAAAAAGTCCAAACCATCCCACCCAGCTCCCACTCATCAACAGCCTCCCTTAAAGAAATCCAAACCCACACCTAAACCAGAAGACTTAAGAGACATAGTTGACTGGGTCTGTAATCCATAGGATCAAAGGTTTGAGATCTTCAGGGGGAGAACTGAAAGAAGAAGATCTATCTACAGATCTGTTGATGAAGTTTTGCAATTTCCAGATTCAGATCTTGACAGAATTTTGGAGCTGGGTGAAGCTCATGTGCCTGCAAATGAGGGTGGGAAACTTCTTGTGCTAGCCATCAAACACTACTTCAACCCTAGCAAAGATGTGATCATTGACATCAAACCACTCAAGTCCCACTCTCCATTTGTAAGTTAGTCCTATAAAGCTGATTTGGATGAGTTCACTTTAACTGATGTAAGGAAGCAGAAGATGATATGTTCAAGCAAAACAATCTACAAAATGCCACACAAAGACATCAAGACTCTGTCTGCACTTCCACTGAACAATCCCAGCAAGGATCCAAGAGGCTATGAAGTTGAAAGGATAGTCAGCCACATGCAAAAGCTTCAACAGCAAAGTGATTAGAAAAATTTTGGTCGCATCAGTCTAGGGGGAGTTTGTAGAACCAAAGACTGATGGCTTCTAAATTATTCTAAGTACAAATGCCGCTGATAGGCTTATCAGCAGCATTCAACACATGTTGCTGCTGATAGGCTTATAAGCAGCATTCAACACATGTTGCTACTGATAGGCTTATAAGCAGCATTCAGCACTTGTTGCTACTGATAGGCTTATCAGCAGCATCATTCTCATTCTTGCTGCTGATAGCTATGTTCTTTGAAGATAAATCGTTGCAGCTGACTATCCATGCCAAGCGTCACTGACAACTTTCTACAAAAGTAACTGACACACTCAAAGCAGAAGGAACCTCAATGGCACAACCAATGAAACTCAGCAATGCTCTTCTCCATACATGCAAGCAATGATGCATAAAGAAGACGCTTCTATAAAGTTAACTAGATATAGACAAAACGTGTAATAGTTAGCTAGATACAACAGATCAACAGTCCGTGTTAGATCTGATCCTTAGAATCAAGGGGCTGTCTTGATTCTAAGTGAGTATAAATAATCTGTAAACACTTCATTGTATGTGTGCTTTTTGTGCTTTTGAATTAGAGTTTTCATTTGTAATCGTTTATTCTCAAAGCTTAATACAACAGTGTTCTTATCAGTATTCTTTCTGTTTACTCGATTGTAATTGTGTAGTTGTTATTGTTTCCGCCAATCTCAACTAAGAACAGAACCATCTTGTAATTTCACGATCCTACAAGTACTATATATGACATCGGTCATATTGGCAGCTTCTTTGGCGCTTAAGAGAAACGCTCTAGCATTCTTTTTAGTTTCGATGGCCGGCTTAGTACATGAGCCACTAGCGACTTTTGGTTTTGGGCATTCGTTTTTGTAGTGTCCGGTCTCGCCACAGTTGTAGCATGTGACAAGTTTCTTTCGTAGACATTGATTGTTGTGATAGCCCGTACACTTGCATTCAGGGCATGTGATAAGAAGTCGGCATTTTTCCTGAATGTCTTTTCTTGCATGTTTTGCACTCGGAAAAACAAGACTGTATTTCCTTTGTACTAGAACCTTGATTGGTCTTTTTGAAGTCTACCTTCCCTCGGCTGAAGGTTTCCTTCTTTTTATTCTCTTCCATTGTTCAGACCATACCATCAGTTAATTGAGCACCAAGGTCCATGGCATCATCGAAGGTTTTAGGTCTTGAAATTTTTACCATATCTCAGACTTCGCTGACCAGTCCATAGATATATCTCTTTATTAGATTAGATTCAGGCATAGCTAGATGTGGCACTAGTCGTGCATATTCTAGCAGCTTGGTCATGTAGTCTTGATGGTTAGAACCAATCATTCTTAAATTCAGGAATTTCTGTTCTATTTGCTCTATTTCATTGATATGATCAAATTTTCTCTTGACTCGGTCTTTAAATGAGCCCCAACTCATTTCATATGTCCTTTCTCTTCCTTTGGCGGATACCAAGGCGTTCCACCATTCAAGAGCGAAGTTCTTGAAGAGGTTAGAGGCATAGAGGACCTTGTCTTCTTCGGCACATTTACTTATGGCAAAGACTGATTCTGTATTTTCTATCCATCGTAGTGTTGCTACTCCACCTTCCTTTCCAAGGAAGTCATAGGGCTTACAAGCTTGGAAAATCTTGTATACGCAACCCATGTGTTTACTCTTTTTGTGACGTGGTTTGTAATTGTCCGTAGAGCTGTCACATTCGGGTTCTCTTGGTTTTGGAACTTTTATGGATATGAGTTTTTTGAATGTTCCCTTCTCACGGAAATAGTGTGGTTTGATTCGTTATGCTCAGAGTTATGAAGCGTATGCTCCTTTTCTTTTCCTTTATTTTTGGCCTTGGCTTTGGCAGTCTGAGCCTTTTCAAATGCCTCTAGCATTGTTGGAATTGTATCATCATTTCCTTTGTTTATCATTTTCTGCATTTCTTCAGCTTGGCTCTCTTTTTTAAGGCCTCTTCAGCTTGTTTCGTTCGACCACGCGTATGTGTGGATGGTCCAGTTCTTATTGACATTCTAGAAGAAAGACATAATATTTATTAGAATTCGAAGATCTTTTTGATAAGGGAAATACAAGATTTTCATTATTTTCAAACTTCAAAATAAAATACGGTAATTGAAAATAACATAGATAAGACGTACTCTAACGTCCCCTAGCTCTAATCAACGCTTGTTATAGAGCGGCGATCTTGGCGTCTTTTTTAGCTTCAATTCTTTCTAATTCAGCTATGCGAGCTTGCATTGCTGCAATTCTTTCTTCTCCCGAGGTTTCTTCGTTAGTCCGGGGAGTATGGATTGGAGTAGGATTGGTGGAATGGTAAGTTCCGTAGGGTCTGTTGGAGTCAGCCCTTTCCTCACCTTCCAAAGTGTAGTGTTATTCATACGGGATTTTGGGTGGTTTCTCTAGGTAGCTATAATTGTTTACGTAGGTTTAGTTAAAGCTTTCGAGTGTTGGAGCGGCGTAATAGCTCATTGGGGTTTCATAGAAATTTTTGGATGTTTCTATTTCCCCCAGATTTTGAAAGGTTCCGCTAGTGTATTCGGAATTTGTTCCAGAATAGGATTTGGTTGAGTTTGTGTTTCGTTCGCTATTTCCAGGTGGTGTGTACCTACGAATGAAGTTAGGTCCTTTTCCATTTCCTACCATTCTAGAAAAATGAAAGGAAAATAAATACTTTTATTAATAGGGTAAAACGATTACAAGATTTTATTTGAGTTAGATAAAAATAACATAAAAACGATAGTAGGACGCCTATTTCTTGACCACGCCCTTGGCATCCTTTATCAAGCTTTTCCCTTGAAACCAAATTCTTTTGGCGAAGGACTTATGCTCCTTGTCCTTTTAGGCTAACTTCTTTTTGACCTTTGATAGATCCTTCTCGTCTCTATCAATACCTACCTAGTCAAGATAAGCTCTTTCTTGACTTGATCGGTTTCGCGAAGCGACCGATTGAGACACTCTATTGGATATCCTGGTGTGGATGTGGGATATCCAAATTTCGGTGGATGCTCTCTTAGTCCTAAGACTATGTCGTTGTAGACATTATCGTAGGCGGGAGTAGGTTTATGTTTCAAGGTAGCTCGTGGGCTAAAGTCCTTAGGTATAGTGTTAGGATCGTCAAATGTGGCCTCAAATCCAGCCATAAGAATGTATTCATCCTTGATATAGGGATCCATGAACGTGGATGATTTGCATAATCGATGTACGATCCAGAACTTCCGGAGTAGGCTCTTATGGAACTTGTGTTAGCGTAATTTCCGTCGGTGTCCGAATTATTACTCATGTATGGACCCGATATGATAGGATAGTTGAGGTAATCAGCAAATTGTTCATAACTGGCTGATTGTGGTAAATAGGCTTCCACTTGAGGTAGAGGAAGGAATCCTTCGGATTCAGAACTTTCATTGTTTTCCAGATTTTTATAGATTTCCTCTAAACTAGCTCATGTGATGGAAAGCTTCTCAACAGGTTCTTTCACCCTCATTCGAGGTTTAATGGCCTTCTTGCTAGACCCTGCCTCATATTGATTAGTGGAAGGGGGATACATGGGCGGTGGAGGTGTTCGAGGTGGAGAGTAGTTTGGTTGAGGAGGTACTGGGTAATGTGGTGATGTACATCTCCAGTTACTAAAGTCAGAAACACCCATTTGGCTCAGGTGATCTGATTCGTATTCCTCCTTTATTGGAGCCTTTGGCAGAGTATGATACCATGAGAAGTTTCCTACTTCCATGGGCGCGTATGAATTTGCCATTGATCCGTGTTTAACAGTAACTTTAGAGTTATAGTATCAATGGTATCCTTGTCCTCCTCACATAATACTACCTAAATGTTTCGACACTATCAGCTTAACGGCAAGTGTCTACCTACTTTTGCTTAGTAGGCAAGTCATTGCTTAATCTGGTTAGATCTTAGATACTAATCCCAAGTATCTATTGGATATCCTGGTGTGGATGCGGGATATCCAAATTTCGATGGATGGTCTCTTAGTCCTAAGACTATGTCGTTGTAGACATTATTGTAGGCGGGAGTAGGTTTATGTTTCAACGTAGCTCGTGGGCTAAAGTCCTTAGGTATAGTGTTAGGATCGTCAAATGTGGCCTCAAATCCAGCCATAAGAATGTATTCATCCTTGATATAGGGATCCATGAACGTGGATGATTTGCATAATCGATGTACGATCCAGAACTTCCGGAGTAGGCTCTTATGGAACTTGTGTTAGCGTAATTTCCGTCGGTGTCCGAATTATTACTCATGTATGGACCCGATATGATAGGATAGTTGAGGTAATCAGCAAATTGTTCATAACTGGCTGATTGTGGTAAATAGGCTTCCACTTGAGGTAGAGGAAGGAATCCTTCGGATTCAGAACTTTCATTGTTTTCCAGATTTTTATAGATTTCCTCTAAACTAGCTCATGTGATGGAAAGCTTCTCAACAGGTTCTTTCACCCTCATTCGAGGTTTAATGGCCTTCTTGCTAGACCCTGCCTCATATTGATTAGTGGAAGGGGGATACATGGGCGGTGGAGGTGTTCGAGGTGGAGAGTAGTTTGGTTGAGGAGGTACTGGGTAATGTGGTGATGTACATCTCCAGTTACTAAAGTCAGAGACACCCATTTGGCTCAGGTGATCTGATTCGTATTCCTCCTTTATTGGAGCCTTTGGCAGAGTATGATACCATGAGAAGTTTCCTACTTCCATGGGCGCGTATGAATTTGCAATTGATCCGTGTTTAACAGTAACTTTAGAGTTATAGTATCAATGGTATCCTTGTCCTCCTCACATAATACTACCTAAATGTTTCGACACTATCAGCTTAAAGGCAAGTGTCTACCTACTTTTGCTTAGTAGGCAAGTCATTGCTTAATCTGGTTAGATCTTAGATACTAATCCCAAGTATCTAATTTGCTAAAACCTCGGGCACTGATACCAGCCAATGTCACACCCCACCCCGGGCACCCCCGGGACGTTACCGGGCTACGATGTCAGTTGGCACCTTCGGTACCTGCTTTGATTTCAGAGTTTGGTTTTGTGCAGTGGAATAACGTTTGAAAATGTCAGTTGGCACCTCAAGGGTTGGTTTTGAAAATATCGAAATCTCGTCGTGTAGACAAAAGATTATCTTTATTTAAATAATTGGGTTTGATAACCCATCGTTTGTACATTCATTTCAAATCAAAAATCTGACTCAAAGTCAGTAGGTTTACAAGGAGGTAATCTGCCTAAAGAAAACGCAGTCCTTCGGTCACCTTAACCCTGTTTACTCTTCAGGTTCTTTCTGTGCAATGCACGACCTGTAATAACATATTTTTGGGTTGCACCGGGTCGAGGTGTGTGGCCTGACCCGACTATGCAACAAAATTGTCATCGGGACTCAGGCCGTAACCGATTCCGGTACGATGAGGTCATTTCATTGCTTCCTGAAAACATTTGAAAATGAACGTCAGCTACATGCTGGTGAATACTTTATAACCTCAAATCATTTTCATAAACATGGCAAAACAGTTTAAATAAGCAGTTAAACATTTCATAGGTGGATTCTAGTGATCATATCACTTTCTTCCATTACATCCATTTGTATACATTTGACAAGTACTCGGGGGCTACGTGGCCTAACCGGCACATCTGCGTTTTACACAATCACCCGACATACAAGCCAACCCCGACCGGCCCAATTGGATCCGGAGCGAGTATAAATATTTTATCAAACTTTACGTACACTTCTTGGGTAGTTTAAAGTCCGCTGGGATTGATCTCGCTGGTCAATCCCGTCTGGGACTGTATGAGTAAATATTTAATTATTGTGTTTTGCCTTTTTTGTAAAACATAATAATGTGACTTATTGCGTGATGATAGCCTATTTATAAATCATTTTAAACAGTCTCTCGTTCATCATGTGAATGAGTGTTTATGGCATAGACATGTCTTTTGTAAACAATTTTGAAAGGCTTGTTCTAACCATGAGAACCAGTATTTTTGATACAGACGAGTATTCACCTTTAGTTTGAAGTCGAAGATCAAAGGATAATAATCTTAGAGCTAAGTAGCTCTTAGAGTTGACTCTTAGGGCTCTAGCATCTTAACTTGCGCTTCTATGAGTTCCTCGGGTTTCTTCGGCTCTTAAATGCTTGAGTCCGGTTGATAAGCGAACGTCGGTCGAAACGGGAGGAGCGGCTCGGGAGTCGGGACGGCTGGAGGGCTCGAGAAAGGCTCGGGAGCAGAGGAGATTCGAGAGTGTGTTTTGTGTTGGTGTGGAAAATGAGAACCTCGAGTTCTCTATTTATAGGCTAATAACGGCCCCATGTCGGACCGTTATCCATGGGGATATCGGTCCGATATTGTAGAGTCTTATTTTTGTATAAGCTGTTGTTATCAATGTATTTCTTTTGAACAAAGTTTAGTTAGTTTATTTACTTGTAATTTCATTTTATGTAATTTCCTGTTTTATTTATAAGTCTGGGCCATCGAAACTATCTAGTTTCGATTGAGATTTGTTCAATCGAAACTAGTAGTTTCGATAGATAGTTTAGTTTCGACAGGCTTGTTTCACTTGTAAATGCTCAACCGAAACTACTAGTTTCGGTGAGCATAGTTTTGATGCTTGTCAGCTTACTATAACTAGCCTAGTTTGAGAATTTCTAGGGTGTGAGTAACGGCTGTAACCCTGAATTTTGTCTTTCACTGTTCTTGAAAAATCAATACAATCTGCATTTGTTTAATGCTTTGTTCTTACATTCTCACATCTTATTTGTGTTGATTCTGTGTGTGGTTAGCTGGTATCTTCACCATTTCTGTTTATACCCTCTGTTTCACCACCATACACATAGATTCCGCCTGTATGTAATCGATCTTCTGTGAGATTTCCGATTGAAATCTGGACCTACAATTGGTATCAGAGCATTATGCTCTTGATTTCTGAGTATTTTCAGGTTGTTTTGATCAATTTTCGGTGACTTTTAGTTGGAATTTGAAGGTTTTCTGGGTCTGCACTGTTTTGGAACTGTTTCATCGATTTTGGCACTATTTCTTTGAGTTTTTTGGATCTAAAGATTGATTTGTGTTCAGAAGCTTATTTGGAAGCTTTTCACTGGATCAGATTGAGATTTTATTATCTTTAATTTTTGAAGCTTTTTATCAATGGAGTCTGCTGAAGCTTGAAGAAGGAGGTATCGAAACTACTAGGAGACAATTTCTGCTTTTGTTGGTTATCGAAACTTATTGTTTGTACTCTTGTCTGGAGAAGGTATCATCGAAAGTAGATTTTTTTCCTATTATATTGAAACTAACTCTTGTAGATTGTTCAACCGAAACTACTATCCTATCGAAACTAGTTTTAATCGAAACTTGTAGTTTCTACTGAGTTTGCTGGATTTTCTGCTAAGTCTTCTTTATCGAAACTAGTTGTTTCTGGTTTCTGTTTTCTCTATTGAAACTAGAAGTTTCGGGCAAGTATTGTTCTATCAAAACTAGGAGTTTCGGTCAGCTTTTTCTCTATCAAAACTAGTTGTTTCGATCAAACCTGTTCACCCAAAACTATCTACTGTTTGCCTTTCTTTTTCTGAGATTATGGCAAATTCAAGCTCCATTGAGTATGATGGGGGAAACAAACCACCTGTCTTGGTGTCCACTAGAGATTTTGATGACTGGACCAAGAAAATGAAGACTTTATTTCAATTCCATAACCACGTTCTTTTGCAGTCAATCACTGATGGTCCACACAAACCAGTTACCACCACTGCAGATGTTCAACGTCCCAAGCTTGTGTCTGAATATGATGAAAAGGATATTGCCTTCATTGCCAGAGATAACAAAGCTTTTGGATCTATTGCTATGGCTCTTCCTATGGATGTGTTTAACATATTTGCTGAGTATACTACTGCCAAAGATCTTTGGGTTGATTTATGTACAAGGTATAAGGGGAGTGCTGAGGTTAGAGAAAGCAAGAGGGATTTGATCAAGAATCAATATGAAATGTTTAGCAGTGTCCCTGGAGAACCCAAGTCTGAACTGATCAACCGATTGTCAAGCATTGTCTCTAAGTTGAAGGTTTTGAGAACTGAGTATCCCACTGTTGAGTTAAACAAGAAGTTGCTTGATTCACTGCCCGAGGAATGGAATATCTACCGGATTATGATCAAGAAAACTGAAAAACTAAGTGACTTGTCACAGCAAGAACTCTTCAGCATTCTGGAGTGTTATGAGTTAGAGATAAAGAAGGGTGTAGTCACTCCAACTAGTCAGTCTGGAAACACATCTCTTCTTGCAGGTCAAGGTTCCTCCACTTCATTCAACAAAACTACAATGGCTTATTTTCAAACTGATGTCCCACCTTCGATTTCTGGAGTTCAGCCTACTAGTTCATCCACATCTCAGAAGCCAACCACTATGATTCCCGATGAGTATCTGCCTATCATGACTGCTTTCATGTCATGCTATGATGCCCTAATTTCTGGAAACTTGACACTTGTCAGCTTCCAACCTGATGACTTTGAGCAGATCAACCCGGATGATTTGGAAAAAAAAATGGATATTGGTTGGTGTATGGCTATGCTGACTCTGAGAGCCAAAAGATTCATCAAGAGGACTGGGATGGATAGATTTAAGCAAGGAAAAACTCTAGGGTTTGACATCAAGAAGGTGAGATGCTACAAATGTGACCAGCTGGGTCATTTTGCAAGGAATTGCAAGGAGCCATCCTTAAAGGATCAGCATGAGAAGAGGAACTTATCTGGAAAGCAAGCTGCCGTCTCTCCCAAATCTACTACACCTTCCAGCTCAACAACTCTGGTCTGTCAAGCTGATGGACACTATCATTGGGGAGATCAAGAAGGGGAAGCAGCAGACAAGGCACTGATGACAGACATTGAAGAAAAGGATAAATGTGTCATGATTGAACCAGCTGAGGATCTTACCACCGTACCAGCTGAGGTAATGTCTAGACTTTGCAATGCTAAATCTCGTTTAAATGAAATTCAGAAATATAGATTCATCAACCAGGACTTGGTCGATGAACGAGATCACATAAAGGTGGTGTATGATTCTGTGGCTAAAAATGAGAAACTTTACTTAAAGAAAAATCTGTGATATTTCTGGAGAAAACCGATCTTTGATTGTGCAACTTACTACACAAAGAATAATAATGAAATTTTAACTGAAAGACTTCAAAGGGCCGAAAAAGAAAATTTTCAAGTTGAACACATGGGTATGGATCAGAAAATTCTTTTTGGAAACATTGACAACCAAATTCATAAAAAGGTCAGAGAAGGCATCGGGTATAACTCTCACCCTCCTCCGTATTCCTAGTCTAGAAGATTTATGCCAGTTCCACATATTCCAAAACCCTTTGTTTGTAATTTATCTACTGATGATTATATCCAAACTTCAGATTCTGACAGTTTTGCTTCCTGTGCAGAGTTAGATTGTTTAGGTTTCGAAGATGATTATGATGAGAGTTCTAGTAAGGGAAATGTTTTAAATGAACTTGAGTCGGATGAATGTAATAATGTGTCCGTGTCAAAACCAGATATTTGTGAACACATTGAAAATTTGTATTTTGGTTATGTGCCTTCTAAGCATGATAGTTTGAGAAATGCTATTTCTAAGTTTACGAATGATTTGCCTTTTGTTCCTAAATCTGTAAATGCTATGAGTTGTATTGCAAATTTTATAAGTGTAGGATTTGTTGTGACTAACATTCCACAAGAAACAATGTGCAATATGAAATTTTTCAAATTAAAGGAAGATCAAAGTCTTCAAGAAAGAAATATTGAAGAAAGAGTTGCTTCTAGTTCTGATGTCTCAACATCACAATCATCTTCATCATCTTGTGATGACAATTATCAGGCTAAGCCAACATGTGATAAAGATTGTTTTAGTTGTGGGGAATCCAATCATGTTTTTAAGACATGTAAATTGTCTACATATCGTTTTGAGGAAGAAAACGTACCATTTTTTATTCAAAATTCAGTTGATAGTGTTTCAAATGTTTTCTCTAAATCACAACATAGTATAACTGTGCGACGCAAAAGGATTAAAAATGCTAAAAATTGGCCGAAAAGGATTTGAAAAATTAAGAATAATGATCTTTTTGATAATACATTAAAGGAGGATTCTGACTATGACTTCCGAAATGCATCTTGTAAAGTTAAGACGTTCCAAGTTAGCAATAACTTGGGCACAAATGTCTAAATGATTCATTTTGTGTAGGGACAATTGAGAAGGACTGGAGATAATATCTGGCATGTCGACAGTGGTTGCTCAAGACATATAACTGGTCATTTTTCTTTATTGCAAAATTATCATCCAATGGACAAAGACTTTGTCGCCTTTGCAGGCAATCCAAGAGAAGGAAAGATTGAAGGACAAGGAACCATGTCCAACGGTGTAAATAGCTTGGAAAATGTCAACTTTGTCCCACAGTTAAAGTATAATCTGATGAGTGTGTCCTAGATTTGTGATAAAGACTTTTGTGCCCTCTTCAACTCTAGAGAATGTTTAATTCTAAATCCTGGAGTGGTTATTCCCGAAGACCTAATCCTCATGCGTGCGCCTCGAAGATTCAATACATACAGTCTGGATATGATAATCCTTTAGGAATCAAATCATGCTTCCTTTCAAAAGCTTCAGAAGATGAGTCCTTTCTTTGGCACAAAAGATTAGGACACGCGAATTTCAAGACAATGAACCGCCTTGTTCGAGGAAACCTTGTCACCGGTTTACCTCTAAGATACTTCTCACCCGTGGAACACTGTCTCTCTTGTTCCAAGGGCAAGCAACACAAATCTTCTCATAAACCCAAAACCACTAATTCCATTGACTCTCCTCTTTAATTGCTTCACATGGATCTCTTCGGTCCTGTGAGTGTCATGAGTCATGGAAGGAAATTCTACTTATTGGTGGTAACCGATGACTTCTCTTGGTTTACTTGGGTATTCTTCCTCGCAAAGAAATATGAGACGCCAGAGACTCTGAAGATTCATCTGCTACAAATCAAGAATTTGTTCAATCTAAGTGTGAAGACTATTCGTAGTGATCATGGTACAGTGTTCAAGAGTGCCACTAAAGATTATTTCTGTGAAAGTAAGGGTATCTCTCGGCAATTCAGCGCACCTCGTACTCCATAACAAAATGGTGTAGCTGAACAAAGAAATCATACGTTGATAGAAGCAGCAAGAACTATGATCGTTGATTCTAAGCTTCCTGTCACGTTTTGGGCCGAGGCAGTCAATACCGCATGTTTTGTGCAAAATCGAGTTCTCATCACCAAAAGTTGCAATAAGACACCTTATGAAATTATGTAGAAGCGCAAGACTGTTATTGATTTCTTCAGGAAGTTTGGGTGTGTTTGCACAATGTTGAATACTTCTGATAAGCTGAACAAGTTTGAAGCCAAAGCGGATGAGTGCTATTTCGTGGGCTATTTCTCAAACCAAAGAGCTTTTCGTGTTTACAACAAGAGACGAAGGATTGTGCTGGAGTCCATTGATATCAACTGGCATGAAAGCAATCATACGGACGCGGGGGACGGTCCTGATTGGCATTTTGATATCGATTCTTTGTGTTAAATCATTTAAACTTCCTGATTTTACTAACATATCTGTCTCGGTTAATCCTCTTATGTCTGTGAATACTCTAGGTACTTCTACTGCTTCAAGTTCCTCTTCATCATCCACTCAGGATTCTTCGAACTCTGTGGCAACAAGAGAAAATGTTGAGGAAGAAACTCCTCCAATAGTGGATGTTGCTCCGCAGTTATCCATTGAAGATCCAATTATTGAGGAAGTTGTTCTTCCTAACAAGAACATCACCAATCTTGATGAACAATTGGAAGAGGATGAGATTCCACAGTTGAGAATTCATAAGGATCATCCCACAGACAACATCATTGGTCCACTCAATGTGGGAGTCTGAACTCGTAGTGATACCGAAGCAATGAATGACGGTCTCTTCACTTGCTTCATTTCTCAAGTTAAACTTAAGAATATCAAAGCTGCTTTGCTTAAGAACAGTTGGGTAGAGGCATGCAGGAAGAATTGCAGCAGTTCAGCAAGTTACATGTGTGGAATCTTATAGACCTTCCAAAGAACAAAATCCCAATCGACACTTGTTGGGTATTTCGTAACAAGAAGGACAAAGGGGGAATCGTGATTCGTTACAAAGCTCTCTTGGTGGTTCAAGGATTTTATCAAGAAGAAGGGATTGGCATTGAAGATGTTTTTGCACCAGTGGCTCGCTTGGAAGCCATCAGAATTTTTCTCGCATTTGCAGCTTATATGGACTTTACAGTTCATCAGATGGATGTCAAAAGCGCATTTATGTATGGAAAAGTTCAAGAGGAAGTTTATGTTAAGCAGCCACCGGGTTTCATTGATCCAACTTATCCTGACAGAGTTTACGAACTTGATAAGGCATTGTACGGTCTTCATCAAGCACCTTGTGCATGGTATGAGACGTTATCTAAGCATCTGCTTGATAATGGTTTCACACGAGGAGCAATTGACCAAACCTTGTTCAAATGAAAGGATGGTGTGGACACTATTTTGGTGCAAATCTACGTTGATGATATCATTTTTGGATCCACAAATCCTCGATTGTGCAAAGAGTTCGAGGAAGTGATGCGTTCTATGTTTGAAATGAGCTCTATGGGAGAAATGAAGTTCTTTCTTGGTTTGCAAGTAGATCAGTCTAAGTTAGGAATTCTTATCCATCAAGAGAAGTATGTCAAAGAAATCCTGACCAAGTTCAAAATGATTGAGTCTCATCCTTACAAGACTCCCGTGGAAGTTCGACACTGTCTATCTCCTGATTTCGATGGTGAAAGCGTTGATCAGCACCTCTATCGCTCGATGATAGGATCTCTCATGTATCTTACTACTAGCAGACAAGACATCATGTTCGCAGTGTGCTTGTGTGCACGCTTTCAGGCTAATCCTAAACTCTCGCATTTAGTTACTGTCAAACGTATTTTTAGATATTTGAAGTACAAGCCAAAGCTTGGGCTTTGGTATCCCAAAAATAACTTGTTTTATCTTTTGGCATATTCAGATTCAGACTACAGGGGATGAAACTTAGACCAAAAATCCACTTCTGGGGGTTGTCAGTTGGCAATGTAAGAAACAGACCACCGTTTCCCAATCCACAGCCGAAGCCGAATACATTGCTGCAACCCTTTGTTGTTCCCAAGTAAGGTGGATCCACCATCAAATGCTTGATTACGGGATCACCATCCATGAAACTCCCATCTTGTGTGATAACACCATCGTTCCCCATATCACCAAAAATCTCGTTCAACATTCTAAAACCAAACACATTAAGATCAAACACCACTTCATCCGTGATTGTGTCGAAAAGAAACATATCAAAATCGTTGAAGTCAAAACCGACAAGCAAACCACTGACATCTTTACAAAAGCATTTGATTCTGCCAGATTTCAGAAATTGGTGGAGATGCTCGGCATGATCAACTTTCAGTAACCTTTGTGCATATTGTCTTTTCTATTTAAACTTATTAATCAGGAAGATTTCCAAAAAGAATTTATTTTTTTCTGTATAGTTGTTTTCTTTATTTACCTTTGAAAGCAAAACTTTTGGGGGAGAAATTGGAATTTGCAGTTAGTGAGAAAAGATTTACTTTGTATAGTCAAAAACAAAAGAAAAATATTTGTTTTGTTTATTGTTTGCTTATGAAAAAACTCACTTTAAATATCATGTTTTGTTTCAGGAAAATCATATCAGACCTTGTGAGAAATGATAGAGTTTGAGCACACTTCTTGAACATGAATGGACCATAAGCGATGGTGCTTACTGAGGTATAGCCGGTAGGCCCGACATATGGTTATAACTCTTTAGTAGTGTGAAAACCTATGTATCAATCGTACACGTGTGTTTGAACCCATTTTTGAAACATCTATCCCATTTTAATCTAAGAAAACCGATTCAATCAGACATGATCTCACGTTGGATCTTTTCCACGGCTAAGTGTTTATATATGAAAATTTTTTTACTTTTATTTTTCTATATGAATTTCTTAATCTTCCTTATTAGCTTTTTTAAATTGTGTACATATGAGTGTTTTTTCCTTTGTTTCTGATCAAGTATCTCATGTCACCCGAAAGAACAATGTCATCAAAAATACTCAACCGACTGAAACTACCTCCCACCCGAAACTACTTTGCCCAATCGAAACTAGTAGTTTCGACAGGGGCATTTTAGTCTTTTTCTGAAATTTTTCTAAGTGTTGGACTGATGTTTGTTAATTTTTTTCTTGTGATGTTTTTGTGAAGATATGGATCTCTTATTTATCAAAAGGCACAATGTGTGTGCTGTGTTTAACACTACTGATCCCAAAAATGCAGACTTCATACATGTACTTGATTTCCTAGCCAACTCCAACATCATCTTTGCTATAAGTCACAATTTGCCCGTGTTTGAGTCTTCTATCAGACAATTCTGGGCTACTGCCACAAGAGTCTCCATCAACAATACAAAACACATTAGAGCCACAGTTCAAGATCATGAAGTGTTATTTTCTGAAGCAACTATCAGAGAGGTTCTAAAGTTCAATGATAATCATGAGGCCCCAGTAGAATTCACAAGCTTTTACATCCGAGAATGTTTCAGAAAAATGGGTCATCCAGATGAATTCAAAGGCGGGTAAATTATCAAGAATGCTCTTCCCCCTCTTTGGAGATACATTGTGCATGTATTTATACACTGCATGTCTATCTGGAAAGGAGGCTTTAACTCAGCAAATGCTTTGGTAGCTTCAGCAGTTCTTGGTTTAATCAAAGGAAGGGAGTACAATTTCTCTGGACTCGTGTTCAAGCAGATGATTGAAAATTTAACTGGGAGAGTCCGAAACATGTTTCTTGTCTACCCAAGATTTCTACAAATGATTATCAACCATCTTCACCCAAATCTTCAACAAGATGGTCTTCTCCTGATTTTTGACCATATGAATGCCAAGACACTTAGTTACATGAAGAGCTCGAGTTCCATAATCATTGCAGATGTCCCTCTTTTTGGGCACATTATTGGAGAAATTGAAGAAGTCGTCCCTGATGTTGACCCAAGTATTGAAGTCCTTGACTCATCTTCATTAGAAGAAGAAGAACAGGCCCAAGGGAACTAAGTGCCAGATATTGAAGCTGATCAACACATAGAGCAAGATGTTGAACAACCTATCTTGGAGGCTCCTTTCATGGATCAACTGGTAGAGAATCTTAACCCTGTAATTGAAGAACAACCTAATGCAAACATAGAAGCAGAAGTACTTGATGAAGTTCAAGAAAGTGTTGAAGCTGATTCTAGTGAAACATTGGAGGAAGGTATATATGGCACAAAATATGATCAATCTGACTATGAGTCTGAAGATGAGGAACAGACTGAACCTCCTACATCCTCCTCTAAGAGGCAAGCTGAATCAAGTTCTGATTATGAAAAAGAAGAACCCCTTGCCAAGAAAATTAAAACAGGACTGGAGTCCTTAACTTCTTCTTCAGAATCACTATTTGACATTCCTGAACACTTAACCACCACTCACTCACTCACCTACTCATATTCCACCACCTTCACCACTACCATATCCACTACAACCATCTCCACTACATACACCTATTACTACACCACCTGCATCCCATGTCCCTGATCGATCATCATCTATCCTAAGAGTTAAGATCCTAAGCCTGGAGGTAAAGAGGTTATAGGAAACTGTAACAAAGCAAGATGAAGTGATTGAGAAACTAAAGTCTGAACTAAGAGAAAGCAATGAAGAAGTGAAAGATCTTAAACTGGAAGTTGGCGGCTTACATACCCAACTTGACGTTCAGCAAACCTAACTGGAAACCCAACAGAAGATAATCTCTCAGCAACAACAAGAGTTTGAAGCCTTATCCGATACCGCTGAACAAATCAAGGCTTCATTGATTAAGTCTTCTCAACAAGAAACCCCTTCAGCAGCTCAGGGGGAGACCACTTCTGCCGGTGGACCCTCTTCCCCTGCCTTTGTTTCAAATGCACAGTCTGCACTGACAATCTTCACTGGTCAAGTTGCCAAGACAAAGGATGCTATGGAGTGTGAAGATTGAAGAAACCGGTTATGATCTTCCATCTGTTAGTGAAAGGAGAGCATTAAGAGGAAAAGGAAAGGGAAAAGAAGTTGATATTAAACTTGTGGTATTAGATGAAGAAGAATTTGGATCAGATCATGAGCTGAATGAACTACTAAAGCAGGTTGATGACTTTCGAGCAATTGAAGATTGCCTTGAAATTGTTACCTTAGAAGAAGAAAAAGAAGATAAGATCAGGTATTTTACTGAAGATGGAGATGAAATACAAGCACTTTCTGACACAGAAGCTAAAGATTCAGATGTTAAAGTGACTTTTGTTGAGCAAGAAATCAGTGTTGGGCAAACTGGCACCACAAAAGTAGCAACTCAAACTTCACCAACAACAACAGCAACAACAACTCCACCTGCAACTACAATTGAAACTCAATCCCAACAGGGCTCAGAGGCAAGGAGATCCTGGTTTAAGAAACTGCCTGCTGAGGAGCTTCCCAAACATTATGAATGGTTTGCAGAATATCAAGAATTAAAGAGGCCTCCAGTAGGTTGGAAATATGACAAGGAAAGATCTTTGTTTATCGTTCGAATATACAAAGGAGGAGTGGAGTACTTCAAGTCTCCTAATGACTTCAACTCCATCCCTAAATATGATTTAAGAGCTCTTGCCAAGCTACCTCTACAAAATCCTGGAAATATGGGCATTGCAAAAGACTTTGAGACCTTCTTGAGAAATCAGACCTTCAATGATTTCAGATCCATGACCACTACTAAGCAAAGAACAGTTATCTTTAAAACAAGAATTCATCCCAGAACTCAAAGGCCTTGGGTAAGCCTTCAGTACAAGCCGACAGAAACTGTCAAATCTATTATACTGCCACGGTCAGTACCTGTCCAGCTTCAAAATTTCACAAAAATGGTTATACAACCCCACCATTGGAAGTGTTGTGATTGAAAGGGAAGGAATGGAAGACATTCACATATTTGAGCCCAAGGAGCTATTAAAATTTCAACTAAAGGATCTTGAGGTGCTATTCAACAACCCTATGAAGCGCCTTCGTAACGATGATGAGGCTGATGCCAAGGCATATCAAAGGGTGGTGTCCATCAATGCAAAACCTCACTTTCAGAAACCAAGTCAAGGGCCAACCTGTTGGTACACATATGTCCCCAGTTCATTGTAAGCGTTCGAGTCAAATGTAATCAGTCAGTTGTGATATAAAACAGTGTGTTTTGAGTATTTATGGTTGTTTATGTTTATTATTATTGATCACCGTTGATATATACCCTTAACATGTTTAAATAATACTTATGCAGAAGTTGTTCATGCTGATGAGTCAGAATGGACTCAGTCGCACGAATGAGTCATAAGTATGGCTCATTCGTACGAATGAACCATAAGGATGGTTCAATCTGCCGAATGACTCAGTCGCACGAATGGATCATCCGTATGAGCCATTCGTACGACTGGAACCTGCAGACTATAAATACATCTTAAATCGTGTTGTTAAAAAAAAAGGAAGTCATATCAATCAACCCTAGCCGCACGAAATCGTCCAGAGACTTTGTCCAACTTCATAGTTCGTTCCCGGATCGATTCCTACACGTTCATAACGTTTATCAATCGTTAGATTGATCCGGGTTGTCGTTCTCACTGATTGGATCGCCAATCAAATAGAATTCCGCGCTATTTGATTCGGTTTCACGTTGAATCTATTGTAATCCGTACGTACACGGTCCTAACACAACCGCTTAGAGAAGTGTTGAAGACATTGATGCAGCAGCTTAGGGGGAGATTGTAGAGTCTTATTTTTGTATAAGCTGTTGTCATCAATGTATTTCTTTTGAACAAAGTTTAGTTAGTTTATTTACTTGTAATTTCATTTTATGTAATTTCCTGTTTTATTTATAAGTCTGGGCCACCGAAACTATCTAGTTTCGATTGAGATTTGTTCAATCAAAACTAGTAGTTTCGATATATAGTTTAGCTTCGACAGACTTGTTTCACTTGTAAATGCTCAACCGAAACTACTAGTTTCGGTGAGCATAGTTTCGATGCTTGTCAGCTTACTATTAATAGCCTAGTTTGAGAATTTCTAGGGTGTGAGCTTACTACTAATAGCCTATTTGATCCCAAGGAGCTATTAAAATTTCAACTAAAGGATCTTGAGGTGCTATTCAACAACCCTATCAAGCTCCTTCATAACGATGATGAGGCTGATGCCAAGGCATATCAAAGGGTGGTGTCCATCAATGCAAAACCTCACTTTCAGAAACCAAGTCAAGGGCCAACTGCTTAGAGAAGTGTTGAAGACATTGATGCAGCAGCTTAAGGGGAGATTGTAGAGTCTTATTTTTGTATAAGCTGTTGTCATCAATGTATTTCTTCTGAACAAAGTTTAGTTAGTTTATTTACTTGTAATTTCATTTTATGTAATTTCCTGTTTTATTTATAAGTCTGGGCCATCGAAACTATCTAGTTTCGATTGAGATTTGTTCAATCAAAACTAGTAGTTTCGATAGATAGTTTAGTTTCGACAGGCTTGTTTCACTTGTAAATGCTCAACCGAAACTACTAGTTTCGGTGAGCATAGTTTCGATGCTTGTCAGCTTACTATTAATAGCTTAGTTTGAGAATTTCTAGGGTGTGAGTAGCGGCTGTTGTAGGTCCAGGTAACTCAACTACTGATCGAACTCGTGATATGACGTTTCTATAACACGAAGTGCGGAATCCTTCGTGTTAACGTTTGTATACTAACCGACAATTCCAAACAACACGCGTAAATAAACTTCTCAAATATATTCAGATTCACAATGGTTTACAGACTCAATCAGACAAATCGTTCTCTCTGTTCTCTCTGTTCTGTGTTATGTCTAATGACTCTGTAAACTCATATATATAGAAACTAACCTGCTGTAAGCGAACTTGTTAAGTTCGCCTGAAACAGACTAAGCGAACTTAACAAGTTTGCCTCAGTTAGACCTAAGCGAACTTATTAAGTTCGCCTCTGATAGACCAGGCGAAATTAACAAGTTCGCCTCTAGGCACACTTGTAAAAACACTTAGCAACTTTAAACAATTACATAGTAAAAACATAAAGACACAAAATCTAACTATTACAAGCTTTTGTCATTACAAATCTATGTCCTAACAGACTCCCCCTTGACAATAGCTTGATCTTCTGTCTTCAGTCTTTATCTTGAACTCTTCCAGTTGTCTGGTAGTCTGCTTCCAGCATGCACACCGTATCTTTTGCATATCTCCAAAACTCTTTTGTACTGTAGACCTTGTTCTATCCATTCATCAGTATACATGATCTCATTCTTTCGCAGTGTCCTTTGATCTTTCTTTGAAAAATTAATAAGATTCATTGCGTCATAGAAACACACAATGACCTTATTATCTTTATCTTCAACCCTTGCTTCACAAGTATTAACATCAACATACCACCATTTCATATTCCCAAGAAAGTCTTGAGGAATATTCTTTAATGGTATCTTGTGTATAGCACGCACTGGTCTATACTTGTATCTCCAGGTTACTTTCCCAGTCTTAGGATCTGTAATCTTCACTCTCTTTCCTTTCTGTGGTTTCAGCCGTTCATACTTACCCGAACTACCTTCTTTCTTTATCAGGTTTGCTATCACATCAGCCAAACCATTCTTCGATCTATTTATAAGTGGCTTTGAAGCTAGACCATTTATTTCACACCTCGGCAAGGTATTAAAATATTTGATCCTTGGCTTTAAGTATTGAACGCCGTCAGATCTTTTGATTACAAATAATTTTGATTCACCATCATAGAACCAACTTATGATCCTTCCTACACACTGCTCTTTATTCACATATTTCTCTTTTTGAGCAGGTTGTGCTGGAGACTTGGGTAGCACCTTCATCCAACTGTTTACAACTGCTCTCCACTGTTCTCGTGTCATCCCTGTATCTCTGAACATCACAGGTTCTTCATTTATCTTTGGAGACTAAGTGTGAGTAGTTTCAGTTTCAGCACCCTTATTGAATTGAAGATTCTCATCATTAGTATCCATTTTTGACTCAGCTGTATCATCAGGCAGTGTGACGTCTTCAATAGAGTCCATAGAGTCAGTTATTCCGTCATAGGAGAACTCAGGAACAACATCCTCTTGGATGAAGTTATACGGCACCTTAAGACCATCACAACCTTCCTAGGTAACACTGTCTTTATCTTTCTCTATTTCAATCTCTACTATTTCTCCTTCTTCTATCTCAGTATCTGACATATCATCTTCCATGTCATTGAATAAATCGTCAATGTCATCAAGACATTCAATCTTTTCAGCTTCCTCTTGTTCGGAGTCTTGAAAGAATTCTAATAACAGAATTTCTTGGTCATTAGTACCAGAAGTATCTTTGTCCTTGTTTCCTTCAAGAGATTGTGATGTCGACTCCCCCTGAACTCTAGATATAGGATTAGCGTCAGTGTATTGACGATCACCCTCAATATTTCCAGCAGGATCATTGTCTTCATCATCACGTCTTTGAATTGACTCTGTGTGACAAGTGTCAGGTATCCTCAACTCCCCCTGAGCGTCAAGACGCTGAACGAGTTTGGACACTAAGACTTGCATATCAACAATCTGTTGAGCTTGAGTCTGAATCACCAGCTGCCGTTGTGAATCAATAGATACAAGTGAGTTAACTTGTGTTTGTAGTGACAGCACTTGATATTCAAGGAAAGTAATCCTGTCAGGATCAGAAGGCTTTGACGGACCAGCTGTTGATTGTGGAATAGAAGGACTTGAAGTAGTAGGAATGACTGGAGGAACAGGAGTATGAACTGGAGATGGATTCTTAGATCGTGGAGGAGTAATGATCAGAGAAGCAACAAAATTTGCATCCTCAACTCCTTGAGAAGATTTGGCAGCAGCAATCGATGCAGAAATTAACTTTTGACGTGTAGGATCTGGATTAAAGTCACTGTGAGTGTCAGAACTCTCATCGACCAAAGATCTTTTTCCAAGTACTGATCCGGAAGGAGGATCCCGAACATACTTGCGTCGTGGTCGTCTGGCTTGAGACTTAATGCGTTTTCCAGCATTAGCCAGTGGAATAGCAGCCAACCGTTCATAATGACCTGGAGAAAAATCCCTAGATTCATTAGAATCAGTGCTGTCATCATCAGATGATGTTGTATCACTTGAACTGGAACTAGACTCAGCGTCTGTCACCATATTCCCTTCTTGTTCATGAATGGGCGAGTTCACATCATCATCAACAAAATCATCCATGTTCATTCCTAGATCTTGATTAGGATCATGAACGACCTCTTCTTGAACTGGTTCTTGAATCAGAATATCAACTGCAGCTTGTGGAATAGGAACTTGTTCAGGAATAGGAATTTGAGGTTGTATAGGAACTTGTATTTGTGGTTGTTGAACTTGAAGTTGTGGAACTGGTATCTGTTGTTGTTGGGCAGGTTGTTGTGGTTGTTGCTGTTGTTGTTGTCCTGGAACGTTAACTCCTTGAGCTTGAGCAAGTTCATTAGGATGAAACCAATTATCATTAGGTGGTGCAACATAATCAGGATTGATTAAGTGCCCAAACAGAGGTGTATTAACTGGAATCAAAGCAGCATTATGTTGTTTCACCTTTGTACAGTCAGTAAAGATACGTTTTGACATTGGAGTCAAAGTCAATCTTATAGCATGTTGTGGAAGATCCGGAATAAGATGATTTAGTATCATTTGAATAAATCGTGGATACATTAAGAAACCTTGACCTTCAGCTGGATTTATCTGCATTACCATCTCCCGATAAAAATATAGCGGAAAATTGAATCTTTTATTCAAAGTTAAGGCCACCATTGCTGTTTAAAGAGCCATCTTCAAGCCATATGTACCAGCTTTTCGCGAAGAGATGCATTGTATAATCACATGCATAAAGTATCTCCATTCACCTACTAGTCCACCTTTCCTAGCTTGTGTATCATTTTGTCGTCCACGATAACCCATCCTTTGAAAACAACCCATAATAAGAGTGTTAGGATAAGATATTGTATCTTCAGCATTTCCTCCTAAATCAAGAGCAGCACGAATCGTCTCTTCGGAAATTGCAATCTCGATATTGTTTACTGTTGCACGAAGGACATGTGGTTCCACATCGATATCTTGATGTACTGTATCCCAGAATTGTTGTATATACACCAAGCTAATATAGGGATCCGCAGATAATGCAACATGTAGTCTTGATCGATTCAGAAAATTGATGATGCCTTGAAAATGAACTGCTTCTAGCAAATTAGGATCTAACAACGCCACTTGATTATGCTTATATTCGACACGTCGAGCCATCTGTGAAAAATTTCGGACAACACAACAAACATTAGTAGACTAACACATATATGAAACAACAAACAAAAAAATCAAACAAAAAAATCTTAAAAAAAAATTTCAAACAAAAAAAAAACAAAAAAATTTTAAACAAAAAAAATAGCACAAGTACTTTTCACTACTGACCCCTAGGCGAACTTAATAAGTTCGCTTAGTAGTGCAAGAGGCGAACTTATTAAGTTCGCCTGACAAGTTCGCTTCGAACAAGTTCGCTTGGAACAAGTTCGCCTGAACCAGAGACGTTTCAAATTCAAAACACAGATTTTCAAACTCCGGCAAATCGATCGAAATAGTGAAATAAGCAAATAAAAACAATCGAATATCACATTATAACCAAGAATGATGATCAATTTTATATTTAGGTCAAAAATGGCCTTCAAACAGTTCGATGAAAAACCGAGAGTGAAAACCATCAAATACACTCAATTTAGCGGATGAAAATCAACGAAACTACATTTGTTAGATTCGCAATGCGATTTTGATCAAGATTCAACCAGAAATTAACACTCACAACACCGTTTTAAAATTTTGATAAATTTGGGCAAGTTCGCTCGTTCTGAGGAAGACGATGAGAGACAAGTTCGCTTGATTCAACACTTATTCAGATTAAGTTCGCTTGAATAAGCGAACTTGTTAAGTTCGCTTAACAAGCCTTCGGCGAACAAGATAAGTTCGCTTCACCCTTAAGTTCGCTTCACCCCAGATTGTAAATTTAAGTTCGCTTCACTGATTTAAGCAAACAAATTAAGTTCGCTTCACTGTACACAGGCGAACTTAATTACTTTTCAACCTTTTTGCCTTGAACACAAATTTTACCAACTTCAACCTTTCAAATCTCAAACTTCCGTCAGCAACACATATTTGATCCAATCCCGAACAATTTTAATAAAAGTTTAGAATTTTCATGGAAAATATAAAAATCAAAATCTTTTTGACTTTTATCTATACAGACGGAAACACATATTTTTGATTTTTCTCTGTACAAATTGAAATCACATATTTTTGGTTTTTCTCTATACAAAAAGAATCACATATTTTTTATTTTTACTTGAATAAACTGAAATCACATATTTTTGGTTTGTACATCATGAGCAAGAAGATCATATCAGTATTCAATTAATTCATCACACATATTATCAATAACAAAGGGTAACCTATAGTAAGAGACCATTCAACTCAATTTTGTGCATTTTGCATCTTTTTCTTATGAAACTCATTTAATTTGAATAATTTTTGAAATGATACGCGATAAATTTCAATGTAAATAAGACCAGGTTATAAAATGCTCTTTTATTTATACCGAATTTGAAATATAAAGCCTGAATTCTTAAAATTGTCAATATTATATTATTTGAAACTATAAGCGTTTATTCTCCAAATTCATGTGATTTAGTACCATTTAGATGATAAACATTGTGTACCCCACATAAATGCCAAATAGAAAATAAATGCACTATCTTCAAGACATATATAAGATTTTACTAAAGATTATCCGAATATTCAGAATGAAGAGACATCACTTAGCACATGAATAGCAGAATCCAAATTGGATTGTAAAGGAATCAATGAGATTCAGAATCGAATGATTCAATATTTTGGCTTATATTTGTGGAATCATAAGATTCAGGCACGTGGATCCAACTGTTATCTGGATTATGAATTCAATGGAATCAGTAAAGCTGATATATCAATATGATCCAAGGGCTAGTATATGTTTGACAAATGTTGTCAAGTACATATCTTGATTATACTTCAAATTGCATGCTTTTCGGGACATGGGCACTAAAGCAAATCGAATGAATAGTGCTAAGGACATAACCCGAAACTGATCTCATAGGAAAATCCTTATTAAAAGCTAATATTCTTTATCTGATAGTGATCTTTTAACACACACACCTAGACATATAATGGATGTAAATCACAGATGTAATTATATTATATTTAATTTTCACACTACTATTAGCTTCAAAACGCTTTTAGCCTATTGACAATTCAAGTTTCAAATTTTATACACAAATTATAAACAAATTATCAAGAATAGAGCATTCACAACACTATCATCTCTTATTTATGTAGACTTTGAAAGTTAGATCAGATCAACTTATTTTAATCATTCAGATATCAAGGTCTATTAAGGTCGTGTGAAATGAACTAATCACTGATGTACTATCATTTCTTCTCAAAACCTCAAATGTTGTCAAATTTTATATTTTTCAATTTGTTTTGACTTTTTATAATTTAAGCTTTTTGACTGAAAAAGTAAATGCAGAAATGTAATAAAGCAATAAAAGAACTTAAAAGAAAATTTTCCATGAAATTCTGATTTTGAAAAACTTTTATTCGAGATTGATCATACCAATCATTTTTATCAAGAATTCAAACCTGGTACGATCAAATGTCTTAGTAAACAAATCAGCAAAATTATCTTCAGTGTGTACCTTGACCAGCTCAATCAACCTTTTCTCTGCACAATCACGTATAAAATGATATCGAATTTCGATGTGCTTAGTTTTACTATGTTTAACAGGATTATTCGTTATGGACATAGTAGCATTGTTATCAATAAACATAGGGGTTTCTGTGAAATTCAAACCATAATCTCTCAATTGTTGTTGTATCCACATGATTTGTGAACAGCAACTTGCAGCAGCAATGTATTCTGCTTCGCATGTAGAAATCGAGACTGTGGTTTGCTTTTTGCATTGCCAAGATACAAGTCGATTTCCTAAGAATTGGCAACCACCTGTTGTAGATTTCCTGTCCAGACAACAACCACCAAAATCAGAATCAGTATAAGCATTGAAATCAAAGTTAGAACCATGAGGATACCATAGCCCTGAGCGTTGTTTTCCTTTTAAATACCGAAAGATTCTTTTCACAGCAATTAAATGAGATTCTTTTGGCTTTGCCTGAAATCTGGAACAGATACACACAGCGAACATTATATCCGGCCTTGAAGCGGTTAAGTACATGAGGGATCCAATCATAGCTCTGTAAAGTCGACAATCTACATCTTTTCCTTCCGGGTCAGAATTTAACTTATGATTGACCGGAATTGGAGTATCGTATGAAGTACAGTCCTTCATCTTGAACCGGCTCAAGATGTCTTTAACATACTTGGACTGACGAATAAAGAAACCATCTTCCTTTTGATTTACTTGTAAACCTAAGAAAAACGATAACTCTCCCATCGCAGACATTTCAAATTTCGACTTCATAACACCCTCAAAGTATTTGCACAACCCTTCATTTGTCGAGCCAAATATAATATCATCCACATAAATCTATACCAGTAGGTAATTTCCCCCTGATTTCTTTACGAATAAGGTCGAGTCTATCTTTCCACGAACAAAGTCATTCGCGAAAAGATGTTTAGATAAAGTCTCATAACATGCACGAGGAGCTTGATGAAGACCATAGAGGGCCTTATCTAGCTTGAAAACCATGTTCGGATTCAGTGGATCTTCAAACCCCGGCGGCTGACACACATAGACTTCCTCCTTGACCTTTCCATATAAAAATGCACTCTTGACGTCTAATTGAAACACCTTAAAACCTTTAAAGGACGCAAAAGCTAGAAACAGCCTTATAGCTTCAAGCCTTGCAACCAGCGCATAAACTTCGGTGTAATCAATTCCTTCTTGTTGATTGAAGCCCTGGACAACTAATCTTGCCTTATTGCGTACCACGACACCTCGATCATCCTTTTTACATTTAAATACCCATTTTGTTCCTATCGGATACGCACCTTTCGGAAGATCAACCAGATTCCAAACCTTAAGTTTGTCAAATTGACAGCTCAATACTTAGAAATTTTTCATAAAATTTTTTAACATGGCAAATATGGTTCAGGTCACAAACATGTTCAATTATAACAATGAGATAGGTACATCTCAAAAACCTCCGAAGTTGCTGAATCTAGCTGATTATTCAAATTGGAAAGATCGGTTTGACCAATTCGTATCTTTTACCGATACTAGTTTGTGGATTCCAATTTTGGAAGGATATACACACCCTACTTATTCATGGATGGGAAAAGATGATGTTCCAAAACCAGTGTCAGCTTTAACTACTGAAGAGAAGCTGTTATTTGATCGAGAAAAGAAAGCAATGGCTAGCATTTCGATGTCTCTACCAAAGGAAATTTATCACAGTTTTAAACAGTTCAAGTCTTCTCAACAACTGTGGGAAGCACTACAGAAAAGGTGTGAAGGGAGTTTAGATGTGAAGAAAAGTTGAAAAGAGTTACTAAAGAAGCAGTTTCTAGTTTTTAAACATTTTCAGAATGAATCTTTGGATGATCTTGCTACAAGATTCTATCATCTTCTTAGTGAACTGGCTAGTGCATCTGTGGTATATGAGACTGAGGAAATCAATTATAAATTCTTGGAGGCTTTACCATCAAAGTTTGATGTGTATACGGTTTTGATAAAAGAAAATGTTAAGTACAAAACCATGTCTCTTGAAGAAGTACTAGGAAAGATTCAGTCACATGACATGAATATGAAAAAGAAAGAGACTAATATGGAGCATATCCAGGATCCCTCGATGTATTTTGCCAAATCTGTTAGTAAATCTGGTGCTGGAGTGGCATTTTTTTCTGGTGATGCTCAAGAGTCTTCAAATGATCAGTGTTCTGGAGTTCCAATTTATTCTAGTCATACAAGCCATTCTGGATTTTCTGCTACTACTGCATCAACATCATCTGGATCTCATGTGAATCAGAAAGTTGCTGATGATTATCTGGCTATGTTTTCTTCATTCATGGCATCATATGAGAATTTCATTGGAGGAAAAATACATGATCCTGAGGTAATAGAAGAAGATTTCAGACAGATTGACCCTGTTGATCTGGAAGAAATGAATATCCAATGGAATATGACCATGTTAATGCGACAAGCTAAAGATTTTTTGAAGAGAACTGGCAGAAAATATATTGGTTCAAATAGTCGATCGCGTATGGGTTTTGATAAGAGCAAAGTTAGGTGTTACAATTGCCAAGAGTATGGTCACTTTGCTAAGGAGTGTGTGAAACCAAAGGTAGAATTTGATTCTCAAAAGAAGCAATCTAACTTTCAGCATAATAGGAATCAGCCACATGGTTCATTTGGTAATCAAAATCATGGTCCTTCTGGAAATACAAATCATGCATCTGCATCATCAGCTTTAGTTGCTCAAAATGATGAAAACTATGATTGGGGCATTCATCTGGAAGATTTGGTGGGTGCTGTGAGTCAGGCTTTTGTTACAGAAATTCATTCAGAAAAACTAGAAGAGTCTACTGATGATGAAAGTTCTAGTGATGATTCATGTGATGGTGATAGTGTTCCAAGTGTTGATGATGAGGAAGACAGAGAGCAAAGTATTGATTCTGATGCTGTGACAGGGGTTGCTGAGGAAGAAATTGTTCTTACAGAAAATGCTTCAGTTGGTGAAGATTCATAGAATATTCCAATTGCCAAAGTATTCATGGCAGACATGTCTGACCCGACTAAGGTAAAAGACTATGTTTGTCATATATTTTGTTCTAATTGCATTTCTGTTAAAGATAAACTACAAAAAGTCATGGATGATAACACAAATTTGATTTGTGACATGAAATCAATGCATTCAGTTAATCAGAAACTGAAAGATAATGATAAGCTATGCATTGATAGAATTGAGTCTTTAAAAAGAGACTTAAATTCTCTTGGGTTAAAATACAAAGAGCAGGGTTATCATCTAGACATGGCTTATGCTGAAATTAAAAAACGAAATGAAGTAGTTGCTCAAAAGAACAAGGAGATTTCTGAAAAAGAATCTGAGGTGATAAAGTTACATAGAAAGTTGGAACAGTTTGAGAATTCATCTGTAGTGTTGGATTATTTTAATACTAATGCTGATCCCACAAAAAGGGTTGCTGGTATTGGGTTTGTTCCTCCTTCGTTCAATGCAAATTATGTGGTTGAGCTTGAAATCATTCATGAAGAGGAGATTGATCCCAAGACAGTATTAAAAGTGAATCCAGTGACGGGTGAAGACATGGTGTATGATTATGATACAGAGGATGAAGTGTTTGATGATTCAAAGGTTGAAGGCGTTCCGAGAGAAGTGAAAATTGAGGAACCAAAGGTTGTGAAGAATGTTACTCGGGATAGGTGCATCTTGACAGAACCTGAAGAGGTGAAAGTGGTTTCATCTAAACTTTCTCCAATGTTACAGTCAAGTGGGTTTATTGCGGCTGGTTTTCAAAAGGTGAATTCTTCAAAGGTGCCAAAACAGACTTATGTTCCTAAGAAACCGGTAAATTGTTCTGGGCATTCATCCGAAGCTTATTCTTCTGATGGTTCTTCAAATTCAAAGAAAACATCATATTTCAGAAGTTATCAAGAAAGACGAGTGTGTTTTCATTGCAATGAGTCTGGTCATATTTTGATTAATTGTCCATACAAGAACAAGGGTAAAATGAAGACTATTCCTTCACAACCGAAAGTGGTGAAGATTCTTAAAAGAAACGATGAGGGAAAGTCGTCTTCTAGTTTGGAGAAAAATGTGATTGGTCATTCTTTTGTTAAATCCCATGGATTTAAACAACAGAATTTATTGAATGCAAAATTCTTTGTTTGCAAAGAGAAACTTGAGATTCCAAAAGTTGGAATTTCAAAGGATTTTGTTCAGGAGGTTAAATTGTCTAGACCTCAAAGAAGAAGAAGAAACAGAAAATTAAAGAAGATTTTGGAAACATCTGAATCTGACAATAATATATCACATACTGTTTTTCAAAATAATAAAAATGGTTTTTCTTTGAAAAGGTCTGATTGTCAAACATCTGTTCCAAAATTGAATGATAAAATTGATTGTACATTACAAGAAGTTGTTTATTTTGATCAATCCGGACGACCCAAGACCACGATGGCTTGGGTTCCACTTTCTAACTAATTCTCGTTGTTTATGTAGGGACAACCAAGGAGGACTATCAACAATACATGGTATGTGGATAGTGGTTGCTCTCGACATATGACAGGGAATGTTAGATTGCTTGAGGATGTGATTAAAATTGATGGTGGTTATGTCGCTTTTGCGGGTAATAAAGGCGGGTACATAACAGGCCAGGGAACGTTAAAGAATGACATAGTAAAATTTGAAAAGGTGAATTATGTTGAGCAGCTAGAACATAATCTTTTAAACGTATCACAAGTCTGTGACAAGAAGTTTTCGTTCCATTTCAACGATCATGAATGTTATATTCTGAAACCGGGTTTTGTGATTCCTGATGAATGGATTCTCATGAAGGCTCCAAGGAGAAATGACACGTATGTCCTTGACATGAGTGTCGCCACTACAACGGATTCAATTCCAACATGTTTACTCTCCAAGGCGTCAGAATCTGATTCAATATTGTGGCACAAGAAGCTAGCTCACATAAACTACAGGAAGATGAACTACATTGTTAGGAATGATCTTGTGCTTGGTATTACAAAAATGAAATTCTCAGTTCCTGATGATTGTATACCGTGCAAGAAGGGGAAGCAAAGAAAGAAATCTCACAAATCGAAGTCGATGAATTCTAACGTAACTCCTTTGGAGTTGCTGCATATGGATTTGTTCGGTCCTATCAGTATTAGGAGCATTGGTGGGAAATTGTATTGTTTGGTCGTAACTGATGATTACTCCAGATTTTCATGGGTTAAGTTTCTTTCTTCTAAAGCTGAAACCACTGAGTTGGTACAATACTTAATCCTGGGTTTGGAAAATTTATTCAATCTGAAAGTCAAACGAATCAGGAGTGACAATGGCAGCGAATTTAATAATAGCAAAATGGGCTTATTCTGTCTACAAAAAGGAATTCATCAAGAATTCAGTGCGCCATATGTTCCTCAACAAAACGGTGTCGCTGAACGAAAGAACGGGACGTTGGTCGAAACAGCTCGCACGATGCTTGCAGATTCTAAGCTTCCAATCACCTTTTGGGCTGAAGCTGTGAATACTGCGTGTCATGTATTGAACAGGGTCTTGACCGTAAAGCGACATAATAAGACTTGCTATGAATTTCTAAATAATCGAAAGCCGAATCTGGAATATTTACTACCTTTTGGTAATCCGTGTACCCTACTGAAGGTTAGAGATGTCCCAACAAAATTCAGCGCAAAGGCTATTGAAGGGATTTTTCTGGGGTATGTGGCTAATTCAACAACCAAGAGGGTTTATAATAAAGAGACACGCCAAGTTGAAGAATGGTTCCATATTGACTGTTCAAATCGGTCTTTACCACAAATGGCGATAGGTCCGGAATGGGCATTTGATTATGAAAACTTATTCAAGTCTTTTCATTTCCCTTCTGACATTTCTTATGAAGATGCTGCTATTATCTATGATTCTTATCAAGATGCTTAGCAAAATGGATTTCTACCAAATGCAGTTCCCAATTCATCGATTCCATCTACTTCTGCTCCAGATCCAAATGTTGCTTCTTGTTCAGGTCCACAGGATTCAGAGAGTGAGGAGGATAATGCTATTTTTCAAGATTCTTCTGCTGATCCGTTGTTGAGTGATGATCCATTACATTCGACACAGGTTCAGGGGGAGATTCCAACAAATTTAGACTCGGAAATTCCAATTCCTCAAGATTATTCTTATCAATCTGACTCTACTCAAGTTGATGTGTTGCCGGTTCCTGAGGTCGCATCCATCAAGGAACACAAAGATCATCCAGTAACAAATATAATTGGAAATTTACAGGATGGAGTGAAAACTCGTTCTCTTGTTGACAATACTTGTTTGTATACTTGCATTAAAGATTCTGGTGTTCTTGATGATTGCTCACATTCTTGCTTTATTTCACAGGTTGAACCCAAGAATGTAGAAATGGCTTTAAATGACAATAACTGGATAGAAGCTATGCAAACAACTTGTACACAAAAATGTTGAATTTCTTGTCAAATTGTACACAAAAATCGTCACTAATCACCGAGAATCGTACTTAATTCACGAGCATAAGCTCTGATACCACTTGTAGGTCCAGGTAACTCAACTACTGATCGAACTCGTGATATGACGTTTCTATAACACGAAGTGCGGAATCCTTCGTGTTAACGTTTGTATACTAACCGACAATTCCAAACAACACGCGTAAATAAACTTCTCAAATATATTCAGATTCACAATGGTTTACAGACTCAATCAGACAAATCGTTCTCTCTGTTCTCTCTGTTCTGTGTTATGTCTAATGACTCTGTAAACTCATATATATAGAAACTAACCTGCTGTAAGCGAACTTGTTAAGTTCGCCTGAAATAGACTAAGCGAACTTAACAAGTTCGCCTCAGTTAGACCTAAGCGAATTTATTAAGTTCGCCTCTGATAGACCAGGCGAAATTAACAAGTTCGCCTCTAGGCACACTTGTAAAAACACTTAGCAACTTTAAACAATTACATAGTAAAAACATAAAGACACAAAATCTAACTATTACAAGCTTTTGTCATTACAAATCTATGTCCTAACAGCTGCAACCCTGAATTTTCTCTTTCATTGTTCTTGAAGAATCAATACAATCTACATTTGTTTAATGCTTTGTTCTTACATTTTCACATCTTATTTGTGTTGATTCTGTGTGTGGTTAGCTGGTATCTTCACCATTTCTGTTTCTACCCTCTGTTTCACCACCATACACACATATTTCGCCTGTGTGCGTAATCGATCTTCTGTGAGATTTCCGTTTGAAATCTGGACCTACAGATATGCCTCCATTGTCCCGCATGCACGCCACATGGCAGCCATGCAATTTCGGAGTGCCACCCGTCCATGTCGGACCGAGTAGGCAAGCCATGTCGGTCTGACATCCATCCAATCGTCCGAATTACTGACGAATGCCCTACACGTGTCTCGACACGTGTCTAGTGTGGAGGGTTTCTAGGGTTATGAATTACGGGCCGTTTTCAAGACCATGTCGGTCCGACGTTTAACTTCTTCCCATATCGGATCGATATTAATCTCATGTCGGTCTGATATCTCCTAACTTTCAGAATTTCCAAATTTATTTTCTGACTTTTTTGGGTTTTCATTAACTCCCGTTATTTTTTGCAATTGATACTTAAAACGTTAATATTTCACAATTGCAGGTTATTCGGTACTCCAGGATAAACAAAGCAAAAATCAGCTTAAAACAAGAAGAAATCAAGCTTTTGAAGGACCAAACCCGAGCATTGACCCCCAAGAAGTCAAACCAGCAGCTAAAAGACAAGCCTGGAGAGCAGGCAGGGGTTTGCACGGCCGTGCAATGCCATGCACGGACGTGCATTACCTGTCTTGCTCTCCAAGGCTCCAGTACACTGCCATTTCTTCCCTGTTTGATTCCCGAGGTGTTTGCACGCCCGTAAAATCTAATACACGACAGTGCATTGCTCATTTTTAGACCTATAATTAGATGGCTTGAGTTCTTCATTAGACACATCCATCCACACCTTACAACAACCATCCAGACTCATTTGAGAGCGTATTTCATAGTTAGAGTAGAGAGTAGTGAGTGGAGGGGCTCTTCCTCATTGTTCTGCAATAGGGAAGCCTACGAAACTCAGCGTTATGCTAGTTAGTATGGTCATTCCTGGCTAAACTCTTTGTATTGCTAGGGTGAAAGTGATGTTTGGTGCATGTTAATGTTTAATGTATTAATCCAAGTGATGTGTTTATGTCTTCAACTATTCGTCCTTAAAACCACCATTTTGGTGGGTGTTATTATTGTCCAAATCCGTCTTTATATTTGTGAGTGGTCTTGGTTTTAAAGCGCAAGATCGTAAAACCTTTTTCATCAAACTTCTTTTGAAACTTGTATGTCTTTATACAAGAAGAGATTGATAAGCCAAGGCTTGGTCAACACTAGTAAGGTCGTACATCTTTATACAAACTTATTATGCGACCAAGAATTGGTGAACTCATGTTGAGAACGGTACGTCTTTATACTTGGTCTCATTGTTACACTGCCTCCCGGTGAGCAAAAATATAATCACCTATTTAACTCTAATACAAAGCATTTTACGTTCGATGTGTTAAACCAACCCGAGATGACCATTCGAAGGGTTGAGGGTAATTGTTGTCATTAACGGGAGGCACTACCACTTGTTAAAGCTTTTAAATTTGCAAATCAAATGTCATGAGGACGAGGCTCTAGCGGTGACCCGGGTCACACATTTGTAGTAGTCATATCACTGGATTAGTCAACTTAACATTATCACATACCAAGCGGATTTGAAATCCAAAGCAATACTATTCGTAACCTGATCATTTCTGAAATATTTACTTTTCTGTTATTTACTATTCTTTTCCTTCCATTTTTGTTACACACTTCACGCACGTTTTTACTTTTCTGCTACTTACTTTACAGCCATTTATTTTTCTGTTATTTACTTTTCTGTTCCATAAGCACACAAAACTCACTCACTAATTAAACCGGCTAAACGTTAACAAAAGTTGAGTATTGGAATTCGACCGTGTCTGTTGGTTCGATACTTGGTTCTTACCTAAATTATATTAAGCTACGATAGGTACACTTGCCTATTGTGTGTGTTTTAAGTTTAAGTATTTATCATTTTATAAATTTAAAAACAGATCTCGTGAAACCATTTCTAAAACAAATATATATATATATTTATATATTTTAATTTACTTATCACACGACATGTCAAGTTTTTGGTGTCGTTGCTAGAGATACGATAATTCTGCAAAAGATATAAGCCGTTGGACTGACTATTTCAATTTCTCTTTGTTTTCTTTCTGCTTTATTTTTCTCTTTTATTTTTATTTTTAACTTTATTTTCCCATTGTTTTATTTCAATTTTATTTTTCCATTTTATTTTTATTTTTATCACTTTTATTCTCTTTGGTGCTCGTTTTTGTTTTGTTTGTTCTTTGTAGTAGCTTTGATGGAGCGCGCCTACGAGAGTTATTGTGGAGAATATTGGGACGATTATAATACCACCACTTGCCTTAGACTGACTTATAAGGGTCCGAGTCTGGTCTAAGACTCGTTAAATAAACGTGACGCTTCCGGGAGGCAACCCGATGACAAATAAATTGGGAAGTTGGTGCATACGATAGAATACATGGATCTCAGGTTTGTCTTACAAATTTAAGTTTCTCGTACTTCCACCATTAGGTATGCCTTCTTGATACTAGGACTTTGTAGTTTTTATTTTTCGTTTATTTTCCATCTTATGTTTTTCTTTGAGTGCTTGATAGCTTTTATTGGTGAAGGATGACCCTTAAGCTTCTATGGGTACCGACCACACGCACGGTGATGACGTCTCATTAGGGTAGTATTAGTTTCACAACACTCTTATTATTCACGACACATATAATATTGCATACATTTATATTGTTAGAAACTAAGTGTGGGGTGGAACCCCGTTGATATTTTCACTGCCTCATCTTGTCTTAAGTATTACAATTGCGTGTTTAACAAATACCCAATTCATGAAATCAAAATTTATGTATAGAATTAATAAAAACATTTTCTAAAATAATCTTCAAGCAAGAGTCTTAAAAATCATTTGGCATAAACATGCTTATAAAACAGCAATTTGAAATACCGTTGAAGTGAATCAAGGAAACAAATAGGGAAGATTAGGAAGCACAACTGAAAGAAAGAAATATGTTTATGAGCATTTTTACTTTATTACCCTTTACCTTTTGTTTCCATATGAGAAATTTGAACCTATTCGAGCATTATCACGAATACATCAAGTTTTTGACGCCATTGATCATCACATATTTCACATGCTCATTTCGTTTGATAGAGTGATTGCTAATTATTGCTTTGCATGTTAGAACTTCTTTAAAATATACATTTCAAGATCATGGACTAAAAGAATATATAAAAATGATTGATACATTAGGATTAACCCCTTTTCTTTAGCCTTTTCTTTTCCTTTACCTACCCTAAACATTATCCCCTAGTTAGCCCCTTTGAGCCTAAACCTTTTCGTTTCTAAACCCACATCTCAAAACCATTAAACCCAAAAATTAGCCTTTTATCTTTTAGCCCTTTTAGTTGAAAATCGACTTGGCTATGATTTAAAGAATGATTATCCGCCGAAAGACTATAGACCCATCATATGTTCAAAGAAAGAAACTCATGAAAACAAGAATTATTGTGAAAAGAAAAAGGGGCAACCAAAAAGAAACTAGTAAATTGCCCAGGTTAATGAAGAAATCTCATCAAAAGAGAATCAAACTTGCTCAAAAAATTGGAGTATGCAAAGCTGATCAAAATGAATGTATTAGGAAGAAACAACCGAACAATTCATGGGAACTGATAGCAATGAAGATTTCAAAGATAAGAAGAAGTTGACATTCTTGAAGGAATGGATTTGGTCTTGACGATCTGACCTTAAAAGAGTCCTTAGATTACTCACAATGTCTAATCTAAGTTGAATAACGAAATCATTATCATTTTTATCGTTCAGTCAAGACAGATTTTCAACATTTAGCCACTCCTCCCAATTACTTCCTACCCTAACCCTAAGCCAATCATTACAACCCTTTATAAAGCCCTCTTGATTTATGCACATATTTTATGTTAATTGGTGGAGGTTTGATTTCTATACAAGCCTATGATTATGCAATCATTAATTATAGCATTGAGTGTTCTTCTTGACATACATTATCTATATATTAAACCCGAGTGTTGAGTGAACATTTGTGAGACTGTAATTTTGTGTATAGTAAAAGTTCAATCAAGTATGTTGAGCTTGCTACCCTATTGTAGAGAAACACTCAAAAGGTATAACCACCAAATCATTGTTTTTAAGAGGGCCATTCAGCCATTTGGGACAACAGCTTTTGATTAACATTTAATCAATATCTTACTTCTACGGGTATAATCATGCATGAGTTTGCTTGAGGACAAGCAAAGTTTAAGTGTGTGGTATTATGATATGACGTAAATTATACATGTTTTACACGCATAATTATCCCCGAAATCATCATAATTAGAGACAATATGATAATAATTGATGCCTAATCTACTCATTTGTGTTCCGATAGGATAATTGACCCGGATATGCAAAAACATGAAGAAAACACTTAAAAACAAGGTGAAATCAGCATTCGGGGGGCCAATTGAAGGAAACCAGACGTTAGAAGTCAACCGTGGAAGCTAAAAAGTCAACATGGCGCAAAACAAGGCAATGCACGGCCGTGCATTGCCTTGCACGGTCGTGCATCCCCTGTTTTGCCTCCATGTACTCTCTTGTACTGCCAGATTCCACACGTGAAAGAAATGGGTACTTTGCACGCCCGTACAATCCAATGCACGGCCGTGCATTGCCAAAATCTTAGCCTATAAATACCAAGCTCATTCTAGTGTTTTAGGTGTCCATTACCAAGAGGTGTGAAGGCCCTAGTGCTCTGCTAAGAGCCGGAACTCTCTCTGTTTTGGTCCGTTTAGCTTTTCTTTGTTTATTTACTTTTTAAAGTCTTGTAATATGAAGCGATTCTTCTCGTACGAGTAAAATAAGAGGCATTCTAAACCCGCGCTCCCTTGGTGTTGGAATACTTCCACACATTATCTAAGGGTTAGTGGAGTCACTTGTATGGTCATTCATGGCTAGTCTTCTTGTGTTGCTCGAGTTGGTTGAAATTTAATTAATTAATGAAGTATTTTTAGTATGTTATGTTTTTAAAGTCTTTACTATAATTTATCTTAAAAAGACAAGAATAAGTGAACTTTAAACAAATCTAATAATCTTAAATCTTGTGAGTTACTTAAGCAAGACTTCTTATTTTGGAAGCTTATTCGATGTTTGTACGGTCTATATACAAATCTTGGTGCTAGCATGGCCATTTAGTATAGATTTAATATTATGGGTTGATTGGAGGTTTAGGTATTCTGCAGGCCGTTTGAGCCCTAACCAGACCGGGAGGTTTATGTCGGTATTTCTTTTCTTCTCTCGTGTCGGCTTGCAGAGGAATTCTAGCGGGAGCCATGGGGTTTGTTCTTGAAATTAAAGTTTTGTTTATTTAAAATAATATTATAAGTAAAGACAACTGTTTAAGAACATAATTTGTTAGGTCCGAGCATTCATAAAGTAACTTTGGAGGAAGTCGTGCATTCTGACTTATAGGAAGAAGTTACAAGACAAGACGTACGTCAGTCACATGGATAATATTAGTCTGAATAATGAATTGTGAGATACCGACGGACTTGAGACCCCGTTTAGGGATAACAACTAGAGTGACACCTTAAACGGGATAACATTTCTTAACCTTTTATTTTCCTTCTAAAACAAAACCCATTTTCCAACTTATTATCCTAGTCAGACAATAGCGCGGGTTGAGTACGGGATCCGTGTCCATAGTTCGATATTTGGTTCTTACCCAGACAATGCTACGTTGTGATAGGTACACTTAACTATTGTGTGTGTAATTAGTTGAAGTAATTATCATTTTAATTTATAAATTTAAAACATGATTTTGTGTAGCTCTAAATAGAATATATTTATTACTACTTGTTGATGCACTTTCCTGTGACAACACTCTGGATAGAGTCTTAGTTTGTATTTCTAATGTCTGTAATTTGTCTTTGTATGTAAGAGTCGTTATGTAATAGTTTATCGAGTTGTATTTACTTTTACATAATGTTTGTTGTTTTTCTGCTAAGTGTTTTGCGCACTTACATGTGCGCATGAGAAAGCTCCTGCGTACTTAGCAAGTACGCAAGAACACCTCTGCGTACTTGTTAAGTACGCAAGAGCAATTGGTCCTGCGCACTTGCCAAGTGCGCAGGCATCAGGTCTGTATAAATAGGATAGGTTCACAGAAGCTAAGCACGCAGAAACCATTTGTTCAGACGAACTCAGTTCTGCTAAGTACGCAGCTTGTATTCTCTCTGTAACCGTCGAGTGTTTACAATAGAAAGAACGTTTATTGTGACTCTCGTGTTTGGTTTACTTTGTTTTGTAAGACTCTCCACCTAGTCACGGGTATTCCACAACCCGGTCCGACTAGTAGACCACTTGCATGTGACGATTCGACACACACGAAGGGACCTACAAGTGGTATCAGAGCGTTGCTCTTGAATTCGAGTGTAGTAAGTGAGTTTGGAGACGTTTTACTGAGTTTTACAAGAAAAAAGAGGTATTTTTGTTGATTTTTGTGATAAAAAAGGGGTAGCTCTTGAGCACTTTTTTAGAAGCAAAAATCTCTCAAAAACCAATTTTTGTTGTGTATTTGTGTGTTTTGAGCATCAAAGGTTTGTTAGAAACTTGTTTCTGATCCTTTGGCTCGATTGCATTGATCATCAGCCTATTTTTCACTATCTCCGGCGATTTTCAGGTGACCGGAAAAGGTTGGTGAGAGTTGCTGAAAAGGTGTCCTGCGTACTTACCATTTTTGGTAAAAAGTACAGGTTTCTGCGTACTTACTAACTACGCAAGAGTTATCTCCTACGCACTTACAAGTGCGCAAGACTGAACTTGTGCGAACTTAAGTTATATCCTGCGTACTTAATATTTCCTCCTGCGTACTTACAAGTACGCAAGAGCAAATCTTAACTACGCAAGACCATTTCCCAAGTGCGCAAGGCCAAAACCAAGTGCGCAACAGTGTCTGATTTTCTGATTTTTGGACCAAGTAATTCACTATGTCGAACCTTCAGAATCTTGGAAACATGTTAAATTATGAAAATGAGATCGGTACACCTCAGAAACCGCCTAAACTATTAAATGTAAACGATTATTCGAATTGGAAGGCGCGTTTTGAGCACTACATTTCATACACCGACTCATCATTATGGATACCAATCGTTGAGGGATATAAGCATCCCACACACATCTATCTTGATGAAGAGGTGCCAAAGCCCATCTCTAAGCTTGATGAAGAACAAAAGAAAGCTTATGATCGGGAAAAGAAGGCTCTTGGCTCAATCACTATGTCATTAACTCGGGAATTGTTTCACAGTTTCTGAGGCTATGACACCTCCAAGGATCTTTGGAAAGCACTTCAGAAAAGATTTGAGGGGAACAGTGACATTAAGAAGAGTAAGCGGGATCTCCTCCGGAAGCAGTATGAATGCTTCAATTTCATGGAAAATGAATCGTTAGATGATCTCATCTCTAGATTCTATCATTTACAAACGGAGATGAAAGCTTTTGAATTGAAATATCCCGATGAAGAACCGGTGGAAAAATTTCTTGATGCTTTGCCACCAAAGTTTGAGATGTATACAACCCTGATGAGGGAAAATCCTAAATTCTATGAGTTAACAGTAGATGAGGCTATTGGTAAGATTCAAGCTCATAACATGAATCTTATGAAGAAGGAGAGCTCGAGAAGACCTCAGATACAGGACCCTTCCATGTATCATGCGACGACTTCCACTTCAAAATCATCGGGCTCTGGAATTGCCCTCTTTACTGGACACTCCAATGAAGAAGACCACTCAAATGGGTGTGGTGGTCATGCTTGTTATGCATCCGGATCAGGGTTGGGAACCAATCATCAACACACCTCAAGAAATCCTCCAGCTACGTCTTCAGCTAACCATTCTGCAATAGCCAAAATAGCTGAAGATCATGTAGCATTGTTTTCATCATGTATGCTTGCGTATGAGAATTTCATAGGCGGCAAGCTAACGGATCCCGAAACTATTGAAGAAGACTTTAACCAAGTGGATCCTGATGATATTGAGGACATGGATATTCAATGGAATATGGCCATGCTTTTGAGGAGGGCCAAGCGTTTCCTGAACAGAACAGGAAGAAAGTTCATTGGTGGACATTCTAATGCCAAGGTTGGATTTGATAAATCCAAGGCCAAATGCTACAAGTGTCTGAACTATGGACACTTTGCTCGTGAGTGTCAAAAAGACCGAGCACCGGCCTCTGGTTTCACCAGACCTAGCCAGGGAAACAGCCACGGCCACAACAACACTAGCCACCACAATCAACACCAAGGTGGTTCGTCAAATGCACTGGTAGCTCAGCATGACGAAAATTTTGATTGGGGTGTTCATCTAGAGGACGCCATCATTGCTCAAACACAGGTTGGTCTCATGGCTGAGATCATGGAGCTGTTGGAGGCTGAGAGAAAAGAAGCTGAGGAGATGGAAGCTTCTGTAGCTGTTGAAAAGGAGTCTACCACTGCCGTTGCTCTCATGGCCATTGGAGAAGCACAGAGTTCATCATCTGAGGTAGATTCTAACTCTTTCTTTGTTATTTCTTGTTCTAAATGTCTAGAGCTAAAGCATGAAATTTCTAAGCTCCAAGACAAAATCGAACCCCTAACTATGGCAGCTCATAATTACAAAGCAAACGAAAAACGTTTTAAAGAGTCTGTTGAAACGTTAAAAAAGGAAAAATGTGAATATTCTTTACAAATAAGTGAGCAACAAGTTCACTTGGATATTGCGTATAGGGGGTTAGAAAAACGGAACAATGAAATCAACAAACTGCAAAATGAGATCCTGCAGTTAAAATGTACAAATGAGAAGTTGAAAAACTCTCGCTTTGTGGTGGAGCACTACGAATCAGTAGTGAGGAAAATGAAGGGTATAGGTCTTGGTACCAATGCCATTCCTCCACCAATAAGTGGGAAGTTTGTCAATAGCTTGATAGACATTGATCTCACATGTCTAGATGAGTCCTCTGATAAGGATGATTCCCCTAAAAAGGATGAATCCTCAAGTAAGGCTAACTCCACATCTAGTGAGGAGTATGTTACTGCTTCTGAAGATGGGTCGGTTGACACTTGCCCTGAAGGAGTAGTCTCTGAGGAGTTGTTGACTGAACAGAAAGTCCACAAAAACATTATCACTAATAGTGATAACTGCATTTTAACTGAACCTGATATCATTGAAACAAATGATAAACTTAAGGTAATGCTTTACGGGGGTTATAAAAATATTAACCAAGTTAAGAAAGAGGCTTTTTCAGCTCATTATGGGCTTGGTTACAAAGAGAATTTGCAAAAGTATTATACCCCCAAAAACCAAACTGAAAAGGTCAGACTTCTGTTCATAAACCAACTCCTCCTGCTCATAATGGAGAGTTATCTAAGCCCAGATCTAATGAGCCTTACAAGAGAACTTATGTAGAGAAGAGGAACTGTTTTCACTGTGGCTTGGTTGGGCACATTGTTGTGAACTGTCCTTCTAAGAACCAAGGGAAACAACATGTTGTTTCACAGCCCGTTGTTATCCCCAGGTCGCCACCAGTGAAACCATCTCCCAAAAGTCCAAAGCAGAATGTGGTGAAACCACCAGTACAACCCATGGGAAAACCGAAGATTAAATCTGAGGCCAAACCATCTGTTGCAAGAAAGGTAAAGCAACCTGCTGTACCTCGTGTGTCTACATCTGGTAGTACACGCACTGGTGAGAAATCTGTAGCTAGACTCTCTAAGCCACAAAGAAGAAGAAGGAATAAGAGGTTGAGAAAGCTGGAACAGATGACTAAGACTCAATCAGGTGAAGCTTCCACAAGTTCACCGGCTTTGGTTGAGCCAAAGTCTACTGTTCTGGTTAAGAATCAAAAGAGATACTGGAACAAGAAAGTTAAAGGTTCTCAATCTCCTGTTCCAAATTCATCCAAAGATTCACCAATTTTGAACAGTCATCATGACTGTGAGTTGAAAGAAGTAGTTTATTTTGAGAAGGATGGACGACCTAAGACCACAATGGCTTGGGTCTCCAAATCTAACTAATTCTTTTGTTACTCGTGCAGGGACGTCCGAAGGGTACTATCTCTAACCGTTGGTATGTAGATAGTGGATGCTCCCGGCATATGACATGAAACATGGCCTTGCTTCAAGACGTTAAACCATTCAGAGGCGGCTATGTGGCCTTTGCCAGAGAAAAAGGCGGCAGTATCACGTGTCAAGGCGTGGTGTTGAACGGTTGTGTCAGCTTTGACAATGTCAACTTGATAGGAATGTTCAATCCTGAGTGAAAACTAAGTTTTCTTAACTCAATTCAATTCATGGAAGTTAAATTTTTAATTCCTTTAAATTTTTTTGTACAGTTCTTTAGGTTTTAAAGTATTTTACAAAAATCAAATACAAAATAGAAAATGGAGAAAATTTCAAAGTTAACTTGAGAAAAGTGGAAATGATAGTACATCAGAAATGATCTAAACTTCATAGACTGCTCATATGGGAAATGATTGCGTCATGCTTACTTATCTGTGTAAAATTATTATGTTTTTAATCTGTTTATTTACAAGTTTTGAATTGTCAGTACGCTGTATGCATCTTTGAATCACTAGTAGTGTGGAAACTAAATCTAAATTACAACTGTGATTTGAACCCATGTTTGCAAGCGTGTGTGAGTAAAAGATTAGAAAAGATCAATATCAGATAAAGGATGTTAGATTTTGACAATAATTTTCTTTTGAGATTAGTTTCGGGTTATGTTGTTAGCACAATTAATGCGGTTCATCTCATTGCCCATACTCACAAGTATGCAAGGAGAGATTGAATCAAGACATGTCTCTACATTAACCGTTGAGCATGTATTCACCCTTGAATCATTCCTGGTTCATTGAAATCAAATCCAGATAAAAGTTGGATCCCCTTACCCTATAATCAAACACCATGTTCATTATCCCGAATCATCATACCGATATTAAAAGAAGAAAATCACATGAAACCAAGACAAAAGAATCACTTGATTCTGAATCTTATGATCCCTGATAATCCTTATGGATTCTGCTTGATTTTTCTGTGCTAATTGATGTAACTTCATTATGAAAATTAAGAAAATAATTGAAAATAATCTTAGATGCCTTGAAGATAGTGCAAAATATCATAGCATATCAGCGGGGTACACGTTGTATATCTTATAATTAATACCTTAATACACAAGAACGTGATACAAAGATGCTTATAGTTTCAAATCCTATAATATCGTCAACTTGAATTACTTGTTTATGTGCTTATTACGTATGAATAAAGAGTAATACATGACATGATCCCATATTCTTTGATGTTTATTTTGTATCGTTTTTGCTATAAGTCAGCCTGATATGATCCTCTGCTCGTGTCTTTGATCAAAAATAGCTTGTGTAAATGATTGTATATATCTATCTTGAAAAGAACAAAAAGATTTGAAGTTTTTAAGTTTATGCATAGTTCAACTTTATTCAGAAAAGCCAAAAATATTTGTATTTAACCTTCCTGAATTGATTTTGAATCCTCTTGATTGAATATTTTTATCTTGTTCGTTATTTGACTTGCAAATCTTCATAATTTGAGTTGAAAGTGTGCGCACATAAGAGTCTCTGCGTACTTGATAAGTGCGCATGAGGTAAACCCTGCGTACTTAACAAGTACGCAAGACTTAAGTCATGCGTACTTAGTAAGTACGCAGGAGTTAAGTCCTGCGCACTTAGTAAGTACGCACGACCAATATGTGTTGGGTATAAATACAGGACTTAGAAAATTTTTTAGGGTTTATCACTTTCAAACTTTTTTCTTCTGTGATATTCCCTCCGACCATTTTCCTAAAAAATTTCGAGTGTTCCAACCAGATTTTTCATCCCAATCACATTGTCATCTTCGTATTTCATCTCAGTGGTGAGATTATAGGCCAATTCCATCCATCGATTCTTGACATTTGGACCGATTTTTGACTTAGAAAATATTAGGTTAAATCCGATACATTTTGGGGTGAAATGGGGTTGTTTGGGTAACTTATTGACATTAATTTGCTAATACACGCCTAATCGATCCTCTATTCATTCTCTTAGTCATCGTCTGATCCGTCGATTGAAGTTGAACAGTCAATGGGTCGTTCGACTGACCTAGGTCAAAATTGCTCGTGGTGTAGTGTTTTGTGGTGTTAATAATGGTACCATAGGTTGGAATCCCTGATTCCGACCTAGTGGCGACCTAATCAACACACGCTTTGAACGATTTTAAAATTCTGAATTTTTTGCTAAGGGTTGTTCTTGCGCACTTAGCAAGTACGCAAGAAGTAATTCTTGCGTACTTGTTAAGTACGCAAGAGGAAAAACCTGCGCACTTGCTAAGTGCGCAGGACCAACACTTAGAAATTTTTCATAAGTCTGGAAATTTTTTCAAAGAGTAACTACTATACTGTGTCATGTGTGTCTACTTCCAGTGCTATAAGTTGTTCTGAATATGTTTTCTGTGTGTGTTTGCAGGCTATGGCTCGTGCATTTACTGACGAATTCAACCTATTGGCTAACACCGAACCAGAATGGAAAGGCGCAGCCTTGCAATACAGGGAGATTGTAGATTTTCTAAACAAATCAAGGATAAGTTATGCAATCTCAGCAAACCCAACAGTCTCAAGACCTTACCTGGAGCAATTCTGGGAGACAGCAGAGCACGATTGAACGATGTCCCCTAATGTCATAAGGGCAACCGTTGATGGTCGGGCAATTGCGTTCTCTGAAGATACAATCAGGAGAGTACTGCGGTTCGGAGACCTTGCTACCGACCCGACATCCTATCCAGATTACTACGTGGATGGGTGTTGGAGGCATAGAATGGGGTATGTCGGGGCAAGGGACTATGCTTCTTACAAGAAGATTTGGGTATTGGATCAATGGCGTTATTTTGCCCACATCATGATCGTGTGCATCTCATCCAGGAAAGCGGGGAAAGATGCCATGGGTCATGACCTTGCAGCGGCCATGGTGGGCCTGTCTCTCAATCGGGGCTACAACTTCTCTCGCTATATTTTCAAAGCAATTAATGACCAGATAAATACAGCAGAGAGGTTTAGGTTCCTTTTATACCCGAGGTTTGTGCAACTACTGATCGATGATGCATTGCCAAATCTGCGTGCTATCGGGGAGAGACTGCAGGTAAAAAGGGTGGACAAGAGAGTCTTTCCATAGTTTCTAAAGCCATGTAGTGTAGAACCTACCCCTGAGCATACTGAACTATTCGGCCACCTGATTAATGAAGCATACGTTGCTCCGAAGGACTGGAACTGGTATAGTCCCAACTCGGGACCAGAGATGAGTGATCACTCTGATGAAGAACAAGATGAAGAGAATGAGGATGATGAAGGTGATGATGAACATGAAGGTGATGATGAAGGTGATGTTGGTGGTGAAGAGGAATTCGATTCGGAGGCAACCGAATCAGATTCTTTTGATTCCGATGACGCACCATCACAGGTACATCCGAGAAGGTCGGCACAGGTAACCCTGCCTGAGTCGTCTTCAAAAAGAAAACGACAAAGCTCGAGCAGCAAATACGAGCCGGATTCCGAATCTGACGCTGCTCTACAAAGACGAAGGCGAGAGAAAGCCAACAAGAAAAGGGGCGATAGGCAAGAGGTTGCTATCCCCAGGGTTGAAGAGATTCCGACTGTGCAGCCAGTACAAGTTGAGGCTGCCCGTCCAGAGTCAGAATCTACCACGCCAGCACGGTAACTGTTTACAAGGAGGAGAAGGCCGCTGGTACAAGCAGATGTGGCAGCCACGGCGGTCACAGAGGTGATTCCTGTGACGGTGACCCTCCCTACTCCAACCGTCCAGATGACGGTGACTGCTCCACTTCTCACGGAGTCAGTCACCATTACCCCAACCATAACTCCCATCATTTCATCCCCCATCCCAACACCCACCAAAGAGCCGTCAGGTCAACCCTTCAACTATGGTGATTTCTCACAAGGGTTTGACTTTGACACAATCTTCTCCTCTCCCATCCATAATGCCGAAGCCTTATCCTCTAGGCATCCTGATCCGAATGATGCAAGGATCGATGTGCTAGAGACCCAAATTGCTGAACTGTTGAAGACCATTCAAAAGTCAAAGGAGGAGTCTGATGCTCAACAAGCACAGATTAATTCCCTGGCCGATGAAGTTAGGATTCTCCACAGCCAGAGAACAGGGACAAATGAGCAATTGAAGAATGTCATGGCACAGAATGAACTGTTAATGAAGACTAACGAAATGATTCTAGGCCACAGAACTTCACTTGAGCTGAGGATGGACTTGCAGAGAAAAGAGCACGAAGCGATGGTCAAATTAGTTGGTGAACTGACCGCGAAGCTAGGTGCTCAGGGGGAGAAGGAGACAGAGAAAGAGAAAGAGAAAGAGAAAGACAAAGAAAAGAAATCCACCGGTGTCGAGTCTTCTCATCCAGTCGATCTGACTAAGGATGATGATAAAGACAAGGATCCTGAAGTCGGTCCTAGTGGAGGTGAGCACCTAGCTTTGGCGATTGTGCCCATCTCTTCTGTTCCATTGGCTGAGGGGGAGTCTACTCAGCAAGAGGGTGGTGATACCTCAGGTGGTGGTGGTGGAGATAAAGGGAAGTCAGCGGCTGACGTGCTCAAGGACTTATCTGATGATGAGATCCTCTACTTAGAGCCTGACTATTCCAAAGAGGCACAGATCGATGCTCTCCTTAATCTAGAAGAAGGAGAGATTGACTCTGGTGATGACTGGAACGATGATGATGATGATGTGATAATCGAGATTCCAAAGGGCGACGGGGAACTAGAGTACGAGTTAGAGGATGGTGAGATCTTTGAAATACCATCACTCGAATCTCTGCTCGAAACAGACATAGGCTCAGTTGACATGGAAAGTAATGTTGAAGCTACAACTGAAGCCTCCCCAGTCGACCCTACACCTGTGGACCCCGAGGCACCAAAAGAGAAAGACATGACTTCTGCATCTACAAAGGGTCCAGCTCCCGTGTGGCAAAAGACGTCTATCACAGACAAGCACGGAGCGACATGTATGATCTTGGCTGTTAGGTTCGAGGAGGACAAGCAGCTGTTCGCCATCCAAAGATCTGGGGGAGTTCAATACTTGAAACCCACCAGTGAGGCGTTCAACTCTTTGCCCAAGTACGACCTTGTGAACCTCGCAAACCGCGACCTGCTGAGTCACTCGAGTAATGCAGTAGCAATGGGTTTGTGGGTTACACTACAATGGGAAGCAAGATCAGGGAAATTTGAATACCTCAAGCCTCAGGTGCCCAGAAGAGTCAAGGATAAGCACGCTATGCATCCTGTGACTAAGAAACCCTTAAAGAGATTGGTATACAAGCCAGTGCGATGTGAAACTAAGATTCCCCTGAGCAAGTTACCTCAGGATATTCTTGGTGACATGTGGTACTGGTACGTTGATCCAAAAACGGGCGAGGCTGTGGTTATGGGTAAAGGTAAGTCAGATAGTGGAAACACGGTACCAAAGGAAGTGATCAGGGTTTTTGATGAAGTCTGCTTCATCAAAATCTCTGTGAACGATCTGGAGGTACTAGCAGACAAGTTCTGCATCCACACTGATGAATGGACAAAGCTTCTCTCGGCCAAATACGACAAGTTAATCAAGTTTTGCCTTGATTACAAGAAGAAGATGGAAGCTAAGGAACAAGTGCTATGAAGACTGAAGAATGAAGACTGAAGACGATGAAGATCCCGAGCTGTTGTCAAGGGGGAGTTTGTTGATGCACTTTCCTGTGACAACACTCTGGATAGAGTCTTAGTTTGTATTTCTAATGTCTGTAATTTGTCTTTGTATGTAAGAGTCGTTATGTAATAGTTTATCGAGTTGTATTTACTTTTACATAATGTTTGTTGTTTTTCTGCTAAGTGTTTTGCGCACTTACATGTGCGCAGGAGAAAGCTCCTGCATACTTAGCAAGTACGTAAGAACACCTCTGCGTACTTGTTAAGTACGCAAGAGCAATTGGTCCTGCGCACTTGCCAAGTGCGCAGGCATCAGGTTTGTATAAATAGGATAGGTTCACAGAAGCTAAGCACACAGAAACCATTTGTTCAAACGAACTCAGTTCTGCTAAGTACGCAGCTTGTATTCTCTCTGTAACCATCGAGTGTTTATAATAGAAAGAACGTTTATAGTGACTCTCGTGTTTGGTTTACTTTGTTTTGTAAGACTCTCCACCTAGTCACGGGTATTCCGCAACCCGGTCCGACTAGTAGACCACTTGCATGTGACGATCCGACACACACGAAGGGACCTACACTACTAAAAACTAGCCATCATGTCTTTGGCGTTGTTGCCAAGGTTATATATATTTACATTTTTATCTACATATAAAACACACGCATCTCCGCCACTTTTTTGAGGAATCATATTCCATCTCTACAACCTATGGTATCGAAACCCACATCAAATTTCTTTGAAATTCGATAAAGTCTTTGAAGCAACGTGTTGACAAACAACTGATAGGCACAACTTGACAAAGGCGATAAGTTTTGGCCTTAGGTTATACACCGACTTGACCAGGGGAGTACCAGTTTCTTTTCCCTTAAAACTTCATGAATTTAAATTCCTTCATAGCATTTCATTACATGCATGTGTACATTGAGGGCAATGCACAGTTTTAAGTGTGGGGTGGGGAATTAGAGATTCAGTACCACTTGTAAACTCAAAGCAGTAAAATTTCAACTTGTGATTTTCTACCCATTTGACTAAAACGTTACAAAAACCTATCTTTTGTAAAACCCGAAAAATTTTTAAAATTTTAAACCATTATATTTAAAACCTCTTTGAGTTCAGACCTAATTAAATAAAATAAATACATGGCAAGTAGAAACAAATGAAAATTATGCATAACGATTCGCTAAACCCTATCCCATCCGTTTTCATGTGAGGAAAATCAAGCCTATTACACAGCATCAAGTTTTTGGCGCAAAATATAATTTTTCGCATGCTCTTGCGTTTGGCATTGCTAAGTGTTTTTCGATTGAATTTTATGCATAATTAGAACTTGTGTGACTTATACATATCAAGACCATGAACTAGTAGAAGTATGAAAGTGATTGAGGCACCTAGGACTTTACTACCCTTATCCTTAAACCAAAAATCCCAAAAATATAATCCGCCTAGATAGCCTTTTGATCCTTAGCCGTTTCTTTTCTACTACCCACAATTATCACCCAACCAGCTATTCGTAAACACCGGTTATTGGCTAACTGTCTTCAAAATGGAAAAAATTATCCTGTGTCGTTATTTCAAGTTTATTACCATTGAGGCAACTTCAGAAAGAGTCTGTTTTACTCAAAAGAATTGGAATACGCAAAAGGTGGATGTATTAGGAAGAAACAGCCGAACTATCTGCAAGAAATTTATGAAAATATTATTTCAAGAAAATTGAGGAAAAAAAATTATTGAAGAAATTGTTTTAATACAAAAAGAAAAGAAAAAAATAGAAAAAAAGAGAAGAAAAAAGAAAGAAGTTGGTCTTTTACCGGTTAGACCTTAAAGAGCTGGATATGCATTCATTTGATTTCAATTTGATTTCCTGTATTCATTTTGCAAAGCCTGAATTACCATCTGAACTCCGAGAGAAGATTTTCAATGCAACTAGTGATGTAAGAAAACGATGGCACAACCAAGAACAACTGTCACCATTCTGCAGCTTGTCAAAAAGTGCCGCCAAAAGATACGACAAATGTGTGAAGTGTGGCAACTGGAGCCATGATGGAAATTGTAGCAAGAATCAAACTCATTCCCAACATGAGTACACGCATCTGCTCAAAGTTGGAGATGTTAGGCTACATGCCGAAAGATCCATACGAAAAGGCATTAATGTGTACTATGTAGTGCGGAAAGAGTTGAGAATGATAAGAGATCTTGGTCTTGGAAATCTGACCATAAACGAGCCCTCAGATTAGTTATACCCTCATGATCTGAGTACTGTAGAGGGACCTGCTAATATTTTCCATTTTAAGCCATGAAGCCGTAGTTACGTGTTTCACGATAGCTGCAGCCCTTTAAATCCCTAAAATCCAAAAAGATTTTCATTTTCACCCTTTATTTTTATTTTAGCCACATTACAACCCTTTTAAAGTCTTCTTGATTCATGCATACTACTTAGTTAATTGGTGGAGACTTGATTTGCATACAAGCTTATGACCATTTCATAATTCGATTCGAACTTGAGTGTTCCACTAAACTTACATTATCCATATATATATAACCGTAGAGTTGAGTGAACATTGTGAGGAGTGAAAGTTTATACATAATTGAAGTTCTAGTAGGCTTGTCATGGATTCCGTAATAGAAAAATACAAAAATAGAATAAGCAACTCAAGAGTTATCCCGGAATTTCCAACTACATGGAGTTCCATTTCCTTTGCAAAGTTTTTAGTTATGGGTATGATCATGCATGAGTTTGCTTGAGGACAAACAAAGTCTAAGTGTGGGGTATTATGATATGTCCTAAATTATACATCTTTTGCATGCATAATAATCCCCATATTATGGTACTAATTGATTAATAACCTTCCAATTGATACTTAAAACGTTAATATTTCACAAATGCATGTTATTCGGTGCTCCAAGATAAACAAAGCAAAAATCAGCTTAAAACATGAAGAAATCAAGCTTTTGGAGGACCAAACCCGAGCATTGACCCCCAAGAAGTCAAACCAGGTCAACAGAAGTCAACCAGCAGCTAAAAGACAAGCCCGGAGAGCAGGCAGGGGTCGTGCATTGCCTGCCTTACTCTCCAAGGCTCCAGTACACTACCATTTGTACCCTGTTAGATTCCCGATGTGTTTGCACGCCCGTGCAATCCAATGCACGGCCGTGTATTGCTCATTTTGAGGCCTATAAATAGATGGCTTGAGTCCTTCATTAGATACATCCATCCACACCTTACAACAATCATCCAAACCTCATTTGAGAGCGTATTTCATAGTTAGAGTAGAGAGTAGTGAATGAAGGGGTTCTTCCTCCTTGTTCCGCAATAGGGGAGCCTACGAAACTCAGCGTTATGCTAGTTAGTATGGCCATTCCTGGCTAATCTCTTTGTATTGCTAGAGTGAAGATGAAGTTTGGTGCATGGTAATGTTTAACGTATTAATCCAAGTGATGTGTTTATGTCTTTAACTATTCGTCCTTAAAACCACCATTTTGGTGGGCTTTTATTATTGTTTAAATCCGTCTTTATATTTGTGAGTGTTCTTGGTTTTAAAGCGTAAGATTGTAAAACCTTTTTAATAAAACTTCTTTTGAAACATTTACGTCTTTATACAAGCAGAAATTGATAAGCCAAGGCTTGGTGAACACTAGTAAGGTCGTACGTCTTTATACGAACTTATTATACGACCAAGAATTGGTGAACTCGTGTTGGGAACGGTACGTCTTTATACTTGATCCCATTGTTACACCGCCTCCCTGTGAGAAAATAATAATCACCTATTTAACTCTAATACAAAGCATTTTACGTTCGATGTCTTAAACCAAACCAGAGATGACCATTCGAAGGGTTGAGGGTAATTGTTGTCCTTAACGGGAGGCACTACCACTTGTTAAAGCTTTTAAATTTGCAAATCAAATGTCGTGAGGACGAGGCTCTAGCGGTGACCCGGGTCACACATTTGTAGTAGTCATATCACTGGATTAGTCAACTTAACATTATCACGTACCAAGCGGATTTGAAACCCAAAGCAATACTATTCGTAACCTGATCATTTCCGACATATTTACTTTCCTGTTATTTACTATTCTGTTTGTTACATTTCTATTACACACTTCACGCACGTTTTTACGTTTCTGCTATTTACTTTACCGTCATTTACTTTTCTATTATTTACTTTCCTGTTCCACATGTACACAAAACTCACTCACTAATTAAACCGACTAAATGTTAACAAAAGTTGAGTATTGGAATTCGACCTTGTCCGTTGGTTCGATACTTGGTTCTTACCTAAACTATATTACCCTGCGATAGGGACACTTGGCTATTGTGTGTGTTTTAAGTTTGAGTATTTATCATTTTATAAATTTAAAACCTGATCTTATGAAACCATTTATAAAACAAATATATATATATATGTATTTATATATATTTTAGTTTACTTATCACACGACACGTCAGTAGACAATTTGGAGTTTGACTCAATCTTATCATGGGGATATGATGGTTTATCTGAGAGATTTTGGAATGGATGGGAGTTCTCTAGGATAGTAGAACTGGATTGGTACAACTTAAACGCACTTAACATCTTGCTTCCGCACAACACTGAGTGCATCAACACATCCAAACAGCTCTCTGCCAGGCTTGCTATTGACCGTTTCCATGATATAATGGAAGATAACATGTCTTGGTTTGAGAGCTTTCTTCAAGATGCTAAGAAGGTTGCCTATCCCTACCTTAAGGAAGAAGAAGCAGAGTCCTCAAGTGCAGCTCAAGAAAGAGCAGTTCAAAGACTGGATTGATTAGAAGTAATGTCCTGACAAATGACCAAGTTCTAGAACAAAGAAGATATCTGTATAATGAAGTGGTCAGAGGTCTTGAAGTCTATGTATGGTCAAACACTGATCCCTCAGGAATCAAAATTTTCTTGTGTGATGGATCATCTATTGAGCTCAACAACATTCAAGAAGTTCTGCTACGAAATCCATACTTTCTATTTAAAATCTTTGAGCTAAGATCACACATTTGTAATATTAATTCCCAAAGAAGTGAGGAAATGATGCTCATTGTCAAGACCATCCTACAAGATGGTGGATGGATAACATTAGAAGATTCCGATTCAGACTTATTTGTGTGACCTCCTTCCTCTCCCCAAGTAGTGCTTACTACTGCAACACTCTCTGCACATAATGCCCAAGAAAAGGTTATGCAGGAATGGGAGTCTGTAGTTGGTGAAGAAGAAAAAGAAGATGCTCCTCCCTTGTCTACTCCACAAATTTCCAATGAAGCCTATACTGAGGCCTCAATAGCAACCTCCTCAACTGCTATTGTGGTCCATGAAGCAGAGGCATCCAACAAAGATAAAGGGAAGGGCATCATGACAGAGGAAGAAGAAAAGAAGATTGAGGAAGAGAAAAGAGAAGTGGGAAGAAGAAGAAGAAGAGATGGCACAGCTTAAGAAAGATCAAGAAAGGAAGGTTGCCATGCTCTTTAGAGAACAACAAATCCAGAGAGCTGCAAGATCTCTGGATGCAACAAAGGTTCAAGTTCCTGTAGCTTCACAAATACATGAAGATGAAGCTCTAGCTCTTCAGCTATAGGAACAACTAAATAAAGAAGATGAGGAAAGAGAAAAGAAAAAGACTAAAGAAGCCAAATTCAAAATAACAAACTCTCAGCTTGCTAAAGAAATGAGAGAGGAGTGGACAACGATCCTTATTTCTCATGGTGAGGATGTAGACTACCTTGAGAAATTATCCAATAAAGAAATATACAGAGCCTTCATGGGTCAACAAGGAGAGCTGGCTAAGAAGAAAAGAGTAGAAGAAGAAGAAGAAGAAGAAAAGTCCAGACTAAAGTCTAGGAAAGCCATTACCTTAAACAAAAGAACCTATGAAGAAAGAAAGGTCACGGTGGAATTTCTAAAGGCAAGAGGTGAGAGTGGAAAGAGGCTAGGTCCCATGAACTTGATGAACCTTCAAGCCCTCTACAGACAGGTGAAAAAGTAAGAAGAGAGACTAAAAAAGACAAATCAAACAAAAAGGGCTAGTACCACTGCAGATGAAAAAAAACCAAAGAAGCCTAGAACAGATTCCTTAGTCCATCCTCCTTCTATCCAACAAATTCACTCTCCCTCTCCTAGAATACACTCATCCATTCCTAAAGAGTCCAAATCCTCTCACCCAGCTCCCTCTTAACAATATCCTCCTAAAAAGAAAACAAAACCTCCTACCAGCTCTTCTTGCCAGATTTCATCACTAAAACATGAACAAACCAATCTTGAAACTCAGATTGATGATCTACTAGCTAGATTAAAAGCTACCAGAGCAGAATTGGCAGAACAGAAAGTTCATGTTGACAAATCTGAATTTGCATCCAAAAAGCTGCAAAGACTTTTGGAAGCTCAAATTCATGAAAAGGTAAAAACTGGTCTAGGGTATCATGCTGAACAATATCAAGCCGTTGCACCTCCTGCTGACTACGTTGCCATCCATGAACCAAGCTTGAATCTCTCAAATCTTGAAAAGGCCAACCGAGATCTTGATCATTCAAGATATGAACCACTGGTGCAAGAATACACTACCTCATCAGAATTTGAGTCAACTTGCTCAGAGTCCAATAAAAGTGAGGAGAGTTCATCACCAGTACAAGTACCAGAACCGCCTGTTCTTGAAGTCATTCAAACAACTACTCCTGTTCCTTTACCAGCCTCTCCGGTCCCTATACCTTTCAACCAAATCAAAATTAGCTATCCTCCAAAAAGAAGAAAGCTAAATGTTGAAAAGGGGCAGTCTTCAACCTCAAAGCCTCAAAGAAACGTGTTTGACATATGCCATGCGCCTGGAGAAAGAGTTCCATATGTTCAAAAGACATTGGAAGAACCCACCTTTGAGCACAACAAAGCTCAACCATGGAACTTTAAAGACCTATTCAAAAGAAAGGACTATGTTCACCTTTCAAGGGACAAACTCGCCAAATCATGCTTTTTCTGTGGAAAATACAACCACACTGCCAGCACCTGCATCTACTACCTTCAGCAGCAAAGAAACCTCAAGCAACATGCTTTTGAGACGACAAAGAAGAACAAACAGGTAAGAAGGTTTGAAGCCAAGACAACTTAATTCAGAAACTCTATTTCTCCACCAAGGGAGCAGTTATCAAAACCTCAACAAACTTGCATCATCTGTGGTGAATCAGACCACTTTGCTGCAAATTGTAAGTTTAACCCCTTCAACCAGATCCTTCATTAAGCCCCACATAAACAAAATCCAACCAGCAAAAGAACTTCTACAGAGAAGCCCTATGTCAACAAGGTAAAGAAGGATCAGCAAGCATCGGTTGTTGATCCATCAGCAGCAAGCAAAAATGTTGGTAATCAAGTGAAGCCCAAGAAAACAAAGGACAAGCTTTCAGCAGCAACCAAATCTGCTGCTACCCAAGCAAAATCATCAGCAGCAAAATCTGCTGCTGATAAGCCGAAGCCATCAGCAGCAACAAAATCTGCTGCTGATAAAGCAAAATCATCAGCAGCAAAATCTGCTGCTGATAAGCCGAAGCCATCAGCAGCAACAAAATCTGCTGCTGATAAACTAAAGTCCTCAGCAGCAAAGAAAACTGGAAAACCATCTACTCAGCAATGGAAAGCCAAGATCCCAACTTATATTCCTTCAACAATCATCATTGGCTCTGTTGAATGCACACATGCTGAATCTGATATTCCAAGAACCCTTTTCTTCAAGGATGCAAGCTCTTGGTTTCCTCTCACTAACTAGATCTCTCTCATGTGCAGGGGCAGCTAGGTCACAAGAACAACACTTGGGTGGTAGACAGTGACTTTTCCAGGCACATGACAGGCAACAGATCCATCCTCTCCAACTTCAGACACTTCAATGGAGGATATGTTAAGTTTGGGAGTGACTCAAAAGGTGGATCTATTACTGGACAAGGGACTGTGTCTAAAGAAAGAATGAGTATTGATAAAGTAAATTATGTCAAAGAATTGGACTTCAATCTCATGAGTGTTTCCCAGGTATGTTATCAAAAGCTTTGGATGCTCTTCACTGACAAAGAATGCTTTGTGCTATCTCCTGGTCTATCCAAACCTCCTCAAGAGATGATTTTATTAATTGCTTAGAGAAAAAAAAATATTTATGTGCTTGACATGAATGAGGTCACTCCATCTGGAAGTGTATCCTGTTTTCTGTCAAAAGCCTCAGTTGATGAATCAGCTCTCTGGCACAGGAGTCTAAGCCACGTTAACATCAAAACCATCAACAAATTGGTGAAGGAAAATCCTGTTAGAGGGCTTCCTGATAAAGAATTCCAACTAGAAGATCACTGCATTGCTTGTCTGAAGGGAAAGCAACACAAGAGTTCTCACAAGCCCAAGACCTTGAATACAAATGATACTCCACTACAGCTGCTGCATATGGATTTCTTTGGTCCCACAAACATTATGTCAATGGGTAAGAAGTCATACTCTCTGGTGATAACTGATGACTACACCAGATTCTCATGGGTATACTTCTTAAGAACTAAAGATGAAACTGCTGAAATTCTCAAATCCAAAATTCTTAGGGTAGAGAATCAAAGCAATCATAAGGTAAAGATAATAAGGTGTGATCAGGGCACAGAGTTCAAGAACCACACCTTGAGCTGTTTCTGTGAGAGCAAGGGAATCGAAAGGCAATACAGTGCTCAAGAACTCCTCAACAAAATGGAGTTGCTGAATGAAGAAACAGAACTCTAATTGAGTCAGCAAGATCTATGTTGGCTGACTCAAAACTGCCTCTCACATTTTAGATAGAAGCAGTAAGCACAGTTTGCTATGTGCAAAATAGAGTTCTCATAGTCAAGCCTCTCAACAAGACACCTTATGAACTATGGTTCCAAAGAGTTCCATACATTGGATTTCTAAAACCTTTTGCATGTCCATGCACAATTCTAATCACACATGGGGTTCTTCCTAAGTTTGGTGCCAAATCTGATGAAGGATATTTTATGGGCTATTCCTCTCAATCCAAGGCCTACAGAGTTTTCAACTCAAGAACAAGAATTGTGGAAGAATCAGCCAATGTGGAATGCAAAGAACACATTGTCTATGAATAGGGAAAAGGCCCAAACTGGGTTTTTGACATAGACTCCTTCACCCAAGTATTTGAGCCTCACACCTTCTCAAATATGGAGTCTTCCTCCTCTCAAGCACCTGCTTCCACCTCCTCTGACTACAGACTGGATTTTCCAAAATCCTCTATCAGTCTGAGAAGACCATCCATTGATCCTCCATCTGTTATGGAAGCCATTGAAGCAAGTGCAGCAAGAACCACACTCTCAAATGTCACCAGCAGCAGCCTGTCTGAAAATGAAAATTTTAATGCAGACTCTTCGGTAAATGTTGTAGATGCTACAAACACTAATGCTGATAACACTGATGTAGCTGTTGATCTTGAAGACTCTTCAACCAAGAATGAAGAAATCCCTGATCAAAATCAAAGCAATCTTGAACAAGGGATACAGCTGGAGGTGGTACTAGCTCAAAGGATCAACAAGGAACATCCTCTAGATAATATAATTGGCAAAGTTCACCAAGGAGTTCTAACCAGAAGCAAATACCATGAGGCCAATATATGTTTATTTTCATGTTTTCTATCTCAGGTGGAACCCAAGAAGATAGATGAACCTCTGCAACATAGCAGCTGGATTGAGGCAATGCAGGAAGAGTTGCTGCAATTCAAAAGACAGGAGGTCTGGAAGCTTGTTGATCTTCGACCTGGTCAATCTGCTATTGGCACAAGATGGGTATTCAGGAACAAGCAAGATGAGAGAGGCATTGTAGTCAAGAACAAAGCCAGACTTGTAGCTCAAGGCTACACTCAGGAAGAGGGAATTGACTATGATGAGGTCTTTGCTCCTGTTTCCAGACTGGAGGCCATCAGAATCTTCCTAGCATATGTTGCATCCAAGAATTTCATGGTCTATCAAATGGATGTCAAGAGTGCCTTTCTTTATGGAAAGATTGGTGAAGAAGTATATGTCAAACAGCCTCCAGGATATGTAGATCCTACACATCCTAACCAAGTGTTCAAACTAGACAAAGCTCTATATGGCTTACATCAAGCTCCAAGAGCCTTGTATGAAACTTTTTCTTGATATCTACTAAGCAACAACTTCAAAAGAGGTGTCATCGACCAGACTTTGTTTATCAAAGATGAAGGGGGAGAAATCTTATTGGTTCAAATCTACATAGATGATATCATCTTTGGATCAACAAGGAGAAAGCTGTGTAAAGACTTCGAGATCCTTATGCACTCAAAGTTTGAAATGAGTTCAATGGGTGAGCTAAATTTCTTTCAGGGTCTTCAAGTCAAACAAGTCCCAAATGGAATCTTCATCAGCCAATCTAAATATGTCAAGATCATTCTGGAAAGATTCAATATGACTGACTGCTCTGCTGCTCAGACCCTTATGCAAGTACACCATCAGCTGACTCCAGACAAAAATGGTTAATACACTGATCAACATCAGTACCGGGCAATGATAGGGTCTCTCATGTATCTCACTGCGTCAAGGCCAGATATCATGTTTGCAGTATGTCTCTGTGCAAGATTTCAAGCAGCTCCAAAGATTTCACATCTTCAAGACGTCAAGTGAATTTTTAGATACCTAGAGGGAGCCCCAAGACTTGGGCTATGGTACTCTAAAAATGACAAGTTTAATCTGTATGAATACACTGACAGTGATTATGCGGGATGTAACTTGGAAAAAAACTCCACTTAAGGGGGATGTCATTTTCTGGGAGGAAGACTGATTTCATGGCCGTGCAAGAAGCAAACATGTGTTTCAACTTCTACAGCAGAAGCAGAATACATTGCAGCTTCAAGTTGCTGTGCACAAGTTATCTGGATACAAAATCAAATGCTGGACTATGGGATGACTTTCATGGCAACTCCCATTCACATCGACAACATGAGTGCTATATCAATCACAAACAATCCGGTACAGCACACCAAGACAAAGAACATTGACATCTGGTATCATTTCATAAGAGATCAAGCTGAGAAAAAGAGAATTATTTTAACCAAAGTTCATACCAATGAGCAATATGCTGATTTGTTTACAAAACCTTTTGATGAAGCTAGATTTAGATATTTAGTTGAATCTATTGGTATGATGAACTTTGATTAAAATATGTCTCCAAAAATTTGTCTTTGTAAATTTGTTTGTCTTTTGTTATAAATAAAAGTTGCAAGTCAGCAGCATCCATTTTTGCTGCTGACAGGTTTAATAATCAGCAGCAAAGTTTTTGCCACTGACTGCTGTAAGTTATCAGCAACAACACCCTTGCTGCAGATCATTGCGTCTATCAGCAACAACAGAGTTTACTGCTGACATACTTAACTATCCGCTGCAACCAAGATTGCAGCGGATAGGCTTAATCATCCGCAGTAATCAAGTTTGCTGCTGGTGGGTAAAAATTAAGTCCACATTAACATTTACCCGCTGTGCAAAATTCCTTTCAGTCTTTACCATGACTGCAATAATGCATTACAGCTGTAACAGTAAAAAGTGAATATGGTTGTACTGTACAAGTCATTAAGCTTTTCCCTCCTCTGTCGTTATAAGAACAAATCAAATTTCTTCACCACCTCTTCACATTCAATTTCGCCCTAACTCCCATCACTTTCCCTAAAGCCCCCACAACATTCAAAAGCCTTCCACTCATAACCACCCTTCAAAAAGCTTCCTCTTTCCCTCCAAAATCCAACAAAAATGGCAGACATCAACAATCCTGATGATCAGTTCTCCCCTTATCACAACCTTACGGCATACTTAACAAAAGGGAAGAAATCTGACGGTTTTGATGACATGATCGACTTTCTCTGTCAATCAAAAATACACCATGCACTCACCGTCAACCCTACCATATGCATTCCTCACATGGAGGATTTTTGGAATACCGCCGTCTACTCTACCGAACAGGGGATTCCCCAAATAAAAGCCAAGGTAGACAGCAAGAACATCACCCTCTCTGAATCCACTCTCCGCAAACATCTTCAGCTTCAAGATGAAAGGGCAGCCATCTCATACTCAAAGGAAGAATACATGAAGACCTTTGTATCCATAGGGTACACTTGAAATCAAAATGAGTACACAATCGAACTGATGGGCCCTCCATGGAAGTATCTCTGCCACACTCTTCTACAATGCATATCTCAGAAGAGAAGTGGATGGCATCAAGTGAGCTCTGAACTTGCCTCCGCTATTCACGGTATGATTATTAACCAGGGATTCAACTTTGCACACCTCATCTTTAAAGGTTTGAGATATAACCTTCTAGAGGGTGCAAAGCAACAATTTTTTATGTACCCCAGATTCTTGCAGGAGGTTTTCAACCAGGAACTAAAAGATCTCTGAAAACCTACAAGAATCTAAATCATGTTGGGTCATAAAAATAATATTTTTCAAAGTATGAGAATTGTTTCCAAAAAGTTCTCAGGGGTCAATGTTCCATTTTTATCTACAATGCTAAACAGACAAAGTACCCAGGGTGACAGTGTAGCAATCCCAGCTAATACTGATCCCACACCCTCCACCTCACATCCTGAACAACCATCTGCTTCCACAATTCGAACCCCTGTGCATTCTACTAAGGATGCATAGTTACAAAATCACTTACACCTCTTTTGGATGTTATCGTTCAACTGGATCAAAGGACCCCAGTTGCAACAACATACATAAGAAAGGGGAGCAAGAAGACTCCTTCTCTTCTTGTCTCAAAGGCCCAATCCCAACCGCAAAGCCCTCATTCAGAATCCCAAAATTCTGGTGAGAATATCAAAAGGGACAGCCACAACATTAGAGAGACTTCCTTGGAAGCCTCTCTATTAGGATCAGGATCACATCCCGGATCCATAAAACACCTCTCTGAGCCATTCCATTTTTCTTCTCTGAACTTAAGTGCAGAGGCACCTTGTAAAGATGATATACCCAACCCAAGTTCATCACCCAAGAAGGTTCACTCTCGTGGTTCTGATAGAGTGAATGTGGAAAGGGCTGTCACTACTTCTGGTACATCAACTGCCCAGGAGGACAGTGACAACATAGCTAAGACCCTAACCACGGAAACTCACAGTGAAGATGTTTCCTTTGAAACACTCTTCACTGAGAGGAATCCCAGGCGCCAAGAAAACCAGGGTGATGGGGACACAGAGGCTAGGCCTAAGGCCCCATCTAGCTCCAAGGATTCCACAACTTTGGATGAGGACAGACTGAATCTTCATAATTTTGAATTGACGGCCAGGGTGGCTATGCTAGAAGCTGAAGTGTCCAAACTAAGGCACCAAGTCTCCATGCATGAAGCCCATCAATGCCCATCTATGACTACTCCCTCCCTTATATAAGTGGGCACTCAAACAGATAACACTTTATGCACTGATGCAACCAAAAAGGGGGAGGTAATTAACGAGGAAGATGATGCGGACAGCCTAGAAGAATGGATACAAGAGCAGACTATGTTTCAAAGTTCGCTATACAAACCTGCTTTTGTTCAAATCCATGACTTGCCAGACTCAGTTGATGAAGAGGAAGATATCACTAAGGATTGGAAGCTAGTTGTCCGAGCTGCTGATGAGGTGTTGCAAGATTAAACTCCCTATGAAGACACACCCCCATCTTTCAGCATACTTCCTGAAGCGGCAGCCATAATAAGTCAAACATCTACCCCCCAATTCACACTGTCTACAAACAATCTAGAGTTAGACTCTATTCTAGCTTGGGGGTATGATGGCATAGCTGAGAGATTCTAGATTGGATGGGAGTTTAGTGGAGTAGAAGAGCTAAACTGGAACACTCTCAATGCCCTCCAGGTTCTTAATATGTATCTGACAAAATGTGTCAACACTTCATCAGATCTCTCAACAGAACTTGCAATCAGCAAGTTCTGTGACTTAATGCAGGATAATATGCCCAGGTTTGAAAGACTACTAACAGAAGCAAATAGAGTGGCTTATCCTGAATCTTCATCAACAGCAAAGACTGGCTCCAAGAAGACTTGACCTAATCAGGAGCAGTGCTTTAACGAAAGAAGAAGTTATCTGTTGGCGAAGATTCCTGTATAACATAATGGTCAGGGACTTGGAAGTGCTAGGATGGGTGAGCACTCCTACCTCTGATTTCACCTTCTTCCTAAGCATTAGATATCCTCTCTCAATCAACATCAAAGAGATCCTACTCCTACCTTCAGACTTCCTTCACAAGGTCTTTGAGCTCAGAACAATCATCTGCAACATCAACTCCTTAGAAAGTCAAGAAATGATCAAACTCATCAAGGCTTCTCTTAATAAGGAGGAATCACCTGCAATGACTGACTCTAACTCAGATCTATCATTCCTTTCTTCACCACCATTCAAAATGACCACAGAAGAAGAATCCAAGAGAAGAGAAAAGGAAACTAAGTTGCTTACAATTGTTACAATTGATTGATCACAATATACATGAAGTATGGTCATACACCTTGTTCACCAACCTTGAAAATCCAAACACATTGAGACAACTCGGGGCTTGACGTATTCTTGTTCAAACACGAGTAAACTATGGGGCCTTAGGTAACACTACTTTATTATCCTTTAGTTGTTATCTGACTTGCCTATTTAAGGATATAGTTACTTATTAGCAACTCATATGTGAAAGCAATATACATGAACTAAGTGAATTTGTGCCTCCTCTTGACCCGCACACCACGGAAGGATCTATATGGACCATACGATGATTTGAGTAATTACGGGTGCACACGGAATTATAAAAATCAGCGCATGGAAAAACATAGTGAATTTTGTTGTGTGTTGTGACCTAAAACCTATCGTGATGTATAACAACAAAACTAATGTAATATGACAAGGACATGGTGGATACGTCGATGGTACTTCCTATATATAAGTGTTCTATCATATTATCAGAAGTAACGTCTTTCGTGTCGCGTGAAGTTTTGACCTAGATCAAAAGTTGTGAAATGCCTCGTCCACTAACAATTCTTGAGCACATGAGACTACATCTTAAACAAACCCTAATCATCAATTTCCCATCAATCCCATTCCACGCAATATATTTCATACTTAGAATCCAAAACATCATTCGACAGTTCCTTCTTAGATACATTTCAAAGCTAAATTCATTATCATCATTCATACCTGATCCTGAATATAAAAATCTATGTCTTGTCACCAGTTATACTCCTTAAACCAACCGTCATAACACAATGAGAACCCAAAACTCTCACCTTTTTCCTGATTCAGTAACCTTCACTAGCTAAATTTCTTGACCAAATTCCTTCAACATGGGGATACTGTAACATCCTTGATTTTCATGTATTTATACAATAATCATTATTCCATACCCTATGTTACATTTTAAATTCAAAGTCTCATCAAAACAATTTTTTGAGTTTTCATACCTACATACTAATCTAAAACCAAATTAGAGAACCAAGTATTTGTGAGAGTTTATGCTAAACAGATATACTTATATTAGCACGTGAGATGTGTATTTGGACTATAACACATTTACATTAACAAAGTATTAACTTTAAAAGTTGATGCATACATTTATATATATACATGTTTTATTTTAGCAGGTTGGATTTGAACCTTCACTCTTGGCATCGAATCTTTTGACCTAAATTTTTGACTTGCCACTCAAATTCTTTATTCTATTTTGACTTTGAAAGTCAACAAGGCCCAAATCAAGGAATTTCCGCATTGAGAATCGTCAAAACCATTTCTATGGACTTCCCATTCATGTGCAAACGCTTATAGACCACACCCAAGCCCAATTACAGTTACAATTTGATTAAACCCGCGACTGAAATTCAAATTTTGAATAGTTTGACTTCTTAGAAGTCAAAACATTTTATCAACCTTCAATATAGAAATCAGATGGAATTAGCACCCGTAAATCACGCTCTAATACATCTCACATGTACCTAGTATCATAACGTGACCCAATTCACTGCTAACTGATCGAATTCACGCGTTAATCGCTCCGACGGTTGTCACTTCCAAACCGTAATCAAATCGTACGATTAGGATAAAATTAAACGAATCAACGTGACCCCACAGTTGCGCAATCATCATTACAAACCCTCTGCACCTTCATTTTACCCTCATTTCGCCGCTGGAGTCCTGTCGAGCACCAAGAACATCGAATCTGACATTTTAGTCGATCTCACCTGTTACTTCACCAAAGCAGGTAATCCTTACTCCTCTAACTTCGTTTTGATCTCACGAGTATAAGCCCCATGTTTTCGAGTAAAATCGGTGGCTTAATCGAGTCGATTTAAGGGCTAGGGTTTCGTGAAATAGAATTTGGGAAAGAGATGAACCAAGTCCACCGGTTAATAACCTTGAATGCACATAGGAGGTCAACGGTTCGAACCCACCGTCCGCCCCTTTTTGCCTAATAATAGTACCAGATCCGGATCCTTCGCGATTACGTGTTAAATCCAAATCAAATCAACCTTCTATCAGGAATACACTCCTGGTCTAGTGGTTAACACTTGTTGCTTTCACCGGGCTGACCCGGGTTCGAACCGGGCAAGCCCCAATCTTTTAAAAATCAGTTTTTAACACTAGTTTAATTCTATAAAAAAAATTATTTTATAAACCTAACATAATCTAGACAGGTTTGTACAATAATATTCGACTTTAAACAGAAAACCTTTATTTTTACAATTTAAATTGTTTAGAAATCCAAAGTTCCAATATAAAAACCATTTAAACATGTATTGTAAATTAAACTAATAAATTACAAAAATAGAGCATAATCTTATAAAATCTTATTAACAGTTTATAAAATACATCAACATTTTTATAAAACAAGTTTCATAAATCATTGTTTTTCTTCAAATTATTTATAAGATTACATCCTATTTACACAAATAAAACTTTTAAATATACTAATATACATTTATAAATTTTCCATTCTTTTTAGAATATACTAATTCTATATAAATAAAAGAAAATGTATTTAAATTTATTGCCTTTTTCACTATTATAATGTAAAGATAAATAAATAAAAAGAATTTATTTATTTAAATTACCCTTTTCATATTAAAAGTCCTTTTAGGGTTTAATTTATATTAGATATATTTTCCTAATTGTATATACTCCAATATATAATTACACTCATTCTTATGACGCATTATTATAATAAATAAATAAATAAAAATATTTTTATTTATTATTTATCTGTGGTGAGTTAAACCCTAAGTAAACTGTTATTAAACCTATGCATTACATTTTTTGATTTAACTTTTATACAATTACCCACATAAACTCATACAAAATTCTTTCACATAATATAACACGAACGCGTTGTACAAGTCCCTACACTCTCCCCCCCCCCCCATTGAAACCCTAGATTTGGCCTTAGACTTTTGTGCATGTTATTAATCTAGATACATATACATTACACTCTAGGTTAATGTTGTGAGTTGCAAGGATCACTTTGCTATCTAGCCTCGCGTGTTAACTACGCCTTTGAACCAGGTGAGTTTTACATAGCCCCTTTTTCACTACTTTTACATTTTGGGGTGAAACATGATCACAACTTACAATGATTTACATAAACTACACAATACAAATCCACTTTACAATTTGTGTGCAATTTGAGCTTTATGTTTCAGTGCTAGGTGTGTTAACTACTTATTTGCAATTACATGTACAATCACTAACTAATCAAGCCGACAGTTAACAATGATAGATCTATTGAGTCTGACAAACCCACCCAGATTGGGGTGATTGTTACCGACAACACAATTGTTGCATGCTAGTTACAAAGGTTTGATTGTACTACCTGGTTACACAATACTAACTCCCCATAAATGCCTTGTTAATCATGACTTGTATGGATTTGTTTACACACAACACTTTGATGCTGTTTAGAGTCGAAACCTATGTATGCTCACCAAATTTTTAGTTGACCTCGTTTTCATCATGTTTCAGGTATAAAATATGAGTTGATCAAGTTTGCTTCACTTAGGTTGTGGACCTAGTTAATTGAACAAGAATGAACATGTTATGTATTTAAATGCTCATGTATTATGGAAATTGTTTTGTTGGAGTTATGAATGGATATTTAATGTATTAATCTATTTCAATTTAGTCAACCATGTGCTCATGAACAGTCTACATGTCCCGCCCCGACGTTTCCGCCGTCGGTTGGGGTGTAACAGATTGGTATCAGAGCCTTGGTTATAGGGAATTAGGTTATTAGACACTCTTGACCTAGACTATAACCTTAGGACACCCATACTATGCCATGCTACTACATGCTATATGACTATTTCTTATGCGAATATTTTTACATGTTATACTAAATAATTACATCATATGATACAATACTTAATAGTCTATGTGTCACATTACCTGCCAACTTTGTCTCCTATTCATTGCTACATATTTGATTTATTTAAAGTGCTATCCTAAGTTTCCACACACACTCATACACACTTAGTTCTTCATGCACCCTTAAACTCACACACATAATTTTCACCACCTCTTGTGATCTAAACTTAAACCATTGGGCATAATATCCATTAACAATAAACTAAGAAGCCCACTTACCCTCCAAGAAGAAGAAGCCCGCTGCAATAAATAAACCTCACTTTCGGGCCTTAAAGCACAGTCCACAAACAATTCTCATCATGACCATGAGCCCAACAATAGTGTTATTAATATACGATGGCTGGAAGAGTGTGTAGGCCCATGAGGGATACTGACTAAGGAAAGACAGGGTACTTAAGTGTGTCTTAGTGACCCGCCCCTCTTTCCTGGGAATTATCCTCAGGGATGCATTGCTTATAGGTCAAGTGTATTCCAAAAATACTATTGCGAAGACTCGGTGTTATGACTAGTCAAACTCTAAACCTATGAGAACTCCTATACCTAACACTCAGTATTTCATTATCACTTACAACCTTTTCATTGTTTTCTGCTAGACATGGAATCCTACTCTCCTTCCTCCACGGTATACCGCCCCGGAGCAGAGTCGGATTGGGAAGAAGACATCAGGTCACTCGTGTATCGGTCACCACCACCCCCAGCTGCCTTTGGGCTAGGAACACCGACTCAAGACTTCGAACACCTAGATCACCCCCATTAAGAGACCCGTATATGGTGCCCGACCCGTATCATCCTAACCCTTGGGTAAGGCGTACCATGGCACCCACTAGTGCTATGGAAATTCCAATCGAGGACGTTCACCAATATGTGAGGACCTTAGAGTTCGAGAGGCAGAGGATAGAGCAAGAGATAATACACGACTTGCAAGGACAAAGAATGGATAGCCTAGCAAACCAATTAGGGTACCAAAAGGAGTTAATCTCCATCCTCGAAAAAGAAATACCGGAGAATCGCACAGAAACAACTAATGCTGAAGCCAGAGCGACTACCCGAATGACCATAGAGGTGCTCGTTTTGGGAATTATCTTCCTTCTAGTGGAAAGCTACAAGAGACGTTAACAGAAAAGTTGTCTTTAAATTTTCAGTTTGAGAACCATTTTCATATGTTTTGAGTAATGTTTAACATTTCAGTATTTAATAAAGTTTATATATTTCGACTCTAAAGTTATTATTCATTTGACGCGTTGAGTGTGAATTACACCCATCATGTTTTCATCAAAATTTCCCAAGTATCACCTTATTCATTCAATACGATTTAGTACACTACCGACAATCTCATTCGTAAACGAATCATCCTATTATTTGATTTAAACAAGCTCATTATTTTTGTTCAAACCAAACGCTTATCAAACTTTTAGAGAGTATCAGAATTAGAAATTTTTCCATAAACATTTTCACTGTGTAAGAGAACTTAACACAGCCTATTTTATAAAAATATTATTTTCTCCTCATTAAAGTAATTATTTCTAAATCTTGGCTAAATTAATATACAACTACTTGTTTGGCCATTAATTCCTTCTAAAAACATTATCCTTATAATAATTGAAAATTTTAATAAAAAGGTTTTTCTATAGATTGTCCAATTATTTAGATTATTCAACCCATTAGTTTCATTACTTTATTTATCTACAAACAAGAACAAATTATAATCACCTACATACAAACCAAAATCAGTTATTCGTAAACACATTACTCAGAATACTTGCAGAGCCTCCTCGTTACCTTTCACTTGCCGCTTCAAGAGACGATCTATACCGCGTAGACGTTAATCATCCCAACAAACCTCAACAAGATTTAAAGGGCTAAAACCTGACTACCACATTATACATGAACGCTAAACAACACGCTTCTCCACAACACTCGATCACATACAAAACTCGTTAGTATATGTTACACACAAAATCCAATAACTTACGTAATACACATTCACAAGATATACAACACGATCACATAATACTTGAAACTTAGTTATTTTCAATGTATCCAATACTACACTGACTACATAATACAGGGAACTTGATCATTTACAATACACGCCCTACTGGATTGATTACAGAATACATGAAGCATAGTTGTTCGCAATATACACTAAATTGATCACATGATACATAACAATTGATTGTTTGATATACAATATTTGATGGATCACATTGAACGTGAAACTTATTTTGGTTACCAAGTACATGATACTATATGATACTGAGTTATTAAACGCCATACAAGAAATTCATTTCTTACAATACACATGACACTATGTTGCTTACATTACACATGATAGCTTATACATGATGCTAAGTGGGTTACGTTACACATAAAACTTATTTGATTACAAGCTACATGACGCTAGATCATACATGAGACTTGTGTGTTTACATTATACATGAAACTAAGTTGCTTACAATTATTACAATTGATTGATCACAATATACATGAAGTATGGTCATACACCTTGTTCACCAACCTTGAAAATCCAAACACATTGAGATAACTCGGGGTTTGACGTATTCTTGTTCAAACACTAGTAAACTATGGGGCCTTAGGTAACACTACTTTATTATCCTTTAGTTGTTAACTGACTTGCCTATTTAATGATATAGTTACTTATTAGCAACACATATGTGAAAGCAATATACATGAACTAAGTGAATTTGTGCCTCCTCTTGACCCGCACACCACGGAAGGATCTATACGGACCATACGATGATTTGAGTAATTACGTGTGCACACGGAATTATAAAAATCAGCGCATGGAAAAACATAGTGAATTTTGTTGTGTGTTGTGACCTAAAACCTATCGTGATGTATAACAACAAAACTAATGTAATATGACAAGGACATGGTGGATACGCCGATGGTACTTCCTATATATAAGTGTTCTATCATATTATCAGAAGTAACGTCTTTCGTGTCGCGTGAAGTTTTGACCTAGATCAAAAGTTGTGAAATGCCTCGTCCACTAACAATTCTTGAGCACATGAGACTACATCTTAAACAAACCCTAATCATCAATTTCCCATCAATCCCATTCCATGCAATATATTTCATACTTAGAATCCAAAACATCATTCGACAGTTCCTTCTTAGATACATTTCAAAGTTAAATTTATTATCATCATTCATACCTGATCCTGAATATAAAAATATGTGTCTTGTCACCAGTTATACTCCTTAAACCAACCGTCATAACACAATGAGAACCCAAAACTCTCACCTTTTTCCTGATTCAGTAACCTTCACTAGCTAAATTTCGGGACGAAATTCCTTCAACATGGGGATACTGTAACATCCTTGATTTTCATGTATTTATACAATAATCATTATTCCATACCCTATGTTACATTTTAAATTCAAAGTCTCATCAAAACAATTTTTTGAGTTTTCATACCTACATACTAATCTAAAACCAAATTAGAGAACCAAGTATTTGTGAGAGTTTATGCTAAACAGATATACTTATATTAGCACGTGAGATGTGTATTTGGACTATAACACATTTACATTAACAAAGTATTAACTTTAAAAGTTGATGCATACATTTATATATATACATGTTTTATTTTAGCAGGTTGGATTTGAACCTTCACTCTTGGCATCGAATCTTTTGACCTAAATTTTTGACTTGCCACTCAAATTCTTTATTCTATTTTGACTTTGAAAGTCAACAAGGCCCAAATCAAGGAATTTCCGCATTGAGAATCGTCAAAACCATTTCTATGGACTTCCCATTCATGTGCAAACGCTTATAGACCACACCCAAGCCCAATTACAGTTACAATTTGATCAAACCCGCGACTAAAATTCAAATTTTGAATAGTTTGACTTCTTAGAAGTCAAAACGTGTTATCAACCTTCAATATAAAAATCAGATGGAATTAGCACCCGTAAATCACGCTCTAATACATCTCACATGTACCTAGTATCATAACGTGACCCAATTCACTCCTAACTGATCGAATTCACGCGTTAATCGCTCCGACGGTTGTCACTTCCAAACCGTAATCAAATCGTGCGATTAGGATAAAATTAAACGAATCAACGTGACCCCACAGTTGCGCAATCATCATTACAAACCCTCTGCACCTTCATTTGACCCTCATTTCGCCGCTGGAGTCCTGTCGAGCAACAAGAACATCGAATCTGACATTTTAGTCGATCTCACCTGTTACTTCACCAAAGCAGGTAATCCTTACTCCTCTAACTTCGTTTTGATCTCACGAGTATAAGCCCCATGTTTCCGAGTTCAATCGGTGGCTTAATCGAGTCGATTTAAGGGCTAGGGTTTCGGGAAAAAGAATTTGGGAAAGAGATGAACCGAGTTTCTGTCTTAATTAATTTTCTCATCCATTATAGACAAGGCATATGGCCCAGTCCACCGGTTAATAACCTTGAATGCACACAGGAGGTCAACGGTTCGAACCCACCGTCCGCCCCTTTTTGCCTAATAATAGTACCAGATCCGGATCCTTCGCGATTACGTGTTAAATCCAAATCAAATCAACCTTCTATCAGGAATACACCCCTGGTCTAGTGGTTAACACTTGTTGCTTTCACCGGGCTGACCCGGGTTCGAACCGGGCAAGCCCCAATCTTTTAAAAATCAGTTTTTAACACTAGTAAAGTTCTGTAAAAAAATTTATTTTATAAACCTAACATAATCTAGACAGGTTTGTACAATAATATTCGACTTTAAACAGAAAACCTTTATTTTTACAATTTAAATTGTTTAGAAATCCAAAGTTCCAATATAAAAACCATTTAAACATGTATTGTAAATTAAACTAATAAATTACAAAAATAGAGCATAACCTTATAAAATCTTATTAAGAGTTTATAAAATACATCATCATTTTTATAAAACAAGTTTCATAAATCATTGTTTTTCTACAAATTATTTATAAGATTACACCCTATTTACACAAATAAAACTTTTAAATATACTAATATTCATTTACACATTTTCCATTCTTTTTAGAATATACTAATTCTATATAAATAAAAGAAAATGTATTTAAATTTATTGCCTTTTTCACTATTATAATGTAAAGATAAATAAATAAAAAGAATTTATTTATTTAAATTACCCTTTTCATATTAAAAGTCCTTTTAGGGTTTAGTTTATACTAGGTATATTTTCCTTATTATATATACTCCAATATATAATTACACTCATTCTTATGACGCATTATTATAATAAATAAATAAATAAAAATATTTTTATTTATTATTTATCTGTGGTGAGTTAAACCCTAAGTAAACTGTTATTAAACCTATGCATTACATTTTTGGATTTAACTTTTATACAATTACCAACACAAACTCATACAAAATTCTTTCACATAATATAACACGAACGCGTTGTACAAGTCCCTACACTCTCCCCCCCCCCATTAAAACCCTAGATTTGGCCTTAGACTTTTGTGCATGTTATTAATCTAGATACATATACATTACACTCTAGGTTAATGTTGTGAGTTGCAAGGATCACTTTGCTATATAGCCTCGCGTGTTAACTACGCCTTTGAACCAGGTGAGTTTTACATAGCCCCCTTTTCACTACTTTTACATTTTGGGGTGAAACATGATCACAACTTACAATGATTTACATAAACTACACAAATCCATTTTACAATTTGTGTGCAATTTGAGCTTTATGTTTGAGTGCTAGGTGTGTTAACTACTTATTTGCAATTACATGTACAATCATTAACTAATCAAGCCGATGGTTAACAATGATAGATCTATTGAGTCTGACAAACCCACCCAGATTGGGGTGATTGTTACCGACAACACAATTGGTGCATGCTAGTTACAAAGGTTTGATTGTACTACCTGGTTACACAATAGTAACTCCCCATAAATGCCTTGTTAATCATGACTTGTATGGATTTGTTTACACACAACACTTTGATGCTGTTTAGAGTCGAAACCTATGTATGCTCACCAACTTTTTAGTTGACCTCGTTTTCATCATGTTTCAGGTACAAAATATGAGTTGATCAAGTTTGCTTCACTTAGGTTGTGGACCTAGTTAATTGAACAAGAATGAACATGTTATGTATTTAAATGCTCATGTATTATGGAAATTGTTTTTTTGGAGTTATGAATGGAAATTTAATGTATTAATCTATTTCAATTTAGTCAACCATGTGCTCATGAACAGTCTACATGTCCCGCCCCGACGTTTCCGCCGTCGGTTGGGGTGTGACAGAAATAAAAAAAGGAAAGAAGAAGAAGAAGAAGAGAAGAAGAGGAGACGGCTGAACTAAGAAAAGCTCAAGAAAGAAAAACGGTCATTCTCCTCAGAGAACAACTTATCCAGCTGTATGCCAAATAGTTGGATGATCTGAAAGTCAAGATTCCTGCAGTCTATCAAATTCAAGAAGATGAAGCTCTTACTCTTCAACTACAGGAATAATTTAATAGAGAAGAAGAAGAAAGAGAAAAGAAGAAGAAGGAAGAGGCCAAGTTCAGAATAACTGATTCTGAACTAGCCAAAGAAATGAGAGAGGAGTGGATAAAGGCTCTGGTTTCTCAAGGTGAGGATGCAGACTACCTTGAGAAACTCTCAAATAAAGAAATCTACAAAGCCTTCATGGGTCAGCAGGGTCAATTGGCAAACAAAAAAAGGGCTGAAGAAGAAGAAAAAGCCAAACAAAAATCCAAGAAGACCATTGCCTTTAACAGAAAATCCCATGAAGAAAGGAAGGTCATGATTGACTTCCTAAAGGCTAGAGGAGAAAGTGGAAAGAGGCTGGGTCCCATGAACTTCATGAACCTACAAGCCCTTTACCTAAGAGTCAAAAAGGAAGAGGAAGAAAGATTGGGAAAGACAGGCTCCAAGAAAAGGGTAATCACTCCAACTGATGACAGAAAATCAAAGAAACCCAAGCCTAGTTCCTCATCCTCCCCTTCCTCTATCCAATAACCTTCCACTTTCCCTCTTAGACCTCCCTCCTCTCCAACCAAAAAGTCCAAATCCTCACACCCAGCTCCTACTTTTCAACAACCTCCCAAGAAGAAAAGTAAACCTACTACCAAACCAGAAGACTCAAGAGAAATTGTCAACTGGTTCTACAGCTCTAAAGATCAAAGGTTTGAAGTCTTTAGGGGAAGAATAGAAGAAAGAAGATCAATCTATACATCTGTTGATGAGGTATTGCAGCTTCCAGATTCTGATCTAAGAAGAATGATGGAGCTGGGTGAAGCCAATAAGCCTGAGAATGAAGGTGGGAGACATCAATTGCTAGTAATAAAACATTACTTCAACCCCAACAAATATGAGATCATTGATGTCAAACCTCTCCAATCCCACTCTCCATTCATCAGCTGGTCCTACAGTGCTGAAAAGGATGAATTCACACTAACAGATGTTAAAGGACATAATATGAGGTGTTCAAGCAAGGCTATCTTCAAAATGGCAAGCAAAGACATCAAGTCTCTTTCTGAGCTTCTTCTTAACAATCCCAGCAAGGACCAAAGAGGATATGAGGTTGAAAGAATAGTCAGCAACATGCAAAAGCTTCAGCAACAAAAGCAGTAAGAGAGTTTTGGTAGCATCAGTCAAGGGGGAGTTTGTAGAAATAAACACTGATGGTTCCAAAATTCTCTAAGTATAAATGTTGCTTACCTCAGAGATTGCTGATGATCCACAAACTGCTGCAGATAAGCTTATCTGCAGCGGATAATTGTTCTTCTGCTGAAGAACAAATCTGTTGCAGATAGGCCTTATCTGCTGAAGACCAAAGCTGCAGCTGATAGGCATATGCTGCTGATCTCCAAAGCTGCAGCTGATAGCTATCTCCACTGAAGATCAAACGTTGCAGCTAACTGTTCTTGATAAAGCAACCTTTACCACTGACAACTTTCTACTGCTACACTGATACACTCCATGCAGAAAGAATGTCATTGGTACATGACAATAAAAGACAACAACGCTCTTCTCCAAGCATGCAAGCAATGATGCCTTAGAAGACGTTTGAATAAAGTTAACTAGCATAGTTATTATGTTTGTCTGTACATGTAGAATAGCTTCAATACAAGATCAACGGTCTGTGTTAGATATGATCCTTAGAATCAAGGGTTTGTCTTGATTCTAAGTTACTATATAAGTAGTACTTAGAGTCATTGTATAACAGTGCTTACTTAGAGATTTCTCTGTAATCTTGTAACCATTGAAGCTTAATACAAATTGCATTTATCAGTACTTCTTGTGTTTACTTATTTACTTTGATTAAGTTGTGATTATTTCCGCCAATCTCAACTGAAATAGAACGGTCTTGTATTTACCGATCCTTCACAGTTGGTACGTGTCTCTTATTTTTTCTCATCAAAGTTTTATAAATACAGTGGAATAATTTATGGATTTTAATAACTCGGGATAACTTCAAAACACGGGGAAACTCCCGTTTCATTTCATTAAACATGGAAAACACCCTGTTAATTTATACAAACGTTTAAATTACAAAACCAATGTTACAAGACCCATTTCTTTCAACAGATGTCTAGGGTGGACATTCCCTTTTGTGACATCTTTATTTCTTTTTCATTCCATGACAATATCAATAAAATCTTCCTTGGTTACCTGTAAAATGTATGAAAATATTTTATCAACATAAACTAGTAAATACAAGTATATTTTAATCATAATCTAACAAGCGTGAATAAATAGAACAATTTGCCCATATATGAATGGTCAATTTACTCATTCAGCGGACTACCTGGCCCGAAAGTATAACCACTAGCCACACAAGGCACTTTATTAAATAATCATTGTTTTACGTTAGGTGAGATCCCGCCTTACGCCTCAAGCGATATAGGTCTTACGTATTAAAACTGATAAAACCTCCAAGATCCGGATCAGCTTCGTTTTTGATAGAATTGGGTAGAGACGGGTCGTTGTGAGCCAAAACAAATAAACAAGCACATTAAACGATAGATAGGGACGAGTAGTAACGGAAAGTAGCAAACTTCATTGATTTTAGACAACAAAATTACAACTTTCATCCACCCCGGGTGAGCTCCCCAGGGTGGTGGCTCACACATAAACCAACAACAACAAATGAAACCCTAAGGTCCTATATATAGCCCCATGAGCCTTGGTCTCCAAGCAAGCTGCCGCTTCTTGAAAACCCTAAGAGAGTTGGTTATCACGCGTGTAAAATTACAGAGAGTCGCTAATCTGACTGTAGACACTCTCAATGTGTCAGCTGAAACTGACCTCGCGACTCTCAGGGAGTCAGCTGAAACCAACCTGGCGACTCTTAGAGTATCGCTAGAGACACTCAAACCACAACGCGTGACGCGACCCTAACCTTCTCATGATCTCTTGATTTGATAAACATCATTCTCAAACTAGACCCAACAATCTCCCCCGAGAATGATTCTATCAAAGATATCTAAATATTGTCAAACGTCTTCTCAGCTGTTGATAATCCGTTGCCTCTTCCTCTCTCCCCTGAAAAATTTCAATTTTCGGAGGGTTCGACATCTAACATTGTCTTGTAACATCATGAATCCACCGATAACCCAAAGTCTTTCATTATCATTCTCCCTCGTAGATGTTGCTCCCCTATATATATTTCAGTCAAAGTCTTGTATCTCTTTATTAAGGATAATCTTGTAATAGGATAGGATAAGGTTCGATTATCCAATAATTAACTCCAAGTAACCGGCTTTATCACAAATCTCTTGGACTCAGTCAGACAAGGCTCAATATGATCATCACATAATCCAACAATCTTCAATTCGGTTCTTGTTCATTGTGAAAACCCTCCATTTTGGACTAAGATGTGAATTCAAACCTAATTGACTAATGTTAAATCACATGATCCCGATCATTTTAAACACATGAGCTCCCCCGTATGACAACCCGATCTTCAAAAATTCATAAGACGAAAAAGAACCGTTTTTTGAATACTCTAATCAACTCCCGATCCGATATTGCCAAAAACACTAAAATTCCAAAAAGTTGTTTCCAAGTTTTTTTGACAATTAACCTCTTGTTCTTCTCAATATCCACCAAAAAATTCATCCAAGAAATTTTCTCCAAAATAATTTTTTTAATTGAGTACTTGGGTTGGTTATTGTTATTGAAAGAAAGTCGACCCTGAACCTTCACTTAGTCAAGAGTCGCTTGCGCTGAGACAATCGGTCCGATGAGTATCGGCCCGGACATTATTGGGTGTCAGCTGGGTAACAGGCAAGTGTCTGCCCTGTAACTTCAGAGAGTCAGCCCACATGAACTGGAGAGTAGGCCCGTAAAAGCTGGAGAGTCGACCCGGACGCACAAGAGTCGGCTGCGACAGTCGGCCCGGTGACTCATGAGAGTCGGCTCGACTTTGAACTTGCGTTCTATAAGGAGTATCGGCTCAAGATCCGACACTCATCATCTTCAACCTCTGAGAGTCGCTCCAAGAACATTCGAATGAGAAAACTCAGAAAAATCACTAAAAATCCTCAGATCCGCTCAGATCTGCTCCTATTTAACGTCCCCAGCGGTTTTCCTTTGTAGATCTGATCATCAAGATGCTGAAATGAGCCACCATGGTTCTGATACCAATTAATAAAACCTCCAAGATCCGGATCAGCTCCGTTTCTGATAGAAATGGGTAGAAACGAGTCGTTCTGAGCCAAAACAAACAAACAAACACATAAAATGATAGATAGAGACGAGTAGTAACGGAAAGTAGCAAACTTCGTTGATTTTGGACAACAAAATTACAACTTTCATCTACCTCGGGTGAGCTCCCCATGGTGGTGGCTCACACTTAAACCAACAACAACAAATAAAACCCTAAGGTTCTATTTATAGCCCCATGAGCCTTGGTCTCCAAGCAAGCCGCGACTTCTTGAAAACCCTAAGAGAGTCGGCCATCACGCGTGTAAAATCGTAGAGAGTCGATAAGCTGACTGTCGAAACTTAAACAAACCTAGAGACTCTTACAGAGTAGGCTGAAGCCGACCTAGCGACACTCAGAGAGTCGGCTGAAACCAACCTTGTGACTCACAGAGTATCGCTAGCAACACTCAGACCAAAACGCGTGACGCGGCCCTAACCTTCTCGTGATCGCTGGATTTGATAAACATCATTCTCAAACTAGAATCAACAAAAACAACTAAGCCATAGCCCTAGCCCCGTTACAACGTTTAATCTGTAACACGTGTATGCATACGTGACTCTATGGTCTGAATGCTACATAGTAAATCACCTTATGCGACCGATGGTTGTATTAGATCATTCAAGTCAGATCATAATTCAAAACAGTTTAGGGTTTTGAAATCATTTTCAGAAAAATACAAGTATTCACCTTGATAGAGTTTCATCTTAGTGATCCTCTAAAGTGAGAGTCCTAGTGGCAGCATCTCTGCTTAAGTCGTCTAGCCTGGTTTCTTTGAATGGGTGTTTGCTAGCTTATCGGTTCTCTCTAGAATAATCCAGAACTTCTGGAACTTTAACGTACGAGTGGGCATGGTTTTAAGGGAGTGGAATATCAGATATTAACTCCTAAGTTCGAGTTTGTGTGATTTGAAATGGTTGGACTCGACTTGCAATTTATATAGGATTTTGGCGGCTGTGACGGACCGTTATGGATTGTGATGGTCCGTCATCGCCTGATCGTAATGGACCGTTACCGATGGTGATAGTCCGTCACTGCTCTAGGGTTGGCGAGTCAGCTAACACGCGTTAGCGTCAGGTTAAATTACGGCATGACAAACCGTTACGAGGCCGTGACGGTCCGTCAAAACGCATCCATTAGTCACACGTGTCGTGTCATCATGACACCCGTGCTCATCCCGTAACGGACCGTTATGGATGGTGACGGTCCATTACTATCTAGATTTTGAGTTTTTGACTTTTTGGTCCTTGTTCTTTTATATAATTACACATATAGGTCTTTAACTTATAATTTTGTTATATTTGGTACGAATTTTCAAGAATGTTACATTCTCCACACCTTTTGAAAAATCTCGTCCTCAAGATTACTTGAACAGGTGTGGATACTTTTTCTTCATTTCTGATTCTAGTTCCCAAGTATATTCTGGACCACGTCTAGAATTCTACTTGACTTTAACAAGTTTTAATCTTTTCTTTTTAAAATTTTTAACTTGATGGTTCTCGATCTATAGTGGTTGTTCCACAAATTTTAACTTCTCATTTACCTCTATATCTTGTAGAGGTGTTACCAAAGATTCTTCAGTTAAACATTTGCGAAGATTAGTTACATGAAATATGTCATGTATTCCACTTATCTCCTCTAGTAATTCTAATTGGTATGCCACTGGTCCAATTCGTTTTAAAATTTTGAAGGGTCCAACAAACCGAGGACTTAGTTTACACTTCTTTCTGGATCGGACGATGCCTTTCCAAGGTGATACTTTCAATAACACATTGTCTCCAATTTCAAACTCTAGTGGCTTTCTTCTTTTATCTGCGTAACTCTTTTGTATATCTCTTGCTTCTTTTAATCACTCTTGTATCTGAACTATTTTATCAGTTGTCTCTTGAACGAGTTCAGGTCCTATTAATTAATTTTCTCTAATCTCGAAGCATCATATAGGAGTTTGGCATTTTCTTCCATATAAGGCTTCAAAAGGTGCCGCCTTAATGCTTGTGTGATAATTATTATTGTATGAGAATTCCATTAGGGGTAGGTGATCATCCCAACTACCACCTAAGTCTATCAAACATGCTCGAAGCATAACTTCTAAAGTCTGAATTGTTCTTTCGCTCTGCCCATCAGTGTCACACCCCAACCGACGGCGGATTATACGTCGGGGTGGACACGGTTTTTCAAAAAACACAAGGTTAACTATTAAAGTTTAAATAATTTCATTAATGACTTTTAAAGTTTCGTTACAAGGAAAAGAATCAAAACATAACAAGAATACAAGATTTAATTGATTCTATGTTCAAAGCATCCTTTGTGATCACAACAAAGTCTCATTCTTGTGTACCTGAAACATGTTAAGTAAACTGTCAACTAAAAATAGTTGGTGAGATACACAGGTTTTGATACTTATTAACAAAGTATTTGAAAAGTTTTACAATTCACTATGTGCATGCATTCCATTGTATAAGTGTGAGAACAAACAAGTTAAACATTGTGCATATCAACCCTCCAACCAAGTTTAGGCATAACCCGCAGGTTACCCTTAGAAGTTTAGGTCCAGTAACAATCACTATGGGCTCCCCCTGAAAGGTCAATCAATCTAGGTGCATTGGTCAAATACAATAGATCTATTATTGTCACTATAGGCTTGATCAAAGTTAATGAATGTGCTAGTTTTAAGTTTAATTTAAGCATGCAAGTCTCAACGGCACATAACACAAGAATAAGCATATAGACATAGTTGTACAAGAATTGTATAAGTCTGAAAGTTTGATACATGTTCCACCCCGAGTTTATAAACAAGCAAAAGAAAAGGGGCTAAGTATACTCACTTGGAATGACGAAGAGTATCCAACAAGATTTAGTGTAACAAGAATTTGAGGGAGAGTATCCTCACAACAAGCCTAAGAACACAAGTCTTAAAGTCTCAAGTTTGATCCTATAAGTCTATGGCAAGTATCTAGGATTCTAAGATTGACTAGGGTTCCAAATGGGAGACGGGAATGATTTGTGTTTATAACGTTTAAATCAAATTTCCAAATGGGATTTTGAATAAATAACACAAGACTTGGAAATTAAAGTTTAATAAGCTTATAGTCTAGAATAATTATTAAAATAATCATTTAGAAAGCTTTGAAATTATTAATTACACAAGTTAGGTAATAATAATTTAAAGTAGTTTTCTATTATTTTATGAATAAGATTGTAAAGATAATTTAATTGAAAAACTAAATAACTATTAAAGATTATTAATAATCATTTAAAGATTAAATAATGATTAAGGATTTATAATAGTTATAAAGAAATAAATAACTATTAAGGATAAATAATCATCTGTTGAATAATTACTTTATTTTAAATCAATATAAATCATTTAAGATTTATTAAAGCATTTAAGCATATAATATTTATTTTACAAGAATAACTTGTAATTAAATAATGTTTAAATGTGATTATAAGTTTAAATAAATAACATGCAATTATAAGTTTATAAAATGTTAAATATAATTTTCTTTAAATTATAGGTATTTTGAAAAAAGTTTATATTCTATAAATGTTTTTAAGTTTAAATGAAATCCACATGTTTATAAAGTATTAAATAGAGTTTCTTTTAATTTATAAGTTTATAACTATTTTAAATAAAGTTTGTGTTTTAAATTATAAGTTTATAAATGTTTTAAAGTTTCTGATTTTATTTTATAAAGTTTATAAATTTATAAACATTCTGAAAATAAATAAAGTGTATTTATTTTTCCTGTCTTAATTTAAATGAATAAATAATATTTCTGTTTTATATAAAATATAATTTTTTTAAAATGTATAAGTTTATAATTTATTAGATTAAAGTTTCTGTTTTTGTTTAATATAATTTATAAGTTTATAATTCCTGATTCTAAACAAATAAAGTATATTTATTTTATTTAATTTAAATAAATAAATAAGCCTTGAGTTAAATAAATATAAATTTATAAAAATGCATAAGTTTATAAGTTTTCTGTTTTCTAAATAGTATAAGTTTTATAAACTTTTCTGGTTTTATATAATTAATATAAGTTTTCTGTTTCATTAGAAGTTTATAATTAATATTAAAGTTTAAAACAAAGGAATTTGTTTATTATAGAAAATAAATACTTAATTAAGTTTTTCTGTTTTTATAAAATAGTTTCTGTTGGAAATATACGTTTTATAAAAGTTTAAAGTATTTTTATAGTTTTTAAGTACTTAAAACTAATATTAAGGATTTAATTCTTTTATAAGTTTTAACTAAGTTTATTTAGATAAATTGTTCCAAGAAAATAAAAGTGTAAATAAAAATAAGTTTTAAGTTTATAAAAATATAACAGTTTTTATAATATTATTTGGAGATTTTAAAACTGATTAAAAAGCATAGAAAAATATAAAAACACAAAACTTGGACTGGCCAGATTCGAACCAGGGCCACCCAAGTCCACACACACACAAACTAACCACCCGGCTACGGGCCTCGTTGAGATATAATTCAGAAAAGAATTTACTGAACCCTAGAATCAAATCCCTAAAATACGAATCAAAACCCCTCTGTCATTGAAAATTGACAGAGGGCTTTTATTCCTTTAATGAAAACGATGAGAATGGCCATCAGAATTACCTGATTTGGTGTCGAAACGAGGGAGCACCAGTTCCAGTTCAGAAGCGGCTAGCTTGGGATTCAATCGAGCAATACAGGTACAAAACGATGGAATTGAGGGTTCAGAGGGTTGTGAATGGGTGTCGCTGAGGTGTAGCAGTTGACATTTATAATCGATTTCATCGTTTAATGCCCGAACGGTTGGGAAGATATCAGGGGTGTAAAAGGAATTCAAATTCGAATCCCGCGAGCGTTAGAATTTAATTCGAGCATTGAAGGATCTTGGGTTATGGTCGCATGCCCGATGGGAGGCTCGAGATGCATTGAATTCGGCCGTAACACGTGTTTTTGATAATTCGAGCCCAAAACCCGTCCCTGTGAGATTCGAACTCGGGACTGGTTTCAGATTTGGAAGTTTCGTCTATTTACACATTGGTCCCTGAGGTTTCAAAGCTTTATCATTTCATGTTAAACTTGGATTTCAGTTTAAAATAAGTTTCAAAGATGGCAGTTTTAGTCCCTAGACTTTATAAAATAAATACGTTTTATTTTTATAAAATCCCTTTAAGTTTATTATTTTTTTATATAATTTTTATATATTTATTATTTTATAATTTTATAAAATAGTTTACAAGTTTATAAATTTACATGTTTAAATTGTAGGACCGTGAAAGTACAAGATGGTTCTGTTCTTAGTTGAGATTGACGGAAACAATAACAACTACACAAGTAAAATCGAGTAAACATAATGAATACTAATAAGAACACTGTTGTATTAAGCTTTGTGAATAAACGATTACAAATGAAAACTCAGTGAAGAAGCACACTTACAATGAAGTGTTTACACAGTATTTATACTAACTTAGAATCAAGGCAGACCCTTGATTCTAAGGATCAGATCTAACACAGACTGTTGATCTTTTCTACAAAAGCTAATAATACACGTTAAAGCTAAACTAGCTAACTTTATTGAAGCGTTTTCTTTATTCATCATTGTTTGCATGCTTGGAGAAGAGCATTATCGTCCGTCATTGGTTGCACCATTGAGGTTCCTTCTGCTTTGAGTGTGTCAGTCGCTTTTGCAGAAAGTTGTTAGTGACGCTTGGCATGGATAGTCAGCTGCAACGATTTGTCTTCAAGGAACACAACTATCAGCAGCAAGAATGAGAATGATGCTGCTGATAAGCCTATCAGCAGCAACTTGTGTTGAACGCTGCTGATAAGCCTATCTGCAGCAACAAGTGTTGAATGCTATCAGCAGCATTTGTACTTAGAATAATTTAGTAGCAATCAGTCTTTGGTTCTACAAACTCCCCGTAGACTGATGCAACCAAAATTCTTCTAATCACTTTGCTGCTGAAGCTTTTGCATGTGGCTGACTATCCTTTCAACCTCATAGCCTCTTGGATCCTTGTTGGGATTGTTCTGTGGAAGTACAGATAGAGTTTTGATGTCTTTATGTGGCATTTTGTAGATTGTTTTGCTTGAACATCTCATCGTCTGCTTCCTTACATCAGTTAAAGTGAACTCATCCAAATCAGCATTATAGGACCAACTTACAAATGGAGAGTGGGACTTGAGTTGTTTGATGTCAATGATCACATCTTTGCTAGGGTTGAAGTAGTGTTTGATGGCTAGCACAAGACGTTGCCCACCCTCATTTGCAGGCTCATGAGCTTCACCCAGCTCCAAAATTCTGCCAAGATCTGAATCTGGCAAGTGTAGAACTTCATCAACAGATCTGTAGATAGATCTTCTTCTTTCAGTTCTCCCCTGAAGATCTCAAACCTTTGATCCTGTGGATTATAGACCCAATCAACTATGTCTCTTGAGTCTTCTAGTTTAGGTGTGGGTTTGGATTTCTTCATGGTAGGCTGTTGATGAGTGGGAGCTGGGTGGTATGGTTTGGACTTTTTGGGTGGAGGAGTGGAAGGTTTGGGGAGGAGAGTGGAAGGTTGTTGGACTGAGGAAGAGGTAGGTGAGGGAGAAGGCTTGGGTTTCTTTGCTTTTGTTTCTTCTTCTTCCTGAATAGGTACCCTTTTCTTGGAGCCCTTCTTCCCCAATCTTTGTTCCTCATCCTTCTTGACTTTGAAGTAGAGGGCTTGTAGGTTCATGAAGTTCATGGGACCTAGCCTCTTTCCACTCTCTCCTCTATCCTTAAGGAAGTCAATCATGGCCTTCCTTTCTTCATGGGTCCGTTTATTAAAGGCAATGGTCTTTTTGGACTTTTGTTCGGCCTTTTCTTCTTCTTCAGCCTGTTTCTTCTTTGCCAATTGACCTTGCTGACCTATGAAGGCTCTGTAGATTTCTTTATTTGATAGTTTCTCAAGCTAGTCTGCATCCTCACCTTGAGAAACTAGAGCCTTTACCCACTCCTCCCTCATTTCTTTGGCTAGTTTAGAATCGGTTATTCTGAAATTAGCTTCTTCTTTCTTCTTCTTCTCCAATTCTTCCTCTTCTCTGTTAAATTGTTCCTGCAGTTGAAGAGCAAGAGCTGCATCTTCTTCAATCTGGTCAACTGCAGGAATCTTATTTTCAGTTCATCCAGCTATCTAGCATACAGCTGGATGGTTTGTTCTCTGAGGAGAATGACTGTTTTTCTTTCTTGAGCCTTTTCAATGTCAGCCATCTCCTCTTCTTCTCTTCTCTTCCCTCTCTCTTTTCTCTTTTAGCAATCTCTCTTCATCTTCATCTGTCATAATTCCCTTTCCCTTGTTTATATTGGATGCCTCTGCTTCGGCTTCACTGACCACAACAACAAATGATGGTGCTGCTATTGGGATCTCAGCCTCAGCTTCATTTGCACATTGAGAGGTGAACAAGGGAAGGTCATTGGCTTCATCCGATTTGCACTCAGGACCTGTGAATTCTTTCAGCATTTCTTTGATAGTTGATCTTGACTCATATGCTGCAGCAAAGATGTCTACTCGAGGGGAAGCTGAGTCAGTATAAGTGTCAGAGTTTGACACATATACTTCCTCGGTAATTCTTCCTTCTTGTTCAAGATGGGCTCTGACAGTAGCTATCATTGCCTGACTTTCAAGGGAGTTGATATTGCAGATATTTGCCCTGAGTTGAAAGATCTTGTAGAGAAAGTCTGTAGGAAGTGACAGGATGTTCCTGGTGTTGATGGTGAGAGAGGAGTCATTGCTCTGTAAGAAGGTGTGGTCAAGAGACTTAGTGCTTATCCATCCCAGCACATCTAAGTCTTTGACAATGAAGGAGTACATAAATCTTCTTAAGCAGCAAACTTCTTCTTTAGTGAGAAGACTGCTCCTTATAATTTCAAGTCTTCTAGGAGTCAGTCTTCTTTCTGCTGCTGCCGAAGATTCAGGATAAGCTACCCGTTTAGCTGTTTGTATGAGTCTTTCAAAGTTGGGTAGATTATCCTCCATCAAGTCATAGAACCTGCCAATGGCATGTTCTGCTGAGAGATCTGATAAAGTGTTGATGCAGTTAGTTAAATACAGTTGTAAGACTTGGATGGCATTGAGAGAGTTCAAGTTTAGCTCTTCTACTCCACTAAACTCCCATCCAATCCAAAATCTCTCAGCTGATCCATCATACCCCCAAGCTAGAATGGAGTTAAAATATAGCTTCTGTGAAGTTTGAAAGAGTTGGGGGTAATTGATTGACTTATGATGGCTGCTGCTTCAGGGAGGATGCTGAAAGCTGTATATTTTTGTTATTTGTCTTCAGCTTCATTCAGCACCTCAGCAACAGCCCTGACGACTAACTTCCAGTTGGGCATTGATGGGCTTCATGCATAGAGACTTGGTGTCTTAGTTTGGACACTTCAGCCTCTAGCATAGCCACCCTGGCCGTCAATTCCAGGTTATGAAGTTTCAGTCTGTCCTCATCCACAGTTTTGGAATCCTTGGATCCAGATGGGGCCTTAGGCCTAGCCTCTTCATCCCCATCACCCATGGTTTCTTGGCGCCTGGGATTCCTCTCAGTGATGGGAGTTTCTAAGGAAGCATCCTCACTGTGAGTTGTCATGGTTGAGGTCTTTGCAATGTTGTCACTGTCCTCCTGGTCATTTGATAGACCAACAGTAGTGACAGCCTCTTCCACATCCACTCTTTCATAACTCCTATAGTGGACCTTCAGGGTAGAAGAACTTGGGTTTGGTGTGTTGGAAGCAAGATCAATCAGTACCTCCGAGATAGTGGTAGTTGGAGACGGTACATCATCTTGATCAGGTTCCTCAGCACATAAGTTCATAAGAGAAAGAAAGGGCTCAGGGGGCTGTTCTACAGATCCAGGAAGTGATCCTGATCCTAATAGAGAGATATCCAAAGAAGCCTCCCTAATAATGTGGCTTTCCCTTATGATATTCTCACCAGAATGTTGGGATTCTGAGTGAGGGCTGTTAGGTTGGGTTTGGGCCTTGGAGGCAAGAGAAGAAGGATTTCTCTTACCCCTTTTTCTAGTATAAGTTGTTGCAACCGGGGCCCTGTGTTCCGGTTGAACGATAACATCCAAAAGAGGTGTAAGTAATTTTTGTGCCTGTGCATCCTTAGTAGTATGCACAGGGGTTCGAATGGTAGAAGCAGATTGTTGTTTAGGATGTGAGGTGGAGGGTGTGGGATCAGTATCAGCTGGGATTGCTGAACTGTCACCCGGGGTTCTTTGCATGTTCATCATTGTAGATAGCAATGGAACATTGACCCCCGAGAACTTTTTGGAAACAGTCCTCATGCTTTGAAAAATGTTATTTTTATGACCCAACATGATGTAGATTCTTGCAGGTTTTGAAAGTTCTTTTAGTTCTTGATTGAAAACTTCCTGCAAGAATCTTGGGTACATAAAAAATTGCTGCTTTGCACCCTCTTGAAGGTTATATCTCAAACCCTCAAAGATGAGGTGTGCAAAGTTGAAGCCTTGGTTAGTGACCATACCATGGAAGGCGGAGGCAAGTGCAGAGCTCACTTGATGCCATCCACTCCTCTTCTGAGATATGCATTGGAGAAGAGTGTGGCAGAGATACTTCCATGGAGGGCCCATCGGCGCCTTCTCGATCGTATATTCGGTCTAATTTCCAGTGTATCCAACGGAGACAAAGGTCCTCATATATTCGTCCTTCGAGTATGAGATCACTGCTCCCTCATCTTGAAGCTTAAGATGGTTTCTGAGTGTGGCTTCCAAGATGGTGATATCCTTGCCGTCTACTTTGGCTTTGATTTGGGGAATCCCCTGTTCGGTAGAGTAGACGGCGGTACTCCAGAAATCCTCCATATGAGGGATATATATGGTAGTGTTGGTGGTGAGCGCAAAGTAGATCTTTGATAAACATAAGAAATCGATCATATCGTCAAATCCTTCTGATTTCTTTCCTTTGGTGAGGTATGCTGTTAGGTTATGGTATGGGGAAAACTTGTCATCTGGGTTGTTGATATCTGCCATAGCCGTTTGATTTTGGAGGGATGGTTTGAGAATGGTGGAGACTTGAGAGTAAGGAGAATATGGAGAATATGGAGAGCTTTGAATGTGGTGGGGACTTAGGGTTGAATTGAATGTGAAGAGGTGGTAAAGAAAATTCGATTTGTTCTTATAACGGCAGAGGAGAGAAAAAGCAAAATGACTTGTACAGTACAACCTTATTTACTTTTTATTGTTACAGTTGTAATACACCGAGGCAGTCATGGTAAAGACTGACGTTAATATCTTTTACAGCGGGTAAAAGTTAATTTGGACTTTAATTTATCCATCAGCAGCAAACTTGGTTTCTGTGGATGAATAAGCATGTCCGCTGCAACTTTGGTTGCTGCGGAAGGTTAAGTTTGTCAGCAGCAGACTTAATTACTGCTGATAGATGCAATGATCTGCAGCAAGGATGTTGCTGCTGACAACCTTAAAGCTATCTGCAGGAAACTTGTTCCTTCTGATAAGTTAAAGCAGTCAGGGGCAAATTATTTGCTGCTGAAAATTAGACCTGTCAGCAGGCAAAAGGATGCTGCTGAGTTATAACTTTTATTTACAACATAAGACAGACATATTTACAACAAAGGATAGACGCACTCAACTGAACCGATGATGATGCTTGGTGGTTTCTTTACCTTCCATTGTTGAGTTGGTGGTTTTCCAGCTCTCTTTGTCTTTTCAGCAGCAGACGTTGTATCTGAGGATTTTGGCTTATCAGCAGCAGATTTTGTTGCTGCTGATGGTTTTACTTGAGCAGCTACAGACTTTGTTCCTGCTGAAGGCTTTCCTTTTGGTTGCTTGGGCTTTACTCGATCAGCAGCAGTTATTTTGGCTACTTATGGCTTAGAAACAGATGTATGCTTATCCTTCTTCACCTTATTGATAGGCTTTTGTATAACTGGGGTTGGAAGAAGAATCTGATTGAAAGGATTAGACTTACAATTTGCAGCAAAGTGGTCTGATTCTCCACAGATGATGCAAGATTGTTGAGGTTTTGACAACTATTCCCTTGGTAGAGAAAGAGATTTTCTGAATTGAGTTGTCTTAGCTTCAAAACTTCTTACTTGTTTGTTCTTCTTTGTCTTCTCAAAAGCATGTTGCTTGAGGTTTCTTTGCTGCTGAAGGTAGTAGAAGCAGGTGCTGGCAGTGTGGTTATATTTTCCACAGACAAAACATGATTTTGCCAGTTTATCTCTTGTAAGATACACATAATCCTTTCTTTTGAAAAGGTCTTTGAAATTCCAAGGGTGAGCTTTGTTGTGCTCAAAAGTAGCTTCTTCCAATGTCTTTTGAACATATGGAACCCTTTCTCCAGGCGCATGACATATGTCAAACACCTTCCTTGGCTGGACTGAAGATGAGGACTGGCCCTTTTCAGTATTTAGGTTCCTACCTTCTGGAGGATAGCTAATTTTGATTTGTTTGAATGGTATAGGAACTGGTACTGAAATGGCTGGTACTGGTGCTGAATGGATAATGGGGACTTCATCTTTAGTCAGAATGACTTTAGGGGCAAGAGGAGATGAAGTAGTAGATTCGTGTACCAAATATGAAGCTTCACTTGTTTCAGTGGAATCTAAGCAAGTTGAATCAGACTCTGATGAGGTAGTGCATTCTTGTACCAAAGGTTCATCCTTAGAAGGATCAAGATTTCTGTTGGCCATACCAAGATTTGCAAGATTGAAGCTTGGTTCATGGATGGCAACGTAGTCAGTAGGAGGTGCAACGGCTTGATATTGTTCAGCATGATACCCCAGACCAGTTTTTACTTTTTCATGAATTTGAGCATCCAAAAGTCTTTGCAGCTTTTTGGATTCAAATTCATATTTGTCGACATGAACTTTTTGTTCTGCCAATTCTGCTTTGGTAGCATTTAATCTGGCCAGTAGATAATCAATCTGAGTTTCAAGATTGGTTTGTTTATGTCTTAATGATGAAATCTCTTTCTTTAGACAGTTAATTTTTTCTTTGTAACTGTCTTCGACCTTTTTGAATTCACATTTCATTTGATGAAACTCTTCATTTTGATCTATGAGGTTTTGATTATGCTTTCTGTAGCCTAAAACCTTATCAATACAGGCTTGGGAACATAGATGTTCATATACCTAAGGCGGTATTTCAGTTGTATCTGCCATAAGGGCTTGGTTGTTGGTTGGCAGATCTTCATACTGAAAGCTCCCGTCAAAGTCAGAAGTTCCAACAACTGCACAAGCTGCAGTTTGAGCTGGAGGAGTAGCTTGTTGCTGTTGTCTAGGTTGGCTAGGTTGGTTTTGTCTTGTTCGATCCTCAGCAGGGTTTGCCCTAGGTGCCTTGCATTCTCTAGCAAAATGACCCAGTTAGTTACAGTTGTAACATCTCAATTTACTTTTATCTAAGCCAACTCTGGTGTTTGAGCTGTTGCTTGGAATGGGTCTTCCGGTTCTAGAGTAGAACCTTTTTGCTCTTATAGAGAGCATGGCATAGGAGTGCTGTATATCCATTTCTTCTAGATCATCTGGATGGAAGCACTCAAGATCCTCCTTTATAAAGTACATGTTGCTTGAGTTTTCAGAAACAAAAGCAGCGGAGGTTGAGGCTTGAGAAGGAGCTTCAAGAAGAAATGGTGATGTGTTTGTTTTAGAGGTAGGAGTTTGAGGATGTGTGACTATGGGAGGATAGTAGTTGCTAGTACTAGGACCTGAGTGCTCTGAGTGAAAAGCAGAAGAGGTGGTGGTGGATGTTGAAGCTGTTTGGTAGCTTGAGCTTCGTTCTTTTTCCTGAATCATCTCTAGCTCTTAAGTCTTCAGCATACCGAAGAGCTCAGTCATTTGGAGAGTCTTCAGATTCTCAGTTCTTCTAATGGACACCGTGTAGAGTGTCCAGCAGCTAGGTAAAGACCTGATGAACTTTTTGAGAATATCCTCATTCTCCAGTTTCACCTTTGAGCACTGCAGCTCACCTACAAGATAAGTAAATCTGTTATATAAAACAGTTAGGGACTCACCTTCCTTCCAGAAGAAGTTTTCGTACTGCTGCTTCAGGATGTCCCTTCTGTTTTCTTTGACTTCTTCTGAGCCAGCAAACATCTTCTCAAGAGCCTCCCAGAGCTTTTTGGCGGTTTTGTAACTTCTGAGGTTATGAAAAACTTCATTTGGAAAGCACATTTGGATAGCTCCTAGTGCCTTGAAGTCCACCTCCATCTTTTTTATATCCTCTTCTGAGTATTTGGAGGGATCCTTTGGAACTGATGGTCCTCCAGAGTCAGCATATGCCACCATGGGAATGTAGGGTCCATCCCTGATGGATTTCCACATTCTGTACTCCTAATAGCAGAAAAACATTCCATGCGATTTTTCCACATGTCGTAGTCTTCACTAGACACCAATCTTGGTGGTCGGTTGATGCTGTCAATGTCTTCAAAACCATTGCTTTGTGCCATTTTTGTTTCGTGATTTTGGGTGACTTGATCAAAGAGAGAGAGTTTAGAATAGAACCAGAAGTGATTAAACAAGTGTGAGTTTGTTTAATCTGAGCCAAAGCTCTGATACCACTTGTAGGACCGTGAAAGTACAAGATGGTTCTGTTTTTAGTTGAGATTGGCGGAAACAATAACAACTACACAAGTATAATTGAGTAAACAGAATGAATACTAATAAGAACACTGTTGTATTAAGCTTTGTGAATAAACGATTACAGATGAAAACTCTGTGAAGAAGCACACTTATAATGAAGTGTTTACACAGTATTTATACTAACTTAGAATCAAGACAGACCCTTGATTCTAAGGATCAGATCTAACACAGACCGTTGATCTTTTCTACAAAAGCTAATTACACACGTTAGAGCTAAACAAGCTAACTTTATTGAAGCATTTTCTTTATTCATCATTGTTTGCATGCTTGGAGAAGACCATTGTCGTCCGTCATTGGTTGCACCATTGAGGTTCCTTCTGCTTTGAGTGTGTCAGTCGCTTTTGTAGAAAATTGTCAGTGACGCTTGGCATGGATAGTCAGCTGCAACGATTTGTCTTCAAGGAACACAGCTATCAGCAGCAAGAATGAGAATGATGCTGCTGATAAGCCTATCAGCAGCAACTTGTGTTGAACGCTGCTGATAAGCCTATCAGCAGCAACAAGTGTTGAATGCTGCTGATAAGCCTATCAGCAGCAACAAGTGTTAAATGCTGCTGATAAGCCTATCAGTAGCATTTGTACTTAGAATAATTTAGTAGCAATCATTCTTTGGTTCTACAAACTCCCCCTAGACTGATGCAACCAAAATTGTTCTAATCACTTTGCTGCTGAAGCTTTTGCATGTGGCTGACTATCCTTTCAGCCTCATAGCCTCTTCGATCCTTGTTGGGATTGTTCAGTGGAAGTGCAGACAGAGTTTTGATGTCTTTATGTGGCATTTTGTAGATTGTTTTGCTTGAACATCTCATCTTCTGCTTCCTTACATTAGTTAAAGTGAACTCATCCAAATCAGCTTTATAGGACCAACTTACAAATGGAGAGTGGGACTTGAGTGGTTTGATGTCATTGATCACATCTTTGCTAGGGTTGAAGTAGTGTTTGATGGCTAGCACAAGACGTTTCCCACCCTCATTTGCAGGCTCATAAGCTTCACCCAGCTCCAAAATTCTGCTAAGATCTGAATCTGGCAATTACAGAACATGATTTTGAGGGACCTACAAGTGGTATCAGAGGGACCTACAAGTGGTATCAGAGCATTGCTCTTGATTTCAAGTGTTGTGAGTGAGTTTGGAGAGTTTTCTACAGAGTTTTACAAGCAAAGGGAGGTGTTTTTGTTGATTTTTATGATAAAATAGGGGTAGCTCTTGAGCACTATTTTAGAAGCAAAAATCACTCAAAAACCGACTTTTGTTGTTATTTTGAGTGTTTTGAGCATCAAAGGTTGGTTAGAAACAAGTTTCTGACCCTTTGGCTCATTTTGATTGTTCATCAGTCCGATTTTTGCCATTTCCGGTGTGTTTCCAGCGACCGGAATAGTTTGGTGAGAGTTGGTGAAGAGGTGTTCTGCGTACTTGCCATATCTAGCAAAAATTATAGTCTTGTTGCGTACTTACTAAATACGCAAGACTAATCTCTTGCGTACTTACTAAATATGCAAGACTAATCTTGTGCGTACTTAAGTTATATCCTGCGAACTTATCATTTACTCCTGCGTACTTATCAAGTACGCAAGAGCAAATCTTAAATACGCAAGACCAATCCTCTAAGTGCGCAAGGCCAATATCAAGTGTGCAAGTGTCTCTGATTTTTCTGAAATTTGACTAAGTGTTCACCATGTCGAATCTTCAGAACCTTGGAAACCTTTTAAACTATGACATTGAGATCGGTACTACTCAGAAACCACCAAAGCTGCTAAATGTAAATGATTATTCTAACTGGAAGGCACGCTTTTAGCATTACATTTCGTACAATGATTCTTCGTTATGGATTCCAATTCTAGAGGGCTATAAGCATCCCAAACACATTTATCTTGATGATGAACTGCCTAAGCCTATCTCTAAACTCGATGAAGAAGAAAAGAAAGTTTATGATAGAGAGAAGAAGGCTCTTGGTTCTATCACTATGGCATTAACTCGGGAGTTGTTCCACAGCTTCAGAGGTTATGACAACTCTAAGGATCTTTGGAAGGCACTACAAAAAAGATTCGAGGGGAATAGTGATATCAAGAAGAGTAAACGGGATCTACTCAGGAAGCAATATGAATGCTTCAGATTTCTGGAGAATGAGTCTTTAGATGACCTCATCTCTAGATTCTATCATCTTCACACAGAATTGAAAGCTTTTGAGCTCAAGTATCCCGATGAAGAGTTTATGGAAAAGTTTCTGGATGCTTTGCCACCCAGGTTTGAAATGTACACAACCGTGATGAGGGAGAATCCAAAATTCTATGAAATAACAGTAGAGGAGGAAATTGGAAAGGTTCAAGCTCATAACATGAACCTTAGAAAGAAGGAGAGCTCAGGAAGACCTTAGATACAAGACCCTTCTATGTATCATGGGACGTCTTCTACAACCAAATCTTCGGGCTCTGGAATTGCCCTTTTCTCTGGAAACTCTACTGAAGAAGACCACTCAAATGGTTGTGGTGGTCATGCATGCTATGCATCTGGATTAGGTTCTGGATCTCATCAACAACATACCTCAAGAAATCCTCCCGCTACAACTCCAGCTAACCAATCAGCTATAGCCAAAATTGCCGAAGATCATGTAGCACTATTTTCATCTTGTATGCTGGCGTACGAGAACTTCATAGGTGGAAAGCTTACAGATCCCGAGACAATTGAAGAAGATTTTAATCAAGTGGATCCTGATGACATGGAGGACATGGATATTCAATGGAATATGGCCATGATACTGAGGAGAGCCAAGCGTTTCCTGAACATAACAGGAAGAAAGTTCATTGGCGGGCATTATAATGCCAAGGTTGGTTTTGACAAATCCAAGGCCAAATGCTATAAGTGTCTAAAATTTGGACACTTTTCTCGTGAATGTCATAAAGACAGAGCACCGGCTTCTACCAGACCTAGCCATGGCTACAACAACACTAACAACCATAATCAAAGCCACGGTGGTTCGTCCAATGCACTGGTAGCTCAACAGGACTACAACTTTGATTGGGGTGTTCATCTGGAAGATGCCATCATTGCACAAACTTAGGTTGGTCTCATGACTGAGATCATGGAGTTGATGGAAGCTGATGAGAAGGAAGCTGAAGAAAAGGAAGCTTCTGTAGCTGATCAAGAGGAATCTACTACTGTTGTTGCTCTCATGGCTATTGGAGAGGCAACAAGTTCATCAACTGAGGTAGATTCTAATCCTTTCTCTGTTATTTCTTGTTCCAAATGTCTAGGCTTAAAAATTAAAAATTCTAAGCTTCAAGACAAGGTCGAACCCCTTCGTATTGCAGCGTTAAGCTAAAAGAAAACGAAAAACGATTTAAAGATTCAATTGAAACGTTGAAAAAGGAAAAAGGTGATTATTCACTAAAAATGAGCGATCAACAGCTTCACTTGGATACTACATATAAGGGGTTGGAGAAAAGGAACAATGAAATTAACAAGATGTAAAATGAAATCTTGCAGTTGAAATGTTCTAATGAGAAGTTGAAAAACTCTCGTTTTGTGGTGGAACACTACGAATCTGTGGTGAGGCAAATGAATGGCTTAGGGCTGGGTACTAATGCCATTCCTCCACCAGTTAGCGGGAAGTTTGTCAACAGCTTAGTAGACATTGATCTAACTTGTCTTGATGAGTCCTTAGGAAAGGATGATTCCCTAACAAGGATGATTCCTCAAGTAAGGCCAACTCTGCATCTGATGAGGAGTTCTTTACTGCTTCTAATGATGGGTCGGTTAACACTTGCCCTGAAGGAGTAGTATCTGAGGAGTTGTTATCTGAACAGAAAGTCAAGAAAAACATTATCACGAATAACGATAACAGTATTTTAACTGAACCCGATATCATTGAATCTAATGATAAATTAAAGGTAATGCTTTATGGGGGGTATAAAAATCTTAATCAAGTAAAGAAAGAGGCTTTTTCAGCTCACTATGGACTTGGTTACAAAAAAAATTTGCAAAAATACTATACTCCCAAGAACCAATCTGTATCGGGTCAAACTTCTGTTCACAAACCAACTCCTCCTGCTCATCATGCTGAGTCATCTAATGCCAGATCTAATGAGCCTTACAGGAGAACTTACACAGACAAGAGAACTTGTTTTTGTGAACTGCCCTTCTAAGAACAAAGGGAAACGGCCTATTATTTCACAACCGGCGGTCATCCCTAAGTCACCACAAGTGAACCATCCCAAAAGTCCAAAACAAAATGTGGTGAAACCACCAGTAAAACCGATGGTAAAGCCAAAGATAACCTCTGAGGCTAAACCATTTGTTTCAAGGAAGGGAAAGCAACCCGCTACACCTTGTGTATCTACCTCTGGTAGTATTCCTACTGGTGAGAAATCTGTGGTGAAACTCTCTAAGCCACAGAAGAGGAGAAGGAATAAGAGGTTGAGAAAGCTAGAACAGTTGACTGGAGTTCAATCAGGTGAAGCTTCCACTAGTTCACCTGCTGCTGTTGAACATAAGTCTACTGTTCCAGTTAAGCAACAGAAGAGGTCCTGGACTAACAAATTCAAAAATTCTCAATCTCCTAGTCCTAATTCTTTTAAAGATTCTTCCATTTCGAACAGTCATCACGACTGTGAGTTAAAAGAGGTAGTTTATTTTGAAAAAGATGGACGACCCAAGACCACTATGGCTTGGGTCTCCAAAACTAACTAATTCTTTTTGTGACTCATGCAGGGACGTCCATGGGTACTATCTCCAACCGCTAGTATGTAGATAGTGGATGCTTCCGGCACATGACAGGAAACATGGCCTTGCTTCAAGACGTGAAACCATTCAGAGGTGGCTATGTGGCCTTTGCTGGAGAGAAAGGCGGCAGTATCACTTATCAAGGCGTGGTATCAAATGGTTGTGTCAGTTTTGACAATGTCAACTTTTGCTAGCAGCTGAAGCATAACCTGCTGAGTGTCTCCCAAATGTGCGACAAGGAGTACTCGGTGATGTTTGATAAGAATGAATGCTTGATTCTCAAGCCTGGTTTTGAAGTCCCTGAAGACTGGATTCTGATGAGAGCGCCAAGGACAAACGACACCTATCAGATTGATATGAGCGTGGCAACAACCACCTCATCAGTTGCAACTTGTTTGCTTACCAAAGCGACAGAGCTTAACTCTATCTTGTGGCATAGGAAACTCGGACATATTTCTTATCGTAAAATGAATCATCTCGTCCGAAACGGTTTGGTAACCGGTGTTCCTAAGCTGAGATTTACCGTTGCAGATGAGTGTATGCCGTGTAAAAAGGGCAAACAGCAGCGGAAGTGTCACAAGCCCAAGCTCCAAAACTCCATTGATACCCCTTTGGAGATATTACACATGGATCTGTTTGGCCCCATAAGTATCAGGAGTATTGGAGGTAAGTCGTTCTGTCTGGTTGTAACTGATGATTTCTCAGGTTCTTCTTGGGTGCATTCTTCAATACCTGATCCTGAGCTTGGAATCTCTTTGCAAGCTGAAGGTTAGAAGAATAAGGAGTGACAACAGAACTGAGTTCAAGAATAATTTGATGGAACTTTTCTGTCTCAAGAAGGGGATCTGTCACGAATTCAGCGCCCCGTACACACCTCAGCAGAATGGAGTTGCAGAACGGAAGAACAGAACATTGATTGAGACTGCAAGGACTATGCTGTCGGATGCAAAGCTTCCTGTCACGTTCTGGGCAGAAGTAGTTAATACAGCTTGTCACGTCTTAAACAGAGTTCTGGTTGTGAAGAGGCACAACAAGACTTGTTACGAGTTGATCAACAATCGACTTCCCAATCTTGATTACCTAGTTCCTTTTGGTAGTCCCTGTTCCTTATTGCTACAATACAAGAGGGCTTGGATTACACGGAAGTATATGCCCAGTTGCTAGAATTAAGGCCATTCGACTGTTCTTGGCTTATGCCACATATGTCGGCTTCAAGGTCTATCAACTCGACGTGAAGAGTGCTTTCCTATATGGAAAAGTACATGAAGAGGTCTATGTCATTCAACCTCCTGGCTTTGAAGATCCGCATAATATCAATAAAGTGTATAAGCTCGACAAAGCACTTTATGGTCTTCATCAAGCACCGCGGGCATGGTATGAGACATTATCTAAGCATCTATTGTCTAATGGTTTCGACCGTGGACAGATTGACTCGACCCTCTTCATTAGGAAAGCAGGAGGTGACATTCTTCTTGTACAAGTCTACGACGACGACATTATTTTTGGATCTACCAATGAAGGGATGTGTAGGGAATTCTAACAGGTGATGAAGTCCAAGTTTGAAATGAGTAACATGGGTGAATTGTCGTTCTTCCTGGGTCTACAAGTCAGTCAAAGAGAGGATGGGATTTATCTACATCAAACAAAGTATATGCAGGACATCTTGTCAAAATACAAGATGAATGATAGCAGTACTTATGGCATACCTATCCCAGTCAATCATGCTCTGCATCTTGACAAAGATGGAAAGGATGCGGATTGCATATTGTACCGTGGGATGATCGGATCACTTATGTATCTCACAGCTTCAAGACCCGATATAATGTTTGCTGTGTGCTTATGCTCAAGGTTTTAGTCTCAACTGAAGGAGTCACATATGATAGCCGTGAAGAGAATTTTCAGATACTTGAAATGGAAACCTCGATTGTGTATTTGGTACTCTAAGCAACAGTTATTCTACTTCAAAGCCTACACTGATTCAGACTATGGCGGTTGTAACCTTGATAGAAAGTCAACTTCTGGTGGATGTCAATTCTTAGGAGACAGACTGGTTTCCTGGCAGTGTAAGAAGCAGTCAGCGGTTTCTGTCTCAACATGTGAAGCAGAATACATTGCTGCGCTGAGCGGTTGTTCTCAGATATTGTGAATTCAACAGCAATTGAGAGACTACGGCTTAAACTTCACTGGAACTCCATTGTTCATTGACAACAATGCCACAATGTCCATCACAAATAACCCGGTGAAACATTTCAAAACTAAATATATAGAAATTCACCATCATTTCATCCGTGATTGTGCTGAAAAGCATTTAATTGAACTTGTTAAAGTTCACACGGATGACAATCTTGCTGACCTTTTCACAAAGGCATTTGATCGATCCCGTTTTGAGCATCTTGTCAACTTGATAGGAATGTTCAATCCTGAGTGAAAACTTGTTTTTCGTAAATCAATTCAATTCATGAAAGTTAAATTTTATTTTCTTTTATGTTTATTGTATAGTTCTTTTAACTTTCAAAAACATTTTACAAAATCAAAAACAAAATAGAAAATGGAAAAAATTTCAAAGTTAACTTGAGAAAAGAGGAAATGATAGTACATTAGAAATGATCTAAAGTCACAGACTGCTCATATGGGAAATGATTGCGTCATGCTTACTTAATTGTGTAAATTATTATGGTTTTAATCTGCTTATTTACAAGTAATTTGAATTGTCAGTAGGATGTATGCGTCTTTGAATCACTAGTAGTGTGGAATTTTAATCTAAAGTTACAACTGTGATTTGAACCCATGTTTGCTAGTGTGTGTGCGTAAAAGAATAGACAAGATCATTATCAGATAAAGGATGTTAGATTTTGGAAATAATTTTCTTTTGATGTCAGTTTCGGGTTATGTCGTTAGCACAATTAATGCGGGTCATCTCACTGCCCATACTCACAAGTATGCAAGGAGAGTTTGAATCAAGACATGTCTCTACATCAACCATTGAGCATGTATTCACCCTTGAATCACTCCTGATTCATTGAAATCAAATCCAGATAAAAGTTGGATTCCCTTACCTTATTCAAACACCATATTCATTATCCCGAATCATCATACCAATTTTCAATGAAGAAATCAAATGAAACCAAGACAAATGAATCACTCGATTCTGAATCTTATGATTCCTGATAATCCTTATGGATTCTGCTTGATTTTTCTTGTGCTAATTGATGTTGCTTCATTCTGAAAATTTAGAAAATCATTGGAAAAATCTTAGATGCCTTGAGATAGTGCAATTTACATTATTGTAGCATATCAGTGGGGTACACGTTGTATATCTTATAATTAATACCTTAATACACAAGAACGTGATACAAAGATGCTTATATTTTCAAATCTTATAATATTGTCAACTTGAATTACTTGTTTATGTGCTTATTATGTATGAATAAATTGTAATCCATGACAAGATCCCATATTCTTTGATGTTTATATTGTATCGTTTTTTCTATAAGTTAGCCTGATATGATCCTCTGCTCGTGTCTTTGATCAAAAATAGTTTGTGTAAATACGTGTATATTTCTATCTAGAAAATATCAAAAAGATTTTAAGTTTATGAACAGTTCAATCTTAATCAGAAAAACTAAAATATTTGTGTTTAACCTTCCTGAATTGATTGTGAATTCTCTTGATTGAATGTTGTTTATCTTGTTCGTTATTTGACTTGAAATCTTCAAAATTTGAGTTGAAAGTTTGCGCACATAAGGGTCTCTGCGTACTTGATAAGTGCGCATGAAGTGAACCCTGCGTACTTAACAAGTACGCAAGATTTAAGTCTTGCGCACTTGTAAGTACGCAGGAGTTAACGCTTGCGCATTTAGCAAGTACGCAAGACCGTTTTGTGTTGGGTATATATATGGCACTTAGAAAATTTTCGGACTTTTATCGTTCAAAACGTCTGTTCATTTTCCCTTCGCAAATTTCCTCAAAAATTCTGAGTGTTCCAACTGATTTTTCGTCCCGTTACTAGTATCATCTTTGTACTACAATCCATTGGTGAGAATCTAGACTCAATCCATCCACAAATTCATGATTTTGGACCGATTCAAAAACTTAAAAAATTTAGGGTTTAATTCGTGATTTTAAACAAATTATTGGTTGTTTTGTTAATTCATGATAACTAAAACTTGCCTAGAATCATTAATCGACTCTTAATCGTCCGTTTAATCCTTTGATTTTGACCTTGGGCTTGGATTTGACCGTCAGTTCGAGTGGTCGTCGTTTAGGTCAAAATTGGACCAATGTAGCAGTGATTTGGTGTTGATGTTGGTTCCATGGGTCGTAATCACTGATTCCGACCTTGCGGTGACCTAATCTACCCATTTCTTGAATATCTATTGATTTCTTAGACTTCTGAAATTTTGAACAAGTAAGTTTTTTGCACACTTAGCAAGTATGCAAGAGAAAATTCCTGCGTACTTGCTAAGTACGCAGGACCAACACTTGGAAAAAATTTCTAAGTCTGAAAATTCAGTTCAAAGAGTAACTGCTATACTGAGTCATGTTTATTCAATTCCAAAGAAATTATTGTTCTGATTATGTTTTCTGTGTGTTTTTGCAGATTATGGCTCGTGCGTTTACGAATGAGTTCAATCTTCTAGCTCATTCTCAACCGGAATGGAAGGGTGCAACACTTCAGTATCGAGAGATAGTTGATTTCTTGAACCGTTCAAGAATCATCTATGCTATTTCGGCTGACCCTATCGTTTCAAGACCTTATCTCGAGCAATTCTGGGAGACCACGGAGCATGATTGCACGGTAACCCCCAATGTTATAAGGGCTACCGTTGCTGGTCATGATATCTCCTTCTCTGAAGACACTATTAGACGGGTCCTGCAATTCAGAGATCTTTCCACCGACCCGACAGCCTATCCTGACTACTTTATGGATGGCTGTTGGAGGCAACGAATGGGGTATGTCAGTGCGAGAGACTATGCTTCTTATAAGAAAATGTGGGTGCTCGATCAATGGAGATATTTTGCCCACATCATGATCATATGCATCTCCTCAAGAAAAGCTGGAAAGGATGTAATGGGTCATGACCTTGCTGCTGCCATGGTTTGCTTGTCTCTCAATAAGGGCTACAACTTCTCACGATACATATTCAAAGCCATCAATGATCAGATTAACACGGCTGAGAGGTTCAGGTTCTTATTATACCCAAGGTTTGTGCAACTTCTGTTAAACGATGCGTTGCCAAACCTACCTGCAATTGGGGAGAGACTGCAAGTGAAGAGGGTGGACAAGACGGTGTTCGCACTATTCCTTAAGCCAGGCAGTGTAGAACCTACCCCTGAGCATACATGACTCTTTGGCAACCTAATAAATGAAGCATATGTGGCACCGGCTGACTGGAGATGGTATAGTCATGAGTCGGAGCCAGAGTTGAGTGAACATTCATATGAACAACAACAACAACAAGAGGAGGAAGTTGAAAGTGAAGATGGATCATCTGATGGTGGAGACGAAGAAGAAGGTCATGATGGTGCTGAGGGATCTGACTCAGAAGAGACAGAGTCTGATTCTTCTGATTCCGATGATGCACCATCGCATGTTCACCCGAGGAGAACGACGAAGGTCACCCTTCCTGAGTCGTTCTCAAAGAGAAAGCGACAGTCCTCTAGCAGCAAATATGAGCCAGATTCTGACTCTGACGCTGCTATTCAAAGGCAAAGACGTAAAAGTGTTCACAAGAACAGAGGGGATAGGCAGCAACTTGCTATTCCCAGTGAGGTGGAGGTTACTACTCTACAGCAAGTACAAGTTCCAGCTGAAAGTACTGACTCAGCCTCTACCCCACCTTCACAGCAATTATACCGAAGACAGAGGAGGAGGCCACATGTATAACCTGAGGCAGCAGTCACTTCAATCACAGAGGAGTTTCCTGTGATAGTGACCCTCCCTGTCACATCTGTCTAGGTGGCGGTGATTACTCCAATTCTCACGGAGTCAGTCACCATCACCCCTTCCATAACACCTACAACCGTCATCACATCCTCAATCCCAACTACCACCATTGAACCGATAAGTCAACCCTTAAAAGACGGAGAATTTACTCAAGGGTTTGACTTTGATAGTATCTTCTCCTCTCCAATTCACAATGCTGAAGCATCTACCTCTAGACATCCTGATCCTAATGAAGAAATGATAGCAATTCTGGAAACCCAAGTTGCTGGTTTGTTGGAAACTATTTAGAAGTCAAAGGAGGAATCTGATGCTCAACAAGCACAGGTTAATTCGTTGGTGGACGAAGTTACAATTCTACGAAGCCAGAGAACGGGGACAGACGAGAGACCGAAGAACATAATGGCCTAGAATGAGCTTCTAATCCAGACAAACAACATGATTCTGGGGCACAGGTCGTCTCTCGAGCTGAGGTTTGATATGCAGAAGAAGGAGCATGAGCTGATGGTCAAACTAATTGCTAATCTGACCAAGAAGCTTGATGCTCAGGGGGAGAAAGAGAAAGAAAAGACACACTCTGGTGATGAGCCTTGTCATCCTATCGACTTGACAAAGGATGATGACAAAGACAAGGATCCCGAAGTCGGTCCTAGTGGAGGTGAGCACCAAGCTTTAGCAATTGTGTCCATCTCTGCTATTCCAATTGCTCGGGGGGAGACTTCTCATCAGGAGGGTGGTGATACTTCTGGTGGTGGTGGTGACAAAGGAAAGTCAGCGGCTGATGTGCTTAAGGATCCATCTGACGAGGAGATCTTATACTTAGAGCCTGACTATTCCAAGGAAGCACAGATCGATGCTCTCTACAACCTAGTAGAAGGAGAGATCGACTCTGGTGTTGATTGGGATGAAGATGATGAGGATGTAGTGATAGAAGTTCCCAAGGGCGACGGGGAAGGAGAGTATGAGTTAGAAGATGGAGAGATCTTTGAACTTCCATCCTTCGAAGCTCAGCTCTACATAGGTTCAGTCAAGCATGCTAGTAATGTTGAAGCCTCGACTGAAGCCTCCCCAGTTGACCCTACACCTGTGGATCTAGAGGCACCGAAAGAAAAAGATATGCCTTCTACTTCATCTAAGGGTCCAGCTCCTGTTTGGCAGAAGACGTCTATCATAGACAAACAAGGGGCAACATGGATGATCTTGGCTGAAAGGTTCGAGGAGGATAAGCAGTTGTTCGCAATCAAAAGATCTGGAGGGGTTCAATACTTGAAACCAACCAGAGAAGCGTTCAACTCCTTACCCAAATATGACCTTGTGAACCTAGCAAACCGAGAGCTGCTAGGTCATTCTAATCATGCAGTGGCGATGGGTTTGTGGGTGGTTCTAAAGCGGGAAGCAAGATCTGGGAAGTTTGATGTGTTCAAGCCTCAAGTGCCCAAGAGAGTCAAGGATAAGACAGCAAGACATCCTGTGACTAAGAAATTCTTAAAGAAATTGGTATACAAGCTAGTGCTATGTGAAACCAAGATTCCCCTGAGCAAGTTGTCTCAGGATATCCTCGGTGACATGTGGTACTGGTACGTAGATCCAAAGACGGGCGAGGCTATGGTGATTGGAAGGTGAGGTCAGAAAGTGGATGCTTAGTGCCGAGGGAACTAATCAGAGTATTTGATGAAGTCTGCTTCATTAACAGACAGGTATTGCATGCATACGGACGAATGGACGAAATTCCTTGCTTCTAAATATGACAAGGTGATCAAGTTCTGCCTTGACTATAAGAAGAAGATGGAAGCTAAAGATGCATAGCTGTGAAGACTGAAGACCGAAGACTGAAGACTAAAGATCGAAGATGATCTAGAGTTGTTGTCAAGGGGGAGTTTGTTGAATCACTTTCCTGTGACAAACACTCTGGATAGACAGAGTCTTAGTTTTGTACTTTCATGAATGTATTTGTCTTTGTTTGTAAGTGTCTGTATGTATTAGTTATCGAGTTGTATTTACTTTTACATATTGACTGTTGCAGATTTCTCTAAGTGTTTTGCGCACTTGTATGTGCGCAGGAGATAGTTCCTGTGTACTTAGCAAGTACGCAAGAATACCTTTGCGTACTTGCCAAGTACGCATGAGCAAATTGCCCTGCGCACTTGGTAAGTGCGCAGGCATCAGGTCGTGTATAAATAGGAATGGTTGACAGTAGATAAGTACACAATCTTAGACGCAGTCATAGTAGCAAATACGCAGAAATTGTAATCTCAGTATTTCTCTCTGTAACCTTCAAGTGTTTATAATAGACGAAAGTTTAAAGTGATCTTCTTGTCGGTTTACTTTGTGTTGTAAGACTCTCCACCTAGTCACGGGTATTCCCCACCCGGTCCGACTAGTAGACCCACTAGCATGTGACGATCCGCCACACCCGAGGGACCTACAATATCAACCAGAGTTTAATGCGGAAGCGTAAAGAAAAGTAAATGCGCAAAACACACGCGCCTAGAAAGTCCAAAAGTCCAAACCAAACATAATTCAAAACAAAGTCCAAACAATTCAATAAAACATCAATCAATAGGAGAATCCCATGCATGTCCTATATGTGCACTTGTGCCATATCTTAGCAACCTGAGAAAGCATGTAAGAAAAGATGTCAACACTAGGTTGGTGAGTTCACATGTTTTATATATAAATAAACGTTTACCAGATTTATTGTACAACCAACATATATATCAACAGGTAGCTAACCCATGTTCATGTTTGCTATTACGCTCGCAACCGTAAACTGACTGTTTGAATGCCTCCCACCAGTCCTATCAACCATGGTGCACGATTAGGTCAATATTGCATCCGTTCGATATCCAATCAAGTTAGCGCGACTAACGCGGGTGAGGTTTTTCAAACCCAGTAGTACTACCCAACATACCTCGCTACTCTCATATTTAAACGGTTCGATGTGAGGACTTTCAAGATAGAGTTTAGGCATAGTCATAACAAGTGATATAATATGAAGTACAAAAATAAAAAAGGGTTTGTATCATGTTTTCTCCCCCAGTTTAAAACAATAAAAGCGGCCGTGAAAACTCATTTGGGTTAAGTAGTGGATTGGATCACACAAGAGATAAGTTGGAACCACGAGTGTAAGTCTCAGACGACTTACGTATGCCCTAAAATTATAAACACATAAATTAGGGACAAGTTCGGATTTGTGACGACGACACGGAAGTTAGAACATCTTAACGCTTTCTAAGGATTTAAGAGTAGACGAATGTGTCTACGAAATTATATAAATTTCTTAATATAATCATTAAGGGAAAAGCGTTACGTGTCGTACGTTAATAACGAATAATAAATAAATAAATACATTCGTACGTTAAAGTCGTTTACAAAAGTTAGGAAAATAATATAAATTAATATATTATTTTTAGGTTCATATGATTACTAATAATCATTGCGGAAAATATAAAAAATATATTATTTTTAATCGAAGTAATAAACGCGAGTAAATAATATAACTAATTATATTATTATTTAGTTCCAAACGTCACACGAGGTTATAAAACGATACAAAATAATATAAAAATATATATTATTTAATACTAGGAGTCACAAGTTAAAAATAATATAAACATATCGTTTTATACTAAGTCGGGGTTTGAAAATAATATAAATATATATTATTTTAAAAAGTGAAACTTTTAGTAATTATAAGTTATAAAATCAAACACGAGTCTACGGGGGTTTACGGGACTAAAACACATTAATTTATTATTAATATAATATAGGAAATAGTTTTTATAAAATAAAATTCATTAAAAAGTCCCGAAAAAAATAATTGTTGGAGACCGGTTTCGAACCCAGGTCTCGTGCGTGCATGCACTAAGCCTTAACCAACTCAGCTCCTGTCCGAATTGCAAACAAACCCGAAACAAAATGGATTTATTAAACAAGTCCCTGAGGTTTCTCCCTCATGACAACCCGCGATCGATCCTCGGTTTCGATTCCCTCAAATCCGATTGTAAAAGATCAAAATAGTAAAGGGGTTTTGTTAATCGAGTCCATACAAGTCTGTTGTGAGTTTTAATTAAAGTTATAACAAGTTTAGGATCGATTAATTAAGGATTTATTGACCAAAAAATTTAGTTATGAACACAGGATCAAATCGATCAGATTGGATGATAGACATCGATGAAATCATGGGGGTTTTACACTTTAGGATGTTGCGAAACTGATGATATAATTTAATTGGATTTAAACAGGGTTTAGAGTTGAATTCGCCTAAACCCGTTTCGCATGAACCCTAGAATTTAGATTATATTCAATTCGATAATGCAAGGCTTTATACGCATAGGGCTTTTGATCTAGACATCGAGACGAGTCTGTGGACGTGATCAATTTCAGTATTTGTTATCGAATTGATATGTTTCGATAACAAATACTGAAATTGATCACGTCCACTGACTCTTCTCGACGTCTAGATCAAAAGCCCTATGCTTTTAAAGGCTTGCATTATCGAATTGAATATGATCTAAATTCTAGGGTTCATGCGAAACGGTTTTAAGCGAATTCAACTCTAAACCCTGTTTAAATCCAATTAAATTATATCATCAGTTTCGCAACATCCTAAAGTTTGTATTATTTTTAACTCGTGACTCCTAGTATTAAACAATATATATTTTTATATTATTTTGTATCGTTTTATAACCTCGTGTGACGTTTGGAACTAAATAATAATATAATTAGTTATATTATTTAATCGCGTTTATTACTTCTATTAAAAATAATATATTTATTATTTTTGCCGCAATGATTATTAATAATCATACGAACCTAAAAATAATATATCAAATTATATTATTTTTCTAACTTTTGTAAACGACTTTAACGTACGAATGTATTTATTTATTTATTATTCGTTATTAACGTACGACACGTAACGCTTTTCCCTTAATGATTATATTAAGAAATTTATATAATTCCGTAGACGCGTTCGTCTACTCTTAAATCCTTAGAAAGCGTTAAGATGTTCTAACTTCCGTGTCGTCATCACAAATCCCAACTTGTCCTTAATTTATGTGTTTATAATTTTTAGGGCATACGTAAGTCGTCTGAGACTTACACTCGTGGTTCCAACTTATCTCTTGTGTGATCTAATCCACTACTTAACCCAGGTGAGTTTTCACGACCCCTTTTACTGTTTTAAACTTGGGGAGAAAACATGATACAAACCCTTTTTGATTTTTGTACTCCATATTATATCACTTGTTATGACTATGCGTAAACTCTATCTTGAAAGTCCTCACATCGAACCGTTTAAATATGAGAATAACGAGGTATGTTGGGTAGTACTACTGGGTTTGACAAACCTCACCCGCGTTAGTCGTGCTAACTCGATTGGATATCGAACGGGTGCAATATTGACCTAATCGTGCACCATGGTTGATAGGCCTGGTGGGAGGCATTCAAACAGTCATTTTACGGTTGCGAGCGTAATAGAAAACATGAACATGGGTTAGCTACCTGTTGATATATATGTTGATTGTACAATAAATCTGGTAAACGTTTATTTATATACTGAAACCTGTGAACTCACCAACCTAGTGTTGACATCTTTTCTTACACGATTTCTCATGTCGCTAAGATAAGGCATAGGTGCACATATAGGACATGCATGGGATTCTCCTATTAATTGAGGTTTTATTGAATTGTTTGGAATTTGTTTTTAATTATGTTTGGTTTGGATTTTTGGAATTTTTGGGCGCGTGTGTTTTGCGCATTTACTTTTCTTTACGCTTCCGCATTAAACATTGATTGATATGATATTTTCATTTGAGTCCCATGTAGAGTCGTTCAATGTAACTAATGACTGAGATCCTGGTTTGTCACTTCCCAAAACGGTAATACTCCGTTAGTTGAAATTAGGGGTGTGACAGAGAGCACGAACCCGTTTGGGTTATTCTCTTTCTTTTCTACTTAAGGCATCTGCAACAACATTTGCCTTACCTTCATACTAACATATTTGACAATCATAGTCACTCAAGATCTCTAGCCACCGTCTTTTTCTTACGTTCAATTTTTTCTGGCCAAAGATATATTTCAAACTTTTATGGTCAGTATAAACTGTAAATCTAACTCCATAGAGATAAAGTCTCCACAATTTTAGGGAAAATATTATGACTCCTAACCAGGGTTGTAAAAATCGTGACTAGTCACCTAAAAATCGCTAGGCGGCTCGTTAAGGCCTAACTTTGGCCTAGTCGGTCAATTAGTCGCTAGGCGGGCCTAGGCGGGACCAGGCGGTCCTAGGCGGGCCTAGGCGGCCACATTCCGGCGACACATTCCGGCGAAAACCTGAAATTTCCGTCCAAATTCCGGCGAAAACCTGAAATTTCCGACGAAAACCTGAAATATCCGGCCAAATTCCGGCGAAACCTTTGGTGTTGTTTAAAAATAAACATTTTTATAAAAATTACATATAAAAATGTGTGTATATATATAAAAAACTGAAAATTACATATAAAAATTTCAATCCGATTAATCCCGCCTAGGCCCCGATTAATCCCGCCTAGGCCTAGCGATTATTACAACACTGCTCCTAACTCTAGATCATGAGTTGTATAATTCTTTTCATGTGTTTTCAACTGACTTGATGCATAGGCAATTACTTTGTTTCTTTACATTAACACACAACCTAGGCCGTTGTGTGAAGCATTATAATAGACTATAAAATCTTCATTGCCATCTGGTAAAGCCAGTATAGGTGCATGAGTTAGTTTCCGCTTCAAAGTTTGAAAAGCTTCATCTTGCTTTGTTCCCCATTCGTATTTTATATTTTTATGAGTTAAAGTAGTTAAGGGAACTACAATCTTTGAGAAATCCTAAATTAAACGTTAGTAGTATCCTGCTAGACCTAAGAAACTACGGACTTCTGTTGGAGAGTTTGTTGATATATGAGACTGATGGCTACAAAATCTTCTAAGTATTTTTGCTGCGGACACTTCAATTTTGCCACTAACAGATGCTACTGCTGATGATAGTCTATGCTGCTGATGGTTGTTACTGATGCTGATTAATAACCTTGCTACGGATAGACCATTATCTGTTGAAATCCAATGTTGTTGCTGATAGGCTTATCAACAACATCGAATACTTATGCTGTTGATGGGCATATCTTCAGTAGCATTTATTTTGCTACTGACAGTCCTTTCTGGCACAACTAACAGTACGATCAGCAGAAGGACTGGGATTGGTGCAGAAGATAATGCTCTCACAACTCAGCAGACCTTCATAGATTTCCAACAAAAGATATCAGAGCATGTTTCAACAATTGTCTTTTGTTAGCATCCAATAGTAGTATAGCATCTTGTCTGTTTTAAAATCAACGGCTTGTGTTTGATCTGATCCTTAGAATCAAGGGTTTGTCTTGATTCTAAGTTCCTATTTATGTATTGTTCATTCTTCATTGTAAAGTGTGCTTCTTAGAGTGAAATACAATTTGCATTTATTAGTATTCTCTTTGTTGTTACTTGTGGCATTTCATAGGTGTTATTGTTTCCGCCAATATCAACTAAAATAGAACCATCTTGTAATCTATCGATCCTACAAGCGGTATTAGAGCTTTGGCTCTTAGATCAAGTAAACTGACATTTGTTTGATCACTTTCTTGTTCTGCTTCTGTTATCTCTTTGTGGCATATCATCTACTCGCAGTATGGCACAGAAAACTGGTTTTGATGACATTGGAAGCCTTCACAGACCACCAAGGCTGGTGTCTGGTGAAGGTTATGATATGTGGAAGAACAGAATGGAAAGTTTTTTCTGCTATCAATAGTATGGAATGTGGAGATCCATAGTTCATGGTCCGTATGTACCAATGGTGGCCTCTGTTGATTCTAAAGGTCCATTTGTTCCTAAAGAAACCTCAAAGTTCTCAAAAGAAGACATTAAGAAGACGGAAGTAGATTTCAAAGCTATAGGAGCCATTCAAATGTGTCTACCAAATGAAATCTTTCACAACTTCAAATAGTACAAAACTGCTAAAGAGCTCTAGGAAGCTCTTGAGAAGATGTTTGCTGGATCTGAAGAAGTCAAGGAAAATAGAAGAGACATACTCAAGCAGCAGTATGAAAATTTTGTGTATAAAGTTGGTGAATCTCTTACAACACAATACAACAGATAAATTTTGTGTATAAAGATGGATAATCTTGTTGGTGAACTACAGTGTGCCAAAGTGAAGCTAGAAAATGAAGATATTCTCAAGAAGTTCATCAGACCCCTTCAAATTACTAGACACTATACACAGTGTCAATTAGAAGAACTAAAAACCTGAAAACTCTCTCCATGACAAAGTAATTTGGCATGCTAAAAACATATGAGTTAGAAATGATTAAAGCTAGAGATTGAAAATCAGGTTATCAATCTGCAACCTCTACATCCACCACCACCCTTCACTCTAACCATACACCACAAAACACAAGCAACTATTACCCTGACATAGTCACTCATCCATAAACACCTAATGCTTAGATGAACAATTATCCTTTCCTTTTTCTTGTAGCATTTCCTTAAACCCCAGCTGCCTTCATTTCTAAAACACCAAGCAACATGTCATTCATTAATGAAGATCTGGAATACTTTCATCCTAATGATTTGGAAGCAATGGACATACAATACCTCATGCCATGTTGTCACTCAGAGCAAAACGTTTCTATTCAAGAACTGGAAGACCAATTCCAAGCAACAGTCCAAAAACAAGAGTTGGTTTGGATAAAAGTAAGTTGAGTTGCTACAACTGCAATCAACTTGGACACTTTGCTAGAGAGTGTAAGGCACCAAAGGCAAATCCAGCAGCAGCACAACCAAGGCAAGCTCAACAAAGTCAAGTAGGCTATAATGTTGAACCTGCTCAAACTGCTTCTTGTGCAACTCAACAGGCAGGACCAATTGATTTTGATTGGAGCTTTCAAATTGAAGAAATATCTACTACAAATCAAGCTCTCATGGCTGATACCTCAGAAATTCCTCCTCGGGTATATGAACATCTCTGCTCACAAGCTTGTATTAACAAAGTTCTGGGTTATAGAAAACATAACCAAAACTTAATAGATCAAAATGAAGAGTTTTATCAGATGAAATCTAAATTCAAAAAGGTTAAAAACAGCTACAAAGAAAAGATTTATTGCCTAAGGAAAGAAATTTCATCAATAAAACATGAGCAAACTAATCTTGAAACTCATATTGATGATCTATTAGTAACATTGAAAGCTACAAGAGCTGAACTTGCTAATCAAAAGGTTCATGTTGACGAATATGAATTTGCATCTAAAAATCTACAAAGACTGTTAGATGCTCGAATTCATGAAAAGAAAACTGCCGGTCTTGGTTATCAAGCTGAAAGTTATAAGTCAGTCCCACCACCTAGTGATTATGTAGCCATCCATGAACCAAACTTCAATCTCAACAACCTTGAAACCTCAAACCAAAATCTTGATCCTTCCAAAGAAAACATTTCTATGCAAGAATGTATCATTTCTAGAGAATTTGAGACCACATACTCAGATTCATCTGAAAGCACTGATGCCCCTCTACTTCCAACAAATGAAGTAATAACGAAAACAGCCAAAACTAGGAAAGTAATTCAAACCAACTTTCCTAGTGAGTTCATTCCATCCATTCCAGTTCCAAAACTTACCCAACAGATCAAGATTAGCTATCCTCCTCAAGGGAGAAAGTTAATCATTGAAAAAGTCCAATGCTAAAAAAAATAATACTCCAAAGAAAGTATTTGATATTTGTTATTCATTTGAAGAAAGAAAGCTATATGTTTAGAAAACCTTAGAGGAAGCGACTTTTGAACACAACAAGAACCATCCATGGAACTTTAAGGATCTATTTAAGAGAAAGGATTATGTGTACTTTCAGAGAGACAAAATTGCAAAATCCTGCTTTGTGTGTGGAAAGTATAATCACACAGCAAGTATATGCTTATACTATCTTCAGCAACAAAGAAATCTCAAACAATAAGCATTTGAGAAGACTAACAAAAACAAAAAGGTGAGAAGTTTTGAAGCAAGAACCAACCAATTTTACAAGTTTGTGTCTCCAACAAGGAAGGTTGCTGCACCTGCAAAACTCACAAGAGTTCAACCATCTTGCATCATCTGTGGTGAATCAGACCACTTTGCTGAAGATTGCAAATTCAATCCATTTAATCAGTTTTCAAATCTTAAGACACCATCAGTAGCTGTCAAGACTACTCCTGATAGACTAAAATCTATGTATGAAAGAACTCCAAAAGAAAAGCCTATCATTAACAGGAAAAAGAAGAATGTGCAATCCGTAGCAACCTTCTTAGCCATTGATAAATTGAAGCCATCAGTAGCAACAAAGTCTGTTGCTGATCTATCAAAACCAAAGAAAAGTAGGAACAAATCAATGTCATCAGCAGTACCTTCATTCACTGCTGATAATGCAAAGCCATCAGCAGCAAAAGCAAAATCTGCTGCTGACAGTGGTATAAGAAAGGGAAGAGTCATTCAAACATGGCAAGAAAAACCAAAAATCTCCTCAAGTCAAAACATTATAATTGGATCAATTGAATGCCAACCTACTTCTGATGTCATGAATGTTCCAAAATCAAATGTGAAACCCAAGTTTACTGCTTCTTGGGTCCCTCCCTCTAACTAGAACTACTCTCATGTGTAGGAACAACCAAATAACACGGATAATACCTGGATTGTAGATAGTGGTTGTTCTAGGCACATGACTGGTAACATATTTATCCTATCCAACTTTAGAAATTTTTATGGTAGATATGTTGCCTTTGAGAGTAATTCAAAAGGAGGGACCATCAGTGGACAAGGAATTGTGTCCAATGAAAGAATGAGTATTGAGAAGGTGAATTTTGTAAAGGAATTAAAATTCAATCTCATGAGTGTGTCACAAATCTGTGATCAGAAGCACTGGATGCTTTTCACAGATGAAGAATGTTTTGTGTTATCCCCTGGTTTGAGCAAACCTCATCCAGAGAAGATTCTATTAACCGCTGAAAGAAAAGATAATATTTATGTTCTTGATATGAACAAGATCACACCATCTGGCAGTGTGTCTTGCTTCTTATCTAAAGCCTCAGTTGATGAATCTGCTCTATGGCATAGAAGATTGAGTCATGTGAATATCAAGACAATAAACAAGTTAGTCAGAGGAAATCTAGTTAGAGGACTTCCTGATAAAGAATTCCAACTTGAAGATAATTGTATAGCATGCCTGAAGGGAAAGCAACACAAAAGTTCTTATAAGCCCAAAGCAATCAACTCAAATGACATTCCACTATAGCTGCTACACATGGATCTATTTGGTCCTACAAATGTCATGAGTATGGGAAAGAAGTCATACTGTCTGGTGATAAATGATGACTATACCAAATACTCATGGGTATACTTCTTGAGAACTAAAGATGAAACTGCTGAGATTCTCAAATCCTTCATTCTTAGGGTTGAAAATCAAAGCAACCAAAAGGTAAAGATTATGAGATGTGATCAATGTACAAAGTTTAAGAATCACATCTTGAACTGTTTCTATTAAAGTAAAGGCATTCAAAGGCAGTATAGTGCTCCAAGAACTCCTCAGCAGAATGGAGTTGCTGAGAGGAGAAATAGAACTCTGATTGAGTCTGTTAGATCCATGCTAGTTGCTTCCACGCTACCTCTTACATTTTTTGCTGAAGCAGTAAGTACATCCTGATATGTGCAAAATAGAGTTCTCATTGTCAAACCTCAAAATAGAGTTCTCATTGTCAAACCTCACAACAAAATACCCTATGAGGTATGGTTCAAAAGAATTCCTTACATTGGTTTTCTTAAACCTTTTGGTTGTTCCTGCACCATTCTCATTACAAATGGAGTTCTCCCTAAATTCTTTGCAAAATTAGATGAAGGATACTTTGTGGGATACTCCTCTCAAGAAAAATCCTATAGAGTTTTCAATACTAGAACTAGAATCATTAAGGAATCTGCAAATGTGGAATGTAGTGAGCACATTCTATGTGAAAAGGGTAAAGGACCAGATTGGTAGTGAGCACATTCCATGTGAAAAGGCTGACATAGAGGCACCTGTTGTGGATGAAGTCACTAATTCTGATGATATTGAAGATAATTATGCCAATAACAATAAAGATGCTCCTGAACAACACCATAGCAATCTTGAACAAGGCATACAAATTGATGTGGTACATGCTCAAAGAATCAACAAAGAACATCCTCTAGAAAATGTTATTAGTTCAGTATAGCAAGGGGTTCAACCAAGAAGAAAAACCCATGAAGCTAATGTGTGTCTCTATTCATGCTTCTTATCTCAAGTTGAACTAAAGAAAGTAGATTAAGCATTGCAACACAGTAGTTGGATTGAGGCCATGCAAGATGAACTCCTGCAGCTTCAGAGACAAGAGGTGTGGACACTACTTGATTTGCCAAAAGGGCAAACTGCCATTGGCATAAGGTGGGTGTTCAGAAACAAGGAAGATGAGAGAGGGATAGTGATAAGAACAAAGCAAGACTTGTTGCTCAAGGTTACACTCAGGAAGAAGGAATTGACTATGATGAGGTATTTGCACCAGTTTCCAGGTTAGAGGCAATCAGAATATTTCTAGCCATGTTGCATCCAAGAATTTCACTATATATCAGATGGATATGAAGAGTGCATTTCTCTATGGGAAGATTGTGAAGAAGTTTATGTTCATCAACCTCCTGGCTTTGTAGATCCTCTACATCCTGACAAGGTGTTCAAACTAGACAAATATCTATATGGGTTACATCAAGCCCCCAAGAGCTTGGTATGAAACTTTGTCACGATATCTTCTCAGCAACAACTTCAAAAGAGGAGCCATTGACTAAATTTTTCTTGGGTCTCCAAGTCAAACAGGTCTAAAATGGGATCTTTATAAGTAAATCCAAATACGTCAAGAGCATCCTAGAAAGATTCAAGCTGGCTGACTGCACTGCTGCACGTACCCCAATTCAAGTTAATCATCAACTATCTCTAGATAAAAAGGGTCAAGATACTGATCAGCATCAATATAGAGCAATGATTGGATCACTTATGTATCTAACTGCATCACTTATGGCTTTTGTTAGCATCCAATAGTAGTATAGCATCTTGTCTATTTTAAGATCAACGACTTGTGTTTGATTTGATCCAGTTCCTATTTATGTATTGTTCATTTTTCATTGTAAAGTGTGCTTCTTAGAGTTTTCTCTGTAACTTGTAAGCTTTGAATAGTGAAATACAATTTGCATTTATCAGTATTCTCTTTATTGTTACTTTTTGCATTTCATAGTTGTTATTGTTTCCGCCAATATCAACTAAAATAGAACAATCTTGTAATCTATCGATCCTACAGACTTTGGGATTTCCCATTTCGATATAGCTTCATTTTTTATGGGTCTACTTAATACCTTCTGCATTCACCACATGACCTAGAAATTGTACTTCTTTAATCCAGAATTCACATTTAGAGAATTTAGTATTCAATTTCTCTTTCCTCAAAAGTTCAAGCACTGTTCTAAGATGGTTTCCATGATCTTCCACATTCTTAGAATAAATAAGCACATCGTCAATGAAAACGATAACAGATTTATCCAGATACGGTTTACAGATATGATTCATCATATCCATAAATGTGGCACGAGCATTAGTAAGTCCAAACGGCATAACCTTGAACTCATAATGTCTATATCTGGTTCGGAAAGCGGTTTTAAGAATATCTTCTTCTTGAACCTTGAGTTGATGGTATCCTGAACGAAGATCTATTTTAGACAAATGGCATACGCCTTGTAATTAATCAAATAGATCATCGATTCTATGGAGTGGATAACGATTCTTGATCGTTACATTGTTTAGCTCCCAGTAATCAATGCACATTCGCATTATTGGAGCACCCCAAGGAGATGAAATTGGGTGAATGAATCCTTTCTCCAATAATTCATCCAATTGTTTCTTCAATTCTTTCATTTCTGTCGGAGCTAATCGGTAAGGAACCTTGGCAATAGGTGCCGTTCCTAGAACCAAATTTATCTTGAATTCTACTTCTCTCTCGGGTGGTATACCCGGTAATTTATCTGGAAATATGATGCGTGTAAACTATATATATATTTTTATAAGTATTTTTTCACACAATATGAGTTTTAAAAAGGGTTTTCACCAAAGACTAATCACACACACATCTGGCAGTATACCCGTCGGATAGCAATATAGTAAAGGTAAGAACCGGATATCAATCCGTGGACACGGTGGAATGCAATAATTAACCGGAACTAGGATTCAATCAAGTATGGGTAGAAGATGGTTAAGTTGGTTTTTAATTAAACTAATATGCAAATATATAAACTAAGCTAAAATCACAAGTCAAACAATCAAGGAGAAAATATCACTTCGGTGTCGAATCCATCTAGAATACATTCAATACATTCATAGAAACATGTCAAATATACGATACATAAATTGACTAAATTCTCGTCAAAGATATCTAATCAAATGACCATTCGGAAAGCTAGCATGAATTATACAAACCAACCACCTAAAGTCATACAATGAAGCTCACGTGTTTAATAATCATGTCAATGTTTATAAAGATTGAACTAGCTCCCGATTAAGGTACACTAATCCAACAACTAGTTGGAAAGATAATATGAACAACACACTATCCACCTCAAGTTGATTAAATTAGACAACAATATTCATTTCTTCAACATACAATGTTTATATAAAGGTTATATAAATTAGGAGGATGTGTCAACAATTCCTAGATAAACATAATACTAAATATGACACATCATAACAAACACTTTGTCTTTCCAAACATAAGCATAAGGTTATACATACAAATATAATGATTCATAAACAAGAGTTCATTCACCATTCCTAGTCAAATGCCATAAACTAGTATAAATACATACACCAATCCATGAATATAAGCATAAACCACAAGTTATCCAACATAATATGGCATACACAAATACAAGTCTTGTAAACAACTCAAAATACTTGAATACATAATTTCATCAAAGAATAATCATACGGTCGTCATAACATTAACACAATAATTGCCAATAATCCATAAATGTTGTCAAATGTATCTAAACTTCATCTAAACCAATGTGAACACGAGCTTTAGCTCATCATGAGCACCAAAATTACAAATAAGCAGGGAAAAATAGTGAGAAACATGATATGAAAACAAGAATCAAACCACTCCTCCAAGCCTATATGTTGTTGTTGATGTATGGTGATCCTCTTGATGTTGTATCCTCTCTAAGAAGCTTGAAATATGGCTGGAACAAAGAAAACACGAGCTGGAACAGTAGGTTTTTCTCCTGGTTTTTGTTGAATGTCTGAATGAGAATTAAGTTCTGTTTAAATAGAAAAGGGGAGGCACAACCGTGCCGGGAGAGAGGGCACGACCGTGCCTGGTACGAAGGCGCGGTCGTGTCTAGGTCTTGGCACGACCGTGTGACAGAGGTTTGACCGATCCGTAGCGTCCATTGGGTACCACTGATCGAGGATGTACGGCTGTTCAGACTCACGAGGTGACACGCGACCGTGGGGGGCCAAGGCACGGTTGTGCCTTGGATTTTGGCATGTCACAGTCGTGCAAGATGTGGGCACGACCGTGCCTAGGGTTTGCGAGCTTGGCACGACCGTGCCATATAGGGACACGACCGTGCCTCCATCACAGAAACCCTAAAACTTCACTTTTTTATCCTGAAATCTTCTTGTTTGTTCACCAAGCTTCACAAAAACCTACAAAACAGGAAATGAAGCAAATAAGTATCTAAACATTGAATATAACCAAGAATTGATCATTAAATGAGCGAAGTTTTATGCCAAAAAGATGTGTAATTACTAACACATCAAACAACCCCACACTTGAACATTGCTTGTCCTCAAGCAAGAAATCAAAATGAAACAAAACTTCCAATGACACTATGGATCAAATCAGAAAACCGTAAGCATTAATAAACTTATAAAGGTTTGAAAAGATTTTCAAGAAATGCAAAATTAACTAAATGAAACCCAATGAGCCCAATGACGTGACAACCGAATGAGCAAATGAATATGCCTAGGAAATCATTAGCATGCAACTTTATGCTTCTCACAATGTTCACACACACTTGGGGATATATATGATCATACAAGTAATGGAGTATGTATAGAACACTCAAATGCCAAGACAATGAATTATGCATAAATCATAAGCTTGCTAAAAGATCAAATCTCTACCAACTAACATGAAACAAAGCACAAATCAAGAGGGCTTTAAATGGGTTGTAACTTGGCAATGGCTAAGGGTAAGGAAGTGGAATTTAAAAGTGGCTAAATGGCTAAAAACCCAGCGGCTATGCTAACTCAAAAACTAAACCAACTTCTAATAAGAAAAATAAACTAACTAATGCTTCCGTATAGATAAGAGCTAACAACCGAATTATTTCCATCTTTGCTCACAAAATTGCTCTAATCGGCTATAATTCACCTAATTTTGGTGAAAATTTTTTATTATTATTATTATTATTTTTGAAGGAAACTAAGTCAATATGCATCTTTTCTTAGCTAAAAACTTCTCAAGAATTTGAAAATTACAACAAAATAAAAGCTATAAAATTAACATTAGCCGACCGGATTTCTAACACGGGCGAAAAATAAATGAAAAGGCTAATGAAGCTTTGAATGTGGTGTAATGTGGGTGATAAAAGAAAACGACAGGATAGGCTCAACGTGGCTAACTAGTTGATGTGTTCGGGTGAGGGAAAATAAAAATAAAAGGCTCACAAAGGAGGGTTTATCCTAATGCCTCAATATTTTTTATGCAATATTTATGTTCATGATTTCGAAATGTATACTAAAAGCAAGTTCTAATAAGCATGAAACATCCGGCACACTCAAATACGCAAAACGTGAGCAAACAATGTCTAAAGCTATCAAGGCTCAAAAATAAAGTCATGGAAACGGAAAGGAATGGGTGTAAGCAAAAGGTTACATGCAATTCATTCGTTTAACTAAAACTCATGGTTATCACAAAAAAATTGGGTTTGACTCGAAAAATCAAACCACTATTATTTACTAAAAATTGTGAATGTTAAACGGTTAACTTTTATTATATTTTTATGTTTTTCAATTTTATAAAACTGATTTAGTGTCAATAAAAATTATGAAGGAAGATTTTGCAAAAAAAAAGTGATAAAATGATCAAAAGGACAAACATCGCGTGAATAAATTCCCACCCTACACTTAGAATTCTACATTGCCCTCAACGTAGAACAAAAATAATGTAAAGCAAAGAATAAACACCCAACCCCACACTTAAAAATATACATTGCCCTCAATGTATACAAAAACATGCAAAGCAAAATGGAATGCAATGCAATGAAGTGTGAAGAGAGAACTGAAACTTCCCTTATGTCGATCATGGCACACGCAAAAAGCCTACCCACAAAAATGACGTTCCACGAAGTTCCACAATTCCAAGATCTAATCAAGACTAACAACATCAACACAGATCAGTAACATCAAGCCAAAATATCAACAGAAATGTAAAGATAAATATATATAACAGTACATGGAAATAAAAGTACAACAAAAGAACAACATAAAACGCCGAAGCGTGATACAAGAGTTTGTACAATATACAAGAAAGTACAACTCATAAAAATGATACCAAAAGGCAATGGGAGGTACTACTCCCACTGCATGCCCTCGAGGTCGATGTCGGCGGCCCCGCCTCCCTCGCCTCCTACTGCTGGTGGTGATGGTGGTGGTGACTGATGATGCGGTGGAGATGGTGGTGGCTGCTCGGGCTGCTGCTTGGGCTGTATAAAGAATGGAAGGGGAACCACGTATGGTGCCCCGCCAGCAGCAGCAGCAGCGCACTGGACCTTATACTGCCAGGTCCAGTAACGCATGAACATGTCATGTCGAATGATAACCGCAGGCGGTGGTGGCGGCGGAGGCGGCTGGTCGGGCTCATGATGCTCGTGCCCCTGCTCCTGCTCCTGCTGAGCGGCGTGTGCCTGATGGGCGGCGGTGACGGCCTCTGCCTGCACAAGATCTGGATCGGGACCCAGACGGTCTGGATCCCACGTCCGTCCCCATCTATCTACCAATCTAATCCCTCCTGCGCCACGACGAGCGACGTGCATGTTTCTCAGTGTCTGCACGGTCATCACAACGGTCTCTGCCACATGGGTCAGGTCCCCTATCAAGTCGTCGGTCAGTAGCTGAAAATGCCTCGCCAGCTTGGTCACGAAGTGACCTCCATAAATGGCGCTGGTAACATCACGCCCGGAGCTGTTCACCAAGTACCCGGCGATGGAATGCGCAAGATTGCAGGTGCACGGGCGTACAAGGCAAAATACGTAAAACAGCTCTCGCAAGTTCACGACCGTCTCTCCCTGTCCTCTCCCAGAAATCAAATAGACAATACAGCAATGAAGAACACGATGCAAGGGATACCGAAGGCTCGAAGCCTCGGTCAAACTCGGATCGTACATCCCAAAACCAAACTCATGTCAGAACTGATCTTTATCCTCCTCTGTCGGGAACTCGGTGATACCCTCGGTGAATAACTATGTCTAAAACTCCTGCCTCGTGTACAGACCCAATAATCTCCCAAATCTAGCAACTGACATCACTCGCCACTCCCCGCCTAGCCTAAATCTAATCGTCTCAGGCTGCTCTAGGTCCGCGCAAGGATAGTCAAACTCATAGGTGGAAAAGAACTCCAACGCGAGCTCGACATACTGAATAGTGTGAAGTCTAAACAAACGGCGCCATGGAGCGGTGATGAGGTCGTTCCACCGGTCCCGCTGACCGATGGCGTCTATGGAGGCCGGCTCCAAACGACGAGCGGCTAAAATCCGGCCTCTACGTGGCCACAAAACATCAAGACGAGCCTCGTACTCATGCTCGTTCAAGTCAAACTCAAGGTACGGGTGGTCCCTGTTGCCTGCCATCTGCACGACAACAAAATTAAAATCAAAACAGTTATGAAGACGCTAAACTGAAGTTATGAAGTTTCTGACCTAATTATGAAGGGGCACGGTCGTTCCCCTCGGTCGCGCTGTGGCCGACCACGGGCACAATTTCTCGACAACACGAACGCGCCAGGTGCGGGGCACGACCGCGCTAAGACAAAATTCAAAAGGTACGACCGCGCTCAACAGAGGCACGACCGCGCCTGACAAAACCAAGTCCACCTCGGATTGAAAATCCGAGCACGACCGCGCCTGGTCTGGAGCGCGACAGTGCTCAACCCATTTTAGGGTTTTCAGAATTCAAATTTCGCCATTTAAACACGTTTTATAAAGGGGCTTCTTGGCCTAGAATCCCAGGGGACATGTGTGACCCAAACTAGCTACATATAATAAATAAACGGACAGAAATTAACAAAACCTAAAACTAACTAAAATTTAGATTTCTAGGGTAAAATCCTAGGGCTAAATACGAACACAAAAGAAAAAGGGAGGGGTCGGAAACATACCTTAGATTGTGGGGAAGGAAGTAACGCGGCGGAAGTTAGGGAGAATCGCACGTAGGGGGGTTCGGTGGGTGAAAAATGAAAAATGAAAAGTTTCTGCCTTGAAACCAATTTGAACTGCCCCAATCTCTTAGGCACGACCGCGCCAGGTGCTTAGGCACGACCGCGCCTAGGGTTAGAGGCACGACCGCGCCAAGTGCTTAGGCACGACCTCGCCAAGTGCTTAGGCACGACCGTGCCTCTAACCCAGCAGACAGAAAAACTTGAGTTTTATGCAGCTTGAACCCATCCCGACTACGATTCTTCCAAACTAAAATTGTAACATTTCTGATTTTTAGTATTCATATTTCAATTCAATGTAATGAAATTTCAAGTTCTATACTCGTGCAATGTCTCAATATTTTTCCCGCGGTAAATAAAATGCAATGATTCTATACAAGTTCGCAAGTTTTACTCGATTATATGCACATAAACGCTATACAAGTAACTATATATTTTAAATTTATAAAACCTGAAAAGTCAAGGACTAAAGTTGAAAATTTATCAAGAAACCCTAGTTAGCACGGTCGTGCTTCGTTCTAGCACGGTCGCGCCAAGTGCCTCGGCACGATCGCGCGGCTGGTCCTGAAACGATCGCGCCCGGTTCCTAAGCACGGTCGCGCCAATCTTGGCACGGTCGCGCCTGCGAAACAGTCGAAACGTAAATGTGATTTCAAAACGCTCAATCGTTCGAATTTCAAATCCGATTACGTTTCTTTTCCTTTAACGCGAGTTATACCATTTTCAATTACTCAACGCCTCAGTTTTTCTCCATCAATCTCGAATTCTCTCTCAAGCAATTCAAACAAAACTCGAGTCTTCCTCCTGGAACCCAAATTCTCCCGATCAAGAAAGGATTTATCATCTCCCGGCTCTCTCCAAGACTCTGGACTCTCTAGCCTAGCCAGAATCACAGTCGAAGTCACCGGAAACCTTTACCTCCGTCGCCGGAACTCATCTCTGCCGTTCTTCATCGATTCGTTACGTTTCAGGGTAAGTATACTCTCCATCTCACTCATTTCAGTAACATTATCAAAAGCCCTCATTCAATTTGGGCTTCCATTATAGAATTCGATCAGAATCAGAAATCATATTTTAATAAAAATGATTTAATCGAACCCATGCTTAAACTCGATTTCCATACAATTAAGTTATATGAAAAGACTCTTAATAACCCATTAATCAAAAGCCCTAACAATTCCTGTGTTCAAAATACAAGAAACTCTCGATTCGTGTCTGATTTGGAATAGACACGGTCGCGCTAATCATCTAGCACGGCCGTGCCTCGTTTAGCGCGGTCGTGTCGACTAGCAGCGCGGTCGTGTCATCCGTCCAGGCCTTGTCATGCCCTTTGGGCTAGTCTCTGTTGTGTCTAAAAATCATAGACGCGACCGTGCCGGGCTAAGGCACGGTCGTGCCTGATGACTTATCTAGATTGTGCTCCTGATTGATCAACCCGGTCGCGCCCCGACTAGCGCGGTCGCGCCCGTGGCTTGAGCACGATCGTGCCCTTCCGAGGCACGGTCGTGCTAGACTCAGAATTTTTAACAGAATTATAATTTTTATATTTTAATCAGTAAATGTTTCAGATTTTATAAAAATATGTTTTCTGTATTTAAAAATAGATTAAAAGTTTAATCTTGGCATAAATGTAATTTATTGAAAAGTTTATAAAAATTAAATTTATATTTATCATCTTACACTTAAATGATATTTTAAATAATTAAGTTACAAAATTTATAAATAATGATGACTTATTTACTTTACATTTTAAATCAAAATCGTTTTATTTATTTATACTTAATTACAATTAATATTGACATTATTTCATAAACTATAGTTATACACTTATTTATTTAATTCAAACCTAATTAAATTGTTTCAAACATATTTTACCTCAAACTTTATATATTTTATTCAATTCTTTTTAAATACAAACCAATGGTTTTATATACAAATCCAACTTTCATTTTTAAACTTTATACATCTATGTGATTCAATGCATATTACTATTTAGGTTAAAGTGTGCTTTTCAAGGATCTTTTTGCTATCTATATTCCTTGTTAGCTTCACTTCCATACCAAGTGAGTATTCACAACCCCTTTTACTCTTTTACACTTTTGGGGTGGAACATGAACTCTATACTCATTACACATTACACATTTACATTTACACAAACTACACAAGTGTAAAAAAAAAAATCCTATTTACATACATGTGTGCAAAAATTTGAGCTTTGTGCCCGAGTGCTAGGTGTGTTTAACCTTTGTATGCTCTTATGTGCAATCATTAACTATACAAGCCGACGGTTTTCAATGATGGATCTATTGAGTCTGACAAACCCACCCATGGTACGCGGTGATTGAAACCGACAATACACTTTGTTTTGCATGCTAGTTACAAGGTTTGATTGTACATTTGGTTACACAATAGCTACTCCCCATGAACGCCTTATTTATCATGTCATGTAAAGGATTTGTTTTCAACTATATGCTATCTATATACAACTGTGTTATACTCACCAACTTTTTAGTTGACTTTATTTTATTCATGTTTCAGGCCCCAATATGTGAGATTGATTCAAGACGTGTTCAACATAGGATTTGGACTTAGCAAAATAAATCAAGAATTTTATGAATTGTTTATGTTTCTTGTTTGAATTTGATCTTGTACTTGGATTTTATTGTAATGCAAATTTGACTTTAATATATTTCAATTTAGTCAACCATGTGCTATGAACAGTCTTACATGTCCCGCCCCGATGATTCCGCCATCGGTCGGGGTGTGACAGATTGGTATCAGAGCCTTGGTTATAGGGATTTAGGTTATTAGACATCTTGACCTAGACTATAACTTTAGGACACCCACTTATGTTATGCTTCATGATTTTGTGCTATGTGCTACATGCTATGCTACATGCTTACCATGATTAATTATTATTATATTTGCTACCTTCTTTGTTGGAAATGCATGACTTATTAGGATATTCTTAAATAATAATTAAATAAATAACATCCTTTCCTATGGCCTAAACCTCTTATTATTCTTATCTTCTTTTTCTATCTTTATCCTTTCTAAGCATGTGGAAAATTCTTGAAGCAAAAATCTTTAAATAAAATTTTTATTTCTTCGTTGAGGTTTTTAAACTTGTTAAATTATTTGAGGACACGTGCAATCTGGAAGGGTGACACCTGTATTTTGGGTTTTCTGTCTAGGAAAGCATTTCGCATAAATCCCAATCAACCGAGGGACCCGCATGCTTTCCTGGGAACTCCCGAGATGAGTGTTTACCTATAGGCTAAAGCATGTCTCCTTGAAAATTATATGAGTTTAAATTAACCTTAATATGCCTTAGTATTCAAGTGAATTTTTGTCACTTTTGAGTACAATCCAAACTATGATTATCTATCTTTTATTTTGTTATCTCATTCTATTAAATCCTAGCAATTCTCATAAGTTCTTACAATCTCTCTTGTCTTGTGTTTCAAATCTGTAGAATGCCTCCTCGTCGTGCTCCCACCGCTAACGCCAACTCCGACATTGCTGCTATTCTTACTCAATTGGTGACACAACTCACCCAAGCCAATGGTGCCACTAATGGCAATGGAAGCAATAGTGGTAATAATGGTGGTAATGGTGGAAATGGTGGTAATCCATCCCAATGCACCTTCAAGCACTTCAATTCGTGCAATCCCCTAAAGTTTTATGGAACCGAAGGAGCTACCGGACTCCTCCAATGGTTCGAAAGTATTGAGAATACCTTTCTCAATAGTGACTGTCCCGACAACCTCCGTGTTCGTCATGCTACTAGTGTCCTTCAAAAGCGGGCACTTACATGGTGGAATGGGGAGAAAAGGAATAGGGGTGTTGATGTAGCTATGGCCTTACCTTGGGATGAGGTCAAAAGGCTTATGACCGAGGAGTTCTGTCCTCGCAATGAAGTGAAGAAGTTAGAGGCCGAATTTTGGGATCTTGCCCAAGATAGTGGGGAACACTTGGCTTACACAACTCGGTTCCATGAATTGAGTCTTCTTGTGCCCCACATGGTCACTCCATTATCTCGTTGCATCGAAAAGTACATTGGTGGGCTACCAAGACAAATTCAAGATACTGTCTTAGGTAGAAATCCTGCTACTTTGGAAGATGCCATCCGCCTGTCTGCTACCCTAACCGATAATCATGTTAAAGCTGGAACTCTTACCAAAAAGGGTTCTAAGAAAGTTGCTGAAACCGTAACCCCTCCTAACCACACCAAAGAAGCTACAACCGAGCCCTCTCGCAACACTAGAAAGAGGAAGGTTAGAAATTTTGCTGTGGTTACTCCTGCTGTTCCCGTGAACCAAGCTGCACCTATGGTTCAAGCACCAGTCAAAAAGTCATATGGTGGAATTTACCCACTTTGTGCCACCTGCAACTATCATCATCCCCAAAACATCCCATGTCGCCTTTGTACTTATTGTGGGAGATATGGTCATACGGTTAATGTTTGTAGGACCAAAGCCCTTACGGGCCAAGTCAACCCTCCAAACCAAACCGTACCTCAAGTGGCTAATCAAGGTGCTCCCGCCATTGCTAATGGGCGTGCTTGTTATGAGTGTGGTGACCCGAATCATTTTCGTAATCTATGTCCAAGGCTCGCAAATACTAGACAAGGTGGAGCTCGTGGGCGTGCTTTCAACATTAACGCCAACGAAGCTCAAGCCAATAACGACGTGGTTAATGGTACGTTCCTTGTTAATAGTCAATATGCCTCCATTTTGTTCGATACCGGTGCCGATAAAAGTTTTGTGTCACTTAATTTTGAGCCTTTACTTGCAAAGACACGATCCCAATTAGAGAAAACCTTCACCGTTGAAATAGCAAATGGTGACTCCCTTACAATTGAGTCTATTATCTATGATTGCTCTTAAGAACTTAATGATCATGCATTCCCAATCAACCTTATTCCAATGCCACTAGGAAGCTTTGGCATTATCATAGGTATGGATTGGCTATCAAATCATCATGCCGAAGTTATTTGCTTTGAAAAGTGCATCCGAATTCCGCTACCTTCGGGAGAAACCTTAAGGGTTTTTGGTGAAAAGCCTTGCAAGGGTCTTAAATTGATGTCTTGTACTACTGCTCAAAAGTACTTGCGAAAGAAGTACATCGCCTTCCTAGCTCATATTGTTCAAAAGGATGTCAAGGAGAAGAGTATCCAAGACATTCCCATTATTCGAGATTTTCCCGAAGTGTTTCCTAAAGATTTATCCGGTCTTCCTCCCGTTCGTCAAGTCGAGTTCCGTATTGATCTCATGCCCGGAGCTAACCCTGTTGCTAGAGCTCCTTATCGTCTTGCACCTTCCGAAATGCAAGAGCTCGCAAGTCAACTTCAAGAACTCTCCGATAAAGGGTTCATTCGCCCGAGTCATTCACCGTGGGGTGCACCCGTCTTATTTGTAAATAAGAAGGATGGATCATTTCGCATGTGTATTGACTATCGCGAACTCAATAAGCTTACTATCAAGAATCGCTATCCTTTGCCTAGAATCGATGATCTCTTTGATCAACTTCAAGGTTCTACGTGTTTCTCGAAGATTGATCTTCGATCTGGTTATCATCAGCTCCGTGTTCAAGAAGATGACATTCCTAAGACTGCTTTCCGAACAAGGTATGGTCATTACGAGTTCATGGTTATGCCTTTTGGATTAACCAATGCACCCGCAGTTTTCATGGACCTCATGAATCGTGTGTGCAAACCGTCCCTTGATAAATTCGTGATCGTTTTCATTGACGATATCTTAATCTATTCCAAGACTAAAGCCGACCATGAAGAACACCTTAGATTGGTTTTGGACCTTTTAAAGAAAGAACAACTATATGCCAAGTTCTCCAAATGTGAATTTTTGTTAAAAGAAGTTCAATTTCTTGGTCACATCGTCAACGACAAGGGTATTCATGTTGATCCTGCTAAGATTGAAACGGTTAAGAATTGGAATGCCCCAAAGACTCCTACCGAAGTTCGTTCGTTCCTTGGTCTTGCGGGTTATTATCGTCGTTTCATCTCAAACTTCACAAAGATTGCTGTCCCTCTTACCGCCTTGACCCATAAGGGTAAAGCTTATGAATGGGGACCGAAGCAAGAAGAAGCTTTCCAAACTCTTAAGCAAAAGTTGTGCAATGCTCCCATCTTGACTCTCCCCGATGGAAATGATGATCTAGTTGTCTATTGTGATGCTTCTAACCAAGGTCTTGGTTGTGTCCTCATGCAACGAGGCAAAGTGATCGCTTATGCATCAAGACAACTCAAAATTCATGAAAAGAATTATACGACGCACGACCTCGAGTTGGGTGCGGTCGTATTCGCGTTAAAGATTTGGAGACACTACCTATATGGCACGAAATGTGTGGTATTCACCGACCACAAAAGTGTTCAACATATCTTCAACCAAAAAGAACTCAATATGAGGCAACGACGTTGGGTCGAACTCCTTAACGACTACGACTGCGAGATTCGTTACCATCCCGGCAAAGCGAATGTTGTAGCCGATGCTTTGAGTCGAAAAGACCATGTTATGCTTCATTGCGCCCGTATTCAATCCGATATTCAAACCCGTATCCTGGAAGCTCAACACGTCTCGGTTACCGAGGGTAACATGTATGAAGAAATGTCGTGTGGTGTTGAACTTCTTCTTGAATCTAAACCCAATGGCTTACTATATTACTTGAACCGTATTTGGGTTCCCGATCGCGATGATCTCCATGCAATTCTCATGAACGGGGCTCATAAGACTCGTTATTCTATTCATCCTGGTGCGGATAAAATGTACCAAGATCTTCGTCAGCTTTATTGGTGGCCCGGTATGAAGAAGGACATTGCTCTTTATGTTGCCAAATGCTTAACTTGCTCCAAAGTCAAAGCCGAACATCAGCGTCCTTCTGGTTTGCTTGAACAACCGGAAATTCCCGTGTGGAAATGGGAGAATTTAGCTATGGATTTCATTACCAAGCTCCCTCGCACCTCGAGTGGTTATGATAGTATTTGGGTGATCATTGATCGACTCACCAAATCTGCCCACTTTTTGCCTATTCGTGAAGACTTCAAAGTGGAGAAACTTGCCCGAATTTACATTGATGAAATTGTGAGCCGTCATGGTGTTCCCTTGAACATAATATCTGATAGAGACGCTCGGTTCACTTCTCGATTTTGGCAATCTCTCCAATCTGCTCTTGGTACTCGTTTGGATTTGAGCACGGCTTACCATCCCCAAACTGATGGCCAAACCGAGCGAACAATCCAAACTCTTGAAGACATGCTTAGAGCTTGTGTAATCGATTTTGGTGGCAATTGGGATTCACATTTATCCCTTATTGAGTTTTCTTATAACAATAGCTACCACACAAGTATCAACATGGCTCCATTCGAAGCTCTCTATGGTCGCAAGTGTCGTTCTCCGATCTGTTGGAACGAGATTGGTGAAGCACAAATCACCGGTCCCGAGTTAATTCAAGAAACTTCCGACAAGATTATTCAAATCCGTGACAATATCCGAGTAGCAAGGAGTCGACAAAAGAGTTATGCCGACAAGCGTCGAAAACCCTTGGAATTCCAAGTCGGTGATCTCGTTCTTCTTAAGGTATCTCCATGGAAGGGTGTGATCCGTTTTGGAAAGAAAGGCAAGTTATCACCTCGTTAGGTTGGTCCATTCAAAATCCTTGAAAGGATTGGGAAAGTGGCTTACAAGCTCGAGTTACCTCCATCTCTTGGCAATGTGCATCCTACATTTCATATATCTAATCTAAAGAAGTGTCTCGCTGATGAAAATCTCCATATACCGCTTGACGACGTGCGCATTGATGAAACGATGCACTTCGTTGAGAAGCCGGTGGAAATTATGGATCGTGAAGTCAAGCAACTCAAGCGAAGTCGTATTCCTATCGTCAAAGTTCGTTGGGAGTCTAAGCGTGGTCCTGAGTACACTTGGGAACGAGAAGACCAAATGAAGCTCAAGTACCCTCATCTTTTTACTATTAATGTTGTTTCCTCTAGCTAAATTTCGGGACGAAATTCTCTCAACATGGGGAGACTGTAACATTTCTGATTTTTAGTATTCATATTTCAATTCAATGTAATGAAATTTCAAGTTCTATACTCGTGCAATGTCTCAATATTTTTCCCGCGGTAAATAAAATGCAATGATTCTATACAAGTTCGCAAGTTTTACTCGATTATATGCACATAAACGCTATACAAGTAACTATATATTTTAAATTTATAAAACCTGAAAAGTCAAGGACTAAAGCTGAAAATTTATCAAGAAACCCTAGTTAGCACGGTCGTGCTTCGTTCTAGCACGGTCGCGCCAAGTGCCTCGGCACGATCGCGCGGCTGGTCCTGGAACGATCGCGCCCGGTTCCTAAGCACGGTCGCGCCTGCGAAACAGTCGAAACGTAAATGTGATTTCAAAACGCTCAATCGTTCGAATTTCAAATCCGATTATGTTTCTTTTCCTTTAACGCGAGTTATACCATTTTCAATTACTCAACGCCTCAGTTTTTCTCCATCAATCTCGAATTCTATCTCAAGCAATTCAAACAAAACTCGAGTCTTCCTCCTGGAACCCAAATTCTCCCGATCAAGAAAGGATTTATCATCTCCCGGCTCTCTCCAAGACTCTGGACTCTCTAGCCTAGCCGGAATCACAGTCGAAGTCACCGGAAACCTTTACCTCCGTCGCCGGAACTCATCTCTGCCGTTCTTCATCAATTCGTTACGTTTCAGGGTAAGTATACTCTCCATCTCACTCATTTCAGTAACATTATCAAAAGCCCTCATTCAATTTGGGCTTCCATTATAGAATTCGATCAGAATCAGAAATCATATTTTAATAAAAATGATTTAATTGAACCCATGCTTAAACTCGATTTCCATACAATTAAGTTATATGAAAAGACTCTTAATAACCCATTAATCAAAAGCCCTAACAATTCCTGTGTTCAAAATACAAGAAACTCTCGATTCGTGTCTGATTTGGAATAGACACGGTCGCGCTAATCATCTAGCACGGCCGTGCCTCGTTTAGCGCGGTCGTGTCGACTAGCATCGTGGTCGTGTCATCCGTCCAGACCTTGTCATGCCCTTTGGGCTAGTCTCTGTTGTGTCTAAAAATCATAGACGCGACCGTGCCGGGCTAAGGCACGGTCGTGCCTGATGACTTGTCTAGATTGTGCTCCTGATTGATCAACCCGGTCGCGCCCCGACTAGCGCGGTCGCGCCCGTGGCTTGAGCACGATCGTGCCCTTCCGAGGCACGGTCGTGCTAGACTCAGAATTTTTAACAGAATTATAATTTTTATATTTTAATCAGTAAATGTTTCAGATTTTATAAAAATATGTTTTCTGTATTTAAAAATAGATTAAAAGTTTAATCTTGGCATAAATGTAATTTATTGAAAAGTTTATAAAAATTAAATTTATATTTATCATCTTACACTTAAATGATATTTTAAATAATTAAGTTACAAAATTTATAAATAATGATGACTTATTTACTTTACATTTTAAATCAAAATCGTTTTATTTATTTATACTTAATTACAATTAATATTGACATTATTTCATAAACTATAGTTATACACTTATTTATTTAATTCAAACCTAATTAAATTGTTTCAAACATATTTTACCTCAAACTTTATATATTTTATTCAATCCTTTTTAAATACAAACCAATGGTTTTATATACAAATCCAACTTTCATTTTTAAACTTTATACATCTATGTGATTCAATGCATATTACTATTTAGGTTAAAGTGTGCTTTTCAAGGATCTTTTTGCTATCTATATTCCTTGTTAGCTTCACTTCCATACCAAGTGAGTATTCACAACCCCTTTTACTCTTTTACACTTTTGGGGTGGAACATGAACTCTATACTCATTACACATTACACATTTACATTTACACAAACTACACAAGTGTAAAAAAAAATCCTATTTACATACATGTGTGCAAAACTTTGAGCTTTGTGCCCGAGTGCTAGGTGTGTTTAACCTTTGTATGCTCTTATGTGCAATCATTAACTATACAAGCCGACGGTTTTCAATGATGGATCTATTGAGTCTGACAAACCCACCCATGGTACGCGGTGATTGAAACCGACAATACACTTTGTTTTGCATGCTAGTTACAAGGTTTGATTGTACATTTGGTTACACAATAGCTACTCCCCATGAACGCCTTATTTATCATGTCATGTAAAGGATTTGTTTTCAACTATATGCTATCTATATACAACTGTGTTATACTCACCAACTTTTTAGTTGACTTTATTTTATTCATGTTTCAGGCCCCAATATGTGAGATTGATTCAAGACGTGTTCAACATAGGATTTGGACTTAGCAAAATAAATCAAGAATTTTATGAATTGTTTATGTTTCTTGTTTGAATTTGATCTTGTACTTGGATTTTATTGTAATGCAAATTTGACTTTAATATATTTCAATTTAGTCAACCATGTGCTATGAACAGTCTTACATGTCCCGCCCCGATGATTCCGCCATCGGTCGGGGTGTGACAAAAATGTATAAAAATTCAGAAAACATACATGAGACATCCCAATCACTAACCAAAGTCCACTTGATCCAAAACACGTTCCGATCACCTAAACTTAAAAAAAATACGATAAAATCCTAGAAAAATAAAAAGAAAACTAAGAAAATAATTTGGAATATAAAATGAACACACATAACTAACGGGTGAAACATAGACATGCTAAGATTATTAACGAGTCGTTAGCTAGACACGTGTCCTTATGCGCGTTAATTTAGGATAAATGATTGGGCAAATCAACAAACAGGTGGCCTATGATTCTTGAATACCCATCCGACCCGTTTGGTTTAATGCATTTACCAACGGCTCAACCAATAGTGAATGCAAAAACAAAGTGACGGGTCGTGCCACCAACACTTGTATTTGCCCGGACCGAACCTGAGGTACATGAGGTAGTGAGGGAGGTGATCATCCCGACAAGATAGTGATGTTGACTTGCCGTGCTTTGTGGACCGATGTTGCACCTTCCAAATCGGATGGTCCGTCAACTCTATCGCCCTCTCCCATTGTTTGGATGACTCATATGACGAATCATGATCATGATCAATCACGGGCTGCTTTCCTTGGTGCACAACGGAAGATCGGGAGTCACCATAGTCCTTGGTTCATTGGTGAACCCATCTGTCTGCACATCTTCCTCTTGATGCGACTCCCCGTTAATTACCACGGTTGACTCTTCAAAAAATAATGTTTCCAATTTATCCAAATCACCAACCGGGCCGAATATAGGGTCCTCATAGCGCCTTACGGGGTAGCCCGGGGACTGATAACATTCTAATGTATAATGTGGGCCCCCACAAATCTCGTACCAAATCTCCTCGTTGTAACCCCATAGATCAAACGAGTACTCGTCACTGTAACTCCCATAGTCACGATCCATGAAAATCACTGCAAATAACACTCAAACAAAACGATCACGGGTACCAGATAAAAATAAAAATAAAATAACATCCGAAGAACTATACACAAAAATAAGACGAAGATTATAAAATAAAGATAAAAAAATAAAAATAAAACAAATTTAAATAAGGAAAACTATTTACCAAGATATAGACAAATATGTACTAAATGACTAAATAATAATCCCAATCGTTCTCGCACAAACCGTATGTACTAATTGACTAAATTCTCGTCAAAGATATCTAATCAAATGACCATGCGGAAAGCTAGCCTTAATTACACAAACCAACCACCTAAAGTCATACAATGAAGCTCACGTGTTTAATAATCATGTCAATGTTTTTAAAGATTGAACTAGCTCCCGATTAAGGTACACTAATCCAACAACTAGTTGGAAAGATAATATGAACAACACACTATCCACCTCAAGTTGATTAAATTAGACAACAATATGCATTTCTTCAACATACAATGTTCATATAAAGGTTATATAAATTAGGAGGATGTGTCAACAATTCCTAGATAAACATAATACTAAATATGACACATCATAACAAACACTTTGTATTTCCAAACATAAGCATAAGGTTATACATACAAATATAATGATTCATAAACAAGAGTTCATTCACCATTCCTAGTCAAATGCCATAAACTAGTATAAATACACCAATCCATGAATATAAGCATAAACCACAAGTTTTCCAACATAATATGGCATACACAAATACAAGTCTTGTAAACAACTCAAAATACTTGAATACATAATTTCATCAAAGAATAACCATACGGTTGTTATTACATTAACACAATAATTGCCAATAATCCATAAATGTTGTCAAATGTATCTAAACTTCATCTAAACCAAAGTGAACAAGAGTTTTAGCTCATCATGAGCACCAAAATTACAAATAAGCAGGGAAAAATAGTGAGAAACATGATATGAAAACAAGAATCAAACCACTCCTCCAAGCCTAGATGTTGTTGTTGATGTATGGTGATCCTCTTGATGTTGTATCCTCTCCAAGAAGCTTGAAATATGGCTGGAACAAAGAAAAGGGGAGGAACGACCGTGCCAGGAGAGAAGGCATGACCGTGCCTGGTATAAAGGCGCGGTCGTGTCTGGGTCTTGGTACGACCGTGTGACAGAGGTTTGACCGATCAGTAGCTTCCATCGGGTACCACTGATCGAGGATGTATGGCTGTTCAGACTCAGGAGGTGACACGCGACACTTTGGATTTTGGCTTGGCGCGGTCGTGCAAGATGTGGGCGCGACCGTGCCTAGGGTTTGCGAGCTTGGCACGACGGTGCCAAATAGGGAAACGACCGTGCCTCCATCACAGAAACCCTAAAACTTCACTTTTTTATCCTGGAATCTTCTTGTTTGTTCACCAAGCTTCACAAAAACCTACAAAACAGGAAATGAAGCAAATAAGTATCTAAACATTGAATATAACCAAGAATTGATCAATAAATGAGCGAAGTTTTGTACCAAAAAGATGTGTAAATACTAACACATCAAAATACATCTGCATAATCAGCTACTACATCTTTAATCTTCTTTTCTTTTGTACTAGCGGAGATCTGAACCAAATATGCGATGCATCCTTTCTGAAGACACTTAGTTGCTTTCAACATAGAGATGATTCCCAGAGGTCGGTTTTGTTTGTCGCCATATATTGTTATAGGTTTTCTAGAAGAAGTTCGTATTTCTATAGCTTTTTTATCACAAAGGATATGAACTTGGTTACTGGCTAACCAATCCATTCCTAAGACACATCAAATCCTGCTAATGTCATAGGGATTAATCGTACATGCATGACGTGTCCGGATATTGTGATATTTCAATTTTCTAGGGATTCGAAGATTTTGATTAGATTTCCTTCGGTCGTCTCTACTTCATAAATCTTATTTAGTGAGACTACGGGCTTGTTTAATAGATTACAAAATTTATAATCTATAAAACTTAAATTTCCACCAGAGTCAAATAATACTCTAGCATAAATATTTTCAATGAGGAATGTACTAGTGATTGCATCCGGAATGGTTGTAGCATCACGAGTGTTTAATACGAAAGCTCATACATTTTTCTTTGTTTCCTCATTAACCCTTGCTACACTAGATCCTGCTTGATTAAACTTTGGGCAGGACGATTTGAAGTGGCCTGTTTCCCCATAACTAAAACAAGAAATATTCTTCTTTTTCGGGCAGTTTTCAAACACGTGCCCTGTCTGCTTGCTGTAATGATAATAAGTTTTCTTAAAGAAGCATTCTCTTGCATGCCTCTTCTTGCAGATTTTACATTCAGAAATAGAAGGAGTAAATCCTCCTTTTGTAGGCTGATTTCTTTACTTTCAAGGAGAATTATTCTTTTGATTATCTGCAACCTTCTTAACAACCTCTCTTGCCTTCGCTTCCTCCTGTTTCCTGATCATGCCATCAGTTAGGATTCTACCTAGCTGTACAACAAATGCAACAGTCTGGGGCATAGTAGCCTTGACCATATCTCTTATTTCCTCCGCCAGACCCCAATATATCTTTTAATTAAATTGCATTCGGGGGTCGAAAAGTGTGGAACTAAACAAGCGTATTCAAACACTCTTGATGTTTCACAAATTTCAGACGTAGATTTAGGAATTTGGTTTCAATCCTTTCTCTCTCATTGATGGGACAGAACCGTTGGATCACCAGTTCTTCAAATTCTTTCCATTCCATAGCATAGCCTTTGTGTCTGCCCATGGCTTGGACTATAGAATTCCACCATTCCAATGCTTCATATTTAAAAATATTAGATGTATAAAGCACCATGTCCTCATCAGCACATTTGCTGATGGCAATAACAGATTCAGCCTTCTCCAGCCACCTCAGGGGCGGGACATGTAAGACCCCGACTACGGACATGGTTTATAACAGATTCAGCCTTCTCCAACCACTGGTTTACATCTTTGAACTTTATAACATTTTTGTCACACCCCGACCGATGGCGGAATCATCGGGGCGGGACATGTAAGACTGTTCATAGCACATGGTTGACTAAATTGAAATATATTAAAGTCAAATTTGCATTACAATAAAATCCAAGTACAAGATCAAATTCAAACAAGAAACATAAACAATTCATAAAATTCTTGATTTATTTTGCTAAGTCCAAATCCTATGTTGAACACGTCTTGAATCAATCTCACATATTGGGGCCTGAAACATGAATAAAATAAAGTCAACTAAAAAGTTGGTGAGTATAACACAGTTGTATATAGATAGCATATAGTTGAAAACAAATCCTTTACATGACATGATAAATAGTTGGTGAGCATACATAGGTTTTGACACCACGAGTAAAGTTCAAATGTTTTGTGTACAATTCATATGATGCATGGTTTATAAAGCATTTATGGAGAATCTAAGTTAAGCTAGTTGCACAATGAAACTTTGTAATTGAAGGGCATAACAACACATGTTATCCAAATGTAGGGCATAACAACACATGTTATCCTAATGTAAATGTAGGGCATAACAACACATGTTATCCTAATGTAGGGCATAACAACACATGTTAGCCTGAAGCAATGTATTGGTGTTTGTACGTGTATATCATGTAAATATAGCCTTAACAATTAGCATTCAAGCATAAAGCACGAATAAAGGCATATAATCATATTTGTAGAATTGTACGTGTGTAATTGCAAATAGTGTTTGAATGTAATCATGTTTCACCCCAAAAATGTACAAAAGGAAAAAGGGGGCTATGTAAACTCACTTGTATCAAATGTAGTAGTTAGCACGAGCTTTGGGTAGCACAAGTGTTTTGCATGTCACTAGGTTTGACCTTGAGTGAAATAGTATAAATTTGAATTAATGATATGCACAATGTCTAAGGTAGAGTCTAGGGTTCAACGGGGTTTGAGTGTAGGGATTTGTACAAAGTGTTTGTGTTATTTCATGTAAAAGGTGTATGTAAATTGATGTTTGAATTTGAATAGGAGTCTAATGTAAAACATGTAAATTTAAAGTATATGTATGAACTTTGCTTCGGGTTTTAAGTAGGTAAATAATAAATAAATTCTTTTTATTTATTTATTTTAATATTGAACTAGTGTGTCAAGGTAGTGTAAATAAATATATATATATATATATATATATTTGTTTGAGAAAATTATAATTTAAACACTAAGTGGATTGAAAATGTAAATAAATAAATAATAAACAAATTCATTTATTTATTTATAAAAAAATAGTATGTTCTAAATATATGAGTCTATATTTAGGAAGAAAAATTTTATTTGTTTATATAGGGTTTAAGTCCTATATATATAATTAATAAGAAACCTTTATGAAGTTTAGGAAATAAAAATGAATTTCTAATGATTATAAAAAATGAGATTTTAATCACTTTAATTTTTCAAGGTAATGATTTTATGATTAAAACTATAATTTATGGAACTAATCAGATTTAAATGAGATTAGGTTTATAAAATAAATTTTTAAAAGCTAATTTAGACAAGGAAAAACGGTTTTAAAAAGAAATGCGACGGACTAGGATCGAACCTGGGTTGTTCTTGGGTGAGGGCAAACGTCCAACCACCGGACCAACGGGGCTGATGCTGTATCAAACCGGTCCGTAAGGGTTTTAACATGGATTGAAAAAAAAACCGGATCTGGCATCAGGGATAAACAAAAGGGCCGCTGGAGGTGGGTTTCGAACCCACGCCACCCGGTCCAATGGTGCAATGGCTTAACCAGTTGGACATGGTGGTTTCGCTGGTATAACATGAAACCCTTTAAATGTATACGATCACTGAATCAAGGAATAATCCCGAATCAGAAATCGCATGAACATGTCAATAACATAATTTGAAATTGAGCCCGATGTATAATGTTGATTCAAATTGACAAGGGGCTATCGATAAACATACCCAAACGAAACGAATGAGAGTAATTTTACCTGTTTTGGTTGGGTAAGAAGGCTGACGACTAAGGCGACAGGGATGGAGTTCTTGATGCTTCACAGGGGTACAGATATGAAATGAGACACGACCAAAGGTTCATAGAGTTTTTAATGGACTATGTGAAGGTGTATGAGTGTTTTAATCCGTTCAATTTCACCTAAATTACTTGATTCGATCCGGAGTTTAAGGATGACAGCTGTCGGCTGTGATTACGCAGAAATTGATTGAAGGCAAATGAATTTGGTCACGTATATGGTTTGAATACATAGGAGGGTCATTTGTGTGAGACTTGCGGGTATTAACAAGCTTTAAATTTCGGAATTTGGGGACGATTAAGGCTCGGTTTGACTCTGGCGAGTCAAACTTGCTTGAATTGAATTTCAAAAAAATTAGCCATGCAAATGTTAAGTTGGTGGGTTATGTAGGCCTGATAATGGTCGATTATCCATCCAGCAACCAAGGTAGTCCGGATTAGTCGGGTTCTGATCAAATTGCACCTTGAATTTGCAAGGAAAGGGACTGTTTGACTTTTAGGGTCAAAATAGGTCAAAGTTTGATGGATGAGGTCAAAATTGAGGGGATGGGTTCAAATTTGTGAGTCCAAGTGTTCAAAGGGTTTAAACGTTTTAGAAGGTGAGCGTTCAACTCATTTGTTTAATTAATTTGAAAACATATATATATATATATATATTTATATATATATAAGATTTGACTCTTGTTTAAGACTTTATATATATATATTAATATATAACTTTGCTGATATATTTATATATATATATATATAATAAAGTGAATCCCCTTTTGAGCGAGAATTGTAAAATTATAGAATTTTATTGACGAGGCTTTGAAATTGGCATGTATAACATAAGGTTTTGAATTATAACTGGAACTTGAAATATTTATTACATTAAGATCAATACATGGAAAACCAAGGATGTTACACTTCATAATAGTAAGGATTATAGTATGGATTCTCTACATAATCCCGATTTTGGCTTGTAGTCGTTAGAGCAGAATGAAAACTTATAGAATGTACATAAGGATTTGTAGGAGGTGTTAATTCCCCTAAACTTCGAGATTTGTGCTTCCTGTATTATTTGAGCTTGCTCCTGGTTCTAGATCTGTTTCATTTGTTGGCTAAAATTCATATCTAAGTGGAGCATACTTCTGAACATAGTGAGGACCTTTTCCGTTACAAGTCATCTAGATAAAACAAAATTCTTTTATTTATTTATATATTATTATACTTAAAGGAAATAAGTTACATTTTTCTTTTATTTTTCTTTTCCTCCTCTAGTTGTCGAACCCGCTCCTTGCGCTGCCTTGATTCCTTCTACACTTCGTCCATCTCTCTCAGAGCACGGTCAAGGAATTCAATGGTGATAATTGGGACCATCAGTTGGTTCATTGATATATTCTTCCAGCATCGTGGTCCGAGTATATGGATTTTCTTCACCTTAAGGGTAAATATACGGATCCCTAGTTTCCAGTTGTTGTTTATCGGGCTCTTCTCCTTCTGGTACTCCTTGATATACTTCCTCCATTTACACTATAGATATGTGCACATGCTCCGTGGGAATTCGAACACGCATCCTCGGCTTGGAGGATCTAATAGGTCTTGTTTTATTAGATCCAACATGATAAGGTGGTGGTGGTGTTCCGGTACCCCAGTTCTCGAAGTCAGGTGTTCCCATCATCCAGGGGGAACTTGAACCAAGGTTCTCAGAATTTGCTTGTGGCATAGATTCATCATCGGAGATGATTACTTCGTTATTAGGTTCTTCACTATCGAAAATAACTAAAGGTTCTTCTCTAGATCCCGTAGTGTGAAATATTTCCTCTTCAGTTTGTCCAAAAATATAGGAATAGTAATTATCTGCTGACATCTGTATGTTTATCACTTAATCATTATTGAGATCTACTTACTTTTACTTAGCAGACAGTCTATATTGGTTTAAGCTTAGATACCTTACCTAAGTATCATATTTGCTAAAACCAAATAATATCAAAATCAAGTTACAATATAGATACTAATTTCTAGTATCTAATTTGATGAAACAAATGGCTCTTATACCAACCTTTTACACCCCGGATTTATCCTACCCGGGTCTCCGACTCCCAGTTGGTACATGTCTCTCTTATTTTATTTCATTAGAGTTTTATACGCACAGCGGAATAATTTATGTAGTTTAATAGCTCGGGATAATTTCAAAACATGGGGAAAACACCCTATTAATTTATACAAACGTTTAATTTACAAAACCAAGGTTACAAGAGCCATTTCTTTCAACAGATGTCTAGGGTGGACATTCCCTTTCGTGACATCTTTATTTCTCTGTCATTCCATGGCTATATCAATAAAATCATCCTTAGTTACCTGTAAAACGTTTGAAAATATTTTATCAACATAAACTAGTGAATACAAGTATATTTTAATCATAATCTGATAAGCGTGAATAAATAGAACAATTTGCCCATATTTAAGTGGTAAATTTACACATTCAGCGAACCACCTGCCCCAAAAGTATAACCACTAGCCACACAAGACACTTTCTTGGATAATCATTGTTTTACGTTAGGTGAGATCCCGCCTTACACCTCAAGCTATATAGGTCTTACGTATTAAAACAACCAAGCCATAGCCCTAGCCCCATTACAACGCTTCATCTGTAACACATGTATGCATACGTGACTCTATGGTCTTAATGCTATATAGTAAATCACCTTATGTGACCAATGGTTGTATTAGATGATTCAAGTCAGATCATAATTCAAAACAATTTAGGGTTTTGAAATCATTTTCAGAAAAATACAAGTATTCACCTTGATAGAGTTTCGTCTTAGTGATCCTCTAAAGTGAGAGTCATAGTGGGCAACATCTCTGCTTAAGTCGTCTAGCTTGGTTTCTTCGAATGGGTGTTTCCTAGCTTATTGGTTCTCTCTAGAACGATCCGGCACTTCTGGAACATAAACGTACGAGTGGGAATGGTTTTAGGGGAGTGGAATATTAGAAATTAACTCACAAGTTCGAGTTTGTGTGATTTGAAATGGTTTGACTAGACTTGCAATTTATATAGGATTTTGGCAGCTGTGAAGGACCGTTATGGATTGTGATGGTCCGTCAGCGCCCGATCGTAATGGGCCGTTACCGAAGGTGACGGTACGTCACCGCTCTAAGGTTGGCAAGTCAACTGACACGCGTCATCGTCAGGTTAAATTACGGCATGACAGACCGTTACGAGGCCGTGACTGTCTGTCATTGGGTTTCCACACGTCAGAACGCATCCATGAGTCACATGACACGTGTAATGTCATCATGACACCCGTGCTCAGCCCGTAACGGACCGTTATTGATGGTGACAGTCCGTTACCGTCTGGATTTTGAGTTTTTGACTTTTTTGGACCTTGTTCTTTTGTATAATTACACATATAGGTCTTTAACTTATAATTTTTTTATATTTGGTATGAATTTTCGAGAATGTTACATTCTCCACACCTTTTGAAAAATCTCGTCCTCGAGATTACTGGAACAGGTGTGGATACTTTTTCTTCATTTCTGATTCTAGTTCCTAAGTATGTTCACGACCGCGTCTAAAATTCCACTTGACTTTAACAAGTTTTAATTTTTTCTTTTTCAACTTTTTAACCTGACGGTCCTCGATCTATAGTGGTTGTTCCACAAATTTTAACTTCTCATTCACCTCTATATCTTGAACAGGTATTACCAGAGATTAATCAGTTAAACATTTACGAAAATTAGATACATGAAATATGTCATGTATTCCACTCATCTCCTCTAGTAATTATAATTGGTATGCCACTGGCCTAATTAGTTTTAAAATTTTGAAGGGTCCAACAAAGCGAGGACTTAGTTTACCCTTCTTTCCGAATCGGACGATGCCTTTCCAAGGTGATACTTTCAATAACATCTTGTCTCTAATTTCAAACTCTTGTGGCTTTCTTCTTTTATCTGCGTAGCTCTTTTGTCTGTCTCTTGCTTCTTTTAATCGCTCTTGTATCTGAGCTATTTTATCAGTTGTCACTTGAAGGGGTTCAGTCCTAGTAATTGATTTTCTATAATCTCGGACCAACATATACGAGTTCGGCATTTTCTTCCATATAAGGCTTCAAAAGGTGCTGCCTGAATGCTTGTGTGATAACTATTCTTGTATGAGAATTCCATTAGGGGTAGGTGATCATCCCAACTACCACCTAAGTCTATCACACATGCTCAAAGCATATCTTCTAAAGTCTGAATTTTTCTTTCGCTCTGCCCATCAGTTTGTGGATGATAGGCAATGCTTAAGTTCAGACGAGTTCCCATGGCTTTTTGGAAACTCTACCAGAATCGAGATGTGAAACGGCTATCTCTCTCTGACACTATGGATAGTGGCACTCCATGTAAAGATATAACTTCATTTACATAAAGACGAGCCAATCTATCCATACTGAAGGTTTCTTTCATAGAGAAAAAAATGTGCAGATTTAGTTAATCTGTCAATGATAACCCAGATAGTATCATTCCCCCGACTGGTTCTAGGAAGTTTGGTAATAAAATCAAATGTTATCATCTCTCATTTCCAGACTGGCATTTCTAATTGTTGCAACAAACCAGAAGGTTTCTGGTGTTCTACCTTTACTAGAGCGCAAGAAAGACATTTTGCAACATATATAGCAATATCTTTGTTCATACCACTCCACCAGCAGTTACCCTTCAGTTTTTTATACATTTTATCACTTCCTAGGTGCAAAATATATGTTGATTTGTGTGATTCTTCGAGTATTCTTTCTGGAAGATCTCCGGTGATTGGAACCCAGATTCTTTTATTCACTCGGAGTATATTGTCATCTTCTTTTACTAACTTCTCATGCCCTTCACTCATTCTTTTTCTATATTCTCTTCAGACTGAGGAGATTGTTGAGCATCTTTTATTAGAGACAAGAGATCTATACGAAGTTCAAGTCAGATAGAACGAACCCGTTTGGGTTATTCTCTTTCTTTTCTACTTAAGGCATCTACAATAACATTTGCCTTACCTTCGTGGTAACATATTTCATAATCATAGTCACTCAAGATCTCTAGCCACCGTCTTTGCCTCATGTTTAATTCTTTCTGAAAAAAGATATATTTCAAACTTTTATGGTCAGTGTAAACTGTAAATCTAACTCCATAGAGATAGTTTCTCCACAAATTTCAGGGCAAAAATTATGGTACGTAACTCTAGATCATGAGTTATATAATTCTTTTCATGTGTTTTCAACTGACGAGATGCATAGGCAATTACTTTGTTTCTTTGCGTTAACACACAACCTAGGCCGTTGTGTGAAGCATCACAAAAGAATATAATGTCTTCATTGCCATCTATCAAAGCCAGTATAGGTGCATGAGTCAGTTTCCACTTCAAATTTGAAAATTTACATCTTGCTTTATTCCCCATTCATATTTTATATTTTTACAAGTTAAAGTAGTTAAGGGAACTGCAATCTTTGTGAAATCCTGAATGAATCGTCTGTAGTATCCTGCTAGACCCAAGAAACTATGGACTTCTGTTGAAGACTTTGTAGATATATGAGAATGATGGCTACAAAATCTTCTAAGTCTTTTTGCTGCGGACACATCAATTTTGCCACTGACAGATGTTGCTGCTGATGATAGTCTATGTTGTGGATGGTTGTTACTACTTTTGATAAACAACCTTGTTGTGGATAGACCATTATCTACTGAAGTCCAATGTTACTGCTGATAGGCTTATCAATAACATCTAATACTTATGCTGTTGATGGGGATATCTTCAGTTAACTTTGTATAACTTTGTGAGGATTAATGTTTTTGTCAATATAACTTTGTATGGTGTGCAGTTAGCTATTGCATGACTTTCCATTAGCCGAGTATTCTTTCTCTTTGACCGTTAGTCAGCGAATATTCAGAGATGATCACTCACAAGCGTGTTGTTATGTCTTTCTTCCATCTCTTGGAAGTAAGACGTCTATTATTATCTGGGATACTGATCATGTACTTTAGGTCTAGCTAATACCTTGACATACAGTCTAGTCGACACTCCTAGTTTTGAAATCTTTTATGTAAGACGATAGTATACCGACTTCTAGTTAATCGATTCATGATAACCCACATGGTTTCTAATGTTTTGATGTGCCTTTAGCATCGGTTATGCAAATCTCGTCGTATAAAGCAATTCCTTTCTTTATACTTGGTAGGATTCCTTAAACTCTTTGTACATTTCGCCTGTTCCTTCAGGTACGGAGTTCCTAGACTCTAGCTATAACCAAACTTGATTTTCCTATAATGCTCACATCATGAATCTATGTTATGATCTTGAGTTAGAGAACTTCATTACTTAGTTTCCCATTTTGATTCTTCTCCACCAAGAATCCATTCTTAGTATCATTTGTTGTTCATTTGATGCATTCATCTTTTGGGACTAATACCTCTAACGTAGGACCTTAGATGGCATTTGACTATTTCCCTAACCGCTTAATGTGTTAGGTACTATATCGGTTTCATGTCAGATGATAATGAATTTCCCATTCATCTCAGAATGATTTTTCCTTTTTTTTATTCTGAAGTGTAATGAGTATTTCCTACTTGGAGCTATATTGGAGACCCTCGTGGTCGACGATGATGTGACATTCAACAATGTCTCTAAATCTCAAGTGTATAACGCTATGGTTCTAAACTTTTCAACCAGAGATAGTGTTGTTCACTTTTTCTACTATGACTTGACAAAGCACAAATGCAATGCCATTGTCCCTTTGCCTTAGCACATAATCGATATATGATGCGTCTTATCACGCGATGCAGTTAGTTGTTTTCCCCTTAGGAAGAGGTGAATCTTGTGTATGAGATCACTCCTATTTTAGTAAACTATAATATTATCTCTTGCTTTAACTTACTAGTAAATCACTATCAGCGATGCCTAAATTCTGAAAATTTCCCATGCATTGTTGGTAAATGCCAACAAACGTAAGAAATTTTTCATTCTTCATGGGTGGTTTTAACTATTCTCTACCATTTCCATTGATTTACGTGAATGTCTCCCGTTCACATACTAAGAAAATGCATTTTCCTGAAGTCGAGGTTCGCATTTAGGGAATTTGGCACAAAATTTCTCTTTTGCGAATACTTATAAAACTAATTTATGAAGGTGTTCATGATCTTCTCACCTTGTGAATTGTTTAAGATGTCATTGATGAATACCATCATCAACTTGGTTCTTAAAATATGTAAACACTGCAAGTGCGTTGATTAAATCAAATGTCACTACAAGGAATTCGTAGTTTCTATACCTAGTCCTAAGGTCTGTATTTATTATGTTGCTCTACTGAATCCTCAATTGATGGCATCCTGGCCTAAGGTCGGTCTAAGTTGGTCCTTAAAATTGATCTACCAACTGTCGACTCTCGGGAGAGGGTACTGGTTCTTTTCTTGTCAACTCGTGTCCTCCTCAGTGACTAATACTTACTCTAAAGTCTAAATAAAAAGTCCTTCCTGGAATACGTATTCCTAGTCCAGTTGTTCTTGTAACTGGTTGGATAATCTTTGCATTTCAATGGTTGCTAAGTGCTAGGGGAAAGTTTTGACAATTCTTTAAGTATACCTCTAGTTAATCTTGCATAACAGGATTGTCATGTACGTGCTTTTCCTTGAGTTACTTCCTAGTCGTAAAGGTTTATAGAGATAGACTCTGCTTCCTCAATCATTTCAGAGTCTTTACACAAAGTGAGTTTTCAAACTTGCATTGAATCATTTCGTTTAGTCATAAGTGTCTCACCGTTCGACAGAAGGGTTCGAATGATCTTTTCTTGACACACGATTTTGATTTGTCTCCCGGGTTTGTCAATCCTTAGTTTGACAATCGTATGTATCCTTTAGGCTACTAGATTCTTGGTCGATCAAAAATTCAACTTGGTTGAAGATATTTATCAACTCTTAGTGTCAAATGATTCAGGTGCAAACTAAGAGTACTAAACATCTCATTCATCCCATCATTGATTCAAGTACTTAAGGTTCATAATCCTATAATCTCCCATATAAGATACTTTTTCACAAAATCCTTCATGTTTGCCAGCGGTTTTGTTCCTAACTTAGTTGGTAATCTATTGTTCTTAGCTTAGCCTCGGGTTCATGTGCTTGAGATGATCAGTGCTGTCACGCTCGAAGCATGCTCTCTTTCACTGTCCCTTCATGTGCTCTGCCTTCTAGCATAGCTAGTGCAATTCCTATAATGATGATAGTTGCACTTGTTGTACTTTGCTCATGACCTCGCTTATTGTTTCATCTTGTGTTCAGCAGTCCCGTAATTCTGTGTTGTCTTTTGATTCTTGTCATTCCAAGTCTTTTCATTGACAAGTCCTTTTTGCTTACTCCATCCTTAACTAAAGCTCTAGTTTTCAACAACTCATTTAAGGTTCATGCCTTTAGAATGGCATCTTCCAGAGTGGTATATTCAGCAGTCATGACCATTCTGTGAATCTGAGAATTCAAGTCCATGACATACTGATTGACCTTCTTGGTCACCCGATAGTTCATGGGATCGGTTTGTGTATGCTTGATGTTTGTCATTAATCAAGGTTAGATTCCATACCTCTGGCTGTATTTCACTCTCAGGGTAGTATTCTTTAACGGGCAGAGTATTGGACTCATCCCAAGACATCAAATCTTTAATATTAATGCCTCCAGTTTGTACTTGAGCATTCCTTCATGCTAATGCTTCACCTTGAAATGAATGTGTAGTGTACATCACTTGTTGGTTGTTAGAACATCCACTGATGTTGATACTCACATCCATCTTTTTTTACCCATTTGAGGGTTTTTATGATTCCTTTCATTCCATGAAAATCCTTTAATCTGTAGGACATAAAGGTTTCTATAGGCACATCCTTTCCCGTATGTAAGAGTATAGGGTGTACTAGTCGCCATTTTCTATCGTTCCGATACTTCGGGTGGCCTCAAAGATTTGTGGACTTAGGGTAGTAAGTTCATCCATCGTTCCTCATGTGACAAATGGATCTACGGATAGCAATTCGCCCTCCGAGTCATCCGTTTTAAGTTCATTTTCTTCTTGGGGTGACATATTCTTTATGTATGTCAACGTACTAGTGCCTTTGTCGTATTGACCACCGGGATGATGTAGTAATAGCTTTAAGTCTATTATACTCGTAATAGTACTTTGAAGATCCTTTGCTTCAATGTTTTCAACTGCCAATATGCCTAGTCTGGTATAAAGTTTCTATGGCATAAGACTATCAACATAGTCGAATGGATAATGGAAGTGTAACCCTAATGTCTAGACACAATAGGGTGTAATAGGATAGGCACAAGCCTAAGGATGTGTGTCTGGCCTATAGATGGGATAGAATAGAATGAATACGGACTTCGTTCATCAAGTCTCCATGCTAATACATATAGCATTGCTTTGGGCCACTAGTGTTATGTAGGACCAAGTCATTACTCTATTAGGTGTCCTTTTTTCCAGTCTAACGACCATCTCTCGAGTTGCCAATAACTCATGGTCGATCATGTCCATTTCGTCGGTCGTGCGTTCCATCACTTCCCGTTGATAGTAGAGATGAGTACTATGTATGCATATTCCAACTAGTATGTATTTCCAATCGTGTCACCATTTCCGCTCCACGTATGAAACTTATGGTGATAGTGTTGTCTTACCAAAGACGTGTTTGGATGATATTTGTCACCCGACAAATCCCGGTTAATATCCATACCCGACTATTATCTGAATTCACATGATTACACTTGCATCATACTTAATTGTGGAGTAATTAAGTACATATTTCATATAGAAAGTCCATTCGTTTCATTTCATTACATGCATCAGTAATCAGCCGGATTACCGGGTCACACACGCGTCCTGTCACACGAACGTTGGTGAATTTTAGAAATAATATATATACATATAATTGATGTGCAAAAATTATATGTAATACTGCGATTTAATATTTCATGCTTATATGAATTTTTTTGGAATTTTTAGAGCAACTTTTATTTTAACGTTTTTTAAGCGGATACGCGATTTGTGCCAACAACTTTAAATTTGGTTTTATAAAAATGATTTGTTTTATACAATGGACCTAAAAATTTAGATTTTTAACTTTATAAATCATATTGGAGCCCATTCTCTTTGTAAAAAGCCTTAAAGATGTAAAAAGCCCAAAACCCATTTACTTAATCCCACCCTTAACTCCTTAACTCACTTTTACACAACCCTAAACCTAAGACACTCTCCCCTCTCCTCTCACCTTCAGCCGCCCCCCTCTCCATAGCCTCCACCCATTTTTCAAATTTCCATTATCAAATCTAGTGTTCTAAGTCCATTACAAGGTGATTCAAGGTGTTAGGAGCTAATCTCACATCCATATTTTCTTGTTATTTTAGGCCAAAGTAAGAAACCCACTCATCCAAATGAGTTTTGTTGTTATAAGTATTCTAATCCATGTTTTTATCAATGGTCTTTCATAATAAAGAGTTGTTGAAACATATTTGCACTTTTTATGGTTTGAAATATTTGGTTATGTTGATATTTGCTCGTTTCTATTTATAGAAACTTTGTTGGTTGATATTTTGCATAAATAAGTATATGATATGTGTGAAAGTTTAAATGATGCTTATATTAGTAGAATAAGTGGGAAATGTGAAATTTTTTGTTGAAATGATATGTTACACTATGTTATGGTAGACTTACTATATAAGGAAACTTTAATTTGTCATATTTTGAGTTATGGTGTTTCAATGAATGAAATCATGCTAATATGGTTATATAAGATCTATTAAAGTGTTAGAAAGAGTTTTTTGAAGTTACACATGTGTAGGAGGTCGTGTGGACCACTTTCCTAAAAGGAAACATTAATTGAACATATTTTGTATGTGTATGTTATAAAGGTCTAAAATAGGTTAAATGGTTTTATTACTATATGAATAAATGTCTTATGCAAGAATATGTAATTTGAAATGGTACTATGATGTGTTTTGGAGTACCTTGCTAAATAAGGAAACTTTATTAGTTTGGGAATTTCACCTTTGCTTGAAATAGAAAGTGTATGCATAGAATCATGTTTATGGTATGTTACTAGTATAATTTCATGTATAACTTGTTTAGTTGAGCTATGACACCTAGGGTGTACTAAAACCATAATTGCCTAAAAAAGGAAACTTTGCTATGTTAAGAACTATGGTATAGAAATGACATGTTATCTTACTTGTTCAAAAGAGTTGAAATATTGTTAATAGATTATTAGTGTAAAAACATAACTTATATGGATGTTTGGTTAACATGTATGAAATATACCATGAGGATGTACAAATGCTATGTTACTTGTCACATGTTAGTTACTTATGCAATGACTTGAAGCATGCATGATATGTCATGAGGTATGACTTAGGTATTACTTATGTGTTACAAATGTGTTACTTCTATGTTACTTATGTGCTACTTGTACATGTTCTCACCATGTGTCACCAACGGGTCATCGTGTCACATTGGTCAAGGTTGGTCAACATTGGTAAACATTAGTCAAACTTGGTCAACATTAGTCAAACTTTGTCAAACCTTGGTCAACTTTAGTCAAACCTTTTCAAAACGTCATTGTAACCTTTCAACGTTGAGTTGTTTAGATGAATGTGGTTACCTAAACCATGTTTATTTTCATAGACCTTATAGCCTTACTATTCCTAGGGCTCGGTAAGGTCGGTTGCCGAGACTTGCTAGATTTCTCGTGTTGCTTTCATACTTCATTCACCTCATTCCCAGGTGAGTTTTCACGACCCCATTTTACTTACTTTTCCATTTGGGAGAGATACATGCTAAACCATTTTCTTACTTAGTCGTATGATGATTACTTTGATTTCGCTTTAATATATATATATAAGTGGGTGCATTTCCCGCACATAAAGTCCTCTCATATTCGAACCGTAAATTATTTCACAAAACGAGGTGATTCATGAATAGTACTATTGGGTTTAACAACCCCCACCCGGGTTAGTCGCGCTAAATCTGACTAGGAGTCAAACGGGTGCATAATTAACCTAATCCATTGCCTGCTAGGCACGTAAGAGACAAAATGCTAGTTTCTGCATTCCTTCATTGAGCTTCGGTTTCAGTGTTGCTTATATAATTAATGTTTATTGTCTGATCAACAATTGAATCACTAGTATACATACTTACTGTTACACTTTTTTCATTTCTTTTCTGTTACTTAAACCTGTGAACTCACCAACCCTATGTTGACACCTTTACGCATGTTTATCTCAGGTCGCTAAGCATTCACGCATGGACTAGGATTGCATACCTAGAGTCACATATCATGTTTTCATTTAGAAGCTAGGTTTATGGGAACCTAATTTGTTATGGTTCTGTATTTTGCTTCTTTACTTTTGCTTCCGCACTTTATTTTCCGCATTTTCAAACTCTATATTACTTATTTATTTTGTTATGATGTTCAAACGGAAAGACTTTTCAAAAACCATTTAAAGGTCGTTCGAAATGACCGGGACTGATGATCCTTGACAGTCACAACCCGCGGGTAAACCGCAGTGGAATTTCAGGGTGTGACAGTATGTTGGTTTACTATATAAACCTTGTCTACTTTACTAGTATGACTTTCCAGTTGTATTCTCGTTTCAGGCATGGAGGGTTAGACGTCAGAGTTTGATTCCTACTACTATCGGGAAAGGAACTGTTACCGAAGAGTTCTGTTGTGTCTTGAGAAGAGGATCAGTTGCGAAGTTGATGACGTCATAACATAGGTAGATACTTTAAGTATATAAGTATACATATATACTATATGTATCCATAGTTTATGCATGTTAGCTCTAAATGCATGGTATTATGTGCAATGCACTCAACTTTCTATGATTCACTGATTTGAACTTAATACTGTGTCGACTGTCATATCTTAGATGTAGCTCACACAACAGGATCATCCAGAAATCATGTGTATTTAAATTTACCATTACGTTGCGCACCCGTAAGTGTAAATTTACTTACATAATCATTATAGATTTTCCCATAATGTGTTTCCTAAAGTTCCAAGGATTCGAGCTTAAGGTTATAGTCTAGGCTCACTAATGCAACCTAGTTCGCTATAACCAAGGTTCTGATACCAATCTGTCACACCCCGCCTAGGGCGGAAACACGGGGCGTGGTGATGCACGGTGTTCATAGCTTTTGATTACATTGAACGATTTCTAATAACATTCATAATCAAAGATTCTAAGTTGTTACAAGGAAACACAAATTCTTTCCAAGATATTATGTGACACCCGTCAAATTCTGGTTAATATCCATACCCAACTAGCACATATATTATAGTATATGACATGCATCCCACTTAATTTTATAGTAATTAACTCCATTTCACACTTAGCAAGTCAATCCGCTTACACGTATAGGTAATACAGAAGATTACTAGGTCAAACACTCGTAATACAGCACGCCCGTTGGTGATAATTTAAAACAAATACCTAGACATATAATCTGTGCATGCAAATTATATGTAACACTGTGATTTAATTAAGCATGCCTATATGAAGTTTTCGGTGATTTATAGAGATACTTTTATTTTCAGTATAGTTTGGTAGACACGCAGTGTGCACTAGCTAGGTGAATAATTCTACGCAGACACTTAGACACATATTTGGTGTGCACAAATTACATGTAATACCGTGATATGTTATTTTAAGTCTCTGTGAAATTTTCAGGAATTTTCAGAGAAAGTTTCTGTTTCAACGAAGTCCAGCCAGTCCGGAGTATGTACCGACAGTTTCAAATAAAAATCTGAAAATTTTATATGTTAAACATACCAATATGAGTCAAATATAAATCGGTGAGTATTCTTTTTCCACCACTCGGAGTTAATTGACCCTATAAATAACCACAAATTCCCCCCTTCCCACCATTTCACCATCTACTCCCCCTCTTTCTCTCCCTTATGACTGATATTATCCACACCACCACCATCTTCACCATTTTTTTTTATTTTGATCTTGTTTTCTTCAAATCCAAGCTTCCAACATCAAGAATCAAGTATTTGCAAGAGATTCCATCCATCATTTCATCATAATTTCAAGTTTGGTAAGATTAAAACCCACTTTTTCTCCATTTTTCCATCTTAATGTACATATGAACATGCATCCAAGAAAAACTTGTTTTTTATGAAAGATTGACCATGGATTCTTGAATAAAATGAGTTTTCTAACAAAAAACTTGTTGGTGATTTTGGACTCGGGTTTTGCTCTTAGGCTCGGTTTCCATATAAGAAAACTTTTTTGTATGTTAGATGATGTGTTCTTGATGATTTGATGATGGATTATGTTGTAGTAATGTTTGTAGATGGATAATATGTGAAAACTTTGTTGTCAAAAGTGTTGGATATACATGCATGCTCGTTTTTGATATTTATGGAAACTTTAAATTTCGGGTTTTTGTTAGAAGAGGTTATGATGTGATTTGTGTAGGTCCTGTCAGCCTCGTCGCGCAGCGGAAATACACGGACTTGTTCTGTGATTTGTGTGTGAACAAATAAAACGAAGCAGAGAAACACAAACAAAGACAAAAGATAATGAAACGAAACGTAATCCATAACATAGAAGTCATCCCGTATTAAAGACTACATACCGAAGGAGCACACATCTCTCATCTAAGCTCACGGTCCAGGGGTCAGGAGAGCTCTTCCTGACCCGGACACCTCTCAACCTAGTTCCAGAGTTCCACGTACAAATGAAGACAAGTCTTCTATTTATAGGGGAATGAACATTACCTGCGTACTTGACAAGTACACAAGGCAAAAGCCTTGCGTACTTACTAAGTACGCATGGTTTGGTCATGCGTACTTAACAAGTACGCACGGCAAAAGCCTTGTGTACTTACTAAGTACACAGGACCAAAATGGTGTGTAGGCTAAGTACTCAGGAACACCCTCCTGCGTACTAGCCACGTACACCGATACATAGAATTTAATCTATAGTTACAAAAACATGCTTCTACAAACTCCCTCTTAACTATAGCATCAAATTCTATCTATCACTAACAGACTCCCTCTAAACTAATGACATCAAGTGTCTTCTGGCGAGACTTGATCTTCTGGCATTCCACTTGAGATCTACAAATCTTCAAACTTCAGTCTTCAGTTACCGAGTGATGACAAACCCGACTCCCTCATAACTGTAGCTTTCATTGTAGACCAAACCAAGTGCTTCATTAGGAATTCCAGTAAGATAAACTTAACTCTTCAACCAGATGTGTCCAACTCTATCCTGTATCTTCACGAGTCAACCAAATTCCCGAAGATGTTCATTTCCAAAATCCCCTTTCAGTTTAAGCTACATCTGACTAGACCAGAAACAAGGGTATGTTTCCTATCCTATCGACCAATGATAAAAGGTTCCATCTTTAACTAATAATCCAACAAATATCCAGCTTCATCTTGAAAATGCACGATAGAATCAAACACAAAATTATGCTCAGTAGTGATCACCTTATATCCAAAGTCCAACATTCTTCAATTAGATCTTCATTCCTGGTTCACACCTCCTAATCTGTATACGTTCACCGCAGTGAAGTTCCAAAACTAGGTTGTCTATCTGGATTCCGCCCAGATCCCAAGTGAGAAATCCCATCATAATTGAATCACATCAAATCTTGAACACAGGCTTGACCAATGAGCATGAAAAATATAGTTTACACGAGAAATCATAGTTGAGATCCATGTTACGTCAAAGAGGTATATATATAGGAAGTACCAACGGCTTTTCCACCACCTCTTTAATGTCTCATGAATACTAGATTTTATCACCCTCATTTCTCTCTAAACTATGACCAATTTCATCATCACTTCACTCAAATCCTCAAAAACCACAATTAGCCAACTCCAGGATTTTATTCTTTTATTCCATTGCAAAGATCCAAAACAGCAAATCCTTGGGTTCAAGTTGTTCCAGTATTCATCTGTAACATCCCAAAAAAAAAATAAAACGACAGTTATAATAACGGAATAAACGAACGAGGCATGACGAGTCGGGTCGGATGGGTCAGCGGGCTATAAATAGCCTATGCCACCCCTTTTCTCTCATTTTCAACTTTTAGAGAGAGAAACCGTAGAGAGAGAAAGTTGGCGGATCAACCCGAGACTTCAGCAAAGTGTTACTCCATAACTCGTGAGAAGAACCTCCGGATCAGAAACTCGATTTAGGTAACGATCCGACCTAAATCTGAGTTTTAGTTCGTTTTTGGGTTTTTCGGGTTTTGGGTGAAAAGGTAAGGTTTGAACGGATGAAACTGAAAGACAATCATGGATTTGAGTTCCTTAATGGAAAACGAACGTTTTGAATGCAACAGGTTCGGGATCTTGACATGATCAGACCTGAATGCGAAAGTTAAGGTTTTTTGCGAAGAACAGGTCGTGCGTACTTGCTAAGTGCGCACGGAGCAGGTCCTGCGCACTTGTAAAGTGCGCAGGAGGAGGGACCTGCGCACTTGATAAGTGCACAGGCAGCAGGGTCTGCGCACTTGATAAGTGCGCAGGCAGCAGGGTCTGCGCACTTGCCAAGTGCGCAGACATCAGAACTGGTTAAGTGAAGTCAGTATGTTAGAATTGTTAAACCGTTAGAGTCGGGATTGGTCTGATGTGTATTTAACTAATCAATTCAGATCGGAAGTGACGTTGTTGGACCTTCGTTTAGGACAACCCATAATAGCGTATCAGGTGAGTTCTAGAGCCCTCTTTTAAATGTTTTGTTAAATGTTTTAGGCTGGTGTGCGTACTTACTAAATGATGTTTTAACGAAATGATGTTTTAACGAAACGATGTTTACGAAAGGAAAGGTTATGAAGTGTTTTTGCCAAAAAAGGTTTACGAATGTTTATGAACGGTCTAAATGAGGAAGTGTTTAATGAAAAGGGAAAGAGGTAAAGGTTTAAAGAAGTCATTACAAATCTAATCTGTCGAATGAATGGAATTGACGAATGAAGTCTGGGAATGTGATTCCCAGCCTTGTGGTAGATTATGGACAGCGAGCCACAGTTACCATAAGAACAACAGGGCAGTGTCTTGGTGGCCTGTCGATGGTTTTGATGTTGTACAACTGGTAAGGGAGTAACGACGGTTACTCGGGTGATGACGATCATCCTAAGTGAAAAGGGTAAAGGAAATCAATGACGGCGATACGTAACGGTTGATTTCCAAAGGAAAGATGCGTGTTGGGCAATGACGGCGATACGTAACGGTTGACCCCACGTAATGAATGGTTGGGAAATGACGGCGATACGTAACGGTTGACCCCACGTAGTGTATGGTTGTGGCAACGACGGCGATACGTAACGGTTGCCCACAACACCAAAGGTTCCTTCGGGGACACTGTGACGCATAAAGTAAGATACAGAATTAGATAACGATAATGTATGACTTAAATGAATGTTAAAAGTTTTAATGAACGATCCGTTTAAACCGTGTTTATGATTTATGATGTTGATGATGATATGGGTACGAAACCTTTTTAAAGATGTTAGATTATTACATGCTTTTGTGAAAGGTTTTACTAAACGAATGAATGATATGTTTTTGGCAAATGTTGATGTTAAAGTTTTTATGAAATGCTAGAACTCACCGGTGTAGCTGACCTTTTTAGTATGCACATTCAGGTTAAGGCTGGTATGGATGATGGACGGTGATGCTTGGCAAGAGAGAAGAGTTACCCGGTGGATCATGAAGACTGGCATCCCTTTATGATTAGATTATGATATGTTTATGTAATAGAATATGTTACGCTTCTGTTGTTTAACAATGTAATGGTTATGTTTAACTGAAGTATTTTCCGCTGCGTTATTTGATATTCATGTTTAAGAACTGTTTGTGAATGAGTAAATCCAACAAGTGGGGCCTCCTGGGTTTGGGGCCTTACAAGTTGGTATCAGAGCAATAGTTTGAGAGATTCGGACACTCCCAGTGTCTGAACTTAAACTTTGAATGGGACCGAAAGCGGATGCCAGTACGGGTAACTCGAGCCACAGCATCAGGTATGAAAAGTAGATTATGTGTATGTAGTATGCCTTAGAAAGGGTTAGGAAAGGACTTGTGTTTTGATGGAATCACAAAGGTGGTCAAATAGAAATCGAAAGGTAGTGTAATGGTTAATTATAGATGGCCAGTGTATATTAACATCTTACAGTACTTGTTGAATTTTATTTGTTAACTAGCGTGATGACATTGGATTTCTTGTCTTATAGAACGAAATGGCGAGGAGAGGGAACGGAAGGCGTGGTGGCCGTACCGGTGGTCGTACCGGCGGTCGAAATGGTGGGCGTGGTAGGATTCCTGCGCGCCAAGAGCACAACGAAGAAGGAAGTGTTCACACTGAACCGACGGTTAGTGTGCATGGAACTGAACAGACACAAGTTGCAGAACAACCTACTTTTGAACCAGAAGTGAGAGCAGCCATAGCTCGAGAGTTCTCCGAGTTGATGAAGAATTCTCTGCCAAGTCTGTTGGCTGAAGCATTAAAGAAAGTTAGTGGGGAAGGTGGATCTAGTGCGGCAACTGGTGCCCAGAACAACGAGACCGACAACGCACCGCCTGCTCGCGGATGCGACTATAAGTCCTTTAAGGCATGTGACCCGCCGGTCCTGACTGGGAAGAAGGACGCGGTGGCTACTTTTGATTGGGTAATACGTATGGAAGCCGCCATCCGTCTGAGTGAGTGTCGAGCTAATCAAGTAGTGAAGTTTGCTGCTAACTCCTTGAGGGAGGAAGCATCCCACTGGTGGGAAGGTGTACGTCAGGCTAAGGGGGATGAGGTTGTTGACTCGATGATGTGGGCTGACTTGAAAACTTTGGTGATCAAGAATTTCTGCCCGAGGAACGAGATTGAGAAGGTAGAGAGGGAATTTCTGGGTTTGAAGGCCGGGAGCATGACGCACCGGCAGTACACAACCCGATTCAATGAACTGGCACGTCTGGTGCCACATCTTGTTACGACGGAGGAAAGAAAAATTTCCTGCTACATTCAAGGGTTGCCGGACCAGGTCCGCACCTATGTTAAGGCAAACGCCCCTACGACCTATGATTCGGTAGTAGAACTGAGCGGCGTGGTATTTGATGATCTGGCGCTGAATGTCACCGCCGTTGAGGAACCGAAGAAGAGACCGAACTTCTCGAACTGGTGGAAGGATGTTTGGGACTCGTGATAAGAGGGCTCGGGTGAACGAGCCGACTGCTTGTAAGAAGTGTGAAAGAGAGCATGTAGGTGAATGCAGACTGGGATCTAACTTGTGCTTTAAGTGTGGGAAGACCGGACACTACTCCCGTGAATGCCCACAACACTTCAAGTGCTATAATTATGGGGATGACGGTCATCTGAGTAGGGAATGCCCGAAACCGAGAATGGGTGAAGCCGGGAAAGGGAAAGGCCCGGAAAGGAAAGAAGAGAGGCCCCGAGCAAAGACTCGTGCGTACGCACTGACGCAAGAACAAGCCAGGGCGGACCCCGACGTGGCGTCTGGTACGTTCGTCCTTGACAACACTTTTGTTTCTGTGCTATTTGATTCGGGTGCCAGTAAGAGTTTTATATCTGCGACTCTTTGTAAACGAGTAAAGTACAATGTGAGTAAGCTAGAAAAGGCCTTTAGCGTAGAAACCGCTGAGGGTTGGACTGCGAGAGTAACCGATGTAGTTGACAACTCCACAATAAAAATAGAAGGTCATGAGTTCCCCGTCAGATTGTTTGTTATGGTTTTGGGAAGGTTCGATGTCGTGTTAGGTATGGATTGGCTAACTGCCAATGAAGCGCAAATTATATGCAAACGAAAGATAATCCGACTCAAGGCTCCGGATGATAGCAAAGTTGAGGTTCTTGGAGATCGGGACGCCCCGACGCCAAACGTCATCTTGATGATTAAGGCAACAGATTACTTGAGGCGCGGATGCGAGGCTTATCTGGTGTACGTGATTGAAAAGTGTAAGGACGTGAAGGAACTAGACGATGTACCCGTGGTACGCGAGTACCCGGAGGTGTTTCCAGAGGATTTGCCTGGGATACCACCCGACAGAGAGATTGAATTTCGAATCGACTTAGTACCAGATGCCCAGCCCGTGGCTAAGGCTCCATATCGACTAGCACCAGTGGAAATGAAGGAACTTATGGTCTAACTAGACGAGTTACTTGAGAAAGGATTATCCAACCGAGCATCTCGCCGTGGGGTGCTCCGGTGTTGTTTGTGAAGAAGAAAGACGGTTCGATGAGAATGTGTATTGATTATCGCGAGTTGAACAAGCGTAACGTAAAGAACAACTACCCGTTACCAAGGATCGACGACCTGTTCGATCAATTTCAAGGCGCAAGTTGGTTCTCGAAAATCGACCTTCGGTCCGGGTATCATCAGTTGAAGGTGAGGGAAGAAGACATACCGAAAACTGCATTTCGCACACGTTATGGACATTTCGAGTTCCGCGTGATGTCTTTTGGATTGACGAACGCCCCTGCAGCGTTCATGGATTTGATGAATAGAGTTTGTCGGCCAATGCTGGATCGATCGGTAATCGTGTTCATCGATGATATCCTCATTTACTCCAAGAATGAGGGTGATCACGCGTGTCACTTGAAGGAGGTATTGGAAGCTCTGAATAAGGAAAATTTGTATGCTAAGTTCTCCAAATGCGCGTTCTGGCTTAGGGAAGTCCAATTCCTAGGTCACGTCATTAACCCGAACGGCATTATGGTTGACCCAGCAAAGATAGTAACGGTAAGGGAGTGGAATGTTCCTAAGACGCCAACTGAAATCCGCAGTTTCTTGGGATTGGCAGGCTACTATTGGAGATTCATCCAGGATTTCTCGAAAATAGCTTCGCCGTTGACGAAGTTGACTCGGAAGGAGGTAAAGTACGAATGGGGTTCGACCCAGGATGAGGCATTTAAGGAACTGAAGAAGAGGCTAACCCAAGCACCAGTCTTGGCCCTCCCCGAGGGCAATGAAGACTTAGTGGTATACTCTGATGCTTCGGGTCAGGGATTGGGATGCGTATTGATGCAACGCGGGAGAGTGATCGCGTACGCGTCACGGCAGTTGAAGGTTCATGAAGCTAATTATCCGACTCATGATTTGGAACTTGCTGCTGTCGTATTTGCATTGAAAATCTGGAGGCACTACCTTTACGGGGTAAAGTTTACTATTTACTCTGACCACAAAAGTTTGAAGTACTTCTTCGAACAAAGAGAGCTTAATATGAGACAGAGACGATGGTTAGAACTCCTAAAAGATTATGACTGTGAAATCATATACCACCCTGCAAAGGCAAACGTGGTGGCTGACGCTCTAAGCCGAAAGGATGTGCCTACTCCTATTAGAGTGAAAGCTTGCCAGTTGGTTGTAACATCGGATGTGATAAGAGAAATTGAAAAGGCTCAAGATGAGGCGCTTAAGGAGGAAAACATGAAGAAGGAAAGGATGGTTGGCCAACAGGACAAGTTGGAGTATAACACCCTTGGTGTTAGGACACGTTGTGGACGGATATGGATACCTATGGGTGGCGAACTTAGGACCAAAATCTTGGATGAGGCGCATAAGTCTCGTTACTCTATCCATCCCGGTACCAATAAAATGTACCAAGATCTGAGAAAGGAATACTGGTGGCCTGGAATGAAACGTGATGTGACGAAGTATGTAAGCAAGTGCTTGACTTGCTCGCAAGTATAGGCAGAGCACCAGAAACCGTATGGAAAGATTCAACCACTTGATATACCGGAATGGAAGTGGGAACACATTACCATGTACTTCATAACTAAGCTACCTCGCACAGCTAAAGGTCATGACACCATTTGGGTAATTGTGGACCGTTTAACGAAGAGTGCTCATTTCCTACCTATTCGCGAGACGTTCTCGTCGGAAAGGTTAGCAGAAGTATTTATTAACGAAGTAGTAGCACGGCATGGGATGCCTTTGACGATTGTATCTGACCGGGACACACGATTCACATCGAGGTTCTGGAAAAGATTTCACGAGGCGATGGGCACGAGGCTTAACATCAGCACAGCATACCACCTGCAAACTGATGGTCAGTCCGAAAGGACCATTCAGACATTGGAGGATATGCTCCGTGCTTGTATTATCGACTTCGGTGGCAGTTGGGACAGCCATCTGCCGTTAGCTGAATTCTCCTACAACAATAGTCATCACACGACGATAGGCATGCCGCCTTACGAAATGTTGTATGGGAGAAGATGTAGGACCCCGGTTTGTTGGGGTGAGATTGGACAGAAGGAATTAGGAAGTCTCGAACTCGTAAGAGAGACATCGGAAAGGTTTGATCAGATCAGAGCGCGAATGAAGGCCGCACAAGATCGTCAGAAATCCTATGCGGGAAAACGACGAAGGCCTATTGAGTTTGATATTGGTGACAGAGTAATGCTGAAAGTGTCACCATGGAAGGGAATCATACGATTCAGAAAGAGAGGAAAGTTAAGTCCGAGGTTTGTCGGACCATTCAAGATAATGGCACGGGTTGGGGAAGTCGCTTATCGGTTGGAGTTGCCTGATGAGTTAAGTGGGATTCATCCTACTTTCCATGTATCACACTTGTGAAAGTGTTTGGCGGATGAATCGGCTCACGTACCCCTTACTGACATCGAAGTTGACAACAGCCTTAATTACATCGAAGAACCCGTGGCCATCCTTGATCGGAAGGAGAAACGTTTACGTAATAAAGTTATGCAATTGGTTAAAGTCCAATGGAAGCATCGAAAGGGATCGGAAGCCACTTGGGAAACGGAGAAGGAAATGAGGGAGTCGTACCCTCACCTATTTGACTTATGATGAGGTTTCAGGGACGAAACCTATTGTAAGGGGGGTAGACTTGTAACATCCCAAAAAAATAAAACGACAGTTATAATAACGGAATAAACGAACGAGGCATGACGAGTCGGGTCGGATGGGTCAGCGGGCTATAAATAGCCTATGCCACCCCTCTTCTCTCATTTGTAACTTTTAGAGAGAGAAAGTTGGCGGATCGACCCGAGACTTCAGCAAAGTGTTACTCCATAACTCGTGAGAAGAACCTCCGGATCAGAAACTCGATTCAGGTAACGATCCGACCTAAATATGAGTTTTAGTTCGTTTTTGGGTTTTTCGGGTTTTGGGTGAAAAGGTAAGGTTTGAACGGATGAAACTGAAAGACAATCATGGATTTGAGTTCCTTAATGGAAAACGAACGTTTTGAATGCAACAGGTTCGGGATCTTGACATGATCAGAACCAAATGCGAATGTTAAGGTTTTTCGCGAAGAACAGGTCATGCGCACTTGCTAAGTGCGCACGGAGCAGGTCCTGCGCACTTGCTAAGTGCGCAGGAGGAGGGACCTGCGCACTTGCTAAGTGCGCAGGAGGAGGGACCTGCGCACTTGATAAGTGCGCAGGCAGCAGGGTCTGCGCACTTGCCAAGTGCGCAGACATCAGAACTGGTTAAGTGAAGTCAGTATGTTAGAATTGTTAAACCGTTAGAGTCGGGATTGGTCTGATGTGTATTTAACTAATCAATTCAGATCGGAAGTGACGTTGTTGGACCTTCGTTTAGGACAACCCATAATAGCGTATCAGGTGAGTTCTAGAGCCCTCTTTTAAATGTTTTGTTAAATGTTTTGGGCTGGTGTGCGTACTTACTAAATGATGTTTTAACGAAACGATGTTTACGAAAGGAAAGGTTATTAAGTGTTTTTGCCAAAAAAGGTTTACGAATGTTATGAACGGTCTAAATGAGGAAGTGTTTAATGAAAAGGGAAAGAGGTAAAGGTTTAAAGAAGTCATTACTAATCTAATATGTCGAATGAATGGAATTGACGAATGAAGTCTGGGAATGTGATTCCCAGACTTGTGGTAGATTATGGACAACGAGCCATAGTTACAAAAAGAACAACAGGGCAGTGTCTTGGTGGCCTGCCACTGGTTTTGATGTTGTACAACTGGTAAGGGAGTAACGACGGTTACGCGGGTGATGACGATCATCCTAAGTGAAAAGGGTAAATGAAATCAATGACGGCGATACGTAACGGTTGATTTCCAAAGGAAAGATGCGTGTTGGGCAATGACGGCGATACGTAACGGTTGCCCACAACACCAAAGGTTCCTTCGAGGACACTGTGACGCGTAAAGTAAGATACAGAATTAGATATCGATAATGTATGACTTAAATGAATGTTAAAAGTTTTAATGAACGATCCGTTTAAACGGTGTTTATGATTTATGATGTTGATGTTGATGATGATATGGGTACGAAACCTTTTTAAAGATGTTAGATTATTACATGCTTTTGTGAAAGGTTTTACTAAACGAATGAATGATATGTTTTTGGCAAATGTTGATGTTAAAGTTTTTATGAAATGCTAGAACTCACCAGTGTAGTTGACCTTTTTAGTATGCACATTCAGGTTAAGGCAGGTATGGATGATGGACGGTGATGCTTGGCAAGCGAGAAGAGTTACCCGGTGGATCATGAAGACTGGCATCCCTTTATGATTAGATTATGATATGTTTATGTAATAGAATATGTTACGCTTCCGTTTTTTAACAATGTAATGGTTATGTTTAATTGAAGTATTTTCCGCTGCGTTATTTGATATTCATGTTTAAGAACTGTTTGTGAATGAGTAAATCCAACAAGTGGGGCCTCCTGGGTTTGGGGCCTTACATCATCCCATATTAAAGAAGTATCTCGGATACTCGTAGCCTACATATTCAGGTTTGAATACCTAAACAAGATGATTCTCTTTCCAAAAGACCCAAAGCAGCCACATCTTCACAAATAGAATGAGACCTTTAGCCGATGACGACCCAATTGCTCCCATTAGTTCAGCATTCATAACCTATTAAATAAGTATCCTGGATACTCGTAGCCTACATTTTCAGGTATGGACACTTAAACAATGTATGACAAGTGGTATCATCCAACAAAAATCTCGTCCAAGTTTCGCCAAGCCACATCGTATACAAATTCTGGTCCGGAAAAACCAAAATTACTATCTTCTCAAAAATGGGCTGAAACACGCGTATAAATGATCCCTAAAAATTTTGGCCAAGAAAAGTTTTCCCGTCAAAAAGCTTTTTTTTTTTTAATCCCAGATGCTAGTTCATGCGTACTTAGTAAATATGCACATAAAGGGTGCTCATGCGTATTTAGTAAATACGCAAAGCCAAGTGCTCATGCGTATTTGATAAGTTCGCAAAGCCAAAATGCCTATGCGTACATGCTATGTACGTAGAGGAAAATACTCATGCGTACTTAACAAGTACGCAGGATAACTTCTCTTGCGTACTTAGTAAGTACACAGGACAAAACTCATGCGTACTGTACGCAGAAAAGATGAATTTGCGTACTTATCAAAAAGTAACAGCGCTCTTGATGGATCTTGAGGAGAATGCTCGAAAAGTGATGGATCTGAGAAATTGATGCTTCCAAAAGCTTAGAAATCATCATCTAACAAACCCTTAGCCTTCCAAACACCAAATGAAGTGATAACAAACTCGATTTTAAGGATTTTAGGTCTGAAAAGTACGAACTACTCGAAACCCTAAAAAATCGAAACTGGAACAGAAATCAACGAACACCGAGGCTCTGATCCCACTTGTATGTCCCGTGAGCCTCGTCGCGCTGCGGATATACACGGACTTGTTCTGTGATTTGTGTGTGAACAAATAAAACGAAGCAGAGAAACGCAAACAAAGACAAAAAATAATGAAACGACACGTAATCCATAACATAGAAGTCATCCCGTATTACAAACTACATACCGAAGGAGCACACATCTCTCATCTAAGCTCACAGTCCAGGGGTCGGGAGAGCTCTTCCTGACCCGAAAACCTCTCAACCCGTATCACAAATGAAGACAAGTCTTCTATTTATAGGGGAAGGAACATTACCTGCGTGCTTGACAAGTACGCAAGGCAAAAGCCTTACGTACTTACTAAGTACGCATGGTTTGGTCATGCGTACTTGACAAGTACGCAAGGTAAAAGCCTTGTGTACTTACTAAGTACGCAGGACCAAACTGGTGTGCAGGCTAAGTACTCAGGAACACCCTCCGGTGTACTAGCCACGTACACCGATACATAGAATTTAGTCTATAGTTACAAAAACATGCTTCTACAATTTGTTTGGTGGAAATGATGCATAAACACTAGATATAGACATTGTATGATTTTTTCAGTAAAATCACATGCTCATGATGACTTTTGGCTCGTTTTCTATTTTTAGAAACTTTATTTTTTTTACATGTGTGAAAACTTGATGATTGGGTACATTCAAAGCATGAAACTAGCATAGTGAACATTACGGAAGAATGATTGACGGAAATGATGGGTTAAAATGCATGTGTATGAGTTCTAGAGCCCGGTTTCTAAATAAGGAAACTTTATTTTTCCAAGAGTTGTGTTTGCAAGTTGTTGACATGATTGGAAGGTTTAAATGACTTAGTAACACGTAAATAAGTGCACTGTATGATAAAATATGTTGTCTATCCATAAACTTGACAATTTGACATTGCCTTGCTATAATAGGAAACTTTGATTATCCGAAACTTGCATGTTTGTCTATTTCTAGCAAGTAAACATTGAAATGTGCTATATGTGTTATAACATGCCTAATTTCATGTGTGAACAGTAACTTTGCATAGTTTCCATGTTTAGGACTCGAAACTTGACTTTCCATTTAAGGAAACTTTCATGTATCAAAAGTTGTGTTTCAAGTTCTAAATACCAATCGAATGTTCTAATGTGTTTATTAGAATACTAATAGGCTATTTGAAAGGAGGTTTGGATTCTATGTTAGGATTTGAATGTTTATGCCCAACGTGTCACCAACGGGTCGTCGAGTCAAAACATCTTTAAATCGTCAAAGTCACTTTTCAACTCATTTGGATGCATAGAGTTCATAGTCCAACATTTGCAATACTTAGAACTTAAAGTCCTAAATGTTTCCGAGGGCACGAGTAGGTCGTCTCATTTAGCTAGATTTGCTAAGACTTGGCACATTGTTTCACTGCTTTATTAGGTGAGTTTCATGGCCCCTTTTTACTTGCTTTATATTTTGGGGGAAAAACATGCAGAGTCTTACAAAACATACCCGCTTTACAAAGACATTCCAGTCTTACACAGACATTCCAGTTTTACAAAGACATTTCAGTTTTACTGTAGGTCTCTCGGGTGTGGCGGATAGTCACATGCAAGTGCATTGTCTATTCGGACCGAGTGCGGAATACCCGAGACTAGGTCGAGAATCAAACAACACAAAGTAATCCGACAAGAGAATCACTTTAAACTTTCGTCTATTATAAACACTTGAAGGTTACAGAGAGAAAAATACTGAATGCACAATAGTCTGTGTACGTATCTACTGTCAACCTATCCTATTTATACAAGACCCGATCTCTGCGCACTTAGCAAGTGCGTAGGGCAAATTGCTCATGCGTACTTAGCAAGTACGCATAGTATTCTTGCGTACTTGCTAAGTACGCAGGAACTAATTCCTGCGCACATATAGACGCTTACAAACAAAGACAAATACAAATAACGAAAGTACATAAATTAAAACTCTATCCAGAGTGTTTATCACACAAAAGTGCTTCAACATTTACAAAGACATTTCAGTTTTACAACGACATTCCAGTCTTACAAAGACATTCAAGTCTTACAAAGACATTCCAGTCTTACAAAGACATTCCAGTCTTACAAAGACATTCCAGTCTTACAAAGACATTCCAGTCTTACAAAGACATTTCAGTCTTAGAAAGACATTCCAGTCTTACAAAGACATTCCAGTCTTACAAAGAAATTTCAGTCTTACAAAGACATTCAAGTTTTTCAAAGACATTCTAGTGTTACAAAGACATTTCAGTTTTACAAAGACATTCCAGTTTTACAAAGACATTTCAGTTTTACAAAGACATTTCAGTCTTACAAAGACATTTCAGTTTTACAAAGATATTCCGGTCTTACAAAGTCATTCCAGTTTTACAAAGGCATTTCAGTTTTACAAAGATATTCCAGTATTACAAAGACATTCAAGTTTTACAAAGACATTTCAGTTTTACAAAGACACTTCAGATTTCAAAGACATTCTAGTCTTATAAAGACATTTCAGTTTTACAAAGTCATTTCAGTTTTACAAAGACAATCTAGTCTTGTAAAGACATTCCAGTTTTACAAAGACATTCCAGTTTTACAAAGACATTCCAGTCTTGAAAAGATATGCCAGGTTTACAAAGACATTTAAGTTTTTCCAAGACATTTCAGTCTTACAAATACATTCTAGTTTTACAAAGACATTCTAGTTTCAGAAACTCATTTTAGTCTTACAAACACATTCCATTTTTACAAAAAATGTACGATGTTTTCTATCATACAAAGTTTACAAAGACATACAAGGTGTAACACATTGAAATTCCACGACGGGTTACCCGCGGGTTGTGACTGTCAAGGATTATTAGTCCCGGTCATTTCGAACGACCTCTAAATGGTTTTTGAAAACACATTCTGTTTTAACATCATACAAAAGCAAATAAGTAATACAGAGTTTGAAAATGCGAAATGTAAAGTGCGGAAGCAAAAGTAAAGTAACAAAATAAAGAAGCATAACAAATTAGGTTCCCATAAACCTAGCTTCTAAATGAAAACATGAAATGTGACTCTAGATATGCAATCCTAGTCCATGTGTGAATGCTTAGCGACCTGAGATAAACATTCTTAAAAGTGTCAACACAGGGTTGGTGAGTTCACAGGTTTAAGTAAAAGAAACAATAAAGAAAAACAATGTAACAGTACGCATTTCTACTCATGATTCGATTGTTGATCAGAAAATATGTGGTAATAATATAAGCAATTCACCGAAACCGAAGCTAACGAAAAGGACGCTGAAACTAGCATTTTGCCTCTTACGTGCCCAGCACGCATTGGATTAGGTCAATGATTCACCCGTTAGACCTCTAGTCTAAGTTAGCGTGACTAACCCGGGTGGGGTTGTTAAACCCAATAGTACTATTCACGATTAACTCGCTTGGGAAATAAATAACGGTTCGACTATGAGAGGACTTTACGTGCGGGAAATGCACCCACTTATATATTAACGTGAAATCAAAATAACGTCATAAGACTATGAAAGTAAGTTTCAGCATGTATCTCCCCTAATGAAAAATAAGTAAAATGGGGCCGTGAAAACTCACCTGGGAATGAGATGAATGAAGTATGAAAGCAACACAAGAAATCTAGCAACTCTGGATAACCGATCTAACCGAGCCCTAAGAATAGCAAGGCTATAAGGTCTATGAAAGTGAACATGGTTTATGTAACCACCTTCATCCAAACGACTCAACGTTGAAAGGTTACATTAACGTTTTGAAAAGGTTTGACCAAAGTTGACTGAGGTTTGACCAAGGTTTAACCAACTTTAACCAAGGTTTGACCAACTTTGACAAAATTTGACTAAAGTTGACCAATGTTGACTAATGTTAACCAATGTTGACCAAATGTTGACCAATGTGACACGATAACCCGTTGGTGACATATGGTGAAAGCATGTTCAAGTAATACATAAGTAACACCTTATGACATAACACACATGTTTCAAGCAATTTCATAAGTAAGTAACTCATACTAAGTAATTGTAGAAATAACGACTGATGGCTACAAAATTCTCTAAGTACAAATGCTGCTGATCTCAGAGTTTGCTGCTGACCAACAAACTGCTGCGGACAAGCTTACCTGCAGCGGATACTTGTTCTTCTGCTGAAGAACAAATCTGCTGCGGATAGCCTTATCTGCTGAAGACCAAAGTTGCTGCGGATAGGATTCTCAGCAGCATCAACACTTGATGCTGCTGATCATCATCCTTGCTGCTGACAGCCCTGTGCCTTGAAGATAAATCGTCGCAGCTGACTATCCATACCAAGCGTCACTGACAACTTTCTGCAAAAGCAACTGACACCATCAAAGCAGAAGGAACCTCAATGGCACAACCAATGACGAACAACAATGCTCTTCTCCAAGCATGCAAGTAATAATGCATAAAGAAGACGCTTCAATAAAGTTAACTAGTTTCAGACTAAACGTGTAATAGTTAGCTATATACAAAAGATCAACGGGATGTGTTAGATCTGATCCTTAGAATCAAGGGTCTGTCTTGATTCTAAGTGAGTATAAATACTGTGTAAACACTTCATTGTAAGTGTGCTTTTTGATTGAGTTTTCATTTGTAATCGTTGATTTGCAAAAGCTTAATACAACAGTGTTCTTATAAGTATTCTTTCTGTTTACTCGATTATACTTGTGTAGTTGTTATTGTTTCCGCCAATTTCAACTAAGAACAGAACCATCTTGTACTTTCACGATCCTACAAGTGGTATCAGAGCTTTGGCTAAGATTAAACAAACTCACACTTGTTTAATCACTTCTGGTTCTATTCTAAACTCTCTCTTTCATCAAGTCACCCAAAAACACAAAAACAAAGATGGCACCGAGCAATGGATTTGAAGACATCGGTAGCATCAACCGACCACCAAGATTGGTATCTGGGGAAGACTACGACATGTGGAAGAATCGCATGGAAAGATTTTTATGTTATCAGGAGTACGGAATGTGGAAATCCATCAGGGATGGACCGTACACTCCCATGGTGGCCTCCGCTGACTCTGGAGGACCATTAGTTCTGAAGGAGCCCTCCAAGTACTCAGAAGAGGACATAAAGAAGATGGAGGTGGACTTCAAGGCACTAGGAGCTATCCAAATGTGCCTTCCAAATGAAGTTTTTCATAACTTCAGAAGTTACCAAACTGCTAAAGAGATCTAGGAGGCTCTTAAGAAGATGTTTGTTGGCTAAGAGGAAGTCAAAGAAAACAGAAGGGACGTCTTGAAACAGCAATACTTCGTATGGAAGGAAGGTGAGTCACTAACCGTTTTGTATAACAGATACACTTACCTGGTGGGAGAACTGCAGTGCTCCAAAGTAAAGCTAGAGAATGAAGATATTCTCAAAAAGTTTATCAGATCTATCCCAAGCTGCTGGACACTATATACAGTGTCTATAAGAAGAACGAAGAATTTAAAAACTCTCCAGATGACAGAGCTCTTTGGCATGCTAAAAACATATGAATTAGAAATGATTCAAGCCAAGGAAAGGAGCTCCAATCATCAATCAGCCTCTTCTTCCTCCACCATCTCATCTGCGCTTCACTCCGACCACTCAGTTCGTAGTTCCAGCAACTACTATCCTCCCATTGTCACCCATCCACAAACTCCCACCTCTCAAACAAACACCTCACCATTTCTCCTAGAAGCTCCTCCTCAAACATCAACCTCTGCTGCTTTTGTTTCTGAAAACTCAAGCAACATGTCCTTTATCAAGGAGGATCTGGAATGCTTTCATCCAGATGACTTAGAAGAAATGGACATACAGCACTCGTATGCCATGCTCTCTATAAGAGCAAAAAGGTTCTACTCTAGAACTGGAAGACCCATTCCAAGTAACAACTCCAACACCAGAGTTGGCTTGGATAAAAGCAAACTAAGATGTTACAACTGTAACCAACTGGGTCACTTTGCTAGAGAATGCAAGGCACCAAGAGCAAATCCAGCTTCTCCTCAGTCAAGACAAGCTCACCAAGCCCAACCCAGACAACAACAACAAGCTACTCCTCTAGTTCAAACTGCAGCCTGTGCAACTGTTGGAACTTCCGATTTCGACTGGAGCTTCCAGTATGAAGAGTTGCCTGTCAACAATCAAGCTCTTATGGCAGACACTACAGAGATACCACCTCAGGTATTTGAACATCTTTGCTCCCAAGCCTGTATTGATAAAGTTTTGGGTTATAGAAAGCATAACCAAAACCTTACAGATCAAAATGAAGAGTTTCATCAGATGAAATCTAAGTTCAAAAAGGTTGAAAATACTTATAAAGAAAAGATTAACTGCCTTAAGAAAGAGATTTCACTGTTAAAACACGAACAAAGTAATCTTGAAACTCAGATTGATGATCTACTGGTCAAACTAAAAGGTACCAGAGCTGAACTGGCAGAACAGAAAGTTCATGTTGAAAAATATGAATTTTCCTCCAAAAAGTTACAAAGACTTTTAGATATTCAAGTCCATGAGAAGGTAAAGACTGGACTTGGGTATAACAATGATCAGTACAAATTTGTTCCTCCTCCTACTGACTATATTGCCATTCACGAACCAAGCTTCAATGTTGCAAATCTTGACACTGCAAACCGAAACCTAGATCCTTCAACGGATGAACCTTTCGTCGAAGACTGCACTACCTCATCGGAATCTGAGTCAACCTACTCAGACCATGATGAAACCAGTACAGCCCCATCTGTAGCTGTTCTGAATAGAGTTGAAGTTCCTGCAATTATTCCAGCTATTCCAGCCCCTGTCCCATTCAAACAGATCAAGATCAGCTATCCTCCAGATGGAAGAAAGCTAAACATTGAAAAGGGAGAGACGTCAAGACCCACAAACCCCAAGCCTCAGTCAAAGCCGATCAGAAAGTGGAAGGTGTTTGATAGATGTCATACGCCTGAAGAAAAAGTTCCATATGTTCAAAAGACCCTAGAAAAAGCCACTTTTGAACATAACAAAGCTCATCCATGGAACTTCAAGGATCTGTTACAAAGAAAGGACTATGACTACCTTTCAAGAGATAAACTCGCAAGATCATGCTTTGTGTGTGGCAGATATAACCACACTTCCAGCACCTGCTGATAAGGCAAAGTCCAAGGCAAAGCCTTCAGCAGCAAAGAATGTTTCCACATCAGCAAAGCTATCAGCAGCAGGATCTATTGTTGACAAGCCAGAAACATCAGTAGCAAAATCCGCTGCTGACAATGCGAGGAAAACTAGAAAATCTTCAACAAAGCAATGGAAAGACAAACCATCTCCAAGCATTATCATTGGTTCCATTGACTACAAACATACTGAAAAGGATAAACTAACAACCATCTTTTTCAAGTCTGCAGACTCTTGGGTTCCTCCTACAAATTAGAAATCTATCATGTGCAGGGACAGCCAAGTCACAAGAATAACACATGGGTGGTAGACAGTGGTTGTTCCAGGCACATGACAGGCAACAGATCCATCCTCTCCAACTTCAGACATTTCAATGGAGGATATGTTGCCTTTGGAAGTGACTCCAAGGGAGGATCCATTACTAGACAAGGAACTGTGTCCAACGAAAGAATGAGCATTCATAAGGTCAACTATGTCAAAGAATTGGACTTCAATCTCATGAGTGTTTCCCAGTGACTATGGGGGATGCAACTTGGATAAAAATTCCACTTCAGGGGGATGTCAGTTTCTGGGAGGGAGACTGATTTCGTGGCAATGCAAGAAGCAAACATGTGTTTCAACTTCTACAGCTGAAGCAGAATACATTGCAGCTTCTAGTTGCTGTGCACAAGTCATCTGGATACAAAATCAAATGCTGGATTACGGGATGAGTTTCATGGCAACTCCAATTCACATTGACAACATGAGTGCTATATCAATCACAAACAATCCGGTGCAGCACTCCAAGACAAAGCACATTGACATCAGGTATCATTTCATAAGAGATCAAGCTGGGAAAAAGAGGATTATTTTAACCAAAGTTCATACGAATGAGCAATATGCTGATTTGTTTACAAAACCTTTTGATGAAGCTATATTTAAATATTTAGTTGAATCCATTGGTATGATGAACTTTGATTAAAATCTATCTCTAAAATTTCTATTTTAAAATGTGTTTTGTCTTATGTTGTAAATAAAAGTTATAAGTCAGCAGCATTTTTGTCCCTTAACTGCTGACAGGTTTAATCCTCAGCAGCAAAAGATTTGCAGCTGACTGCTTTAAGTTATCAGCAGGAACAGGTTTCCTACGGATTTCTTTAATATTGTCAGCAGCAACATCCTTGCTGCGGATTACTAAATCCGTCAGCAGCAGATGAGTTAACTGTTGACAGGTTTAATCTTCAGCAGTAAAAGATTTGCAGCTGACTGCTTTAAGTTATCAGCAGGAACAGGTTTCCTGCGGATTTCTTTAAGACTGTCAGCAGCAACATCCTTGCTACGGATTATTAAATCCATCAGCAGCAGATAAGTTTGCTACTGATAGACTTAACCTTCCACAGCAACCAAGTTTGCAGCGGACAGGCTTATTCATCCACAGCAACCAAGTTTGCTGCTGATGGGTAAATTTAAGTCCAAATTAACTTTTACCCGCTGTAAAAATTAACGTCAGTCTTTACCATGACTGCCTCGGTGTATTACAGCTATAACAGTAAAAGGTGAATAAGGTTGTACTGTACAAGTCATTTTGCTTTTTCCCTCTTTCGTTATAAGAACAAATCAAATTTCCTTACCACCTCTTCACCTTCAATTTCACCCTAAACCCACATCACTTTCTCTCAAGTCCCCACCACATTCAAAGCCCTTCATCTTTAAAACATTCAAAGCCTCCCATATTCTAACCTTCCCTCCAAATCAAACAACAATGGCAGACATCAATAACCCTGATGATAAGTTCTCCCCATACCATAACCTTACAGCATACCTTACCAAGGGAAATAAATCCGAAGGATTCAATGATATGATCGACTTCTTATGTCGATCAAAAATCTACTTTGCCCTCACAACCAACCCTACCATATATATATCCCTCATATGGAGGATTTCTGGAGTACCGCCGTCTACTCGGATTCCCCAAATTAAAGCCAAAGTAGACGGCAAGGATATCACCATCTCGGAAGCCACACTCAGAAAACATCTTAAGCTTCAAGATGGGGGAGCAACCATCTCATACTCGAAGGACGAATACATGAGGACCTTTATATCCATTGGATACACTGGAAATCAGACCGAGTATACGATCGAGAAGGCGCTGATGGGCCCTCCATGGAAGTATCTCTGCCACACTTTTCTCCAATGCATATCTCAAAAAAGGAGTGGATGGCATCAGGTGAGCTCTGCATTGGCCTCCGCCTTCCATGGTATGGTCACTAACCAAGGCTTCAACTTTGCACATCTCATTTTTGAGGGTTTGCGATATAACCTTCAAGAGGGTGCAAAGCAGCAATTTTTCATGTACCCAAGATTCCTGCAGGAAGTTTTCAATCAAGAACTAAAAGAACTTTCAAAACCTGCAAGAATCTACATCATGTTGGGTCATAAAAATAACATTTTTCAAAGCATGAGAACTATTTCCAAAAGGTTCTCAGGGGTCAATGTTCCATTGTTATCTACAATGCTGAACGTACAAAGTACACCGGGTGACAGTTCAGCAATCCCAGCTGATACTGATCCCACACCCTCCACCTCACATCCTGAACAACAGTCTGCTTCCACCATTCGAACCCCTGTGCATACTACTAAGGATGCACAGGTACAAAAATTACTTACACCTGTTTTGGATGTTATCGTTCAACCGGAACACAGGGCCCCGGTTACAACGACATATACTAGGAAAAGGGGCAAGAGAACTCCTTCTTCTCTTGCCCCCATGGCCCAAACCCAACCTAACAGCCCTCACTCAGAATCACAACATTCTGGTGAGAATATCATAAGGGTAGAACTCGGAGGTACTGATTGATCTTTCTTCCAACACACCCAACCCAAGTTCTTCTACCCTGAAGGTCCACTCTAGGAGTTATGATAGAGTGGATGTGGAAGAGGCTGTCACTACTGCTGGTCCATCAAATGACCAGGAGGACCGTGACAACATTGCTAAGACCTCAACCACGACAACTCACAGTGAGGATGTTTCCTTGGAAACTCCCCCCACTGAGAGGAATCCCAGGCGCCAAGAAACCATGGGTGATGGGGATGCAGAGGCTAGGCCTAAGGCCCCATCTGGATCCAAGGATTCCACAACTGTGGATGAGGATAGACTGTAATTTCATAACTTGGAATTGACTGCCAGGGTGGCTATGCTAGAGGCTGAACTGTCCAAACTAAGACACCAAGTCTCTATGCATGAAGCCCATCAATGCCCAACTGTACCTACTCCCTCTCTTGTATCAGTGGGCACCCAAACTGATGCTTATTTGTCCACTGATGCAACCAAAAAGGGGGAGATGGTCCCAACGGAGGAAGACTCAGACAGTCTTGACGACTGAATTCAAGAGCAGGCTGTATTTCAAAGCACACTATTCAAGCCCGCTTTTGTACAGGTTCATGACTTTCCAGCTTCAGATAACGAAGAAGAAGAGACATCTGAAGACTGGAAGTTAGTCGTCAGGGCTGTTGATGAGATGTTGAATGATGCTGAAGACACAGAACAAACATATACATCTTTCAACATCATCCCTGAAGCAGCAGCCATCATAAGTCAATCCACTGCCCCCCAATTTCCACTAACTTCAACACAGCTAGAGTTTGATACAATACTAGCTTGGGGGTATGATGGAAAGTCTGAGAGGTTCTGGATTGGTTGGGAGTTTGGCGGAGTAGAAGAGCTAAACTGGGACTTTCTCAACAGCATCCAAGTCCTTCATCTATACCATCTACAATGTATCAACAACTCAACGGACCTCTCAGCAGAACTTGCTATTGGCAGAATCTATGACTTGATGGAGGATAATCTACCCAACATTGAAAGAAAAATACAGGCAGCAAAAAGGGTAGCCTATCCTGAATCTTCAACAGCAGCAGAAAGAAGACTGACTCCTAGAAGACTTGAAATAATAAGGAGCAGTCTTCTCACTGAAGAAGAAGTTCTGTGCTGGAGAAGATTCCTGTACAATAGAATGGTCAGGGATGTCGAAGTGCAAGGATGGATAAGCACTGACTCCCATGACTTCACCTTATTCCTGAGCAATGGATCTTCTCTAACAATCAACATCAAGGAGATCTTGCTCCTACCTTCAGCCTTCCTACACAAGGTCTTTGAGCTTAGATCACTCATCTTCAATGTCAACTCCTTAGAAAGTCAAGAAATGATCAAGATCATCAAGGCTTCTTTGTATAAGGAGGAATTTGGATCTGACTTAGACCTATACTTTCTTTCTTCTCCAACAGTCAGACTGAACACAGAAGAAGAATCAAAAAGAAGAGAAGAGGAAAAGATGAAAGAGGCATGGAAGGATGTGACAGGTATGGAATGGGAAGAAGATGAAGTAAGTTCCCCTCCCTTATCCACTCCCCAAATCTCCAATGAAGCTGAGGCTGAGATTCCCACAGCAGCACAATCATCTGCTGTTGTGATCAGTGAAGCCGAAGCAGAGGCATCCAACAAAGATAAGGGAAAGGGAATTATGACCAAAGAAGATGAAGAGAGGTTGCTAAGAGAGAAGAAAGAGAAGGAAGAAAGAAGAAGAAGAAGAAGAGAAGAAGAGGAGATGGCTTAAACAAAGAAAGCTCAAGATAGACTCACAGCCATTCTCCTCAGAGAACAACAAATCCAGCTATATGCAAAACAGCTGGATGAGCTCAAAGTAAAGATTCCTGCAGTTCATCAAATTGAAGAAGATGAAGCTCTTGCTCTTTAACTGCAGAAACAATTCGACAAAGAAGAAGAAGAGATAGAGAAGAAGAAAAGAAGAAGGAAGAGGCTAAGTTCAGAATAACTGATTCTGAACTAGCCAAATAAATGAGAGAGGAGTGGGTAAAGGCTCTAGTTTCTCAAGGTGAGGATGCAGACTACCGTGAGAAACTATCAAATACAGAAATCTGCAGAGCCTTCATGGGTCAGCAGGGTCAATTGGCAAAGAAGAAGAAGGCTGAAGAAGAAGAAAAAGCCAAACAAAAGTCCAAAAAGACCATTGCCCTGAATCAAAGAACCCAGGAAGAAAGGAAGATCATGATTGACTTCCTTAAGGCTAGAGGAGAGAGTGGAAAGAGGCTAGGTCCCATGAATTTCATGAACCTGCAAGCCCTCTGTTTTAAAGTCAAGAAGGATGAGGAAGAAAGATTAGAGAGGAAAGACTCCAAGAAAAGGGGAATCATTCAAGAAGAAAGGAAAACAAAGAAACCCAAGCCTTCTCTCTCACCCAACACTTCCTCAATTCAACAACCTTCCACTCTCCATCCTAGACCTCCCTCCTCTCCTCCCTCAAAGTCCAAATCCTCACACCCAGCTCCCACTCATCAACAACCTCCCAAAAAGAATAACAAACCCACTTCCAAACCAGAAGACTCAAGAGAAATAATCAGATGGTCATACAGCCCTCAAGACCAATGGTTTGAAGCGTTCAGGGGGAGGACAGAAGCTAAAAGATCAATTTATACATCGGTTGATGAGATACTACAGCTTCCAGACTCTGATCTAAGAAGAATGATGGAGCTGGGTGAAGCCAAGGAGCCTGAGAATGAAGGTGGGAGACATCTATTGCTGGTAATCAAACATTACTTCAACCCCAGCAAAGATGAAATTATTGATGTCAAACCTCTCCAATCCCACTCTCCATTCATCAGCTGGTCCTACAATGCTGAAAAGAATGAATTCACACTGACAGATGTTAAAGGACAGAAGATGAGGTATTCAAGCAAGGCTATCTTCAAAATGGCAATCAAAGACATCAAGACTCTATCTGAACTTCCTCTTAACAATCCCAGCATGGACCAGAGAGGATATGAGGTTGAAAGGATAGTCAGCAACATGAAAAAGCTTCAGCAACAAAAGCAGTAAGAGAATTTTGGTAGCATAAGTCTAGGGGGAGTTTGTAGAAATAAAGACTGATGGCTACAAAATTCTCTAAGTACAAATGCTGCTGATCTAAGAGTTTGCTGCTGACCAACAAACAGCTACGGACAAGCTTACCTGCAGTGGATACTTGTTCTTCTGCTGAAGAACAAATCTGCTGCGGATAGCCTTATCTGCTGAAGACCAAAGTTGCTGCGGATAGGCTTCTCAGCAGCATCAACACTTGATGCTGTTGATAGGCAAATCATCAGCAGCTTTGGATGGTCACATCTTGCTGTTGATCATCATCCTTGCTGCTGACAACCCTGTGCCTTGAAGATAAATCGTTGCAGCTGACTATCCATGCCAAGCGTCACTGACAACTTTCTGCAAAAGCAACTGACACACACAAAGCAGAAGGAACCTCAATGGCACAACCAATGACGGACAACAATGCTCTTCTCCAAGCATGCAAGTAATAATGCATAAAGAAGACACTTCAATAAAGTTAACTAGTTTTAGACTAAACGTGTAATAGTTAGCTATATGCAAAAGATCAACGGTCTGTGTTAGATCTGATCCTTAGAATCAAGGGTCTGTCTTGATTCTAAGTGAGTATAAATAATGTGTAAAAACTTCAATATAAGTGTGCTTTTTGATTGAGTTTTCATTTGTAATCGTTTATTTGCAAAAGCTTAATACAACAGTGTTCTTATAAATATCTTTTTGTTTACTCAATTATACTTGTGTAGTTGTTATTGTTTTCGTCAATTTCAACTAAGAACAGAATCATCTTGTACTTTCACGATCCTACAGTAACATAGACGCATATGTTCATAACATAGATGGTAACACATAGTCTTAAGTAATTTCATAAGTAAGCAACACATACTAAGTAACATAGACGCATATGTTCATAACATAGATGGTAACACATAGTCTTAAGTAATTTCATAAGTAAGCAACACATACTAAGTAACATAGATGCATATGTTCATAACATAGATGGTACATCATTAGAACATATCCCATACATGTTAACAATTAATCCACATAAATCGTGCTATTGTACTAATCATCTAATAATACCACTTCAACCCATTTGAACAAACAACATATCGTGACATCTTGATACTATATATTCGTAACATGACAAAGTTTCCCTTTTTTGGATAATTAGGGTTTTGATACCTTTAGATGCCATAGCTCAAACAAACAAACTATACATGAAATTATACTAATAATATGCTATTAACAAGATTCTACACATACACTTTCCATTTAAAGCAAAGGTGAGGTTTCCAAACCAATAAAGTTTCCTTTATTAGCAAGGTCTTTCAAAACGGGTCATAGCAACACTTTAAATCATATATTCTTTCAATAATCATCTAAACATATTATAACAATGCTATTTGACCTATTTAGGACATTTATAACATACAAATGCAAAATATGTTCCAATAAAGTTTCCTTTTTAGGAAAGTTGTCAAACGACCTCCTACACATGTGTAACTCCAAATATCCTTAAATATCATGTTAATAGATGTTATAAAAGCATTGTAGCATGTTATTACTCATCATAGCTCAATAACCCAAAATGTAAAACAATAAAGTTTCTATTTATAGAAACGACCTAAAAAGATGCAAATCCAACAGTTCAACCAAAAAATCATCTTTCCTACTCATTCTAACAATACTTGAATCATTCTATCCATCAAACATCTCAAATGCATATTTTTATAAAACTATGGCAAACAAAGTTTCCATATATAGAAACGAGCATATAACATACGAACAAAGCATTTCTAGACACCATATGTCCCAATATGTCTTATATAGTCTTTATAATGAAAAACTTTGATAAAAACATGGATTAAAGAACTTGTAACCAAGATTTTTATTTGGATGGATGTGTACCACATTTTGGCTGAAAATAATGAAGAAAATATGGTTAGAAACTTACAAAATCGGATTATGATGAATGGATGATGCTGGTTTCTTGTTTGTACACCTTGAAATCTCCTTGAAAGATCTTGAAACACTTGGAATGGAGGGAAAAAACAAAAATGGTGTGGGGGGGTGGTGAGAGGTGGCGGCTCAAAGAGAAAGAGGGAGGCTAGGGTTTGTAAAAATGGATGATTAGGTTAAGTGTGGTTTAAATAGGGTGGGTTGTGGGCCTTTTGCAAGAGTTGGGCTTTTGATGCATTCTTTAGGCTTTTTACAAGGGATTGGGCTCTATCATAATTAATAAAGTTAAAAAGCTGAATTTTTAAGCCCAAGATATAAAACATGTCATTTTTATAAAATCTCATTTAGAATTGTTGGTACATATCGCGTATCCGCTAGAAAGCGTCAAAAATAAAAGTTGCTCTAAAAATTCCCGAAAAAATAATCTAAGCACGAAATAATAAATCAAAGTATTACATGTAATTTATACACACCAAATATATGTCTAAATATTAGTTCTCTAATTCACCAACGTTCGTGTGAAATGATGCGTGTGTGACCCGGTAATCCGCCCGATTACCGATGCATGTACTGAATGAAACGAATGGACTTGCTATATGAAATATCTACTTAATTACGCTATAATTAAGTATGATACATGTGTAATAATAGGAAATCAAGAAATGGTCGGGTATGGATATTAACCTGAATTTTCCAGGTATCACACAAGGTCTTCACATGATAACGAGGTATTCCGATCTCAAATGGGTTACATGGGTTTACAAGGATATCACAACCAAAGCCCCTAGGAACACACACTATAACCATTAGCTATGGAGTTAGCCTAGGAATATATGAATAGTACTATTGGGTTGACACCCCCATTCATCAAGTTGGTCGCGCCAACCATTAGTTAATGGATGCATATTATCCAGAAGTTTTACTTCAATGTTTGTGATGGAACATTGACGGGGCAAAAATCAAGAACCGTCTAGGGTTGGTTATAGGCTCATGGCATATCATCCTAGGACTCATTTATCACATTTATGATATTTCATTTTTTTCCAATTTATCAAAATCTTTCCATACTTGTCCATCATGATGTCCGACGATGAGTTCAACAAGGTTGTTGAACGTGTGTTTATCATGCTTTTGACGAAACGTTTTACAAAAATTTCAAGGGAATGTCCCAGGGGAATTCCAACCATATTATCCAATAAAACGTTTTACAAATATTTCAAGGGAATGTCCTACGGAAATTCCAACTACATTGCTTTCCAGATTTACAAAAAGTTTTACAAAATCCTTAGGGTATGTTTCATAAGTTTTCAAGGAAATAAACTTCCATTGTAGCACTTAAACCTGTGAACTCACCAACTTTATGTTGACCTTTTTAAGCATGTTTTTCAGGTATTGTTTGGCAACGGCACGGTTGGAATAGGCTAGTCATTTCGATTAAACCCTAGAAGCCGAAGAGACCTAATTGTCAGATCTCGAGACAGATTTGACTTATATGGTTCTAGAACATTGTACTAGTTATATTAGTACTTGTAATGGTGTTCAACACTTTAGAAATCTTCATTATAACTTCCATAACTATGTAATGATATCAATCATTACAACCTTGAGTTATTTATCAAGTAAATAATTTTGGGGGTGTGACAGATTCGTATCAGAGCCAAAGGTTTTAGCGAATTAGGTTTCCTTAGTGATACCTAGGCTCTAACTACACGTATCTAGGGACTGAGATTTCATACACTTGTATTACACCAGGAACACCTCAGACTCAAGTATAGAAATTCCAACCGTTGCCAGACCATTTGAGTCAACCGTTAGTGTATATGACTGCACTAGGATATCATTAGCTACATTGACACTAGGAACAATTGTGTGGCATACGTGGCTAACATCTAACATACGTATCAATACGAAAACGTTAGGCATCTACATTGTGACTCACTACAGGAGAATACTAGAGTGATCAAGTGAAGTAAATTGACAATTACACTTGATATCATGTAATTGTGAATTTACATGCACTCGTGAATTCTGGGAAATCCTAAGGTGATGACCTAAGTAGGACGTAATAATTAGCTACTACTAATGACGCAAGTGTAACCATAAGTCTATGCCTTAGTTCGTCATCGTAAATCCGACCTTCTATTCAGCAGTTTCAACAAACCGACAAGTACGCATTAGAAATTTAGATGACCTCGTCTCCTGTTGCTTAGTAATCACTCTATCACCTTTGATGTTAATCTTGTTACATTGATACAAACCTAGTACCTTGAACATGTCTTCAATTCTTATGTTCTAACAACCTCATGACAACGTAGGATCTGACCCTTATTTATATTCAAGCCTTATTTCAACTCTTCGGACACACTAGCCATGTTTTCTAGTTGGACGCTCTACAAGTCCTACATGAATTGCTGATATTAGAGGTGGCTCCGATAGACACTTCAACTCATTCAACTCCTATCCTTATTAAATCATTTCTATTATTACAACTCCTTCACCATGGTTTTCTACCAACTCGTGACATCGATTGTAACTTATGCATACACCTTTGTACACCTAATTTCATCTCTTTCATTCAGTTAGTTACTACCAATTGTCCTAATACGTCTTGGGATTATATTAATGGGTGCATATTGAATTCAATTACACTTCGGTACGCCTCCTATGCTCTATCACATCGAATCTTGACGGATGTCATTTCAACTGATGGTTAGAGACACAAACATAAAGGAGTGACGAGCAAGGTCTACGTGGAAGTCTAGCCCAGAAGTCTTCAACCCCTGAGCACAAAACCCTAAGTTAACTATTATGATTCACCTCTCTTGGAAATCTTAAAATTCATACATGTACGCAGAATGAGCCATGGAAATCGAACATAAGTTACTTGTTCCTACCTTATCTAAGACTGGCCTATTATATACAAGAAAGGTCACACCTACGTGAAATCTTGTCAGCATCCCTTTGATGCATAATTCTTATCACCCCATGAGAAGAAAAACTTCTTCAACAACTGATTAGTTGTGAAGGTTATAGATGACAATACTGTTTTCATAAATAGTACGCCAACTAACCAAGACCGCAACTCGTAAACATCACCTGATCATGCTTCACCGCAAAGAGGCAAGCTCCTAATATAATTTTTTTTATAGTGGGGATGTTCAAATTCCTCATGCTTAACCTTGTTTACTGAGATCAAAATGTTGTGCTTCTAAATCATTGAAATATAATCTCTTTTTACAACGTGAATGTCGACCCATTCCAACATCAAATACTAAGTGTAAGAGTGAGATTGAAGTCAAGAAGTGTTCCTTTGCAAAACGCTCAAGTTCAACTTCTAGTACCTATGTGTATCATATCTGTTGCCTAAAATCATCAATGATGAGAGCCATGACAGCGACTGTCATGGACAGATTCAAGCTTCCTGCTTCCTTTAAACATTATGCTTTCACTGTAAAGTCACGAGTACGTGATTCGTGACTGTACACCCTTAAAGTCAAACTCGTGTAGATACGTCTTGTGTTAAAACACCCACCACCTGTTGAATAGGAAAGTATGAAAGACACGATATATCCAAACAAAAGTAGAACTGTATAAATAGTAGTCGATGCTCGAGGATGAGTACCATGTTCATTTCCTTGGAAACACCGAACCCAACTAGTTCAATGTGTTCCTCACATTTGACTCTTCTAACCGAATTATTTAAATTCCACCTAGTCATGAACCTTGACTTGAATCACCTTACCGATCCATAGCAATAACCGATCCCACACCAGTAAATGACCGACATTATCCGACTGCTCCATAGTTTGGATTGTGATTAACGCTATTCCCAATCAACGTCTCATGGTGTGAATGATCATTATACATCAATATATACCAAAAAGGTATATTATGAATTACAATAGCCTTGGCTAACGACATGTCACCTCGATGACTATTTCGAATAGCATGCTCACCTTTAGAAATGATGACTAGCTCGTAGTCTAGTCCAAGGTTTCAAGAATCTGATACAAGACATAACTAATGTTACAGGAATATTAGTTCATAGGCTCGTCTATGAAAATATTCACTTAGAAATTTCATTCAGAATAACTCCCAACTTCAAGTATGGACAAATTTCATTAAGCCATCTATCAAAGACGTATATTATGTTTATGACCACACTTTGATCTATGAGCATTCAAGGGGAATGTTTCATGAAAGATTAAACATTCATATGATGGTATTCATGAGATCTGAAAGGTAACTTCGTTACCCAAGGGAGTATAAATCTCGCGCAATTGAAGGATTGATCTCCGAACCTCGTAGAGTCAGTACACTATGGTGGTAACCACCTCAATGGCTTTACTCGCAGCATTGCATGATAGTGTACGAGTTATCATGTATTGACACTACTGCTGCTAGTTGTAGATACATTATTACCCTTTACCGGTACTTATTATTCATGGATGTCTGGTGTAACCTTACCACGGTCAGACTTCAATGCTAGTATAAGCATATCTCAGTTCAATGACCCTTCAAGAACCGCTTGCCCACATTCAAATTAAGGAACTGTCAATTACCTAATTGTGGGACTAACGCATCATCGTTTCATTAAACCCTCCAATCTATCGTTACTTAACTTTAAATAATTCTCTTTTAAATTCTATCGTGATTTGGTTCCCATGACAGGAAACACAGATATGAACTTAGAGTATGTGTCCGCATACTTTTAGAAACCCGTGTGCATGAATGCACATCTACCTCTCATTACTAAGGATGGTGATCGTACTATACCACGCTAAGGAGAATCATCACAAAATGAAATGCTTCTGCATCAAATCCTTGATTGGTTACTCTTGTATGTGAGTTCACTTGTTTTGTGAAAACTCGCTATTTCAATTCACACCGAGTAAACATTCTTTTCATGACTTTATCACCTCGGGGCATAGCTAACGTCGTTCACATGGTGACATAATCAAAGGATTCCCTAAATCAACTCATTCTCTTTAATTCATGATCAACAGTAACGTTATACTGTGATTTGATACAATGTCATCTCAGTTCCTTACACAACCAATATCATTCGCTGATGAGATATCCACTTTGCCTACACTACTGACTATTATTTGAAATAAGTGAAAATTATCCCTAGGCATCCGAAATTAGAGATAGATTTCGAAAGCTTAATCCGAGTAAGCATAACAAAATTTCGAGGACGAAAATTTGTTAAGGAATGGAAAATGTGACACCCGTTAAATTCGGGTTAATATCCATACCCAACTAACACATATATTATAGTATATGACATGCATCCCAATTAATTTTATAGTAATTAAGTCCATTTCACACTTAGCAAGTCAATCCGCTTACACGTATCGGTAATCCGGAAGATTACCAGGTCAAACACGCGTCATGCAGCACGACCGTTGGTGATAATTTAAAACAAATACCTAGACATATAATATGTGCATGCAAATTATATGTATCACTGTTATTTAATTAATCATGCCTATATGAATTTTTCGGTGATTTATAGAGATACTTTTATTTTCAGCACAGTCCGGTAGACATGCAGTGTGCACTAGCTAGGTGAATAATTCTAAGCAGACACTTAGACACATATTTGGTGTGCGCAAGTTATATGTAATATTGTAATATGTTATTTTATGTCTCTGTGATTTTTTTGGGAATTTTGTGAAAAAACTTTCTGTCTCAACGCAGTCCAACCAGTCCGGAGTATGTACCGATAGTTTCAAATAAAAATCTGAAAATTTTATATGTTAAACATACCAATATGAGTCAAATTATTTTTAAATAATTTCGTTCATACCTATTTGGGATTTCCGTCGATAAATCGGTGACTATTCGTTTTCCACCACCCGGAGTCAAATGACCCTATAAATACCCGCCTATTCCCCCCCCCCATTCCACCATTTCACCATCCAGTCCCCCTCTTTCTCTCCCTTTTGGACGAGATTAGCCACACCACCAACATCTTCACCATTTTTTTTATTTTTGATCTTGTTTTCTTCAAATCCAAGTTTCCAACATCAAGAATCAAGTATTTGCAAAAGATTTAATCCATCATTTTATCATATTTTCAAGTTTGGTAATATCAAAACCCACTTTTTCTCCATTTTTCCATCTTCATTTTTATATGAACATGCATCCAAGAAAAACTTGCTTTTATGAAAGATTAACCATGGATTCTTGAATAAAATGAGTTTTCTAACTATTAGAGCATGTTTTGTAACTGTCGCTGAAATTATATGTTGTAAGTTAGCGAACCTGTCAAGTTCACCTCAGGGAATGTTTAGGTGAACTTGAGGGGCAAACTTACTAAGTTCGCCTAAGAAGGTTCTATGTAACATCCCAATTTTCAATAAACGACGAGTGTAGGGGCTATGTGTCATTTGATGAAACCCTAGGGGGTAGGGTGATAATAAATTAAATTATAAGGATTAAAATAACATTATGTTAAAGTATAGGGGGATAAAATATAATTGGATCAAAGTTCAGGGACCAAAAGTTAAAATTTGAGAAAGTAGGCAGATGTCGGACCGACGTCTCAGCCGATAGCGGTCCGCTATGTTGGAGGCAAGAAATCACTCAGGAGGTGACACGTGTTGGGTGACTAACCGTTGAAATCTGTCACGTGGAAGAGTGATAGCGGACCGATATGGGATCCGTTGCGGTCCGCTAGCCACAACTCATCCATTGCGGACCGACATGAGAAGTATAACGGTAAGCAAATTACACCGCCACACTTGGATAGCGGACTGAAATGTATGTAGATAACGGTCCGCTATGAACCCGTCGGGCAGCCTATAAATAGTTGGACATGTTGGTCGATTTTAGAACATCTCACACAGTCCCAACACCTCACAAAACACACACTAAACCTAGGGAAGCATGCCCCGAGCCTCGGTTCGCGTAGGGAAGTTTGGTTTCTAGCTTTTCGACCCCAATACGCAAGAGATAGTGCTGAGGTAAGGTTCTGACTAGTTCCTAATGACTTGGTTATTTCCATTAAGCTAGGAACTTATGATTAAGTAATGTTATAATGACTTAGGACCTGATCCAAAGTCGTTGTGCTGCTCATATTAGCATGTAAAGGTTATTTAAACAAGCAGGAAGTTAGAGTTGAGTTCTATGATGCCCTTTTTAAAAGTTTTTAATGTTTTAGGCATGATGCACGTGTTATAAATTGTCACACCCCGACCGATGGCGGAATCATCGAGGCGGACAATGAGATGATTGTTCAAAAGCACATGATAGCTAAAAGGTTGCATAATTCATTAATTAAATTTAAAGACAACAAGGTCCAAATACGATACATTCCAAATAACCTAGTCTAGTTCAAAACATTGATTTATTTAACTAGGTCCAAAGTCCTTATGTGGAGAAATCTTCGGCAAGTAGTCACATATCCAAACCTGAAACATTATTTAAATCAAGTGTCAACTAAAAAGTTGGTGAGTACATAGGTTTAGTAATTCCGGTAAACAGTAGTTGTAAATCGTTTTGCAACTCATTGTTTATCTTGTTAAACATAGTATGTATGATGTACCATTTATTTAATCACAATTCAAACCGAGTTTGACGCGCTTGAACAGAGCACAACAGCTAAGTCCGGTATGCTTGAATATAGTTACCCACTATATCCGATATGTTTGAATATAACACGCGGTTATATCCGAGTATGCAGTAATAAACACCCTAACCGGGGGGCTGGTCAGGCACAATAGATCTATCAATATTACAGTTGGTTGTCTTGTGTTTAAATGTATGTACATCCAAAGAATAAGCATATAGTCTCATGTATAACACGTATAAACAATGTGAGTAGCATGTATAATGTTTCACCCCAAAACGTATAAAAATGTAAAATAGGGGCTATGTAACTCACCTTGCAAGCGGGTATTTTTCCATGCGTGTAGGTGATAAGTATGTGGAAGCCTAAGCACGTTGATACCCTATGTAGATAAATGGGTATCATTGTATGTTTACATGTGTGTATTAGTATTTAATTGTGTATAGGTTTATAATAGCATTTCTCAGTGTTATTTGCATAAAAGTTGGTCCAGATTTACTTGAAATTACTGATTTGATCGAAACTACTTTATAGTTGTGACAGGTATCGAAACTATGTTCAGTCGAAACTACTAGTTTCGATTGACCATTTATAAGTGATACCAAGGCTGTCGAAACTACCATCTATCGAAACTACTAGTTTCGATTGATCATTTATAAGTGATATTCAGGCTGTCGAAACTACCTTTTATCGAAACTACTAGTTTCGATTGATCATTTATAAGTGATACACAGGCTGTCGAAACTACCATCTATCGAAACTATTAGTTTCGATTGACCATTTACTCAATCGAAACTAAGTAGTTTCGATGGCCCAGACTTTAGCAATTAAAACAGTAATTCTTTTAGAACATTAGTTTGTCCGGTAATTGATGGTTTTGGAGTCGTATCTTCGATTGGCAAACTATTAGTTTCGATTGACCATTTACTCAATCGAAACTAAGTAGTTTCGATGGCCCAGACTTTAGCAATTAAAACAGTAATTCTTTTAGAACATTAGTTTGTCCGGTAATTGATGGTTTTGGAGTCGTAACTTCGATTGGCTCGGTTTGCCTTATGATAACAGAAAGTAAAGAAACGAAGTTGAGGATTCTTACGTGGTCGCAAAGGGTCGAACGGCAGAGCTTTTAATCCGAGAATATCAAGAATGGGAATTCAAGCTTCGGGATGGAATTGGGCTCGAAGACTCTGGTCACAGCTTCACTCCGAGGTGACGAACACAATGTCGTCTTCAATTTGAAATGAGAGTGGGTGAAAAGTGTGTCGCAAGCTCGAGCAGGTCCGATTATGGCTATTTAAAGCCGAGCTTGATTTCTTTGTTAAAACGTGCAATTGGGCACGTTCCGACACTAGTCTGGACGAGACGAAACTACCCAGACATTCAACATGTGTGGAGGTGGTCTGTCGGGCGCGAATTCGAAAGTGGGTTTCTCGGCCACCAACAGGATCAGACGATCCTTATGTTGGGGAGACCAATTGGTCGGGGCCTTTTGTTCGCGAGGAGAAGACGAGCTCAGGGATGCCTGTAGCGGCTGTCGAGGTGCAGGGGACAGCCCTGTCGGGGGTTCGCCGGAAAATGGCTTTACCCGCCGGACCAACGAAGGGGGCGACCGGATAAACGATTTGGGAATTGGCAGTTTTAGTCCCTAGAGTTTGGTTTGACTTAAATTAGCCCTTGAAATAAATACGGATGGGTCCTTGTAGTTTAAACCGTCCAGAAACAGCCCCTCAACCGATTTCTGTTTTAAAACCTTCTAGTTTGATTAATTACAAAACAACCTCTGAACTTTTATTTAAATAAATTAATTTAATTTCTTTTAAATCAAATTAATTTAAAAATGTTTTAATAACTTATTTTATTCTTTATTATTATAAATAATTTTTATAAAAGTTATTTATCTTATTTAAATAGGTTATTTTATTAAATATACAACTTTTTAACTTTAGATTTTTATATAAAACTTTATATTAATTTTAAAATTTATAAAATTCTAATGAGTTTAATTCCGTAAAATAAAATACCTATTTGTATAAAACCAAATAAAACTCTTACGCTTTATTAAAATAGAGAATGATTACACGATAATTATAATACAAGTGCGAGAACGAAAAATCCGAAACGTCACAGTCTCCCCATGTTAGAGGAATTTCGCCCCGAAATTTAACTAATGGAGGCTATGAAAAGAGATGCGGATACTTGGTCTTCATTTGGTCTTCACGTTCCCAAGTGAACTCGGGTCCACGTTTAGATTCCCAACGGACTTTGACAATGGGGATGCGGCTACGCTTGAGTTTCTTAACTTCTCGGTCCATGATTTCCACGGGTTTCTCAACAAAGTGCATTTTCTCGTCAATGTGCACTTCATCAAGAGGGATGCGGAGATTCTCGTCGGCTAGACACTTTTTCAAATTAGATACATGAAAAGTCGGATGAACGTTGATGAGTTCTGAAGGAAGATCGAGTTTGTAGGCCACTTTTCCTACCCTTTCGAGTATCTTGAATGGACCCACATATCGAGGTGCGAGTTTTCCTTTCTTTCCAAATCGGACTACGCCCTTCCAAGGTGATACCTTCAGGAGAACCATATCCCCAACTTGAAATTCCAAGGGTTTTCGTCTTTTATCGGCATAGCTCTTTTGCTGACTCCTTGCTACTCGAATGTTGTTATGAATAAGAAAGATTTTATCGGTGGTCTCTTGGATAAGTTCGGGACCGGTGATTTGTGCTTCACCAATTTCGTTCCAACAAATCGGTGAACGACATTTTCGTCCATAAAGAGCTTCAAACGGCGCCATGTTAATACTTGTGTGGTAGCTGTTGTTGTAGGAAAATTCGATCAGTGGTAGGTGAGAATTCCAATTGCCACCAAAGTCAATGACACAAGCTCTAAGCATACCCTCGAGAGTTTGGATTGTTCGCTCGGTTTGTCTATCAGTTTGAGGATGGTAAGCCGTACTTAAATCCAAACGAGTACCAAGTGCTGATTGCAATGATTGCCAAAATCGGGAAGTAAAACGTGAATCACGATCGGAGATGATGTTCAAAGGGATTCCGTGACGACTTACGATCTCATCAATGTAGATCCGAGCCAATTTCTCGACTCGATAGTCCTCACGAATAGGCAAGAAACGAGCAGACTTTGTGAGTCGGTCGATAATAACCCAGATACTATCGTGCCCACTAGAAGTGCGTGGGAGTTTGGTGATGAAATCCATAGCAAGGTTCTCCCACTTCCACACAGGAATTTCAGGTTGTTCGAGGAGACCGGAAGGCTTCTGGTGTTCGGCCTTCACTTTAGAACAAGTTAGGCATTTTGCCACAAAGAGGGCAATATCCTTTTTTATGCCCGGCCACCAATATTGCTGACGGAGACCCATGTACATCTTATCAGCTCCGGGATGTATCGAATATCGAGTTTTGTGGGACTCGTTCATAAAAAATTAACGAAGATTGTTGCGATCGGGAACCCAGATACGGTCCAAGTAATACAATAGACCGTTGGCTTTGGTTTCTAGCAAGAGTTCTACGCCACATGTCATCTCTTGATACATGTTTCCCTCGGTAACCGAGGTGTGTTGTGCTTTGAGAATACGGGCTTGGATATCGTTATGAATATGGACACTATGAAGCATGATACGTTCTTTACGACTCAAGGCGTCGGCTACAACGTTTGCTTTGCCGGTGTAGTAGCGAATCTCGCAATCGTAGTCGTTAAGAAGTTCAACCCATCGTCGTTGCCTCATATTAAGCTCTTTTTGATTGAAAATATGTTGGAGACTTTTGTGGTCGGTGAAAACCACGCATTTGGTGCCATATAGATAGTGTCTCCAAATTTTCATGGTGAAAACGACAGCACCAAGCTCGAGATCATGGGTCGTATAGTTCTTCTCATGGATTTTGAGCTGACGTGATGCGTATGCAATTACTTGGCCACATTGCATTAGAACACAACCAAGACCTTGGTTGGATGTATCACAATAAACGACAAAGTCGTCATTACCACTAGGAAGAGTTAGAATAGGAGCATTGCAGAGCTTGAGCTTGAGCTTGAGAGTTTGAAAGGCTTCTTCTTGCTTGGGTCCCCACTCGTAAGGTTTACCTTTGTGAGTCAAAGCAGTGAGTGGAACCGCAATCTTGGAGAAATTTGAGATGAAGCGACGATAGTAGCCCGCTAGTCCAAGGAATGAACGAATCTTGGTAGGAGTCTTGGGAGTACTCCAATTCTTTACCGCCTCGATCTTTGCCGGGTCCACATGAATTCCCTCATCGTTGACTATGTGTCCCAAAAATTGAACTTCCTTTAGCCAGAATTCACACTTGGAGAACTTGGCGTATAGTTGTTCTTTCTTCAAGAGTTCCAAAATCAAACGAAGATGTTGTTCATGCTCCGCTTTTGTTTTACAATAGATGAGAATGTCGTCAATGAAAACGATCACGAACTTGTCCAAATAAGGTTTGCATACACGTTCATGAGGTCCATGAAGACTGCGGTGCATTAGTCAAACCGAATGGCATGACCATGAACTCGTAGTGACCGTATCTAGTCCGAAAGGCAGTCTTTGGAATGTCTTCATCGAGAACACGAAGTTGATGGTATCCAGAACGGAGGTCAATCTTGGAGAAGCATGTTGAACCTTGAAGCTGATCGAAAAGATCGTCGATACGGGGTAAAGGATAACGGTTCTTAATTGTAAGCTTGTTGAGTTCACGATAATCGATGCACATTTGAAATGATCCATCCTTTTTCTTTACGAACAGCACAGGAGCACCCCAAGGTGAATGGCTCGGGCGGATTAATCCTTTGGATGAGAGTTCTTGTAATTGACTTGGAAGCTCTTGCATCTCAGAAGGTGCAAGACGATAGGGAGCTTTTGCCATGGGAGTTGCTCCAGGCACAAGGTCAATACAAAACTCCACTTGTCTAGGAGGAGGAAGACCGGGTAGATTCTCGGGGAATACCTCGGGAAAGTCTCGAATGATCGGAATAACTTGCAATTTCTTACCCTTGTCTTTCGTGTCAACTACGTGGGCCAAGAAAGCAACGTACTTTTTCGGCAAGTACTTTTGTGCTAATGTGCATGACATGAGTTGAAGACCACGACACGGTTTTTCACCGAAAATAACTAACGTGTCACCCGAAGGGAGAGGTATACGAATGCACTTTTCGTAGCAAATAACCTCGGCATGGTGTTTGGATAACCAGTCCATGCCAATTATAATGTCGAAACTTCCCAATTGCATTGGAAGAAGATCAACGAAGAATTCATGACTATTAATCTCGAGATTGCAGTCGCGGATAACAGAATTTATGGTAATATATTTTCCGTTTGCTATCTCCACGGAATAAGAATTATCAAGTTTCGTTCTTTGTTTAGTAAGTCGAGATTCAAAGTCAAGAGACACAAAACTCCTATCGGCACCGGTATCAAATAAAATGGATGCATAATGATTGTTTACGACAAACGTACCGTTTATCACGTCGTTGTTTGCTTGAGCCTCATTAGCGTTTAAATTAAACGCTCGTCCTTGAGGACCACCTTGGTGATGAAGTTTTGGGCATCGGTCACGGAAATGGTTTGGATCTCCACATTCGTAACATGCCCGACCATTGAGAGGTGCCGGATAGATGGGACGGTTGGCTGGAGTAGCTTGATGGACGGGAGGACGAGTACGGCAAGTAGTGACCACGTGTCCATATCGTCCGCAACTTGAACACAATCGGCATGGTAGGTTAGCAGGGTGATGGTACTTGCAGGTCTGGCATTGGGGATTCGGGCCCTGATAAGTTTTCGGGTTTTGACCCAAAGGGGCCGCTTGAATAGCAGGCACAGCGGGAGTTACGGCTGCGAAGTTTCGACCCTTTCTTTTCTTGTTGCGGTTAGAAGACTCGGGTTTTACCTCTTTGATGGCCGCAAGAGTAGAAACAACCTTCTTGGAACCCTTTCTTGTTAAGGTTCTGGCTTTGACATGGTTGTCGGATAGTGTAGCAGATAGACGGATAGCAGTTTCAAGTGTAGGAGGATTGCTTCCTAGCACAACATCTTGAATTTGCATAGGCAGGCCGCCTATGTATTTTTCAATCCCCCGAGCAAGGGGAGTGATCATATGAGGCACCAGCAGACTTAGCTCTTGAAACCGGGTGGTGTACGCCAGATTATCCCCGCTGTCTTGGGCAAGATCCCAAAACTCAGCCTCGAGCTTCCTCATTTCATTCCGAGGACAAAATTCATCCGTCATGGCCTTCTTCAGATCATCCCATGATAAGGATGTAGCAACCTCAGCACCACGAGTGCGTTTCTCACCGTTCCACCAGGTGAGGGCTCTCTTTTGGAGTACACTTGTGGCATAACGAACCCGAAGATTATCGGGACAATCGTTGTTTAGGAATGTGCTTTCCATGCTTTCAAACCATTGCAGTAGGCTGGTAGCACCTTCAGTCCCGAAGAATTTTGTAGGATTGCACGAGTTAAAGTGCTTAAACGTGCAGTGAGGCGGGTTGGTACCACCGTTCCCTTGGATGTTGTGAGACCCGTCACTGTTGTTATTTGCTTGGGTCATTTGCCCTACCAGCTGGGCAAGAAGAGTAGCAAGATCCGGGTTGGAAGTGCTAGAGTTTGCACGTCGAGGAGTCATTCTAACACCATAAGAAAAGACAATGATATTTTAGATAAGATGGATATATATGAGTTATAGCGGGAAATAATGTAAGCAGAAAAACGGGATTCATCATGACGCGTGCCAGTGCATGTGTATTTATTCAAAGTTGATGGGGGAAACTAAGCCATCTATTCCGGGTAGAACAGGATGTTATAGATCATTATTCGCGTAATAGGAATTGTCGGGACTTGCATGCATTACAAATTGTTATTACATGTACACCCGTAATAATGATTTGCTTTGCATGTTCGTCTAGTTCTTCCTATCTTGCTATAATGTCCCCAAATTTTGAGTTTAAGTCCGGATCGTATCCTTGCGAATACATTGACTTATCAACGTTAAATAATTCCTTAAAACTTTCAAGGAGACATGCTTTAGCCTATAGGTAAACACTCACTTCAGGAATTCCCAGGAAAGCATATGGGTCCGTTTATTTGGATTTATACGAAATGCTTTCCTAGACAGAAAACCCAATGTACAGGTGTCACCCTTCCAGATTGCACGTGTCCTTTACTGGTTTCAAGAAATTAAGTCGTTGACGGGATTTTCAAGATTTTAATAGACTTGAGAGTCTATGAATATAAAATGTGTAGGAATGTTGCAATTAATATGGATTAGAAAAGAGTATGGATAAGGATGAGTAGTGTATTTGTTTGCATGAGTTTGTTTGTCAAATGTGTATGTAAAGTATGTATCATGTATTTAAGCCTTGTATGTACGTGTATAAGTCTCATGTACCAAACTTGGGAAAATTCAAATAATACCTAACTACAAATAATTTCACATAGCAATTAATCATTTAGCACATAACACATAAAAGGGAGTCCTAGGGTTATAGTCTAGGTCATCGTGTCTAATAACCAAATTCCCTATAACCATGGCTCTGATACCAATCTGTCACACCCCGACCGATGGCGGAATCATCGAGGCGGACAATGAGATGATTGTTCAAAAGCACATGATAGCTAAAAGGTTGCATAATTCATTAATTAAATTTAAAGACAACAAGATCCAAATACGATACATTCCAAATAACCTAGTCTAGTTCAAAACATTGATTTATTTAATTAGGTCCATAGTCCTTATGTGGAGAAATCTTTGGCAAGTAGTCACATATCCAAACCTGAAACATTATTTAAATCAAGTGTCAACTAAAAAGTTGGTGAGTACATAGGTTTAGTAATTCCGATAAACAGTAGTGGTAAATCGTTTTGCAACTCATTGTTTATCTTGTTAAACATAGTATGTATGATGTACCATTTATTTAATCACAATTCAAACCGAGTTTGACGCGCTTGAACAGAGCACAACAGCTAAGTCCGGTATGCTTGAATATAGTTAGCCACTATATCCGATATGTTTGAATATAACACGCGGTTATATCCGAGTATGCAGGGCTGGTCAGGCACAATAGATCTATCAATATTACAGTTGGTTGTCTTGTGTTTAAATGTATGTACATCCAAAGAATAAGTATATAGTCTCATGTATGACACGTATAAACAACGTGAGTAGCATGTATAATGTTTCACCCCAAAACGTATAAAAATGTAAAATAGGGGCTATGTAACTCACCTTGCAAGCGAGTATTTTTCCACGCGTGTAGGTGATAAGTATGTGGAAGCCTAAGCACGTTGATACCCTATGTAGATAAATGGGTATCATTGTATGTTTACATGTGCGTATTAGTATTTAATTGTGTATAGGTTTATAATAGCATTTCTCAGTGTTATTTGCATAAAAGTTGGTCCAGATTTACTTGAAATTACTGATTTGATCGAAACTGCTTTATAGTTGTGACAGGTATCGAAACTATGTTCAGTCGAAACTACTAGTTTCGATTGACCATTTATAAGTGATACACAGGCTGTCGAAACTACCATCTATCGAAACTACTAGTTTCGATTGATCATTTATAAGTGATATTCAGGCTTTCGAAACTACCTTTTATCGAAACTACTAGTTTCAATTGATCATTTATAAGTGATACACAGGCTGTAGAAACTACCATCTATCGAAACTATTAGTTTCGATTGACCATTTACTCAATCGAAACTAAGTAGTTTCGATGGCCCAGACTTTAGCAATTAAAACAGTAATTCTTTTAGAACATTAGTTTGTCCGGTAATTGATGGTTTTGGATTCGTAACTTCGATTGGTTCGATTTGCCTTATGATAACAGAAAGTAAAGAAACGAAGTTGAGGATTCTTACGTGGTCGCAAAGGGTCGAACGGCAGAGCTTTTAATCCGAGAATATCAAGAATGGAAATTCAAGCTTCGGGATGGAATTGGGCTCTATGACTCTGGTCACAGCTTCACTCAGAGGCGACGAACACAATGTCATCTTCAATTTGAAGTGAGAGTGGGTGAAAAAGGGGTCGCGAGCTCGAGTAGGTCCGACTATGGCTATTTATAGCCAAGCTTGATTGCTTTGTTAAAACGTGCAATTGGGCACGTTCTGACACTAATCTGGACGAGACGAAACTACCCAGACATTCAACATGCGTGGAGGTGGTCTGTCGGGCGCGAATTCGAAAGTGGGTTTCTCGGCCACCAACAGGATCAGACGATCCTTATGTTGGGGAGACCAATTGGTCGGAGCCTTTTGTTCGCGTGGAGAAGACGTGCTCAGGGATGCCTGTAGCTGCTGTCGAGGTGCAGGGGACAGCCCTGTCGGGGGTTCGCCGGAAAATGGCTTTACCCGCCGGACCAACGAAGGGGGTGACCGGATAAACGATTTGGGAATTGGCAGTTTTTGTCCCTAGAGTTTGGTTTGACTTAAATTAGCCCTTGAAATAAATACGGATGGGTCCTTGTTGTTTAAACTGTCAAGAAACAGCACCTCAACCGATTTCAGTTTTAATACCTTCTAGTTTGATTAATTACAAAACAACCCCTGAACTTTTATTTAAATAAATTAATTTAATTTCTTTTAAATCAAATTAATTTAAAAATGTTTTTATAACTTATTTTATTCTTTATTATTATAAATAATTTTTATAAATGTTATTTATCTTATTTAAATAGGTTATTTTATTAAATATACAACTTCTTAACTTTAGATTTTTATATAAAACTTTATATTAATTTTAAAATTTATAAAATTCTAATTAGTTTAAATCCGTAAAATAAAATACCTATTTGTATAAAACCAAATAAAACTCTTACGCTTTATTAAAATAGATAATGATTACACGATAATTATAATACAAGTGCGAGAACGAAAAATCCGAAACGTCACATAAATGTTTTAGATACTGTATGCCATGGATTTAAATCTTTGAGCCAGTATCCATGATGTTGCAAGAAATGTTTTATGTTGTAAAATGAAAGGTAACCTTCTGACCGGTATGTAGTTATCTTACAAACGAAATGTTCTGTCTAAGGAAGGAATGGTGTATAAATCTCTCCATTACCCGTCATTCTTTCCTGGGAATATATGTGTTGGAGGAACTACCCTGGGAAGATAACCACCATGTTTTGAAATGAACGAATGTTAAAAGTTTTAAGACTTGTCTTGGTTTACCAAGATGAGTGATGATGAAAGGATGTCATTCGCAATGATTGCATTGGCATGAAATGATTTGACCATTTTGGTCTGAAAAAGAATGTTTTGCCATGTATGGTCAATTCCCACATAATATCTTGCAACTTATGGAATGGAATGCGGACCGTTACATTCATTTGTTGTATGTAACGGGGGAATGGCCTTTATATAAAAGGAATGGTAAGTGGTGATGACCACTTAAGAGATTTACGAACCTTGATAAGATATAAGTTGTACAAGGTTAATGTTATTTTGGGCAAGGACGAATATGAAAAGAAAAGATGATATGTTAAAGATATTTTAATTAAAACTAAGAACTCACCAGCATAAAGCTGACCCGTGTTTAAGCATGTGTGCAAGTAAGAATATGGCCTCAAACAGTAAGGATAAGGACGCATCATGAGCAGGTTATCTGGCATCAAAAGCTGAAGACTAGCATTAGGATCATGTTGTACTTTCTTTAAAAATGTATTAAGACAAGTTTATAAATAAAAGATGTTTTAAAGTCTTCCGCTGTGTATGTTTCTCTAATTTTTATATGTTCATAAGTAAATCCAACAAGTGACCGACATTCTGGGGGATCCGGGATGTGGGTGTCACAAGTTGGTATCAGAGCTATAGTTTAAGAGATTTAGATACTTGCCCAAATATCTAGACATAAACTAGGATCAAGTGACCATAGGAAGGCCAACAGAGATGCCATTCAAGATAACCTGATGCCAATGGTAAAAGGAAAAGGTATGTGTATTTAGTGGGAACATAATGGAAGGATAACTAGAGCACCGAAAGTGGCGTAAATGATTAATTTCGTTGTGGCCACAGTTATTAACGTTTACAATACGCTTGTGTTCTAGCTATCAATCTATCATGCGAATACTAAAGCATTCGATATCTTTTGTAGAAAATGGTTGGTAGAGGAAAGGGTAAAAGAGGAGGAAGGGTTGATCCCAATACTCCTAGAAGGCATACATGATCTACCGCCAATGCCGAACCTGAAATAGAAAATAGGGATCATGTAGAAATGAATGAACCGATAGTTGAGCCTCAAATGCAAAGTGCAATAGATACGGCTATGGCTAAAGCTTTGGATACGGCTTTGCCTATCCTATTGGCTAGCCTAGAGGAAAGCAGAAAGAAAGGTAAAACGGAGGATGTTGTTAAGAGTATAGACAATGATGATCTTTACGAATACGAATCCGATGATTCTTATGAAGTTAGACCAATGAAGAAAGGAAGGAAGGGATGCTCGTATAAAGCATTCAAAGATGGTAGTCCTCCAAAGTTTGACGGTACAAAGGATGCCACGGTAACTCATCAATGGATCCAAGAAATTGAAGCGGTAATCAAGATTAGCGAATGTAGAGACGACCAGAAGGTTAAATATGCCGCCCACTCATTCATATCAGAGGCGTTATGTTGGTAGGAGAACTTGGTCATAGCTATGGGTGAGAAAGCTATTGACCGAATGTCTTGGGAAGAATTGAAAAGGATGCTGATTGAAGAGTTCTGTCCTGACAATGAAATGAACAAACTCGAGAGAGATTTTCTCAAGCTAGAACCCTGTAGTATGACTCGTCGAGAGTATACTAAGAAATTCAACAGGATGGCCCGTTTGGTACCCCACTTAGTAACTCCTTAAGCTATACGAATTAAGAGATAAGTACAAGGGTTACCATCTGAAATCCAAAGGTTAGTGAAAACTTCGGAGGTAAAAATATTTAGATCTGCCGTACAACTTGCTTCGACTATGTACGACGAGGTCTATGGTTCCCGCCCAGTGGAATAAAAAAAAAGTGGCCTAAAAGTTCTCAGGGCCAAAAGAAGCAAAACGATGGTGGTTGGAAGAAAAGGATAACTACTAGTGGTGTCACTACGTGTACCACTTGTTGTAAGAATCATGTCGGAGAATGTAGATTAAAATATGGCGTTTGTTTCAAATGTGGCAAGGCAGGGCACTTGGCACTCAACTGTCCTATCAAACCTAAGTGTTTTAAGTATGGAAAAATTGGGCATAGAATGTTGGAATGCCCAGCTATTAAGATTAACAATCCCGAGCCTTTAAAAGTAAAGGAAGGAGAAGACTCTAAAGCCAAATGAAGAGCTTACACTCTGGCAGCCGAAGAGGCTAAAGCATTACTAGACGTAGTATCCGGTACGTTCCTTGTTAATCACATACCTGCTACTGTGTTATTTGATTCTAGCGCTAGTAGAAGTTTCGTATCATTAGATTTTTGCCCATCCTTAAATAAACCTACTCTATGATTATACGAAACTTTTGAAGTCGAAACGGCCATTGGAAAGACAATGGAAATAGCATAAGTCATTCAAGATTGTTCTATCGATCTTGAAGGACACAAATTTCCTGTTAGACTATATCCTATGATCCTAGAAGGATTTAATGTAGTCTTAGGAATGGACTGGTTAGCAGCAAACGATGCCTAGCTCATTAGCAACCAGAAAGCAGTTCAGATACAGATTCTTGACGGCAATTGGATTACCATCCACGGTTATAAGATCAGCCGTTAGAATTATTTCCATGATGAAAGCTATAAAGTTTATGACTCGAGGCAATGAGGCCTATTTGGCATACGAAATTGATTCCAAAGTGAAAACTAAGGAATCAAAAGACGTGTCAGTAGTCTGTGATTTTCTTGATGTCTTCATAGAAGAATTGTCAGGAATACCTCCAGAAAGAGAAGTGAACTTTTGAATCGACTTAGTGCCTGGTGGTAAGCCTGTAGCTAAGGCTCCATATCGTTTATATCCATTAGAAATGAAGGAACTGATGTCACAACTACAAGAGTTGTTAGACAAAGGTTTCATCAGAACAAGTATCTCGCCTTGGGGTTCTCCGGTACTGTTTGTGAAGAAAAAGGATGGTAGTATGCGTATGTGCATAGACTACTCGAAGATAAATAAACTTACAATCAAGAATAAATACCCATTGCCTAGAATCGATGACTTGTTCGATCATCTACAAGGAGCAAGCTGGTTCTCCAAAATTGATCTAAGGTCAGGTTATCATCAATTGAAGGTTATAGATGAAGACATTTCAAAGACAGCCTTCCGTACGAGATATGGACATTATGAGTTCTTAGTAATGTCATTTGGTTTTACTAATGCCCTCGCTACATTCATGGACCTTATGAATAGGGTTTGTCGACCAATGTTGGACCGATCTGTGATCGTATTCATAGATGATACTCTATATTACTCAAAGAATGAAGGAGATCATGCATGTCATCTCAAGGATGTGCTAGAAACTCTGAAGAAAGAGAAGTTATATGCAAAATTCTCTAAATGTGCGTTTTGGCTCCGAGAAGTCCAGTTCTTGGGTCATGTGATAAACGCAGAAGTAATTCTGGTAGATCCTTTGAAGATAGAGACCGTGATGAAATGGAACCCGCCAAAGACACCTACAGAGATACGCAGTTTCTTAGGTTTGGCTGGTTACTATAGAAGATTTATTCAAGATTTCTCCAAAATAGCAACCCCGTTAACAAAACTTACGAAGAAGGACACAAAGTCTGTATGGGGAACATAACAAGAAAATGCTTTTCAAAAGCTAAAGGAGAAACTTACTCGGGCTCTGGTGTTGTCTTTACTAGAATGAAATGAAGATCTGGTAGTTTACTCTGATGATTCATATCAAGGACTAGGGTGTGTATTAATGCAAAGAGGCAAGGTTATAGCTTATGCTTCATGACAACTCAAACCTCAGGAAACTAACTACTCGACTCATGATTTAGAGTTAGCTGTTGTAGTATTTGCACTTAAAATATGGAGACATTATCTATATGGAGTTAGTGCACAATCTACACAGATCATAAAAGCTTAAAATATTTCTTTGAGCAAAAAGATCTGAATATGAGACAACGAAGATGGTTAGAGCTGTTAAAGGATTATGATTGTGAAATCCTGTATCACCCAGGAAAAGCCAATGTGGTGGCTGGTGCTCGAAGCCGAAAAGAAGAGCATCCTCCTATCAGGTTGAAGTCATATAAATTAGTTGTAACTCCTGACTTTATGACTCAGCTAAGGAATGTCCAGATAGACGTGTCGAAAGTAGAAAATGTTAAGAAAGAGAGGATGGCTGGACAAGAGAAGTACTTGGAAAAAAAGAGTATGGAGTTAAGATTTGATTCGGCCATATGTGGATACCACATATGGGTGAATTCAGGGTTAAAGCTCACAAGTCACGATATTCATTTCATCCGGGTACTACAAAAATGTACCAAGATCTGCGCCAAGACTATTGGTGGTCCGGTATGAAATTCGATGTCATGAAAGATGTGGCTAAATGCTTAACTCGTTCTCAAGTTAAAGCATAACATCAAAACCCTTATGGCAGATTGCAGCCACTAGATATTATAGAATGGAAGTGGGAATATATCACTATAGACTTCATAACAAAGCTACCAAAAACAACTAATGGTTATGATACCATATGGGTGATTGTAAATAGGCTAACTAAGAGTGCTCACTTTTTACAGATACGTGAGACTTATTCTTCTGAAAGGTGGGCCGAAGCATTTATCAAAGAAATTGTTTCAAGGCATGGAGTGCCAGTTTCAATTGTTTCTGACAGAGACACATGTTTCACGTCGCGTTTCTGGAAAAAGTTCCATGAAAAGATGGGGACTAAGTTATTGATTAGCACGACATATCATCCTCAAACGGATTGTCAAAGTGAAAGAACGATTTAAACACCTGAAGATATGTTGCATGCATGCATTATAAACTTCAGTGGAAGTTGGGATAGTCATCTACCTTTGGTAGAATTCTCGTATAACAACAGCTATCATGAAAGTATTAGCATGCCGCCATACGAAATATTATACGGGAGAAGACGTAGAACTCCCATCAGTTGGGGAGTTGTTGGACAAAAAGAACTTGGAAGTTAAGAAATTGTCCAAACAACGGGTATAAAGTTAGATCAGATTAGAGCTCACCTAAATGCCTCACAGGACAGACAGAACTCTTATGTAGATAAAAGGCGAAGACAAATAGAATTCCAAGTTGGAGATTACGTTCTGCTGAAAGTATCTCCATGGAAAGGAATCATTAGATTCAGAAAGATAGGAAAGTTGAGTCCAAGATTCATTGGACCATTTAAAATTATAGCTCGAGTAGGGAAGGTTGCGTATAAACTGGAATTGCAAAAGGAATTGAGTGGAATCCACTCAACATTCCATGTATCACACTTACGAAAGTGTTTGGCAGACGAAACCTCTCATGTACCACTGAATGACATTGAAATAGATGAAAGATTGAATTATGTCGAGAAGCCAGTGGCTATACTCGACTTGAAAGAAAAGAGATTATGAAATAAAGTAATCAGACAAGTGAAAGTTCAGTGGCAACATCGGAAGGGATCTGGAGCCCCAAGGGAAATAGAGGAAGAAATGAGGCAGCCTTATCCCTACTTATTCGAGTAAGTGTCAAGTTTCCAGGATGAAACCTTTGTAAGTGGGAGAGATTTGTAACATCCCAATTTTCAATAAAATACGAGCGTAGGGGCTAAGTGTCACTTGATGAAACCCTAGGGGGTTAGGGTGATAATATATTAAATTATAAGGATTAAAATAACATTAAGTTAAAGTATAGGGGGATATTGGATCAAAGTTCAGGGACCAAAAGTAAAAATTTGAGAAAGTAGGCAGATGTCGGACTGACGTCTCAGGGGATAGCGGTCCGCTATGTAGGAGGCAAAAATCACTCAGGAGGTGACACGTGTCGGGTGACTAATCACTGAAATCTGACACGTGGAGGAGTGATACCAGACCGATATGGGATCCGTTGCGGTCCGCTAGCCACAATTCATCCATTGCGGACCGACATGAGAAGTATAACGGTCCGTTATGTACCTGCTAATGAAATTACACTGCCACACTTGGATAGCGGACCAACATGTATGTAGATAATGGTCCGCTATGAACCCGTCGGGCAGCGTGTAAATAGTTCGAACATCTCACACAGTCCCAACACCTGACAAAACACACACTAAACCTAGGGAAGCGTGCCCCGAGCCTCGGTGCACGTAGGGAAGTTCGGTTTCCAGCTTTTCGACCCCAATACGCAAGAGATAGTGCTGAGGTAAAGTGCAGACTAGTTCCTAATGACTTAGTTATTTCCATTAAGCTAGGAACTTTCGATTAAATAATGTTATAATGACTTAGGACCTGATCCAAAGTCGTTGTGCTGCTCATATTAGCACGTAAAGGTTATTTAAACAAGCAGGAAGTTAGAGGTGAGTTCTATGATGCCCTTTTTAATTGTTTTTAATGTTTTGGGCATGATGCACGTGTTATAAATGTTTTAGATATTGTATGCCATGGATTTAAATCTTTTAGCCAGTATCCATGATGTTGCAAGGAATGTTTTATGTTGTAAACTGAAAGGTAACCTTCCGACCGGTATGTAGTTATCTGACAAACGGAATGTTCTGTCTAAGGAAAGAATGGTGTATAAATCCCTCCTAGACCCGTCATTATTTCCTGGGAACATATCTGTTGGAGGTACTACTATGTGAATATAACCACCTTGTTTTGAAAAGAACGAATGTTAAAGTTTTAAGACTTGTCTTGGTTTACTAGGACGAGTGATGATGAAAGGATGTCATTCGTAGTGATTGCATTGACATGAAATGATTTGACCATTTTGGTCTGAAAATGAATGTTTTTCCATGTATGGTCAATTCCCACATAATATCTTGCAACTTATGGAATGGAATGTGGACCGTTACATTCCTTTGTGGTATGTAACGGGGGAATTGCCTTTATATAAAGGGAATGGTAAGTGGTGATGACCACTTGAGAGGTTTACGAACCTTGATAAGATATAAGTTGTACAAGGTTAATGTTATGTTGGGCAAGGGCGAATGTGAAAAGAAGAGATGATATGTTAAAGATATTTTAATTAAAACTTAGAACTCACCAGCATAAAGCAGACCCGTGTTTAAGCATGTGTGTCATGTAAGAATATGGCCTCAAGCAGTATAAGGAGGCATCAAGAACAGGTTATCTGGCATCAAAAGCTAGAGACTAGCATTAGGATCATGTTGTACTTTCTTTAAGAATGTACTAAGACAAGTTTATAAATAAAAGATGTTTTAAAGTCTTCCGTTGTGTATGTTTCTCTGATTTCTATATGTTCATGAGTAAATCCAACAAGTGACCGGCATTCCGGGGGATCCGGGATGTGGGTGTCACATTCTAGGCGAACTTGCTAAGTTCTCCTGTTGTGGTTTCCCTATAAATAGGTTTACATGTCAGTTGTAAACTAGTCTAGAACAGAGTAGAACACAAGAGAAGAGAAAAAGGTGTAGTGTGTATTTTGAAGAGAACTTTTGTAATCAAGCATTATAGTAATACAAACGAGTTTAATTTAGATCCTACATGTTACTAGTCGATTAGAAATCTTATAGCAAGTTCACTAGATATCTGATAACAAGTTCGTCTGATCAATTTATGTTCGCCTGGATTAAATCAACTACGCTTGAATGAATCTTAAATGTGCTTGATCTGAGTAACAAGCAAATGCGCTAGAACAATTTGTTGGTCAAATAGTTACTTTATGCGAATGTTTTTTCGGTGTTTTGTGGACTAGTTTTCTGGACTCTAACGTGTTCAGTCGGGAATACGAAAGTGATCTCAAGTATCTTGGATGTGATAAGCATTGGATCGGGTATTTTTTGAAATATTTCGAACTCGTTTTGAGCTGTTTCGAATAGCTTAAAAACGTGTCAGTGAAGCTTACAAGTGAATTTTTGAGATTTTTGGACCTGGTTTTCGGTGGTTTAACGTTGTTTCTGGGAAAGATTATTTGGTTTTCTAGAGACTTTAACACGACTACAAGTTGGTCGGTAATTTTCGGATAATTCGGAAATCGTTTAAAGCTGTTTCGGTTGGTCTCAAAGTGCGACGAGAAAGTGTGTATTATTTTTAAATATTACCTTTTGGGTTTTTCGACCGTGATTTCCAGGGTGATAACAACGTCGCCGGTTGAAACAAATAATTTTTGGTGAAACTAGAACGTGATTTTTAGTTGGACGTGAAAGTTCGAGATTGTTTCGGTTTAGTTTTAAATCGGTTTGGACGTGCTCTAAGTTGGTTCAATTGTTGAAGATTTTGATTCTATCAAACTTTATAATCTTGTTGACGTTCAACAATATGTTAGGAACTTCTTCACCTCCTAGACTCGTTTCTCTCACAGATTACTCTACTTGGAAAGTTCAGTTTATGGAGTATGTTTCTTTGTCCGATACAGATTTTTGGATACCCATCTTGGAAGGATATAAACATCCTACATATTCATTAATGGGTTAAAATAATATTCCTAAATCAGTGTTAGTTCATACTGAAAGAGAAAAAAAGATGTATGATCGAGAGACGAAGACGTTTGCGACTCTACAAATGGCTTTACCAAAAGAATTTTCCTATAACTTCAAGAATTTTACAACTTCAAAAGATCTATGGGAAGCATTGAAAAATAAGTGTGAAGAAAGTGTCAAGGTTGCCCTCAAGGAAGAAGTTACTACTAAAGAGTTCGTGGCCTTGATTAAAGAAGACTTAGAGAAGCAGAGTGATTTTGAAAGTGACATTTCTGCAGAATCAAGCGATAATGAGAGTGTTTAATCTGGTGAAAGCACTCAGTCTACCGAGAGTGATGTGCAGACTGAAGAAAGCTTCCAGACAGTTGAAGGGGATAATGTGAATGAGGAAGTGGTTACTGAAGACAAAGCAAATACAACAAAGGTGACTAGTGAAGAATTGATGAATGACAATGAAGTTGCAGGGAAGGTAACAGATAAAGTAGCTGAGATGTTTGTGACAATCCGACTCTTCAAGTTAACTCCGTTAGCAATCTCGTTAAGTATTATGTTAAAACCTAACACAGTTAAACCAATATTAAACCCAGGGACTAATTCTGCCATCATTTAAATTAGAATTACAAGGTCTAATTATGTAATTACCCTAAACTCAAGCTGGTTGACTTTGAAAGTCAAAATTGAAGAATCCTTTATTCATGTTGACTATCTAAAAGTCAAACCGAGTGTGTGTTAATACAAATCCATGAGCTATAGCCAAAATTCGTCCGAAATTATAACCGAAATGGTTATTAATGTCAGCTTCGATCATCATTGAGACGATTAACATCGCCATTATGTTTGAATTATTCTCAATTATGGGTATTAAACCCGTAACCGTCGATCACCTATTCGTATACATCAAATTCGACGGATCCTTGTATTGTTTTTACAAATTGAACATACACTCACGTAACTCGCACCTCTCGGAAGCTTTTGCACAAATTGAATTGGCCGGATTAGCAGCAGAAGCCGCCGGAGACCAACTAGTTGCAGCTGGAACCTGTTCTAGTCGAAATCTATCAATCCGATATCAATTCAGGTAATTTGTTACACCTTCAGCTTCGTTTCCATTTCATATATGAAAGCCCTAACCAAATTAGGGCTTACATTATCGAATTCGACTCAAACCAGATTCTAGGGTTCATCGTAAACCAGTTTAATCGATCAAGACCCTAGACTCTATTTAAATCCAATTAATATACATGATTAGCTTCGTAATCCTCTGTATATCGATAGCCCTATCTTAATTTTGGTTTCCATTATCGAATTCATCATGATCCGATACCTAGGGTTCATACGACTTCGGTTTAGTCGAACCCTATCATTTCGATACGGATTACTGAAATTGAATGCATCAGTAGACTCGCCTTGATGCATACATTGAAAGCCCTATGAAATCTAGGGGTTTTATCATTGAATCGAAACCGGATCGAACCTAGGGTTCGTATGATTTTCTGGTTAATCGAACTCAAACCAGTACCCATTTTAAATGAAATTAAACTACACCATCAGATTCGTAATCATCATTTTAACAAAAACACTATGAATCCAACACCTTTCAACATCAGAATCGATCAAATCGATTCAAATATCCGATTGAGGGTTTTCGGACTTTGATCCTAAGATTAAACCGTCCTAAACTCGTTAGTCTTTCAATCAAACACACACACAGACGCTTATGGACTTAATCAACATAACCCCTAATCAATCTGGTTTGTTCATTATCAAAAATCGTTGGATTGGGCTCGGTTTCGATTGCGAATGGATTTGGGAAGAAAATCACTTGAACCTGGATGTTAAAACAATTTAATCCGGGTATCTAACGCGATACCCTAGCGGGCGGGACTGGTTGGGTTAGTGTTCGTGTGTGGGAGAGACCCGGGTTCGAGACCGGGCTCCCACAACTATTTTTTAAGCATTTTTCTGTTATATTTAATTAATAAAAATTCAAACTCTATAATATTATATTATTATATAAATGTGTTTTAGCCCGGGAAACAGCCCGTAGGCTCGGGTTTGAATTATTAATATATTTTTATATTATTCCCACTTTTATAAATAAAATATTATTGTTATTATCAACTAAAAATAGTATGTTTATATTATTTTCAAACCGTAATTTCGTATAAAATAATATGTTTATATTATTTTCAAACCGTGACCCGTAATATTAAATAATATACATATTTATATTATTTCGAATCATATTATAACATCGTGTATCGATTGAGACTAAATAATAATATAATTAGTTATATTATTTACTCGTATATATATATTATTATTTTCTTAATTTTTGTGAATGACAAAACACCCGGTTATATTTATTATTATTTGTGTCATTCGTCGCGTAAAGTAATTCGTAACTCCGTGGACACTTTCGTCCACTCTTGAATATTAGAGCGTTTCTTTAGGACGTTTCTCATTCCGTGTCGTTGTCACAATTCCCACTTTTATCCCTAATTTATGTGTTTATAATTTTAGGGCATTCGTAAGTCTTTTGAGACTTACACACGTGGTTCCAACTTATCCTTTGTGTGATACTACCTACAACGCAACGCAGATGAGTTTTCACGGCCCCTTTTTACTGTTTTAACTTGCGGGAGAAAACATGATTAAACTATTTTGACTTTTTGTAATTCGTATGTTATCGATGTTAAAGCTAAGCGTGACACGCTATCACAGAAAGTCCTCATCTTATATCAGACTGTTAATATGGATCTTAGCGAGGTAATATTTAGTAGTACTACTGGGTTTGACAAATCCCACCCGCGTTAGTCGCGCTAACTCGATTAGAGATCGAACGGGGGTGAAATGTTAGCCAACTCACACCGACAGTGTTGATAGACCTGGCAAGAGGCAAATAAAAAAACAGTCAGCTTCGGTTGCGAGCGCTTGAGTTAAACATGAACATAGGTTAGCTACCTATAGATACATATTGAATGATCATAAATCTGGTAAAAGCTTATTTATATATTGAAACCTGTGAACTCACCAACCTCGTGTTGACATATTTTCTTACATGTTTTCTCAGGTCGCTAAGATAAGGCACAGGTGCACATTAGGGCATGCATGGGATCATCTATTTTGATTATTTCTTATTTATGTTTGTTTGGATTATTTTGTATTGTACTTGGCTTGGTTGGACGTTTAGACTTTTGGACTTTTGGTTTGGGTGCGTGTGTTTTGCGCATTTTCTTTTCTTTACGCTTTCGCATTGAAACTTTGATTGATATGATATTTTCATTTGAGTCCCATGTAGAGTCGTTCAAAGTAACTAATGTCTGAGATCCTGGTTCGTCACTTCCCAAACGGTAAAACTCCATTAGTTGAAATTTGGGGGTGTGACAGATTGGTATCAGAGCCATTGGTTATAGAGAACTACGATTTCTTACTAGACTATAGCCTCACACATTAGTTACATGTCATTTGGATGTTTGGCACTTATATATATTGTTACAAGAACATGTCGTCAACTCCACCTCCATCACCTAAGGCACCAGGACATAAGGCACCTATCCCATCATCCCCGGAGCCCAAAAGGCGCCGGACTAGTTCCAGTGACTATTCAGTTGACCAGGGGGAAACAAGCAGCGCGCAAGTAATGAATCATGCTCGCAATTGGAACGCATACCCGCAAATGATCCAAAGATGGATCGAAATGGGAAATGTCCCATCACCTTACTTTGGTTCTACTTCCTCGTCATCTACCTTACCTAGCTTGCCATGCACTATGGAACAAGCTTTTGCAGCCTTTGTATTTTACATGTCTATGGAGTTGAGTATTGTGAAAGATGCTACTGATGAGATACCTGACATTCTGAAGAGAGAGTCTCAAATAGAGGAGAATAAGGTAGGGATAGAGCTTTTGACTGCTGAACTAGCAGTAATGGATCAACTCCATAACGTCTTGGTGGATCAGGTGACACATTTAGAGACGAGGGTAGACACCTCAGATTTTGAGGTAGGAGGGATTCTGGAGAGAGTGGTTAATCTGGAAGGCCAACTGCAAGCAGCAAACCATGCTGCCGAGGGACTCCAAAAAAGCGTGACTCACTTGGAAGCCTAACTGCAAGCAGCCCTATTTCCTGAGGAGATTCCAATTTCTGACTGCGAGGAAGAGCCCTTCGAGGAGGAGCCACCTGAGGAAGAACCAATGGAGATCGATGATGCACAATCATATGTTTCTTCTGATGACGAAGATGTTTGATGATCTTCCTATTCTATCTTCCCTTTTCATGCATGATTTGCTTTTGTTATTTCTCTTTTCAAACCTAGATGGGTAAGGTTGTTCCCATTCAATAAAAGCATGAGAAGTTTAATGTTTGAGTTATTTATTTTGTAGACTTACAATTTAATTAATTTTCAAAATATTAGATGTTGTATTTCTTTACTCGTACATAAATAATGTTTAATATGCGATATATTTATCATTGTTTTGTATTTGTGAATGTGAAGAATCATGTCAGGAAGAGGACGTGGAGGTTGTGCTGGTGGCCGAGGTACCATTAACATGACGGCAGCGGAGCTAGCGGCACTAATAAACGATAGTGTGGCGGAAGCTCTAGCAGCACAGAATGATGCAGGTAAATGCTTTAGATATTGACTAATGATGTCAATTCATCTCTTAAAAAGCCTGTCCAAACTCTATAATCCCAATCCTATTTTGTTTCTGACTCTAGGCCCGCAAAACCCACAACCAGCCTGCACCTTCAAGGCATTCATGGATTGTAAGCCCCACGCCTTTAGTGGAGCTGAAGGAGCTGTCGGACTACTTCGTTGGTTCGAGAAAGTAGAATCAGTGATTGCCATGTGCAACTTTCCAGTGGCAAATTAGGTCAAGTTCGCCGCTGCAACGTTGGAGGGCCCGGCTCTCACATGGTGGAATGCCCAGGTCCAGATGTTGGGTCTGGCCATGGCAAATGGACTCCCGTGGGAGGATTTTAAATCAATGATGAAGGAAGAGTACTGTCCTCGCGATGAAATTCAGAAGTTAGAGGGAGAATTCTGGAACCTAAAGATGGAAGGTTCTGAAATTGAGCTTTATACCACGCGTTCACATGAGCTTGCTACTATGTGCCCGCATATGGTGCCCCCTGATTACAAGAGAATTGAACTGTATATTGGAGGCCTAGTGCCTCAGATACAAAGTATGGTGACTTCATCAAACCCTACCACTATCCAGCAAACTATCTGACTTGCCCATAAGTTAACCGATCAGGCGGTGACTCAAGGGACCCTATCTCCGAGAGGTTCGGTCACTAAATCCACCGATAATCATAAACGCAAGTTTGACCACCACTCCAATAACCACTCCAACTCTCACTCCAAAGGACCCCAGCCCAACCAACCCCAATTTAATCAACCACAGCATCAACAACAGCATAAGTTTGAGCCTGCTAAGAACTTCAACCAGTCGACCTCTTCAGGTCAAAAACCAGGGTGGTTACGCTGGAAAGTCTCCTAAGTGTAACAAGTGCAACTTCCATCACTTCGGGTTTTGCAATCGTTGTCAGCGGTGTGGCAAAATAGGTCATGCTGCCAAAGATTGTAGGGGTGAGCTGTAAGCTAAACAACCTTTTCAACAACCTGGATCCATAAGGGGTTGTTTCGAGTGTGGGAAGGAGGGACATATTCGGAAGAATTGTCCTCAATTGAAGAAAGGGGTTAATGGAAACCACAACCCTAACCAGAATAACAACAATGGGGGTAACAACGGAAATGGTGGAGGAAATGGTGCGAAGGGACGAGCCTTCGTGCTAGGATCTGAAGAAGCTCGTTATGATCATAATGTGGTCACCGGTAAGTTTTTCTTAAATAATTACTTTGCTTCTGTCCTTTTTGACACTGCTGCTGATAGGAGTTTTATATCTAAGAAACTTAGTGATACAATAAAAGGAACTCCAACTCTGTTAGAAGCTAAGTATATAATAGAGATAGCTGATGACCAAATAATTGAAGCAACTCACATTCTTAAGGGATGTAAGCTTGAGCTAGCTAGACATATACTTGATATCGACCTTATGCCGGTCACACTTGGTAGTTTTGATGTAATTGTCGGCATGGATTGGTTATCTAGAAACCAAGCCAAAATTATCTGTCATGAGAAAATTGTTCGTATTCCTCTCCCGAGTGGAGAAAACCTCTCCGTTCAGGGCGAAAAAGTTGGTGCAGTCATGGGCATCATATCTTTTATGAAAGCACAGAAGTGCCTTCGAAAGGGACATACGGCTATTTTGGCTCTCGTTGCTGAGCAGTCGTCAGAAGAGAAAAATATTGATGATATTCCCGTCGTCCTTGAATTTTTAGAAGTATTTCCCGAGGATCTGCCTGGTCTGCCACCACACCGACATGTTGAATTCCAAATCGATCTAGCACCCGGAGCGGCACCAATCGCTCGGGCACCTTATCGACTAGCACCTTGTGAATTGCAAGAGCTATCCACTCAATTACAAGAGTTATTGGATAAAGGTTTCATCTGACCTAGATCATCGCCATGGGGAGCTCCAGTCCTGTTTGTCAAGAAGAAGGACGGGACCTTCCGTATGTGTATTGACTACCGTGAACTAAATAAAGTCACAATCAAGAACCGTTATCATTTGCCTCGTATAGATGATCTATTTGATCAACTCCAATGATCAAGTTTCTATTCCATGATAGATCTCGGGTCCGGTTACCATCAATTAAGAGTCCGAGATGAGGATATTTCTAAAACTGCTTTCAGCACAAGGTACGGCCACTATGAGTTTATGGTCATGCCTTTCGGATTAACCAACGCACCTGCGGTATTCATGGACCTCATGAACCATGTGTGTAAGCCTTACCTTGATCAATTCGTCATCATTTTCATCGACGACATTCTCATTTATTCCAAGAACAAGGAGGAACATGAGGAACATCTACGCCTAATTTTGGAATTACTTAAAAGGGAGCAACTATATGCTAAGTTTTCCAAGTGTGAATTTTGGATCCGGGAGATTCAATTCTTAGGACATGTGGTTAACGAGAAAGGAATACATGTCGACCCATCAAAGATAGAAGCCATCAAGAATTGGGCAGCACCGACGACTCTGACTGAGGTGCGATAATTTCTGGGATTGGCTGGGTATTACCGTCGATTCATCGAGAAATTTTCAAAAATTGCACAACCTCTCACTGCCTTAACTCAAAAGGGTAAAGCCTATAACTAGGGCGATAACCAAGAGTCAGCATTCCAACATCTTAAGCAGAAACTTTGCAGTGCACCTATTCTAGCTCTTTCGGATGGAACGGATGATTTTGTGGTGTATTGTGACGCGTCTATTCAGGGTCTAGGTTGTGTGTTAATGCAACGAGAAAAGGTGATCGCGTATGCTTCGCGTCAACTAAAGGTTCATGAGAAAAACTACACCACTCATGACTTAGAGTTGGGAGCTGTAGTTTTCGCACTTAAGATATGGAGACATTACTTGTACGGTACAAATGCACCATCTACACCGATCACAAGAGTCTTCAGCACATCTTCGAGCAGAAAGAGTTGAACATGCGACAGCGTTGTTGGGTCGAACTCTTAAATGATTATGACTGTGCGATCCGGTACCACCCGGGTAAAGCTAACGTTGTAGCTGATGCCCTAAGTCGAAAGGAAATGAAACCCAAACGAGTTCGAGCATTACAGCTTACTATTCACCCCGGATTACCTGATAAAATCCGTAGTGCTCAACTTGAAGCCCTAAAGGAGGAAAACCTACCGCTGGAAGGTACGCACGGTATGGAAGAACAACTCGAGGTTATATCTGACGGTATTCGCTACTTCGTCGAGCGAATATGGGTTCCAGTATTCAGAAACCTAAGGGAACTAGTCATGGATGAGGCTCATAAATCTCGTTACTCTATACATCCAGGTTCCGACAAGATGTACCATGATCTAAAGGTGCTATATTGGTGGCCGAAGATAAAGGCTGATATAGCCACCGATGTGAGTAAGTGTCTTACTTGCGCGAAGGTCAAGGTTGAATATCAAAAGCCATCCGGTCTTCTCCAACAACCAGAAATTCCCATGTGAAAATGGGAACAAATCTCCATGGACTTTATCACAAAATTACCGCGAACTCCTACCGGATGTGATACCATTTGGGTAATTGTTGACCGTTTAAGAAAGTCCGCTCACTTCTTAGCAATCAAGGAAACCGACAAAATGAATAAGATTACTCGTACTTACTTGAAAGAAGTAGTCTCTCGGCACGGGGTGCCAATCTCTATCATTTCGGATCGTGATGCACGATTCACCTCTCGTTTCTCGCAGTCGTTACATAAAGCTTTAGGCACACGTCTAGATATGAGCACAGCATACCATCCTCAGTCTGATGGCCAGACAGAACGTACTATCCAAACTCTGGAGGACATGCTACGAGCTTGTGTGATCGATTTCGGTAACACTTGGGAGTCTCACCTACCGTTGGTGGAGTTCTCCTACAACAACAGTTATCACACTAGCATCAAGGCAGCCCCATTTGAAGCACTTTATGGATGGAAATGCCGTTCTCCTATTTGTTGGGCCGAGGTTGGTTACAGGTCCTGAACTCGTACTTGAAACTTTTGAGAAAATCGTTCATATTAGAAACCGTATGGCAGCAGCTCGTGATCGTCAAAATAGCTTTGCCGATAGGCGTCGTAAACCGTTAGAATTTCAAGTAGGGGATATGGTCTTGTTAAAAGTTTCACCTTGGAAGGGTGTCATTCGTTTTTGGAAACGAGGCAAACTGAATCCTCGTTATGTTGGACCATTCAAGATAATGAAGAGAATCAGACCAGTAGCGTATCAACTGGACTTACCTAAAGGACTTAGTGGTGTACACAACGTCTTTCACGTCTCAAATTTGAAGAAATGTCTAGCAGACGAATCACTCGCAGTTCCTCTTGAGGAACTACACATTGATGAACAGTTACGTTTCATCGAAGAACCCGTGGAAATTATGGATAGGGAAGTCAAAAGGTGTAGTGTGTATTTTGAAGAGAACTTTTGTAATCAAGCATTATAGTAATACAAACGAGTTTAATTTAGATCCTACATGTTACTAGTCGATTTTTCATGTCTACGTGATTTCGATTCCGCACTCATTGCGTAGATTCGTCAGTTCGTATACGTGATCCGTACACCCCACGGGGACCTAACAGTGGTATCAGAGCCTCGCGCTCTTGATTCGAGTGGATACGAATTGATTCTAGATGATTTCTGACTAGTACTGTTGTTTATAACAAGTTTTCTGGATCGAATTTGGTGAAGATTGATGGAAATTTTAGGTTCAGATCTGTGTTTTTGTTCATCACGTGTTAATATTTTTTGGTTCTGATTCGTCATTTTTTGGATCATTTGATGTTTGGATTGGAGTTTTGATCACTTAGGGTTGTTTAGATTCTGTTTTTGATCATTCCAAGTGGATCAATTACACAATTACATCACTATTTGAGGATTTTAGTAAAAAAAAAATTTGTCAGAAGGGTACCGTGTTCTTAACATTTTCGGACTGAAATTCTTCAAATTGGACATCAAAACGTGTTTTAATGGAAGATTTGTTCATTTAGGGTTGTTTAGTTTTGGTTCTAGATCAACCCTATTGAAAAATTGGTTCAAATCTATCAAGTTTTATGAATTTTAGAATTTTTCGGTGACCGGAGTTGGCCGAAATCTGAACAAACTGGTGAACCTGATGTGAACTATCTGGTGCAGATTACTAAGTTCGCTAGAAATCTTATAGTATCTTGGATGTGATACACATTGGATCGGGACTCTAACGTGTTCAATCGGGAATACGAAAGTGATCTCAAGTATCTTGGATGTGATACGCATTGGATCGGGAATTTTTTGAAATATTTCGAACTCGTTTTGAGCTGTTTCGAATAGTTTAAAAACGTGACAGTGAAGCTTACAAGTGATTTTTCGAGATTTTTGGACCTGGTTTTCGGTGGTTTAACGTTGTTTCCGGGAAAGATGATTTGGTTTTCTAGAGACTCTAACACGACTACAAGTTGGTCGGTAATTTTCGGATAATTCGGAAATCGTTTAAAGCTGTTTCGGTTGGTCTCAAAGTGCGACGAGAAAGTGTGTATTATTTTTAAATATTACCTTTTGGGTTTTTCGACCGTGATTTCCTGGGTGATAACAACGTCGCCGATTGAAACAAATAATTTTTGGTGAAACTAGAACGTGATTTTTAGTTGGACGTGAAAGTTCGAGAATGTTTCGGTTTAGTTTTAAATCGGTTTAGACGTGCTCTAAGTTGGTTCAATTGTTGAAGATTTTGATTCTATCAAACTTTATAATCATGTTGACGTTCAACAATATGTTAGGAACTTCTTCACATCATAGACTCGTTTCTCTCACAGATTACTCTACTTGGAAAGTTCAGTTTATGGAGTATGTTTCTTTGTCCGATACAGATTTTTGGATACCCATCTTGGAAGGATATAAACATCCTACATATTCATTAATGGGTTAAAATAATATTCCTAAATCAGTGTTAGTTCATACTGAAAGAGAAAAAAAGATGTATGATCGAGAGACGAAGACGTTTGCGACTCTACAAATGGCTTTACCAAAAGAATTTTCCTATAACTTCAAGAATTTTACAACTTCAAAAGATCTATAGGAAGCATTGAAAAATAAGTGTGAAGAAAGTGTCAAGGTTGCCCTCAAGGAAGAAGTTACTACTAAAGAGTTCGTGGCCTTGATTAAAGAAGACTTAGAGAAGCAGAGTGATTTTGAAAGTGACATTTCTGCAGAATCAAGCGATAATGAGAGTGTTTAATCTGGTGAAAGCACTCAGTCTACCGAGAGTGATGTGAAGATTGAAGAAAGCTTCCAGACAGTTGAAGAGGATAATGTGAATGAGGAAGTGGTTACTGAAGACAAAGCAAATACAACAAAGGTGACTAGTGAAGAATTGATGAATGACAAAGTAGCTGCAGGGAAGGTAACAGATAAAGTAGCTGAGATGTTTGTGACAATCTGACTCTTCAAGTTAACTCCGTTAGCAATCTAGTTAAGTATTATGTCAAAACCTAACTCAGTTAACCCAATATTAAACCCTAGGGACTAATTATGTCATCATTTAAATTAGAATTACAAGGTCTAATTATGTAATTACCCTAAACTCAAGCCGGTTGACTTTGAAAGTCAAAATTGAAGAATCCTTTATTCCTGTTGACTTTCTAAAAGTCAAACCGAGTGTGTGTTAATCCAAATCCACGAGCTGTAGCCAAAATTCGTCCGAAATTATAACCGAAATGGTTATTAATGTCAGTTTCGATCATCATTGAGACGATTAACATCGCCATTATGTTCGAGTTATTCTCAATTATGGGTATTAAACCCGTAACCATCGATCACCTCTTCGTATACATCAAATTCGATGGATCCTTGTATTGTTTTTACAAATTGAACATACACTCATGTAACTCGCACCTCCCTGAAGCTTTTGCACAAATTGAATTGGTCGGATTAGCAGCAGAGGCCGCCGGAGACCAACTAGTTGCAGCCGGAACCTGTTCTAGTCGAAATCTATCAATCCGATATCAATTCAGGTAACTTGTTACACTTTCAGCTTCGTATCTATTTCATATATGAAAGCCCTAACCAAATTAGGGCTTACATTATCGAATTCGACTCAAACCAGATTCTAGGGTTCATCGTAAACCAGTTTAATCGATCAAGACCCTAGACTCTATTTAAATCCATATAATATACATGATTAGCTTCTCAATCCTCTGTATATCGAAAGCCCTATCTTAATTTTGGTTTCCATTATCGAATTCATCATGATCCGATACCTAGGGTTCATACGACTTCGGTTAATCGAACCCTATCATTTCGATACGGATTACTGAAATTGAATACATCAGTAGACTGGCCTTGATGCATACATTGAAAGCCCTATGAAATCTAGGGGTTTTATCATCGAATCGAAACCGAATCGAACCTTGGGTTCGTACGACTTTCTGGTTAATCGAACTCATACAAGTACCCTTTTTAAATGAAATTAAACTACACCATCAGATTCGTAATCATCAGTTTAACAAAAACCCTATGAATCAAACACCTTTTAATATCAGAATCGATCAAATCGATTCAAATATCCGATTAAAGGTTTTCGGACTTTGATCCTAAGATTAAACCGTCCTAAACTCGTTAGTCTTTCAATCAAACACACACACAGACGCTTATGGACTTAATCAACATAACCCCTAATCAATCTGGTTTGTTCATTATCAAAAATCGATGGATTGGGCTCGGTTTCGACCGCGAATGGATTTGGGAAAAAATCACTTGAACCTGGATGTTAAAACAATTTAATCCGGGTATCTAACGCGATACCCTAGCGGGCAGGACTGGTTGGGTCAGTGTGCGTGTGTGGGAGAGACCCGGGTTCGAGACCGAGCTCCCACAACTATTTTTTGAGCATTTTTCTGTTATATTTAATTAATAAAAATCAAACTCTATAATATTATATTATTATATAAATGTGTTTTAGCTCGGGAAACAGCCCGTAGGCTCGGGTTTGATGTATTTACATATTTTTATATTATTCCCACTTTTATAAATAAAATATTATTGTTATTATCAACTAAATATAGTATGTTTATATTATTTTCAAACCGTAATTTCGTATAAAATAATATGTTTATATTGTTTTCAAACCGTGACCCGTAATATTAAATAATATACATATTTATATTATTTCGAATCATATTATAACATCGTGTATCGATTTAGACTAAATAATAATATAATTAGTTATATTATTTACTCGTATATATATATTATTATTTTCTTAATTTTTGTGAATGACAAAACACCCGGTTATATTTATTATTATTTGTGTCATTCGTCGCGTAAAGTAATTCGTAACTCCGTGGACACTTTCGTCCACTCTTGAATATTAGAGCGTTTCTTTAGGACGTTTCTCATTCCGTGTCGCTGTCACAATTCCCACTTTTATCCGTAATTTATGTGTTTATAATTTTAGGCCATTCGTAACCCTTTTGAGACTTACACACGTGGTTCCAACTTATCCTTTGTGGGATACTACCTACAACGCAATGCCGGTGAGTTTTCACGGCCCCTTTTTACTGTTTTAACTTGGGGGAGAAAACATGATTAAACTATTTTGAGATTTTTTGTAATTCGTATGTTATCGATGTTAAAGCTAAGCGTGACACGCTATCACAGAAAGTCCTCATCTTATATCGGACCGTTAATATGGATCTTAGCGAGGTAATATTTAGTAGTACTACTAGGTTTGACAAATCCCACCCGCGTTAGTTGCGCTAACTCGATTAGAGATTGAACGGGTGAAATGTTAACCTACTCACACCGCCAGTGTTGATAGACCTGACAGGAGGCAAATAAACAAACTGTCAGCTTCGGTTGCGAGCGCTTGAGTTAAACATGAACATAGGTTAGCTACCTATAGATACATATTGAAAGATCATAAATCTGGTAAAAGCTTATTTATATATTGAAACCTGTGAACTCACCAACCTCGTGTTAACATATTTTCTTACATGTTTTCTCAGGTCGCTAAGATAAGGCACAGGTGCACATTAGGGCATGCATGGGATCATCTATTTTGATTATTTCATATTTATGTTTGTTTGGATTATTTTGTATTGTACTTGGCTTGGTTGGACGTTTGGACTTTTGGACTTTTAGTTTGGGCGCGTGTGTTTTGCGCATTTTCTTTTCTTTACGCTTTCGCATTGAAACTTTGATTGATATGATATTTTCATTTGAGTCCCATGTAGAGTCGTTCAAAGTAACTAATGTCTGAGATCCTGGTTCGTCACTTCCCAAACGGTAAAAGTCCGTTAGTTGAAATTTGGGGGTGTGACAATGTCTGCTGAAATAAGTGGATTCATGGCTGATTCTAAACAGGTAAATGAGGTTGTTTCTGTTCCATGCTCTAAATGCATTGATTCTGATTTAAAAATTATGAGATTGTGTGATGACAATACTAATCTCATATGTGACTTGAAGGCAAGCTACTTAACTAATCAAACTTTGAAAGAAAATGAGAAGCTTTTAAATATAAGAATTGAATCATTGAAAGATGATATCAAAGTTTTACAATCAAAAGTAAATAAACAAGCTTTTCACATTGATGTGGCATATTCTGAGTATGAAAAGAAAATAAATGAACTTGCCTAGTCATAGAGTGAAGTCACCAAATTGATGAGTCACCAAATTGATGAGAAAGCTTGAGGGTTATAAAAGTTCCAGTTTTCTGTTGAAATATTATAATGAGAAAGCTAGTGGTGAGAAAGTAGTTGGAGGAGTTGGTTATTGTCTACAGCAGGATGATAAATTTGTTGGGGAAGTTGGTTTATGTCCTCCGTTTAATGGTAATTACGCAACTCGTAGCATTGAGACAGTGACTGAAGAAGAGTTGGAACCAAAAACCGTCCTCAAGGTTAATCCAGTTACTAGTGAGGACATGGTGTATGAGGATGATAGTGATGATGAATGATTTGATGAAGCCAAAGTTGAGGGTATTCCTAAATAAGTAAAGATTGAAGAAGAAAAAGCGGTGAAGCAAGTTACACGTGATCGATGCATTTTGACAGAACCTGATGAGCTTGAGAAGTCAAAACCAGTTTTGGGTCAACATGGTTTTATCAAATTTGGAGATATCAATGCAGAAATTCCAAAAATTTCAAACAAGGCCACACTGGATTTTATAAAAGAGAATGTAAATTTGGAGAAATCTGAGTCTGCTCATACTCAAACCTCAGGGGGTTCTTTTTGTCAAAAGCAATCAGGATTTTATGCTGGTGAATCGTCTGGAAGTAAGAATAGTTCAAGAGATGTTCCTTACGTTCAACAATATAAAGAGAGACGTGCTTGTTTCCAGTGCAATGAGATTGGTCATATTAAGATAAATTGTCCTTATAAGATTGAAGGTAAGAAGCATGGCATCCCTGAAAAGATTCAACTAGTGGTTAAGCCTGTTGTCAATTCAAAGAGTTCTTATGTTCCAAAGAAGCAAGAGATTGTCGTTGATCATTCATCTGGAGGTTATACATCTAGGAGTTCTTCAAGTTTAAGGAGGGTTCCATATGTGAAGCAGTTTAAGGAAAGGCGTGTGTGCTTTCATTGTAATGAAGTGGGTCATATTCTGATTAATTGTCCTTACAAGAATAAGGGAAAGCGACATGACATTTGTGAGATGATAAAGCCTAAAGTAAAATTTGTGGTAAAACCTGCTAAGGTTAAACCAAATGTGGTTAAACTGAGTGTTGTACCAAAGGGTAATTCACAATCTGAGGTTAGGCTCTAAACCTCAGCGACGGAGGAGAAATAGAAGATTGAGAAAACTTTTAGAACAACAAGAGGTTTCACAATCTAAACATGTTTCAAATGAACCAGAATGTTCAAACACTTCACTTTTTAAGAAGAAAGAACTTAATGAACATAAGAGTGTTTGGAAATCTAAAGTATCTGTTTTGGATTCGTCGGAACAATCACCAAAAATTGATGAGAGATTTGACTGTGAATTGCATGAAGTCATTTATTTTGATATAGATGGACGACCCAGGACCACCATGGCTTGGGTCTCATTGTCAAATTAATGTTTCTTGTTAGATGTGTAGGTTTAACCAAGAGGGACTATTAAAACCATTTGGGTTGTTAATAGTGGTTGTTCATAGCACATGATAGGGAATGGCATCTGCAGGAGCAAAGAGTTGTTTAGATAACTGGTAAATCTATCATGGATTCAACGACTTGATGCTCAGGGGGAGATAATGTCCCACACATTAATTTTTTGGAAAGCGTTTGACCAAGTCCAAAAGACAACCTAAAACTTAGGATGATGATGGTGAGCATAAAGTCGTTGATGCAACCATTTGATGAGTTGAGGTGGAGTTTACAGGACATGGGGAGTACAGTAATGTGTCTGTGACAAAGGCAAAGGCATTCGATTACACTGGTTTGAGTTTTTGATTGATTTAGTGCTAAATCCTGAGTAACCAAGTAAAATTGTTTTCAAAACCATTTTCATGGAAGTTTTATTTTCTTTCACAAAGTTTTGAAAATTCCAAACAAATTGAAAAAGATAAAATTGACTTCATTTGAGGTTAGAGAAGAAATGATAGTACATCTGTAGATTATCAGTCATACGTAACCTTATATTGACAGTTGGTGCTTTATGTTTATTTGATTTATCTTAACTATATATGTTTTGATCTAAACATCAGAGACTACACAAATAGGAAATGATAGTGTTGTGTATGCATATAATTTAGCTTGTCAATAGGCTAAAAGCGTCTTTGAACCATCAGTAGTGTGAAAACATAATTGCATATGTTACAACTGTGATTTGAACCCATGGTATGCCGGGTGTGTGCGTTAAAAGATCATTATCAAATATAGAATATGAGACTTTAAGAATTTCATGAGACCAGTATCGAATTATATTGATTAGCACAATTTTTCGGTTCACTTCACATCCTATGCCTCGAAAAACATGCAATGTGAAGTTGGACTAAGATATGTTTCTGACAAAATTTGTTAGAACATATGCTAGCCATTGGATCATTTATCTTGATTCTATTAAATACATCCAGATAACAGTTGGATCACGCTACCCTGTTTCATTGAATCAATCGATTCCTTGATCATTCTTACTTTGAAGAATTTCATCGTTACAATCTTTCTGTTGATATGAATCATGATACTTAATCCAAAACAAGCAATATGAATCATTCTGATTCTTTATATCCTTCGGGGTCTGCTTCTTTTCCTGTGCTAATTGATGTAAATTCATCCTAGAGATTGATATATATATCCTCTTGCACAAAGTCTCATATGTCTTGAATATAATGCAATTTACATTTCTGTTGGCATATTTTTGGGGTACACGTTGTATTTCATACTTAAATGGTACATTAACTCACAAGAAAGTGGGAATGAGATGCTTTTAGTTTAAAATATTATAATATTGACAATCTAAAATTGTGTGTCATAGCCTGATCCTGTTTTCTTTGAATGTTTATCGCGTATCATTACATGAAATATGATAATCTTGAAAGGATATTAGCATAGTTGATCAAGGTTTGAATGAATGGCATAGGATACTAGTTGATGTTATACGGATTTTATATCCAAGAAGTGTGATTGATATATCATATACTGATCTGATCTTCTTGCTCATGATGTTCAACAAAAATAAGTGATTTACAGTTTTACAGTTCATTTCATTTCAGTTTGTACAGAGAAAAACCAAAAAGATTTTGTGTTTCTTATGTTTGAAAAACCAAAAAGATTTTATTTTTTCCAACTTCCATGGAAATTTTACTCGTTGGTTATACTTGGTTGTTTTTCTTTGCCATAACTTAAAATTTTGAAGAAAAAAGTTGACAAGGGGTCCTTCTCCCGAGTTTTTCTTCTAGATAGAGAGAGTGTGTAGATGAACAAGACGAAGGCTTGTTAGGACATGGAATGTATGACAAAAGCTTTGTAATAGTTTAGGTCTTATTGTCTTTATGTTTTTATGTAATTGTATAGATTTTGTCTAAGTGTTAGAACAAGTTCTGCTAGAGGCGAACTTGTCTAGTTCGCCTAGTCTATTAGATGCGAACTTGTTAAGTTCGCCTAGTCTATTTGAGACGAACTTGTTAAGTTCACCTATAGCAGGTTTGTGTCTATAAATTGGTGTTTACAGATTCTGTTCTAAGAAGAACACGAGAACAGAAGAGTTGAACGATTGTATTATGTAAACTCTGTGTTTGGTGGAATACAAAGAGAAAGTTTATTTACCTGCTGTTTCTATTGCAATTCGTATACATACATTAACACGAAGGATTCCGCACTCCGTGTTATCGAGACGTCCTGTCACGAGATCGATCTGTAGATGAGTCATGTGGACCTACAATTGGTATCAGAGCGTTTGCTCGTGATTTGTGTTTGATTCTTGGTGATTAGAGACAGTTTTGTGTACAATTTGACAAGAAATTGATCATTTTTTCAAGTTTTTGTATCCATGGAGTTTTCAAGTTCTTGAAGTTGATTTTGTAGCTGAATTCGTGGATTTGAAGTGGATTTTGGTGAAATTAATCCGATAGAAGTGTTCTAATTCATAAAATACTAAATCCTACGGTCCAATTTCTTCAAATTCCTTCTAATCTGTGAGAAATGATGATTTTAGGTGATGTTTGTTCGTGTTTGGGTTGAAGTTCTTCCTGAGTTTGTTACAGCTGAAGCAAGCGAACTTATTGAGATTTTGTTGCAGGCGAACTTAGCAAGCGAACTTATCAAGTTCGCTTCTCTTAGTTTAAGCGAACTTATTCAGTAGGCGAACTTACCGGATTTTCTTATTTAAGCGAACTTGATATCAAGTTCGCTTGTTTGGCTTTGAAGCTAACTTATTATCTTCGCCTGAGGGGAGTACTTGTTCAATACTTGGAAATTTTTCTGAAAGTGGCTAATATGGTGCAAGTGACTAACATGTTAAATTACGATAACGAGATTGGTACATCTCAGAAACCACCCAAATTGTTAAGTCTTGCAGATTATTCTAACTGGAAAGATCGGTTTGATCAGTTTGTGTCTTTTACTGATACAAGTTTATGGATTCCAATCTTGGAAGGTTATACACATCCGACATATACTTGGATGGGAAAGGATGATGTTCCTAAATCGGTATCTGCGTTAACCACAGAAGAAAAATTATTGTTTGATAGGGAAAAGAAGGCTATGGCTAGTATCTCAATGTCTCTTCCTAAAGAAATTTATCATAGCTTTAAACAATTCAAGACTTCTCAACAATTGTGGGAAGCGTTACAAAAGTGGTGTGAAGGTAGTTTGGATGTTAAGAAAAGCAGAAAAGAATTACTGAAGAAGCAGTTCTTAGTATTCAAGCACTTTCAAAATGAATCTTTAGATGATCTTGCTACGAGATTCTTTCATTTGCCGAGTGAATTGTCAAGTGCTTTAGTGGTTTATGAGACTGAAGAGATAAATGATAAGTTTTTGGAGGCATTACCATCTAAATTTGATGTGTATTCAGTTTTGATAAAAGAGAATGTCAAGTATAAAACTATGTCTCTTGAAGAGGTTCTTGGCAAGATTCAATCACATGAATTGAATATGAAGAAGAAGGAAACCAATATGGAGCATATTCAAGATCCTTCAATGTATTTTGCTAGGACTTCTTGCAAAACTGGTGCAGGGGTTGCGTTCTTTTCTGGTGATAGTCAAGATGTTTCAAATGATCATTGTTCTGGGGTTCCAAGTCATTTTGGTTTCTCTACAAATACAGCTTCTTCATCATCTGGAACACATAATATGAATCAAAGAGTTGCTGATGATTATTTAGCGATGTTTTCTTCCTTTATGGCTTCTTATGAAAATTTATTGGAGGAAAGATTCATGATCCAGATGTTATTGAAGAGGATTTTAGACAAATTGATCCTGTTGATCTGGAAGAGATGAACATTCAATGGAACATGGCTATGCTAATGCGACAGGTAAAGGATTTTTTGAAGAAGACTGGAAGGAAGTATATTGGTTCTAACAGTCGTTCACGTATGGGATTTGACAAAACCAAAGTTCGTTGCTATAATTGTCAGGGGTATGGTCATTTCGCCAAAGAATGTGTGAAGCCAAAAGTTGAATTTGATTCTTAGAAGAAGCCTAATAACTTTCAGAACATTCAAAATCAGTCACATGGCTCCTCTGGTTTTGGAAATTCTAATCATGCATCTGCATCATCTGCTTTGGTTGCTCAGAATGATGAAAATTATTACTAGGGTATTCATCTTGAAGATTTAGTTGGTACTGTAAGTTAAGCTTTTGTAGCTGAGATTCATTATGCAAAATCTAAAGAGTCAACTAATGATGATAGCTCAAGTGATGGTGAGAGTTTGTCAAGTGCTGATGAAGAGCATGATCAAGTACAAAATGTAGAGTCTGATATTGCATCTGGTGTATCTGAAGATGATATGGTATTAACTCAAAATTCTTCTGATGGTGCTGATTTTGAAAATATTCTGATTGCAAAAGTCTTCATGGCAGATATGTCAGATCCTTCAAAGATAAAAGATTCTGTCTGTCACATTTATTGCTCTAATTACATCAATATGAAAGATAAAATGCAAAAAATAATGGATGATAACACAAATTTAATTTGTGATATGAAATCGATGCATTCAGTTAATCAAAAATTGAAAGATAATGATAAATTGTGTATAGATAGAATTGAGTCTTTGAAAAGAAATTTGAACTCTTTGGGATTGAAATATAAGAAACAAGCATATCATCTGGATATGACTTATGCTGAGATGGAGAAGCGAAATGAAATTGTCACTCAGGAGAACAAAGAAATTTCTGATAAAGAATTTAAAGTGATCAAATTACATAGAAAGTTGGAGGATTTTGAAAATTCATCTGTGGTATTGGATTACTTTAATGCTAATGCTGATCCTACAAAGAGGGTAGCTGGAATTGGATTTGTTCCTCCACCACTCAATGCAAATTATGTGGTTGAACCAGAAATTATTCATTAAGAGGAAATTGATCCAAAGACGGTGTTGAAAGTAAATACAGTAACTGGTGAAGATATGATCTATGATTCTGATTCTGAGAATGAAGTTTTTGATGATAAAAAGGTTGAAGGCATTCCTAAGGAAGTGAAAATTATTGAACCAAAGGTGGTGAAACAAGTTACCCGTGATAGATGCATTTTAGCAGAACCCGATGAAGTGAAAGTTGATCAACCTAAGCTTTCCAAAATGTTACAATCCTTATATCATAAATCATCAAGAAGCCAGTCAACTGTTCAGTAAAATCTTCTTAAGCTTGTTCATCGGAAGGGTCATCAAATTCAAGAAAAAATCCTTATATCATAAATCATCAAGATTGAAGAGTTTGCTTTCACTGTAATGAGACTGGTCATATTCTGATTCACTATCCTTATAAGAATCAAGGCAAATTAAAGAGTGTTCCCTCACAACAACGAGTGGTGACGATCTTGAAAAGACCAAATGTGGGAAAGCCTACTTCTACTGTTGTAAAGAATGTCCCTTGTAAATCATTTGCTAAATCTTAGGGATTTAAGCGACATGATAAGCATATTTCTAAACTAGTTGTTTTTCAAAATAAGTTTGAGATTCCACATGTTGGAATTCCAAAAGATTCTCAACCTGAGGTCAAACTTTCTAGACCACAACGAAGAAGACTTAACAGAAAATTAAAGAAACTTTTGGAAATATCTGAATCTAATAATCATAAATCTAATAATGTTTTCCAATTAATCATACTGTGTCTTCATTGAGAAGGTGTAATTGTGAATCTTATGTTCCAAAGGTTGATGACAATGTTGATTGTGAACTGCTTGAAGTTGTTTATTTTGATCCATCTGATCAACAATACGTGGTATGTGGATAGTGGTTGTTCTCGACATATGACAGGGAATATTCGTTTGCTGGAAGATGTTATTAATATTGATGGTGGTTATGTCACTTTTGTTGGAAATAAAGGCGGGTACATAACTGGTCAGGGTACTTTGAAGAATGATAAAGTCAAATTTGAGAAAGTGGACTATGTGGAGCAACTTGAACACAATCTTTTGAGTGTATCTCAAGTGTGTGACAAGAAGTTTTTATTTCATTTCAATGATTCTGAGTGTTATATCTTGAAACCGGGCTTTATTATTCCTGAAGAATGGATTCTAATGAAGGATCTGAGGAGAAATGACACATATGTCCTAGACATGAGTGCTGTTACAACAACGGATTCAATTCCTACATGTTTACTCTCTAAGGCATCTGAGTCGGATTCTATTTTGTGGCACAGGAAACTTGCTCACATCAATTATCGGAAAATGAATTATCTCGTGAAGAATGATCTGGTTATTGGTGTTCCGAAGATGAAATTCTCTGTTCCTGATTATTGTATACCTTGCAAGAAAGGGAAACAACACAAGAAGTCCCACAAATCTAAGACAAAGAATTTTATTTTGAGTCCTTTGGAGCTACTGCATATGGATTTGTTCGGACCGATTAGTATCAGGAGCATTGGCGGTAAATCGTACTGTCTGATAGTAACATATGATTTCTCTAGATTTTCATAGGTTAAGTTCCTTGCTTCTAAAGCCGAAACCACAGAGTTGGTACAATTTTTAATCTTGGGTTTAGAGAATTTGTGCAAACAGAAAGTTAGAAGAATTAGGAGTGACAATGACAGCAAGTTTAAAAATAGCAAGATGGGTTTATTTTGTCTTCAAAAGGGAATTCATCATGAATTCAGTGCGCCATATGTACCTCAACAAAATGGATTTGTTGAACGAAAGAACAGGACTTTGGTTGAAACGGCACGTACGATGCTTGCAGATTCTAAGCTTCCAGTTACTTTTTGGGCTGAGGCTGTGAATACTGCGTATCATGTTTCGAATAGAGTTTTGACCATTAAGCGACACAACAAGACATGCCATGAGTTGCTTAATAATCGGAAGCCAAATCTGGAATATTTACTACCTTTTGGTAATCCATGCACCCTGTTGAAAGTTAGAGATGTCCCAACCAAGTTCAGTGCTAAGGCTTTTGACGGGATCTTTCTGGGGTGTGTTGCAAATTCTACTACCAAGAGGGTTTATAACAAAGAGACTCGTCAGGTTGAGGAATGGTTTCATATTGACTGTTCTAATCGGTCTTTACCTCAAATGGCGATTGGACTAGACTGGGCTTTTGATTATGACAATTTATTCAAGTCTTTTCAATTACCCTCTGATATTTCTTCTTAGGAAGCTGCTGTATTATATGATTCATGTCAGAATGCATAGAATAGTGGTTTTCTACCGACTGCGGTTCCACAATCATTTGTTCCCTCTACATCTGCTACAGATCCTAATGTTGCTTCTTGTTCGGGAACTCAAGAGTCTGATAGTGAGGACGACAATGTTATTTTCCAAGATTCTTCTGCCGATCCTTTGTTAGTTGATGTACCTTCTAATTCGACACAGGCTCAGGGGAGATTTCTACAAATCTGGACTCGGAGATACCAGTTAATCATGATATGTCTTATCAATCTGATACAACTCAAGTTGATGTGTTACCGGTTCCTGAGGTTGCATCAATCAAGGAACTCAAAGCTCATCCGATTACAAATATCATTAGGAATTTGCAAGATGGAGTGCAAACACGTTCTATTATTGAAAACACTTGCTTGTACACAGGTATTAAGGATACTGGTGTTCTTGATGTATGCTCACATTTCTGTTTTATTTCTCAGGTCGAACCAAAGAATGTCGAAATGGCGTTACGTGATAATAATTGGATAGAGGCCATGTAGGAAGAAATTGCTCAGTTTGACAAACTCAAAGTTTGGAATCTTGTAGATCTTCCAAAGGGTGTGTATCCAATTGGTACAAAGTAGGTGTTTAAATGCAAGAAAGACGATCGAGGTGTTGTGGTGAGAAATAAGGCGAGATTAGTTGTACAAGGTTTCAATCAACAAGAGGGAATTGATTACACCGAGGTTTATGTTCCTGTTGCTAGGCTTGAAGCTATACGGTTGTTTCTTGCTTTTGCTTCATACAAAGGGTTTAAGGTGTTTCAATTAGACGTAAAGAGTGTTTTCTTATATGGTAAAGTCAAGGAGGAGGTTTATGTGTATCAGTCGTCGGGGTTTGAAGATCCAATTAATCCGTCTAAATTTTTCAAGCATGATAAGGCTCTCTATGGTCTTCATCAAGCTCCCCGAGCATGGTATGAAACGTTGTCTACACATCTTATGGATAATGATTTTGTCCGTGGCAAAATTGACTAGACCTTATTCATTAAGAAAGCAGGGGGAGAATACCTACTGGTGCAGATATATGTAGATGATATTATTTTTGGCTCTACAAATGAAGGGTTGTGCAAAGAGTTTGAGAGTGTTATGAAATCGAAGTTTGAGATGTCAGCTATGGGAGAGTTATCATTTTTCCTAGGTCTTCAAGTTAATCAGAAGGAAGATGGTTTCTTTATTCATCAGTCCAAGTATGTAAAGGACATCCTGAACCGGTTCAAGATGGAGGACTGTACCCCATACGTTACTCCGATTCCGGTTAATCATAAATTGAATTCTGACCCGGATGGAAAAGAAGTTGATTGCTGACTCTACCGTGCAATGATTAGATCTCTCATGTACTTAACCTCTTCAAGGCCAGACATAATGTTCGCTGTGTGTATTTGTTCCAGATTCCAAGCAAAATCAAAAGAGTCTCATTTGATTGCAGTAAAGAGAATGTTTCGTTATCTGAAAGGAAAAACAAAGATTGGGACTATGGTTTCCACATGGTTCTAACTTTTAATTCAATGCATACACTGATTCTGATTTTGGTGGTTGTTGTTTGGACAGGAAATCTACTACAGGTGGTTGCCAGTTCTTGGGTAATCGTCTAGTTTCCTGGCAATGCAAAAAGCAAACTACGGTCTCCATTTCAACATGTGAAGCAGAATACATTGCTGCTGCAAGTTGTTGTTCACAGATCTTGTGGATCCAACAGCAATTAAGAGACTACAGTTTGAATTTTACAGGAACCCCCATGTTTATTGATAATAATGCTACAATGTCTATCATAAATAACCATGTTAAGCACAGTAAAACAAAGCACATTGAAATTAGATATCATTTTATCCATGATAGTGTAGATAAAAAGTTGATTGAGCTGGTGAAGGTACATACAAGTGATAATTTTGCTAATCTTTTTACCAAGGCATTTGATCGTACCAGGTTTGAATTTCTGATCAAAATGATCAGTATGATCAATCCCGAATAAAAGTTTTTCAAAAACAATTTTTCATGGTAGATTTTGTTTTAAATTTCTTTTATTGCTTTATTACATTTCTGCATTTTAAATTTCAGTCAAAAATTGTTATTTATAAATATTCAAAACAAAGTGAAAAAAATATAAAATTGATATCATTTGAAGTTAGAGAAGAAATGATAGTACATCAGTGAATAGTTCATTACACATGACCATAGTAGACATTTGATATAGGATAGTTTAAAGTAAATTGATTTGATCTAAATTTCAAAGTCTGCATAAATGAGAAATGATAGTGTTTTGAATGCTGTAATCTTGATAATATGTTTTAATTTGAATATGAGTTTGAAACTTGAATTGTCAATAGACTAGAAGCGTTTTTGAACCAATAGTAGTGTGAAAATTAAATATGATATGATTACATCTGTGATTTGAATCCATTATATGCCTAGGTGTGTGTGTAAAAGATCATTATCAGATAAAGAATATATGGTTTTAAGAATTTCATGAGACCAATATCGAATTATGTCTTTAGCACAAACTCTTTCAATTCACTTTACTGCCCATGCCCTGAAAAACATGCAATGTGTTGCTGAACTAAGATATGCTTTCTAACAACATCTGTTGGAACATATATTCACCCTTGGATCAGTTAGATACATCATCTATTCTGATTTCATTGAAAATTATCCAGATAATAGTTGGATCCTCCTACCTGAATCTATTGATTCTCATTATAAAGCAAATTCATTATAATCTTTTTGATTCTGAATCATCCTGATTCTTATATCCTTTGGGATCTGCTATTCTATACTTGTGCTAATAGAGATAATTTAATCTTGGAGATTGATATAATCTTGCAATAAACTGTGTATGTCTTGAAGATAGTGCAAATTTAAATTTCTGTTGGCATATATGTGGGGTACACGATGTTTTTCATCTAAATGGTACTAACTCACATGAAATTGGAAGAAAAATGCTTATAGTTTCAAATTGTATAATATTGACAACTTAAGAATTCATGCTTTGTATTACAAATTCGGAATGAAAAATTGAGCATTTCATGACCTGATCTTGTTTACTTTGAAATTTATCGCGTATCATTTCAAGTATTATTCAAATTGATTGAAAAGTTGAAAAGTGAATATGATGGATTTATAAATATTCATTGCTAAAATTACATAAAAATGAAAAATATACGAGTTACATAAGAATGAGTTTGATAGTTTCATATCATTTTTGTGCATATCCTAGGTTACCCATAGTTGATGATAGATTGTGTGATGAATTGCTCATATATTGATATGATCTTCTTGCTCATGACGTTCAACCAAAAATATGTGTTTTTGTTTGCTCATAGAAAAACCAAAAATATGTGTTTCAGTTTGCTCAGATAAAAACCAAAAATATGTGATTCCGTTTGTACAGATAAAATCCAAAAATAGTTTGTTTCTGTCTTCCATGAAAATTCTATCTTTTATTAAAATGATTCGGGATTGGATCGGATACATGCTACAGATTGAAGTTCACAAATATGTGACGTGTTGAAAGTTGACTAAATTGTTCAAGGCAAAGGTTTGAAGCGAACTTAATATGTTCGCATGTTTCTGATTAAGCGAACTTAATATGTTCGCTTGGGGCTTGTTAAGCAAACTTAACAAGTTCACCTATTGAAGCGAACTTAATTGTGTGAATAAATATTTTATTCAGGCGAACTTATCCTTATTACCAATTTCATTGTGTGAGCGAACTTCTGTGAGCGAACTTACTAGGTTTTAGCGAACTTGTGATATTTTAAATTCGGGTTTTCGATTTGAAATTTTCGTGTCTGTTTCTGGATCGCTTTGAATTGCGAGTCTATCTAAGGTACTTTCATGGACTTTTATCCGTTAAATCGATGGGAAATTGCTCCTTTAACCATGCGTTCTTCGTATTTTGATGTTCATACGCTTGTCTGAGTAAATCACGTTTATCTAGGTGTAAATCTTGAAATTGAAGCTTAATATTGTTTAGTTGTTGTGAACCGATGCTTATACTGTGTTTGATTTTAAAATATCTGACGATTTGAACATTTTGGAATCTGCTGTTGAATTTGTATCGACAAACTGGTTCAGGCGAACTTGTTCAGGTGAACTTGTTCAGGCGAACTTGTTTAGGCGAACTTATTATGTTCGCCTCTTGCAACACTAAGCGATCTTATTAAGTTCGCCTAAGGGCTAAGCAGTGTTTGGACTTGTAATTTTTTTTTGATTTTTTTTTGTTTGTTATATGACTAATGTGTGTATCATATATGTGTGTGTACTATTACTAATGTTTGATACTATGTCCAATAAATTTCCAGATGGCTCGTCGTGTTGAGTACAAACATAATCAAGTGGCGTTGTTAGATCCAAATATGTCTAAGGCTGTTAATTTCCAAGGAATTATCAATTTCTTGAATCGTTCACGTTTACATGTGACCTTATTCGCATATCCGTACATCAGCTTACTGTATATCCAACAATTCTAGGATACAGTACATCAAGACACAGATGTTGAACCTCACGTCCTTCGTGCAACGGTGAATAATACAGAGGTATCTATTTCAGTGGAAACTATTCGTGCTGCTTTGGCATTGGGAGGTGCTAATGAAGATCCTATGTCTTATCTTGGAACATTGATTATGGGGTGTTTTTAGAGGATGGGCTACAGAGGCAGACCAAGTGATACTCAAGCACGAAAAGGTGGTTTAATTGGAGAATGGAGGTATTTTATGCACGTAATCATCCAATGTTTATCTCCAAGAAAGGCTGGTACTGATGGTTTGAAGAGTGCATTACAAGTTGCAATGGTTGCAATGACCCTTAACAAACGGTTTAACTTTGCTTTGTATATATACCGTGAGTTGGTTATGCAAATCAATCCTCCAGAAGGTCAAGGGTTTCTTATGTACCCTAGGTTCTTGCAAATGATTCTGAACCTTATAATTCTAGATTTACCACAGCATCCAATACGTTTGACCTTGACTCCTATGTCCAAAAGAATCTTTACTGATTGTACCAAGGTTAAACAACAAAATGTTGCTTTGATTCTAGTTCCGACTCCTTTGTTTGGTCATTTAATCAATCCTGATTATATTGAGCCTCCTAATGATAATTGGTTTCATCCTGATGAGTTAGTTCAAGGACAAGTCCAGAATCAAGTACAACAATAACCACAACAAGTTCAAGCTCAGGTACAAGCACAACAACAAGTTCCTATTCCACAAGAACAAGTTCATATTCCTGTTAATGAACCAGTTCAGGAAGACTTTGCTCAAGAAAATGAACAAGATTTGGGTATGAATATGGAAGATTTTGATAATGAAGCTGTGAACTCACCTATTCATGAAGCTGAAGGGAATGTGGTGGATACGAGTTCCGATGATACTATTTTACCTGATTCTAAGACTACTGACTCTAATTCGTCTAGATATTTTAGCTCAGATCATTATGAGAGACTGGCTACTTTGCCATTGGAAAATGCGGGGAAACGTTTTAAATCTAAAGCTAGAAAGCCGAGGCGTAAGTCTGTTCGGAATCCTCCTTCTGGTTCAGTACTTGGAAAGAGAACATTAATCGATGAGAGCTCGGATTCTGATAGTGATGCACATCCGGTTCCAAAAGCTTAGAAGCTTATGTCTGCTTCTATTGTTGCTGCACATTCATCTCAAGGTGTTAAGGACGCTACTTTTGTTGCTTCCTTACTAGTTACACCTCCTTCATCTCCACATCCGTCTCCTGTGATTACTCGTGTTCCTACAATTTCGAAATCTTCTGCTTGTACTTCAAAGCCTTCTGATTCTGAAAGGATTACCTTCCTTGAATCACAGGTGCTCGCATTGCAGACTCAAGTGGATTCTCTTGTTGCTACTGATGCACATCGTAAGTTGGTTCTTCAGACACAAGCTAGTCAGATTGATGCTATGCAGATCTTGGTATCCAAACTTGTTGAGCGTCTTGACGCTCAGGGGGAGTTAAGGATACATGATACTTGTCATGCTGAGTCAATTCAATGAAATTATGATGATGACAATGATCCTAGTGGTAATGTTGAGGGTGATCGTCAATACGCTACTGACGTAAATCCCATATCAAGAGCTCAGGGGGAGTCGACATCACAAACTATTGACGGAACCAAGAATGATTCTGGAGTGAATGAAGATATTTTATTATTGGAATTTCAATACCTGATGGTGTTCAATACTTAAAGCCTAGGATCAAGTATTTCAATACCTTGCCAAGGTGTGAAATGAATGGTCTAGCTACGAAACCACTGATTAATAGATCAAAGTTTTGATTAGCCGATGTGAATGCCAACTTGATTAAAAAGAAAAGGTGGATCAGGGAAGTATGAAAGATTAAAGCCACAGAAAGGAAAAAGAGTGAAGATTGTAGATCAAAAGACTGAGATTTTGACCTGGAAGTATAAGTTCAAGCCAATACGTGTTGTATAGAAGATATCATTGAAGAAAATACCATAAGATTTTCTGGGGAATATGAAATGGTGGTACGTAGATGTGAATACTGGTGAAGTTAGAATTGATAATAAAGATAATAAGGTCATTGTTAGTTTTTATGATGCAATGAATCTTATTAACTTCTCAAAGAAAGATCAGAGGACGTTAAGAAAGAATGACATTATGTTTACTGATGAATGGAGGGAACAAGGATTGTAGTATAAAAGAGTGTTGGATATCTGTCAGAGATATGGAGTGCATGCAGGAAGCAGATTACCAGATAACTAGAAGAGCTCGTCATAAAAACTGAAGACAGAAGATCAAGCTATTGTCAAGGGGGAGTCTGTTAGGACTTATTGTCTTTATGTTTTTATGTAATTGTATAGATTTTGTCTAAGTGTTAGAACAAGTTCTGCTAGAGGCGAACTTGTCTAGTTCACCTAGTCTATTAGAGGCGAACTTGTTAAGTTCGCCTAGTCTCATGTGAGGCGAACTTAAGTTCGCCTAGTCTATTTGAGGTGAACTTGTTAAGTTCGCCTATAGCAGGTTTGTGTCTATAAATAGGTGTTTACAGATTCTGTTCTAAGAAGAACACGAGAGCATAAGAGTTGAACAATTGTATTATGTAAACTCTGTGTTTGGTGGAATACAAAGAGAAAGTTTATTTACCTGCTGTTTCTATTGTCAATTCGTATACATACGTTAACACGAAGGATTCCGCACTCCGTGTTATCGAGACGTCCTGTCACGAGATCGATCTGTAGATGAGTCATGTGGACCTACAAGACTACGATCTACTTGATGTTCCTGAAGACTGATGATAATCTTCGGAAGCTGTTGTCAAGGGGGAGTCTGTTGGAGCATATTCTGGTGACAACTAGCTTCAAGATTCTATGTCTTAGTCTTAGAGTCTTTGACTAGTAATGTGAGAGAATTGTTAGCAAGAGTTAAGAGGGAGTTTGTTAGAGCATGTTTTGTTACTGTCGCTGAAATTCTATGTTGTAAGTTAGTGAATTTGTCAAGTTCGCCTGAGTGAATGTTTAGGCGAACTTACTAAGTTCGCCTAAGGAGGTTCTAGGCGAACTTACTAAGTTCTCCTGTGGTGCATTGTGGTTTCCCTATAAATAGGTTTACATGTCAGTTGTAAACTAGTCTAGAACAGAGTAGAACACAAGAGAAGAGAAAAAGGTGTAGTGTGTGTTTTGGAGATAACTTTTGTAATCAAGCATTATAGTAATACAAATGAGTTTAATTTAGATACTGCATGTTACTAGTCGATTGTTCATGTCTATGTGATTTGGATTCCGCACTCATTGCATAGATTCGTCAGTTCATATACATGACCATACACCCCAAGGGGACCTAACACTAACAAAATGGTACATATTGTTGGTGATTTTGGACTCGGGTTTTGCTGTTAGGCTCGATTTCCATACAAGGAAACTTTATTGTATCAGCATTTGTTAGGTGATGTGTTCTTGATGAATTGATGATGGATTATATTGTAGTAATGTTTGTAGATGGATAATATGTGAAAACTTTGTTGTCAAAAGTGTTGGATGATACATGCATGCCCGTTTTTGCTATTTATGGAAACTTTAAATTTCGGGTTTTTGTTAGAAGAGGTTATGATGTGATTTGTTTGGTGAAAATGATGCATAAACACTAGATATAGACATTGTATGATTTTTTTTGGTAAAATCACATGCTCATGATGTTTTTAGGCTCGTTATCTATTTTTAGAAACTTTATTTCTTGACATGTATGAAAACTTGATGATTGGGTACAATCAAAGCATGAAACTAGCATAGTTAACATTATGGAAGAATGATCGACGGAAATGATGGGTTAAAATGCATGTGTATGGGTTCTAGAGCCCGGTTTCTAAATAAGGAAACTTTATTTTTCCAAGAGTTGTGTTTGTAAGTTGTTGACATGATTAGAAGGTTTAAATGACTTAGTAACATGTAACTAAGTGCATTGTATGATAAAATATGTTGTCTATCCATAAACTTGACAATTTGACATGGCCTTGTTATAATAGGAAACTTTGATTATCCGAAACTGGCATGTTTGTCTATTTCTAGCAAGTAAACATTGAAATGTTCTATATGTGTTTTAACATACCTAATTTCATGTGTGAACAATAACTTTGCATAGTTTCCATGTGTAGGACTTGAAACTTGACTTTCCAATTAAGGAAACTTTCATATATCAAAAGTTGTGTTTCAAGTTCTAAATACCAATCGAATGTTCTAATGTGTTTATTAGAATACTAATAGGCTATATGAAAGGAGGTTTGAATTCTATGTTAGGATTTGAATGTTTAAGTCCAACGTGTCACCAACGGGTCGTCGAGTCAAAACATCTTTGAAACGTCAAAGTCACTTTTCAACTCATTTGGATGCATAGAGTTCATAGTCAAACATTTGCAATACTTATACCTTAAAGTCCTAAATGTTTCCTAGGGCACGAGTAGGTCGTCTCATTTAGCCGGATTTGCTAAGACTTGGCACATCGTTTCACTGCTTTATCAGGTGAGTTTCATGGCCCCTTTTTACTTGCTTTATATTTTGGGGGAAAAACATGCAGAATCTTACAAAACATACCCGCTTTACAAATACATTCCAGTCTTACAAAGACATTCCAGTCTTACAAAGACATTTCAGTGTTACAAAGACATTTCAGTGTTACAAAGACATTCCAGTCTTACAAAGACATTCCAGTCTTACAAGGACATTCCCGTCTTACAAATACATTCCAGTCTTACAAAGACATTCCAGTCTTATAAAGACATTTTAGTTTTACAAAGACATTACGGTTTTACAAAGACATTCCAGTTTTACAAAGACATTTCAGTCTTACAAAGACATTTCAGTCTTACAAAGACATTTCGGTCTTACAAAGACATTCCAGTTTTACAAAGACATTTCAATTTTACAAAGATATTCCAGTTTTACAAATATATTCCAGTCTTACAAAGACATTCCAGTTTTACAAAGACATTCCAGTTTTACAAAGACATCCCAGTGTTACAAAGACATTCCAGTCTTACAAAGACATTCCAGTCTTATAAAGACATTTCAGTTTTATAAAGACATTTCAGTTTTTCAAAGACATTCCAGTCTTGCAAAGACATTCCAGTTTTACAAAGACATTCCAGTCTTGCAAAGACATTCCTGTTTTACAAAGACATTCTAGTCTTTCAAAGACATTCCAGTCTTACAAAGACATTCTAGTTTTACAATGACATTCCAGTTTCAGAAAGACATTTCAGTCTTACAAAGACATTCCAGTTTTACAAAAACATACGATGTTTTCAATCATACAAAGTTTACAAAGACATACAAGGTCTTCACATGATAACGAAGTATTCTGATCTCAAATGGGTTACATGGGTTTACAAGGACATCACAACCAAAGTCCCTAGGAACACACACTATAACCATTAGTTATGGAGTTAGCCTAGGAATATATGAATAGTACTACTGGGTTGACACCCCCATTCATCAAATTGGTCATGCCAACTATCAGTTAATGGATGCATATTATCCGAAAATTTCACTTCAATGTTTGTGATGAAACATTGACGGGGCAAAAATCAAGAACCGTCTAGGGTTGGTTATAGGCTCCTGGTAGTTGCATTACTTTTTGTTGATCCTAGCTAGACAACAATGTATCATCCTAGGACTCGTTTATCACAGTTATGATATTTCATTTTTTCCAATTTATAAAAAGCTTTCCATACTTGTCCATCATGATCTCTGACGATGAGTTCAACAAGGTTGTTGAACGTGTGTTTATCATGCTTTTGACGAAACATTTTACAAACATTTCAAGGGAATGTCCCAGGGGAATTCCAACCATATTATCCAATAAAACGTTTTACAAATATTCCAAGGGAATGTCCTACGGGAATTTCAACTACATTGCTTTCCAGATTTACAAAGGAAAGTTTTACAAAATCCTTAGGGTATGTTTCATAAGTTTTCAAGTAAATAAACTTCCATTGTGGCACTTAAACCTGTGAACCTACCAACTTTATATTGACCTTTTTAAGCATGTTTTACATGTATTGTTTAGCAACGACACGGTTGGAATAGGCTAGTCATTTGGATTAAACCCTAGAAGCCGCAGAGACCTAATTGTTAGACCTCGAGACAGATTTGACTTATATGGTTTTAGAACATTGTACTAGTTATATTAGTACTTGTAATAGTGTTCAACACTTTAGAAATCTTCATTATAGCTTCTGCAACTATGTAATGACATCAGTCATTACATCCTTGAGTTATTTATCAAGTAAATAATTTTTGGGGTGTGACATATTACTTGCCAAAAGTACCGTACTTAAAATCCAAAGCATACGGTTTTTCATACAATAAGTTTGTCGGCTAAGTGATGTCGTCCAGACGGTCTATAAAAACTATCAAATAAAACCTAATCTAGACTCTCTAGCTTTAAATTTATAAAACCTAGACTCGACCTAAAACTAGACCACACAACCGGCAAGTGTACCGATCAATGCAATATAGCCTAACGAAGTCCGGATATCGAACCCAAAAGACACTGAATAACTAAATTAGACTCTAAATAGGACTTAATATGATTAATTGATTGGGGGGTTTACTACACTAAAGATTAACTAAGAATGCAATAAACTAAGGACAATTCAAGCTATCAAGAGTAAACTAAAGATGAAATCAAGAATGGAGAAGTCACTACCTAGGTCGGAATCCTATGTGTAAAGCTCAACTTCTATCGGTTTTGGAACTAGGTTGGATCTGGGTTTCTAAAGATATAACACCTAAAAGATATCTAGTGGATTCCCGATCACTCTCGGTCTCGGGATGTGACCAGAAGACAACCTAAGGATATTAACTCACCAGATGATCGGATCACCTCTCGGGTATTTCCTACTATGACAAGTACCCTAATAAACGGATTACCTCTCAGTCTCACCGCTTACCATACACTCAAGGAATGCATGGGGTAGTTCTAGAATGGATACTATGATTCGGATAGCAACTATCACTAGACACCTAATACCAACTTCCTCTCAGACAGCTGACACTCGGATTCCTAATGACGAAGACTAAACGACTAATTCTCACCTCTCGGGTATTGAACTAGGACACACATTCACTTCTAATCAATTAACTAGGTTTTCTATGGCTACTACGTCTAGACACCACTCTAACTCACAAACCCTAAAGTCTATGAACCAGAAACGAAGATCAAACTGGCAGACAACCACAATCAACGCAGAAAAGCATAATCAACCACATAATCAGAATTAAACATGCACTAACATCACACATAAACAAACTCAAACCTTTACTAAATCATAAATCCAACATTCAAATCCAAAAACCGAATAAAAATCGAAACTTTAACACATAATCATCATATTGACCTAGGTAGATCGAAGATCTAGCCTAGAATCATACCAAGAACATCAACACAGAAGCAAATAGCAAGATCCATAGGTTCAACACATAAAATCAAAGATAAAAATCAAGTCTTTAAAACCTAGAACGTATAACTACGAACCCGGAATCCAAAGCTTTAATCTTTAAGCTTCAATCTTCTTCCAAACTCCCAAAATCGCCTCTTTTCTTCCCTGGAACGGCTTAGAATCGAACTCCCTCATAATGGCCTCTTTTTAATTTAGAAAATTAGGGTTTTGCGGAAAACGGCCCTCTCGCGTACCGCGAGAGAATGTTGACTGGATCCTCGCGTACCGCGAGGACCAAAATAGTCGGGCGGATTCCTGGAGTTTCCCGCGTACCGCGAGAATTATTACACTCGTCTTTCGCGTACCGCGAGAGACCTAAATTTCAGAAAATTGTCTTTTGATCTTTGGACTTTTCCGGGCTTCGTTTCTTCGCTCGTTTTCTTCACGTATTCTTCATTAATATTCCCGAGCTCCTACAAATAAGACCAACGACTCAAATGTACATAAAATTGACTCAAAACTAATATAAAACTACTTAGAACACATTAAAACAAAGGAATAAAGACGTGTGCTTTCGCACCCTATCAAATATCCCCACACTTAACCTTTTTTCGTCCTCGAAAAATCTGCAAATGGAATCATAACTGGCATCTAACTCAACAAACATAAATTTCAATTTTCAAAACATACTCACGTGTTAAAAAGCAACAATTAGTATTTCTGTCCGATTAAACCCAAGCACTAACTTTCAAGCCCCCGTTACGTGTTCTAAATCCATTTTATACAACATATCAATCAATCTATGTGACTCACACTTAGAAGTTACAGCTCTACCTAATCCCGTCTCAAGGTCATGTTTAGGCACGGATTAAACCATATAGATTTACCCTACCACGTTAAACTACTATTTACAGGTTTTTAGAAATCAGATGAAATCATGAGTGAATGGATGATAATGAGCATAATAAGCAAAAGAACTTTCGTCTAGAGGCGTTTCAACCAAGTCACTATCCCGGAGGGTAACACATAGACTACATTCTATCAATGAAGCACATAAATCTTACTTAGGGGTGTATCCTCCAAGTCGCTATCCCAAAGGGTAACACATAAGCAAAACTCAGTATAGCTCATAAATTATGGAATAACATGGATTATGGAATGCGGGCGCCACCGAAACTCGGATTTATTCTCATAAAAAGAGAATGGTGTGCCATAAAAAATTTCAAAAACCTTTAAATTTTAACTTAATCGTGGTACCTATCACCCTATATTGACAGTTTCAGTATTACCATTACTCTAAGATGAATACCCACAAGATATCATGATTTTATTCCGTGATTAATCCTAAATAACACAAACAGGATATTTAAGCTCTACTAGTTAGCTGGGTCTACCAAAACATCACTAATTAGACACGTTTTCAATTATTTAATCTTTTAAACTCATAAATAGATCCAGTTCTACTATCATTTTCCAAATATATGCAATTATTTTCAAGAACATTTTTCAAATTTTTCAATTATTTTTTGTATTTTTGAATTTTTAAAGACACAAACTAAACAAACTAGACACTCACATCCCCACACTTGAAAGACACATTGTCCTCAATGTGAAGCAAAACACAACTAAAAAAAAATGCAAAAATAAAAAAAAACAAAACAGAACAGGAAGCGACTTAGCTGGTAATGTAGATGCAATCTAGTATGCAGCTTCGTTCTTCCTTGTGTGCACCGTATAGCATTTCGGTCGCGGTTACACATCAGCTGTTGGGTTGCCTTTACAAGATAGTAATGGTAATCATCAAACCCGCCCGAATGGAGATTGAGTACGGACAGAATGATAAAACCTGCAAAATAAACCTCATACAAACCCACAGCATTAAACTGACTCAAATAAAATATAGAGACTAGACAGACTCAAGAAAACTAAAAGACTCAAGATAGATAGATGCAGAGAAAACATACTCGACATGTGGCAAACACAAAGACATGAATACCACAGCAAGTTCGAACATCGGTCATAAACGGTTTCTAGTTTCCCATGGTCACGGTGGTCGGATGGTGGTAGGTGGGTGAATTAATGTGATGGATGATGGTGGTTAAAGGTGATGCTTCATGGTAGTGGTGGTACGAAGGTAGGTGATGAATAGTGGTGGTGAGTGAAAACGGGGACAGAAACGGGTACGGGAAACCATGGGAAACAAGGGAAATAGGGTGACACCAGCAGTCCCTCGCGTACCGCGTAAGTCGAAGGGGATATTCTTCGCGTACCGCGAAGGCCAAAAAGTTAGGCCGGCCGAGACTTTTGTCTCTCGCGTACCGCGAGAGATCTTCCTCTCGTTCTTCGCGTACCGCGGAAGGGTGTCGTTAACAGAAAGTTTTGATGTTTTTTTCCATTTTGTACTTAGAAAAATTTTTTTTTTTTTTTTTTTTTTTTTGCCATTTAAGAAAAAATTTTCACCCACTTCCTTAAAACCTTGTCCCAAGCATAAAAACACATGTAACCATACCTGGGGCTTCATTCCCGACGATTTTCCTTACCGAATCAAGCATGGATTCCTGCAAAACTTGACAAAAACAAAACACAAACCGAAAAACAAAGAAAAAGACACGGACTCAACCCAATGAAATCATACAAACTCTACATCCCGGGCACTTGCCCATGACTCAAGCAAGCCTATCAGGGGGCTTCTCCTTGATCCTAACCGGTACCGCCTTCATCCTGCGCGGCCTCCGGGTCCTCCATACCTCTAGCAAACAACTACTACTCTCAAACATTAAACTCATATCACATGTAGCAATCCAGTCCTTCCACCACAACTTAAACCTACCCGGACCGAAGATAACATTGTTCAAATAACCGAGTGTACTGTCATCTTTACATATCCCCACACTTGGGGTTTGCTCCATCTTCAACTCTACCTCTCTCGACTCGCGGGTTCTCTTACGTGGTGGCCTAGATCTAGGGGGATTAGAATTTGGGGTCGGTTTTTCAATTCTCCCCTCAGCACAAACAAGGGTGAGGACATGTGAAGGTTCAGGAATAGATATTTTCAGCGGTATGGCTTCTTCACTCTCACCAGGATCATCATAGGGATCCTCCACGATATCTACTAACTTCCCCACACTTGGGGTTTTGCCCATGACATCTTCAAATTCAGCCATTATGTTCAGTACATCATCGGGCATCTCATCATCACCGTAATCATCCGGCTCCCCTAACAACCTTTCTAACTCCAACGCCCACTCAGATGGTTCTTCTATATTCGGGGCGGGTTCACCAACTTCTAACATCGGATCGGAGTCCCAATGGTGGTCTATGAAAGAGTCGAGCATGCACACGGAATGGCTGTGCTCGCCAACATCCTTCCCGGACTCTACAGCATTGAATGTAAGGACCTCATCCCCCACACGAAGTGTGAGCTTCCCGTCAAAGACATCAATCATCGCCTTTGCGGTCCGTAGGAACGGGCGCCCTAAGATGAGTGGGACCTTGTCATCCACCTCCATATCTAGAATCACAAAATCCACGGGGAAAACAAAATTGCCCACTTTCACTAATAGATTTTCCACTATTCCCCGTGGATACTTGACTGAGCGGTCAGCCAAGGAAATGCTCATGCGCGTTGGTTGTGGTTCACCTAGGTCCAGCTGCTTGTACAATGAATAGGGCATCAAATTGATGCTAGCACCTAGGTCGGCCAACGCGTGGTGTAATGGTAGGTTGCCCAACAAGCACGGGATCGTGAATCGACCCGAATCAGACAACTTTTCTGGCAAATGATTTTGCACCACTGCCGAGCATTGCTCACCAAGTGAGACTCCAGAGACCTCCTCAAGTTTCTTCTTGTTGGAAAGAAGGCCTTTTAAGAACTTGGCATATTTGGGCATATGCTGGAGGACCTCTACAAACGGGAGATTGACCTTGAGTTGTTTGAACATATCAAGGAAGTGACCGTATTCCTTAGCGTGTTTATGTGGCAACACACGTGCGGGATAAGGAATACGACTCAAGTCAATCTCGGGGGACTTCATCTCCACCCCCTTCTTCTTCTCCTGTGCCTTCTTGGTAGGCACCTCAACCACTATCTCCTCCTCCACCGGCTCTTCTTCTACTACTACCGGTGGGCTCTCATCCTCCTTCTCTATCATGCTCCTCGTCGAAACAGCATTCGACTCGGTCTCTTTTAGCATCCTAGCATCGATCTCAGCAAATCGAGCTTCCCTGTCAATCTTGTTCACCTCCTCCACTGAGGGAATATTATGCTCCTTAGAGTGGGGGTCAACCTCTTCAACCACTTTACTCTCCACACTCTCTATAGACACGGCCATCACTGAAGCGTTCGGGCCCGTAGAAGGGCTTCCTTGTCTATCATGTATGCTCCTAGCAATGTCTCCTACCGTGCGTTGCAAATCCTGGAACGCCGATTGCTGATTCTTCATCAAAGTGTCATGGCTATCCAGTCTTAGCCGAGCATCCTTGTTATTCTGCACCAGCTGGGCAAGCAACTGTGTCTGAGTCTCCATCATCTCCTCAATCCTTCGTGACCCAACAGTGCTCCCAGAACTCGCTCCTTCTTCTGCTCCTCCATACTGTTGCTGACGACCAGTGAATCCAGATCTCCATCCCGAACCAAAAGTATTAGAATTGTTGTAATTTCGGTTCTGGTATTGGTTGCCAGCATAGCTCACATGCTCTTGATTATTTACCGGGCAATCTCGGGTGTCGTGTCCTCCCCTGCACACCTGACACCTCAAAGCACTGAGCTTGAGCTCCTTTATCTCATTCGCCATCGAGGCGAGGGCAGCAGCCACGCTAGTATCAGGAGTGACCTGATGCACACCTCTAGGAGAAGAGGCGTGTGACCTAGCAGTAGGGATGGAATCCCTAACAGAACGTGGGTGCTGCTGCTCGGCTTGAGCGAAGCTCTCGAACATATCCTCGCACTCCTCAGGCTCGAGTCTATCCATGATATGGCCTCCTGCAGCTGTGTTGAACATTTGCTGCGTCTCGAAGGTGAGGCCATTATAGAACTTCTCCACTAGTGCCCAGTCAGGGAGACCGTGCTGGGGACATCGGCTCAACAGCGCGTTGAACCGCTCCCAGGCGATGTGGTAAGGCTCGTCGGGATCCATCCGGAACGAATGGATCTGGTCCCGAAGGCGAGCGGCCCTGGAAGGTGGAAAGTATTTCTTGAAGAACTTGGCTTCGAGATCCTCCCATGTGGTGATAGAATTGTCGGGAAGAGTGTCGAGCCAAGTAGATGCACGCCCAGAAAGGGAGAATGGAAAGAGACGCAAGTAGATTGCGTCCTTAGATACACCCGTGATATTAAATGTATCACATATCCGCGCGAAGCGGGACAAATGTCCGGGTGCATCCTCATCCTCGAGGCCATGGAATTGAGTGGCATGAGTGATCGTACTCATGACATGTGATGGGATCTGCCAAGAATTGGTGTTCGGTATAGTGGGGCGTGTGATCGAAGATCTCGCGCCCGTGACCCCCTCACTGGCCCTCTGGTGTACTGTACGCCTCGCTGGAGGATCAGCGTCGCCCATGATAGAAAATGGAACTCGGCTAGTAGGACGTACCTTTGGTTTAACCAGCTCCTCTAAACGCTCCCGAAAGTCGCGGGTGCGCTCGTGAAGCTCTCGTTCGGGCTCTTGAAAAGATGCAAAAGATGGTGATCCTTGCGAACGAGTATTGGGCATAAACAGAAAGACTCTAAGAAGGAAAAATAGAACAAAAGACTCAAATAAACCAAAAATCTAACAAAGAACTAGTCAAAGCTAATATTGTTATTGCCAAGTGTCCCCGGCAACGGCGCCAAAAACTTGATGTCGTCCAGACGGTCTATAAAAACTATCAAATAAAACCTAATCTAGACTCTCTAGCTTTAAATTTATAAAACCTAGACTCGACCTAAAACTAGACCACACAACCGGCAAGTGTACCGATCAATGCAATATAGCCTAACGAAGTCCGGATATCGAACCCAAAAGACACTGAATAACTAAATTAGACTCTAAATAGGACTTAATATGATTAATTGATTGGGGGGTTTACTACACTAAAGATTAACTAAGAATGCAATAAACTAAGGACAATTCAAGCTATCAAGAGTAAACTAAAGATGAAATCAAGAATGGAGAAGTCACTACCTAGGTCGGAATCCTATGTGTAAAGCTCAACTTCTATCGGTTTTGGAACTAGGTTGGATCTGGGTTTCTAAAGATATAACACCTAAAAGATATCTAGTGGATTCCCGATCACTCTCGGTCTCGGGATGTGACCAGAAGACAACCTAAGGATATTAACTCACCAGATGATCGGATCACCTCTCGGGTATTTCCTACTATGACAAGTACCCTAATAAACGGATTACCTCTCAGTCTCACCGCTTACCATACACTCAAGGAATGCATGGGGTAGTTCTAGAATGGATACTATGATTCGGATAGCAACTATCACTAGACACCTAATACCAACTTCCTCTCAGACAGCTGACACTCGGATTCCTAATGACGAAGACTAAACGACTAATTCTCACCTCTCGGGTATTGAACTAGGACACACATTCACTTCTAATCAATTAACTAGGTTTTCTATGGCTACTACGTCTAGACACCACTCTAACTCACAAACCCTAAAGTCTATGAACCAGAAACGAAGATCAAACTGGCAGACAACCACAATCAACGCAGAAAAGCATAATCAACCACATAATCAGAATTAAACATGCACTAACATCACACATAAACAAACTCAAACCTTTACTAAATCATAAATCCAACATTCAAATCCAAAAACCGAATAAAAATCGAAACTTTAACACATAATCATCATATTGACCTAGGTAGATCGAAGATCTAGCCTAGAATCATACCAAGAACATCAACACAGAAGCAAATAGCAAGATCCATAGGTTCAACACATAAAATCAAAGATAAAAATCAAGTCTTTAAAACCTAGAACGTATAACTACGAACCCGGAATCCAAAGCTTTAATCTTTAAGCTTCAATCTTCTTCCAAACTCCCAAAATCGCCTCTTTTCTTCCCTGGAACGGCTTAGAATCGAACTCCCTCATAATGGCCTCTTTTTAATTTAGAAAATTAGGGTTTTGCGGAAAACGGCCCTCTCGCGTACCGCGAGAGAATGTTGACTGGATCCTCGCGTACCGCGAGGACCAAAATAGTCGGGCGGATTCCTGGAGTTTCCCGCGTACCGCGAGAATTATTACACTCGTCTTTCGCGTACCGCGAGAGACCTAAATTTCAGAAAATTGTCTTTTGATCTTTGGACTTTTCCGGGCTTCGTTTCTTCGCTCGTTTTCTTCACGTATTCTTCATTAATATTCCCGAGCTCCTACAAATAAGACCAACGACTCAAATGTACATAAAATTGACTCAAAACTAATATAAAACTACTTAGAACACATTAAAACAAAGGAATAAAGACGTGTGCTTTCGCACCCTATCACTAAGACCTAGATGTCTCTAGGTTATACCGAGATGACTTCAAAAGATATTCTACGTGCGTGCATGTCCATGTACCATGATTCTAGTTAACGAAGAAATACATGCTAAAATGTCAACAAAAAGTTTGTGAGTTCTCAGGTTTAAGTAAGCAGTATAATATGTTTCCTTTGGACTACAAGCTTTCCCAGTATGATTAGCATTGTTGATCAAACAATACTTATGTATGTGCATCGTTACCATGAGCTACCATAACTGACACTTGACATTTATGTATGATGTACTCGTCACTTGACTGAGAAACTGATGTGAGCCCCGCTCAATGTTCTATCATGAAACATTGTATGTGTGTGTATGGACAGTATGCACATGCTTTGACCTCCAGTCAAGGTTAGCGCGACTAACCACGGGTGGGGGTGTCAACCCAAATAAATATATTCATGTGTTCCACGTCTGAATCAGATAACGGCTATAGTATTCCCGGGGACTTAGTATGATAGTTACGTACTCATGTAACAATCAGTTTGTGTACTAGTATCCAAATATGAGCTATGTATTCTCCCTCGTATATTTAAAAATCATTTAAATCATAGTATAAGTGGGGCCGTGAGACTCACCATATCAACTGAAATGGTGAGTAATGAAGTATGCTGTGATTCCAACAAGTGTCCGACCTATCCGTGCCCTAGATTAATTTAGACACCGTAGGTCCTATGTAGTTGTTTATAAAGTGGGTTGGTCTCATGACCAATACCCGAAGTCTTGACCCTTGCCTTGTAATAACCTACAAGGCTCCGACCCGATCGCCGTTAGTGATACGTCTTGTTGTTTAAGTTGTTATATTTATTAAAATTCCTTTAATAAATATTATAACTTAACCATTTAGTTGTCAACATCTCGTTTTCGGTTTAATTTGTTTCTCGTGATAAATATATAATATATATTTATTATAAATGGGTGTAATTAAAGTGTCATAAAATAATTATTATATTATTTTATTTTCCAAACTTATTTCTAGTTGTCACAATATATGTGTATATATATATAATTATTAATTTCTACAAAAACTAACATATATATAACTACATGGAATGATTTTTTTTATAAAATTCTTTTTTGCATATAAATTTAACATTCTTTGTATTTATAATAATTATAATAAAATCATAATTATTATTTGTTGTGTCAAAAATGAGTTTAATGATTACTAAAATAACCATTTAGGATAATAACGAATAGAATTTATAAATTAAAATTCTTAACTGTCACCTTTTTTATTATAATCCCGATTTTTAAACGTTATTTAAAATACGAATCGGGTATAATCGTTTTATAAATATTTCACCAACTAAGTTAACAATAATAAAAATAGGTCGAGGTGTTCACGTAAATAGTCGAGAGAGAAGGTGGCGGAGATGACGTGAGACCCGAAATCAATGGTTGATGACCCGTAATACCCGGTTAGCACCCGAGATTGCTTGCACACTCCGTATAATTGAGACCAGGAGTCCACAAGGTGCTGTTCGTGAACCACAAAGAGGAAAACAAATATTAGGATGGTTTAATATTTGAGATATGGTTGATGGTAGGTGCGTTTGTGGAGTCGAGAGCAAGGAGAAGGAAAAAAATGGTAGTTGTTTCTTTGGAGTGGAGTGATCATACAAGCTTGGGTGAGGGGTATTTATATGGTGTTGTCTTGGGTATTAACCCTTAGTCCATGCAAGAATGGGGAACATGGAGATATTCAAGGATTTGACTTGGCAATAAACAAGAAGTAAAAGTAATTGGGAGAGAGGGGGCCTAGTGGAGCCGTAAATTTGAATAGGTTTGGGTTCTCGGAAGTAGCTACAAGAAGAAGAGGATGGCCCCCCTTTTGGTGTTCTCTCGTATGAGCAAGGAAAAAAAATAGGAAATGGTGATATTGCATGGGGTCCTTCCTTTAAATGTTTAGTGCTCTTGAAGCATTCAACAAAGAAAAGAATGCATGTAATGTTGTGTTGTCCCCTTTTTTTGTGTTTCTCGATTGGACAGCATCAAAGAAACAAGATAAATGGTAGTGTAGGGTGGTGTGGTGCTAGGTGTTACCCGCTAGTTCCAAGTTCGGTATGATATCCGCGTGTTGTCTGTTTTTTATTCATCGTTTACGTGTCGTGAATGAGTCGGATAAAATAATATAAGTTTAGTCGTTTGGATAAAATGCGTGTCCATCGTCATATATTTAGATTTTATTCGGGTGGGCATTATCTACTATTTAAAATATAAAGAGATTTTATCCGGGTGGGCATTATCTACTATTTAAAATATAAAGAGATCGTTACGACATGTTTAAGTTTTTATTTTTAGTTTATCACCAACGCGATATGGGGTTCGATGTGTCTTAAAAGTTTATTATATTTCCCATGTGGTTGGTCTCTACTGGAACGAGTTAGACCTAATTAATTAAAATTAGTCTAATATGTGAAGTCTCGTGTAATTATATTTAAATAATTACGGGGTAAAAGTACCAGTTGTCACACAATGCAAAGCCATCATCAGCAAAAGCAACATCTGCTGCTGACAGTGGTATAAGAAACGGAAAAATCATTCAAACATGGCAAGCAAAACCAAAAGTCTCCTCCGGTCAAAACATTATAATTGGATCAATTGAATGCCAACCTACTTATGATGTCATAAATGTTCCAAAATCAAATGTCAAACCCAAGTTTGCTGCTTCTTGGGTCCCTCCCTCTAACTAGAACTACTCTCATGTGAAGAAACAACCAAGTAACACGGATAACACCTGGGTACACTACAAAAAAATAAGCCATTCAATGGCATAAAAAAATGCCACAAAAAACCAAATAAGTGCCACTAAAGACCACTCTAGGAATGAGCGGCACACAAAAAAAGTGTCACTAGAAGCGCTAACACTAAAGCCTTTTAGTGTCACTTTTTTAGTCTACCACTACAAACCTTTGGGCTTTTAGTGGTACTTTTTTTAGTCTACCACTACAAACCTTTAGGCTTTTGTGGCACAATTTTTGTGTCGCTAAAAACTATTTCTAGTTAAATATACATACTACTTTTAGTGTCACATAACTTTTGCCACAAAAAATACATCAAATTAAATGTCACTATAGACATTTAGCATATTAATTTTGATAATTAAAATCATTATTTATTTACAATATAAAATGAAAATAAAACTATAAAATGTAGAAATCAGAATATCATCACTTCAATTAAAAGTTCGATCGTCTTCCAAACTTATTCCAAATGTTTGCTAACAAACGTCTAATAAGTGCAAGATTAAGTCTAAATATCAAATATATAAAAAAACAAAGCTAACAAATGTTTGAATAAAAACTCAAAACTTCATTGTGTTCATGAACCTCTTTTACAATCTTCAAGCGAATAAAACGATCCTCGCGTTAACTCTTTCTTAACAATGATACTAGCAGTTACTTGTTAAGAAAATAAAGACCTTTCAACATGCAAACAATTATCACCATTATTTTACCCAGCAAAGAAGAACAGGTAGAAAAAGAAAGCCTAACCCGTTTATCAAGAGAATAAGAGAACCCTAGTCCTCGTGTTTCCAACTACAACATATTTGCCTCTACCAAAAAACAATTCAAAGTTAGAGCACTCATAATAATTTTTATACAACTTTCACTATTTAACTTGTGACTATCCAAAAAAACGGGTTAATTTTTTTATAAAATAGCGAAAAATGAAAACGGGTTGAACGGGTCAAAACTCAAACTCCGTGCATGTCCATCTTCTCAAATTGAGAGAGATTTTAATCATTCATACAATATACATACCTATGGAGTGGCGTTTTACATAATTTATCAAGTTTAGAAAAGAACATGAACCTGTAAGAATATTATCAAGTTTAGAAAAGAACGCGGACCTGAAATTCTTTAGAGCAAACACCATTTATCACTTTCATTCTCATGTCTTCATTCCTAACACCAACAAACATGCATTCACCATCATATGCAGCATCCATCATATGCAATCTAACTCACAAAAAGAACAATCTGACTACTATCAAAATATATTTCAATAATAACATACACAAAAAAATAACATATAAAGAAAATCAAAGTTGAGAAGGTAAAATTAGCTAATTACATACCGAGTAAATGGAGATCATCTTCAAGCAGGCTCATTTTATGCGTCATGTGTGGAAGTTCCACATATGATCTCAGCTGTTTGACTTCATAAAGTCAAAACTTGGATATGTCAACCAACCCCCTAGGATCCCACATAAAAAACGTTATTTGTAGATGTAATTATCTCCGAAACTTATGGTTTAAAGTTTAAACTTGGTATCATCACCATCAGCATCTTCTATACTCACAACATTGAAATTAGTATGTTGAACTTATGAGTTGACTTTCATGTTCCATCCACTTGTTGAAGGTGTGGAGTAGGATAGTACTCAAGACACTCTACATCCAATAAAAATTACATCAATTTACTTTACTATAAATGTCTGGTCGTTACTCAAATGTCAAAAATACCCTCTTTTAGTCACTAATAGATGAATTTGTAAATACAGTTTTACAAAATGTTACTTCCCTTGTAAATACAGTTTGCAGAAAAAAAAATGGAAAAAGCCTCTTCAACATCATATGCATCATGTTACATCAACAAAAAATTCATGCATTTTTCATGGTCTTTATTTGTTAACCACAAAGCATTCCTTAAGAATTAAAGAATCTAGCATCTAGATTGTAATGTTTTCCATTTGAGTCATTATCTGAACTATATAAAATTAAGAAAAGGAGTAATTATTAATTAACCATTTGCTAGGAAACTCAACAACCAGCCCATATATGTCATGAAGATTTAATGATTAAGTCAATCTTTTATCTTGAATAACACATGAGAAAGCTTTTCAACCCTCAAATGATTTCAAGATAATCAAACATCCAAATTAAAAAGAAAGACGTGTAGAATTTCTTCAATAAGCAGAAACACTTGGGGCATAACGTGAAACACCAGTGTTTGGAGCCACAGCACCGCACTTGGTGCGTAACCTATCCCTCCAAGGTGCAAGGGTTTCGTTGACACATCCGGCCCTTCCACATGTACCTGTACTAGGGCGACTATTACTTTTCTCTCTATTACATGCCCCAGCTGTATGGAGACCAAAAGTGGGCATAGATGAGGCTAAACGTATCAATGCATAGACAAGAGTTGTCTTAGCGACCTCATACTCGAGAATTGTGCATTTTTCCACAATTGGCAAATATTGTCAGTCTGCCTAAATCACTTACTAATGTTGCCTGCCACAGCCACCATTACTAATTGACATAACCAGATTCTCTATTCTTATTATATTCTTGCCATGGGTCATTAATATAAGAATTTATTACATCCAAAATACTAATTAAAATTTAATTTGCTTATTTAATAGATGTCTAATGAAAAAGAATCCCACTTCTCCTTCTCTCTCAAGTCTTTGCTTGAGAATGAAAAACCGAATGACACCAACCTCATCTTGAACTCTCTCCCTAGTTCTATGACAACTTCGTAATGAACTTAAATATGAACACATGGGAGAAGACTATGCCCGAACTGCACGGCATGCAGGAAACGGCCGAGATGAGAATATCAAGTGAGACTAATCAGGAGTTGATGGTCAAATCTGCTGGTGTTAACAAGCCCAAAACCAAGAAAAGGGGTTATAACAGCAAAGGTAAGAAGCAAGTTATTGTTGCTGCCAAGAATGCCACCAACAAAAACAAGCAAGTTGCAAAAGCACCCCCTCCCAATGAGCGTCAGTGTTTTGAATGCAACAATATGGGGCACTGGAAACGTAACTGCCCTGAATATCTAGCTAAGCTAAGATCGAAGAGAGCTAATGGTGAAGGCATCTCTTCTGGTATTTCTATCTATGTTATTGAACTTTTCACTATCTCTAGTGACACATGGGTATTTGATACCGGATGTGCTTATCACATCGTTAATGTATTGCACGAGCCTGAAAAGTGGAAGAAGCTGAAACAAGGCGACATGGAACTCATCGTTGATGATGGGAAGAGAGTACCAGTTCTTGCAACTGGAACATTTCACCTTTCATGTCCTTCTGGCCTTGTAGTTATCTTAAATAACTGTTTGTTTGCACCTGGTTTAACCAGAAACATTATTTCAGTTTCCTTATTGTTTGAACAAGGTTTTAAGTACGTTTTTAATGGAATTAATATTTCTACTTACTTAAATGATATTTTCTATTTTGAGGCTAAACCTCGAAATGGAATTTATGAGGTTGATGTTCAAACTAATAATAACATATACAATCTTTCTAAACGTATCAAATCTAGCATTAATGATACATTTCTATGGCATTGTAGACTTGGTCACATAAGCAAGGCCCGCATGAAAAGGCTCCAATCCGAAGGGATCCTTGAATCCACCGGACAAGAATCCTTTGAAGACTGCAAGTCTTGCTTAGCTGGCAAACTCACTAAAGGATCCTTCACCGGCGTTGGTGAACGAGCCAAGGATCTGCTAGGACTCATACACACTGATGTATGTGGCCCTTTCAGAACCATGTCTAGAAATCATGAAAGATACTTCGTTTCATTCATCGACGATTATAGTCGATATGCTTATGTCTATCTTATGAAACACAAGCATGAAACTTTTGAAAAGTTCAAAGAGTTTCAAAATGAAGTGGAAAACCAACTCGGTAAAACGATAAAGACACTTCGATCAGATCGAGGTGGTGAATATCTCAGCACAGAGTTCATAAATCATCTCAAGGAGCGTGGAATAGTTTCACAACCTACTCCACCTTGCACACCCCAACTTAATGGCATGAGCAAGAGGAGAAATCGAACCCTACTTAATATGGTTCGATCGATGATGTGTAGAACAAACTTGCCTCATTCCTTCTGGAGTTATGCTCTTATGACCGCCGCCCGCATTGTCAATCTGGCACCGACTAAGAAGGTAAACAAGACTCCATATGAGATATGGCATGGTTCTAAACCCAATCTGTCTTACCTTAGAGTATGGGGATGTGATGCATATGTCACCAGCTATTCTGATGACAAGCTCGATCCTAAAGGCGAAAAGATCGTTTTCGTTGGATACTATAACAGAAGCGGATATTATTTCTACCATCCTGATGCAAATGTTATTTCCATCAAAAGGAAGGCACACTTCCTCGAGAAAGAAATTCTTGAACGAGGAACTGGAGATAATATAGTGGATCTTGAAGAAATTCGAGAACCACAAACAACCGCTGATGAAGTCGGAGCATCTGAACAACAAGAAGTTGTTGCTGGTGAATCAGACATAAACACAAGCGTTCGCAGAAGTGTAAGGACTCGCAAAGAACCTGACAGATACCTATGGCATCTTGATAGTACCGAGGTCCTATTAGTAGCCGAGTCTAATGACGAACCTACTAACTACAAATCTGCTATTTCAGATCCCGAATCTGCAAAATGGCTAGAAGCCATGAACGCCGAGATGCAATCTATGCGTGATAATCAATTCTGGGACTTGGTTGAGCTACCCCCCGAATCTCGGGCAGTAGGGAGCAAATGGATTTTCAAGAGAAAAACCGACATGCATGGAAATATACACACCTATAAAGCACGGCTAGTTGCGAAAAGGTTTTACTCAGACTCAAGGCATTGACTATGATGAAACCTTCTCGCCCGTTGCTATGATCAAATCGATCAGGATATTGTTTGCCATAGCCGCGTACTATGACTACGAGATATGGCAAATGGATGTCAAAACCGCTTTCCTTAATGGGCATCTCTCTGAAGATGTCTATATGGTACAACCTGATGGTTTTGTTGATCCAAAATATCCTAGTAGGGTATGTAAACTGAATAAGTCTAGTTATGGACTCAAACAAGGATCTCGAAGCTGGAATCTTCATTTTGACCAAAAGATTAAAGAGTTTGGCTTTGTCAAAAATGAAGATGAGCCTTGTGTTTACAGAAAGGCTAGTGGGAGCACTATATCATTCCTCATCTTATATGTGGATGATATACTTATCATTGGAAACAACATCCCTATGCTTAACGATGTTAAACACTGGTTGGGAACTTGTTTTGCAATGAAAGATCTTGGAGAAACAGCTTACATTCTAGGAATCAAGATCTACAGAGATAGATCTAAGCGGCTTCTAGGGCTTAGTCAAGGCACATACATAGACAAAGTCATGGCACGCTTTCATATGGAAAACTCCAAGAAAGGAGGTGTTCCTATGACTAAAGGCACCGCGCTGAACAAATCGCAATCTCCTTCAACGGACATTGAAACCAAGCGTATGGAAGCAATTCCATATCCTTCGGCGATTGATTCTATCATGTATGCTATGTTATGTACCAGGCCTGACGTCTCGTATGCTTTAAGCATGACAAGTCATTTTCAGCAAAGTCCTGGCATTGCCCATTGGACTGCAGTCAAGAACATCCTGAAGTACTTGAGAAGGACTAAAGACATGTTCTTAATATTTGGAGGAGTGGAAGAAGAGCTCACTGTAAGATGTTACACTGACGCCAGCTTCCAAACTAACTAAGATGACTCTCGCTCACAATCAGGATTCGTATTCACTCTAAACGGAGGAGCTATCTCCTGGAAGAGCTCCAAGCAGAGTGTGGTGGCGGATTCAACCACCGAATCTGAGTATATAGCTGCATCAGATGCTGCTAAGGAAGCTGCTTGGATGAAGAAATTCATTACTGACCTCGATGTGGTTCCGAGTATTCGCCAACCAATCGAGATACTTTGTGATAACACAGGTGCTATAGCTCAAGCCAAAGAGCCCAGATCTCATCACAAAGCCAAGCACATTCTCAGAAAGTTCCACTATATATGGGAAATTGTGGAACGTGGTGACATCGTGATAAGCAAAGTAGACACAGATCAAAACCTAGCGGACCCGTTTACTAAGCCCATGACTTAGGACACGCATGATCTTCACAGAGATGCTATTGGTCTTAGATTTGCTAGTGATATGTTTTGATTTAGTATTTTGAATGTGTGAACAATTAAACAGTTGTACTTTTGAATTCTTTTGGTTTACTGATTTAAATGCGATTCCGAATTCTTACAACTGTGTTCGATTTTAATACATTTAATCCATGAATCTTGTATTCTTAATCATCCGTAGTCGATCAAAATTGTGGGAACGACTCTGAATTAAGAATATTCTGAACTTGGACTCAAGTAGTTGACTTCCAATTTCACAGACCTCATCTTGGATGACGTTGGATGTAACTCGCCTCAAATCATATGGATTTTAATCATAAGATGTTTTGATATTGGTATACTCATTTAGTATCCTTTGACCTGAGATGCATAATAGAAATTTCGTTTACCAAGGGCTGTTCTTTAATCACTGTCAACCGCTGTCGCGTAACTGCCAGTCATAAAGGCATTGGTTAGGAACAGATCTGAAGTTCAGTGGGAGTTGTATGTAGTCGATAAGGGATTCTGTACTCTTACATGATATGTAATAGTTAGACATCGTGGCGCCCTCGTGATTCAAACTGGTGAAGTGTAAGGCCTTACCCAAACTGATTGTGTGTTTGATTGGACCACTATGAATCTTGAACGAGAACAATAATTATTGAACGCCATATGAGAATGAACTAAATCCATGTCTCATTGATTCAATTGATGTCTTATACGGAAAGGATGAATGACAACTATTGCCATAAGTCTATTGTCTTGCTTTAGTTAGCTATTACTAACACCAAGATATTTGGTTAATGACTTTAAAGCGTCATACCTTGTTAGGGACAGCCATGTGCAGCTAGAGCGCCGCTGACTGTTTGCGTTGATTTATCGATCGTCCAAGTGGAAGATTGTTGGATTTTATGGACCGACCCGATGGACAACGCGACTGACCGAGCTATGACCCGTAAGAGTTACACCTAGGGCAACGAACATTAAATCCACTTAACCCGCTTAACTGGTAATTACGAACTGTTAGAGAGACGATATATTTTATATATATATTCGTTAGATGAGAATTATTATTTATACTAGTTTATAAATAATAATTATAAATATTGTTTTAATCTTTCATTAAAACAATTAAACGGGTTCGGGCTTTTACATCTGGTATTGGACTTTGGGCCCAGAAACAATTAGTAGGGTTTGTAACTATATATAATAGCATTAATCCTATTATATATAGACTTGATTAACTCTTGCCGCAAAAAAGAAGAAAAACATTTTTTTTCTTTTCTTGACTCTTTCGGTGGATACAAATCAGGAAGCAAAAAAAAACAAAGATTTTTTTTCTTTGGTTTTTCCTTTTAAGGTGCTATCGATTAAAAGGAGCAAAGGCAATTTCCGGTAGCCTCATGTCGTCGCAGCCGACCGGCGCCGCCCCGTTCCCGCGTTTTCGGTTCGTGACCTAGCATCGGTTCGTTGTACCTAGGTGTCTCAACCGGTTAATCATTAACCGATGTATATCTATCTCATTGGTAGTTAGATTAACTTTATATTCCGTGTTCGTATGTTTGTAACCCAGATCCTGTCGGGTTTTTATTTTATGTTGAATCGGTTTCGTTCCGCTGCGTATTAATAATTACTAAATAATCTATATTTAATTATCAACCGTTTTTTATAACTAATCTAACTGATCACCACTGGCCTAAATACCCAACAATATTGCAATCTACTAATCAAAGATTCGTAGTGTTTTGGTATTCAGACCTGTAAGAATTTCATATACTATTCAACTACGTGTCTTACCAGATCCATAGTTTCAAATCGTGATTCCCTCACATGAATGGAAAAAACAACAGCAGATGCTGAGTAAATGCGAGGCCCTTTCCTTTTTAGCTAACTTTTCATTTTACTAGCTCACTGTGAAATGAAATATGATAAGAACAATTTAGTATCCATCTAAACCTAAATAATATAGAGACATCAAGGCAACCATTCCTTCAATTTAATTCTGCTTCTCATTAAATTAGTTGCTAAAAACATTAATCAAAGTCCCTTTCTTCCAAATAAATACAAAATGAAGCACAATCAATAGCTAATAATTACAAAATTGGTGAAGAAAACAGGCGGAATTGGTTACGGAAAACATAAAATCATTTAAAAACACAAACGAACAACGAAATAGTCAAATTGGAGGAAGAGAATTTGTTTGATCGGAAGTACCTGCAGTCGAGTGTTGGAATCGATAAGAAACTTCTGCTTCGCATGGATTCATAGGGTACTGGCATCGCCGGCGGACCTCACAATAGGAGGCTTACTGTTCGTATTGACTCTAAGGGTGGTGGAATCTCCGCCGTATGGGAGCGAGTTATGACAAAACCCTAAATGGAATTTGGGGGTCTGAAAATCTGACGGTTATTTGGAGCAGGAATATGAGTGGGAAAGGTAGAAGTTAGGGCTTAGAATAACTGCTAGAAATTTTAGAACGGGAGGGAAGAAATTTGAGTGGAGGGAAATTTGAGTTTCATCAAAAAGTTGTGACGAGGGAAAGAGAATTCTCAAAAGAAGCCTTTAAATTTTTAGTGGTATACATAAAGTGTCGCTAAAAATATAAATTAGTGGTATAAAAGTTAAATGCCATTAAAAGTGTGTGTTAAGCAAACATGGCATACGTAAAGTGTCATTAAAATCCTGAATTAAAATGCCACTAAAAGCGTGTGTCGCTAAATGGTTTTTTTTTTGTAGTGGTTGTAGACAGTGGTTGTTCTAGGAACATGACTGGTAACATATCCATCCTATCCAACTTCATAAATTTTTATGGTGGATATGTTGCCTTTGGGAGTAATTCAAAAGGAGGGACCATCACTAGACAAGGAACCACGTCGAATGAAAGAACGAGTGTTGAGATGGTTAATTTTGTAAAGGAATTAAAATTCAACCTCATGAATGTATCACAAAACTTTGATCAGAAGCACTGGATGCTTTTCACAGATGAAGAATATTTTGTGTTATCCCCTGGTTTGAGCAAACCTCATCCAGAGAATATTCTATTAACTGCTGAAAGAAAAGACAATCTTTATGTTCTTGATATGAACAAGATCACACCATCTGGCAGTGTGTCTTGCTTCTTATCTAAAGCCTCAGTTAATGAATCTGCTCTATGGCATAGTTGATTGAGCCATGTGAATATCAAGACAATAAACAAGTTAGTTAGAGGAAATCTAGTCAAAGGACTTCTTGATAAAGAATTTCAACATGAAGATCATTGTATAGCATGCCTGAAAGGAAAGCAACACAAAAGTTCTCATAAGCCCAAAACATTCAACTCAAATGACACTCTACTACAGCCGCTACACATGGATCTATTTGGTCCTATATTGTTTGGTGAAAACTGATGACTATACCAGATACTCATGGGTATATTTCTTGAGAACTAAAGATGAAACTGCTGAGATTCTCAAATCCTTCATTCTTAGGGTTGAAAATCAAAGCAATCAAAAGGTAAAGATTATGAGATGTGATCAAGGCACAGAGTTTAAAAATCATATCTTGAATTGTTTCTTTGAAAGTAAAGGCATTCAAAGGTTGTATAGTGCTCCAAGAACTCGTCAGTAGAATGGAGTTGCTGAGAGGAGAAATAGAACTCTGATTAAGTTTGCTAGATCCATGCTAGCTGATTCCAAGCTACCTCTTGCATTTTGGGCTTAAGCAGTAAGTACAACCTGCTATATGCAAATAGAGTTCTCATAGTCAAACCTCATAATAAAACACCCTATGAGCTATAGCTCAAAAGAATTCCTTACATTGGTTTTCTTAAACCTTTTGGTTGTCCCTGCACCATTCTTATTACAAATGGAGTTCTCCTTAAATTCTCTACAAAATCATATGAAGGATACTTTGTAGGATACACCTCTCAAGCAAAAGCCTACAGAGTTTTCAATACTAGAACAAGAATCATTGAGGAATCTGCAAATGTGGAATGTAGTGAGCACATTCCATGTGAAAAGGGTAAAGCACCAGATTGGTTGTTTGATATAGACTCCTTCTCTCAAATATTTGAGCCTCTCATCTTCTCAAATATGGAGTCCTCTCAAGAGAAAGCCATACCACCCAATGAGGACTATAGAATGGGTTTCAATGGTCATTCCATAAAGTTCAATAGACCATCCATTGATCCTCCTTCTGTAGCAAAAGCCATTGAATCAAGTGAAGCCTGAACAAGTAGCTCAAATGTCACAAGCAGCAGCATATCTGAACCTGACAAAACAGTTGTCATAAATGACCAATCTACAGCTGATATATAGGCACCTGCTGTGGATGAAGTCACTAATTCTGATGATTTTGAAGACAATTCTGCCAATAACACTGAAGATGCTCCTGAACAACACCATAGCAATCTTGAACAAGGCATACAAATTGATGTGGTACCTGCTCAAAGAATTAACAAAGAACATCCTCTAGAAAATGTTATTGGTTCAGTACAGCAAATGGTTCAAACAAGAAGAAAAACCCATGAAGCTAATGTGTGTCTCTATTCATGCTTTTTATCTCAAGTTAAACCAAATAATGTAGATGAATCATTGCAACACAGTAGTTGGATTAAGGCCATGCAAGATGATCTCCTATAGTTTCAGAGACAAGAGGTGCGAACACTAGTTGATTTGCCAAAGGGCAAACTGCCATTGATACAAGGTGGGTGTTCAGAAACAAAGAAGATGAGAGAGGGATAGTGATAAGACAAAGCAAGACTTGTAGCTCAAGGCTACACTCAAGAAGAAAGAATTGACTTTCTCTATAGGAAGATTGGTGAAGAAGTTTATGTTCGTTAACCTCCTGACTTTGTAGATCCTCTACATCCTGACAAGGTGTTCAAACTAGACAAAGCTCTATATGGGTTACATCAAGCCCCAAGAGCTTGGTATGAAACTTTGTCAGGATATCTTCTCAGCAACAATTTCAGAAGATGAGCCATTGACCAGACATTTTTTATCAAAGATGAAGGGGGAGAAATCTTGCTGGTACAAATCTATGTAGATGATATCATCTTTGGATCAACAAAGAAGAAACTGTGCAAGGACTTTGAGACCCTCATTCATTCAAAATTTGAAATGAGTTCAATGGGTGAACTAAATTTCTTCTTTGGTCTCTAAGTCAAACAGGTCCAAAATGGGATCTTTATAAGTCAATTAAAAATGTCAAGAGCATCCTAGAAAGATTCAAGCTGGCTAACTGCACTGTTGCACGTACCCCAATTCAAGTTAATCATCAACTGTCTCTAGAAAAAAAGGGTCAAGATACTGATCAGCATCAATACAGAGCAATGATTAGATCACTTATGTATCTAACTGCATCAAGGCCTGATATCATGTTTGCAGTATGCTTATGTGCAAGATTTCAAGAAGCTCCAAAAATATCACATCTTCAAGTTGTCAAGAGAATTTTCGAATACCTTAAAGGAGCTCCAAAACTTGGACTACGGTATCCCAAAAATGAAAAGTTCAATCTGTATGCATATACTGATAGTGACTATGGAGGATGCAACATGAACAAAAATTCAACATCAGGAGGATGTCAATTTCTGGGAGGAAGACTCATTTCTTGGCAATGCAAGAAGCAGACATGTGTGTCGACATCAACAAAATAAGCAGAATACATTGCAACTTCAAGTTGCTGTGCTCAAGTGATCTGGATTCAAAATCAGATGCTGGACTATCGAGTGACTTTTATGGCAACTCCCATTCACATTGACAACAAGAGTGCTATTTAAATCACTAAGAATCCTGTGCAGCACTCCAAGACAAAACACGTTGACATCAGGTACCATTTCATTAGAGATTAAGCTGAGAAAAAGAGAATTATTTTAACCAAAGTTCATACAAATGAGCAATATGCTGAGTTATTCACTAAAGCCTTTGATGAATCTAGATTTAAATATCTAGTTGAATCCATTGGTATGAGGAACTTTGAATAAAATCTTTCTCTAAAATAAAAATGAATAAATGTGTGCTTGTCTTTCTTTGTTGTTAGATAAAAACTTCTTGAAAATCCAAAAATAATTTTGTTATTTTGATAACTTTATCTTTCAGCAGCAAACATATCTACTGCTGATAGATTTAGTCATCAGCAGCAAAGCTCTTACTGCTGATTGCTTTATGCCATCCGTAGGAACATTTCTGCTATGGACCACTATATCCATCAGCATCACTTAAGTTTGCTGCTGATAGGTCAAAATGGTCAAAGTAACTTTTACCTGCTGTAAAAAGTTTTTAGTGTCAGTCTCTTACCCTGACTGCTACAGTACAATTACAGCTGAAAAACAGTATACAACTACAGCACTGTATCAACGCTACCTTCGCTGCTCCCAATGTACGGTACAAGTGACCGTTGCTCAAGCCCTTCCGTTATAACAAAATCAAATTCCCTTCTTCACATTCAATTTCGACCTAACTCTCATCTCTTACTCCCGCATTCAAAGCTATTTTCTCCATAACCAAATTTCAAACACTCTCATTTCCCTCCATTCTTCCTCCAAATGGCCAACCCTGACCTAGAAAACTCGGACGACAAATTTTTAACAAACCATAATTTGGTGGCGTACCTAGTCAAAGGGAAGAAGTCCGAAGGTTTTGATGACATGATTGACTTTCTATGTCGATCAAAGATACACTTTGCTCTTACCGCCAATCCCACCATTTAAATATCTCACATGGAGGATTTTTGGAACTCTGCCGTCTACTCCGTTGAACAGGGTATTCCCCAAATTAAAGCTTAGGCGGACGGAAAAGAAATTATTGTCACTGAAGCAACAATAAGAAAATATCTCATCTTCAGGACTAAGGTGGTGCCAACTCTTTTACCCAAGCTCAATACATGGAGACTTTTGTGAGAATCGGGTATACTGGAAATCAGAAGGACTACACCATAGAGAAGGCATTGCTCTGACCACCATGGAAGTATCTTTGTCACGCTCTTCTACAATGCATATCTCAGAAGAGCAGTCGCTGGCATCAATTGTCATCTTGACTTGCATCTACAGTCCATGGTCTGGTGAGTGCTCTAACCTTCAACTTTTCCCACCATTTTATTGAAGGTTTGAAATACAATCTTTAGGAAGGTGCAAAACAGGCTTTCTACATGTACCGTAGATTCTTGCAGCATATTTTTAACTATGAAATAAAATATTTAACCAAAAATAACATTTTTAAAAGTATGAGAACTGTTTCAGAAAAGTTCTCAGAGGCTAATGTTCCATTGTTATCTACAATGTTGAACATACACAATGCAAGGATGACAGTTCAGCAGTCCCAGCTGATACTGATCCCACACCCTCCACTTCATAGCCTGAAACTACAACTACTGAAATTCTTGACCAAACCCTTGTGCAACCTATTGGGGGTGCACAAGCTCAACAATTAGTCACCCCTGCATTTCATACTCAACTAGAAAACAGGGCCCCATTTGAAGTAAGTTATATTAGAAAGAGGAAGAAGAGCAAGAAGAATATTTCTATTCTTGGCTCAAAGGTCCAATCCCAACCTCAAAGCCCTCATCCAGAGTCACAACACTCTGATGAGAATATCAAAAGGGATAGCCACATAACTAGAGAAACTTCCTTGGAAGGTTCTCTATTAGGATCAGGACTACATCCCGAGTCCATAAAAACTTTCATTTCTGAGCCCATACCTTTTGTTTCTGAGAACTTAAGTATTAGGGCAACCTGTCAAGATGATGTGTCTTCTCCAACTGCCACTATTTCGGAGATACTGATTGATTTGTCTGCCCAAGTACCCAGCCCAAGTTCTTCACTCTTAAAGGTTCACCATGGGAGTGATGAAAGAGTGAATATGGAAGGGACTGTCACTACTGCTGGTCCATAAATTATCCAGCAGGACAATGGTAACATCATTAAGACCCCAACCATGGTAACTCACAATGAAGATGTTTCTCAGGAAACCATTTTCACTAAGAGGAATCCCAGGAGCCAAGAAAAGTAGGGTGATGGGGATGCAGAGGCTAGGCATAAGGCCCCATCTAGTTCCAAGGATTCCACAACTATGGATGAGGACAGTTTGAAACAACAAAATTTGAAATTAACGGCTAGAGTAGCTCTGCTAGAAGCTGAAGTGTCTCAATTTAGGCATCAAGTATCTATGCATGAGTCCCATAAATGTACCACCTCATCTTCTCCTTCCCTTGTGTCACTGGGCACTCAAACAGAACAAATCCTGGTCACTTATGTAACCAAAAAAGGGGGAGGAAAGCTTCCAGGAAGATGCTACCTCTGATGACAGTTTTGAAGAGTGGCTGAGAGAAGAAGAAGATTTCCAAAGAACCATCTTTAAGCCTTCTTTCATCCAGGTACAAGAGATAGAGTATGAGTGGGAAGATTCCAGAGAAGAAGAAAAAGAATTCCCTGAGGAGATGAAGATTTCCAGGAAAGAAAGAAGAAAAAAAATTCTCTGAGGAGATGAAGATTTCCAGGAAAGAAAAAGAAATGTTCCCTGAGGAGATGGAGATTGAAAGGGAAGAAGAGGAAGTATTCCCCAAGTTTAAGGTTCTTGAAGTTGTTGCTAACCTCTCTAGGTTAGTCATATTACAACATTCCCTAAAGGCAAAACTCCTAGAATATGACACAATCCTTGTCTACGGATATGATGAAGCCTGTGATAGATTCTGGATAGGATGAGAGTTCTTGGGTCTAGCAGAACTTGAGTGGGATAACCTAAACATTTTTTATATGCTGGCTCTACACACCTCTGAGTGCATCAATCCCTCTAGGGATCTCTCTGCCAGGCTTGCTGTTAACCGCTTTCATGATTTAATGGAAGACAACATTCCTTGGTTGAGTGATTTCAATGAAAAGCCAAGCAGGTTGCCCACCACTACCATGGGGTAGAAGAAGCAGAGTCCTCAAGTGTAGCCCAAAGAAGATTTGGTCAAGGCCTTAAGCTGATTGAAAGTAGTATACTAACTGAATACCAAGTGATGAATCTAAGAGGATATGCATACAATGAATTGGTCCGAGGTCTTGAGATATATGGATGGTTCAACACAGAGCCCACTGGGATAAAATTTCTTTTATGTGATGGATCATCTATTGAATTCAACAACATTATGGAGGCCCTAATGATGAATCCTGATTTCCTTTTCAAAATATTCCAACTGAGATCTAAAAAATTCTCAGTAGATTCTTTTATGTGATGGATCATCTATTGAATTCAACAACATTATGGAGGCCCTAATGATGAATCCTGATTTCCTTTTCAAAATATTCCAACTGAGATCTAAAAAATTCTCAGTAGATTCCCTAAGAAGTCAGGAGATGATGTCTCTAATTAAGTCTTACCTGATAGAGGGAGGATGGATAGCAATGGAAGAATCTTCATCAAACTCATCTGTGTCAGCTTCCTTTCCTCAAGATGACCTTGGCACAACACTAAAAATTTTAAAGGCATCTTTTGAGTATGAATTTACTGATGAAGAAGATGCTCCTCCCTTGTTGATGTAGTGCAAAGCACACATCTTATTTCCTAGTGTTTTAGTTAGTTTTACATTTATTTTGAGTCGTTTTTAGTTCGTTTTGATTCTTCATTATGTTTTCAGGAGCTCGTGTGAAATAGAAAGTGATATCATGAAGATACCGAGCAAAAGAAGAAGCCAGGAAGAAAAGAAGAAAAAAAGTTGGATTTTTATTCCTTCACGATACGCGAAGAAGGAGAAGGATGTTCTCGCGGTACGCGAGGAAATCCAAATCCGGCCGTGACCACGAGGAATCCAGGACAACCTTTCGTGGTACACGAGAGACCTTATTTTCGAGAAAAAAACCCTAATTTTGATTTAAATAGATTTTGAATGCCATAATGTAAGAGTTCGATCTTTTGGCCGTCAGAGAAGTCTAGGAGGTGATTTCTGGAGTAAGAGAAGCAATTAGAGTCAGAAATTGAGGCTTTTGGATCCGAGGTGGTTAGAGATAGCTTATTCGGGTTCTAATTCTCTTTTGTTTGTTCTTGATTTGTTTGATTGAAACCATAACTATGTTTATTACTTCTGTTTTGTATGTTTTGATCATGTGTGTTAGCTAGATCTTTGATACTGCCTAGGTTTGTAATGATTGCTTCGTAAAGTTATGATTTTTATTCGGTTTTTGGATTCGAATGTTGGATTAATGATCTTGTAAAGATTTTGGATTGATTATTATGATGAATATGCATGTTTAGATCTGAGGTGTGATTGATTATAAGTTTCGTATGTTATTTGTGGATGTCTTCCAGTTTGAATAGCGTATTTAGATCATAAACTGTGTGTTGTGGTTGTTTGTATGGTTTGCTAGACATAGTATCCATATGAGCTGTAGTTGAGAGTTCTATAGATCTGAGTGTTCTTCTTATCTCGATGCCCGAAAGGTGAGAGATAATGTAGGTCCCCTCGGGTCTTCTACGGATCTAACTCGAGACGTGACGTATCAAACATACGGAGTGCGGAATCCAACAGTATGCATGACTGTGTATACGAGACAATCACAATGATAACAATCAACACACAATGTAAATAATCTTCTCTTTGATTTCCACCAAACACAGAGTTTATAGAACTTGAGTACAAATTGCAAAAGCTTTTTCAAACTAACATGTAAACTCCTATTTATAGAGACCTTCAGCCATAAGTTCGCCTAAACTAGGCCTAGGCGAACTTGTTAAGTTCGCATATTACAGAACTTAATCAAACATTACAAAAACATAGACATATAAGATCTAACCTATTACAAGGCCTATTGTAACACTTCTATGTCCTAACAGAATCCCCCTTGACAATAGTTTGATCTTCTGTCTTCATGCTGAGCTCTTCCCCTTCTCTGGTAATTTGCTCCCTGCATATACTCCATGTTTCACACAAATCTCCAATACACGCTTATATTGTAATCCCTATTCACGCCATTCACTTGTAAACATAATCTTCTTTCTTTTCAGCATCAGTTGTTCTTTCTTTGAGAATTTTATAAGATTCATAGCATCATAGAAACATACTATGACCTTATTATCTTGATCTTCAATCCTTGCTTCTCCAGTGTTCACATCCACATACCACCACTTCATATTACCTAAACAGTCTTGTGGTATTTTTCTCAAAAGTATCTTCTTATCTACCTTGACCGGTTTAAACTTGTAATTCCAAATCACCTTACCAGTTTTAGGATCAACACTCTTTATTCTCTTTCCCTTTTGTGGTTTAAGCTTTTCATACTTTTTGGAACCACCTTCCATCCTAATCAACTTTGCAATAGCATCAGCAATACCATGCTTAGATCTATTGATTAAACACTTTGTTGCCAGACCGTTCATCTTATATCTAGGAAAAGTATTGAAGTACCTTAGCCTTGGCTTCAAATATTGTACACCATCAGATCTTTTCAAAGCAAAAAGATTAATTTCTTCATCAAAGAACTAACTTATAATCCTACCAACACACCTATCTTTGTTCATATAATTTTCCTTAAGAACAAGTGGTGACGATGAAGCAGGTAGTACTTTCTTCCAACTCTTCACCAACTCTAGCCATTTCTCTTTTGTCATGCATGTATCCCTATACATCACAGGCTCTTCAGTTGTCTTTGTCTGAGCAGTGTCAAAACTAGAATAAGGTTTTGTGACATCTTCAGTAGAGTCCATAGAGTCAGCCATTCCATCAGAAGTAACTTCAGGAATAACATGCTCTTGGATGAAATCAAAAGGCACATTAAGACCATCACATCCTTCATAAGTCAACCATGTTGTATCTTTAGTAATCTCCAATTCTACTATCTCTCCTTCTTCTATCTCTGAGTCATTCACTTCATCTTCTAACTCATCAAACAACTCATCTAGACCATCTAAGCAGTCTATCTTTTCAGCTCATCAAGATCAGAGTCTTCTCTAAAGAATTCTAGAAGCAATACTTCTTCATTTTCTCCTGTACTTTTATCACCAGAAGCTTGATTTGAAGTAGACTCCCCATGAAACCGAGATACCGGAGCAACGTCAGAGTATTTACGATCACCCTTGTTCCCACTGGGATCATTATCTTCATCACCATTTCTTTGAAATGCCTCTGTATGACAAGAATATTTAACCACTACAGGCATCTCCCCCTTAGCTTCAATACGCTCTACTAACTGTGATACAAGAATCTTCATCTCAGCTAGTTGTCTGCTTTGAGATTGAAGGACTTGCTCTCTCTGAAAATCATTAGCCCTTAATACATCTACTTGACCTTGAAAACCCACAACTTGGGCTTCTAGGCAAAAGACTTTGCCTTGTAGAGCAACAATCTTAGCATCCTTTGATGTAGATGGACCATCTTGTGAAGAAGTATGAGGAGGAATTGGAGCAGGAGTAACTTGTGGAGAAGTAGTCTGAGACGGTTATGGTGATATAATCAATGATTCCACAAAATCCATGTCGTCAGCTACATGAGTACGAGCAACAGCCATAGAAGCAGACATAAGCTTCTGTGACGTTGGAGAAGGAATATACTCCGAATCAGACGAAGATTCATCTCGTAATGTTCTTTTACCAAGTACTGCACTAGGAGGAAGACCCCGAGCAGACTTGCGTGTTGGTTTCTTTACCTTTCTTGTACTTACAAACTTCATTCTTTTCCTAGCATTTTCCACCGGAATGTTACCCAGTCTGTCATAATGATCTGAGCTGAAATCTTTAGTAGCTTCGGAATTAGAATCAGACTCATCATCTTCAACAGGTTCAGAAGAACTCATGCTAGTATTAGTTACATTTCCTTCTTGATCCTATAAAGGAGAGTGAACTTGTTCTTTGTCATTGTTATGCACGTTCTCCTCATTTTGATCAACATGGTCATCTACTTGAACCTCATCGTGAACCTCCATATTTGGTTCTATGATATTCTCTTGAACTTCATCTAGAACAGGTTCTTGTTGGACTTGTTGTGCTTGGACTTGAGGTCGTTGTACTTGTTGTTGTTGTTGTTGTTCTTGTTCTTGTTGTTGGGCTTGTTGTTGTGCTACTAGCTCTTTCGGATGAATCCAATTATCATGAGGTGGTGCAACATAATAAGGATTAATTATGTGCCTAAATAATGGTGTTGGAACTGGTATCAGTGTCGGATTCTGTTGCTTAACAGTGTTACAATCAGTAAATATCCTCTTTGTCATCGGGGTGAGAGCAAGACGGTGTGGTAGCTGAGGTAGGTTTGGAATGAGATGATTTAAAATCATTTGAATAAACCTAGAGTACATCAGAAAGCCTTGACCTTCTGGCGGATTAATTTGTGCAACGATCTCCTTGTAGAAATAATATGTAAAGTTGAAACCTCTGTTAAGAGTAAGAGCCACCATGGCTGATTGTAAAGAAGTCTTCAACTCGTCAGTTCTAGCTTTCCTTGGTGATAGACACTGAATGGGTACATGCATAAAGTACCTCCATTGACCTACTAAGACACCCTTCCGTCCTTGAGTATCATTACCCTTTCTCCTGTATCCCATCCTTTGAAAGCGTCCCATAATCAACTGAGACGGTAACCCAATGGTTTTTCATTATTACCTCCAAGATGAAGAGCTTGTCTGATAATGTCAACAAAGATTGCCACTTCAATATTGTTGACAATATCTCTGATTACATTCGGATCAACAGTGCAATCATGTTGTGCTGTATCCCAGAATTATTGAATATAATTCAAGCTGGTGTAGGGATTTGCAGATAAAGTAACATTGATTCTTGATCTATTCAGAAAATTTATGATTTCACAGTAGTTCACGGCTTTAGACATGTTTGGATCCAATAACGCCACTTGGTTATGCTTATATTCCACTCTGCGATTCATCTGTACATAGCAATTATGAAATAGAAAATTCACAAACATGTTAAAACAATATAGAAAGAAAAAAAATGAAAAAAAAATTTTAGAAAAAATTGCTAAGTCTAAACATGTCACACCCCCCCCCCCCCAAAATCCACTAACGGAGTTTTATCGTTTAGCGTGTGACAAACCAGGATCTCAGTCATTAGTTACATCAAACGACACTATATGATACATAAATGAATTATCATAAAAGTTCAGAGTGAATGCGGAAGCATTAAATAGTGTAGTAAACGCGCAAACAATGCGCCAAAGTCAAGTCTAAAAGAGAGCATAATAAACATTTGATCAAAGCTTGAAAAGCTAATAAGACTCCATGCATTCCCTAGTGTGCACCTGAACTTAGCGACCTGAGAAAAACATGTAAGAAGAAGTGTCAACACTAGGTTGGTGAGTTCACAGGTTTCAAGTTTGTATAAAAGCGTTGCTAGATTATGTACATTCAATATGTGTATCAATAGGTAGCTAACCTATGTTCATGTCTTACTAAAGCGCTCGTAACTGAAGCTGACTGATGTGTTTGTTTGCCTCCTGCCAGGTCTATCAACCCTGGCAAAGTGTTTAGGCCAATATTTCACCCGTTCCAATCGAGTTAGCGCGAGTAACGCGGGTGGGGTTTGTCAAACCCAGTAATACTACCAAACACTCGCTAAGTTCATATTAATGGTCCGATGTGTGTGAGGACTTTTCAATGATAGTGTGTTATGCTTAGATTCAACAGTGATAACATATGAATTACAATAATCAAAATAGTTTGCATCATGTTTTCTCCCCCAATAGGAAAAACATGTAAAATAATGTTTGTTTGCGTACGTGTTTCTCCCCAACGGGAAAACAAGTAAAAGTATGATTGCTTGCGTGCATGTTTCTCCCCCAACGGGAAAACAAGTAAAAGATGTTGTTTTTTGCATGCATGTTTTCTCCCCCATTTTAAAACAGTAAAAGGGGCCGTGAAACTCACCTGAGTTGAGTAGTGGTAGATTCACACAAGAGTGAGATTGGAACCACAAGTGTTAGCCTGCAACGGCTTACGTATACCCTAGAATTATACACATAACAATTAGGGATACAATGGGATTTGTGACAACGACACGGAAGATTTGAACTTCTTAAAACATTCTAAAGGTCAATGAGTAGACGAATGTGTCCACGGGAATAAGAGTTTCTTAATATGCTAATTACGAAAATTACGTTTCGTGTCAAATGTTTTCTAATTACGAATAATAATATATAATAAATATATTCATTCGTTTGTACCATCTAAAAATGGTCTAAGAAAATAATATAACTTAAAATATTATTTTTAAGTTTGCAGGATTAATAAAATAATCATTTTATATGGCAAAAATAATAAATATATTATTTTTTTTAAAGGATGTAACCGTGGGTAAATAATATAAATAATTATGTTATTTAATAGTTTGAAACGTCTCACAATGTTTATAAACGTGGCAAAATAATATTTAAATATATATTATTTTTAATTGGGGTCACAGATTGAAAATAATATAAATATATTATTTTGTTCGAAGTCGTGGTTTAAAAATAATATAAATATATTATTTTAAAAGTGGGTATTTTTAATGAATATGGTTCGGATAGGTTTTAATATGAATATTCTAAAACATATTAATATATTAATATAATAATATAAGGATAGTTTTTACATTAAAATAATGCTTTAAAAAAATGTTTAAAAAGAAAACAGGCGGAGAGGCTCGAACCCGGGTCTCTCCCACACAAGCCCAACACCTTAAGCACTTCACCCGCTAGGGTAATCGCACACTAGACTGGTTCGGATAGGTTTTAATATACAAGTCCCTGACTTCCTTCCCCACCATCGCTATCCGGATCCAAACTCCACCCAAAGCCAACGAATTCGATTTTGATTGAACCAACATACATAGGGGTTTTGATAATCGGGGTATTTCGAATCTGTGGGTGATTTCAATTGCAAAACCATCGAGTTTAAGGTCTTAAATTTCATGTTTTTGAATTCGAAAACCCTTGGTATGATCAAGAATCAAATTGACGAAATCTTATAATGTTTCGGGTTGGATTCATGGGGCTTTCGATGATTAGGATGTTGCGAACTATTCCTGTGGTTTAATTTGATTGTAAACGAGTATAGGTTAGGGTTCGATTAGATCGTTTAAACAATGAACCCTAGAATCGGTTCTCAGCCAATTCGATGTTATAGGTCTCAATTAGGTTAGGGCTTTTGATCTAGGGATGAAAATGAAACTGTAGGTGTGATTAGGTACATGAATCAAGTTCGAATTGATGGAGTTCGAATATTTCACCATCGTGAATCTGACGAGTTGGTCCCCGGCGTCTCCTTCTATATCTCCGGCGAAGATGATGTGTGCAAAAGACTCAGAGGAACTCGTTTGAGATGCGCAGGGTGTTAGACTGTGAAATGATAGCGGATTTACTTGAATTCGATGGTAAACGTCAATGGGGTCGACGGTTTCGGTTTGGGATCTTAATTCACAATCATTAACGCACTATAACGTATGTAAATGATTAGTAGGAATTCGAGATCATCAATGACACTTATTCTAGACTTGAATTCAAACGGTTAGGAAGTTATGGTCGCGAATTTGGATCAAGAACAAGAATGGTTTGACTTGTAAAAGTCAACAAGAACTAATCTCATTCAAATTTGACTTTTAAAGTCAACCGAATTGGATTTAGGTTAATTACACAACTAGTCCCTACAATTTTAGTTTAAATATTAATAGAATTAGTCTATGAGAATTAACTGGATTCATTAACGGAGTTAATCCTAGTCCCTACAATTTTTTGGTTAATTACACAACTAGTCCCTGCAATTTTAGGTTAATTACACAACTAGTCCCTGCAATTTTTGTAATGAGTTAATTAGGTTAAGAATTAACTGGATTTGTTAACGGAGTTAATCCTAAAAGTCCAGATGTCACATTATCCCCTATTTGAAAGAATTTTCGTCCCGAAAATTAGAATAATTTTTTTTTCTGGGTGTCACTTCATCCCTTAGTTGAAAGAATTTTTGTCCCGAAAATTAGAATAGTACCTTAAGTGTATGACGCGGAGTGCTTGAACAAATGAAGATACTTGCGCATCATCTTGTCCTCGCACTCCCATGTGAATTCTGGTCCGCGTTTCGAGTTCCAACGAACTATTACAATAGGGATTTTACTGCGTTTGAGCGTTTTGACTTCCCTATCCATGATTTCTTTCGGTAGGTCCAGTTGATATGCTACTTGGTCAATTCTTTTCACTATTATGAATGGTCCAACATAATGAGGGTTTAGTTTGCCTCGTTTCCCGAAGCGAATCACACCTTTCCAAGGTGAGACTTTTAGTAGAACCATGTCACCTACTTGAAATTCTAACGGCTTACGAAGCTTATCAGCAGAACTCTTTTGACGATCACGGGCTGCCGCCATACGGTTTCTAATTTGAACGATCTTTTTGAGGTTTCGAATACAAGTTCAGGACCTGTAAGTTGGCTATCCCCAACTTCAGCCCAACAGATAGGAGATCAGCATTTATGTCCGTACAATGCCTCGAATGGTGCTGCCTTGATACTAGTGTGATAGTTGTTATTGTAGGAGAACTCCAATAAGGGCAAGTGAGTTTCCCAACTGTTACCGAAATCAATCACACAAGCTCGTAGCATGTCTTCTAAGGTTTGGATGGAACGTTCCGTTCGACCATCGGTTTGTGGATGATATGTTGTACTCTTGTCTAGACGGGGAGGGCTTTTTGTAATGATTGCCAAAATCGTGAGGTGAATCGAGCGTCTCGATCCGAAATAATAGAAATTATCACTCCGTGCCGAGAGACTACTTCCCTCAAGTAAATACGAGTAAGTTTTTCCATCTTGCCGGTCTCTTTAATTGCTAGGAAGTGGGCGGATTTTGCTAAGCGATCTACGATCACCCAGATGGTGTCACATCCGCTAGGAGTTCGAGGTAGTTTAGTGATAAAGTCCATGTAAATCTGCTCTTACTCCCACATCAGGATTTTCGGTTGTTGGAGCAAATCAGAAGGCTTTTGGTATTCGACCTTGACTTTCGAGCAGGTAAGGCACTTGCTCCCACAGGTGGCTATATCAGCTTTCATGTTCGACCACCAATAGAGAACCTTTAAGTCATGATACATCTTATCGGAACCATGATGAATAGGATACCGAGATTTGTAATATTCATCCATTACGAGTTCTCTTAAGTTTCCGTACACTGGAACCCATATTTGCTCTGCAAAATAGTGAATGCCATCTGGTTTAACCTCAAGTTGTTTCTCTATACCACGCGTGGATTCCAACGGTAGGTTTTCCTCTTTCAGGGCTTCGAGTTGAGCACTTCGGATCTGATCGGGTGGTCCAGGGTGGATAGTGAGTCGTAATGCTTGAACTCGTCTTAGTTTCTTTCCAACTCAGGGCATCGGCTACCACGTTAGCCTTGCCCGGATGTTATTTGATTGCACAATCATAGTCATTCAAGAGTTCGAACCCAACAACGCTGTCGCATGTTCAACTCTTTCTGTTCGAAGATGTGCTGAAGACTCTTGTGATCGGTGTAAATGGTGCACTTGGTACCGTACAAGTAATGTATCCAGATTTTCAAAGCAAACACTACAGCTCCCAATTCTAAGTCATGGGTAGTGTAGTTCTTCTCATGAACTTTCAATTGATGGGAAGCGTATGTGATAACTTTTTCGCGTCGCTTCAACACACAACCAAGACCTTGAATAAAGGTATCGCAATACACTACAAACTCATCCGTTCCCTCGAGAAGAGATAGGATGGGTGTACTACAGAGTTTCTGCTTCAGAAGTTGGAATGCTGACTACTGGATGTCACCCCAGTTGTAGGGTTTACCCTTTTGAGTTAAGGCAGTGAGGGGTTGAGAAATCTTGGAAAATCCCTCAATGAAACGACGATAATAGCCGGTCAATCCCAGAAATTGGCGCACCTCAACTAGAGTTGTTGGTGCCGCCCATTTCTTGATGGCTTCCATTTTAGATTGATCGACATGTATTCCCGTCTCATTAACTACATGTCCTAAGAATTGTGCCTCACGAATCCAGAATTCGCACGTAGAAAGTTTTGAAATACAGTTGCTCTTGTTTCAGCAATTCCAAAATCAAACGAAGGTGTTCCTCATGTTCATCCCCATTTTTAGAATAGATGAGTATGTCATCAATGAAGATGATGACGAACTGGTCATGGTACGGTTTACACACACGGTTCATGAGGTCCATGAATGCTGCGGGTGCGTTGGTCAGTCCGAATGACATGACCATGAATTTGTAGTGACCATACTTAGTCCTGAATGATGTCTTTGAGATGTCTTCGTCTCGGACTCTCAACTGACGATAACCGGATCTAAGATCTATCTTGGAATAGAAGCTTGATCCTTGTAGTTGATCAAATAGATCATCGATGAGAGGTAGAGGATAACGATTCTTGATCATCACTTTGTTCAGCTCGCGGTAGTCGATGCACATGCGGAAAGTCCCGTCCTTTTTCTTGATAAACAGGACCGGAGCTTCTCATGGCGATGAGCTAGGTCGAATGAAACCATTATCTAACAACTCTTGCAGTTGTGTAGATAGTTCTTGCAATTCACTGGGTGCAAGTCTGTAGGGTGCCCGAGCAATGGGTGATGCTCCGGGTGCTAGATCAATTTGAAATTCAACTTGTCGATGTGGTGGAAGATCATGCAAGTATTCGGGAAATACTTCCGGATAACCACGAACGATCGGAATGCTGTCAATTCTCTTCTCCTCGGATGGATGGTCGACGACGAGAGCCAAAATGGCAGTATGACTCTTATGTAGACGCTTTTGTGCTTTCATGAAAGATATGATGCCCGCGACAACACCACTAGTTTCGCCTTGGACAGAAAGGGTTTTTCCACTTGGGAGAGGAAGGCGAACAATTTTCTCACGACAGATAATCTCGGCTTGGTTCTTAGAACACCAATCCATTCCGACAATTATGTCAAAACTGCCAAGTGTGACTTGCATAAGGTTAATGTCAAGTTCATGAACAACCAATCCAAGTTTACAACCCTTAAGGATGTGAGTTGCTTCAATTATTTGTCCATCAGCTATTTCATTGGCGTACTTAGTTTCTAGTGGGGTTGGAATATGACCACACGAGTAATAAATTTGTGGGGTCACTGGAATAACTAGATATGCTGGGGTATAAAACAAATTAGACCAAGGATTAGTCACATGATGAGGTAACAAGGTTAAATGGAATTTATTGTTGGAGTGTAAGGAATAACGTGTTAGTTTAGGAAGAATTCCCAATTTCCGCTTACATAGTTGGAGTCGGTGGGTTTACCATGAGGTTTTACCAGAGTTTTAATCGAGTTGGTTTCATTGATCAAGTCTAGATAAGAGTCTTAAGTTCACTAAGACTCTTACATGAGTGAAATAAAATGATGCAACCTATTGATGATAGTTCAGTGTAACATCTTCAACCTAGTAGTCGCGTCTATCAACTGTTGAACATGTTTCACGATATTAACTAGTCGTTGAGCGGGTTACATGAATTTCTACTGACAGTGGAAACTTAAGTCTGCAAATCACTGATTAGGACCATTTATCCACACACTAGGTTTCACCAGGACTTACATGCACCTCAAATTACAATTACGTGTGCATCCATAATGATAATTTGCTTTGCATGCTCACCCTAGATTCTCCTTGTCTTGTGTTAAAATGTCCCTCAATTTTTATTTCCGAGTACAGAGTGTTCTTTCAGACGATAAGTCATTGAAAGGCTTAGTCATCAACCGCAAGTTGATAAACTAGGACTTATGTCACGATGAGGAGTCAGGAATCGTTCGATCTGAGTATTCACTCGAGTTGAAACATAATACGAGAGTCCAATCCAGTGGATTGTAGATGGGAAAATGCACATGAAACTAACATGTACATGAAATGCGACGTTTCAATGTGAAACTAGTTCATGGATATGTGTTACTGGAAAAAGGCAAAGTAGCCGTCCTTCCAACTGAGTCAGGGTAGGGTTTGAGTATGCAATGAGAAAGGCGTTATCAACCTTGTGGTCAATCTTTCTTCAACAGAATATCGATCAAAGTGCGAGCCCACGGCTCGGGAAGGTGATGACATCTATGTGTCAATGAATTTTTACCATAATACGTGCAACGGTTTGCCTCCACATGTCAAGCAAGGTCCACGGTGTAACATCCATGATTTCCTAGTATTATTTTATTTTATTCTATACAAAAATGACATCCGTTTCAATCCCGTTTTTGTTCAAACACATTTTGTCACATTAATTATTATTCTAAACATGTATCCATTTAAAATTTCAACCCCGTATTTACATATTATTTTCTACTATATACATAATATATATATATATATATGTGTGTTTAATTATAAATAATATTTAAATACATATACGTTTGATTATATTAAATGAAACCCTTATACATTTTGTAATTCTATTAAAATAAAATTTATTTCCTTTATAAATAGTTATAATAACAATTAAATTTTTATAAATTTTATAAATAAACAAAATGAATTTAAAACAAATAGAAATGAGATTCAATTTTACAAAAAAAATAAGTTGTATAAATTTTTATAAAAATGTTATAATTATTTAAAGTTGAGAAAAAGAATTAAACTAAAGCAATTGAACCCCTTATTTAGTCTTGAACCCCCTCAAACCCTCACTAGAACCCCCCCCCCCCACTATGTTTGGAACCCCCCTTGAACCCTGGAACCAAGTCATTACCAATTTTGACTTCTAGGAAGTCAAACACGCGTGATTCTTCCATCAAGCCCTACAATTACGGATTAAAATCTTTCCAAACCAAACCTCAATCCATTTAAGGTCATTTGCAACTCGAAATCAATCAGATTGATAGAGATGCCGCGATTTTAGAGTCAATTGAAGATTTACGGTCGTGGGGTCTCAAAACCCACGAATCAAGTTTCAAATACCGTTAATCTCGGGTAATTACCAGTGTAAACGCGTATTTCACCTTCCTAAACATATATACCTTCAGCTTACAAGACGAATTCACCTCAAAATCGTTTTCTTTCTCTCTAAATCCCATCGGCGCAAGGAAGGGGAAAACGGGTCTCAAACCTCGCGACGACTTAGATCTGGTTGGGTTCCTTCGTGCCTCCGAGATCATCTTCAGGTATCCCCTTTCCCTCCCTTTGAATCGCGTCACCTCAGTAAGTAGAAAAATCAATTTGGGTTGGTGGTTTGAAGGGCTGTTACGATGGTGTGTGGGGGGAGAAGGGTTCATAGAACGCTTAAAATAAAAACAATTATGTGCTAGTTCTTTCGCAAGGCTGGTGCCCTGATCTGATGGTAAGAGCCCTCACCCACACAGCGTAGGTCGTGGGTTCAAACCCTGTTAGGCGCATGTTTTTATTCTTTTTCTCTTGATTTTGCATAGCACTCACACACACTCATTATCATATTATAACCAATATTATCAAAGTTTTGGACTAGTAAACAAATTTCTTTATGGAACTTTTTAAAGGGTTATAATTATTATCATTTAGTGGATAAAAGTATACGTAAACATATACACATATATTTGATGGTATCCTAAAAGCCTTTTGATTTACTACCAATGCATAACACACAATATATAAACCCTATGACTTATTTAACACTATAATTAGCAATTTTGCAAAGAGAAACAAATAATTAGTTATTTAAATCGTTTTAAAAACCCTAATTAAAAATTAAAAAAAATCCTTTAAACCATAATTCAAAATGGTAGATTTTAAGAAAAACATTTAATGTACCTAATTAATCTATAAACCATAAGGTGATTATTTTATAAAACCATTTTCATTTTGTGAAGAAAATTCATAAAACAAACTTTATAAAACCAATTTCTATTAAGTATATATTTTTGGGTTTAAGCCCTATTTATACAAATGTAATTTTTCCTAAATATACATTAATATATATATATATATATATATATATATATATTTATACCTTTTTGCATATTTCTTTTGACCATACTATTTCAATAATAAATAAGTAAATAAAAAAGGATTTATTTATTTACATTAGTTATCCTTGTGCATTAATAGTCCAGTTAGGGTTTAAATTATTTTTAGTAAAATTTCTTAAATACTAATATATATATATTTCCACTCCCCTTTTTAATGACACATCATTATAATAAATAAATAAGTAAAAGGAACTTAGTTATTATTTTTTTATTTTAAATTATATTCCACACTACTTTGTTTTAGACACAATATTTTAAATAATTAAATAAAAAGAAATTATTTATTTAATTTATTTGGTTATTCAACTATATTAGTTTAAACACTAAGCCAATGGGTATTTTTATCAAATTCATATATATTTTGAATTTACATTTTTATATCAAACGTTTATTTAAACAAATACCAATTCATGCACTCATTACTTGAGATAACACAAACACTTTTGTACAAGTCCCGACACTCACTCCCATTAAACCCTAGACATTACTTTAGACTTTGTGCATGTCATTAATTAGATTCATACACTTCCACTCTAGGTTAAACATGTGAGTTACAAGGATCACTATGCTACCTATTCTCTCGTGTTATCTACATCTTTGGTTTACATAGCCCCTTTTTACACTATTTACATTTTTGGGGTGGAACATGAGTACAATTATACAATGTTTACAAACTACACAATAGAATTCCACTCTACATTCATGTGTTCAATTTGAGCCTTATGTTTGAGTACTAGGTGTGCAAACTACAATTTGTGTGCAATTTACATGTGTAATCATTAACTACACAAGCCGACGGTTAACAATGATAAATCTATTGAGTCTGACAAAATCACCCGGTTAGGGTGATTGTTGCCGACAACACAATTTGGTTATTTGTATGCTAGTTACAAAGGTTTGATTAAACAACTTGGTTTCACAATAATAACTCTCCATAATTGCCTTATTAACCATGATATGTATGGATTGTATACACACAACACAATGATACTATTTAGAGTCAAAACCTATGTATGCTCACCAACTTTTTAGTTGACCTTGTTTTAATCATGTTTCAGGTACGAATGTTTGAGATTGATCAAGCTTGCTTCACTTAAGTTGTGGACCTAGTGAATTTAATAAATAAACTTATTTTGTATTTCAAGTTTCTTGTATTGTGGATTGGTTTGTTTGGATTATGAAATTAAATGAGATAATTTAATATATTACAACATAGTCAACAATGTGCTCATGAACAGTCTCCATGTCCCGCCCTGACGTTTCTGTCGTCGGTTAGGGTGTGACAGATTGGTATCAGAGTCTTGGTTATAGGGAATTAGGTTATTAGACACCTTTGACCTAGACTATAACCTTAGGACACCCATATTGTGCCATACTCTATGTACATAACATTATTCACCTTACTACATGCTACATGATTACTACTTTGTGTGAATATTTTTACATGTTACTCTAAGTGTTACATCGCATGATATAGTACCTGATAGCCTATGTACTACACTACTTGATAACTCTTATGTTTTTAAGCATTGCTACCTACATGCTACCTATTTGATTTCATTAAGTTTTATCCTAAGTCTTATCACACACTTATTCACACCTAATCTTTTATGCACCCTCATTCTTGCACACATGTCACCATCATCATTTGTGAACAAAAATTTTAAACCCTTAGGCCTAAGCCTAATAAGATTTTAGAATCCCGTCAAAGTTTTGAGTTCTGAAAACTAGTAAAGAACATGTGCAATCCGGAAGGGTGAATGCCTGTACTTTGGGTCTTCTGTCTAGGAAAGCATTTCATATAAATCCAAACCAACCGAAGGATCCGTATGCTTTTCTGGGAATTCCTGAAATGAGTGTTCACCTATAGGATAAAGCATGTCTTCTTGAAAGTGTAAGGATTTGAATCACTTTGACTTGTCAAAGTATCCATTTGATTATGTTATCAAATGAGGTACAATCTAAACACCATCGTTTTGATTATTACAATTTAGTACGCGTACATAAGCCTTCTATGCAAACTAACCATTTTATTATTTGATTTAAACAACATCGTTATTTCATTCAAACACAACGATTATCAAACCTTTAGTTTATAAATAGTATCTGAAGTATAAATTTTCTATAAACCTTTTCACATTGTAAGGAAACTTAATAAAACTTGTTTTATAAAAAAATTATTTTTAATTGATAATTAATTATGACTTTTCTCGCTAAATTAATTATTATTAAATCTCGGCTTAATTATTAAATAATCTAGCCATTATTTTCTCTTAAAAACAGTCTTTTTATAATAATTTAAAAATAAATAAATAAAAAGGTTTTCATTTAATTATCAATATAGTTAATTATTCAACTATTTTTCACCATTTTATTTACAAACAAGAATAAATTACAACTACTTGTTTATTTACAAACAAAGAGCACAAATCAGTTATTCGTAAGCACAATGCTCTAAATACCTACACAATCTTCTCGTTATCTTACTCCTTTAGAAATGCATGATTGTACTACGCACTACAATGAGATAAACCGTTTCGCGTAGGCATTAGCTATCCTTAAAAACCTCAACAAGATTTTAAAATAAAAAAATCCAACTACCCACGCTATACATGAACGCCAAACAACACGCTTGTCTGCAACACTCAACTACCTATAAAATTCGATAGTTTACGTTACTCATGAGATCCAATAACTTACATATGAACATTCACATGATACCTGAAACTTAGTTATTTATAATATGCATGATACTAGGTTAATCACATGATACATGAAACTTGTTGGTTTGATACATGAAACTTGTTGGTTTGATACATGATACTAGACTGAGCACATTATACACGATCACAAAATAAATGAAACTTAGTAGTTGCAATATACATAATGTTACACCGATCACATAATACACGAAACTTGTTTGCAAAATACATTATACTAGATTGATCCCATAATACATGAAACTTAGTTGTTTGCAAAATACATGATACCAAATTGTTCACACTATATGTTGAAGCACTTTCCTGTGACAAACACTCTGGATAGATTATGGATAGTTAGAGTCTTAGTTTAGTACTTTCATGTATGTATTTGTCTTTGTTTGTAAGTGTCTGTATGTATTAGTTATCGAGTTGTATTTACTGTTACATATTGACTGTTGCTGTTTTCTCTAAGTGTTTTGTGCACTTGTATGTGCGCAGGAAGTAGTTCCTGCGTACTTAGCAAGTACGCAAGAATACCTTTGCGTACTTGCTAAGTATGCATGAGCAAATTGCCTTGCGCACTTCCTAAGTGCGCAGGCATCAGGTCATGTATAAAGAGGAATGGTTGACAGGAGATAAGTACGCAATCATAGGCATTCAGATTAGCAAATACGCAAAACTTTGTAATCTCTCTGTAACCTTCAAGTGTTTATAATAGATGAACGTTTATAGTGATTATCTTGTCGGTTTACTTTGTTTCGTAAGACTCTCCACTTAGTCACGGGTATTCCGCACCCGGTCCGACTAGTAGACCCACTTGCATGTGACGATCCGCCACACCCGAAGGGACCTACAAGTGGTATCAGAGCATTGCTCTTGATTTCGAGTGTTGTGAGTGAGTTTGGAGATTTTTCTACAGAGTTTTACAAGCAAAAGGAGGTGTTTTTGTTGATTTTTGTGATAAAATAGGGGTAGCTTTTGGGCACTATTTTAGAAGCAAAAATCACTCAAAAACCGACTTTTGTTGTGTATTTTGAGTGTTTTGAGCACCAAAGGTTGGTTAGAAACAAGTTTCTGACCCTTTGGCTCATTTTGATTGTTCATTCGTATGATTTTTGCCATCTTCGGTGTGTTTCCAGTGACCGGAATAGTTTGGTGAGAGTTGTTGAAAAGGTGTTCTGCGTACTTACCATATCTGGCAAAAAGTATAGTCTTGATGCGTACTTACTAAATACACAAGAATAATCTCTTGCGTACTTATTAAATACGCAAGACTAATCCAGTGCGTACTTAAGTTATATCCTGCGTATTTTTCATTTACTCCTGCGTAGAGCAAATCTTAAATACGCAAGACCAATCCTCTAAGTGCACAAGGCCAATATCAAGTGCGCAGGTGTTTCTGATTTTTCTGAAATTTGACTAAGTGTTCACCATGTCGAATTTTCATAATCTTGGAAACCTTTTAAATTATGACAATGAGATCGGTACTCCTCAGAAACCGCCAAAGTTGCTAAATGTAAATAATTATTCTAACTGGAAGGCATGCTTTGAGCATTACGTTTCATACACTGATTCTTCGTTATGGATTCCAATTCTAGAAGGCTATAAGCATCCCACACACATTTATCTTGATGATGAACTGCCTAAGCCTATCTCTAAACTCGATGAAGAGGAAAAGAAAGCTTATGATCGAGAGAAGAAGGCTCTTGGTTCAATCACTATGGCATTAACTCGGGAGTTGTTCCACAGCTTCAGAGGTTATGACAACTCTAAGGATCTTTGGAAGGCGTTACAGAAAAGATTCGAAGGGAATAGTGATATCAAGAAGAGTAAACGGGATCTACTCAGGAAGCAATATGAATGCTTCAGATTTTTGGAGAATGAGTCTTTAGATGATCTCATCTCTAAATTCTATCATCTGCAGACAGAATTGAAAGCCTTTGAGCTCAAGTATCTCGATGAAGAGTTGGTGGAAAGGTTTCTGGATGCTTTGCCACCCAGGTTTGAAATGTACACAACCTTGCTGAGAGATAATCCAAAATTCTATGAGATGACAGTGGAGGAGGCAATTAGAAAGGTTCAAGCTCGTAACATGAACCTTAGAAAGAAGGAGAGCTCAGGAAGACCTCAGATACAAGACCCTTCTATGTATCATGGGACGTCATCTACAACCAAATCACCGGGCTTTGGAATTGCCCTTTTCTCTGGAAACTCTACTGAAGAAGACCACTCAACTGGTTGTGGTGGTCATGCATGCTATGCATCTGGATCAGGTTGTGGATCTCATCAACAACACACCTCAAGAAACCCTCCCGCTACAACTTCAGCTAATCAATCAGCTATAGCCAAAATAGCTGAAGATCATGTAGCTCTATTTTCATCGTGTATGCTGGCCTACGAGAACTTCATAGGTGGCAAGCTTACAGATCCCGAGACAATAGAAGAAGACTTCAATTAAGTGGATCCTGCTGACATGGAGGACATGGATATTCAATGGAATATGGCCATGATATTGAGGAGAGCCAAGCGTTTCCTGAACAGAACAGGAAGAAAGTTCATTGGCGGGCATTCTAATACCAAAGTTGGTTTTGACAAATCCAAGGCCAAATGCTACAAGTGTCTGAACTATGGACACTTTGCTCATGAATGTCAAAAAGACAGAGCACCGGCTTCGGGTTTCACCAGAACTAGCCAAGGAAACAGCCATGGCTACAACAACTCAAACAACCACAATCAAATCCAAACTGGAACGTCCAATGCACTGGTGGCTCAACAGGACGACAACTTTGATTGGGGAGTTCATCTGGAAGATGCCATCATTGCACAAACTCAAGTTGGTCTCATGGCTGAGATCATGGAGTTGATGGAAACTGAGAAAAAGGAAGTTGAGGAGAAGGAAGCTGAAGAAAAGGAGGCTTCTGTAGCTGATCAAGAGGAATCTACTACTACTGTTGCCCTTATGGCCATTGGAGATGCAACAAATTCATCGTCTGAGGTAGATTCTAATCCTTTTTCTGTTATTTCTTGTTCTAAATGTCTAAGCTTAAAACTTGAAAATTCTAAGCTTCAAGACAAGGTCGAACCCCTTCGCATTGCAGCTCTAAGTTATAAAGAAAACGAAAAACGTTTTAAAGATTCAATTGAAACATTGAAAAAGGAAAAACGTGATTATTCACTAAAAATGAGTGATCAACAGCTTCACTTGGATATTGCATATAAGGGGTTAGAGAAAAGGAACGATGAAATTAACAAGCTGCAAAATGAGATCTTGCAGTTGAAATGTTCTAATGAGAAGTTGAAAAACTCTCGTTTTGTGGTGGAACACTACGAATCTGTAGGAGGCAAATGAATGGCTTAGGGTTGGGTAATAATGCCATTCCTCCACCAGTTAGCGGGAAGTTTGTCAACAGCTTGGTAGACATTAATCTAACTTGTCTTGATGAGTCCTCAAGAAAGGATGACTCCTCTAAAAGGGATGATTCCTCAAGTAAGGCCAACTCCGCATCTGATGAGGAGTTCTTTACTGCTTCTGATGATGGGTCGGTTAACACTTGCCCTGAAGGAGTAGTATCTGAGGAGTTGTTATCTGAACAGACAGTCAAGAAAAACATTATCACTAATAGTGATAACTGTATTCTAACTGAACCCGATATCATTGAGTCTAATGATAAATTAAAGGTAATGCTTTATGGGGGGTATAAAAATCTTAATCAAGTAAAGAAAGAGGCTTTTTCAGCTCACTTTGGGCTTGGTTACAAAGAAAATTTGCAAAAATACTATACTCCCAAGAACCAATCTGTATCGGGTCAAACTCCTGTTCACAAACCAACTCCTCCTGCTCATAATGCTGAGTTATCTAATGCTAGATCTAATGAGCCCTACAGGAGAACTTACACAGACAAGAGGACTTCCTTTCACTGTGGCTTGGTTGGTCACATTTTTGTGAACTGTCCTTCAAAGAACCAAGGGAAACGGCCTATTGTTTCACAACCGGATGTCATCCCTATGTCGCCATTAGTGAAACCTCCCAAATGTCCAAAACAAAATGTGGTGAAACCACCAGTTAAACCGATGGAAAATCCATAGATCAAATCTGAGGCCAAACCATCTGTTTCAACAAAGGTAAAGCAACCTGCTGTACCTTGTGTATCTACCTCTGGTAGTACACGTACTGGTGAGAAACCTGTGGTGAAACTCTCTAAGCCACAGAGGAGGAGAAGGAATAAGAGGTTGAGAAAGCTAGAGCAGCTGACTTCAGTTCAATCAGGTGAAGCTTCCACAAGTTCACCTGCTGTTGTTGAACCAAACTCTACTGTTCCGGATAAGAAAAAGAAGAGGTCCTGGACTGCCAAATCTAAAAATTCTCAATCTCCTAGTCCAAATTCTTTTAAAGATTCATCCATTTCGAACAGTCATCACGAATGTGAGTTAAAAGAGGTAGTTTATTTTGAAAAGGATGGACGACCAAAGACCACTATGGCTTGGGTCTCCAAATCTAACTAATTCTTTTTGTGACTCGTGCAGGGACGTCCGAAGGGTACTATCTCTAACCGCTGGTATGTAGATAGTGGATGCTCCCGGCACATGACAGGAAACATGGCCTTGCTTCAAGACGTGAAACAATTCAGAGGCAGCTATGTGGCCTTTGCTGGAGAAAAAGGCGGCATTATCACGTGTCAAGGCGTGGTATCAAATGGTTGTGTCAGTTTTGACATTGTCAACTTTTGCGAGCAGCTGAAGCATAACCTGCTGAGTGTCTCCCAAATGTGCGACAAGGAGTACTCGATAATGTTTGATAAGAATGAATGCTTGATTCTCAAGCCTGGTTTTGAAGTTCCTGATGATTGGATCTACCAATGAAGGGATGTGTAGGGAATTCAAAAAGGTGATGAAGTCCAAGTTTGAAATGAGTAACATGGGTGAATTGTCATTCTTCCTGGGTCTGAAAGTCAGTCAAAGAGAGGACGGGATTTATCTACATCAAACAAAGTATGTTCAGGATATCTTGTCAAAATACAAGATGAATGATAGCAGTACTTATGGCACACCTATCCCAGTCAATCATGGTCTGCATCCTGACAAAGATGGAAAGGATGTGGATTGCAGATTGTACCGTGGGATGATCGGATCACTTATGTATCTCACAGCTTCAAGACCCGATATAATGTTTGATGTGTGCTTGTGCTCAAGGTTTCAGTCTCAACCGAAGGAGTCACACATGATAGCCGTGAAGAGAATTTTCAGATACCTGAAAGGGAAACCCATATTGGGTCTTTGGTACTCTAAGCAGCAGTCATTTGACTTCAAAGCCTATACTGATTCAGACTATGGCGATTGTAACCTTGACATAAAGTCAACTTCTGGTGGATGTCAATTCTTAGGAGACATACTGGTTTCCTAGCAGTGTAAGAAGCAGTCAACGGTTTCTGTCTCAACTTGTGAAGCAGAATACATTGCTGCGGCGAGCGGTTGTTCTCAGATATTGTGGATTCAGCAGCAATTGAGAGACTACGGCTTGAACTTCACTGGAACTCCTTTGTTCATTGACAACAATGCCACAATGTCCATCAGAAATAACCCGGTGAAACATTCCAAAACTAAACATATAGAAATTCGCCATCATTTCATCCGTGATTGTGCTGAAAAGCATTTAATTGAACTTGTTAAAGTTCACACGGATGACAATCTTGCTGACCTTTTCACAAAGGCTTTTGATCGATCCCGTTTTGAGCATCTTGTCAACTTGATAGGAATATTCAATCCTGAGTGAAAACTTGTTTTCTTAAATCAATTCAATTCATGGAAGTTAAATTTTAATTTCTTTTACATTTTCAGTATACTTCTTTTAGTTTTTAAAATATTTTACAAAATCAAAAACAAAATAGAAAATGGAGAAAATTTCAAAGTTAACTTGAGAAAAGAGGAAAAGATAGTACATCAGAAATGATCTATACGTCATAGACTGCTCATATGGGAAATGATTGCGTCATGCTTACTTAATTGTTTAAATTATTATCTTTTTAATCTGCTTATTTACAAGTAATTTGAATTATCAGTAGGCTGTATGCGTCCTTGAATCACTAGTAGTGTGGAAACTAAATCTAAATTACAACTGTGATTTGAACCCATGTGTGCAAGTGTGTGTGCGTAAAAGAATAGAAAAGATCATTATCAGACAAAGGATATTAGATTTTTGCAATAATTTTCTTCTGAGATCAGTTTCGGGTTATGTCGTTAGCACAATTAATGCAGTTCATCTCACTGCCCATACTCACAAGTATGCAATGAGAGATTGAATCTAGACATGTCTCTACATTAAACGTTGATCATGTATTCACCCTTGAATCACTCCTGATTCATTGAAATCAAATCCAGATAAAAGTTAGATTCCCTTACCTTATTCAAACACCATACTCATTATCCTGAATCATCATACCGATATTCAATGAAGAAAATCTAATGAAACCAAGACAAATGAATCACTCGATTCTGAATCTTATGATTCCTGATAATCCTTATGGATTCTGCTTGATTTTTACTGTGCTATTTGATGTAACTTCATTCTGAAAATTTAGAAAATCATTGGGAAAATCTTAGATGCCTTGAGATAGTGCAATTGACATTATTGTAGCATATCAGTGGGGTATACGTTGTATATCTTATAATTAATACCTTAATACACAAGAACGTGATACAAAGATGCTTATAGTTTCAAATCTTATAATATTGTCAACTTGAATTACTTGTTTATACGCTTATAATGTATGAATAAATAGTAAATTCATGACATGATCCCATATTCTTTGATGTTTATATTGTATCGTTTTTTGCTATAAGTTATCCTGATATGATCCTCTGCTCGTGTCTTTGATCAAAAATAGTTTGTGTAAATACGTGTATATTTCAATCTAGAAACGATCAAAAAGATTTTAAGTTTATGAACAGTTCAAGTTTAATCAGAAAAAGCCAAAAAAATATTTATGTTTAACCTTCCTGAATTGATTGTGAATCCTCCTGACTGAATATTTTTATCTTGTTCGTTATTTGACTTGAAAATCTTCATAATTTGAGTTGAGAGTTTGTGCACTTAAGGGTTACTGCGTACTTGACAAGTGCACATGAAGTAAGCCCTGCGTACTTATCAAGTACGCAAGAGTTAAGTCTTGCGCACTTGTAAGTACGCAGGAGTTAAAGCGTGCGCACTTAGCAAGTACGCACGACTGTTTGGTGTTGGGTATAAATATGGGACTTAGAAATTTTTCAGAGTTTTCATCGCATTCAAATTTTCACCTGTTCAAATTCCCTCCGACAAACTTTTACTCAAAATTCAAAGTGTTCCTAAACCAATTTCTCATCTCGTTACTTGTTTCATCATCATATAACATTCAATCGGTGAGATTTCAGGCTCAATCCATCCTCGAAATTCGCCATTTTGGCCGATTCAGTGACTTAGAAAATCTAGGTTTATTCCGTGATTTTTTTTGGGCAAATTTTGGGTTGTTTGGGTATACTCTTATCATTAAAACTTGATTAGAAACAATAATCGACCCTTAATCGTCCATTATAGTCTTTGATTTTGACATTGGGCACGAATTTGAACCGACAGTGGTTTCGGTCGACTTTTAGGTCAAAATTGGTCAAGTATAGAAGTATTTGGTGTTGATATTGGTCCCATAGGCTAGAATCATCAATTCCGACCTTGTGGTGACCCAATACACACCGATTTTTTAACATCAGTTAAATTTTCAAATTTCTGGAATTTTCACCAAGTGTAGTTCTTGCGCACTTAGCAAGTACGCAAGAAGCAATTCATGCGTACTTGTTAAGTACGCAAGAGGAAATTCTTGCGTACTTGCTAAGTACGCAGGACCAACAGTTGGGAAAATTTCTAAGTTTGAAATCTCAGTTCAAAGAGTAACTGCTATACTTCGTCATGTTTATTTATTTGCAATGACCCTTGTTGTTCTGATTATGTTTTCTGTGTGTCTTTGCAGATTATGGCTAGGGCGGTTACTAACGAATTCAATCTGTTAGCGAATACTCAACCGGAATGGAAGGGTGCTGCTCTACAGTACCGCGAGATAGTTGATTTCTTGAACCGTTCAAGAATCAGCTACGCTATTTCTGCAGACCCGATCGTTTCAAGACCCTATCTGGAGCAATTTTGGGAGACGGCGGAGCATGATTGCACGGCAACCCCTAATGTTATAAGGGCTACCGTGGCTGGTCATGACATCGCCTTCTCTGAAGATACAATTAGTAGGGTCCTGTAATTCCGAGATCTCTCGACCGACCCGACAGCCTATCCAGACTACTTTGTGGATGGTTGTTGGAGGAAAAGAATGGGATATGTCGTGACGAGAGACTATGCTTCGTATAAGAAAATGTGGGTGCTTGACCAATAGAGATATTTTACCCACGTCATGATCATGTGCATCTCCTCAAGAAAAGCTAGAAAGGATGCCATGGGTCATGACCTTGCTGCAGCCATGGTTGGCTTATCTCTCAATAAGGGCTACAACTTCTCACGCTACATCTTTAAAGCCATCAATGACCAGATCAACACAGCTGAGAGGTTCAGGTTCTTATTGTACCCTAGGTTTGTGCAACTTCTGATAAATGATGCGTTGCCAAACCTACCTGCTACAGGGGAGAGATTGCAAGTAAAAAGGGTGGACAAGAGGGTGTTTGCACGGTTTTTAAATCCAGGCAGTGTAGATCCTACCCCTGAGCACACATAACTCTTTGGCCACCTTATAAACGAAGCATATGTGGCACCAGGTGATTGGAGATGGTATAGTCATGATTCGGAGCCAGAATTGAGTGAGCATTCTGATGAACAACAACAGCAAGAAGAGGAAGATGAAAGTGAAGATGGATCGTCTGATAATGGAGACGAAGAAGGAGGACATGATGGTGTTGAGGGATCCGAATTGGAAGAGACTGAGTCTGATTCTTCTGATTCCGATGATGCACCATCTCAGGCACACCCAAGGAGAGCGACAAAGGTAACCCTACCTGAGTCGTCCTCGAAGAGAAAACGACAGTCCTCTAGCAGCGAATATGAGCCAGATTCTGACTCTGATGCTGCTATCCAAAGGCAAAGGCGTGAAAGTGTTCATAAGAACAAGGGGCATAGGCAGCAACAACCTATTCCTAGTGAGGTGGTGGTGAGTACTCAACAGCAAGTACATGTTTCAGCTGCGAGTTCTGACTCGGCTTCCACCCCACCTTCACAGCAGTTATACCGACGACGGAGGAGGCCACAGGTACAACCTGACATAGTAGTCACTTCAGTCACAGAGGAGGTTCACGTGATAGTGACCCTCCCTATCACATCTGCCCAGGTGGCGGTGACTACTACAATTCTCACGGAGTCAGTCACCATCACCCCTTCCATAACACCTACAACCGTCATCACATCCATAATCCCAACAACCACCATTGATGTCACACCCCAACCGTGCATCTTAACCACGGGTGCGACTTAATTGACAAAAGAACACAATGGAATAAAGGCATTTACTATTAAAGTTTCATAATATTAAAAAAATCCCAATTACATAAGTTTCGAATTAAACCAAACAGATAACATGTTCAAAAGACAAGCAACTTAAAATAAGATTCTTCAATTGATATCTAGGCAAATCCTATGTGATATTGACTTGACCTATCACGAACTTAATCACCTGAAACATGTACGAAAAACAAGTGTCAACTAAAAATAGTTGGTGAGAAATCACAGGTTTAATAAAAGTATAAGTTTGGCAAATGTGACAATTCATATTCCAAGATCATCATATAGCACGTAATAAAACAAACACATGATTAGCAAATCCAACCTAAATTGATGAGTAACGAATAAGTGGTAAAACTCGCAAGTTGCACTAATAACGAATAAGATGTCCAACCAAAAGTTGTCCATAAAGTATATGCGGTTTCCATCCTATGGCCCATATCTGTACTACCGTTGGCTTGAAAGTTTCAAGTTAAGGATTTGCAAGTTTAACGTTTATCATGTTGTGTTCATTTACTCGCATACATATATGATTCGCTTGTTTTAGAATTGTTTGAAAACGTGTTTTAATGCGTGCCAACGCGTACATGTTTCCCCCAAAACAATTTGAATAAAGTGGGGCTATGAAGTCTCACCTTGAAAGCTAGGCGAGATAAGAAACTTGAACGAATAGACGAGATGAATCACGGACCAGACCCTAAACAAATAAATAAACCAGTTTTAGGGTAGGTTCGATGGTTACGAGTGTTAGATAGGCGGTTCGGGTCATAAGATTAAGAATTAGTTGCAAAAATAGAGTTTTAGTTGATTTTCAGATTTGGACAGCAAAGTAGTTGAACAGAAACGGGATTTTTAAAAATATCAAACGAAGTCTAAAAATTATGAAATTTTACAGGGAATTAGTTTAAGTCGTTCCGAAGAAGTTTCGTTTAGAAAGTTTTTCCATTTGAGAATCGGATCATAGCCAAAATAGTCCAACAAGACAGAAGGTACTGAAAAAGGTTTCTGTCCCGTTTTGGATACTACGGAGTCATACTTTTGAATTAGAAAACGATCCAATTATGGATGGAAAGGAAATTCGACGAACTACGTCTTGGAAATTTAGTTTGCTCAATTTAGATTAATTATGGTCAAGTTACGCTCAGTTAAATTTAGCACAGTTTCTGTTCAAAATCAATGGTTGCACTTAAGTGGTCCGTTTAGGGTTTTAAGATTACCGAACGCGCAAATAAAAATTAGACGAATGTTATTATGTTATTATAATACATAATATAATCAGATTAGGTTAGCCAAAAGGTCCCGTGTCACCGGTCTAGCCATGATATTCACAGAAGCGTTTTGGAGAATCATAGAATGCAATCGGCATAGCCGACACGAGCAAGCGGATTCTATATTTAATTAGCGTGTGAGTTCATATAAGTGATAATATAGAATAAATAACATGTTTTAAGTTAGCAAGAACATACTAAAGTATCGGCAGAGCCACTTTTGCAATCGTTGTCTTGAGGATTCGCAGAATGCGACGGCATAGCCGCCATTGCAAACGGGATCATTTGTTTGTTAGTTGGTGATGTTAGCTTGATTTATTAGTTTGATTAAGATTATTAGAGGGTTTTTAGGGCTGAGGTTTCACATAATCAAGTTATCATGGATAGAAAATAGAAAAAGATTGAGGGGATGAAGAAAGAATAAAATAAAAAGACGGTATTCAACTTCGGAGGGTTACTTACTTGTTTGATCTTCAAACCCTTGGAATCCTCTAAGGGATTTTCGAAATCTTCAAGGTTGGGAAGGGATTTCACAACTTAGGAGGGGTTGAGAGTGTTTGAGGGAGAATTAGAAAAGAAAACAAGATCCTAAGCCTCCTATTTATACTAATGGTTGAAGGGGTATGAATATGGAATGTCTTGGAAAGCAATTTAGGGTTTTAGGGCCCTCAAATCTGCGAAATTTTCCTCAATGGGGCTGGGTTTTTGTTGTGATTTCTTGCTTGGTTTAGGTCCAAGAGTAGGTGGGTTGGGTCCTAGCTTGATCCGGTTGAATGCGCGCATTCGAAAATTGCGATTTTAAGCATTTCTAAGCGAAACTGGCAAATGTTTTCAACATTAAAGTTGATTGTCATAACAAAAGAGTATGTTTAGCTAAAAACATTTAAGTTAAAGTTACGTTATTCGCGTATAGTAGTTGGCGATCGGTGGGCGAGAAAACGGACTTTTTGATCGTTTTTCGAATTTCAGGATTTATTTAAGGAAAGTTTTGCAAACAAACTTTGTTTTAACTAAAGAAATGAATATTTTAAACATTTAAAACATAAATTAATGTCATGTTAAACGATTTGTCGGTCGTGGACGGTACGTAGTTAACGACGGTTTAAAAGGCGAACGATCGCACGAAAGTACTAACTAGTACTTTTAAGCATCAATTCACATTGAATGGGTTGTAAGAACATGTTTGAGATGTATGGGGGTGGTTCATGTGTATTTAATGTGTCATAAAGATCAATTAAGTCTACGTGCGATCCATGAATCAATCACAGATAAGTATAAGTCTTTGAAATCAAGCATAAACGTAATGTTTCACATGTGAACTAGTATTGTAACAACGTCTGAATAGGATTTCAAGTAAAATGAAATGTCATGCGGATTTTCATTGATAAGTCTAGAATGAGTACAAGTAGTGAAAATCAGAAGTGTCACAATTGAACCTTTAAGTCAACCCTTCAACTATGGGGAATTTACTCAAGGGTTTGACTTCGACACCATCTTCTCCTCCCTAATTCACAATGCCGAAGCCTCATCATCCAGACATCCTAATCCTAATGATGCAAGGATAGATGTTTTGGAAACCCAAGTTGATGGATTATTGGAAACTATTCGGAAGTCAAAAGAGGAATCTGACGCTCAACAAGCACAGATTAATTCGTTGGTGGAGGAAGTTAGGATTCTGAGAAGCCAGATAACGGGAACTGAAGAGAGACTGAAGAACGTCATGGCCCAGAACGAGCTTCTAATTAGGACAAATGAAATGATTCTGGGTCACAGGTCATCTTTAGAGCTGGGGTTTGATACTCAACAGAAAGAGCATGAGCTGATGGTCAAACTAATTGCCGATCTGACCAAGAAGCTTGATGCTCAGGGGGAGAAAAAGAAAGAGAAGGAGAACGAGAAAACTACTGGTGATGAGGCTTTTCATCATGTTGACTTGACTAAGGATGACGACAAAGACAAGGATCCCGAAGCCGGTCCTAGTGGAGGTGAGCACCAAGCTTTAGCAATTGTGCCCATCTCTGCTATTCCAATGGCTCAGGGGATTCTACTCATCAAGAGGGTGGTGATACCTCTGGTGGTGGTGAAAAATGAAAGTCAGTGGCTGATGTTCCTAAGGATCTATCTGATGATGAGATCTTATACCTAGAGCCTGACTATTCCAAGGAAGCACAGATCGATGCTCTCCTTAATCTAGAAGAAGGAGAGATCGACTCTGGTGATGACTGGGATGATGATGATGATGTAGTAATTGAAATTCCCAAGGGCGACGGGGAAGGAGAGTACGAGTTAGAAGATGGAGAGATCTTTGAATTTCCATCCTTCGAAGCTCAGCTCGAGACAGGTTCAATCGAGCATGCTGGTAATGTGGAAGCCTCGACTGAAGCCTCCCCAGTTGACCCTACACCTGTGGATCCGGAGGCACCAAAAGAAAAAATATGCCTTCTACTTCATCTAAGGATCCAGCTCCTGTTTGGCAAAAGATGTCTATCATAGACAAACAAGGGGCAACAGGGATGATCTTGGCTGAAAGGTTCGAGGAGGATAAGCAGTTGTTCGCAATCAAAAGATCTGGAGGGGTTCAATACTTGAAACCAACCAGAGAAGCGTTCAACTCCTTACCCAAATACGACCTTGTGAACCTAGCAAACCGAGAGCTGCTGGGTCATTCTAATCATGCAGTGGCGATGGGTTTGTGGGTGGTTCTAAAGCGGGAAGCAAGATCTAGGAAGTTCGAAGTGTTCAAGCCTCAGGTGCCCAAGAGAGTCAAGGATAAGACAGCAAGACATCCTGTGACTAAGAAATTCTTAAAGAAATTGGTATACAAGCCAGTGCTATGTGAAACTAAGATTCCCCTGAGCAAGTTATCTCAGGATATTCTTGGTGACATGTGGTACTGGTACGTAGATCCAAAGACGGGCTAGGCTGTGGTGATTGGAAAGGTCAGAAAGTGGATGCTTAGTGCCGAGGGAACTAATCAGAGTATTTAATGAAGTCTGCTTCATTAAATTCTCTATGAAAGATCTGGAGGCACTAGCAGACAGGTATTGCATGCATACTGACGAGTGGACGGAATTCCTTGCTTCTAAATATGACAAGGTGATCAAGTTCTGCCTTGACTATAAGAAGAAGATGGAAGCTAAAGATACATAGCTGTGAAGACCAAAGACCGAAGACTGAAGACTGAAGATCGAAGATGATCCAGAGCTATTGTCAAGGGGGAGTTTGTTGAAGCACTTTCCTGTGACAAACAATCTGGATATATTATGGATAGTTAGAGTCTTAGTTTAGTACTTTCATGTATGTATTTGTCTTTGTTTGTAAGTGTCTGTATGTATTAGTTATCGAGTTGTATTTACTTTTACATATTGACTGTTGTTGTTTTCTTTAAGTGTTTTGCGCACTTGTATGTGCGCAGGAAGTAGTTCCTGTGTACTTAGAAAGTACGCAAGAATACCTTTGCATACTTGCTAAGTACGCATGAGCAAATTTCCCTGCGCACTTGCTAAGTGCGCAGGCATCAGGTCATGTATAAATAGGAATGGTTAATAGGAAATAAGTGCGCAATCATAGGCATTCAGATTAGCAAATACGCAGAACTTTGTAATCTCTCTGTAACCTTCAAGTGTTTATAATAGATGAACGTTTATAGTGATTATCTTGTCGGTTTACTTTGTTTCATAAGACTCTCCACCTAGTCACGGGTATTCCGCACCCGGTCCGACTAGTAGACCCACTTGCATGTGACGATCCGCCACACCCGAAGGGACCTACACTATACAACATACATGATACTACGTTGCTCACATTATACCTGAAACTTCATTGTTTACAAAATGCAGGATACTAAATTATTTACATTTACAAAATACATTATACTAAATTGTTTACGTCATACATGAAAACATATTTGATATTAAATTGTTCACATCCTACATGAAACTTATTTGTTTACAAAATACATAAATACTAAATTGTTCACCTTATACATAAAACTCATTTGTTTACTATACACATGGTACTAGACTATTCACAGTATACATGCAACCCACTTGTTTACAAGGTGCATAACACTAGATCATACATGAAACCTATTTGCTTACAATGTACATAACACTAGATCATACATGGAAACTTGAGTGCTTACATTATACACGGAACTAAATTGTTTATAATTGTTACAATCGATCGATCACATTCTACATAATGCATGATTATTCACCTTATCCATGAAAGCTACTCGGGGTTTGACGTATTCTTGTTCAAACACGAGGGAGATATGGAACCCTAAAATTATGCCACGTTATTACTCTTTAGTACCTGATTGACTGTACTATCTATGTACATAATTACTTATTAGCAACACATATGTGAAAACAATAGATATGAACTAAATGATTTTGTGTTCTCTCTTGACCCGCACACAACGGAAGGATCTATATGGACCATGCGACGACTCGAGTAATTACGGGTGCACACGTAATTATAAAAGTCAGCGCATGTAAAACATAGTAAATTATGTCGTGTGTTATGATATAAAACCTATCGGGATATATAGTAACGAACCTAATGTGATATGATAAGAGCATGGTGGATACGCCGCTTGTACTTCCTATATATAAGTGTTCCTGTCATATTGTCAGAAGTAGCATTACTCGTGCCATGAGAAGTTTTCTGTTATTTTGACCTGGACCAATGTTTGTGAAATCTCTTATCTCGTGACAATTCTTGAACATATTAGACTACATCCTAAACAAAACTTGATCAAATTCCCATCAATTCCATTCCAAGTAACGCCTTTCACCTTTGGAGTCCAAAAATATTCTTTGACAATTTTCTTCTTAACTCTCTTAAACTAAATCCACTGTCATTCATTCATACCCGACTTTGAGAAACACAACTGATTTTTCTTATCAATCGCACTACTCAACCCAACTTTCAAAGTTCATTGAGAATCTAAAACGTGGCCCTGAATTTACTTGGGAGAGTGATGATCAAATGAAGCTCAAATATCCACGTTTCCATTCAGTAGCCTCCATTAGTTAAATTTCGGGAAAAAATTCCCTCTACATGGGGATACTGTAACATCCATGATTTCTTAGTATTATTTTATTTTATTCTATACAAAAATGACATCCGTTTCAATCCTGTTTTTGTTCAAACACATTTTGTCACATTAATTATTATTATAAACATGTATCCATTTAAAATTTCAACCCCGCATTTACATATTATTTTCTACTATATACAAAATATATATATGTGTGTTTAATTATAAATAAATATATAAATACATATACGTTTGAATATATTAAATGAAACCCTTACACAATTTGTAATTTTATTAAAATAAAATTTATTTTCTTTATAAATAGTTATAATAAAATTTTGATTTTGAAAATTTTATAAATAAATTAACTTAATTTAAAACAAATACAAATGAGATTCTATTTTACAAAAAAATAAGATGTGTAATTTTTTATAAAAATGTTATAACTATTTAAAGTTGAGAAAAAGAATTAAACTAAACCAATTGAACCCCCTCTTTAGTCTTGAACCCCCTCAAACCCTCACTTAAACCCCCCCCCCCACCCACTTTAAGTTTGGAACCCCCCTTGAACCCTGGAACCAAGTCATCACCAATTTTGACTTCTAAAAAGTCAAACACGCGTGATTCTTCCATCAAGCCCAACAATTACGGATTAAAATCTTTCCATATCAAACCTCAATCCATTTAAGGTCATTTGCAACTCGGAATCAATCAGATTGATTGAGATGCCGCGATTTTAGAGTCAATTAAGGATTTACGGTCGTGGAGTCTCAAAACCCAAGAATCAAGGTTCAAATACCGCTAATCTCGGGTAATTACCAGTGTAAACGCGTATTTCACCTTCCTAAACATATATCCCTACCGCTTACAAGACGAAATCACCTCAAAATCGTTTTCTTTCTCTCTAAATCCCATCGGCGCAAGGAAGGGGAAACGGGTCTCAAACCTCGCGACGACTTAGATCTGGTTGGGTTCCTTCGTGCCTCCGAGATCATCTTCATGTATCCCCTTTCCATCCCTTCGAATCGCGTCACCTCTGTAAGTAGGAAAATCAATTTGGGTTGGTGGTTTTAAGGGCTGTTACGACGGTGTGTGGTGGGAAGAAGGGTTCATAGATCCCTTAAAATAAAAATAATTATGTGCTAGTTCTTTAGCAAGGCTGGTGCCCTGATCTGTTGGTAAGAGCCCTTCCCCCACACAGCGTAGGTTATGGGTTCAAACCCTGGCGGGTGCATTTTTTTCTTCTTTTTCTCTTGATTTTGCATAGCATTCACACACACTCATTATCATATTATAACCAATATTATCAAAGTTTTGGACTAGTAAACAAATTTCTTTATGGAACTTTTTAAAGGGTTATAATTATTATCATTTAGTGGATAAAAGTATACGTAAACATATACACATTTATTTGATGGTATCCTAAAAACCTTTTGTTTACTACCAATGCATAACACATAATATATAAACCCTATGACTCATTTTACACAATAATTAGCAAGTTTGCAAAGAGAAACAAATAATTAGTTATTTAAATCGTTTTAAAAACCCGAATTAAAACATAAAAAAATCCTTTAAACCATAATTTAAAATGGTAGATTTTAAGCAAAACATTTAATGTACCTAATTAATCTATAAATCATAAGGTAATTATTTTATAAACCCATTTTCATTTTGTGAAGAAAATTCATAAATTAAACTTTATAAAACCAATTTCTATTAAGTATATATTTTTGGGTTTAAGCCCTATTTATACAAATGTAATTCTTCCTAAATATACATTAATATATATATTTATACTTTTTCATATTTCTTTTGAGCATACTATATCAATAATAAATAAGTAAATAAAAAGAATTTATTTATTTACATTAGTTATCCTTGTGCATTAATAGTCCAGTTAGGGTTTAAATTGTATTTATTAAAATTTCTTAAATACTAATATATATATATTTTCACTCCCCTTTTTAATGTCACATCATTATAATAAATAAATAAGTAAAAGAAACTTAGTTGTTATTTATTTATTTTAAATTATATTCCACACTGCTTTGTTTTAGACACAATATTCTAAATAATTAAATAAAAATAAATTATTTATTTAATTTATTTAGTTATTCAACTATATTAATTTAAACCCTAAGTCAATGGGTATTTTTATCAAATTCATATATACTTTGAATTTACATTTTTTTATCAAACGTTTATTCAAACAAATACCAATTCATGCACTCATTACTTGAGATGACACAAACACCTTTGTACAAATCCCAACACTCACTCTCGTTAAACCCTAGACATTACTTTAGACTTTGTGCATGTCATTGATTAGATTCATACACTTCTACTCTAGGTTAACTTTGTGAGCTACAAGGATCACTTTGCTACCTATTCTCTCGTTCTATCTACATCTTTGATACAAGTGAGTTTACATAGCCCCTTTTACACTATTTACATTTTTGGGGTGGAACATGAGTACAATTATACAATGTTTACAAACTACACAATACAATTCCACCCTACATTCATGTGTTCAATTTGAGCCTTATGTCTGAATACTAGGTGTGCAAACTACAATTTGTGTGCAATTTACGTGTGCAATTTACATGTGCTATCATTAACTACACAAGCCGACGGTTAACAATGATAGATCTATTGAGCCTGACAAACCCACCCGGTTAGGGTGATTGTTGCCGACAACACAATTTGGTTATTTGCATGCTAGTTACAAAGGTTTGATTGTACAAATTGGTTTTACAATAGTAACTCTCCATAATTGCCTTATTAACCATGATATGTAAGGATTGTATACACACAACACAATGATACTATTTAGAGTCAAAACCTATGTATGCTCACTAACTTTTTAGTTGACCTTGTTTTAATCATGTTTCAGGTACGAATGTTTGAGATTGATCAAGATTGCTTCACTTAAGTTGTGGACCTAGTTAATTTAATAAATGAACTTATTTTGTATTTCATGTTTCTTGTATTGTGGATTTGGTTTGTTTGGATTATGAAATTAAATGAGATAATATAATATATTACAACATAGTCAACCATGTGCTCATGAACTGTCTCCATGTCCCGCCCCGATGTTTCCGCCGTCGGTTGGGGTATGACACACGGGTTCGGGCTTGAAGTAGAGTAAAGCTAGTGAGATCGGAGTATTATTGCTAGTAGGTGTAGGAGGGAATCGCTTCCGATGAACCTAACTCCCAAAGAGATATGTGCCAGTGCTCGGTGTCGTCGCTAACACAGTCCTGAGAAGGCCCACCATTCATGATTGTGTCATCGATAGGCTCAAGTCGGTGTCATCTTCAGCTCTGATGGTGTAACAAGGGTGCAGATGATGGTGGTGTGAGTGACTTCTCTGAAGGCTCCGTCTTGCTGCCTTCAGACGGAAGTGGATGATGTCTGATGATTCGACGAGTGTCGCCACTTGGAGTGATGATGTAATGCGAATGACGTGTTCCTCGTCAGTAGAGGGTGATATGAATAATGTCAACATGATTGCAATGCAATGTAGGTAAGGATACCATGTGATCATGTATAAGTGTTTGTGTCGTGTAACTAATGCATGTGTGCGTTATATTCTAGTATGCAATACTAGTTCTCTATAAACCTGGCTCTGATACCAATCTGTCACACCCCCAAAATCCACTAACGGAGTTTTACCGTTTAGCGTGTGTAGGTCCAGGTAACTCAACTACTGATCGAACTCGTGATCTGACGTTGCTATAACACGAAGTGCGGAATCCTTCATGTTAACGTTTGTATACTAACCGACAATTCAAACAACAAGCGTAAATAAACTTCTCAAATATATTCCAATTCACAATGGTTTACAGACTTAATCAGACAATTCTATCTCTCGGTTCTCTCTCTGATCAGTCCTTTTTCTAATGACTCTGTAAACACATATATATAGAAACTAACCTGCTGTAAGCGAACTTATTAAGTTCGCCTGAAACAGACTAAGCGAACTTAACAAGTTCGCCTCAGTTAGACCTAGGCGAACTTCTTAAGTTCGCCTCTGACAGACCAGGCGAACTTAACAAGTTCGCCTCTAGGCTCACTAGTAAAAACACTTAGCAACTTTATACATTTACATATCAAAAACACAAAGATATAAAAACTAACTATTACAAGATTTTGTCATTACAAATCTATGTCCTAACAGACTCCCCCTTGACAATAGCTTGATCTTCTGTCTTTAGTCTTTATCTTGAACTCTTCCAGTTATTCGGTAGTCTGCTGCCAGCATGCACTCCATATCTTCTGCATATCTCCAAAACTCTTTTGTACTGTAGACCTTGTTCTCTCCATTCATCAGTATACATGATATCATTCTTTCGCAGTGTCCTCTGATCTTTCTTTGAAAAATTAATAAGATTCATTGCGTCATAGAAACACACAATGACCTTATTATCTTTATCTTCAATCCTTGCTTCACCAGTATTAACATCAACATACCACCATTTCATATTCCCAAGAAAGTCTTGAGGAATATTCTTTAATGGTATCTTGTGAATAGCACGTACTGGTTTATACTTGTATCTCCAGGTTACTTTCCCAGTATTTGGATCTGTGTTCTTCACTCTCTTTCCCTTCTGTGGTTTCAGCCGTTCATACTTACCCGAACCACCTTCTTTCTTTATCAAGTTTGCTATCACATCAGCCAAACCATTCTTCGATCTATTTATGAGTGGCTTTGAAGCTAGACCATTTATTTCACACCTCGTCAAGGTATTGAAATATTTGATCCTCGGCTTTAAGTATTGAACATCGTCAGATCGTTTGATTACAAATAATTTTGATTCACCATCATAGAACCAACTTATGATCCTTCCTACACACTGCTCTTTATTCACATATTTATCTTTCTGAACAGGTTGTGCTGGAGACTTGGGTAGCACCTTCATCCAACTGTTTACAACTTCTCTCCACTGTTCTCGTGTCATCCCTGTATCTCTGTACATCACAGGTTCTTCATTAATCTTCGGAGACTCAGTGTGAGTAGTTTCAGTTTCAGCACCTTTATTGGATTGACTTATCTCATCATCAGTATCCATCTTTGAATCAGCTGTATCATCAGGCATTGTGATGTCTTCAACAGAGTCCATAGAATCTGTTACTCCTTCATAAGTGAATTCAGGAATAACATCATTCTGGATGAAGTTATACGACACCTTAAGACCATCACAGCCTTCATAAGTGACACTGTCTTTATCTTTCTCTATTTCAATCTCTACTATTTCTCCTTCTTCTATCTCAGTATCTGACATATCATCTTCCATGTCATTGAATAAATCATCAATGTCATCAAGACATTCAATCTTTTCAGCTTCCTCTTCTTCTGAATCTTGAAAGAATTCTAATAATAGAATTTCTTCGTCATTAGTACCAGTAGTATCTTTGTCTTTGTTTCCTTCAAGTGATTGTGATGTCGACTCCCCCTGAACTCTAGATATAGGATTAGCGTCAGTGTATTGACGATCACCCTAATATTTCCAGCAGGATCATTGTCTTCATCATCACGTCTTTGAATTAACTCTGTACGACAAGTATCAGGTATCCTCAACTACCCCTGAGCGTCAAGACGCTGAACGAGTTTGGAAACTAATGCTTGCATATCAGCAATCTGTTGAGCTTGAGTCTGAATCACCAGCTGCCGTTGTGAATCAAGAGACACAAGAGAGTTTACTTGTGTTTGTAAAGAAAGCACTTGAGATTCAAGGAAAGTAATCCTGTCAGAATCAGAAGGCTTTGACGAACCAGCTGTTGATTGTGGAATAGAAGGAATTGAAGTAGTAGGAATGACTGGAGGAACAGGAGTTTGAACTGGAGATGGATCCTTAGATCGTGGAGGATTAATGATCAGAGAAGCAACAAAATTAGCATCATCGACTCCTTGAGAAGATTTTGCAGCAGCAATCGACGCAGACATTAACTTTTGCCGTGTAGGATCTGGAGTAAAGTCACTATCAGTGTCAGAACTCTCATCAACCAAAGATCTTTTTACCAATTACTGATCCAGAAGGAGGATCCCGAACAGACTTTCGTCTTGGTCGTCTGGCTTGAGATTTAATGCGTTTTCCAGCATTAGCCAGTGGAATAGCAGCCAACCGTTCATAATGACATGGAGAAAAGTCCCTAGATTTATCAGAATCAGTGCTGTCATCATCAGATGATAGCGTATCACTTGAGCTGGAACTAGACTCAGCTTCTGTCACCACATTCCCTTCTTGTTCATGAACGGGCGAGTTCACAGCATCATCAACGAAATCATCCATGTTCATTCCTAGATCGTGATCAGGGTCATGAACGACCTCTTCTTGAACTGGTTCCTGAATAGGAATATCAACTGCAGCTTGTGGAATAGGAACTTGTTCAGGAATAGGAATTTATGGTTGTACAGGAACTTGTATTTGTGGAGCTGGTATCTGTTGTTGTTGAACTTGTTGTTGTGGTTGTTGCTGTTGTGGTTGTTGAACATTTAATCCTTGAGGTTGAACAAGTTCATCAGGATGAAACCAGTTGTCATTAGGTGGTGCAACATAATCAGGATTGATTAAGTGCCCAAACAGTGGAGTATTGACTGGAATCAATGCAGCATTCTGCTGTTTCACCTTTGTACAGTCGGTAAAAATACGTTTTGACATCAGAGTCAACGTTAATCTTATTACATGTTGTGGAAGATCAGGAATAAGATGATTGAGTATCATTTGAATAAATCGAGGATACATCAAGAAACCTTAACCTTCAGCTGGATTGATTTGCATTACCATCTCCCGATAGAAATAAAGAGGAAAATTAAATCGTTTATTCAATGTTAAGGCCACCATTACTGTTTGAAGAGCCATTTTCAATCCATCGGTACCAGCTTTTCGCGGAGAGATGCATTGAATAATCACATGCATAAAATACCTCCATTCACCAACTAATCCACCTTTCCGAGCTTGGGTATCATTTTGTTTCCCACGATATCCCATCCTTTGAAAACAACCCATAATAAGAGTGCTAGGATAAGATATTAGATCATCAACATTTCCACCTAAATCAAGAGCAGCACGAATCGTCTCTTCAGAAATTGCAATCTCAGTATTGTTTACTGTTGCACGAAGTACATGCGGTTCCACGTCAATATCTTGATGTACCGTATCCCAGAATTGCTGTATATACACCAAGCTGATATAGGGATCCGCAGATAAGGCAACATGCAGTCGTGATCGATTCAGAAAATTTATGATGCCTTGAAAATGAACTGCTTTTGGCATATTAGGATCTAACAACGCCACTTGATTATGCTTATATTCGACATGACGAGCCATCTGTGAAAATATCGGACAACACAACAAACATTAGTACACTTACACATATATGAAACACACACACAAACAAAAAAAATTTTAAAAAAATTTTCAAACAAAAAAATTTTCAACAAAAAATTCACAAGTCCATTTCACTTCTGACCCCTAGGCGAACTTAATAAGTTCGCTTAGTAGTGCAAGAGGCGAACTATTTAAGTTCGCCTGACAAGTTCGCTTGGAACAAGTTCGCCTGAACCTGAGACGTTTCAAATTCAAACACAGAAGTTCAAAATATCGGCAAACCGAGATAAAATCATGGAATAAGCCTTGAAAATCAGTCGAAAACCAATTTACAACCAAATATGATGATCAATTTTATATTTTCGGTCAAAATTTTCCTTTGAATCATTCGATGTAATACCGAGACAAAAAGTATCAAATTCACACGATTTAACGGATGAAAATCGATGAAAGTACCTTGGTTAGATTCGCAATCAAATTTCGATGAAGATACAACCAGTAAACAACGACAACAACACCGATTTAAAATTTTGAAAAAATTCGATCAAGTTCGCCTAAACCGGAAAAGACGATGAACTGATAAGTTCGCCTGTTCTAGATCCTTAAACCCATTAAGTTTGCTTAATTAGGCGAACTTGTTAAGTTCGCTTAACAAGCCTGGCGAACAAGATAAGTTCGTTTCACCACAGACAAGTTCGCTTCACCACAATCAGATTAAGTTCGCTTCACTATTCTTGGGCGAACATATTAAGTTCGCTTCACTATTCAAGCGAACATAATATCCAATTACTTTAGCCTTGAACAAAATTTTCTAAATTCAACCTTTCAAGTTTTGAACTTTCGTCAGCACCTTGTAATCGATCCAATCCCGAACAATTTTAATAAAAGTTTAGAATTTTCATGGAAAATAAAATCAAAATGTTTTTGAGTTTTATCTATACAGACGGAAACACATATTTTTGACTTTTATCTGAATAAACCGAAATCACATATTTTTGGTTTTTCTCTGTACAAACTGAAATCACATATTTTTGGTTTTTCTCTATACAAAACTGAAATCACATATTTTTGGTTTTTAACATCATGAGCAAGAAGATCATATCAGTATTCAATTAATTCATCACACATATTATCAATAACAAAGGGTAACCTATAGTATGAGACCTATTCAACTCAATTTTGTGCATTTTGCACCTTTTCATTTTGACATTCCTTCAATTTGAATAATATTTGAAATGATACGAGATAAATTTCAAAGTAAATAAGACTAGGTTATCAAATACTCTTTTATTTATGCCAAATTTGAAATATAAAGCATGAATTCTTAAATTTGTCAATATTATATTATTTGAAAATATAAGCGTTTATTATCTAAATTCATGTGATTTAGTACCATTTAGATGATAAACATTGTGTACCCCACATATATGCCAAATAGAAAGTAAATGCACTATCTTCAAGACATATATAAGATTTTACTAAAGATTATCCGAATATTCAGAATGAGGAGACATCACTTAGCACATGAATAGCAGAATCCAAATTGGATTGTATAGGAATCAATGAGATTCAGAATCGAATGATTCAATGTTTTGGCTTATATTTGTGGAATCATAAGATTTAGGTACGTGGATCCAACTGTTATCTAGATTATGAATTCAATGGAATCAGTAAAGATGATATATCAATATGATCCAAGGGCTAGTATATGTTTGACAGATGTTGTTAAGTACATATCTTGATTATACTTCAAATTGCATGCTTTTCGGGACATGGGCACTGAAGCCAATCGACTGAATAGTGCTAAGGACATAACCCGAAACTGATCTCATAGGAATATCTTTATTAAAAGCTAATATTCTGTATCTGATAATGATCTTTTACACACACACCCAGGCATATAATGGATTTAAATCACAGATGTAATCATATTATATTTAATTTTCACACTACTATTAGTTTCAAAACGCTTTTAGCCTATTGACAATTCAAGTTTCAAATTTTAAAACAAATTATCAAGAATAGAGCATTCATAACACTATCATTTCTTATTTATGCAGACTTTAAAATTTAGATCAAATCAACTTATCTTAATCAATCATATATCAAGGTCTACTAAGGTCGTGTGAAATGAACTAATCACTGATGTACTATCATTTCTTCTCTAACCTCAAATGATGTCAAAATTTTATATTTTTCCATTTGTTTCGACTTTTTATAAATTAAACTTTTTGACTGAAAATGTAAATGCAGAAATGTAATAAAGCAATAAAAGAATTTAAAAGAAAATTTTCCATGAAATTCTGATTTTGAAAAACTTTTATTCGGGATTGATCATACCAATCATTTTAATTAGGAAATCAAACCTGGTACGATCAAATGCTTTGGTAAACAAATCAGCAAAATTATCTTCAGTGTGTACCTTGACCAGCTCAATCAACCTTTTCTCGGCACAATCACGTATAAAATGATATCGAATTTCGATGTGCTTAGTTTTACTATGTTTAACAGGATTATTCGTTATGGACATAGTATCATTGTTATCAATAAGCATGGGGGTTCTTGTGAAATTCAAACCGTAATCTCTCAATTGTTGTTGTATCCACAGGATCTGTGAACAACAACTTGCAGCAGCGATGTATTCTGCTTCGCATGTTGAAATTGAGACTTTGGTTTGCTTTTTGCATTGCCAAGATACAAGTCGATTACCTAAGAACTGGCAACCACCTGTTGTAGATTTCCTGTCCAGACAACAACCACCAAAATCAGAATCAGTATAAGCATTGAAATCAAAGTTAGAACCATGAGGATACCATAGCCCTAAACGTTGTTTTCCTTTTAAATACCGAAAGATTCTTTTCACAGCAATTAAGTGAGATTCTTTTAGCTTTGCCTGAAATCTGGAACAGATACACACGGCGAACATTATATCCGGCCTTGAAGCGGTTAAGTACATGAGGGATCCAATCATAGCTCTATAAAGTCGACAATCCACATCTTTTCCTTTCGGGTCAGAATTTAACTTATGATTGACCGGAATTGGAGTATCGTATGGGGTACAGTCCTCCATCTTGAACCGGCTCAAGATTTCTTTGACATACTTGGACTGATAAATAAAGAAACCATCTTCCTTTTGATTTACTTGTAAACCTAAGAAAAACGATAACTCTCCCATAGCAGACATTTCAAATTTCGACTTCATAACACCCTCAAAGTCTTTGCACAACCCTTCATTTGTCGAGCCAAAAATAATATCATCCACATAAATCTGTACCAGTAGGTAATCTCCCCCTGATTTCTTTATGAATAAGGTCGAGTCTATCTTTCCACGAACAAAATCATTCGCCAAAAGATGTGTGGATAAAGTCTCATACCACACACGAGGAGCCTGATGAAGACCATAGAGAGCCTTATCAAGCTTGAAAACCATATTTGGATGCATTGGATCTTCAAACCCCCGGCGGCTGACACACATAGACTTCCTCCTTGACTTTTCCATATAAAAATGCACTCTTGACGTCTAATTGAAACACCTTAAAACCTTTAAAAGAAGCAAAAGCTAGAAACAGCTTTATAGCTTCAAGCCTCGCAACCAGCGCATAAACCTCGGTGTAATCAACTTTTTCTTGTTGATTGAAGCCCTGGACAACTAATCTTGCCTTATTGCGTACCACGACACCTCGATCATCTTTCTTACATTTAAACACCCATTTTGTTCCTATCGGATACGCACCTTTAGGAAGATCAACAAGATTCCAAACCTTAAGTTTGTCAAATTGAGCAAGTTCTTCCTGCATGGCTTCTATCCAGTTATTGTCATTTAAAGCCATCTCAACATTCTTGGGTTCAACCAGCGAAATATAGCATGAATGTGAGCAATCATCAAGAACACCAGAATCTTTAATGCAAGTATACAAACAAGTATTGTCAACAAGAGAACGTGTTTTCACTCCATCCTGTAAATTTCCAATTATATTTGTCATTGGATGATCTTTGTGTTCCTTGATGGATGCGACCTTAGGAACCGGCAACACGTAAACTTGAGTAGATTCAGATTGATAAGAATAATCTTGAGGAATTGGAATTTCCGAGTCTAAATTTGTTGGAATCTCCCCCTGAGCCTGTGTCGAAGGTAATGGATCATCACTCAACAACGGATCAGCAGAAGAATCTTGAAAAATAGCATTATCCTCCTCACTCTCTGAAACTTGTGGACCTGAACAAGAAGCAACATTAGGATCTGGAGCAGAAGTAGATGGAATCGATGAATTGGGAACTGCATTTGGTAGAAATCCATTGTGCTGTGCATCTTGACAAGAATCATAAAGAACAGCAGCATCTTCATTAGAAATGTCAAAAGGTAAATGAAAAGACTTGAATAAGTTTTCATAATCAAATGCCCAATCCGGACCAATCGCCATTTGTGGTAAAGTCCTCTTTGAACAGTCAATATGGAACCATTCTTCAACTTGGCGTGTCTCTTTGTTATAAACCCTCTTGGTTGTTGAATTAGCCACATACCCCAGAAAAATCCCTTCAATAGCCTTTGAACTGAATTTTGTTGGGACATTTCGAACCTTCAGTAGGGTACACGGATTACCAAAAGGTAGTAAGTATTCCAGATTCGGCTTTCGATTATTTAGCAATTCATAGCAAGTCTTGTTATGTCGCTTTACGGTCAAGACCCTATTCAAAACATGACACGCAGGATTCACAGCTTCAGCCCAAAAGGTGACTGGAAGCTTTGAATCTGCAAGCATCGTGCGAGCTGTTTCGACCAACGTCCTGTTCTTTCGTTCAGCGACACCGTTTTGTTGAGGAACATATGGCGCACTGAATTCATGACGAATTACTTTTTGTAGACAGAATAAGCCCATTTTGCTATTCTTAAATTCGCTACCATTGTCACTCCTGATTCTTCTGACTTTCAGATTGAATAAAGTCTCCAAACCCAGGATTAAGTATTGTACCAACTCAGTGGTTTCAGCTTTAGATGAAAGAAACTTAACCCATGAAAATCTGGAGTAATCATCAGTTACGACCAAACAATACGATTTCCCACCAATGCTCCTAATACTGATAGGACCGAACAAATCCATATGCAACAACTCCAAAGGAGTTACGTTAGAATTCGTCGATTTCGATTTGTGAGATTTCTTTCTTTGTTTCCCCTTCTTGCACGGAATACAATCATCAAGAACTGAGAATTTCATTTTTGGAATACCAAGCACAAGATCATTCCTAACAATGTAGTTCATCTTCCTGTAGTTTATGTGAGCTAGCTTCCTGTGCCACAATATTGAATCAGATTCCGACACCTTGGAGAGTAAACATGTTGGAATTGAATCCGTTGTAGTGGCGATACTCATGTCAAGAACATACGTGTCATTTCTCCTTGGAGCCTTCATGAGAATCCATTCATCAGGAATCACAAAACCCGGTTTCAGAATATAGCATTCATGATCGTTGAAATGGAATGAAAACTTCTTGTCACAGACTTGTGATACGCTTAAAAGATTGTGTTCCAGCTGCTCAACATAATTCACCTTTTCAAATTTGACTTTGTCATTCTTTAACGTTCTCTGGCCAGTTATGTACCCGCCTTTATTACCCGCAAAAGCGACATAACCACCATCAATTTTAATCACATCCTCAAGCAATCTAATATTCCCTGTCATATGTCGAGAGCAACCACTATCCACATACCATGTATTGTTGATAGTCCTCCTTGGTTGTCCCTACATAAACAACGAGAATTAGTTAGAAAGTGGAACCCAAGCCATCGTGGTCTTGGGTCGTCCGGATTGATCAAAATAAACAACTTCTTGTAATTTACAATCAATTTTATCATTCACTTTTGGAACAGATGTTTGACAATCAGACCTTTTCAAAGAAGAACCATTTTTATTATTTTGAAAAACATTATTTGATATATAATTGTCAGATTCAGATGTTTCCAAAATTTTCTTTAATTTTCTGTTTCTTCTTCTTCTTTGAGGTCTAGACAATTTAACCTCCTGAAAAGAATCTTTTGAAATCCCAACTTGTGGAATCTAAAGTTTCTCTTTGCATACAAAGGATTTAGCATTCAATATATTCTGTTGTTTAAATCCAGTGGATTTAACAAAAGATTGACCAATCATATTTTTCTCCAAACTAGAAGACGATTTTCCCTCGTCTTTTCTTTTCAGAATCTTCACCACTTTCGGTTGTGAAGGAACAGTCTTCATTTTACCCTGGTTCTTGTATGGAAAATTAATCAAAATATGACCAGCCTCATTGCAATGAAAACACACTCTTCTTTCATGATAACTTCTGAAATAAGATGTTTTCTTTGAATTTGAAGAACCATCAGAAGAATAAGCTTCGGAGGAATGCCCATAACAATTTATCGACTTCTTTGGAACATAAGTCTGTTTTAGCACCTTTGAAGAATTCACTTTTTGATAACCAGCCACAACAAACCCACTTGACTGTAAGATTGGAGAAAGTTTAGTTGGAACCACTTTCACCTCTTCAGTTTCAGTCAAAATGCACCTATCGCGAGTAACATTCTTCACAACCTTTGGTTCATCAATTTTCACTTTTTTCGGAATGCCTTCAACCTTTGAATCATCAAACACCTCATCCTCTGTATCAGAATCATACACCATGTCTTCACCCGTCACTGGATTCACCTTTAATACTGTCTTGGGATCAATTTCCTCTTCATGAATGATTTCAAGCTCAACCACATAATTTGCATTGAACGGAGGAGGAACAAACCCAATACCAGCAACCCTTTTTGTGGGATCAGCATTAGCATTGAAATAATCCAAAACTACAGATGAATTCTCAAACTGTTTCAGCTTTCTATGTAATTTTATTACCTCAGATTCTTTTTTAGAAATCTCCTTGTTCTTTTGGGCAACAACTTCATTTCGTTTTTCGATTTCAGCATAAGCCATATCTAGATGATAACCCTGCTCTTTGTATTTTAACCCAAGAGAATTTAAGTCTCTTTTCAAAGACTCAATTCTATCAATGCACATCTTATCATTATCTTTCAGTTTCTGATTAACTGAATGCATTGATTTCATGTCACAAATCAAATTTGTGTTTTCATCCATGACTTTTTGCAGTTTATCTTTAACAGAAATGCAATTAGAATAGTATATATGACAAACAGAGTCTTTTACCTTAGTCCGATCAGACATGTCTGCCATGAATACTTTAGCAATTGGAATACTATGTGAATCATCACCAACTGAAACATTTTCTTTAAGAACAATTTCTTCCTCAGCAACCCCTGACACAGCATCAGAATCAATACTTTGCCCTCTTTTTTCCTCATCATCAACACTTGGAACACTATCACCATCACACGAATCATCACTAGAACTTTCATCATCAGTAGACTCTTCTGGTTTTTCTGAATGAATTTCTGCAACAAAAGCCTGACTCACAGCACCCACCAAATCTTCCAGATGAATGCCCCAATCATAGTTTTCGTCGTTTTGAGCAACCAGAGCTGATGATGCAGATGCATGATTTGTATTACCAGAAGGACCATGATTTTGATTACCAGATGAACCATGTGACTGATTCCTATTATGCTGAAAGTTAGATTGCTTCTTTTGAGAATCAAATTCTACCTTTGGCTTCACACACTCCTTAGCAAAGTGACCATACTCTTGGCAGTTGTAACACCTGACTTTGCTATTATCAAAACCCATACGCGATCGACTATTTGAACCAATATATTTTCCATTGGATATTCATTTCCTCCAGATCAACAGGGTCAATCTGTCTGAAATCTTATTCTATTACCTCAGGATCATGTATTTTACCTCCAATGAAATTTTCATATGATGCCATGAATGAAGAAAACATAGCAAGATAATCATCAGCAACTTTCTGATTCACATGAGATCCAGATGATGTTGAAGCAGTAGTAGCAGAAAATCCAGAATGGCTTGAATGACCAGAATAAATTGGAATTCCAGAACACTGATAATTTGAAGACTCTTGAGCATCCCCAGAAAAGAATGCCACTCCAGTACCAGATTTACCAACAGATTTGGCAAAATACATTGAGGGATCCTGGATATGCTCCATATTAGTCTCTTTCTTCTTCATATTCATGTCATGTGACTGAATCTTCCCTAGGACTTCTTCAAGAGACATGGTTTTGTACTTAACATTTTATTTGATCAAAACTGTATACACATCAAACTTTGATGGTAAAGCCTCCAAGAATTTATCATTGATTTCCTCAGTCTCATATACCACAGATGCACTAGCCAGTTCACTAAGAAGATGATAGAATCTTGTAGCAAGATCATCCAAAGATTCATTTTGAAAATGTTTAAAGACTAGGAACTGCTTCTTTACTAACTCCTTTCTACTCTTTTTCACATCCAAACTCCCTTCACACCTTTTCTGTAATGCTTCCCACAGTTGTTGAGAAGACTTGAACTGTTTAAAACTGTGATAAATTTCCTTTGGTAGAGACATCGAAATGCTAGCCATTGCTTTCTTTTCTCGATCAAATAACAGCTTCTCTTCAGTAGTTAAAGCTGACACTGGTTTCGGAACATCATCCTTTCCTATCCATGAATAAGTAGGATGCGTATATCCTTCCAAAATCGGAATCCACAAACTAGTATCGGTAAAAGATACGAACTGGTCAAACCTATCTTTCCAATTTGAATAATCAGCTAGATTCAACAACTTCGGAGGTTTTTGAGATGTACCGATCTCATTGTCATAATTGAACATGTTTGTGACTTAAACCATATTTGCCATTTTAAAAAAAAAATTCTGAAAAATTTCCAAGTATTGAGCAGTTTTACCCTCAGGCGAACTTAATAAGTTCGCTTTAGTGAGTACTAAGCGAACTTGATATCAAGCGAACAAGACAAGTTCGCTTAAGGAGGAAATCCGGTAAGTTCGCTTAAAATGTGAGAAGTTCGCTTGCTAAGTTCGCTTGCTAAGTTCGCTTGCACAGGAACTAGCAAGTTCGCTTAAACTGCTGTAACAGATTCAGAGGAATCTTTTCTCAAACACGAACCAAAAACTTCAAAAATCATGATTTCTCAGCAAATTGATGGAATTTAAGGAAATTGAACCGTAGGATTATGAATTTTATCAAATAGAACAGTTCTATCGGACTAATTTCGTCAAAATCACTTCCAAAAACACGAATTCAGCAGAGAAACGATCTTTAAGAACTTGAAAAACTCCATTGATGCAGAAAATTAAAAAATGTTGAATTTCTTGTCTAATTGTACATAAAAACCGTCACTAATCACCGAGAATCGTACTTAATTCACGAGCATATGCTCTGATACCACTTGTAGGTCCAGGTAACTCAACTACTGATCGAACTCGTGATCTGACGTTGCTATAACACGAAGTGCAGAATCCTTCATGTTAACGTTTGTATACTAACCGACAATTCAAACAACAAGCGTAAATAAACTTCTCAAATATATTCTAATTCACAATGGTTTACAGACTCAATCAGACAATTCTATCTCTCGGTTCTCTCTCTGATCAGTCCTTTTTCTAATGACTCTGTAAACACATATATATAGAAACTAACCTGCTGTAAGCGAACTTATTAAGTTTGCCTGAAACAGACTAAGCGAACTTAACAAGTTCGCATCGGTTAGACCTAGCCGAACTTATTAAGTTCGCCTCTGATAGACCAGGCGAACTTAACAAGTTCGCCTCTAGGCTCATTAGTAAAAACATTTAGCAACTTTATACATTTACATATCAAAAACACAAAGACATAAAAACTAACTATTACAAGCTTTTGTCATTACAAATCTATGTCCTAATAGCGTGTGACAAACTATGATCTCAATCATTAGTTACATCAAACGACACTATATGGGACGTAAATGAAATATCATAAAAGTTCAGGGTGAATGCGGAAGCATTAAATAGAGTAGTAAATACGCAAACAATGCGCCCAAGTCAAGTCTAAAAGAGAGCATAATAAACATTTGATAAAAGCTTGAAAAGCTAATAAGACTCCATGCATGCCCTGGTATGCGCCTGAACTTAGCGACCTGAAAAAAAATGTAAGAAAAAGTATTAACAGTAGGTTGGGGAGTTCACAGGTTTCAAGTTTGTATAAGAGCATTGCTAGATTATGTACATTCAATATGTGTATCAATAGGTAGCTAACCTATGTTCATGTCTTACTAAAGCATACGCAACCGAAGCTGACTGATGTGTTTGTTTGCCTCCTGCCAGGTCTATCAACCCTGGCAAAGTGTTTAGGCCAATATTTCACCCGTTCGACCTCCAATCGAGTTAGCGCGACTAACGCGGGTGGGGTTTGTCAAACCCAGTAGTACTACTAAACATTCCCTCGCTAAGTTCATATTAACGGTCCGATGTGTGTGAGCACTTTTCAATGATAGTGTTTTACGCTTAGTCTCAACAGTGATAACATATGAATTACAATAATCAAAATAGTTTGCGTCATGTTTTCTCCCCCAACGGGAAAAGCATGTAAAATAATGTTTGTTTGCGTACATGTTTCTCCCCAATAGGAAAACAAGTAAAAGTATGATTGCTTGCGTGCATGTTTCTCCCCCAAAGGGAAAACAAGTAAAAGATGTTATTTGTTTGCGTGCATGTTTTCTCCCCCAATTTAAAACAGTAAAAGGGGATGTGAAACTCACCTGAGTTGAGTAGTGGTAGATTCACACAAGAATGAGATTGGGACCACAAGTGTTAGCCTGCAACGGCTTACGTATGCACTAGAATTATACACATAACAATTACGGATACAATGGGATTTGTGACAATGACACTGAATATTTGAACGTCTTAAAACATTCTAAGGGTCAATGAGTAGACGAACGTGTTCACGGGAATAAGGGTTTCTTAATATGCTAATTACGAAAATTACGTTTAGTGTCGAATGTTTTCTAATTACGAATAATAATATATAATAATTATATTCGTGCGTTTGTACCATCTAAAATGGTCTAAGAAAATAATACAAATTAATATATTATTTTTAAGTTTGTAGGGTTAATAAAATAATTATTTTATATGGCAAAAATAATAAATATATTATTTTTATTTGAGTATGTAACCGTGGGTAAATAATATAAATAATTATATTATTTAATATGTTGAAACGTCTCACAATGTTATAAACGTGGTAAAATAATATTTAAATATATATTGTTTTTAATTGGGGTCACGGATTGAAAATAATATAAATATATTATTTTGTTCCAAGTCGTGATTTGAAAATAATATAAATATATTATTTTAAAAGTGGGTATTTTTAATTAATATGGTTTACAAACCAAACCTGAGCCTACATTAAAACATATTAATATAATAATATATGGATAGTTTTTACATTAAAATAATGCTTTAAAAAATGTTTAAAAAGAAAACAGGTGGAGAGACTCGAACCCGGGTCTCTCCTACACAAGCCCAACACCTTAACCACTTCACCCGCTAGGGTAATCGCACACTAGACTGGTTCGGATAGGTTTTAATATACAAGTCCCTGAGTTCCTTCCCCCCCATCGCGATCCGGATCCAAACTTCACCCAAAGCCAACGAATTCGATTTTGATTGAACCAACAGACATAAGGGTTTTGATAATCGGGGTATTTTGAATTTGTGGGTGATTTCAATTGCAAAACCATCGAGTTTATGGTCGTAATTTTCATGTTTTTGAATTCGAAAACCATAGGTTTGATCAAGAATCAAATTGACTAAATCCTATAATGTTCCGGGTTGGATTCATGGGTCTTTCGATGATTAGGACATTGCGAACTATTCCTGTTGTTTAATTTGATTGAAATCGAGTATAGGTTAGGGTTCGATTTGATCGTATAAACGATGAACCCTAGAATCGGTTCTCAACCAATTTGATGTTATAGGTCTCAATTAGGTTAGGGCTTTTGATCTAGAGATGAAAACGAAACTGTAGGTGTGATTAGGTACCTGAATAAAGTTCGAATTGATGGAGTTCGAAACTGTAGGTGTGATTAGATCAGGACATCTCGATAACACGGAGTGCGGAATCCTTCGTGTTAACGTATGTATACGAATTGACAATAGAAACATCATGTAAATAAACTTTCTCTTTGTATTACACCAAACATAAAGTTTACAGAATACACTTGTTCGTTCAATATTCTTCCTCGCTCAGAATCTGTAAACTCCTATTTATAGACACAAACTCTGCAATAGGCGAACTCAACAAGTTCGCCTCAAATAGAGTAGGCAAGCTTAACAAGTTCGCCTCACATGAGACTAGGCGAACTTAACAAGTTCTCCTCTAATAGGCTAGGCGAACTAGACAAGTTCGCCTCTAGCAGAACTTGTTCTATCACTTAGACAAAATCTATACAATTACATAAAGACAATAAGACCTAAACTGTTGCAAAGCTTTTGTCATACATTCTATGTCCTAACATACTCCCCCTTGACAATAGCTTGATCTTCTGTCTTCAGTCTTTATGACGAGCTCTTCCAGTTATCTAGTAATCTGCTTCCTGCGTGCAATCCATATCTCTGATAGATCTCCAACACTCTTTTATACCGCAATCCTTGTTCTCTCCATTCATTAGTAAAAATAATCTCATCCTTCAATAGTTTATGATGTCGACTCCCCCTGAGCTCTTGATATTGGTTTTACGTCAGCAGCGTATTGACGATCACCTTCAACATTATGTACTTGATCATGCTCTTCATCAGCACTTGGCAAACTCTCACCATCACTTAAGCTATGATCATCAGTTGACTCTTCAGATTTTGCAGAATGAATCTCAGCTACAAAAGCTTGACTTACTGTACCAACCAAATCTTCAAGATGAATACCCCAGTCATAATTTTCATCATTTTGAGCAACCAAAGCAGATGATGCAGATGCATGATTAGAATTTCCAGATCCAGAGGAGCCATGTGACTGATTACGATTGTTCTGAAAGTTATTAGGCTTTTCTGAGAATCAAATTCAACTTCTGGTTTCACACATTCTTTGGCGAAATGACCATACTCCTGACAATTATAGCAACGAACTTTGGTTTTGTCAAATCCCATACGTGGACAATTGTTAGAACCGATATACTTCCTTCCAGTCTTCTTTAAAAAATCATTTGCTTGTCGCATCAGCATAGCCATGTTCCAATGAATGTTCATCTCTTCCTGATCAACAGGATCAATTTGTCTGAAATCCTCTTCAATAACATCTGGATCATGAATCTTTCCTCTGATAAAATTTTCATAAGAAGCCATAAAGGAAGAAAACATCGCTAAATAATCATTAGCAACTCTGTGATTCATATTATGTGTTCCAGATGATGAAAAAGATGTATTTGCAGAGAAACTAGAATGACTTGGAACCCCAAAACAATGATCATTAGAAACATCTTGATTATCACAAGAAAAGAACGCAACCCCTGCACCAGTTTTACCACAAGTCATAGCAAAATACATTGAAGGATCTTGAATATGCTCCATATTGGTTTCCTTCTTTTTCATATTCAAATCATGTGATTGAATCTTGCCAAGAACCTCTTCAAGAGATATAGTTTTATACTTGGCATTCACTTTTATCAAAACTGAATACACATCAAATTTAGATGGTAATGCCTCCAAAAACTTATCATTTATCTCTTCAGTCTCATAAACTACTGAAACACTTGACAATTCACTCAGCAAATGATAGAATCTCGTTGCCAGATCATCTAAAGATTCATTTTGAAAGTGCTTAAATACTAAGAACTGCTTCTTTAGTAATTCTTTTATGCTTTTCTTAACATGCAAACTACCTTCACACCGCTTTTGTAATGCTTCCCACAATTGTTGAGAAGTCCTGAATTGTTTAAAACTATGAGAAATTTCTTTAGGAAGAGACATTGAGATACTAACCATAGCCTTCTTTTCCCTATCAACAATAATTTTTCTTCTGTGGTAAAAGCAGATACCGATTTAGGAACATTATCCTTTCCCATCCAAGTATATGTCGGATGTGTATAGCCTTTTAAGATTGGAATCCATAAACTTGTATCAGTAAAAGACACTAACTGATCAAACCGATCTTTCCAGTTAGAATAATCTGCAAGACTTAACAATTTGGGTGGTTTCTGAGATGTACCAATCTCGTTATCGTAATTTAACATGTTAGTCACTTGCACCATATTTTCCATTTTCAGAAAAATTTCCAAGTATTGAACAAGCACTCTGTAGAAATAAAGACTGACGGCTACAAAAATCTCTAAGTACAAATGCTGCTTACCTCAGAGATTGCTGCTGATCCATAAACTGATGCGGATAGGCTTATATGCAGCGGATACTTGTTCTTCTGCTGAAGAACAAATCTGCTGCGGATAGGCCTTATCTGCTGAAGACCAAAGTTGCAGCGGATAGGCATATGCTGCTGAAGACCAAAGCTGCAGCTGATAGGCATATGATGCTGATCTCCAAAGCTACAGCTGATAGCTATCTCCACTGAAGATCAAACGTTGCAGCTGACTGTTCTTGATAAAACAACCTTTACCACTGACAACTTTCTGATGCTACACTGACACACTCCACGCAGAAAGAATGTCATTGGTACAAGACAATAAAAGACAACAACGCTCTTCTCCGAGCATGCAAGCAATGATGCCTCAGAAGACGTTTGAATAAAGTTAACTAGCATAGTTATTATGTTTGTGTGTACATGTATAATAGCTTCAATACAAGATCAACGGTCTGTGTTAGATTTGATCCTTAGAATCAAGGGTCTGTCCTGATTCTAAGTAACTATATAAGTAGTTCTTAGAGTCATTGTATAACAGTGCTTACTTAGAGATTTCTTTGTAATCTTGTAACCGTTGAAGCTTAATACAAATTGCATTTATCAGTACTTCTTGTGTTTACTTGTTTACTTTGATTAAGTTGTGATTGTTTCCGCCAATCTCAACTGAAATAGAACCGTCTTGTATTTACCGATCGTACAAGTGGTATCAGAGCTTTGGCTCACAGATTAAACAAACTCACACTTGTTTAATCATTCTTCGGTTCTATTCCAAACTATCTCTTTGTTAAAGTCTCTCACTATCACAAATCAAAATGGATCAAAACAATGGATTTGAAGATATTGGAAGCATCAACAGACCACCAAGACTGGTGTCTGGGGAAGATTACGATATGTGGAAGAAAAGAATGGAAAGCTTCTTCTGCTATCAGGAATATGGGATGTGGAAATCCATTAAAGATGTACCATACATACCCATGGTGTCCTCTGCTGATTCCGGAGGTGCACTGGTTCCCAAAGAACCCTCCAAGTACTCTGATGAAGACATCAAGAAAATGGAGGTAGACTTCAAAGCCTTGGGAACCATCCAAATGTGCTTACCAAATGAAGTTTTTCATAACTTCAGAGGTTACAAAACTGCAAAGGAGCTATGGGAGGCTCTTGAAAAGATGTTTGCTGGGTCAGAGGAAGTCAAAGAAAACAGAAGAGACATCCTGAAGCAGCAGTATGAAAACTTCATCTGGAAGGAAGGTGAGTCTCTAACTGTTTTATACAACAGATTTACCTATCTTGTAGGTGAGCTGCAGTGCTCAAAGGTAAAGCTGGAGAATGAAGATATTCTCAAGAAGTTCATCAGGTCTCTACCAAGCTGCTGGACACTTTACACAGTGTCCATCAGAAGAACTGAGAATCTAAAGACTCTCCAGATGACTGAGCTCTTTGGAATGCTAAAAACCTATGAGCTAGAGATGATTCAGGCAAAAGAAAGAAGCTCAAGCTACCAAACAGCCTCAACATCCACCACCACCTCCTCTGCCCTCCATTCTGACCACTTAGGTTCTAGTTCAAGCAACTATTATCCTCCCATCATCACTCATTCTCAAACTCCAACCGCTCAAACAAACACATCTCCATTTCTCCTAGAAGCCCCTCCTCAAACCTCAACCTCTGCTGCTTTTGTCTCTGAAAACTCAAGCAACATGTCCTTTTTCAAGGAGGATCTGGAATGCTTCCATCCAGATGACTTAGAAGAAATGGACATACATCACTCGTATGCCATGTTATCAATAAGAGCAAAAAGGTTCTACTCTAGAACCGGAAGACCCATTCCAAGTAATAACTCCAACACCAGAGTTGGCTTGGATGAAAGCAAACTAAGATGTTACAACTGTAACCAACTGGGTCATTTTGCTAAAGAATGCAAGGCACCTAGGGCAAACCCAGCAGCTCCTCAACCAAGACAAGCTCACCAAGCCCAACCAAGACAACAACAGCAACAAGCTACTCCTCCAGCTCAAACTGCAACTTGTACAGCTGCTGGAACATCTGACTTTGACTGGAGCTTCCAGTATGAAGATTTGCCTACAAACAACCAAGCTCTAATGGCAGACACAACTGAGATACCGCCTCAGGTATATGAACATTTCTGTTCCCAAGCTTGTAATGATAAGGTGTTAGGTTACAGAAAACATAATCAAAACCTTATAGATCAAAATGAAGAGTTTCATCAAATGAAATCTGAATTCACAAAAGTAGAAAACAGTTATAAATAAAAAATTAACTGCCTAAAGAAAGAGATTTCATCACTAAAACATGAACAAACCAATCTTGAAACTCAGATTGATGATCTACTGGCCAGATTAAAAGCTACTAGAGCATAATTGGCAGAACAAAAAGTTCATGTTGACAAATATGAATTTGCATCCAAAAAGATGCAAAGACTTTTGGATGCTCAAATTCATGAAAAGGTAAAAACTGGTCTTGGTATCATGCTGAACAGTATCAAGCCGTTGCACCTCCTGCTGACTACGTTGCCATCCATGAACAAGCTTCAATCTCTCAAATCTTGAAAAGGCCAACCGAGATCTTGATCCTTCAAGATATGAACCACTGGTGCAAGAATACAGTACCTCATTAGAATCTGAGTTAACTTGCTCAGAGTCCACTAAAACTTAGGAGAATTCATCACCAGTACAAGTACCAGAACTGCCTGTTCTTGAAGTCTTTTAAACATGTACTCCTGTTCCTTTACCAGCCGCTGCGGTCCCTATATATTTCAACCAAATCAAAATTAGCTATCCTCCAGAAGGAAGAAAGCTAAATGTTGAAAAGGGGGAGTCTTCATCCTCAAAGCCTCAAAGAAAGGTGTTTGACATATGCCATGCGCCTGGAGAAAGAGTTCCATATGTTCAATAGACATTGGAAGAAGCCACCTTTGAGCACAACAAAGCTCAACCATGGAACTTTAAAGACCTATTCAAAAGAAAGGACTATGTTCACTTTTCAAGGGATAAACTGGCCAAATCATGCTTTGTCTGTGGAAAATACAACCACACTGCCAGCACCTGCTTCTACTACCTTCAGCAGCAAAGAAACCTCAAGAAACATGCTTTTGAGATGACAAAGAAGAAAAAACAGGTAAGAAGGTTTGAAGGCAAGACAACTCAATTCAGAAACTCTCTTTCTCCACCAAGGGAGTAGTTGTCAAAACCTCAACAAAATTGCATCATCTGTGGTGAATCATACCACTTTGCTGCAAATTGTAAGTTTAACCCCTTCAACCAGATCCTTCATCAAGCCCCTCATAAACAAAAGCCAACCAGCAAAAGAACTTCTATAAAGAAGCCCTATGTCAACAAGGTAAAGAAGGATCAGCAGGCATCGGTTGTTGATCCATCACCAGCAAGCAAAAATGTTGGTAATCAAGTGAAGCCCAAGAAAATAAAGGACAAGCTTTCAGCAGCAACCAAATCAGCTGCTGCCCAAGCAAAATCATCAGCAGCAAAATCTGCTGCTGATAAGCCGAAGCCATCAGTAGCAACAAAATCTGTTGCTGATAAGCCGAAGCGATCAGCAGCAACAAAATCTGCTGATAAACTAAAGTCCTCAGCAGCAAAGAAAACTGGAAAACCATCTACTCAGCAATGGAAAGCCAAGATCCCAAATTCTATTCCTTCAAGAATCATCATTGGCTCTGTTGAATGCACACATGCTGAATCTGATATTCCAATAACCCTTTTCTTCAAGGATGGGAGCTCTTGGTTTCCTCCCACTAACTAGATCTCTCTCATGTGCAGGGGTAGCCAGGTCACAAGAACAACACTTGGGTGGTAGACAGTGGCTGTTCCAGGCACATGACAGGCAACATATCCATCCTCTCCAACTTCAGACACTTCAATGGAGGATATGTTGCCTTTGGGAGTGACTCAAAAGGAGGATCTATTACTGGACAAGGGACTGTGTCCAATGAAAGAATGAGTATTGATAAAGTAAATTATGTCAAAGAATTGGACTTCAATCTCATGAGTGTTTCCCAGGTATGTGATCAAAAGCATTAGATGCTCTTCACAGACAAAGAATACTTTGTGCTATCTCCTGGTCTATCCAAACCTCCTCAAGAGATGATTTTATTATCTGCTAAGAGAAAAGAAAATCTTTATGTGCTTGACATGAATGAGGTCACTCCATTTGGAAGTGTATCCGGTTTTCTGTCAAAAGCCTCAGTTGATGAATCAGCTCTCTGGCATAGGAGACTAAGCCACGTTAACATCAAAACCATCAAAAAATTGGTGAAGGACAATCTTGTCAGAGGGCTTCCTAATAAAGAATTCCAACTAGAAGATCACTGCATTGCTTGTCTGAAGGGAAAGCAACACAAGAGTTCTCACAAGCCCAAGACCTTGAATACAAATGATACTCCACTACAGCTGCTGCATATGGATCTCTTTGGTCCCACAAACATTATGTCAATGGGTAAGAAGTCATACTGTCTGGTGATAACTGATTATTACACCAGATTCTCATGGGTATACTTCTTAAGAACTAAAGATGAAACTGCTAAAATTCTCAAATCCTACATTCTTAGAATCAGAAGGTGAAGATAATAAGGTGTGATCAGGGCACAGAGTTCAAGAACCACATTTTGAACTATTTCTGTGAGAGCAAGGGAATCGAAAGGCAATACAGTGCTCCAAGAACTCCTCAACAAAATGGAGTTGCTGAAAGAAGAAACAGAACTCTAATTGAGTCAGCAAGATCTATGTTGGCTGACTCAAAACTGCCTCTCACATTTTGGGCAGAAGCAGTAAGCACAGCCTGCTATGTGCAGAATAGATTTCTCATAGTCAAGCCTCTCAACAAGACACCTTATGATCTATGGTTCCAAAGAGTTCCATACATTGGATTTCTAAAACCTTTTGGATGCCCATGCACAATTCTAATCACACATGGGGTTCTTCCAAAGTTTGGTGCCAAATCTAATGAAGGATATTTTATGGGCTATTCCTCTCAATCCAAGGCCTACAGAGTTTTCAACTCAAGAACAAGAATTGTGGAACAATCAACCAATGTGGAATGCAGAGAACACATTGTCTGTGAACAGGGAAAAGGCCCAAACTGGATTTTTGACATAGACTCCTTCACCCCAAATATTTGAGCCTCTCACCTTCTTAAATAAGGAGTCTTCCTCCTCTCAAGCACCTGCTTCCACCTCCTCTGACTACAGACTGGATTTTCCAAAATCCTCTATCAGGCTGAGAAGACCATCCATTGATCATCCATCTGTTATGGAAGCCATTGAAGCAAGCGCAGCCAGAACCACACTCTCAAATGTCACCAGCAGCAGCCTGTCTGAAAATGAAAATTTTAATGCTGACTCTTCGGTAAATGTTGTAGACGCTGCAAACACTAATGCTGATAACACTGATGTAGCTGTTGATCTTGAAGACTCTTCAACCATGAATGAAGAAATCCATGATCAAAATCAAAGCAATCTTGAACAAGGGATACAGTTAGAGGTGGTACCAGCTTAAAGGATCAACAAGGAACATCATCTGGATAATACAATTGGCCAAGTTCACCAAGGAGTTCTAACCAGAAGCAAATCCCATGAGGCCAATATATGTTTATTTTCATGTTTTCTATCTCAGGTGGAACCCAAGAAGATAGATGAAGCTCTGCAACACAGCAGCTGGATCGAGACAATGCATGAAGAGTTGCTGCAATTCAAAAGACAGGAGGTCTGGAAGCTTGTTGATCTTCCACCTGGTCAATCTGCTATTGGCATAATATGGGTATTTAGGAATACGCAAGATGAGAGAGGCATTGTAGTCAAGAACAAAGCCAGACTTGTAGCTCTAGGCTACACTCAGGAAGGGGGAATCGACTATGATGAGGTCTTTGCTCCTGTTTCCAGACTGGAGGCCATCAGAATCTTACTGGCATATGTTGCATCCAAGAATTTCATGGTCTATCAAATGGATGTTAATAGTGCCTTTCTCTATGGAAAGATTGGTGAAGAAGTATATGTCAAACAGCCTCCAGGCTTTGTAGATCCTGCACATCCTAACCAAGTGTTCAAACTAGACAAAGCTCTATATGGCTTACATCAAGCTCCAAGAACCTGGTATGAAACTTTGTCTGGATATCTATTAAGCAACAACTTCAGAAGAGGTGCCATTGACCAGACCTTGTTTATAAAAGATGAAGGGGGAGAAATCTTACTGGTTCAAATCTACGTAGATGATATCATCTTTGGATCAACAAGGAAAAAGCTGTGTAAAGACTTTGAGATCCTTATGCACTCAAAGTTTGAAATGAGCTCAATGGGTGAGCTAAATTTCTTTCTGGGTCTTCAAGTCAAACAAGTCCCAAATGGAATCTTCATCAGCCAATCTAAATATGTCAAGAGCATTCTGGAAAGATTCAAGATGACTGACTGCTCTGCATCTCGAACCCCTATGCAAGTACACCATCAGCTGACTCCAGACAAAGATAGTCAAGACACTGATCAACATCAGTAACGTGCAAGGATATGGTCTCTCATGTATCTCACTGCCTCAAGGCCAGATATCATGTTTACAGTAGTCTCTGTGCAAGATTTCAAGCAGCTCCAAAGATTTCACATCTTCAAGTCGTCAAGAGAATTTTTAGATACCTAAAGGGAACCCCAAGACTTGGGCTATGGTACTCTAAAAATGACAAGTTTAATCTGTATGCATACACTGACAGTGATTATGGGGGATGTAACTTGGACAAAAAGTCCACTTCAGGGGGATGTCAGTTTCTGGGAGGAAGACTGATTTCATTGCAGTGCAAGAAGCAAACATGTGTTTCAACCTCTACAGCAGAAGCAGAATACATTGCAGCTTCAAGTTGCTGTGCACAAGTTATCTGAATACAAAATCAAATGATGGACTATGGGATGACTTTCATGGCAACTCCCATTCACATCGACAACATAAGTGCTATATCAATCACAAACAATCCAGTGCAGCACTGCAAGACAAAGCACATTGACATCAGGTATCATTTCATAAGAGATCAAGCTGAGAAAAAGAGAATTATTTTAACCAAAGTTCATACCAATGAGCAATATGCTGATTTTTTTACAAAACCTTTTGATGAAAATAGATTTAGATATTTAGTTGAATCTATTGGCATGATGAATTTTGATTAAAATATGTCGCTAAAAATTTGTCTTTGTAAATTTGTTTGTCTTTTGTTATAAATAAAAGTTGCAAGTCAGCAGCATCCATTTTTGCTGTTGACAGGTTTAATAATCAGCAGCAAAGTTTTTGCCATTGACTACTTTAAGTTATCAGCAGGAACAAGTTTCATGCGGATAGCTTTAAGGAAGTCAGCAGAAACACCCTTGCAACAACATACACAAGAAAGAGGAGCAAGAAGACTCATTCTCTTCTTGTCTTAAAGGCCCAATCCCAACCTCAAAGCCCTCATTTAGAATCCCAAAATTCTGGTGAGAATATCAAAATGGACAGCCACAACATTAGAGAGACTTCCTTGGAAGCCTCTCTGTTAGGATCAGGATCACATCCCGGATCCGTAGAACACCTCTCTGAGCCATTCCATTTTTCTTCTCTGAACTTAAGTGCAGAGGCACCTTGTCAAGATGATATACCTTCTCCAACAACTACTATCTCGGAGGTATTGATTGACCTAACTGCTGATGCACCCAACCCAAGTTCATCACCCAAGAAGGTTCATTCTCATGGTTCTGATAGAGTGAATGTGGAAAGGGTTGTCACTACTTCTGGTACATCAACTGCCTAGGAGGACAGTGACAACATAGCTAAGATCCTAACCACGGCAACTCACAGTGAAGATGTTTCCTTCGAAACAATCTTCACTGAGAGGAATCCCAGGCACCAAGAAAACCAGGGTGATGGGGATGCAGAGGCTAGGCCTAAGGCCCCATCTAGCTCCAAGGATTCCACAACTGTGGATGAGGACAGACTGAAACTTCATAATTTGGAATTGACGGCCAGGGTGGCTATGCTAGAAGCTGAAGTGTCCAAACTAAGGCACCAAGTCTCTATGCATGAAGCCCATCAATGCCCATCTATGACTACTCCCTCCCTTATATCAATGGGCACTGATGCAACCAAAAATGGGGAGGTAATTACCGAGGAAGATGATGCAGACAACCTAGAAGAATGGATACAAGAGCATACTATGTTTCAAAGTTCTCTATACAAACCTACTTTTGTTCAAATCCATGACTTGCCAGACTCAGTTGATGAAGAGGAAGGTATCACTGAGGATTGGAAGCTAGTTATCCGAGCTGTTGATGAGGTGTTGCAAGATGAAACTCACTATGAAGACACACCTCCATCTTTCAGCATACTTCCTAAAGCTGCAGCCATAATAAGTCAAACATCTACCCCCCAATTCACACTGTCTTCAAACAAGCTAGAGTTCGACTCTATTCTAGCTTGGGGGTATGATGGCATAGCTGGGAGATTCTGGATTGGGTGGGAGTTTAGTAGAGTAGAAGTGCTAAACTGGAACACTCTCAATGCCCTCCAGGTTCTTAATCTGTATCTGACAAAATGTGTCAACACTTCATCAGATTTCTCAGCAGAACTTGCAATCAGCAGGTTCTATGACTTAATGGAGGAAAATATGCCGTGGTTTGAAAGACTACTAACAGAAGAAAATAGGGTGGCTTATCCTGAATCTTCATCAACAGCAGAACAAAGACTGTCTCCAAGAAGACTTGACCTAATCAGGAGCAGTGCTTTAACTGAAGAAGAAGTTATCTGTTGGCGAAGATTCCTGTACAACATAATGGTTAGGGACTTGGAAGTGCTAGGATGGGTGAGCACTCCTACCTCCGATTTCACCTTCTTCCTAAGCAATAGATCTTCTCTCTCAATCAACATCAAAGAGATCCTACTCCTACCTTCAGACTTCCTACACAAGGTCTTTGGGCTCAGAACCCTCATCTGTAACATCAACTCCTTAGAAAGTCAAGAAATGATCAAACTCATCAAGGCTTCTCTTAATAAGGAGGAATCACCTGCAATGACTAACTCTGACTCAGATCTATCCTTCCTTTCTTCACCAACATTCAAAATGACCATAGAAGAAGAATCCAAGAGAAGAGAAAAGGAAAAAGGTGAAGGATTGTTGGAAAGAAGTGACAGGTTTGGAATGGGAGGAAAATGTCCTTCCTTTGTCCATTCCCCAAATTGCCAATGAAGCTGAAGCTGAGATCCCAACAACATCTGCTACATCTACGGTTGTGGTCCATGAAGCTAAAGCAGAGGCATCCAACAAAAACAAGGGGAAGGGACTCATGACTAAAGAAGATGAAGAGAGGATTGAGAAGGAGAAGAAAGAAAAAGAGGAAAGAAGAAGAAGAAGAGAAGAAGAGGAGATAGTTAAACTAAGAAAAGCTCAAGAAAGAAAAAACGGCCATTCTCCCTAGAGAACAACAGATCCAGCTCAAGGATGGAGAAAGTACAAGATGGTTCTGTTCTTAGTTGAAATTGGCGAAAACAATAGCAACTACACAAGTATAATCGAGTAAACAGAAAGAATACTAATAAGAACACTGTTGTATTAAGCTTTTGTGAATACACGATTACAAATGAAAACTCAATCAAAAAGCACTCATACAATGAAGTGTTTACACAGTATTTATACTAACTTAGAATCAAGACAGACCCTTGATTCTAAGGATCAGATCTAACACAGACCGTTGATCTTTTGTATAAAGCTAACTATTACAAGTTTAGTCTAACTAGCTAACTTTATTGAAGCATCTTCTTTATGCATCATTACTTGCATGCTTGGAGAAGAGCATTGTTGTCCGTCATTGGCTGCACCATTGAGGTTCCTTCTGCTTTGAGTGTGTCAGTAGCATTTGCAGAAAGTTGTCAGTGAAGCTTGGCATGGATAGTCAGCTGCAACGATTTATCTTCAAGGCACAAGGCTGTCAGCAGCAAAGATGAGGATCAGCAGCAAGATGTGACCATCCAAAGCTGCTGATGATTTTCCTATCAGCAGCATCAAGTGTTGATGCTGCTGAGAAGCCTATCCGCAGCAACTCTGGACTTCAGCAGATAAGGCTATCCGCAGCAGATTTGTTCTTCAGCAGAAGAACAAGTATCTGCTGTAGATAAGCTTGTCCACACCAGTTTGTTGGTCAGTAGCAAACTCTGAGATCAGAAGCATTTGTACTTAGAGAATTTTGTAGCCATCAGTCTTTATTTCTACAAACTCCCCCTAGACTGATGCTACCAAAACTCTCTTATTGCTTTTGTTGTTGAAGCTTTTGCATGTTGCTGACTATCCTTTCAACCTCATATCCTCTCTGGTCCATGCTGGGATTGTTAAGAGGAAGCTCAGATAGAGTCTTGATGTCTTTGCTTGCCATTTTGAAGATAGCCTTGCTTGAACAGCTCATCTTCTGTCCTTTAACATCTATCAGTGTGAATTCATCCTTGTCAGCATTGTAGGACCAGCTGATTAATGTAGAGTGGGATTGGAGAGGTTTGACATCAATGATTTCATCTTTGCTGGGGTTGAAGTAATGTTTTATTACCAGCAATAGATGTCTCCCACCTTCATTCTCAGGTTCACTGGCTTCACCCAGCTCCATCATTCTTCTTAGATCAGAATCTGGAAGATGTAGTACCTCATCAACAGATGTATAAATTGATCTTTTAGCTTATGTCCTCCCCCTGAACACTTCAAACCATTGGTCTTGAGGGCTGTATGACCATCTGATTATTTCTCTTGAGTCTTCTGGTTTGGAAGTGGGTTTGTTTTTTCTTTTTGGGAGGTTGTTGATGAGTAGGAGCTAGGTGTGAGGATTTATACTTTGAGGGAGGAGAGGAGGGAGGTCTAGGATGGGGAGTGGAAGGTTGTTGGATTGAGGAAGTGTTGGGTGAGAGAGAAGGCTTGGGTATCTTTCTTTTCCTCTCTTCTTCTTGAATGATTACCCTTCTCTTGGAGCCTTTCTTCTCCAATCTTTCTTCCTAATCCTTTTTTACTTTGAAATAAAGGGCTTGCAGGTTCATGAAATTCATGGGACCTAGCCTCTTTCCACTCTCTCCTCTAGCCTTAAGGAAGTCAATCATGATCTTCCTTTTTTCATGGGTTCTTTGATTAAAGGCAATGGTCTTTTTGGACTTTTGTTTGGCTTTTTCTTTTTCTTCAGCCTTTTTCTTCTTTGCCAATTGACCCTGCTGACCGATGAAGGCTCTGTAGATTTCTTTATTGGATAGTTTCTCAAGGTAGTCTACATCCTCACCTTGAGAAATCAGAGCCTTTACCCACTCCTCTCTCATTTCTTTGGCTAGTTCAGAATCAGTTATTCTGAACTTAGCCCCTTTCTTCTTCTTCTTCTTCTTTATCAAATTGTTCCTGCAGTTGAAGGGCAAGAGCTTCATCTTCTTCAATTTGATAAACTGCAGGAATCTTTACTTTCAGATCATCCAGCTATTTTGCATACAGCTGGATCTGTTGTTCTCTGAGGAGAATGGCTGTGAGTCTATCTTGAGTTTTCTTTATTTCAGCCATCTCCTCTTGTTCTCTTCTTCTTCTTCTTCTTTCTTCTTTCTCTTTCTTCTCTCTTAGCAACCTCCATTCATCTTCTTTGGTCATAATTCCCTTTCCCTTATCTTTGTTGGATGCCTCTGCTTCGGCTTCACTGATCACAACAGCAGATGATGGTGATGCTGTTGGAATCTCAGCATCAGCTTCATTGGCATTTTGGGGAATGGATAAGGGAGGGGAACTTACTTCATCTTCTTCCCATTCCATACCTGTCACATCCTTCCATGCCTCTTTCATCTTTTCCTCTTCTCTTCTTTTTTATTCTTCTTCTGTGTTCAGTCTGACTCTTGGAGAAGAGAGAAAGGATAGGTCTAAGTCAGATCCAGATTCCTCCTTATAAAGAGAAGCCTTAATGATTTTGATCATTTCTTGACTTTCTAAGGAGTTGACATTGAAGATGAGTGATCTGAGCTCAAAGACCTTGTGCAGGATGGCTGAAGGTAGGAGCAAGATCTCCCTGATGTTGATTGTTAGAGAAGATCCATTGCTTAGGAAGAAGGTGTGTCATGGGAGTCAGTGCTTGTCCATCCTTGCACTTCTACATCCCTGGCCATTCTGTTGTACAGGAATCTTCTCCAGCACAGAACTTCTTCTTCAGTGAGAAGACTGCTCCTTATTATTTCAAGTCTTCTAGGAGTCAGTCTACTTTCTAGTGCTGTTGAAGATTCAGGATAGGCTACCCTTTTTGCTTCTTGTATTTGTCTTTCGAAGTTGGGTAGATTATCCTCCATCAAGTCATAGAACCTGCCAATAGCAAGTTCTGCTGAGAGGTCCGTTGAGTTGTTGATACACTGTAGATGGTATAGGTGAAGGACTTGGATGCGATTGAGAAAGTCCTAGTTTAGCTCTTCTACTCTGCCAAACTCCCATCCAATCCAGAACCTCTCAGACTTTCCATCATACACCCAAGCTAGTATTGTGTCAAACTCTAGCTGTGTTGAAGTCAGTGTAAATTGGGGGGCAGTGGATTGACTTATGATGGCTGCTGCTTCAGGGATGATGCTGAAAGATGTATATGTTTGTTCTATGTCTTCAGCATCAGTCAACATCTCATCAACAGCCTTGGCGACTAACTTCCAGTCTTCAGATGTCTCTTCTTCTTCGTCATCTGAAGCTGGCAAGTCATGAACCTGTACAAAAGCTGGCTTGAATAGTGTGCTTTGAAATACAGCCTGCTCTTGAATCCAGTCATCAAGACTGTCTGAGTCTTCTTCTATTGGGACCATCTCCCCCTTTTTGGTTGCATCAGTGGACAAGTAAGCATCAGTTTGGGTGCCCACTGAAACAAGAGAGGGAGTAGGCACAGTTGGGCATTGATGGGCTTCATGCGTAGAGACTTAGTGTCTTAGTTTGGACACTTCAGCCTCTAACATAGCCACCCTGGCCGTCAATTCCAAGTTATGAAGTTTCAGTCTGTCCTCATCCACAGTTGTGGAATCCTTGGATCTAGATGGGGCTTTTGGCCTAGCCTCTGCATCCCCATCACCCATGGTTTCTTAGCGCCTGAGATTCCTCTTAGTGAGGGGAGTTTCTAAGGAAGCATCCTCACTGTGAGTTGCCGTGGTTGAAGTCTTAGCGATGTTGTCACTGTCCTCCTGGTCATTTGATGGACCAGCAGTAGTGACAGCCTCTTCCACATCCACTCTGTCATAACTTCTAGAGTGGACCTTCAGGGTAGAAGAACTTGGGTTGGGTGTGTTGGAAGCAAGATCAATCAGTACCTCCGAGATAGTGGTAGTTAGAGAAGGTACATCATCTTGATCAGGTTCCTCAACACTTAAGTTCAGAAGAGAGAGGAGTGGCTCAGGGGGCTGTTCTATGAATCCAGGAAGTGATCCTGGTCCTAACAGAGAGACATCCGAAGGAGTCTCCCTAATAATGTGGATGTCCCTTATGATATTCTCACCAGAATGTTGTGATTCTGAGTGAGGGCTGTTAGGTTAGGCTTTGGCCTTGGAGGCAAGAGAAGAAGGAGTTCTCTTGCCCCTTTTCCTGGTATATGTCGTTGCAACCGGGGCCCTGTGTTCCGGTTGAACGATAACATCCAAAACATGTGTAAGTAATTTTTGCACCTGTGCATCCTTAGTAGTATGCACAGGGGTTCGAATGGTGGAAGCAGATTGTTGTTCAGGATGTGAGGTGGAGGGTGTGGGATCAGTATCAGCTGGGATTGCTGAACTGTCACCCAGGGTACTTTGTATGTTCAGCATTATAGATAACAATGGAACATTGACCCCTGAGAACTTTTTGGAAACAGTTCTCATGCTTTGAAAAATATTAATTTTATGTCCCAGCATGATGTAGATTCTTGCAGGTTTTGAAAGTTCTTTTAGTTCTTGATTGAAAACCTCCTGGTACATAAAAAATTGTTGCTTTGCACCCTCTTGAAGGTTATATCTCAAACCCTCAAAGATGAGGTGTGCAAAGTTGAAGCCTAAGCCAGTGATCATACCATGGAAGGCGGAGGCAAGTGCGGAGCTCAACTGATGCCATCCACTCCTCTTCTGAGATATGCATTGGAGAAGAGTGTGGCAGAGATACTTCCATGGAGGGCCCATCAGCGCCTTCTCAACTGTATACTCATTTTGATTTCTAGTGTACCCTATGGATACAAAGGTCCTCATGTACTCGTCCTTTGAGTATGAGATGGTTGCTCCCTCATCTTGAAGCTTAACATGTTTTCTGAGTGTGGCTTCCGAGATGGTGATATCCTTGCCGTCTACCTTGGCTTTGATTTGGGGAATCCCCTGTTCGGTAGAGTAGACGGCAGTACTCCAGAAATCCTCCATATGAGGGATATATATGGTAGGGTTGGTTATGAGGCAAAATTGATCTTTGATCAACATAAGAAGTCGATCATATCATTGAATCCTTCGGATTTCTTTTCGTTGGTTAGGTATACTGTAAGGTAATGGTATGGGGAGAACTTATCGTCAGGGTTATTGATGTCTGAAGTTGGAGAGGATGGATCTGTTGCCTGTCATGTGCCTGGAACAAATACTGTCTACCACCCAGGTGTTATTCTTGTGACCTGGCTGTCCCTGCACATGATAGATTCTAATTAGTGGGAGGAACCCAAGAGTCTGCAGACTTGAAAAAATGGTTGTTAGTTTATCCTTTTCAGTATGTTTGCAGTCAATGGAACCAATGATAATGGTTAGAGATGGTTTAGCTTTCCATTGCTTTGTTGGTGATTTTCTATTTTTCCTCACATTGTCAGCAGCGGATTTTGCTACTGATGTTTCTGGCTTGTCAATAGTAGATCCTGCTGCTGATAGCTTTGCTGAAGTGGCAGCATTCTTGGCTGCTGAGGGCTTTGCCTTGGATTTTGCCTTATCAGCAGTGGACACTTTTGCTGCTGATGACTTTGCCCTGGATTTTACCTTATCAGCAGTGGACACTCTTGCTGCTGAAGGTTTAACTTTTGTTTTTTCAGACTTTTCAAGATCAGCAGCTGTTTTGTTTACTGCTGATGGTGTAAATCTAGATGAGCAGTTTGCAATCTGGTTGAAGGGATTAGATTTGCATTTGGCAGCAAAGTGGTTGGTTTCACCACAAATGATACAGGTTTGTTGAGGTCTTGACACCTTCACTCTTGGGGGAGATAGAGACTCCCTGAACTTAGTTGCTTTGGCCTCGTATCTTCTTACCTTCTTGTTTTTGTTTGTCTTTTCAAAGACAAGCTGCTTTGAATTTCTTTGGTATTCCAGGTAATGAAAGCAGGTGCTGGCAGTGTGGTTATATCTGCCACATACAAAGCATGATCTCGCCAGTTTGTCTCTTGAAAGGTAGACATAGTCCTTTCTTTGGAACAGATCCTTGAAGTTCCATGGATGAGCTTTGTTATGTTCAAAAGTGGCTTCTTCTAGGGTCTTTTAAACATATGGAACTTTTTCTCCAGGCGTATGACATATATCAAACACCTTCCTCTTTGTGATCGGCTTTGACTGAGGCTTGGGGTTCATGGATCTTAATGTCTCTCCCTTTTCAATGTTTAGCTTTCTTCCATCTGGAGGATAACTTATCTTGATCTGTTTGAATGGGACAGGGGCTGGAATAGCTGGAATAACAACAGGAACTTCAACTCTATTCAGAGTTGCTTCAGATGGGGCTGCACTGGTTTCATCATGGTCTGAGCAGGTTGACTCAGATTCCGATGAGGTAGTGCAGACTTCGACGAAAGGTTCATCCGTTGAAGGATCAAGGTTTCGGTTTGCAGTGTCAAGATTTGCAACATTGAAGCTTGATTCGTAAATGGCAATATAGTCAGCAGGAGGAGGAACAGATTTGTACTGATCATTATTATACCCAAGTCCAGTCTTTACCTTTTCATGGACTTGAATATCTAAAAGTCTTTGTAACTTTTTGGAGGAAAATTCATATTTTTCAACATGAACTTTCTGTTCTGCCAGTTCAGCTCTGGTTGCTTTTAGTTTGACCAGTAGATCATCAATCTGAGTTTCAAGATTAGTTTGTTCGTGTTTTAACAATGAAATTTCCTTTTTAAGGCAGTTAATCTTTTCTTTATAAGTATTTTCAACCTTTTTGAACTCAGATTTCATCTGATGAAACTCTTCATTTTGATCAATAAGGTTTTGGTTATGCTTTCTATAACCCAAAACTTTATCAATACAAGCTTGAGAGCAAAGATGTTCAAATACCTGAGGTGGTATCTCTGCAGTGTCTACCATAAGAGCTTGGTTGTTGGCAGGAAGCTCTTCATACTGGAAGCTCCAGTCGAAGTCAGAAGTTCATACTGGAAGCGCAGATGAGATGGTGGAGGAAGAAGAGACTGATTGATGATTGGAGCTCCTTTCCTTGGCTTCAATAATTTCTAATTCATATGTTTTCAGTATGCAAAAGAGCTCAGTCATCTGGAGAGTTTTTAAATATTCTGTTCTTCTTATAGACACTGTATATAGTGTACAGTAGCTTGGGAGAGATCTGATAAACTTTTTGAGAATATCTTCATTCTCTAGCTTTACTTTGGAGCACTGCAGTTCTCCCACCAGGTAAGTGTATCTGTTATACAAAACGGTTAGTGACTCACCTTCCTTCCAGACGAAGTTTTCTTATTGCTGTTTCAGGATGTCCCTTCTGTTTTCTTTGACTTCCTCTGAGCCAGCAAACATCTTCTCTAGAGCCTCCCAGAGCTCCTTAGCAGTTTTGTAACTTTTGAAGTTATGAAAAGCTTCATTTGGAAGGCACATTTGGAAAGCTCCTAGTGCCTTGAAGTCCACCTCCATCATCTTTATGTCCTCTTCTGAGTACTTGGAGGGCTCCTTCGGAACTAGTGGTCCTCCAAAATCAGCAGAGGCCACCATGGGAGTGTAGGGTCCATCCCTGATGGATTTCCACATTCCGTACTCCTGATAACAGAAAAAGTTTTCCATGCGATTCTTCCACATGTCGTAGTCTTCCGCAGATATCAATCTTGGTGGTCGGTTGATGCTGCCGATGTCTTCAAATCCATTGCTCTGTGCCATCTTTGTTTTTGTGATTTTGGGTGACTTGATTCAAGAGAGAGTTTAGAATAGAACAAGAAGGGATTAAACAAGTGTGAGTTTGTTTAATCTGAGTCAAAGCTCTGATACCACTTGAAGGATCATGAAAGTACAAGATGGTTATGTTCTTAGTTGAAATTAGTGGAAACAATAGCAACTACACATGTATAATCGAGTAAACAGAAAGAATACTAATAAGAACACTGTTGTATTAAGCTTTTGTGAATAAACGATTACAAATGAAAACTCACTCAAAAAGCACTCATACAATGAAGTGTTTACACAGTACTTATACTAACTTAGAATTAAGACAGACCCTTGATTCTAAGGATCAGATCTAACACAGACCGTTGATCTTTTGTATAAAACTAACTATTACAAGTTTAGTCTAACTAGCTAACTTTATTGAAGCGTCTTCTTTACGCATCATTACTTGCATGCTTGGAGAAGAGCATTGTTGTCCGTCATTGGCTGCACCATTGAGGTTCCTTCTGCTTTGAGTATGTCAGTAGCTTTTGCAGAAAGTTGTCAGTGACGCTTGGCATGGATAGTCAGCTGCAACGATTTATCTTCAAGGCACAAGGCTGTCAGCAGCAAGATGTGACCATCCAATGCTGCTGATGATTTGCCTATCAGCAGCATCAAGTGTTGATGCTGCTGAGAAGCCTATTCGCAGAAACTTTGGACTTCAGCAGATAAGGCTATCTGCAGTAGATTTGTTCTTCAGCAGAAGAAAAAGTATCCGCTGCAGATAAGCTTGTCCGCAGCTGTTTGTTGGTCAGTAGCAAACTCTGAGATCAGCATCATTTGTACTTAGAGTATTTTGTAGCCATCAGTCTTTATTTCTACACCAGCTGTATGCCAAACAGCTGGATGATCTGAAAGTCAAGATTCCTGCAGTCTATCAAGTTCAAGAAGATGAAGCTCTTGCTCTTCAACTGCAGGAACAATTTAATAGAGAAGTAGAAGAAAGAGAAAAGAAGAAGAAGGAAGAGGCCAAGTTCAGAATAACTTATTATGAACTAGCCAAATAAATGAGAGAGGAGTGGATAAAAGCTCTGGTTTCTCAAGGTGAGGATGCAGATTACCTTGAGAAACTCTCAAATAAAGAAATCTACAGAGACTTCATGGGTCAGCAGCGTCAATTGGCAAACAAGAAAAGGGCTGAAGAAGAAGAAAAAGCCAAACAAAAATCCAAGAAGACCATTGCCTTTAACAGAAGATCCCATGAAGAAAGGAAGGTCATGATTGACTTCCTAAAGGCTAGAGGAGAAAGTGGAAAGAGGCTGGGTCCCATGAACTTCATGAACCTGCAAGCCCTTTACCTAAGAGTCAAAAAGGAAGAGGAAGAAAGATTGGGGACGACAGGCTCCAAGAAAAGGGTTATCACTCCAGCCGATGACAGAAAATCAAAGAAACCCAAGCCTACTTCCTCATCCTCCCCTTCCTCTATCCAACAACCTTCCACTTTCCCTCTTAGACCTCCCTCCTCTTCACCCAAAAAGTCCAAATCCTCACACCCAGCTCATACTCATCAACAACCTCCCAAGAAGAAAAGCAAACCTACTACCAAACCAGAAGACTCAAGAGAAATTGTCAAATGGTTCTACAGCTCTAAAGATCAAAGGTTTGAAGTCTTCAGGGGAAGAACAGAAGAAAGAAGATCAATCTATACATCTGTTGATGAGGTATTGCAGCTTCCAGATTCTGATCTAAGAAGAATGATGGAGCTGGGTGAAGCCAATAAGCCTGAGAATGAAGGTGGGAGACATCTATTGCTGGTAATCAAACATTACTTCAACCCCAGGAAAGATGAGATCATTGATGTCAAACCTCTCCAATCCCACTCTCCATTCATCAGCTGGTCCTACAGTGCTGAAAAGGATGAATTCACACTAACAGATGTTAAAGGACAGAATATGAGGTGTTCAAGCAAGGCTATCTTCAAAATGGCAAGCAAAGACATCAAGACTCTATCTGATTCCTCTTAACAATCCCAGCAAGGACCAGAGAGGATATGAGGTTGAAAGAATAGTCAGCAACATGCAAAAGCTTCAGCAACAAAAGCACTAAGAGAGTTTTAGTAGCATCAGTCTAGGGGGAGTTTGTAGAAATAAAGACTGATGGCTACAAAATTCTCTAAGTACAAATGCTTTTTACCTCAGAGATTGCAGCTGATCCACAAACTGCTGCGGATAAGCTTATCTGCAGCGGATACTTGTTCTTCTGCCGAAGTACAAATCCGCTGCGGATAGGCCTTATCTGCTGAAGACCAAAGTTGCAGCTGATAGGCATATGCTGCTAAAGACCAAAGCTACAGCTAACAGGCATATGCTGCTGATCTCCAAAGCTGTAGCTGATAGCTATCTCCATTGAAGATCAAACGTTGCAGCTGACTGTTCTTGATAAAGCAACCTTTACCACTTACAACTTTCTTGTAACATTTCTGATTTTTAGTATCCGTATTTTCAATTCAATGTAATGCATTTCAAGCTCAATTCTAGTGTATTGTTTTATTCCTTCTCGTCCATCAATTTAATACTATATTTCAATGTTAATCCGCAAATTTTACACGGTTATAACTACTAAAACACTACATAAGTATCTATTTATACAAATATGTCAAAGACCAAAATTACAAGGTCTGATGTTAAAAATTTACAAGAAACCCTAATAGGCACGGTCGCGCCTCGTTCTGGCACGGTCGCGCCGAGTGCTTTGGCACGGTCGCGCGACTTGCTTTGGAACGATCGCGCCGGGTGTCTTAGCACGGTCGCGCCGCATATGGGCACGGTCGCGCCTCTTGACAGTTGAAACGTAAAAAAAAACGATCTTTAATTCTAAACTCACTCAATTCCGTAACGGTTATACACGTTTATCTGTTAATAATCATCATTAGACGATTAAACATCGACATTACACCTGAATTAACACCAATTATAGAATTCCTAAACTAAACCGTCGACCTTCATTCTTGTTCACCGAATCCACTATTCTGGTATCAATTCTCTCAGACAAACGCAATACCGTCCTCTCTAAAAACTTCTGAACGCACAGAAGCAACCGGAGTTGCAGTAGAAGACGCCGGAGATCAAATCCGTCACCGCCGGAACAAGTCCCTACCGTACTCAATCGATTCATTATTCTTCCGGGTAATTGAAACCTTCCACACTTTCGTTTCAGTACATAGATCAAAAGCCCCATGATAATTTGGGCTTTCATTATGGAAATCACCACGAACCCGAATCCACATTTTCGTTAAAAATGATTTAATCGAATCAAACCTTAGACACGTTTTAAATCCAATTAATCTATGCAAAAAGACTCGAAATAATCTAATGGGTGAAAGCCCTATGATTTCCAACCCTATTATTATTAGAATCGGTCAGTTCGTTCCTGATTTGGAACAGACACGGTCGCGCTAATCATCTAGCGCGGTCGTGCCTCATGAGACGCGGTCGTGCCGACTATCAGCGCGGTCGTGGCCTCCTGTCCAGACCCAATCATGCCCTTTGGCTAATCTCAGTCGTGTCTTGGAATCACAGACACGATCGTGCCTAGCCAAGGCACGGTCGTGCCTAATGAATTAATTAGTTTAAGCCCTCTGTTTGATCAACACGGTCGCGCCCTGACTAGCATGGTCACCCGTGGTTCGAGCACGATCGTGCCCTTCCCAGGCACGGTCGTGTGTGAGTTAAAATCTTGGCAGAATTATAAATTTTATATATTTTCAAACCACAAATATTCTGATTGAATTACAAAATAAAAATAGTTGAATTTTATAAAATTGCATTTAATCTTATTTAGAAAGAACAAATATTTAATAAATGGAAAAATTAATTATTTAAAGTTTATAAAATTTAATTTATAATTATTGTTAAACCTTTCATTTAAAAAGTATTTAAATGGTTAAGTTACATTTTATAAATAAATAAATAAAATGATTATTTATTTAATTTATATTTAAACAAAAATGATTAATTAATTATACTAACTTACAACTAATACTTACAATGTTTTCATAAACAATAATTATTTACATTACTTATTTAATTATTAAACTCAAACCTTAATCAAAATGTTCTAAAAATACTCTTTCAAACTTTATATATTTTATTCAATACCTCCAATTAAAAATCAATGACCTCATTACACAATTCCAAATGCAACTTTAGACTTAAACATTGGTGCACACTATTAATACCATATACATTACTCCTTAGGTTAACTTGTGCATTTCAAGGATCCTTATTCTATCTAGTATATTTGTTAGCTACGCCTTCGAAGCAAGTGAGTATACATAGCCCCTTTTACTCTTTTACATTTTTGGGGTGAAACATGAACACTATTCAAATTACATGTTTACATTCACACAAACAACACAAGTACAAATCCTATTTACATTCATGTGTACAAATTTGAGCTTTATGCCCGAGTGCTATGTGTGCTAACTTTTGTATGCGATTATGTGCAATCATTAACTATTCAAGCCGACGGTTTTCAATGATAGATCTATTGAGTCTGACAAACCCACCCAGATTGGGGTGATTGATACCGACAACATAATTTTTGCATGCTAGTTACAAAGGTTTGATTGTACATGGTTACACAATAGCTGCTCCCCATAAATGACTTATTTTTCATGTTATGTAAGGATTTGTTTTACAAACTATATGCTATCTATATAAACCTGTGTTATAATCACCAACTTTTTAGTTGACTTTATTTAATTCATGTTTCAGGTTCTAATGTGTGAGATTGATCAAGATGTGCTACACATAGGCTTGGACTTAGTTAATTTAAATAAAAGAACTCTATGTATTTCAATTTTGTTCTATCTTGGATTTGGTTGTGTTTGGACTACTTGTTATGAAATTTGATGTTTAATATATGCAATTTAGTCAACCTTGTGCTCATGAACAATCTACATGTCCCGCCCCGATGATTCCGTCATCGGTCGGCGTGTGACATATTGGTATCAGAGCCTTGGTTATAGGGAATTAGGTTATTAGACACCTTGACCTAGACTATAACTTTAGGACACCTACTTATGCTATGTTTCATGATTACATGTTATATGCTACATGCTATATTTTATATATTATGTGTTACATGCTATGTGCTACATGCTTACTATGATTAGTTATTATTTTATTTGATGACTTATTTATTAAAAATCCATGACTTATTAATATATACTTAAGTAATAAATTAAATAAACAATATCCTTTCCTATATCCTAAAACCTCGTAATATTCTTATCTTCTTCTCTATCTTTATCTTTCTAAGCATGTGGAAACTTCATGAAGCTAAATTCATAAAAAAAAAATTATTTCCTCGTTAAGGTTTTTAAGCTTTGTTAATTATTTGAGGACACGTGCAATCTAGAAGAGTGACACCTGTATTTTGGGTTTTCTGTCTAGGAAAGCATTTCGCATAAATCCCAATCAACCGAGGGACCCGTATGCTTTCCTGGGAATTCTCGAGATGAGTGTTTACTTATAGGCTAAAGCATGTCTCCTTGAAAATTATATAAGTTTAATTAACCTTAATGTGTCATAGTATTCGAGTGATTATATCACTATTTGAGTACAATCCAAACTATGATTATCTATTTATTTTGTTTTCTTATTCTATTAAATCCAAACAATTCTCATAAGTTCTTACATCTTTTCTTGTCTTGTGAAAACTTGTAGAATGCCTCCTCGTCGTGCTCCCGCGGCCAACACCAATACCGACATTGCTGCTATACTTACACAACTCGTGACACAACTCACTCAAGCTAATAGTGCCACCAATGGCAACAATGGTGGAAATGGTAGTAATAGTGGTAATGGTGGAAATGGTGGAAATGGTGGTAACAACCCATCTCAATGCACCTTCAAGCACTTCAACTCATGCAATCCCCTCAAGTTCTATGGTACCGAAGGAGCTACCGGACTCCTTCAATGGTTCGAAAGCATTGAGAATACCTTTCTCAATAGTGACTGCCCCGACAACCTTCGTGTTCGTCATGCCACAAGTGTTCTACAAAAACGGGCACTCACGTGGTGGAATGGGGAGAAAAGAAATAGGGGTGTGGATGTAGCAATGGCCTTACCTTTGGATGAGGTTAAAAGGCTAATGACCGAGGAATTCTATCCTCGAAATGAAGTAAAGAACTTGAAGCCGAATTTTGGGATCTTACCCAAGATAGTGGTGAAAACTTGGCATACACAACTCGGTTCCATGAGTTGAGTCTTCTTGTGCCCCACATGGTCACTCCTCTGTCCCGCTGTATTGAAAAGTATATTGGGGGACTACCTAGGCAAATTCAAGATATTGTCCTAGGAAGGAATCCCGCAACACTTGAAGATGCCATCCGTTTTTCCGCTACCTTAATCGATAATCATGTGAAGGCGGGGACTCTTACTAAAAAGGGCACCAAGAAAGTTTCTGACACTATAACGCTTCCTACCCACAACAAAGAAGCCACAACTGAACCCTCCCGCAATAATAGGAAAAGGAAGACTAGAAACTATGCTGTGGTCACTCCTGCTATTCCTATTAACCAAGCTACACCTATGGTTCAAGCACCGGCCAAAAAGCCATATGTTGGAATCTACCCACTTTGTGCCACCTGCAACTACCATCATCCCCAAAGCATCCCATGTCATCTTTGTATTTATTGTGGGAGATATGGCCATACAGTTAATATTTGTAGGACCAAAGCTCTTGCGGGCCAAGTCAACCCACCAAACCAAACCAACACCCATGCGGCTAATCAAGGTGTACCCGCTATTGCAAATGGGCGAGCATGTTATGAATGTGGCAACCCGAACCATTTCCGTGATCAATGCCCAAAGTTAGTTAATGCTAGACAAGGTGGAGCTCGTTGGCGTGCTTTCAACATAAACGCCAATGAAGCTCAAGCCAACAATGACGTGGTCAATGGTACGTTTATTGTTAATAGTCAATATGCCTCCATTTTATTCGATACCGGTGCCGATACGAGTTTTGTGTCACTTAACTTTGAACCCTTACTTGCAAAGACACGATCCCAATTAGAGAAAACTTTCACTGTCGAAATAGCAAATGGTGATTCACTTACAATTGAGTCTATTATCTATGACTGCTCTCTAGAACTTAATGAACATACATTCCCAATCAACCTTGTTCCAATGCCACTAGGAAGTTTTGATATCATCATAGGCATGGATTGGCTATCAAATCATCATGCCGAAGTCATTTGTTTCGAGAAGTGCATCCGAATACCCCTACCATCGAGAGAAACACTAAGAGTCTTTGGTGAAAAGCCTTGCAAAGGACTTAAGTTAATGTCGTGCACTACCGCCCAAAAGTACCTACGAAAGAAGTACGTGGCCTTCTTAGCTCATATTGTCCAAAAAGATGTCAAAAAGAAGAGTATACAAGACATTCCCATCATTCAGGATTTTCCCGAAGTATTTCCCGAAGACTTATCCGGTCTTCCACCCGTTCGACAAATAGAATTTTGCACTGATCTTGTGCCTGGAGCTAACCCCGTGGCTAGAGCTCCATACCGTATTGCACCTTCTGAAATGCAAGAACTTGCAAGTCAACTTCAAGAGCTCTCCGACAAGGGATTCATTCGTCCAAGTCATTCACCGTGGGGTGCACCCGTCTTATTTGTCAAAAAGAAGGATGGATCATTTCGCATGTGTATTGACTACCGCGAACTCAACAAGCTTACTATAAAAACCGTTATCCTTTGCCTAGAATTGATGATCTCTTTGATCAACTTCAAGGTTCTACTTGCTTCTCAAAGATTGATCTTCGATCTGGTTATCACCAACTCCGTGTGCAAGAAGACGATATTCCAGAGGCTGCCTTCCGAACAAGGTATGGTCATTACGAGTTCATGGTTATGCCTTTTGGTGTAACCAATGCACCCGCAGTTTTCATGGACCTCATGAATCGTGTGTGCAAACCGTACCTCGATAAGTTCGTGATAGTTTTCATCGATGACATCTTAATCTATTCCAAGACTAAAGCCGACCATGAGCAACATCTTAGATTGGTTTTGGATCTCTTGAAAAAGGAACAACTATATGCCAAATTCTCCAAATGTGAATTTTGGTTAAAAGAAGTTCAATTTCTTGGTCATATTGTCAACGACAAGGGTATTCATGTTGACCCTGCTAAAATCGAAACGGTTAAGAACTGGAATGCCCTGAAGACCCCCACTGAAGTTCGTTCATTTCTTGGTCTTGCGGGATATTACCGTCGTTTTATCTCGAACTTCTCTAAGATTGCTGTCCCCCTTACCGCTTTGACCCACAAGGGTAAAACTTATGAATGGGGACCAAAGCAAGAAGAAGCCTTCCAAACCCTTAAGCAAAAGTTGTGCAATGATCCCATTTTAACTCTCCCTGATGGAAATGATGATGTAGTTGTCTATTATGATGCTTCCAACCAAGGTCTTGGTTGTGTCCTCATGCAACGAGGTAAGGTAATCGCTTATGCATCAAGGCAACTTAAGATTCATGAGAAGAATTGTACGACGCACGATCTAGAGTTGGGTGCAGTCTTATTTGCATTAAATATTTGGAGACATTATCTCTATGGCACGAAATGCGTGGCGTTCACCGACCACAAAAGTCTCCGACACATCTTCAATCAAAAGGAACTCAATATGAGACAACGACGTTGGGTTGAACTCCTTAACGACTATGACTGCGAGATTCGTTACCATCCCGGTAAAGCGAATGTTGTAGCCGACGCTTTGAGTCAGAAGAACCATATTATGCTTCAATGTGTTCGAATTCAAACCGACATTCAAAACCGCATCTTAGAAGCTCAACACGTCTCAGTCACCGAGGGTAATATGTACGAGGAAATGTCATGTGGTGTTGAACTTCTGCTTGAATCTAAACCAAATGGCTTACTTTATTACTTGAACCGTATTTGGGTTCCCGATCACGATGATCTCCGTACATTTCTCATGAACGAGGCTCACTAGACTCGTTATTCTATTCATCCTGGTGCGGATAAAATGTTCCTAGATCTTCGCCAACAATATTGGTGGCCCGATATGAAAAAGAACATTGCTCTTTATGTTGCCAAATGTTTAACCTGCTCCAAAGTCAAAGCCGAACATCAACGTCCTTCTGGTTTACTTGAACAACAGGAAATTCCCGTGTGGAAATGGGAAGACTTAGCTATGGATTTTATTACCAAACTCCCTCGCACCTCGAGTGGTTATGATAGTATTTGGGTGATTATTGATCGTCTCACCAAATCTGCTCATTTCTTGCCTATCCGTGAAGACTATCGGGTTGAGAAACTAGCCCGAATTTACATTGATGAAATTGTGAGCCGTCATGGTGTTCCTTTGAACATAATATCCGACCGAGATGCCCGGTTCACTTCTCGATTTTGGCAATCTCTCCAAACCGCTCTTGGAACACGATTGGATTTGAGCATGGCTTACCATCCCCAAACTGATGGTCAAACCGAGCGGACAATCCAAACGCTTGAAGACATGCTTAGAGCCTGCGTAATCGATTTTGGTGGAAATTGGGATTCATATTTATCCCTCATTGAGTTCTCCTACAATAATAGCTACCACACGAGTATTAACATGGCTCCATTCGAAGCTCTTTATGGTCGCAAGTGTCGTTCTCCTATCTGCTGGAACGAGATTGGTGAAGCACAAATCACCGGTCCCGAGCTAATTCAAGAAACATCCGACAAGATTTTGCAAATCCGTGACAACATTCGAACAGTGAGAAGTCGGCAAAAGAGTTACGCCGATAAACGACGAAAACCCTTGGAATTCCAAGTCGGTGACCTTGTTCTTCTTAAAGTGTCCCCGTGGAAGGGTGTGATCCGCTTTGGAAAGAAAGGCAAATTAGCTCCTCGCTATGTTGGTCCATTCAAATGCTTGAAAGGATTGGAAAAGTGGCCTACAAACTCGAGTTACCCCCATCTCTGGGCAATGTGCATCCTACATTTCATGTATCAAATCTGAAGAAATGTCTCGCCGATGAGAATCTCCATATACCGCTTGATGACGTGCACATTGATGAAACGATGCACTTCGTTGAGAAACCGGTAGAAATTTTGGATCGTGAAATCAAGCAACTCAAGCGAAGTCGTATTCCTATTGTTAAAGTTCGTTGGGAGTCTAAGCGTGGTGCTGAATTCACTTGGGAACGAGAAGACCAAATGAAGCTCAAGTACCCCCACCTTTTTACCGATGCCTTCGCTTCCTCTAACTAAATTTCGGGACGAAATTCCCTCAACATGGGAAGACTGTAACATTTCTGATTTTTAGTATCCGTATTTTCAATTCAATGTAATGCATTTCAAGCTCAATTCTAGTGCACTGTTTTATTCCTTCTCGTACCATCAATTTAATACTATATTTCAATGTTAATCCACAAATTTTAACCGGTTATAACCTACTAAAACACTACATAAGTATCTATTTATACAAATATGTCAAATACCAAAGTTACAAGGTCTGATGTTAAAAATTTACAAGAAACCCTAATAGGCACGGTCGCGCCTCGTTCTGGCACGGTCGCGCCGAGTGCTTTGGCACGGTCGCGCGACTTGCTTTGGAACGATCGCGCCTGGTGTCTTAGCACGGTCGCGCCGCATATGGGCACGGTCGCGCCTCTTGACAGTTGAAACGTAAAAAAAACGATCTTTAATTCTAAACTCACTCAATTCCGTAACGGTTATACACGTTTATCTGTTAATAATCATCATTAGACTATTAAACATCGACATTACACCTGAATTAACACCAATTATATAATTCCTAAACTAAACCGTCGACCTTCATTCTTGTTCACCGAATCCACTATTCTGGTTTCAATTCTCTCAAACAAACGCATTACCATCCTCTATAAAAACTTCTGAACGCACAGAAGCAACCGGAGTTGCAGTAGAAGACGTCGGAGATCAAATCGTCGCCGCCGGAACAAGTCCCTACCGTACTCAATCGATTCGTTATTCTTCCGGGTAATTGAAACCTTCCACACTTTCGTTTCAGTACATAGATCAAAAGCCCCATGATAATTTGGGCTTTCATTATGGAAATCACCACGAACCCGAATCCACATTTTCGTTAAAAATGATTTAATAGAATCGAACCTTAGACACGTTTTAAATCCAATTAATCTATGCAAAAAGACTCGAAATAATCTAATGGGTGAAATCCCTATGATTTCCAACCCTATTATTATTAGAATCAGTCAATTCGTTCCTGATTAGGAACAGACACGGTCGCGCTATCATCTAGCGCGGTCGTGCCTCATGAGACGCGGTCGTGCTGACTATCAGCGTGGTCGTGGCCTCCTGTCCAGACCCAGTCATGCCCTTTGGCTAATCTCAGTGGTGTCTTAGAATCACAGACACGATCGTGCCTAATGATTTAATTAGTTTAAGCCATCTGTTTGATCAACACGGTCGCGCCCTGACTAGCATGGTCGCGCCGTGGTTCGAGCACGATCGTGCCCTTCCCAGGCACGGTCGTGTGTGAGTTAAAATCTTAGCAGAATTATAAATTTTATATATTTTTCAAACCACAAATATTCTGATTGAATTACAAAATAAAAAATAGTTGAATTTTATAAAATTGCATTTAATCTTATTTAGAAAGAACAAATATTTAATAAATGGAAAAATTAATTATTTAAAGTTTATAAAATTTAATTTACAATTATTGTTAAACCTTTCATTTAAAAAGTATTTAAATGGTTAAGTTACATTTTATAAATAAATAAATAAAATGATTATTTATTTAATTTATATTTAAACAAAAACGATTAATTAATTATACTAACTTATAACTAATACTTACAATGTTTTCATAAACAATAATTATTTACATTACTTATTTAATTATTAAACTCAAACCTTAATCAAAATGTTCTAAAAATACTCTTTCAAACTTTATATATTTTATTCAATACCTCCAGTTACAAATCAATGACCTTATTACACAAGTCCAAATGCAACTTTAGACTTAAACATTGGTGCATACTATTAATACCATATACATTACTCCTTAGGTTAACTTGTGCATTTCAAGGATCCTTATTCTATCTAGTATCTTTGTTAGCTACGCCTTCGAAGCAAGTGAGTATACATAGCCCCTTTTACTCTTTTACATTTTTGGCGTGAAACATGAACACTATTCAAATTACATGTTTACATTCACACAAACAACACAAGTACAAATCCTATTTACATTCATGTGTACAAATTTGAGCTTTATGCCAGAGTGCTATGTATGCTAACTTTTGTATGCGATTATGTGTAATCATTAACTATTCAAGCCGACGGTTTTCAATGATAGATCTATTGTGTCTGACAAACCCACCCAGATTGGGGTGATTGATACCGACAACACAATTTTTGCATGCTAGTTACAAAGGTTTGATTGTACATGGTTACACAATAGCTGCTCCCCATAAATGCCTTATTTATCATGTTATGTAAGGATTTGTTTTACAAACTATATGCTATCTATATAAACCTGTGTTATACTCACCAACTTTTTAGTTGACTTTATTTTATTCATGTTTCAGGTTCTAATGTGTGAGATTGATCAAGATGTGCTACACATAGGCTTGGACTTAGTTAATTTAAATAAAAGAACTCTATGTATTTCAATTTTGTTCTATCTTGGATTTGGTTGTGTTTGGACTACTTGTTATGAAATTTGATGTTTAATATATGCAATTTAGTCAACCTTGTGCTCATGAACAGTCTACATGTCCCGCCCCGATGATTCCGCCATCGGTCGGGGTGTGACATTTCTGCTGCTACACTGACACACTCAACACAGAAAGAATGTCATTGATACAAGACAATAAAAGACAACAACGCTCTTCTCCAAGCATGCAAGCAATGATGCCTTAGAAGACGTTTGAATAAAGTTAACTAGCATAGTTATTATGTTTGTCTGTACATGTAGAATAGCTTCAATACAAGATCAACGGTCTGTCTTAGATCTGATCCTTAGAATCAAGGGTCTGTCTTGATTCTAAGTTACTATATAAGTAGTACTTAAAGTCATTGTATAACAGTGCTTACTTATAGATTTCTCTGTAATCTTGTAACCATTGAAGCTTAATACAAATTGCATTTATCAGTACTTCTTGTGTTTACTTTGATTAAGATGTGATTGTTTCCGCCAATCTCAACTGAAATAGAACCGTCTTGTATTTACCGATCCTACACACTCCCCTTAGGCGAAGATAATAAGTTCGCTTCAAATCCAAACAAGCGAATTTGATAACAAGCGAACTTGATAAGTTCGCTTAAACAAGAAAATCCGGTAAGTTCGCCTACTGAATAAGTTCGCTTAATCTGAGAGAAGCGAACTTGCTAAGTTCGCCTACAACAAATCTCAGCAAGTTCACTTGCTTTAGCTGTGACAAACTCAGCAAGAACTTCAACCCAAACACGAACAAACATCACCTAAAATCATCATTTCTCACAGATTAGAAGGAATTTAAAGAAATTGGATCGTAGGATTTAGTATTTTATGAATTAGAACACTTCTATCGGATTAATTTCACCAAAATCTACTTCAAATCCATGAATTCAGCAGCAAAATCAAGTTCAAGAACTTGAAAACCCCATGGATACAAAAACTTGTAAAAATGATCAATTTCTTGTCAAATTGTACACAAAATCGTCTATAATCACCAAGAATCAAACACAAATCATGAGCAAAAGCTCTGATGCCACTTGTAGGTCCACATGACTCATCTACAGATCGATCTCGTGACAGGACGTCTCGATAACATGGAGTGCGGAATCCTTCGTGTTAACGTATGTATACGAATTGCCAATAGAAATAACATGTAAATAAACTTTCTCTTTGTATTACACCAAACACAGAGTTTACAGAATACACTTGTTCGTTCAATATTCTTCCTCGCTCTGAATCTGTAAACTCCTATTTATAGACACAAACTTTGCAATAGGAGAACTTAACAAGTTCGGCTCAAATAGACTAAAAAGTTCGCCTCACATGAGACTAGGCGAACTTAACAAGTTCGCCTCTAGCAGAACTTGTTCTATCAGTTAGACAAAATCTATACAATTACATAAAAACATAAAGACAATAAGACCTAAACTATTACAAAGCTTTTCTCATACATTCTATGTCCTAACAACCAAATTTGCAATAAAAAGCATGTAAACATAGGTTGTCAATATTATAGAAACTGAATCTACAAGAGTTTTTCTTCAATGTTCTTGTGAGTTAAGCTACCAATTTGATGAAAAACAACGTGTACCCCACATATATGCCAACAGAAATATAAATTTGCACTATCTTCAAGACATATGAAACTTATGCAAAGATAATATCAATCTCCAGGATGAAACTATCTCAATTAGCATAGGAAAAAAACAGATCTCGAAGGATATAAGGAATCAAATTGATTCAAATGCTTGGTTTTGGATGTATATCATGATTGAGTGTAAAGAAGAACTCTTCAGTAGAATGAATGATTAAAAATCGATTGATTCAATAATATAGGGTAATGTGGTCCAACTGTTATCTGGATATTCAATGGATTCAAGATATTGATCCAAGGGCGAGTATATGTTCCAACAGATGTTGTTAGAAACATATCTTAGTTCAACATCACATTGCATGTTTTTCGGGGCATGGGCAGTGAAGTAACTGAAAAACTAAGCTAATCAATATAGTCCGATACTGGTCTCATGAAATACTTTAAGCCTCATATTCTATATCTAATAATGATCTTTTAACACACACTCCCATGCCTAAAATGGGTTCAAATCACAGTTGTTATCAAGAATCATTATGTTTTCACACTACTAACGGTCCAAAAACGCTTCTAGTCTATTCACAATCTAAATTACGTACACATATCCAAATTAAACATAAAATAGATTTTCAAGATTAGAGCATTTATGACACTATCATTTGTTGTTTATGCAGTCTTTGAAATTTATATCAAATCAAATGAACACAAACACAAATTATCATATCATATCAACATGTCATCTATGGTCATGTGTGATAGATTTTCAACTTATGTACTATTATCTCTTCTCTATCTTCAAATGATGTCGATTTTTATATTTTTCATTTTGTTTGTAATTTTTATAAATAACAACTTTTTGACTATAAAGTAAAATGTACAAATGTAGTAAAGCAATAAAAGAAAATAAAATAAAAGCTTCCATGAAAATTATTTTTGAAAACCTTTTATTTAGGATTGATCATACTAATCATTTTTACTAGAAATTCAAACCTGGTTCGATCAAATGCCTTGGTGAAAAGGTCTGCAAAATTATCATCAGTGTGTACCTTCACCAGCTCAATCAACCTTTTATTTGCATAATCACGAATAAAATGATATTTTATTTCAATGTGCTTAGTTTTATTGTGCTTAATAGGATTGTTAGTTATGGACATTGTGGCATTGTTATCTATGAACATAGAGGGTGCAAGTAAAATTCAAACCGTAGTCGCTTAATTGTTGCTAGATCCACAAAATCTGGGAACAACAACTAGAAGCTGCGATGTATTCTGCTTCACATGTTTATATGGAAACTGTGGTTTGCTTTTCTACACTGCCATGAAACAAGCCGATTACCCAGAAATTGGCAACCTCATGTCATTGATTTCCTATCCAAACAACAACCTCCGAAATCTGAGTTAGTATAAGCATTAACTTCAAAATTAGAATCATGTAGAAACCATAATCCTAATCTCGGTTTCCCTTTCAGGTATCGAAAAATACGTTTGATTGCAATCAAATGAGATTCCTTTGGTTTTGCTTGAAATATGGAACAGAGACACACAACAAACATTATATATGGCCTTGATGCAGTTAAGTACATGAGAGATCCAATCATTGCCCTATACAAGCGACTATCAATATCCTTTCCTTCTGGATCTGGATTCATCATGTGATTTATAGTAATCGGAGTATCATATGGGGTACAGTCTTCCATCTTGAACCGCCTCAAGATGTCTTTAACGTACTTAGACTGATGAATAAAGAAACCATCCTCTTTTTGATTAACTTGCAATACTAAGAAGAATGATAACTCTCTCGCAACGGACATTTCGAACTTCAATTTCATAACAATCTCAAATTCTTTGCATAACTCTTCATTTGTTGAACCAAATATAATATCATCCAAGTAGATATGAACCATCAGGTAATCTCCCCCTGCTTTCTTGATGAACAAGGTTCAATCAATTTGACCACAATTAAAACCATTGTCCAAGAGATGATGCGACAACGTTTCATACCACGCACAGGGTGCTTGATGTAGACCATAAAGAGCCTTATCTAGCTTGAACACTCTTGAGGGATACAATGGATCCTCAAACCCCGGTGGTTGACACACGTACACTTCTTCTTTAACCTTTCCATACAAGAAAGCACTTTTGACGTCCAATTTATATACCTTAAATCCTTTAAACGACGCAAATGCTAGAAACAAACGAATTGCTTCCAACCGTGCAACAGGTGCGTATACCTCAGTATAATCTATACCCTCTTGTTGATTGAACACTTGAACAACCAATCTTGATTTGTTCCTCACCACGACACCACGATCATCCTTTTTACACTTAAAAACCCATTTGGTGCCGATTAGATACACGCCCTTTGGAAGATCAACCAAATTCCACACCTTTAGCTTATCAAATTGTCTCCACATTTTTAGGTTTTATCCGAGAAATAAAACAATAATATAAGAACACATCAAGAACTCTAGTATCTCTAAAGTTAGAATATAAACAAGTATTTTTAGATAAAGAATGAGTTGGGACTCCATCCTGCAGATTCCCAATGATATTTGTCACCGGATGATCTTTCAATTATTTTATGGAAGCCACCTCAGGAACAAGTAGTACATCAACTTGGGCAGTTTCCTCTTGAGAAAGAACATTTTGAGTAACTGGTATCACAGACTCTAGATTGGTAGGAAGCTCCCCCTGAACATGTGTAGAAGTGGATGAATCATCAACAACTAACGGATCAGATGAAGAATCCTGGAAAATTGCTTCATCGTCTTCACTTTCATACTCGTGAGTTCTCGAACTAGATGCCGCATTCGGATCAGGGATAGAGGAAGTTGAAACTGATAACAGAACTGCTAATCTTGGTAGAAAACTGCAATCTTGGTCACCATGACAAGACTCATATAGCACTCCAACTTCTCCAGCAGACAAAACACGAACATAATTGAAAGACTTAAACAAGCTATCATAATCAAACGCCCATTCTGGACCAACCACCTTCTGAGTAATAGATCGATTAGCACAATCAATATGGAACCATTCTTTGATCTGTCTTGTTTCCTTATTATATACTCTTTTATTCAATGAATTGGCAACATATCCCAAAAAAATTCTTTCGATCGCCTTTTCACTAAACTTGGCAGAAACATCCCGGATCTTCAGAAGAGTACACGGATTCCGAAAAGGAAGAAGATAATTCAAATTAGGCTTCCGATTGTTTAACAATTCATAACAAGTCTTGTTGTGTCGCTTTACGGTCAGAACTCGATTCAGGACATGCCATGCAGTATTCACAGCTTCGGCCCAAAAAGTTACTGGTAGCTTAGAATCTGCCTACATTGTTTTTCCTGCCTCAATCAATGTTCTGTTCTTTCGCTCAGCAACCCCATTTTGTTGAGGAACATATGGCATGCAAAACTCATGATGAATACCCTTTTGCAAACAAAAGAAACCCATCTTGCTATTTTGAACTCGATGCCATTGTCACTTCTTATACGCCTGACTTTCTGCTTACAAAGAGTCTCCAAACCAAGAATCAAGTATTGAACTGTCTCAGTTATTTCAGCCTTGGTTGCTAAGAACTTGACCCAAGAAAATATGGAAAAATCATCCGTTACCACCAAACAATACGATTTTACTCCAATGCTTCGAATACTTATTGGCCCGAACAAATCCATATGAAGTAGCTCCAGAGGAGTAAGAATAGAATTTTGCATCTTCGATTTCTGGGACTTTCTATGTTGCTTACCCTTCTTATAAGGAATACAGTCATCAGGCACAGAGAATTTCATTTTCGAAATACCAGAAACCAAATCATTCTTCACTAAGTAATTCATTTTTTTGAACTTGATGTGAGCTAGCTTCCGATGCCAAAGAATAGAGTCATATTTAGATGATTTCGAGAGTATACATGTAGTAACTGTATCCGTTGATGTAGCAACACTCATGTCTAAAACATATGTCTCATTTCTTCTTGGAGCCTTCATTGGAATCCATTCTTTAGTTATTACAAATCCCGGCTTTAGAATATAACATTCAGAATCATTGAAGTGGAATGAAAACTTCTTATCACACACTTGAGATACGCTGAGTAGATTATGCTCGAGTTGCTCAACATAATTGACTTTCTCAAATTTCACCTTTTCATTCTTTAGCATTCCTTGGCCTGTTATATACCCCCCTTTATTACCCACAAAAGCGACATAACCTCCATCAATTTTAATAACATCTTCAAGCAAACGAACATTTCCTGTCATATGTTGGGAGCAACCACTATCCACATACCAATTGTTGTTGATAGTCCTCCTTGGTTGACCCTACACAAACAAAAGAAGTCTGTTAGAAATGGGGACCCAAGCCATTGTGGTCTTAGGTCTACCATTATCATCAACCTTGGTGATTTAGGCAAATTAGAATCAGACATCCTGGATTTTGAAACATTCTTTTTCTCATCAAAATTTGATTGATTTTGAAATTCATTATTATTTGAAAAAGAAACAGATTGATCAGTTTCTAAAATTTTTCTTAACCGTCTGTTCCTTTTTCGCCTTTAAGGTCTTGAAAGTTTGACCCCAGGTTGTGAATTCTTTGTGAATCCAGCTTTAGGATTCTCAACAAACTTATGATAAACAACATTTTTTCTAACACCAAATTGTACAAACTCTGGTTTAGAACCAACATATCTATCATGAACATGTTGTTTGATATCTTTCTTAAACCCCGAAGGTTTAGTAACATGCTGCATAGGAAAAATTTCCCTGATAGATTGTTTCATCACAATATCAGATGTAGGCTTTCTCACATTAGGTATTTGCAGAATATTTACTACTCTTGATTGATAATGACCAACAGCTGATTTAACTTTCTCTCGAATAAGATGATTCTTCTCTTTGTTCTTGTAAGGACAATTTATCACTATATGCCCTACTTCATTACAATGAAAGCAAACTCTCTTATTCCTGTATTCTTTGATATAAGGAACCCTTTGTGAAGTTGAAGAACTTCTTGATGAATAACCTTCAGTAGATTTAACATCACTACGTCCTTGCTTCTTTGGAACATAAATCTTTCTGGATGATTCACCAACATAAGCCTTTGAAACTTGAGACTGAAAAACTTTTGGTTTTGCCACATTCACCTTTTGTTTGATGAAAACACTTGTTGATTTATTTTCAACTTTTGAAACATCCTTCTTGATATCACCAGCACATACAAAACCACTTTGAGATAAAATTGTTGAAATAGTTCGTTGTTCAACTTCATCGGGCTCTATTAGAATACATCGATCTCTTGTGGCTTGTTATACCACTTTGGGTTCATCAATCTTCACATCTTTAGGAACTTCTTCAATCTTGTTGTCATCAAACTTTTCATCATCACTGTCGGAGTCATAAACCATTTCTTCCCCTGTTACCGGATTCACTTTCAAAATTGTCTTAGAATCTAAATCCTCTTCATTTATAATCTCCGGTTCCACAACATAGTTTCCATTAAATGGTGGAGGATTATTGTCACACCCCAACCGACGGCGGAATACGTCGGGGCGGACGTGTAGACTGTTCATAAGCACATGATCATACTAAAGTTTCATATTTCATTAAATCAAATTTCATAACAATTGTTTTACCAAAACAAAGACAAACAGGGAACACAGTACTTTAAAAAAAGTTTAATTGGTTAACTAGGTCTTGCAACTTCCAACTTGATAACTCCTGAATATAACTCCCAATTATTGGCACCTGAAACATGATGAAAACAGAGTCAACTAAAAAGTTGGTGAGCATACATAGGGTTTAGCACAACAAGTGTTATCAAAAGTTTTGTGTACAATTCATATGATACATGGATTAATAAGGCAATTATGGAGAACCACTATTGTTTAAACTAGACTCACAATCAAACCTTGTGACTGATAGGCATAACAAAACGATTATCCTTAAGTGTTTTTGGTAACAATCACCCTAACCGGGTGGGTAGGTCATACTCAACAGATTTATCATTGTATACCGTCGGCTTATACTGAGTTAATTATTGCACTTGCACTATGCACAAAAAGTATGTAAATGTTGTTTGCACAAATAGTGTTCAATCATAAGGCATGAATTGCACACAAGATCATAATGTTTGAATTGTAATAATTGCAAATAGTTTGAATGTGATCATGTTTCTCCCCAAAGATGTAAAAGGAAAAAGGGGCTATGTAAACTCACATTGGATTTGAAGTTTGAATTTACAAGCACTGGATTTGAAGTTTGAATTCACAAGCACTGGTTGTTGCACAATTGTTTAGCTAACACGAGGTTAACTTATGATTGGATTTATATACGTATCAAGGAAAATGCTCAAAGACTAATGTATATGGGAATTGGGTTTGGATGAATGAGTGCATATTCGTTTGTTGTGAACAATGCGTTTGTTATTAAGGAGATAAAGTGTCCGTTTAATAACGAAGTAATACGTTTAATAATAAAGAAATATTATGTTTGATAATAAAGGTTTGAATACTATTTAATGGAACATATAGGTAATTAGGTTAATAAATTATAATATTCCAATTAGTTAAATGGCTAAATTAATTCTTTTTAAATTAGAAATTATTAGTTTTTATTATCTAAAACGCTTAAATAATTGTTTATATTAGAGGTGTTAATATTTTGGTTCATAAAGTATCCCCGGGCCTTGGGTGTTTTACAAAATAATTTTTATAAGAAAAATGGGATTAAAATTTGGTTTATGAAATGATTTAAAAAAAAATGCAACCCACGGGACTCTAACCTGTACCCGCATGGAGACCAAGTTTCAGATCAAGTGCACGTGCAAAAAGAATGAGAGTGGGGTGCGGGGCTTGACTCGAACCCACGACCTCCTCTCTAAATGCCAAACGCTTTAACCAGTGAACCTGGGTTTATGCCTTGGTCAAGAACAGGCGCAAATTCTACTTAACATCCATGTCTGCACCGTCTTCTTCCCCAAACATTCCCGTCCCAAACCCTAACCCCAATGTCACCCGATTCGATACAGATCGAACACGAGTTCATAGGGCTTTTAATCCTTGGGTCAAAACGGAACTAATGGAACATATTTTACCTGATATGGTTGCGGATTGAGCGAGAATGACCACAAGGCTGAGATCGGCAAACCGTGAGCTCGACAGAGTAATAGAGATGAAATGCGGGTTGTACGAATGTTCAGGGAGTTCGTGATGACTGTTGCGATGTTGAGGGATCGGGTTTTATAGGCTAATTCCACGTTAAATGCTCAAATTGATACCGAGTTTGATTAAGAACGGTTACGGGTCGATTGAGTTTAAATCCTTTGATTACAGTGTAATTAGCTCGACATAAACGGTCCTAACCGTCACACGTTGGTTTCCAGGAGATTGATTACAGTGTTAATGCTCGAATTCAAAGAATTAAGAACAAATTCATTGGACTGAGGTTCTGTTTGACTTCTCAAAGTCAAACTTGCGTAGGTTGGGGTTCAAGATCAAAAAGGTGTTCAATTTTGAGGGTCCAATGCTTTCAAAAAGGTTCAATGGCTTAAGGGGGGTTCAAACTATATTTATTTGCCTTAATTCTTTTGTATTTATATAATTAATTTTATGAAAACCATAATATTAAAAAAAACTATAAGTTTGAAATTGTCAAACATTTACTTTTAAAATTAAATAATTATTTTCATGATTTATTAATAACACATACATTATCATGAAAATGTAAAATATAAATATATATATATTTGAAATTTAAATAAATAACTCACATATATACTTATAAAAGAGTGAAATCTAAATACACATTACCATGTTTTATTCAAAATACATTGTCAAGTATTTATGTATTATCATATTTATTCATTTGTATCATAATGGAATTTAAATCACTATATAAATAAAATAAGTATATATGTATGTGTGGATATATTTTTATATAACCATACGGATGTTTCATAATAATTGCATAACTTGTGATTAGTATAACAAAATTAAATGATCCAAAATTTAAATAATGTTATTGCACAACTTTAAAGCATGAGAAAACCCTAAATGTTACAGTATCCCCTAGTTGAGGGAATTTCATCCCGAAATTTAACTAGTTGAGGCTCCTGAATCCGGGAAGAGGTGAGGGTATTTGAGCTTCATCTGATCCACACATTCTCAAGTGAACTCTGGGCCAGGTTTATATTCCCAACGAACTTTGACAATACATACGGCTTCGCTTGAGTTGTTTAATCTCATGATCCATAATCTCCACGGGTTTTTCAACATCATCAATGTGCACTTCATCAAGTGGAATATGAAGGTTCTCGTCAGCTAGGCATTTCTTTAGGTTGGATACATGAAATGTTGGATGTACATTGCTGAGTTCTAGCGGTAACTCATGTTTGTAAGCCACTTTCCCAATCCTTTCAAGGACTTTGAATGGGCCTACATAGCGAGGTGCTAGCTTACCCTTCTTCCCGAAGCGAACCATGCCCTTCCAAGGAGACACCTTCAAAAGTACAAGGTCCCCACTTGAAATTCTAAGGGTTTTCGTCGTTTGTCGGCATAGCTCTTTTGTCAACTCCTCGCCACTCGAATGTTACCACGGATTTGAATGATTTTGTCGGATGTTTCTTGTATCAACTTTGGACCAGTGATTTGTTCTTCACCAATATCGTTCCAACAAATGGGTGAACGGCATTTGCGACCATAAAGGGCTTCAAAAGGAGCCATGTTGATGCTTATATGGTAGCTGTTGTTGTATGAGAAATCAATAAAGGCTAGATGAGAATCCTAACTGTCACCAAAGTCAATGGCACACGCTCTAAGCATATCTTCAAGGGTTTGGATTGTTCGTTCAGTTTGACCACCAGTTTGAGGATGGTAAGCCGTACTTAAATCCAGTCGTGTGCCAATGGCAGTTTTGAGGGATTGCCAGAATCGGGAGGTGAATCGGGCATCTCGATCAGAAATTATGTTTAGAGGAACACCGTGACGACTCACAATTTCGTCAATGCATATTCGAGCTAATTTCTCAACTCGATAGTCTTCACGTATTGGCAAGAACTGAGCTGATTTAGCAAGGCGATGAATGATCACCGAAATACTATCATGGCCACTTGAGGTGCGAGGGAGTTTGGTTATGAAATCCATGGCTAGGTTTTCCCATTTCTATATGGGGATTTCATGTTGTTCAAGTAATCCGAAAGGACGTTGATGCTCGGCTTTGACCTTTGAGCAGGTAAGACATTTTGCTACATGAAGGGCAATATCTTTCTTCATACCGGGCCACCAATATTGTAGGTGAAGGTCTTTGTACATTTTATCTGCACCGGGATGTATGGAATAACGAGTTTTGTGTGCCTCGTTCATAAGGAATGTACAGAGATTATCACGATCGGGATCCCATATACGATCTAAGAAGTAAAGTAAGCCATGGGGTTTGGTTTCCAATTGAAGTTCAATTCCACATGACATTTCCTCGTACATGTTACCCTCGGTGACCGAGACATATTGAGCTTCAAGAATGCAGATTTGGATGTCAGATTGAATCTTGATACTATGAAGTGTAATATGCTCTTTACGACTTAGTGCATCTGCTACGACGTTCGCCTTACTAGGATGGTAACGAATCTCACAATCGTAGTTGATAAGAAGTTCAACCCAACGTCATTGTCTCATGTTGAATTCCTTTTGGTTGAAGATATGTTGGAGGCTCTTGTGGTCGGTAAACACCACCCTTTTCGTGCCATAAAGGTAGTGTCTCCAAATCTTCAATGCGAAGACGACCGCACCCAGCTCAAGGTCGTGCGTCGTATAATTCTTCTCGTGGATCGTATGCTGTCTTGATGCATAAGCGATCACCTTGCCACATTTCATAAGAACACAACCAAGACCTTGGTTTGATGCATCACAGTAGACAACGAGATCATCATTTCCATCAGGAAGGGTTAGGATAGGGGCACTTCATAACTTGTGTTTGAGAGTTTGAAAAGCTTCTTTTTGCTTTGGTCCCCACTCATAAGGTTTACCCTTACGTGTTAAGGCAGTGAGAGGGACAACAATCTTGGAGAAGTTGGAGATGAATCGACAATAATAACCCGCTAGACCAAGGAATGGACAAACCTCGGTAGGGGTTTTTGTAGGTCCCGAGAGCCTCGTCGCGCAGCGGAGATAACACAGACCTGTTCTGTAATATGTGGGAACCAAGAAACGAGACAGAGAAACATGAACAAAGACAAAAGAGAATGAAACGACATGTAATCCATAACATAGAAGTCATCCCGTACTACAGACTACATACCGAAGGAGCATGTCACACCCCCAATTTCAACTAACGGAGTTTTACCGTTTGGGAAGTGATAAACCAGGATCTCAGTCATTAGTTACATTGAACGACTCTACATGGGACTCAATTGAAAATATCATAACAATCAGAGTTTAATGCGGAAGCGTAAAGAAAAGTAAATGCGCAAAACACACGCGCCCAAAAAGTCCAAAAGTCCAACCAAACACAATTCAAAATAGTCCAAACAATTTAATAAAACATTAATCAAAAGGAGAATCCCATGCATGTCCTATGTGTGCACCTGTGCCTTATCTTAGCGACCTAAGAAAACATGTAAGAAAATATGTCAACACGAGGTTGATGAGTTTACAGGTTTTAGTATATAAATAAACATTTACCACATTATTGATTATTCAATATGTATCTATAGGTAGCTAACCTATTTTTATGTTTAACTTAAGCGCTCGCAACCGAAGCTGACAGTTTGTTTATTTGCCTACTACCGGGTCTATCAACCCCGGCGATGTGAGTAGGCTAACATTTCATCTGTTCGATCTTCAATCGAGTTAGTGCGACTAACGCGGGTGGGATTTTTCAAACCCAGTAGTACTACTAAACATTACCTCACTAAGATCCATATTAACGATTCGATGTGTGTTGAGGACTTTCAGTGATAGCGTGTTACGCTTAGCTTTAACATTGATAACATATGAATACAATATTCCAAAAATAGTTTGCGACATGTTTTCTCCCCCAAGTTAAAAAAGTAAAAAGGGGCCGTGAAAACTCACCTGAGTTGCGTAGGTAGTAATCACACAAGTATGAGGTTGGAATCTCAAACATTAGCCTGAAACGGCTCACGGATGCCCGAGAATTACAACATAAGAATTAGGGATAAAATGGGAATTGTGACGACGACACGGAAGGTTAGAACGTCTTAACGCATTCTAAGGATTTAAGAGTGGACGAACGCGTCTACGAGAATAAAGATTCTTAATACAAAAGATACGATCGAAGCGTTACGTGTCGTACGTTTATAACGAATAATAGTTAAACAAATACATAAATTCGTACGTTCGAGTCGTTTACAAAAATTAGGAAAATAATATAATTTAATATATTATTTTTTTGGTTCGCATGATTATCAAAATAATCATTTGTGTGGAAAAATAATAAATAAATTATTTTTAATCGAGAATATAAACGCCGATAAATAATATAACAATTTATATTATTTATAGTTTTAAAACGTCACAAGAGTTAATTAAACGAGCCGAAATAATATAACTTATATATTATTTTATAATATTAATCACGGGTTAAAAATAATATAAGTATATTATTTTATACGAGATTATGGCTTGAAACGAATATAAATATGCTATTTTTAAAAGTGGAAAATAATAATGAAAATAGGTTATAAATCCAAACCCGAGCCTACGGGTGGTTTACCGGGCTAAAACACATTAATATAATATTATAATAATATAGCAATTCGATGTTATCAGCCGTGGATTTCATAGGGCTTTCAATCCAGGCATATAGGCGACTCTAAGGGTGTGTTCAATTTCATAATTGGACATCGAATTGATAGGGTTCGACCAAACTGGATATGTATGAACCCTAGATTACTGGATCGATTCAATTCGATGTTGTAAGCCTTGGAATTGATTGGGATTTCAATCAACATGTGAAACCGAAGCTAAGGGTGTAGAAATTTACCAGAATAGTTGACGAATGAATGGGGTTCGAGTGAATGCTGTTGCTGATTGTGAATAGCTTGATCTCTGACGACCTCTACTATGAATACGATCCAATTGTTGTGTGCAAAAGCTTCAATAGAGTTCGAATAAGGTGTGGAGAGTGCTCAATTGAGAGGATAACAGATGAAAACGATTGAATTTGATGAATAGTCTTAATGTGTCGACGGTTATAGTTTGATTACCCATAATTAGGGTTTAATTCGATTAATTTCGGGTTTAAACGAGTTAATAATGGACATTTAGGTTAACGTGCATTTCGGTTACAAATTCGCGCATATCTTCGATTATGGATTCGAATTGGGATCAAAGGATTACGGGTTTGACTCCTAGAAGTCAACAGGAACCAAATTCGTTTGATTTTGACATTGAGAAGTTAACTGAAAAAGTTTTGGGACTTGGCAGATTCAGTCCCTGTAGTTTCATGTGAATTGGAGTTTTAGAGTTTGACATAATTAGTCCTTGTGGTTTTTATAGAGTTAAAAACTAGTTAAAAGAATTTTCGTCTCAAAAAATAAAATAGTACCTTAAGAGTTTGACGTGGATTGCTTGAATAGATGAGGATACTTGCGCATCATCTGGTCCTCGCGCTCCCAAGTGAATTCCGGTCCGCATTTCGAGTTCCAACGAACTCTGACAATTGGGATTTTACTGCGTTTTAACGTTTTGACCTCCCTATCCATGATTTTGACTTGTTCTTCGATGAAACGTAGCTGTTCATCAATGTGTAGTTTCTCTAAAGTAACCGCGAGTGACTCGTCTGCCAGGCATTTCATCAAGTTTGAGACGTGAAAGACATTGTGTACCCCACTAAGTCCTTCAGGTAGGTCCAATTGATACGCTACTGGCCCGATTCTCTTCACTATCTTGAATGGTCCAACATAACGAGGATTCATCTTGCCTCGTTTCCCAAAACGAATGACACCCTTCCAAGGTGAGACTTTTAACAAAACCATATCCCCTACTTGAAATTCTAATGGTTTATGATGCTTATCGGCATAGCTTATTTGATGATCACGAGCTGCTGCCATACGGTTTATAATTTGAACGATTTTCTCAGAAGTTTCAAGTACAAGCTCAGGACCTGTAAGTTGACTATCCCCAACCTCGATCCAACAAATAGTAGAACGACATTTCTGTCCATATAATGCTTCAAATGGAGCTGCCTTGATGCTAGTGTGATAACTGTTGTTTAAGGAGAACTCCACCAACGGTAGGTGAGATTCCCAAGTGTTAGCATGACCTCCAGGGTTTGAATTGTACGCTCCGTTTGGCCATCAGTTTGAGGATGGTATGCTGTACTCATATCTAGACGCGTGCCTAAAGCTTTATGTAACGATTGCCAGAAACGAGAGGTGAATCGTGCATCACGATCCGAAATGATAGCGATTAGCACCCCGTGCCATGAGACTACTTCTTTTAAGTAAATACGAGTAAGCTTATCCATTTTGTCGGTTTCGTTGATTGTTCAGAAGTGAGCGAACTTTGTTAAACGATCGACTATTACCCAAATGGTATCACATCCGGTAGGAGTTCATGGCAATCTCGTGATAAAGTCCATGGATATCTGCTCCCATTTCCACATGGGAATCTCTGGTTGCTGGAGTAGACCAGAAGGCTTTTGAAATTCAACTTTGACCTTCGCGCAAGTCAGGCACATGCTCACATAGGTGGCTATATCGGCCTTCATCTTTGGCCACCAATACAGCACCTTTAGGTCATGATACATCTTGTCGGAACCTGGATGAATAGAGTAACAAGATTTATGAGCCTCATCCATAACTAGTTCCCTTAAGTTTCCGAATACTAGAACCCATATTCGCTCGGCGAAGTAGCGAATACCGTCAGATTTGACCTCGAGTTGTGCTTCCATACCGTGCGTACCTTCTAGCGGTAGGTTTTCCTCTTTCAGGGCTTCAAGTTGAGCATTACGGATTTTGTCGGGTAATCCGGGGTGAATAGTAGGCTGTAGTGCTCGAACGCGTTTGGGCTTGGTTTCTTTTCTACTTAGAGCATCAGCTACAACATTAGTCTTACCCGGATGATAACGGATCGCACAGTCATAATCATTCAAGAGCTCGACCTAACGACGCTGTCTCATGTTCAGCTCTTTCTGCTCGAAGATGTGCTAAAGACTCTTGTAATCGGTGTAGATAGTGCACTTAGTACCGTACAAGTAGTGTCTCCATATCTTAAGAGCGAAAATTGCAGCTCCCAAATCTAGATCATGAGTGGTGTAGTTTTTCTCATGAATCTTTAGTTGACGCAAAGCATATGCGATCACCTTTTCTCGTTGCATTAATACAAAACCCAGATCCTGAATGGATGCATCACAATACACCACGAAATCATCCGTACCCTCCGAAAGAGCTAGGATAGGTGCACTACAAAGTTTCTGTTTAAGATGTTGGAATGCTGACTCTTGGTTTTTGCCACAGTTATAGGCTTTACCCTTTTGAGTTAAGGCATTGAGAGGTTGTGCAATCTTAGTGAATCCCTCGATGAATCGACGGTAATATCTAGCCAATCCTAGAAATTGTCGCACCTCAGTCAGAGTCGTCGGTGCTGACAAATTCTTGATGGCTTCAATCTTTGATGGATCCACATGTATTCCCTTCTCGTTAACCACATGCCCTAAGAATTGAACTTATCGAATCCAGAATTCACACTTGGAAAACTTAGCATATAGTTGCTCCTTTTTAAGTAATTCCAGGATTAAACGTAGATGTTCCTCATGTTCCTCCTTGTTCTTGGAATAAATGAGAATGTCGTCGATGAAAACGATGACAAATTGGTCAAGGTATGGTTTACACACACGGTTCATGAGGTCAATGAATACCGCAGGTGCGTTGGTTAATCCGAAAGGCAAGACCATAAACTCGTAGTGGCCGTACCTTGTCCTGAAAGCAGTCTTAGAGATATCCTCATCTCGGACTCTCAATTGATGGAAACCGGACCTAAGATCTATCTTGGAATAGAAACTTGATCCTTGGAGTTGATCAAAGAGATCATCTATACGAGGAATAGGATAACGATTCTTGATTGTGACTTTATTCAGTTCACGGTAGTCGATACACATACGGAAAGTCCCGTCCTTCTTCTTGACAAACAGGACCGGAGCTCCCCATGGCGATGAGCTGGTTGGATGAAATCTTTATCCAACAATTCCTGTAACTGAGTGGACAACTCTTGTAATTCACTAGGTGCTAGTCTATAAGGTGCCCGAGCGATCGGTGCCACTACGGGTGCTAGGTCGATTTGAAATTCCACTTGAAGGTGTGGTGGCAGACCAGGCTAATCCTCGGGAAATACTTCCAGAAATTCACAAACGATGGGAATATCATCAATCTTCTTCTCTTCTTATGGTTGCTCATCAACGAGAGCCAAAATAGCAGTATGCCCTTTTCGAAGGCATTTATGTGATTTCATAAAGGATATGATGCTCATGACTGTACCACCCTTTTCGCCCTGAACGGAAAGGGTTTCTCCACTCGGGAGAGGAATGCGAACAATTTTCTCACGACAGATGATTTCAGCTTGGTTTTTAGATAACCAATCCATGCCGACAATTACATCAAAACTACCAAGCGTGGCCGACATAAGGTCGATATCAAGTTTATGACTAGCTAGTTCGAGCTTACAACCCATAAGAATGTGAGTTGCTTCAATTATTTGACCATCAACTTACTTTATTACATACTTAGCTTCTAACAGAGTTGGAGTTCCTTTTATCATATCACTAAGTTTCTTAGATATAAAACTCCAATCAGCACCAGTGTCTAAAAGGACAGAAGCAAAGTAATTATTTAAGAGAAACTTATCGGTGACCACATTATGATCATAACGAGCTTCTCCAGATCCTAGCACGAAGGCTCGTCCCTGCGCACCATTCCCTCAATTATTGCCGTTGTTGCCACCATTGTTGTTATTCTAATTAGGGTTGTGGTTTCCATTATCCCTTCTTTAACTGAGGGCAATTCTCCCAAAAATGTCCCTCTTTCCCACACTCGAAACAACCCTTTGTAGACCCAGGCTATTGAAAAGGCTGCTTGGCTTGCAACTCACCCATACAATCTTTGGCAGCATGGCCTATTTTGCCACACCGCTGACAACGGTTGCAAATTCCGAAGTGATGAAAGTTGCACTTGTTACACTTGGGAGATTTTCCCGCATAACCACATTGATTTTGACATGAAGAGGTCGTCTGGTTGAAGTTCTTAGTAGGCTCAAACCTACGCTGCTTCTGCTGGGGTTGGTTGGACTGGGGTCCTTTAGAGCTAGAGTGAGAGTTGGAGTGGTGATCAAACTTGCGCTTATAATTTTCTGTGGATTTAGAGACCGATCCCCTCGGAGGTTAAGTCCCTTGAATTACTGCCTGGTCCGTTAACTTGTGGGCTAGCCTGATCGTCTGCTGGATGGTAGTAGGGTTGGACGAAGTAACCATACTTTGAATCTGAGGCACTAGACCTCCAATATACAACTCAATCCTCTTGTAGTCTGGAGTCACCATATGTGGGCACATGGTAGCAAGCTCATGGGAACGAGTGGTATACAGCTCAATTTCAGAACCTTCCATTTTCAGGTTCCAAAATTCACCTTCCAACTTCTGAATTTCATCGTGAGGACAGTACTCCTCCTTCATCATTGTCTTAAACTCCTCCCACGGGAGTCCATTTGCCATGACTAGACCCAACATCTGGACCTGAGCGTTCCACCACGTGAGAGCCGGGCCCTCCAAAGTTCCAACGGCGAACTTGACCTGATTGGCCATTGGGTAGTTGCACATGGCAATCACCGATTCTACTTTTTCGAACCAACGGAGTAGTCCTACAGCTCCTTCCGCTCCACTAAAGGTGTGGGGCTTACAGTCCATAAATGTTTTGAAGGTGCAGGCTGGCTGCTGATTTTGCTGACCTGGATTTAGAAGCATAATATTGGGTTGGGATAATATAGCTTAGGAAAGACGCTTTAAGAGATGAATTGACCTCATTAGTCAATAGCTAAAGCATTTACCTGCAGCATTCTGTGCTGCGACAGCCTCTGCCACACTATCGTTGATTAGTGCCGCCAGCTCAGCTGCTGTCATGTTGATGGTACCTCGGCCACCAGCACGACCTCCACGTCCTCTTCCCGACATGATTCTTCACATTCACAAATACAAAACAATGAGAAATATGTCGCATATTAAACATTATGTATGTACAAGTAAGGAAAAACAACATCTAACATTTTGAAAAATTAAATAAATTGTAAGGGTACAAAATAAATAACTCAAACATTAAACTTCTCATGCTTTTATTGAATGGGAACAACCTTACCCATCTAGATTTGAAAAGATAAATAACATAAGCGAAACATGAATGAAAAGGAAAGATAGAATAGAAAGATCATCAAGCATCCTCGTCATCGGAAGAAACGTATGATTGTGCATCATCGATCTCCACCGGTTCCTCCTCGGGTGGCTCCTCCTCTATGGGCTCATCCTCAAAGGGCTCCTCCTCGAAAGGTTCCTCCTCATCGTCCGAAAGTGGAATGTCCTCTGGGAATAGGGCTGATTGTAGTTGGGCTTCTAAGTGAGTCACTCTCTCCCAAAGTCCTTCAGCAGCATGGTCTTGTAGGTCCACGTGACTCATCTTAGATCGATCTCGTGACAGGACGTATCGTTAACGCGGAGTGCGGAATCCTACCGTATTAACGTTTTGTATATCAATAGACAATAGAAAAAGTAGGTAAACAAACTTTTTCTTTTATATCACCAAACAGAGTTATAGAATACTTGATTGTTCAATCTATCTCACGCGTATTGAACAGACTCTGTAAACTCTATATTTATAGACACATGTTCTGCAATAGGCAAACTTAACAAGTTCGCTTCAAAGATGCTTAGGCGAACTTAAGAGGAACCGCAAAAAGACTCGTCTGCTAGACATTTCTTCAAATTTGAGATGTGAAAGACGTTGTGTACACCACTAAGTCCTTCAGGTAAGTCTAGTTGATACGCTACTGGTCCGATTTTCTTCATTATCTTGAATGGTCCAACTTAACGAGGATTCAGTTTGCCTCGTTTCCCAAAACGAACAAGACCATATCCCCTACTTGAAATTCTAACGGTTTACGACGCCTATCGGTATAGCTATTTTGACGATCATGAGCTGCTGCGATACGGTTTCTATATTGAACGATTTTCTCAAAAGTTTCAAGTACGAGTTCATGACCTGTAAGTTGACTATCCCCAACCTCGGCCCAACAAATAGGAGAACGACATTTCCGTCCATAAAGTGCTTCAAATGGAGCTGCCTTGATGCTAGTGTGATAATTGTTGTTGTAGGAAAACTCCACCAACGGTAGGAGACACTCCCAAGTGTTACCGAAATCAATCACACAAGCACGTAGCATGTCCTCCAGAGTTTGAATAGTACGTTCTGTCTTGCCATCAGTCTGAGGATGGTATGATGTGCTCATATCTAGACGTGTGCCTAAAGCTTTATGTAACGACTGCCAGAAACGAGAGGTGAATCGTGCATCACGATCCGAAAATGATAGAGATTGGCACCCCGTGCCGAGAGACTACTTCTTTCAAGTAAGTACGAGTAAGCTTATCCTTTTTGTCGGTTTCCGTGATTGCTAAAAAGTGAGCGGACTTTGTTAAACGGTCAACAATTACCCTAATGGTATCACATCCGGTAGGAGTTCGTGGCAATTTTCTAATAAAGTCCATGGAGATTTGTTCCCATTTCCACATGGGAATTTCTGGTTGTTGGAGAAGACCGGATGGCTTTTAATATTCAACTTTGAACTTCGGGCAAGTCAGACACTTACTCACATAGGTGGCTATATCGGCCTTCATCTTCGGCCACCAATATAGCACCTTTAGATTATGGTACATCTTGTCGGAACCTGGATGTATAGAGTAACGAGATTTATGAGCCTCATCCATGACTAGTTCCTTTAGGTTTCCAAATACTGGAACCCATATTCGCTCGACGAAGTAGCGAATACCGTCAGATTTGACCTTGAGTTGTGCTTCCATGCCGCGCGTACCTTCCAGCGGTAGGTTTTCCTCCTTCAGGGCTTTGAGTTGAGCACTACGGATTTTGTCAGGTAATCCGGGGTGAATAGTAAGCTGTAATGCTCGAACTCGTTTGGGTTTCGTTTCCTTTGACTTAGGGCATCAACTACAACATTAGCTTTACCCGGGTGATACCGGATCGCACAGTCATAATCATTTAAGAGCTCGACCCAAAGACGCTGTCGCATGTTCAACTCTTTCTGTTCGAAGATGTGCTGAAGACTCTTGTGATCGGTGTATATAGTGCACTTGGTACCATACAAGTAATGTCTCCATATCTTAAGTGTGAAAACTACAGCTCCCAACTCTAAGTCATGAGTGGTGTAGTTTTTCTCGTGAACCTTTAGTTGACGTGAAGCATACGCGATTACCTTTTCTCGTTGCATTAACACACAACCTAAACCCTGAATAGACGCGTCACAATACACCACAAAATCATCTGTTCCTTCCGGAAGAGCTAGAATAGGTGCACTGCAAAGTTTCTGTTTAAGATGTTGGAATGCTGACTCTTGGTTTTTGCCCCAGTTATGGGCTTTACCCTTTTGAGTTAAGGTAGTGAGAGGTTGTGCATTTTTTGAGAATCCCTCAATGAATCGATGGTAATAACCAGCCAATCCCAGAAATTGTCGCACCTCAGTCGGAGTCGTCGGTGCTGCCCAATTCTTGATGGCTTCTATCTTTGATGGGTCGACATGTATTCCTTTCTCGTTAACCACATCTCCTAAGAATTGAACCTCCCAGATCCGAAATTCACACTTGGAAAACTTAGCATATAGTTGCTCCCTTTTAAGTAATTCCAAAATTAGGCGTAGATGTCCCTCATGTTCCTCCTTGTTCTTGGAATAAATGAGAATGTCGTCGATGAAAAGAAGACGAATTAATCAAGGTAAGGCTTACACACACGGTTCATGAGGTCCATGAATACCATAGGTGCGTTGGTTAATCCGAAAGGCATGACCATAAATTCATAGTGGCCGTACCTTGTGCTGAAAGCAGTCTTAGAGATATCTTCATCTCGGACTCTCAATTGATGGTAGCCGGACCTTATATCTATCTTGGAATAGAAACTTGATCCTTGGAGTTGGTCAAATAGGTCATCTATACGAGGCAAAGGATAACGATTCTTGATTGTGACCTTATTCAGTTCACGGTAGTCGATACACATACGGAAGGTCCCGTCCTTCTTCTTGACAAATAGGAATGGAGCTCCCCATGGCGATGAGCTAGGTCGGATGAAACCTTTATCCAATAACTCCTGTTATTGAGTGGATAGCTCTTGCAATTCACTAGGTGCTAGTTGATAAGGTGCCCGAGCGATCGGTACCGCTCTGGGTGCTAGATCGATTTGGAATTCAACCTGTTGGTGTGGTGGCAGACCAGGCAGATCCTCGGGAAATACTTCTAGAAACTCACGGACGATGGGGATATCATCAATCTTCTTCTCTTCTGACGGTTGCTCAGCAACGAGAGCCAAAATAGCCGTATGTCCTTTTCGAAGGCATTTTTGTGCTTTCATAAAGGATATGATGCCCATGACTGCACCAACTCTTTCACCCTGAACGGAAAGGTTTTCTCCACTTGGGAGAGGAATACAAACAATTTTCTCATGACAGATAATTTCGGCTTGGTCTCTAGATAACCAATCCATGCCGACAATTACATCAAAACTACCAAGTGTGACCGGCATAAGGTCGATATCAAGTATATGTCTAGCTACATCCCTTAAGAATGTGATTTGCTTCAATTATTTGGCCATCAGCTATCTCTATAATATACTTATCTTCTAATAGAGTTGGAGTTCCTTTTATCATATCACAAAGTTTCTTAGATATAAAACTCCTATCAGCACCAGTGTCAAAAAGGACATAAGCAAAGTAATTATTTAAGAGAAACTTACCGGTGACCACATTATGATCATAACGAGCTTCTCCAGAACCTAGCACGAAGGCTCGTCTCTTCGCACCATTTCCTCCACCATTGACTTTGTTACCCCCATTGTTGTTATTCTGGTTAGGGTTGTGGTTTCCATCACCCCCTTTCTTCAATTGAGAACAATTCTTCCGAATATGTCCATCCTTCCCACACTCAAAACAACCCGTTGTGGATCCAGGCTGTTGAAAAGGTGGTTTAGCTTGCAACTCACCCCTACAATCTTTGGCAGCATGACCAATTTTGCCACACCGCTGATAACGATTGCAAAACCTGAAGTGATGGAAGTTGCACTTGTTACACTTAGGAGACTTTCCCATGTAACCCTGGTTTTGACTTGAAGAGGTTGACTGGTTGAAGTTCTTAGCAGGCTCAAACTTATGCTGCTATTGATGCTGTGGTTGATTAAACTGGGGTTGGTTGGGCTGGGGTCCTTTGGAGTGAGAGTTGGAGTGGTTATTGGAGTGGTGGTCAAACTTGCGTTTATGATTATCGGTGGATTTAGAGACCGAACCTCTCGGAGGTAGAGTCCCTTGAGTCACCGCCTGATCGGTTAACTTATGGGCAAGTCGGATAGTCTGCTGGATAGTGGTAGGGTTGGATGAAGTAACCATGCTTTGTATTTGAGGCACTAGACCTCCAATATATAGTTCAATGCTCTTGTAATCAGGGGTCACCATATGCGGGCACATAGTAGCAAGTTCATGTGAATGTGTGGTATAGAGTTCAATTTCAGAACCCTCCATCTTTAGGTTCCAGAACTCTCCCTCTAACTTCTGAATTTCATCACGAGGACAGTACTCCTCTTTCATTATCGACTTAAACTCCTCCAACGGGAGTCTATTTGCCATGGCTAGACCTAACATCTGGACCTGGGCGTTCCACCATGTGAGAGTCGGGCCCTCCAAAGTTTCAGCGGTGAACTTGACCTGATTTGCCACTGGGCAGTTGCGCATGGCAATCACTGATTCTACTTTCTCGAACAAACGAAGTAGTCCGACAGCTCCTTCAGCTCCACTAAAAGCGTGGGGCTTACAATCCATGAATGCCTTGATGGTACAGGCTGGTTGCGGGTTTTGCAGGCCTAGAGTCAGAAACAAAATAGGATTGGGATTATAGAGTTTAGGACAGGCTTTTCAAGAGATGAATTGACATCATTAGTCAATAGCTAAGGCATTTACCTGCAGCATTCTGTGCTGCTAGAGCCTCCGCCACACTATCTTTTATTAGTGCCGCTAGCTCCGCTGCCGTCATGTTAATGGTAGCTCGGCCACCACCACGACATCCATGTCCTCTTCCTGACATGACTCTTCACATTCACAAATACAAAATAATGAGAAATATATCACATATTAAACATTATTTATGTACGAGTAAAGAAATACAACATCTAATGTTTTGAAAATTAAATAAATTGTAAGGCTACAAAATAAATAACTCAAACATTAAACTTCTTATGCTTTTATTGAATGGGAACAACCTTACCCATCTAGGTTTGAAAAGAGAAATAAAAAAAAGCAAAACATGCATGAAAAGGGAAGATAGAATAGGAAGAACATCAAACATCTTCGTCATCAGAAGAAACATATGATTGTGTATCATCGATCTCCACTGGTTCTTCCTCAGGTGGCTCCTCCTCCAAGGGCTCCTCCTCGAAGGGCTCTTCCTCGAAGGGATTTTCCTCGCCGTCAGAAAGTGGAATCTTCTCAGGAAATAGGGCTGCTTGCAGTTGTGCTTCCAAATGAGTCGCTCTTTCTTGGAGTCCCTCGGCAGCATGCTTTGCTGCTTGCAGTTGGCCTTCCAGTATTGTCACTCTCTCCAGAATCCCTCCTACCTCAAAATCCGAGGTGTCTACCCTCGTCTCCAAATGTGTCACCCGATCCACCAAGACATTATGGACTTGATCCGTTACTGCTAGTTCAGCAGTCAAAAGCTCTATCCCTACCTTATTCTCCTCTATTTGAGACTCTCTCTTCAGAATGTCAAGTATCTCATCAGTAACATCTTTTACAATACTCAACTCCCTAGACATGTAAAGTACAAAGGCTGCAAAATCTTGTTCCATAGTGAATGGAAAGCTAGGTAAGGTAGATGATGAGGAAGCAGAACCGAAGTAAGGTGATGGGACATTTCCCATTTCGATCCATCATTAGATCATTTACGGGTATGCGTTCCAATTGCGAGCATGATTCATTGCTTGCGCGCTGCTCGTTTCCCCCTAGTCAACTGAATAGTCACTGACACTAGTCCGGCGCCTTTTGGGCTCCGGGGATGATAGGATAGGTGCCTTATGTCCTGGTGCCTTAGGTGATGGAGGTGGAGTGGACGACATGTTCCTGTAACAATATATATAAGTGCCAAACATCCAAATGACATGTAACTAATGTGTGAGGCTATAGTCTAGTATGCAATCCTAGTTCTCTATAACCAATGGCTCTGATACCAATCTGTCACACCCCCAAATTTCAAGTAACGGTGTTTTATCGTTTAGGAAGTGACGAACCAGGATCTCAGACATTAGTTACTTTGAACGACTCTACATGGGACTCAAATGAAAATATCATAATAAACAGAGTTCAAATGCGGAAGCGTAAAGAAAAGAAAATGCGCAAAACACACGCGCCCAAACCAAAAGTCCAAAATTCCAAACGTCCAACCAAGCCAAGTACGATACAAAATAATCCAAACAAACATAAATAAGCAACAATCAAAATAGATGAATCCCATGCATGCCCTAATGTGCACATGTGCCTTATCTTAGCGACCTGAGAAAACGTGTAAGAAAATATGTCAACACGAGGTTGGTGAGTTCACAGGTTTCAATATATAAATAAGCGTTTACCAGATTTATGATCATTCAACATGTATCTATAGGTACCTAACCTATGTTCATGTTTAACTCAAGCGCTCCAACCGAAGCTGACTGTTTGTTTATTTGCCTCCTGCCAGGTCTATCAACACTGGCGGTGTGAGTAGACTAACATTTCACCCGTTCTATCTCTAATCGAGTTAGCGCGACTAACGCGGGTGGGATTTGTCAAACCAAGTAGTACTACTAAATATTACCTCGCTAAGATCCATATTAACGGTCCGATATAAGATGAGGACTTTCTGTGGTAGCGTGTTACGCTTAGCTTTAACATCGATATCATAAGAATTACAAAATCTCAAAAGAGTTTAATCATGTTTTCTCCCCCAAGTTAAAACAGTAAAAAGGGGCCGTGAAAACTCACCTGTGGTGCGTTGTAGGTAGTATCACACAAAGGATAAGTTGGGACCACGTGTGTAAGTCTCAAAAGACGTACGAATGCCCTAAAATTATAAACACATAAATTAGGGATAAAAATGGGAATTGTGATAGCGACACGGAATGAGAAACGTCCTAAAGAAATGCTCTAATATTCAAGAGTGGACGAAAGTGTCCACGGAGTTAGGAATTACTTTACGCGACGAATGACACAAATAATAATAAATATAACCGGGTGTTTTGTCATTCACAAAAATTAAGAAAATAATAATAATATATATATATACGAGTAAATAATATAACAAATTATATTATTATTTAGTCTTAATCGATACACGATGTTATAAAATGATTCGAAATAATATAAATATGTATATTATTTAATATTACGGGTCACGGTTTGAAAATAATATAAACATATTATTTTATACGAAATTACGGTTTGAAAATAATATAAACATACTATTTTTAGTTGATAATAACAATAATATTTTATTTATAAAAGTGGGAATAATATAAAAATTTGTTAATAATTCAAACCCGAGCCTACGGGCTGTTTCCCGGGCTAAAACACATTTATATTATAATATAGTATTATAGAGTTTGATTTTTATTAATTAAATATAACAGAAAAATGCTCAAAAAATAGTTGTGGGAACCCGGTCTCGAACCCGGGTCTCTCCCACACACACACACTAACCCAACCAGTCCCGCCCGCTAGGGTATCACGTTAGATACCCAGATTAAATTGTTTTAACATCCAGGTTCAAGTGATTTTCTTCCCAAATCCATTCGCGATTGAAACCTAGCTCTGATCCATCGATTCCGGTGTTAATCGATCGAAACAGTAGAGAGGTTTTGATAATCGAGTTGGGGCGGTCCTGTGGTTAAGTTAATTGCAAAGTTTTCATGTTTAAGATTATTTAATTACAGAATGAAAAGCCGTAACCCTAGTTTATGAACACTTAATCGATTTGAAATATTCTGATAATAAAAGTTGATAGAATCATAGGGCTTTTAATAAAGACGACATTGCGAATCTGATGATGTGGTTTAATTGTATTTCTTTTGAGTTTAAGATTGAAAACCCCAAATAATTTCCAGGATGAACCCTAATTACTGGATCAAGATCAATTCGATGATGGAAGCCCGATATTTCATAGGGCTTTCACTCTACATATGATTACAAGACTAATGGTATGATTTAATTTGATTTAAATACGGTTTAGGGTTGAATTCGATAACTTGGTTTCATATGAACCCTAGATTACGGGTTACAACAATTTGTATAATAAAACATCGAATTGACAGAGGGCTTTCAAGGAAGATGGTATTGCGAATCAAACTGAATAGGTTAATTGTATTTTGATTAGGTCTAGACTAGGGTTCGATTAAACCGGTCTGAGATGAACCCTACATTTTTTATTTCGATCAAATTGATAATGTAAGCCCTGGTAATGATAGGGCTTTTATTGTATGGATAAAAACGAAAGTGTGGATGCAAACATTTACCAGAAATGTTGCTGGATTGATGGTGATCAATCAAATGCAGGCCGACTTCGAATTGCTTAATCCCGACGGTTCTGGTTGCGTCTCCGGTGAATGTGGTATGTGTAAAAGCTTCGCAATGTCTTGTTTGTTGTGTGCAGGAGTTCAATTTGTGAAAATGATACATGGTTTTGATCAATTTGATGATCGGAGATGATAGAGGCGACGGTTACGGTTTAATACCTATTAATTCAGTTTAATTTCAGTGTAATGGTGACGATTAAGTCTTAATTAAGTTCGTTAAGGGTCTGTTTGTATACACCAGTTACGAATTTTGGTATAACATTGATCATGAATGCTAATTGGGATCAATAAAATGTCACGGGTTTGACTTTAAAAGTCAACTGAATTGGTTTGTTCTTGATTTTGACTTTGAGAGTCAATAAATTGAGTTTAGGGATTTGGCTTGATCAGTCCCCGACGTTAGAGATTAGGAAAAGGCAGAATTGGTCCTTTGGATTTGCTATCGAGTTAACTGGGTTTGGTTTTAACAGGAAACTTAACGGGATTTCTAACAAAATTAACTAGAAAGTCCGGATTGTCACAATATTCCCTTGAATGTTCATCTCTTCTAGATCAACAGGATCAATCTGTCTGAAATCTTCTTCAATAACCTCTGGATCATGAATCTTTCCTCCAATAAAATTTTCATAAAAAGCCATAAAGGAAGAAAACATTGCTAGATAATCATCAGCAACTCTTTGATTCAAATTATGTGTTCCAGATGATGAAGAATTTGTATTTGCAGAGAAACCTGAATGACATGGAACCCCAGAACAATGATCATGAGAAACATCTTGAGTATCACTAGAAAAGAACGCAACCCCTGCACCAGTTTTGCCAGAAGACTTAGCAAAATACATTGAAGGATCTTAAATATGCTCCATATTGGTTTCCTTCTTCTTCATATTCAAATCATGTGATTGAATCTTGCCAAGAACCTCTTCAAGAGACATTGTTTTATACTTGACATTCTCTTTAATCAAAACCGTATACACATCAAATTTAGATGGTAATGCCTCCTAAAACTTATCATTTATTTCTTTAGTCTCATAAACCACTGAAACACTTGACAACTCACTCAGCAAATGATAGAATCTTGTTGTAAGATCATCTAAAGATTCATTTTGAAAGTTCTTGAATACTAAGAACTGCTTCTTCAATAATTCTTTTCGACTTTTCTTAACATGCAAACTACCTTCACACCTCTTTTGCAACGCCTCCCACAATTGTTGAGAAGTCCTGAATTTTTTAAAGCTGTGATAAATTTCTTTAGGAAGAGACATTGAGATACTGGCCATTGCCTTCTTTTCTCTATCAAACAATACTTTGTCTTCTGTGGTTAACGCAGATACTGATTTAGGAACATCATCCTTTCCCATCCAAGTATATGTCGGATGCGCATAACCCTCGAAGATTGGAATCCATAAACTTGTATCAGTAAAAGATACGAACTGATCAAACCGATCTTTCCAGTTGGAATAATCTGTAAGACGTAACAATTTGGGCGGTTTCTGAGACGTACCAATCTCGTTGTCATAATTTAAAATATTAGTCACTTGTACCATATTTGCCATTTTCAGAAAAAAATTTCCAAGTGTTGAACACAAACTCCCCTTAGGCAAAGATAATAAGTTCACTTCAGCCAAACAAGCGAATTTGATATCAAGCAAACTTGACAAGTTCGCTTACCCAAGAAATCCAATAAGTTCGCTTACTGATAAGTTCGCCTACTAAGTTCGCTTAAACTGAGAGAAGCGAACTTAGTAAGTCCGCTTGCTAAGTTCGCCTGCAAAAACTTTCAGTAAGTTCGCCTAAGGGCTCTGATACCACTTGTAGGTCAACATGACTCATCTTAGATCGATCTCGTGACAGGACGTATCGTTAACGCGGAGTGCGGAATCCTACCGTATTAACGTTTTGTATATCAATAGACAATAGAAACAACATGTAAATAAACTTTCTCTTTTATATCACCAAACAGAGTTTACAAAATATTTGATTGTTCAATCTATCTCACGCGTACTGAACAGACTCTGTAAACTGTATATTTATAGACACATGTTCTGTAATAGGCGAACTTAACAAGTTCGCTTCAAAGATGCTTAGGCGAACTTAACAATAGACGAGGCGAACTATAAGACCTAAACAATCTAAACAATTACATACAAAACATAAAGACAATAAGACCTAAACTATTACAAAGCTTTTGTCATACAATCTATGTCCTAAGAGGTCTGCTACTTGAAGTTGGGCTTCCAGGTGAGTCACTCTCTCAAGAATCTCTCCTACATCATGGTCCGAGGTGTCCACCCTCATCTCCAAATGTGTAACCCGATCCACCAAAAGGTTATGGACCTGATCCGTTACTGCTAGCTCAGCAGTCAAAAGCTCAATACCTACCTTGTTTTCTTCCACTTGTGGCTCTCGCTCTAGAATACCTGGTATCTCATAAGTGGACTCCTTCATCTCCTTTAACTCCTTAGTTATGATAAACACAAAAGCTGCAAAAGCTTGTTCCATGGTGCTTGGCAAGCTAGTAAAGTAGCGGATGAGGAAGTAGAACCAAAGTAGGGTTATGGAACATTTCCCATCTTGATCCACCTTTGCATCATCTTCGAATATGCACTCCAATTAAGTGTCGTGTTCCTTGCTCGTACATTACTAGGGTCACCCTGTTCCACCGAGTTGTCACTAGAACTAGTCCGACTCCTTTTGGCCTCCGGGGACTATACGGTAGGTGCCTTAGGTGATGGTGGTGGAGTTGACGACATGATCTTGTAAAATAACATATAACTGCCAAACATCCAAGGTTTATGACATGTAGCTAATGTGTGAGGTTATAGTCTAGCATGCAATCCTAGTTCTCTATAACCAATGGCTCTGAGACCAAACCAAGTGCTTCAACAAGAACCAACTAACCCAACACAACTCATTGTAGTTCATCCTCTCAGCAGTAGCTTGCTCCACCCCGACTTAGAACTCTGAGTCAGACAATGTCTTCCTAACCAGGTAACAATAGTAGACTAAGACAACTCCAAATCAGCTGACATATGATAGAGAGTTTGAATTTCCAATAACCTGCATCAAACTAATCAGCTCCCATAGAAATTCCCGTAAGATAAACTTTAGTCTTCACACCAGATGTGTCCAACTCTATCCTGTATCTTCTCGAGTCAACCAAATTCCCGAAGATATTCATTTCCAATATCCCCTTTCAGTTTAAGCTCCATCTGACTAGACCAGAAACAAGGGTATGTTTCCTATCCCATTGGCCAATGATAAAAGTTTCCATCTTCAACTAATAATCCAATGAATATCCAGCTTCATCTTGTAAACACACGATAGAATCAAACACGAAAATCATGCTCAGCAGTGATCACCTTATATCAAAAGTTCAACATTCTTCAATTAGATCTTCATTCCTGGTTCACACCTCCTAATTTGTATACATTCACCACGGTGAAGTTCCATAACTAGGTTGTCTATCTGGATTCCGCCCAGATCCCAAATGAGAAATCCCATCATAATTGAATCACATCAAATCTTGAACACAGGCTTGACCAATGATCATGAAAAATATAGTTTACAAGAGAAATCATGGTTAATGATACATTTATTTTTATCCCCCTCATTTCTCTGTAAACTATGACTAGCTTCATCATCGCTTCACTCAAATCCTCAAAAAGCACAACTAGTCAACTCCAGGATTTTATTTTTTTATTCCTTTGCAAAGATCCAAAAAATCAAATCCTTGGGTTCAAGTTGTTCTAGTATTCATCCCCTATTAAAGAAGTATCCCGGATACTCGTAGCCCACATATTCAGATTTGAATACCTAAACAAGATGATTCTTTTTCCAAATGACCCAAAACAACCACATCTTCACAAATAGAACAAGACCTTTAGCCGATGACGACCCAATTGCTCCTATTAGTTCAGCATTCATACCTTATTAAATAAGTATCCCGGATACTCGTAGCCCACATTTTCAGGTATGAACACTTAAACGATGTATGACAAGTGCTATCATCCAACAAAAATCTCGTCCATGTTTCGCCAAGCCACATCGTATACAAATTTTGGTCCGGGAAAACCAAAATTACTATCTTCTCAAAAATGGCCCGAAACACGCGTACAAATGTTCCCTAAAAAATTTGGCCATGGAAAGTTTTCCCGCCAAAAATTTAAACACATTAGTTTCATGTTTAACTGTCCGGCGCCCTATTTGATAACCGGTACCCTCGTGGAGACCGGGTTTCAAATCAAGTGCACAGGCAAAAAGAATGAGAGTGGGGTGCGGGGCTGGAAGCAAACCCGCGACCTCCTCTCTAAATGCCAAACGCTTTAACCGGTGAACCTGGGCTTATGCCTTGGTCAAGAATAGGCGCGAATCCTATTTAACATCCAAGTCTGCCTCGTCTTCTTCCCCAAACAATCCCATCCCAAACCCTAACCCCAATATCACCCGATTCAATACAGATCGAAGATTAGTTCATAGGGCTTTTAATCCTTGGGTCAAACAGAACTAATGGAACCAATTTTACCTGATATGGTTGCAGATTGAGCGAGAACGACTAGAAGGCCGAGATCGGCAAACCGTGAGCTCGACAGAGTAATAGAGATAAAATGCGGGTTGTACGAGTGTTCAGGGAATTCATGATGAGTGTTGCAATGGGGAGGGATCGGGTTTTATAGGCTAATTCCATGTTAAATGCTCGAATTGATACCGAGTTTGACTAAGAACGGTTACGGGTAGATTAAGTTTAAATCCTTTGATTGTCGGTGTAATTGGCTCGACATAAACGGTCCTAACCGTCGCACGTTGGTTTCCAGGAGATTGATTACAGTTTTAGTGCTCGAATTCAAGAAATTAAGAACGAATTCGTGGGATTGAGCTTCTGTTTGACTTTTTAAAGTCAAACTTGCGTGGGTTGGGGTTCAAGATCAAAAAGCGGTTCGATTTTGAGGGTCCAATGCTTTCAAAGGGGTTCAATAGCTTAAGGGGGTTCAAATTATATTTATTTGCCTTAATTCTTTTGTATTTATATAATTAATTTTATGAAAACCATAATATTAAAAAAAACTTTAAGTTTGAAATTTTCAAACATTTACTTTTAAAATTAAATAATTATTTGCATAATTTATTAATAACACATACATTATCATGAAAATGTAAAATATAAATATATATATATATATATATGTATATATTAAATAACTCACATATATACTTATGAAAGAGTGAAATCGAAATACACATTGCCATGTTTTATTCAAAATACATTGTCAAGTATTTATGTATTATCATATTTATTTATTTGTATCGTAATGTAATTTAAATCCCTAATTAAATGAAATAAGTATATGTGTGTGTGTGGATATATTTTTATATAACCATAGGGATGTTGCATAATAATTGCATAACTTGTGATTAGCATAACAAAATTAAATGATCCAAAATTTAAATAATGTTATTGCACAACTTTAAAGAATGAGAAAACCCTAAATGTTACAATTATATCCAACTCCAGTGATTCTTTTATCTTGATCGACATTATCAAGAAAATATCCCAGCAAAAATGATGAATTTCCAAAGTTTTCCAGCTTTCTGTGTAACTTGATCACTTCTTCTTCCTTTTCAGAAAGCTCCTTATTTTTATCATTAACAATGGTATTTCTCTTTTCAATTTCTGCATAGGCCATATCCAAATGATATGCCTGCTCCTTAATTGTAACATCCATGATTTTTTTTCTTTCTTTCTAATATTATTCTATTTTAAATTATACAATAACGACATTCTCATTTTATTATACTTATGTATATTTATATAGAAATATAAATGTGTATATATATTTTGTTAGGATAATTAAATCAATAAAACTTATGAGCTTTACAAATATAGTCACATCTTTATATATATATATATATATATATATATATATAATTATATTAAATGAACATTTTACAAGTTGTAAGTTTATAAAAAAAATGGAAACCTTTTCTTTTATAAAATATTGATAACTAAGCAAATAATAATTAAATTTTTATAAAAAACAACTTTTAAGTAATTTTAAATTAAGTAGTATGAGTATTGGACCCCCCCCCCCCCCCTCTAATTACCCTTGAACCTCTCACCTTAATTTGAACCCTTCCCTTGAAAATTGGACTCAATTTTTACCCCATTCAACATCTTGACCTAGTTTGACTTTTAGAAAGTCAAACAGTCCAAGTTAGTACAAACCCAACACCCTAATCGATGAATCTCGACTGATATGGACTTTCCATTCGTACTTAATCATTTCAAGACCACATCCAAGCCCATTTACAGTTTCAATTAGATCAAATTCGCGACCATAATTCAAATTTCAAACAGTTTGACCCTGCAAGGTCAAACCGCGTTCAATCCGGTTCTCAATCACGGAATCAGACGCAATTAGCATCCACAAATCACGCACAATCAAGCCTATCATCAATCCAGACCTGATTCGCGACCCAATTCATCCCCAATCGACCTAATTAACGTGTAAATCCGTCGAACAGCTGTCACGGTCAAGCCTTAGTTGAATCCTATAATTAAAGTGGAATTGGACGATGGAATTCACACCCACACCATCTTACAACATAATACAAATCCTCTAAGCATTGGTACACTTCTAATTTCATCGCAAAAGCTTTGTCAAGCTCAAGAAAAGCCGACGTCGGTCTTGTAGTCGTCCTCCCTTAATCGGCAATCATTCGAGGTACAATTAGTGTGTTTAGTTTCGTTTTGATACAAGAATTAAAAGCCCCATGATCTCATTGTCGATTTGTATCGAATCGGGTGAGATTGAAGCTAGGGTTTTGATCGGGGACTGTTTGGGGAAAGAGACCAGTACGGGTTGGGTCTTAAAAACATTACGCGTCTGAATCATAACCAAGGCATATGCCCAGGTCTACCGGTAAAAACTCCTAGACTGCTCGGGTAAGGTCGCGGGTTTGAACCAGCCCGCACTGCACCCCTTTTTTTTCTTTTCCCTGTGACCCGACTCGATGATGCAATCATTTAAAATGTTTTCGGATCTAATCTTAGCACGTAATCAGCCTTGGCTTTCTGGTAACACTGTTTTCGCCACACAGGACCCACCCGGGTTCGAACCGGGTGGTCCGCATCTATTATTTTTACTTCGTTTTCACACCCAAAAATTCTGCAAAAATTATTTTTATAAACCTAACACTATCTAGATCAGATTTGTACAATAATATACAATTTTAAACTTAAACCTTTAATGTTTACAATTTAAATGTTTTAAAGACCCATTAACCATCATAAAGACAATTTAGAATTTTATTTTAAATTTAGTCTTTAAGTTACAAAATCAGTTACCTATTTTATAGAATATTACTAAAATTTTATAAAAAAAAACTAATAAATGAATAATAATACATTTTCATAAAGCATTTACTTTATATTAAACTATACATATGTTAGAGTTTAAACCCATGAAACTGTTTCTAATATATATATATATATATAAAAGTACATATATATATACTAATAACTGTATTTTTTATATACCATTTTATTAATAAATAAATAAACAAAAGAATTTATTTATTATCTTTTTACACTAATACTTCACTTAGTGTTAAATTATTTCTGAGATAATTTCATAAACATATAAACTAATATATATATATATATTACACTCCTTTATGTAGCATTTTACAATAAATTAAATATATTTTGTATTTAAACTATTTAACCGAAACCCTAAAACAATTGCTACCTTGCTTAGGACATATATACACTTCTATCATATTTAACAATCAGACTTTTGTTCGTATACAAACATCAACTTAAATACATCCTTTGTACAAGTCCCGACACTCAATTCCATTGAAAACCCTAGACTCTACCTTACGCTTTGTGCACAATATTAATTCGAATTCATACTATTTAACTCTAGGTCAAACCTAGTGATTAGCAAATCACCCGTGCTACCCAAAGCTCGTGTTAACTACTACATTTGATACAAGTGAGTTTACATAGCCCCTTTTTCATATTTACATATTTGGGGTGAAACATGATTACATTCAAATACTATTTGCAATTACACGCGTACAATTCTACAATATGATCATATGTGTTTATTTGTGCTTTATGCTTGAATGCTAATTGTTAAGGCTACATATACATGATATACACGTGCAAACACAAATACATTACTTCAGGCTAACATGTGTTGTTAGGCCCTACATTAGGATAACATGTGTTGTTATGCCATACATTAGGATAACATGTGTTGTTATGCCCTACATTTACATCTGGATAACATGTGTTCTTATGCCCTACATTAGGATAACATGTGTTGTTATGCCCTTCAATTACAAAGTTTCATTTGTGCATCTAGCTTAACTTAGATTCTCCATAAATGTTTTATAAACCATGCATCATACGAATTGTACACAAAACATTTGAACTTTACTTGTGGTGTCAAAACCTATGTATGCTCACCAACTATTTATAGTTGACCCTCTCATTTTATCATGTTTCAGGTATAGTGTTTGAGTTAAGATTTCAAGTCGCTCCACTTACGATTGAGGACATAGTTTTAAAATTAAATAAAGTTATTCATTTATTTTTATTCTTGTAAGAGTTGTACTTGATTACTTGAGATATGAAATGAAAGTTATTGTTTAATTATCACAACTTTAGTAAACCATGAGCTTATGAACAGTCTACATGTCCCGCCCCGACGTTTCCGCCGTCGGTTGGGGTGTGACAGATTGGTATCAGAGCCTTGGTTATAGGGAATTTGGTTATTAGACACTTTTAACCTAGACTATAACCTTAGGACACCCATGTATGCCATGCTCTATGAATATATAATATGCTACATGGTGTGTGTTACATGTTTAATATATTATATGACTTATTAGGTTTCACCTAAATAATAAATTAAAAACAATAATATCCTTACCCGTATCCTAGGCCTTAATCTACTATGTCAATACCATCATTGCATGTGGAACGTCATAAGTCTATTAAACTTCTTTTCACACCTCGTTAGGGTTTTAAACCTTGTTAACTAGTAGAGGACACATGCAATCTGGAAGGATGACACCTGTATTCTGGGTATTCTGTCTAGGAAAGCATTTCATATAAATCCCAATCAACCGAGGGATCCGTATGCTTTCCTGGGAATTACCGGGATGAGTGTTTACTTATAGGCTAAAGCATGTCTCCTTGAAAGTTATATAAGTTTATTAACCTTAATGTGTCATAACATTCAAATGGTACTTTCCCCATTTGAGTGCAATCCAAACTATGAACACTTATGTTTTAAATTATCCTTTGTTTTATACCCAAGAAATCCTCATAACCTCTTATATATTTCCTCTTGTTTTGTTAAAACCTATAGTATGCCTCCCCGTCGAGCCAACGAAACCAATGACAACAATAATGACCTTGCTGCCCTTCTCACTCAACTTGTGAACCAACTCACTCAGGCCTTTAACAACAATGGCGGCACTAATAGCAGTGCTAATAATGGTGGTGGTGGTGCCAATCCACCCCAATGCACTTTCAAACACTTTAACTCATGCAACCCCGTCAAGTTCTATGGTACCGAAGGGGCTACGGGCCTCCTTCAATGGTTTGAAAGCATTGAAAGCACTTTTCTCAAAAGTGATTGCCCTGACCATCTCCGGGTTCGCTATGCCACCAGCGTCTTTCAGAAACGGGCGCTCACTTGGTGGAATGGTGAGAAGAGAAACCGGGGTGTGGATGTGACCATGTCCTTGCCATGGGATGAAGTTAAGAGACTCATGACTGAGGAATTCTGTCCTCGTAATGAAATGAAGAAGTTAGAGGCTGAGTTTTGGGATCTTACCCAAGACAGTGGTGAAAGTTTAGCTTACACAACTCGTTTTCATGAGTTAAGTCTTCTGGTACCCCACATGGTCACTCCACTGACTCGGGCTATTGAGAAGTACATATGGGGTCTACCCATTAAAATCCAAGATACAGTCCTAGGAAGAAATCCAGCCACTCTTGAAGACCCTATCCGCTTAGCTGCCACATTAACCGATAACCATGTGAAGGCGGGTACACTAACAAGGAAAGGCACAAAGAAAGTCACTAACTCAACAGCCTCTTCTGAACCCTCTAAGGAAGACAAACCCAAACCTCCTCACTTCAATAAGAAACGTAACTTTGCTGTCATTACCCATGATGTACCAATCAACCAAGTAGCTCCCCTAGCCCAAAACCATAATAAGAAACCATATGCGGGCAACAACCCTCTGTGCAACACGTGCAACTATCACCACTTCCCAAACATGCCATGCCGTCTATGTGCCAATTGTGGAAGGTATACTCTTGTAGCGAACACTTGTCAATCCAGATCACATGTTAGTCAAACCCACCAAGGGAACCGAGCCAATCACCAAGCTGCCAATCAAGTTGTACCAGCCATTACTAATGGGCGTGCTTGTTATGAATGTGGTAATCCAAACCACTTCAAAAACCAATGCAAACCAAGGTGGTGCTCGTGGGCGTGCCTTCAACATAAACACTAACGAAACTTAAGTCAATGCTGAGGCAGTAGATGAAACCAATTGAAGCTAGTGCAAGATGGAGCCGAATAGGGATCTAGTCTGGAATAAATTATGCATTGTAATCCTTTATGTTATTTTGGTCATTGTCAGAACTATTTACACCTACTACGGTTTATCACTATAAGCTTGAGCTTGCTAGCCAACTTCAGAAAGTGAATCATTTCGCCATTAACAGTCCATATAAGCACTAACGAATTTAAAAGTTAAAACTCATCTACCTACGTTGTGCATGAACGCCAGGTAACACACCCGATCGCCTACAAAATCCGATAGTTTCCGATACGCACGAGAATCAATAAACATTCACAAAATACATAATACTAGGGTGATCACATTATACATATTTGCTTATACATGATACCAAATTGTTCACACTATACATGAAACCTATTTGCTTACAACATGCATAACACTAGATCATACATAAAACATGAGTGTTTACATTATACAAGGGATTAGATTGTTTACATTGTTGCAATTGATTAAGTACATCATACACAAAGCATGATTTTTCACCTTATCCATAAAAAAAACTACTCGGATTTTGGCATATTCTTGTCCAAACACAAGGAAGCTATGAAAACCCTAAATTATGCCACGATATTACTCTTTGGTACCTGACTGACTCTACTATATATGAACGTAGTTATTTGTTAGAAACATATACGTGAAAACATTAGTTACGAAGTATGAGATTTGGTGTTTCCCCCCCCCCCCCCGGACCCCACACAGTGGGATGAACTATGTGGACCATGCAACGATTTGGATAATTACAGGTGCACACGTAATTATAAAAATCAACGCATGGAAAACATAGTAAATTCTGTCGTGTGTTATGACGTAAAATTTATCGGGATATACAGTAACAAAACTAATGTGATATGATGGGGGCATGGTAGATACGCCGCTGGTACTTCCTATATATAAGTGTTCCTGTCATATTATCAGAAGTAGCGTTATTTATGTCACGTAAAGTTTTATGTTGTTCTCCTATCTACTAACAATTCATGAACATGTTAGATTACATCATATCCCATCGTTCTCATCTCAAGTGATGCAATTCTATCCTCGGAGTCCAAAACAATCTCCAACAGTCCCCTCCTTAAAATCTGCTAAACTAAACCCATTATCATCATTCGTGCCGGACCTTGAGAAACATGCCTAAATCTTTTCATCAGTTATACTCCTCAAACAAACGATCAAAGTTCATTGAGAATCCAAACTCAACTCTTTACTGATTTAGTAGACCCCACTAGTTAAATTTCAGGACGAAATTCCCTTAGCATAGGGAGACTGTAACATCCATGACTTTTTTTTTTCTTTCTAATATTATTCTATTTTAAATTATACAATAACGACATTCTCATTTTATTATATGTATGTATATTTATATAGAAATATAAATGTATATATATATTTTGTTAGGATAATTAAATCAATAAAACTTATGAGCTTTACAAATATAGTCACATCTTTATATATATATATATATATATATATATATATATATATAAATGAACATTTTACAAGTTGTAAGTTTATAAAAAAAAATGGAAACCTTTTCTTTTATAAAATATTGATAACTAAGCATATAATAATTAATTTTTTTTAAAAAACAACTTTTAAGTAATTTTAAAATAAGTAGTATGAGTATTGGACACCCCCCCCCCCTCTAATTACCCTTGAACCTCTCACCTTAATTTGAACCCTTCCCTTGAAAATTGGACTCAATTTTTACCCCATTCAACATCTTGACCTAGTTTGACTTTTAGAAAGTCAAACAGTCCAAGTTAGTACAAACCCAACACCCTACTCGATCAATCTCGACTGATATGGACTTTCCATTCGTACTTAATCATTTCAAGACCACATCCAAGCCCATTTACAGTTTCAATTTGATCAAATTCGCGGCCATAATTCAAATTTCAAACAGTTTGACCCTGCAAGGTCAAACCGCGTTCAATCCGGTTCTCAATCACGAAATCAGACGCAATTAGTATCCACAAATCACGCACAATCAAGCCTATCATGAATCCAGACCTGATTCACGACCCAATTCATCCCCAGTCGACCTAATTAACGCGTAAATCTGTCGAACAGCTGTCACGGTCAAGCCTTAGTCAAATCCTAAAATTAAAGTGGCATTGGACGATGGAATTCACACCCACACCATCGTACAACATAATACAAACCCTCAAAGCATTGGTACACTTCGAATTTCATCGCAAAAGCTCTGTCAAGCTCAAGAAAAGCCGACATCGGTCTTGTAGTCAACCTCCCGCAATCGGAAATCATTCGAGGTACAATTAGTGTCTTTAGTTTCGTTTTGAAACAAGGATTAAAAGCCCCATGATCTCGTTGTCGATTTGTATCGAATCGGGTGAGATTGAAGCTAGGGTTTTGATCGGGGACTGTTTGGGGAAAGAGACGAGTACGGGTTGGGTCTTAAAAACATTACGCGTCTGAATCATAACCAAGGCATATGCCTAGGTCTACCGGTAAAAACTCCTACACTGCTCGGGTAAGGTCGCGGGTTCGAACCAGCCCCGCACCGCACCCCTTTTTTTTCTTTTCCCTACGACCCGACTCGATGATGCAATCATTTAAAATGTTTTCGGATCTAATCTTAACACGTAATCAGCCTTGGCTTTCTGGTAACACTGTTGTCGCCACACAGGACCCACCCGGGTTCGAACCGGGTGGTCCACATCTATTATTTTTACATCGTTTTCACACCCAAAAATTCTGCAAAAATTATTTTTATAAACCTAATACTATCTAGATCAGATTTGTACAATAATATACAATTTTAAACTTAAACCTTTAATGTTTACAATTTAAATGTTTTAAAGACCCATTAACCATCATAAAGACAATTTAGAATTTTATTTTAAATTTAGTCTTTAAGTTATAAAATCAGTTACCTATTTTATAGAATATTACTAAAATTTTATAAAAAAAACTAATAAATGAATAATAATACATTTTCATAAAGCATTTACTTTATATTAAACTATACATATGTTAGAATTTAAACCCATGAAACAGTTTCTAATATATATATATATATATATATAAGTACATGTATATATACTAATAAATGTATTTTTTTTGGATACCATTTTATTAATAAATAAATAAACAAAAGAATTTTTTTATTATCTTTTTACACTAATACTTCACTTAGTGTTAAATTATTTCTGAGATAATTTCATAAACATATAAACTAATATATATATATATATATATATATATATATTACACTCCTTTATGAAGCATTTTATAATATATTAAATATATTTTGTATTTAATCTATTTAACCGAAACCCTAAAACAATTGCTACCTTACTTAGGACATATATACACTTCTATCATATTTAACAATCAGACTTTTGTTCGTATACAAACATCAACTTACATACATCCTTTGTATAAGTCCCGACACTCAATTCCGTTGAAAACCCTAGACTCTACCTTACGCTTTGTGCACAATATTAATTCGAATTCATACTATTTAACTCTAGGTCAAACCTAGTGATTAGCAAATCACCCATGCTACCTAAAGCTCGTGTTAACTACTACATTTGATACAAGTGAGTTTACATAGCCCCTTTTTCATATTTACATATTTGGGGTGAAACATGATTACATTCAAATACTATTTGCAATTACACGCGTACAATTCTACAATATGATCATATGTGTTTATTTGTGCTTTATGCTTGAATGCTAATTGTTAAGGATACATATACATGACATACACGTGCAAACACATATACATTACTTCAGGCTAACATGTGTTGTTAGGCCATACATTAGGATAACATGTGTTGTTATGCCCTACATTAGGATAACATGTGTTGTTATGCCCTACATTTACATCAGGATAACATGTGTTGTTATGCCCTACATTAGGATAACATGTGTTGTTATGCCCTTCAATTACAAAGTTTCATTTGTGCATCTAGCTTAACTTAAATTCTCCATAAATGCTTTATAAACCATGCATCATACGAATTGTACACAAAACATTTGAATTTTACTTGTGGTGTCAAAACCTATGTATGCTCACCAACTATTTATAGTTGACCCTCTCATTTTATCATGTTTCAGGTACAGTGTTTGAGTTAAGATTTCAAGTCGCTCCACTTAGGATTGAGGACCTAGTTTTAAAATTAAATAAAGTTATTCATGTATTTTTATTCTTGTAAGAGTTGTACTCGATTACTTGAGATATGAAATGAAAGTTATTGTTTAATTATCACAACTTTAGTAAACCATGAGCTTATGAACAGTCTACAAGTCCCGCCCCGATGTTTTCGCCGTCAGTTGGGGTGTGACATTAATCTTCAAGGTCAGAGAATTAATGTCTCTCTTGAGTGATTCAATCCTCTCAATAAACAGCTTATCATTGTCCTTTAATTTCTGATTTACTGTGTGTATCGATTTCATTCACAGATCAAGTTTGTGTTATTATCCATGACTTTTATCATTTTGTCCTTCACCAAAACACAGTTAGAAACATCTCTTACCTTTGATGGATCTGACATGTTAGCAATGAAGACTTTTGCAGTTGAAATCTTTTTAGTCATCTCAGGTACTCTTTTAGTTAACAAAATATCATCTTCTGATACACTTGTTGTGGAAACATTATCTTCAGAATGAACTTTATCAGCACTTTCAGCATCATTTTCTTCAGAAATTTCTTCTGTAGTGATATCCTCAGAAGATTCATCATTCTGACTTTCTACTTCACTCCCTGAGCTTTCTTCATCACTTGAATTATCACCCTCAGATGTCACATCAGTATGAATTTCAGCCACGAAAGCTTGACTTACAGCACCAACTAGATCCTCTAAATGAATTCCCCAGTCGTAGTTATCATCTCCTTGAGCAACCAAAGCAGATGATGTTGTAACATTTGCCGAACTTCCAGAACTGCCAGATCCTTGTTGTTGATTTCTGTTTTTGATAATTGTTCTTCTTTTGAGAATCAAATTCAACCTTTGGCTTGTTACATTCCTTAGCAAAGTGACCATATTCTTGACAATTGTAACACCGAACCTTTGTTTTATCAAAACCCATTCTTGTTCTGTTGTTTGATCCGATGTACTTTCTTCTAGTCTTTTTAAGAAAATCATTTTCTTGTCTCATCAACATTGCCATGTTCCATTTAATATTCATCTCTTCTAAATCAACAGGATCAATCTGACGATAATCTTCTTCAATTGCTTCTGGATCATGAACCTTCCCTTCGATAAAGTTTTCATACGAAGCAACAAAGGATGAAAACATCGCCATATAATATTCAGCTACCCTCTGACTCACATGATGTGAATTAGATGGTTGTGATCCAGATGAAGGAATAGATGTATTTGCAGAAAATACTGATTGATAAGAATATCCAGAAACATTCGCATTTGAATTATCTTGACCATCTCCTAAAAACAATGAAACTCCAGATCCAGATTTTCCAAATGATTTAGCAAAATACATTAAAGGATCTTGAATATGCTCCATATTAGTTTCCTTTTTCTTCAAATTGAAGTCATGAGATTGATTTTTTCCCAACACATCTTCAAGTGACATTGTTGTCACACCCCAACCGACGGCGGAATACGTCGGGGCGGGACATGTAGACTGTTCAAAAGCTTATGATCAAACTAAAATACCTAATTTTATTAAAATGATTTAAATGTACAAATACATATTGATCAGAAAATCAAAAACTAACAACAAATTCTAGTTTATTTGTCACTAGGTCCATATGCTCCTAAGTAATGAACTTGTACTTCAAACAATTCCACTTGAAACATGTTTAAAATGAGAGGGTCAACTATAAATAGTTGGTGAGCGTAAATAGATTTAGATTTCTCATGCATATGACACATGGTAAATAAGGCATTTTATGGAGAATCTATAGTCGAAAGTAGGTGTACAATCAAACCTTGTGACTGAGGCATAACACGCAGGTTACCCTAATGTAGAGTCGGTAACAATCACCCTACCTGGTTGGGTTTGTCAGACATAATAGATCTATTAATGTTACCGTTGGCTTGTACTGAGTTAATGATTGTACGAGTGTGTCATGTATATGTAATTCAACTCATAGCATTCAAGCATAAAAGCACAAATTACAAAAATAGTCATAATGTAGAATTGTATATGTTGTAATTACAAATAGTTTTAATGAAAGTCATGTTTCACCCCAAACTATGTAAAAAAATGAAAAAGGGGCTATGTAAACTCATCTTGCTAGTTTAGAGGGTTGAACTTGAACTTGTAGTAACTTGGATTGAATGCCTCAAGGATTTCCCAATTTAAGTTTGTTACGTTAGAAACAAGTTAAGGATAGTCAAGGGGTTGACAATGTAATTAGTTTAAAGTGGTTGTTGTACACTAGAGTGGTTATCATTCGAGAGTAGTATCTCAAATAGAAAAGTTCCCAGGAAGGAGTTGGCCGGATCAGAACCCCGTCTTTTCCTATCCAGAACTTTAATGTTTGTCAGAAAACTACATACTGGTTTGAAAGTTACTCTATTTGCATACTTAACCAAGTTTAGGGTGTGTTTGGTAACCTTGGAAAGTATAAGGGCTATAGTGAAATTATGAGTTTAGTAAAGATAGAAATAAATTTAATTGAATATTAAAGGGGTTTAATTTGAAAATAAGGAGTTTTTTTTGTAAAAAACATAATTTTCGAAATTGAAAGGAACAAGAAAGATCAAAACCAAGTTTTTAAATATAAGTTTGAACAAGTTTAATTAAAATAGGGCTTTTGATCTTTAATAGATCTATGATTATTACATAAAAATGTTAGGGATCATAGATCTAGCTAGTTATGAGGAAGTTTTAAAAGGAAAAGTATGAACAAGCAAAAACATAAAAAAAATTACTTAAAATGGAAGGATTTAAGCTAGAATCTTCCAAAAGATGAGAAGAATGACCTTTAGTAACTAGAGAACCCTAGAGGATCATTGAGTTGCAAGAATAAATGAGAAATAAGGGTTCTATTTATATGATGGGATTAGGGACTTATTCCAAAATTTAATTAAAAAGTAGGACTTTAATTTGCAAATAATATAAATTAGTTTGTTATATTTAATGAAATTGAATAAAAATTTTGAAAATATCTATAATTAGCAAATAGCAATTACGAAAGTTTTGAAATTGAAAATTCAAATGAATTCTATATTTGTAAAGTTTACAAAAACCAGACATAAATTCTTTCATTATAAATAATTTATAAAGGAATAAATTCTATTTTTATAAAACTATAAATTTTATAAATGGTTTAATTAATGTAATTAATATATAAGTTTGCATACATATTTTTTATAAAATAAATACATTTACATATATGAAAAGATATAAACGTATGACTTAATATTCGTAAGTTCTATTTTTACTTTAGTATATCAACATATATATGTGTATGTACACATAATATATATATATATATATATATATATATATATTTATATATATATATATATATATATATGATAATGATCCATACATATGTCATATGTATAATATAGAAATAGTATGTTTAATGAAAGGTTAAAAATTTTGAATTGGTACGCGTTTAAATAAATATTAACGTGGCATAATGTTTTGAACAAGTACGGGATTTGAAATGGAGTGTAGTTTGTATAAAATGAAATAAAATGACGTTGGAAAATCATGAATGTTATAGTATCCCCAAGTTGATGGAATTTCGTCTCGAAATTCAACTAGTGAGAACTGCTAGATTAGGAAAAAGACGAGGGTTCACATTTTCAACGAGTTTTGGCTGTCGGTTTGAGGAGTACAATTGATGACAAGATTCAGGTCTGATACTCAAGGTCAGGCATGAATGATTTTGTGGGTTTAGAATTAAGGGAATTAAGGAGAAAACCGTCGAAGAATATTTTGGACTTCAAAGATGAAATGCATCACTCGAAATGAGTACGATGAGAATTGATGATCAAAACTTGTTTAAGATGCAATCTAATATGTTCAAGATACGTTACTGGACAAGAGATTTCACAGACATTGGTCAAGGTCAGAATAACATAAAACTTCTCGTTATACGAACAACGCTCCTTCTTTCAATATGACAGGAACACTTAAATAAAGAAAGTACGAGCGGCGTATCCACCATGTCCTTATCATATCATATTAGTTATGTTATTATATATCACGATAGGTTTCATGTCATAACACACGACAAAATTTACTATGTTTTCCATGCGCTGATTTTTATAATTACGTGTGCACCTGTAATTACTCGAATCGTCGCATGGTCCGTATAGATCCCTCCGTTGTGTGCGGGTCAAGAGAGGATACAAAGTTACTTAGTTCATATTTATTATTTTCACATATGAGTTGCAAATAACTAATTGTGCCCCCCAGATAGTAAGGTCAATGTAACATCCCAAAAATAATGAAACGAATAAATATAGTGAGACCGGTGATTTAGTTGGAATATTTAAACAAAAAGGGAGCAGGCCTGGGCTCGGCTTCAATGGGCCGAGGGAAGCCCATGCACATAAGAGGTAAGGCAGCCCTCTTCCCTGCTCATTTCCCCAACTCACGCAGCTTTTAGAGAGAGAAATGAGAGCTCGGGTCTAGAGAGAGAAAGTGACGGATCAACTCGGGAATTCAGGAGAACGTTGCTGCTGTTCTCGTGATCATATCCTCTGAATCAGAAATCCAATCCAGGTAACGATTCGATCACATTATGAGTTTTTGTTCGTTTTGGGAGTTTTCGGGTTTTGGCTAAAAGATAACGATTTTTGCGGATGAAACTTGAAAGTGAACTTAGGTATAGCATCTAGAATGAAAAACGAACGTTTTGATCAAAGAAAATCTAGATATCGACATGATCAGATTCGCATGTAGAACATTCGGATTTTTGGGGAAAGCAATAAGTGCAGACCCATCGAAACTACTTAGTTTCGATATGTGCAGACCCATCGAAACTACTTAGTTTCGATATGTGCAGACTTATCGAAACTACCCAGTTTCTATATATGCAGGCCCAATCGAAACTACCATAGTTTCGATATGAGCCCCCGATCCGAAGCTAAGATAATACATAAGTTACTTATCGAAACTACCTATCGAAACTTCCTATCGAAACTACCTATCGAAACTATCTATCGAAACTACCTATCGAAACTACCAAGTTTCGACAGAAACAACCTATCGAAACTACCAAGTTTCGATATAAGCTAATCAATCGAAACTACTATGTTCAAGCATAGTAATGTCTAGTGTCATCTAGGAGCACCATCTTATGTGTATGACTTTATTATACAGATCGTGAGTGACATTAGTGAAGCCCAGTAGCTAGCTTAGTGTACTACAGAAACTACTCATCAGGTGAGTTCTCTGTGCCCCTTCTATGTTATGTGCAAATGTTTTCAAATGTTTTGGGGCTGAGATGTATACACTAAGTGAATAAATGTTATGAATGTCAATGTGAACATATGTGCTATACAAGTATATATATATATATATACCTATACAGAAAGAGAAATTATGAATAAAGAATGAAAAGCATGATTATAAAGAATGAATGAAAGTATAACACAATATGAAAGAATGAAATCCTGCTTTATATCCATGTATATATTGCTTGCAAAGAATGAAATGAATGAATAGCATAACATGTGAGAATGAAATCCTGCTTTATATCCATGTATATATTGCTTGCCAAGTACAGAAAATGTTATGGACGCTTCGATGATAACGGCTACTTCGGTAGACGGACGACCATGTGATTATTTTACAACCGGGACAAGTGCGTTCCTTCATCAGCTAGGACGTACGAATGCCATTAATGGACGGTCGAAGCAATTAGCATGTTATAGTAGAACGGTTGTATAAATAATAGTCGCATGGGAAACGGATACCTTCGGGTAGACGGGCGAATTACGGCCTACGACGGTAGGACGGTTGTAAGTCATGACGGACGGACAAAGGTTGCCGGAAGGTTGTAAGAATAAAATGACGGACGGCACTTGTTGCCGGACGGTTGTAAGTATAGGTGGGCCATGGCGATGGACCACGGCGATTGTCTTTGTGACATTCGTAAGCAAATGACGGGTTGATCACCCTTATATAGTATGACCCATGAAAGTAAAGAAAGAAAGAAAAGAAAGAAAAAGGGTGAATGCATATATATATATATATATGAAATCACAAAGATACAGAAAAGAAAGATGAAAGAAAGACAAAAGTTCTGAATACGTATTTTTATGAATGACTATACAGTAATGCATACTTATAAAGTAAAGAAAAGAATGTTTATATCAAATCGCATTAAACTAGAACTCACCAGCTAGTATACATTTCAGGTAAAGGAAGAAAAGGTCGTGCGATGGCGTGAAGGTTACCCGGCACAAGACTGACATCCCACTTTTGTTTGTTAAGACAATGTTGTGTTTTTAATTGTTAAGACTTCCGCTGTTATGTAATGTAATTGAATGATGAATGTTTTAAATTTAAGTTCAGTATTTATGGCTATGTTTATGAGTAAATCCAACAAGTGAGGTCACCCGGGAAAGGGGCTTTACAAGTTGGTATCAGAGCAATAGTTTGAGAGATTTAGACATCCCTAAATGTCTAGACTCAAACTGATTATGGGACCAACGCACGGATGTCAGTACGGGTAGCCAATGCCAACGCTAGCACGGTAAGTAAGTTATAAAGTTAATGCTCTTGCATAGGAATAGATACCTTAACTTAGAACAAATAGATGTTAATGCCACGACTGATTTGAAGAGTTTCGAACCCAAAAAGCAATGTAAATTACTAATCACAAACCGGTCACTGTAATTAAGAATTTACCTTGCTCGTACTGTTCCAAACTATGATCTGAAGAAATGACATTGATGTATTCCTTTTATGACTATCAGGAAATTAAGAAATTATGGCTGGCGGAGGAAGAACAGGACCTCGAGGCGGTCGCACTGGCCGACGAGGTAGACCTCCATTGAACCCAAGATTGGAAGAAGAAGAGAGTGTGCACGCAGAACACACTGAGAGTATGCACGAAACAGATGTGACACCAATTAGGGACGACAGTCCAGGGCCTATACAGTTGGAACCTGAAGTCAGAGATGCTATTGCCCGTGAAGTTGTGTTCACTTTGAAGAAGGTATTGCCCGACCTACTATCCGAGGCAATAAAGAAAAGTAAAGAGGAGGATGAAGGAGACAATGAAGAGAAAGTATATGATAGTGATGGGGATGAAATAAAGATAGGATCGAGCAATCGTGGGTGCACTTACAAAGGTTTCAAGGACGGAGACCCACCCAAGTTCGATGGGAGCAAATATTCAGTGGCAACGCTTGAATGGATTGAGAGGATGAGTGCTGTAATCAACATCAGCGAGTGTCGACCAGACCAGGCTGTTAAATATGTTGCTCATTCTTTCACCAACGAGGCCCTAGGTTGGTGGAGGAACATCCAGAGGACAAAGTCCCCAAACGCTCTTGCAAGAATGACATGGGAAGAACTGAAAAAGCTGGTAATTCAAAAGTTCTGTCCCTAGAACGAAATTGATCGAGTGGAAAATGAATTCCTAAACCTTAAATCTGGCAATAAGACACACCGCCAGTATACTTCTAGATTCAATGAGTTGGCACAGCTGGTACCCCACCTGGTGGAGACAGAAGAGCGAATGGTCAAGTATTATGTGAAGGGCCTACCTCAAAGGGTCCGTGTCCACGTGAAAGCCAACCTACCCTCGACCTTCGAGTCGGTAGTGAATCTGAGCGGAATCGTCTACGACGATTATGCCAATGAGGACCCACCAACAGAAACCCAAAAGAGAAAGTGGGAGAACCCGTCTAGAGGCACCGGAAGAGGGAACGTAATAACTGAAAATAAGAAACCAAGGTCGGACAAATATGAAACCTGCAAGAAATGTGGAAGGCAACATTTTGGCGAGTGCCGGGTCGGCTCCACCACATGTTACATGTGTGGGAAGGCGGGGCACTACTCTCGTGACTGCTTGAGAGACACTAAATGCCAAGTATGTGGACTGTTTGGTCACTTGACTAAGGATTGTAGAAAAACCAGACAATCTGGTTCGGGAAAAGAAAAGGAACAGGAACAACCAAAGACTAGGACTCGAGCTTACGCCCTGACTGAGGAGGAAGCTAGGGGAAATCCTGATGTTGTGTCAGGTACGTTCCTAGTTAATGATGAACATGCGGCTATATTATTTGACTCGGGTGCTAGTAAAAGCTTTATATCAAATGCCTTTATTCGAAAATTGAATTGCACTATCAACACAGTAGTAAAGGCCTTTAGTGTACAAACTGCCGTTGGTAAAAATTCGACAGTATTCCAAGTAACAGAGGATTGCATAATAGAAATAGAGGGTCATAAATTTCCTTCTAGATTATTCCTTCTCACCTTAGGAGGATTCGATATAGTATTGGGTATGGATTGGCTAGCTGCCAACGAAGCTCAAATCATATGTAAACGTAAGAGGATACACCTCAAAGGTCCTAGCGGCAGTCCAATTACGGTTTATGGGGATTGGAATTGCACAATGCCGAACGTCATCTCGATGATTAAGGCCGAAAGTTACATGAGGCGCGGCTGCGAAGCTTATCTGGCATATGTTATAGATGATAGAATGAAAACGAAAGAACTCAAGAATGTACCCGTGGTGTGCAATTTTTCGGAAGTATTCCCTGAGGATCTACCTGGGTTGCCACCCGATCGGGAAATAGAATTTCAGATTGATTTACTGCCAGGAGCTGAGCCCGTTGCCAAAGCCCCCTACCGATTGGCTCCGTCAGAAATGAAAGAATTGATGTCCCAACTAGAGGAACTAACCGAGAAAGGATTTATTAGGCCGAGCATCTCACCATGGGGCGCTCCGGTACTATTTGTAAAGAAGAAGGACGGCAGTATGCGCATGTGTATCGACTACCGTGAATTGAACAAGAGAACAGTAAAGAACAAATACCCACTACCTAGAATAGACGACCTTTTTGATCAACTGCAAGGTGCGAGTTGGTTCTCAAAGATCGATATTAGGTCGGGTTACCATCAGTTGAAAGTAAGAGAAGAAGACGTTCCAAAGACCGCATTTCGCACGCGTTATGGGCATTATGAGTTTCTCGTGATGTCCTTCGGATTGACCAACGCACCAGCAGCGTTCATGGATTTGATGAATAGAGTATGTCGACCAATGTTGGATCGATCGGTGATAGTTTTTATAGATGACATACTGGTGTATTCAAAAAGCGAGGGTGATCACCACTGTCACCTAAGAGAGGTTCTGGAGGTGCTAAAGCAGGAAAAGTTGTACGCAAAATTCTCCAAATGCGTGTTCTGGCTTAGGGAAGTCCAATTCCTAGGTCATGTAATAAACCCAAACGGCATCATGGTGGATCCTGCAAAGATCGAGACAGTAAAGGAATGGAACATCCCAAAGACACCAACAGAGATACGAAGCTTTCTAGGGTTGGCAGGCTACTATCGAAGGTTCATCCAAGATTTCTCAAGAATTGCCTCGCCGCTAACCAAACTGATATGGAAGGAAGTAAAATATGAATGGGGTCCAACCCAAAACAACGCGTTTGAGGAACTTAAGACACGGTTAACTCAAGCCCCCGTCTTAACACTACCGGAGGGAAATGAAGACTTGGTAGTCTACTCTGACGCTTCAGGGCAGAGTTTAGGGTGCGTACTCATGCAACGAGGAAAGGTAATTGCTTATGCATCACGGCAACTAAAGGTTCATGAAGTTAACTACCCAACACACGATCTAGAATTAGCAGCAGTAGTTTTCGCGTTGAAAATATGGAGACACTACTTGTATGGAGTTAAATGCACCATCTACTCCGATCACAAAAGCTTGAAATACTTTGTCGAACAAAAGGAACTAAACATGAGGCAAAGAAGATGGTTAGAGCTACTGAAAGACTATGACTGTGAGATATTGTACCATCCAGGCAAGGCAAACGTAGTGGCTGACGCTTTAAGTAGAAAGGAAGAATCGGCACCTATCCGGATCAAAGCGTGTCAGTTGATTATAACGCCAGACTTAATGGGTGAAATATCAAAGGCACAAGATGAAGCATTGTTAGAAAGAAATGTGAAACGGGAAAGAATAGTAGGACAACAAGGGAACTTAGATGCGAATGCATACGGAGTACGAACTAGGTTTGGCCGGATGTGGATACCTAAGATTGGTGAGCTTAGAGCCAAAATACTCGATGAGGCCCATAAGTCTCGCTATTCTATCCACCCCGGGACAAACAAAATGTATCAAGACTTGAAGAAAGAATACTGGTGGCCTAGCATGAAGAATGATGTGACAGAATACGTGAGCAAGTGCCTAACGTGTTCTCTAGTTAAGGCCGAGCACCAGAAACCATGCGGCAAAATGCAACCTTTACCAATACTGGAATGGAAGTGGGAAGAGATCACAATGGACTTCATTACCAAGCTACCGCGAACAGCTAAAGGCAATGATACCATTTGGGTGATCGTCGACCGCTTGACAAAGAGTGCTCACTTCTTGCCAATACGAGAAACTTCTTCTTCTGAAAAGCTAGCAGAAATATTTATCAAGGAAATTGTGAGCAGACATGGTATGCCGCTGTCGATTGTGTCCGACAGGGATACTAGATTCACGTCAAGGTTTTGGAAGAAATTCAACGAAGCAATGGCACTAGGTTGAACATCAGCACCGCTTACCACCCTCAAACCGATGGAAAATCGGAAAGGACCATTCAGACCTTGGAGGACATGCTCCGGGCCTATATCATTGACTTCGGTGGGAGTTGGGACAGCCATCTACCATTGGCAGAATTTTCATATAACAACAGCTATCACTCGACTATTGGCATGCCGCCATTTGAAATGTTGTATGGGAGGAGATGTAGGACCCCGGTTTGTTGGGGGGAAATTGGACAGAAGGATTTTGCAAGTCTCGAAGTGGTCAAAGCTACTTCTGAGAAATTTGATCAAATCAAGGCTCGTATGAAAGCCGCAAAAGACAGACAGAAATCATACGCGGATAAAAGAAGGAGAGATTTAGAGTTTCAAGTAGGGGACATGGTACTGTTGAAAGTATCACCGTGGAAAGGAATCATTCGGTTCAGAAAGCGTGGCAAACTAAGTCCAAGGTTTGTCGGACCTTTAAGATTTTAGCAAGAGTGGGTCAAGTTGCTTACAGACTCGACCTACCCGTCGAGCTTAGTGGAATACACCCTACATTACACGTGTCGCACTTACGCAAGTGCCTAGCTGACGACACAGCTCACATACCTTACGACGAGATCGAAGTGGATAACAGTCTAAATTATGTAGAGGAACCAATAGCCATTCTTGACCGAGCTGAGAAACGACTACGCAATAAGTCGATACCGTTAGTCAAGATACAATGGAAGCACAGAAAAGGGTCAGAAGCTACGTGGGAAAAAGAAGACGAGATAAGGGGACTATACCCTCAATTGTTTAATGTACGAACAGTTTCGAGGACGAAACCTCTTTAAGGAGGGTAGACTTGTAACATCCCAAAAATAATGAAACGAATAAATATAGTGAGACCGGTGATTTAGTTGGAATATTTAAACAAAAAGGGAGCAGGCCTGGGCCCGGCTTCAATGGGCCGAGGGAAGCCCATGCACATAAGAGGCAAGGCAGCCCTCTTCCCTGCTCATTTCCCCAACTCACGCAGCTTTTAGAGAGAGAAAGGAGAGCTCGGGTCTAGAGAGAGAAAGTGACGGATCAACTCGGGAATTCAGGAGAACGTTGCTGCTGTTCTCGTGATCATATCCTCTGAATTAGAAATCCAATCCAGGTAACGATTCGATCACATTATGAGTTTTTGTTCGTTTTGGGAGTTTTTGGGTTTTGGCTAAAAGATAACGATTTTTGCGGATGAAACTTGAAAGTGAACTTAGGTATAGCATCTAGAATGAAAAACGAACGTTTTGATCAAAGAAAATCTAGATATCGACATGATCAGATTCGCATGCAGAACATTCGGATTTTTGGGGAAGGCGATAAGTGCAGACCCATCGAAACTACTTAGTTTCGATATGTGCAGACCCATCGAAACTACTTAGTTTAGATATGTGCAGACCTATCGAAACTACCCAGTTTCGATATATGCAGGCCCAATCGAAACTACCATAGTTCGGATATGAGCCCCCGATCCGAAGCTAAGATAATACATAAGTTACTTATCGAAACTACCTATCGAAACTACCTATCGAAACTACCTATCGAAACTATCTATCGAAACTACCTATCGAAACTACCAAGTTTCGATATAAGCTAATCAATCGAAACTACTATGTTCAAGCATAGTAATGTATAGTGTCATCTAGGAGCACCATCTTATGTGTATGACTTTATTATACAGATCGTGAGTGACATTAGTGAAGCCCAGTAGCCAGCTTAGTGTAGTACAAAAACTACTCATCAGGTGAGTTCTATGTGCCCCTTCTATGTTATGTGCAAATGTTTTCAAATGTTTTGGGGCTGAGATGTATACACTAAGTGAATAAATGTTATGAATGTCAATGTGATCATATCTGTTATACAAGTATATATATATATATACCTATACATGAAAGAGAAATTATGAATAAAGAATGAAAAGCATGATTATAAAGAATGAATGAAAGTATAACACAATATGAAAGAATGAAATCCTGCTTTATATCCATGTATATATTGTTTGCAAAGAATGAAATGAATGAATGGCATAACATGTGAGAATGAAATCCTGCTTTATATCCATGTATATATTGCTTGCCAAGTACAGAAAATGTTATGGACGCTTCGATGACAACGGCTACTTCGGTAGACGGACGACCATGTGATTATTTTACAACCGGGACAAGTGCGTTCCTTCATCAGCTAGGACGTACGAATGCCATTAATGGACGGTCGAAGCAATTGGCATGTTATAGTAGAACGGTTGTATAAATAATAGTCGCATGGGAAACGGATACCTTCGGGTAGACGGGCGAATTACGGCCTACGACGGTAGGACGGTTGTAAGTCATGACGGACGGACAAAGGTTGCCGGACGGTTGTAAGAATAAAATGACGGACGGCGCTTGTTGCCGGATGGTTGTAAGTATAGGTGGGCCATGACGATGGACCACGGCGATTGTCTTTGTGACATTCGTAAGCAAATGACGGGTTGATCACCCTTATATAGTATGACCCATGAAAGTAAAGAAAGAAAGAAAAGAAAGAAAAAGGGTGAATGCATATATATATATATATGAAATCACAAAGATACAGAAAAGAAAGATGAAAGAAAGATAAAAGTTCTGAATACGTATTTATATGAATGACTATACAGTAATGCATACTTATAAAGTAAAGAAAAGAATGTTTATATCAAATCGCATTAAACTAGAACTCACCAGCTAGTATACATTTCATGTAAAGGAAGAAAAGGTCGTGCGATGGCGTGAAGGTTACCCGGCACAAGACTGACATCCCACTTTTGTTAGTTAAGATAATGTTGTGTTTTTAATTGTTAAGACTTCCGCTGTTATGTAATGTAATTGAATGATGAATGTTTTAAATTTAAGTTCAGTATTTATGGCTATGTTTATGAGTAAATCCAACAAGTGAGGTCACCCGGGAAAGGGGCTTTACAGTCAATCAGAAAACAAAAGAGTAATAATGTGGCATAACTTAGAGTTCAATATTTTGCTCGTGTTTGAATAAGAATACGTCAAACCCCGAGCAGTTTTAAAGTTTTGCAGCTTCCTCGTGTTTGAACAAGAATACGTCAAACCCCGAGTAGCTTTGATGTTTATAGCTTTCAACTTTCTTTGAAAAAGTGAATGATCATGCCTTGTGTATAACGTGATCAATCAATTGCAACAATTGTAAACAATCTAGTTCCGTGTATAACATAAACACTCAAGTTTCATGTACGATCTAGTGTCATGTACATTGTAAACAAACAAATTTCATGTATAATGTGAACAGTTTTATATATATTGTAAACAAATAAGTCTTCATGTGTAATATAAACAACTTAGTATCATGTATTTTGTAAATAAATAAGTTTTCATGTATAACGTAAACAATTTAGTATCGTGTATTTTGTAAATAAATAAGTTTCATGTATAATACGAACAATTTAGTATAATGTATTTTGTAAACAAATAAGTTTTCATGTATAATGTAACAATTTAGTATCATGTATTTTGTAAATAAGTTTTCATGTATAATGTAAACAATTTAGTATCATGTATTTGGTAACTAAATAAGTCTTCATGTATAATGTAAACAATTTAGTATCATGTATTTTGTAAACAAATAAGTTTTCATATATAATGTAAACAATTTATTATCATGTATTTTGTAAAAAAATAAGTTTCATGTATAATGTGAAAATTTATTATCATGTATTTTGTAAATAAATAAGTTTTCATGAATAATGTAAACAATTTAGTATCATGTATTTTGTAAATAAATAAGTTTCTTGTATAATGCGAAAAATTTAGTATCATGTATTTTGCAAACAAATAAGTTTTCATGTATAATGTAAACAATTTAATATCATGTGTTTTGTAAATAAATAAGTTTTCATGTATAATGTAAGCAATTTAGTATCATGTATTTAGTTTGTATAATGTAAACTATTTAATTTCATGTATATTGTAAACAAACAAGTTTCATGTATCATGTGATCAATCTAGTATCATGTATATTGCAACAACCACATTTCATGTATCATGGGATCATTGTAGTGTCATGTATATTGTAACAACCAGATTTCATGTATCATGTGATCAATATAGTATCATGTATATTGCAACAAACAAGTTTCATGTATCATGTGATCAATATAGTATCATGTATATTGCAACAAACAAGTTTCATGTATCATGTGATCAATATAGTATCATGTATATTGTGACTGTTCATTTGTAAGTTATTGAATCTTATGAGTAACGTAAACTATCAAATTTTGTAGATAGTCGAGTGTGACACCCGGCAAATTCAGGTTAATATCCATACCCGACTATTACTTGAATTCACATGATTTCACTTGCATCATACTTAATTATAGAGTAATTAAGTACATATTTCATACAGCAAGTCCATTCGGTTCATTTCATTTCATGCATCGGTAATCGGGCGGATTACCGGGTCACACACGCGTCCTGTCACACGAACGTTAACAAATATTAGAAATAATATTTAGACATATATTTGGTGTGTAAAAATTATATGTAATACTGTGATTTAATATTTCATGCTTATGTGAATTTTTCCGGAATTTTTAGAACAACTTTTATTTTAACGCTTTTTAAGCAGATACGCGATATGTGCCAACAACCCTAAATTGGATTTTATAAAAAGGATTTGTTTTAAACTTTGGGCTTACTAATTCAACATTTTAACTTATTAATCCATAGTGGAGCCCATTCCCTAGTTAAAAAGCCTCATTTTGTAGAAAAAGCCCAAGACCCATGTACTTAACCCACCCTTAATCCCCTTAAGCTCATTTTACACAACCCTAACCCTAAACCACTCCTCCCCTCCCCTCTCTTTCTCTCGGCCGCACCCTCTCCCCTAGCCACCACCATCTTCAAAAATCATCCAAGCAATCCAAGCCATTCCAAGGTGATTTCAAGTGGATTCAAGGTGATTCAAAGCATCAACACCTCCATTTCATCATCATACTTGAATTAGGTAACCATCCCTCCATATACTTCTTATTATTTTCGGCCAAAATGGGAAAACCATCATCCAAACGATTTTTGATGTTCAAAAGTGTTATAATACTTGTTTTCATCAAAAGATTTCATAAAATGATGTTGTTGATGCACATATGCACATTTTATGTTTTGAAATACTTGTTTAGGTTGATATTTGCTCGTTTCTATTTATAGAAACTTTGTTGGATGCATTTTTGCAAAACTTGATGTATGATATGTTTGTTGGTTTAAATGGTACACATAATAGTAGAATAGATAGGAAATATAATTTTTTTTGGTTGAAATGTCGTTTTTCACTCGGTTATGGACCACTTACTATATAAGGAAACTTTAATTTTTCATATTTTGTGTTATGAGTTGCTCATGGATAAAAACTTGATATTATTGTTCTATAATGTATATTAAAGTAGTAAAAAGAGTTATTTGAGGTTACACATATGCAATAGGGTCGTTTGGACCACTTTCCTAAAAAGGAAACTTTATTTGTTCATATTTTGTATGTGTAGGTTATAAATGTTTAAAATGGATTATATAGCTTCATTATCATATGAATAGATGACTTATGCATGAATATGTAATTTGGAGTTGTGTTATGACATGTTTTGGTGAACCTTGCTAAATAAGGAAACTTTATTAATTTGTGAACTTCAACTTTGCTTAGAATAGAAAGTTTGTGTGTAGAATCATGTTTATGGTATGTCACTAGTATAACTTCATGTGTAACTTATTTAGTTGAGCCATGACACTTAAAGTACACTAAAACCCTAATTGTCAAAAATGGAAACTTTGTTATGATAAGAGTTGTGGGATTTCTATGACATGTTATGCTACTTGTTTAAAAGTGTTGAAATGATACTAATAGGTTATTAATATGATGACATGAGTTAGGTGTAGGAATAGTTGACATACATGAAATGTGCCATAAAGATGTGCAAATGTTATGTTACTTGTCACATGTTAATTTCTTATGCAACTAGTTGAAACAAGCATGTTATGTCACAAGGTATTACTTACATTACTTAGGTACAACTTGTATGTTCCCTATGTGTCACACATGTATAACTTATGTGCTACTTAGGTGTTACACATGTACAACTTGTATGATGCTTATGTGTTACATGTTTACAACTTATATGTTACTTGTGTGTTGTTTATGCATGACTTCAACATGAGTCAACATTAGTCAACATTGGTCAACATTAGTCAACATTGGTCAACATTAGTCAACATTGGTCAACATTGGTCAACATTAGTCAACATTGGTCAACATTAGTCAAACTTGGTCAAAGTTGGTCAAACCTTGGTCAAAGTTGGTCAAACCTTGGTCAAACCTCGGTCAACTTTGGTCAAACCTTGGTCAACCCTCGGTCAACTTTGGTCAAACCTTTTTCAAAACGTCAATGTAACCTTTCAACGTTGAGTCGTTTGGATGAATGTGGTTACATAAACCATGTTTACTTTCATAGACCTTATAGCCTTATTAATTCTTAGGGCTCGGTTAGGTCGGTTACCCGGAGTTACTCGATTTCTCTTGTTGCTTTCATTTCCCATTCACCGCATTTCCAGGTGAGTTTTCACGGCCCCATTTTACTTACTTTTCCATTTGGGGGAGATACATGCTAAACCATTTTCTTACTTAGTCGTATGACAATTACTTTGATTTCGCTTTAATTTATATAAGTGGGTGCATTTCCCGCACATAAAGTCCTCTCATATTCGAACCGTTAATTATTACACAAAGCGAGGTGATTCATGAATAGTACTATTGGGTTTAACAACCCCCACCCGGGTTAGTCGCGCTAACTCTGACTGGGAGTCAAACGGGTGCATAATTGACCTAATCCATTGCGTGCTGGGCACGTAAGAGGCAAAATGCTAGTTTCTGCATTCCTTCGTTGAGCTTCGGTTTCGGTGTTGCTTATATAGTTAATGTTTATTGTCTGATCAACAATCGAATCAATAGTATACATGCGTACTGTTACACTGTTTTCATTTCTGTTTCTGTTACTTAAACCTGTGAACTCACCAACCTTGTGTTGACACTTTAAGCATGTTTATCTCAGGTCGCTAAGCATTCACGCACGGACTAGGACTGCATGTCTGGAGTCGCATATCATGTTTTCATTAGAAGCTAGGTTTATGGGAACCTAATTTGTTATGCTTCTGTATTTTGCTACATTATTATTGCTTCCGCACTTTACATTCCGCATTTTCAAACTCTGTATTACTTAATTTTTGTGTATGATGTTCAAACGGGATGTCTTTTCGAAAACCATTTAGAGGTCGTTCGAAATGACCGGGACTGATGATCCTTGACAGTCACAACCCGCGGGTAACCCGCTGTGGAATTTCAGGGTGTGACAGATTGGTATCAGAGCCAGGTTATAGAGAACTAAGTTGCATTTAGTATACTTAGACTATAACTGTAGGCTCACATAGTTCACATCACATCATACATGCATTGTCATACATGAATACAATGGATTACTGGATATTGACTTGTTACAGGATGTCGACCTCATCGGACCCCATTGTGATCTCGGACTCTGAGGAGTACACACCAGCTACCCCATCATCATCAGTGGAGCCACTCACTCCACCCTCATCACCCCACTCATCCACGGATGAGGAACAGACACATGATTCAGTGGATCTTGTAGAGTTGGATTCTGAAGAGGATCCTGAGGAGGATCCTGAGGAGGATCCTGAGGAGGACCCGGAGGAGGATCCTGAGGAGGATCCTGAGGAGGATCCTGAGGAGGACCCGGAGGAGGATCCTGAGGAGGATCTAGAGGAGGAGGAAGATGACGCACCAGCCCCCGGAGGTGACGGAGACGCCGGCGAGGGGAGCGACTCGGGCGAGACGGTGCCCTACTCCGTACTACACGGGGACTCATCGTCCGACGACGGCTCCATACTACCTTCACCACCTCGTCTGGCGGACCCGACGCCGCCATCACCATTACTTGCACCGGTGGGAGCGAAGACCAAACTCACAGCTCGGAAGAAGAACATTCGTAGAGGAAAGCGACCAGCCCACTCCCCTGACATTGCTGGACCATCGTCCAAAAGGGCTCGGATTGCATCATCAGACACCTCATCTACAGGAGAGTCATCTGGACCATCCTACCCACCACCCTATTGGCTCCGGCCTACGAGGGAAGTACTACCGATACTTGCGACGCGCAGCAGGTTACATGACGCTGACATATCATCCCTCCAGGATGAGTTGGCACTGACAGACCAGGCACTACTGATAGTACGAGACCGGATCGAGGCCGCGAAGGAAAAGGCTTACGGCCCAGGTCTACCGGTAAAGCATATAGAACGTCCAGAAAAGGTGCGACTTGAAAGAGGAGTACTGTCCTCGTAACGAACTCCAAAAGTTGGAACAGGAGTTTTGGAACCTAAGGATGGAGGGTGCTGACATCGCGGGATATACCGCAAGATTCCACGATTTAGCAAGACTACTACCGCACATGGTTACACCGGAGTACAAACGAATTGAGCGGTACATTTGGGGTTTGGCACCGCAAATACAAAGCATGGTTACTTCTGCAGAGCCCACAATTATCCACAACACAGTGAGACTGGCTCACAATCTCACGGATCAGGCAGTTCGCCAGGGACTGTTCAACAAGAAAGAAAGTTTTGTGAAAACCTTCGACAACAAGAGGAAGTGGGAAAATGCTCCTGCTAAACCTTATGTGCCTAATAACCAAAAGAAGCAGGAACCGGCCAGGGTGTTTATGGCTAACCGACCGGATAAAAGGCCAAGAGGGACATACACTGGAACCCTACCTAAGTGCAACAAGTGCCAGTTTCACCACAATGGTACTTGTGAAGATTCTCGGTGCCAGAAGTGTAAACGTTTTGGACACACTGCCCAGAGCTGCCGATCAGTCGAACAAACCCCGGCTGGCGGGGGAAACCGCGGATGTTTCGGGTGCGGTGATCCCGGACATTTCCGCAAGGACTGCCCAAAGAATCGGAAGCCTGGAAATACAAATGCTCGGGGCAGAGCATTCGTGATTGGAGCCGGCGAGGCTAGACAAGACCCCAACATTGTTACTGGTACGTTTCTCGTAAACAACTGCTATGCCTCTATCTTATTTGACACGGGTGCCGATAAAAGTTTTGTGTCCACTGAGTTTAGCTCATTACTTGGTGTTACTCCCATCGCCCTAGATTACTTATACACGGTAGAACTAGCAGACGGTAAGCTGATAGAAACAGAACAAGTGATTCCCGGTTGTGTCTTAACATTAGCCGACCATCCTTTCACTATAGACCTATTGCCAGTAACATTGGGAAGCTTCGACATAGTTGTCGGTATGGACTGGTTGTCCAAGAACCGAGCCGAAATCGTTTGTCACGAGAAAATAGTCCGCATCCCACTGTCGGACGGAGGAACACTGACCATTCAAGGAGAACGGAGTGGTGCTACGTTAAGGATCATTACCTGCATGAAAGCCCGAAAGTACTTGCGGAAGGGCTATCACGCGATCCTATCACACGTGACGGAAAAGAAAGAAGGAGAAAGGAAGATTAAAGACATACCGATCGTCCGAGACTATCCGGAAGTATTTCCTGACGACTTGCCCGGACTTCCACCGCAGCGACAAGTCGAGTTCCGGATTGATCTCACACCCGGAGCTGCTCCGATAGCGAGGTCACCTTACCGACTGGCGCCATCGGAAATGCAGGAGTTGTCTAACCAATTACAGGAACTGTTAGACAAAGGCTTCATCAGACCAAGCTTCTCGCCTTGGGGAGCACCAGTCTTGTTCGTTAAGAAGAAAGACGGATCGTTCCGTATGTGTATCGACTACGGAGAACTGAACAAGGTAACTATCAAGAACCGATATCCACTACCAAGGATCGATGACCTGTTCGATCAATTGCAAGGGTCGAGCTATTACTCAAAGATCGATCTACGGTCGGGATACCACCAGCTAAGGATTCAGGAAGACGATATTCCAAAGACCGCCTTCCGAACTCGTTACGGTCACTACGAGTTCATGGTCATGCCATTTGGGTTAACCAATGCACCAGCGGTATTCATGGACCTCATGAACCGAGTGTGCAAGCCCTACTTGGACAAGTTTGTGATTGTGTTCATAGACGATATCCTGATATACTCACAGAACAAAGAGGAGCATACCGAGCATTTGAAGTTAATTATGGAGTTGCTGAAAGCCGAGAAATTGTACGCCAAGTTCTCGAAATGCGACTTCTGGATTCGTGAAGTACAGTTCCTTGGACACGTGGTCAACGAGAAAGGCATACACGTTGACCCATCCAAAATCGAGGCGATTAAGAATTGGGAAGCACCTAAGACTCCGACTGAGGTACGACAGTTCTTAGGCCTTGCGGGCTACTATCGACGATTCATCGAAAATTTCTCTAAGATAGCCCAACCCCTCACCACACTGACATACAAAGATAAGAAATACGAATGGAATGACAAGGCAGAAACCGCTTTTCAATTACTCAAACAGAAACTTTGCAGCGCACCAATCCTATCATTACCAGAGGGAACGGATGATTTCGTGGTGTACTGCGATGCGTCACATCAAGGGCTCGGGTGCGTGTTAATGCAAAGAGAGAAGGTCATAGCTTATGCTTCTCGACAACTGAAAGTGCACGAGAAAAACTACACTACCCATGATTTGGAGCTGGGAGCGGTAGTATTCGCTCTCAAAATCTGGAGGCACTACTTGTATGGCACGAAGTGCACAATTTTCACCGATCACAAAAGCCTTCAACACATCTTCGATCAGAAGGAACTTAACATGAGGCAACGTCGATGGGTCGAATTGCTAAACGACTACGACTGCGCTATCCGTTACCATCCTGGAAAGGCAAACGTCGTGGCTGATGCCTTGAGCAGGAAGGATCAACCCACACCGCGACGAGTGCGGGCGTTACAGTTGACCATCCACACGAACTTACCCATGCAAATCCGCGACGCCCAACTCGAAGCAATCAAGGAGGTAAACCTATGCCATGAGTCCTTACGTGGTATGGACAAGCAATTTGAGGTCAAATCCGATGACATCCGTTATTTCGTGGATCGGATTTGGGTACCAAGCTTTGGGGATCTAAGGGATCTGGTGATGGACGAGGCACACAAGTCCAGGTACTCGATCCACCCCGGTGCTGACAAGATGTACCATGACCTCAAGGAACATTATTGGTGGCCTAACATGAAAGCCGAAATTGCTACCTACGTCAGTAAATGCTTGACCTGTGCTAAGGTCAAGGTAGAGTATCAGAAGCCATCAGGGTTACTCCAACAACCAGAGATCCCACAGTGGAAGTGGGAACAGATTTCAATGGACTTCATCACGAAATTGCCCAAGGCCTCTAATGGCTGTGACACAATCTGGGTAATTGTCGACAGACTAACCAAATCTGCGCACTTCCTTCCCATTAAAGAAACGGACAAAATGGATAAACTAACCAGAACTTACTTAAAGGAAGTAGTCACAAGACATGGAGTGCCAATCTCCATCATTTCAGATAGGGATAGTCGATTCACATCCCGATTCTGGCAATCCTTACAGAAAGCCTTGGGTACTCGACTAGATATGAGTACTGCATACCACCCCCAGACGGACGGTCAAAGTGAAAGGACCATCCAGACCCTGGAGGACATGCTCAGAGCTTGTGTGGTTGTCTTTGGGAACGGATGGGATGCCCATCTACCGTTGGTCGAATTTTCATACAACAACAGCTACCACACTAGCATTAAGGCTGCACCATTCGAAGCACTTTATGGACGAAAGTGTAGATCGCCGATTTGCTGGACAGAAGTGGGAGATAGCCAACTCACAGGTCCAGAAATTATTCATGAAACTACAGAGAAGATTGTACAGATACGCGAACGTATCAAGGCCGCGCGTGATCGTCAAAAGAGTTATGCTGACGTGAGACGCAAACCGTTAGAATTTCAAGTGGAGACAAGGTACTACTGAAAGTCTCGCCATGGAAAGGAGTGATACGTTTCGGCAAGCGTGGAAAGCTTAACCCTCGTTACATTGGACCTTTCGAAATTCTGAAAAGGATCGGTCCTGTTGCCTACAAACTCAACCTACCGGAAACCCTCAGTGGCGTTCATGACGTGTTTCACGTGTCAAATCTGAAGAAGTGCTTGTCAGACGAGACACTAGTCATACCATTGGAGGAAATTCAAATAGACGATCAGCTTCACTTCGTCGAAGAACCAGTCGAGATCATGGACCGCGAGGTCAAGCAGTTAAAACAAAGCCGCATTCCCATAGTTAAGGTTCGTTGGAATTCTAGACGTGGACCAGAGTTCACTTGGGAGCGCGAGGATCAATTCAAGCGTAAATACCCTCACTTGTTCAAAACTACACCGTCTATCAGTGACGCGAACTGAATTTCGGGACGAAATTCCTTTTAACAGGGGGAGTATGTGACACCCGGCAAATTCAGGTTAATATCCATACCCGACTATTACTTGAATTCACATGATTTCACTTGCATCATACTTAATTATAGAGTAATTAAGTACATATTTCATACAGCAAGTCCATTCGGTTCATTTCATTTCATGCATCGGTAATCGGGCGGATTACCGGGTCACACACGCGTCCTGTCACACGAACGTTAACAAATATTAGAAATAATATTTAGACATATATTTGGTGTGTAAAAATTATATGTAATACTGTGATTTAATATTTCATGCTTATGTGAATTTTTCCGGAATTTTTAGAACAACTTTTATTTTAACGCTTTTAAAGCAGATACGCGATATGTGCCAACAACCCTAAATTGGATTTTATAAAAAGGATTTGTTTTAAACTTTGGGCTTACTAATTCAACATTTTAACTTATTAATCCATAGTGGAGCCCATTCCCTAGTTAAAAAGCCTCATTTTGTAGAAAAAGCCCAAGACCCATGTACTTAACCCACCCTTAATCCCCTTAAGCTCATTTTACACAACCCTAACCCTAAACCACTCCTCCCCTCCCCTCTCTTTCTCTCGGCCGCACCCTCTCCCCTAGCCACCACCATCTTCAAAAATCATCCAAGCAATCCAAGCCATTCCAAGGTGATTTCAAGTGGATTCAAGGTGATTCAAAGCATCAACACCTCCATTTCATCATCATACTTGAATTAGGTAACCATCCCTCCATATACTTCTTATTATTTTCGGCCAAAATGGGAAAACCATCATCCAAACGATTTTTGATGTTCAAAAGTGTTATAATACTTGTTTTCATCAAAAGATTTCATAAAATGATGTTGTTGATGCACATATGCACATTTTATGTTTTGAAATACTTGTTTAGGTTGATATTTGCTCGTTTCTATTTATAGAAACTTTGTTGGATGCATTTTTGCAAAACTTGATGTATGATATGTTTGTTGGTTTAAATGGTACACATAATAGTAGAATAGATAGGAAATATAATTTTTTTTGGTTGAAATGTCGTTTTTCACTCGGTTATGGACCACTTACTATATAAGGAAACTTTAATTTTGCATATTTTGTGTTATGAGTTGCTCATGGATAAAAACTTGATATTATTGTTCTATAATGTATATTAAAGTAGTAAAAAGAGTTATTTGAGGTTACACATATGCAATAGGGTCGTTTGGACCACTTTCCTAAAAAGGAAACTTTATTTGTTCATATTTTGTATGTGTAGGTTATAAATGTTTAAAATGGATTATATAGCTTCATTATCATATGAATAGATGACTTATGCATGAATATGTAATTTGGAGTTGTGTTATGACATGTTTTGGTGAACCTTGCTAAATAAGGAAACTTTATTAATTTGTGAACTTCAACTTTGCTTAGAATAGAAAGTTTGTGTGTAGAATCATGTTTATGGTATGTCACTAGTATAACTTCATGTGTAACTTATTTAGTTGAGCCATGACACTTAAAGTACACTAAAACCCTAATTGTCAAAAATGGAAACTTTGTTATGATAAGAGTTGTGGGATTTCTATGACATGTTATGCTACTTGTTTAAAAGTGTTGAAATGATACTAATAGGTTATTAATATGATGACATGAGTTAGGTGTAGGAATAGTTGACATACATGAAATGTGCCATAAAGATGTGCAAATGTTATGTTACTTGTCACATGTTAATTTCTTATGCAACTAGTTGAAACAAGCATGTTATGTCACAAGGTATTACTTACATTACTTAGGTACAACTTGTATGTTCCCTATGTGTCACACATGTATAACTTATGTGCTACTTAGGTGTTACACATGTACAACTTGTATGATGCTTATGTGTTACATGTTTACAACTTATATGTTACTTGTGTGTTGTTTATGCATGACTTCAACATGAGTCAACATTAGTCAACATTGGTCAACATTAGTCAACATTGGTCAACATTAGTCAACATTGGTCAACATTGGTCAACATTAGTCAACATTGGTCAACATTAGTCAAACTTGGTCAAAGTTGGTCAAACCTTGGTCAAAGTTGGTCAAACCTTGGTCAAACCTCGGTCAACTTTGGTCAAACCTTGGTCAACCCTCGGTCAACTTTGGTCAAACCTTTTTCAAAACGTCAATGTAACCTTTCAACGTTGAGTCGTTTGGATGAATGTGGTTACATAAACCATGTTTACTTTCATAGACCTTATAGCCTTATTAATTCTTAGGGCTCGGTTAGGTCGGTTACCCGGAGTTACTCGATTTCTCTTGTTGCTTTCATTTCCCATTCACCGCATTTCCAGGTGAGTTTTCACGGCCCCATTTTACTTACTTTTCCATTTGGGGGAGATACATGCTAAACCATTTTCTTACTTAGTCGTATGACAATTACTTTGATTTCGCTTTAATTTATATAAGTGGGTGCATTTCCCGCACATAAAGTCCTCTCATATTCGAACCGTTAATTATTACACAAAGCGAGGTGATTCATGAATAGTACTATTGGGTTTAACAACCCCCACCCGGGTTAGTCGCGCTAACTCTGACTGGGAGTCAAACGGGTGCATAATTGACCTAATCCATTGCGTGCTGGGCACGTAAGAGGCAAAATGCTAGTTTCTGCATTCCTTCGTTGAGCTTCGGTTTCGGTGTTGCTTATATAGTTAATGTTTATTGTCTGATCAACAATCGAATCAATAGTATACATGCGTACTGTTACACTGTTTTCATTTCTGTTTCTGTTACTTAAACCTGTGAACTCACCAACCTTGTGTTGACACTTTAAGCATGTTTATCTCAGGTCGCTAAGCATTCACGCACGGACTAGGACTGCATGTCTGGAGTCGCATATCATGTTTTCATTAGAAGCTAGGTTTATGGGAACCTAATTTGTTATGCTTCTGTATTTTGCTACATTATTATTGCTTCCGCACTTTACATTCCGCATTTTCAAACTCTGTATTACTTAATTTTTGTGTATGATGTTCAAACGGGATGTCTTTTCAAAAACCATTTAGAGGTCGTTCGAAATGACCGGGACTGATGATCCTTGACAGTCACAACCCGCGGGTAACCCGCTGTGGAATTTCAGGGTGTGACATCGAGCGTTGCGGACAAGCGTGTTGCTTGACGTTATTTATAATGCGGGTAGTTGGGTTTACATTATCAATCTTGTTGAGCTTTATATGGATGGTTAATGCCAACGTGGAAAAGATTCATCTCTTTGAAGTGCCTAGTATGCTCATACATTTCCGAAGGTGCAAGATAACGAGAAAGATTTGTAGATATTTAGAACGATGTGCTTACGAATAACTGATTTGTGCTATTTGTTTGTAAATAAACAAGTAGTTGTAATTTATTATTGTTTGTAAGTTAATAAAATAGTCAAAATAATAAGTTGGATAACTAGATAAATGGATGAATAATAAAAAAACCTTTTATTTATTTTTAATTATTATAAAAAGAATGTTTCAAAGGAAAATAACGGTTAAATTATTTAATAATTAGGTCAAGGTTTAATAATAATTAAATTAACGAAATAAAAGTCATAATTAATTAAGATAATGTATTATAAAACACGTTGTATTAAGTTTTCTTATAGAAAGTTTATTTTCTATATAATATCTATGAACTAAAGGTTTGATAAATGCATTGTTTTAATAAAATAACGATGTTGTTTAAATCCAGTAATAAAATGATTAGTTTACAAAGAAGGCTTAGGTATGTGTACTAGATTGCAATAAGCAAAATGATGGTGTTTAGATTGTACTCATTTGATATCATAACCAAATGGGTACGTTGACAAATCAAACTAATTCAAATTATTATACTTTCAAGAAGATATGTTTTAGCCTATAGCTGAACACTCACTTTGGGATTCCCAGGAAAGCATACGGATCCTTCGGTTGATTTGGATTTATATGAAATTTTTTCCTAGAAAAAGACCCAGAGTACATGCATTCACCCTTCCAGATTGCACATGTTCTTTACTAATTTTCAGAACTCAAAACTTTGACGGGATTTAAAAAATAATTAATAGGCTTTAGGCCTAAGAGTTTAAACTTTGTTCACAAATGATGGTGACATAATTTACAAAAAAGTGAAGGTGTATAAAGACTTAGATATGAATAAGTGTGTGGTAAAACTTAGGATAGCATTAAGTGGGATAAAATAGGTAGCATGTAATCAAACAATGTGATAAAAAAGGTATTACATAGATAGCAATGTTTATAAGCATGTGAGTTATCAAGTAGTGTATCACATAAACTATGTGAGTTATCAAGTAGTGTATCACATAAACTATCATGTATTGTATCATGCGATGTATTAATTAGAATAACATGTAAGATACTCACACAAAGTAGTAAACATGTAGCACCTAGCAATGTGGCAAATATCATACAATATAGAGTATGGCATAAGATGGGTGTCCTAAGGTTATAGTCTAGGTCATGGGTGTCTAATAACCTAATTCTCTATAACCATGGCTTTGATACCAATCTGTCACACCCCAACCGACGGTTTATACAATTCATATGACACAATGTAAATAAGGCATGACACATTGTAAATAAGGCATAACACGCCTATAAATAGTTGGTGAGCATACATAGGTTTAGATATCTCATGTAGTTTTCAAATGGTTTATACAATTCATATGATACCTTGTAAATAAGGCATTTTATAGAGAATCTATAGTCGAAACTAGGTGTACAATCAAACCTTGTGACTTAGGCATAACACGCAGGTTACCCTAATATAGAGTCGGTAACAATCACCCTGCCTGGGAGATTTGTCAGAAACAAGTTAAGGATAGTCGAGGGGTTGACAGTGTAATTAGTTGAAACTGGTTGTTATACACTAGAGTGGTTATCATTCTAGAGTAGTACCTCCAACAGAAAAGTTCCCAGGAAAGAGTTGGCCGGATCAGAACCCGTCTTTTCCTAGCCAGAACTTTGATGTTTGTCAGATAACTACATACTCGTTTGAAAGTTACTCTATTTGCATACTTAACCAAGTTTAGGGTGTGTTTGGTAAACTTGGAAAGTATAAGGGCTATAGTGAAAATATGAGTTTAGTAAAGATAGAAATAAATTTAATTGAATATTAAAGGGGTTTAATTTGAAAATAAGGAGTTTTTTTTATAAAAAACATAATTTTCGAAATTGAATGGAACAAGAAAGATCAAAACCAAGTTTTTAAATAAAAGTTTGAACAAGTTTAATTAAAATAGGGCTTCTGATCTTGAATAGGTCTATGATTATAACATAAACATGTTAGGGATCATAGATCTAGCTAGTTATGAGGAAGTTTTGAAAGGAAAATTATGAACAACCAAGAACATAAGAAAAACTTACTTAGAATGGAATGATTTAAGCTAGAATCTTCCAAAAGATGAGAAGAACGATCTTTAGTAGATAGAGAACCCTAGACTGTCGTTGAGGTACAAGAATAAATGAGAAATGATGGCTCTATTTATAGGGTGAGATTAGTGACTTATTTACAAAATTTAATTAAAGAGGAGGACTTTAATTTGTAAATAATTTAAATTAGTTTGTTATATTTAATGAAATTTAATAAAAATTTCAAAAATATCTATAATTAGCAAATGACAATTAGTAAAGTTTTGAAATTGAAAAGTCAAATGAATTCTCCATTTGTAAAGTTTACAAAAACTAGACATAAATTCTTTAATCATAAATAATTTATAAAAGATTAAATTGTATTTTTATAAAACTATAAATTTTATAAATGGTTTAATTAATGTAATTAATATATACGTTTGCATACATATTTTTTATAAAATAAATACATTTATATATATGAAAAGATGTAAATGTATGACTTAATATTCATAAGTTCTATTTTTACTTTATTATATCAAGGTATATATGTGTATGTACACATAATATATATATATATATATATATATATATATATATATATATATATTGTAATGATCCATACATATGTGATATATATAATATAGAAATATTATGTTTAATGAAAGGTTAAAATTTTTGGATTGGTGCGCGTTTAAATAAAAATTAGCGTGACATATCGTTTTGAACAAGTACGAGATTTGAAATGGAGTGTCGTTTGTATAAAATGAAATAAAATGATGTTAGAAAATCATGAATGTTACAATTGTCTTGTATTTTTTATTTTCTTTAATAAGGACCTAATACACATCAAACTTTGATGGTAGTGCATCTAAGAACTTATCATAAATTTCTTCAGATTCATATTCCACCTCCGCAGTTGTAAGCTGACTAAGCAAATGATAATATATTGTAGTCAGCTCATCGAAAGTTTCATTTTGAAAGTGCTTGAACACCACAAACTATTTCTTTAGTAATTCTTTATGACTTTTCTTCACATCCAAATTACCTTCACATCTCTTTTGTAAAGCTTCCCATAAATGTTGTGATGTATGAAACTGCTTGAAACCATGAAAAAATTCTTTTGGCAAACACATTGAAATACTTGCTATTGCCTTCTTCTCTCTGTCATATACCAATTTTTCTTTACTTGTTAATGCAGAAATGGGCTTCGGAAGATTATCATTTCCCATGAAAGAGTAAACTGGATGTTTGTATCCTTCCAGAATTGGAATCCATAAGCTACTATCAGTGTAACAGACAAACTGATTGAATCTGGCTTTCAAGTTTGGATAATCAGCAAGACTCATTACCTTTGGAGGTTTTTGAGAAGTTCCAATCTCATTGTCATAGTTCAACATATTTGTAACCTTCACCATGTTAGCCATACTAACAAGTATTCATAAAATATCAAGTAAAGCAAAGTTTGAAACAAATTTACCTAGAGGCGAACTAGATAAGTTCGCTTCAAACACCTTAAGCGAACTTGTTCCAAGCGAACAAGATAAGTTCGCCTAATCAAGAATTTGTGCTAAGTTCGCCTAATAAGTTCTCCTGTAACTGAATTCAAGCTAAGTTCTCCTGTTTCAGCTAAAAAATCTCAGGAAGATGAACTCTTCAACCAAAACACGAACCAAAAATTTCAAAAATCATCATAACTTGCTGAATTGATGGAATTTGATAAAATTGAACTGTAGGATTGAGTATAATATGAAATAGAACACTTTTAATGGATCAGTTTCTTCAAAAACGTATTCAATTTGATGAATTCAGCCCCCAAAATCTTCTCAAGAACTTGAAAACTCCATGGATATGAAAATCAAGCAAAACTCAGACTTTTCGGTGTCAAATCATACACAAACCATCACAAATCAATCACAAATCACGAGCACGATGCTCTGATACCACATGTAGGTCCCCTCGAGTCTTCTACGGATCTTACTCGAGACATGACGTATCAAACATATAGAGTGTGTAATCCAACCATACGCATGACTGTGTATACGAGACAATCACAATGTAAATAATCTTCTCTTAAATTTCCACCAAACACAGAGTTTACAGAACTTGAGTACAACTTGAAAAAGCTTTTTCAAACTTACATGTAAACTCTTATTTATAGAGACCTTCAGCCATGCAGGCGAACTTAACAAGTTCGCCTAAACTAGGCATAGGCGAACTTGTTAAGTTCGCCTATTACAGAACTTAATCTTAGGACATAGAATGTATGACAAAAGCTTTGTAATTGTTTAGGTTTTTTGTCTTTATGTTTTTATGTAATTGTATAGATATCTTCTAAGTGATAGAACAAGTTCTGCTAGAGGCAAACTTGTCTAGTTCGCCTAGCCTATTAGAGGCGAACTTGTTAAGTTCGCCTAGTCTCATGTGAGGCGAACTTGTTAAGTTCGCCTAGTCTATTTGAGGAGAACTTGTTAAGTTCGCCTATTGTAGAGTTTGTGTCTATAAACAGGAGTTTACAGATTCAGAGCAAAGAAGCATATTGAATGAACAAGTGTATTCTGTAAACTCTGTGTTTGGTGTAATACAAAGAGAAAGTTTATTTACCTGTTGTTTCTATTGTCAATTCGTATATATACGTTAACACGAAGGATTCCACACTCCGTGTTATCGAGACGTCCTGTCACGAGATTGATCTGTAGATGAGTCATGTGGACCTACAAGTGGTATAAGAGCTTTTGCTCTTAATTAGCAGAAGATTCGTGGTGTTTTCGTGTACAATCAACATCAAATATCACTGAATTTGATGAGGATTTGAAGGATTTTTTTATCTTTTTCGTGTTCTTGATAAAAATTGAAGAATTTTGATCATTTTGGATTGATTTTGGATTCTTTTGATGAAATTTATCCGATAGAAGTGTTCCTAATCAGTCCCTGCACATTCCTACGGTTCAGATTTGTCTAATTTGATCATATACATCAGAAATCATGATTTTCAGAGGTCGGAGTTCGTGTTTTCGTTTTTTTCTGAAGTTTCAGCGTTTTAGGCGAACTTGCTGATTCAGTTGCAATCGAACTTTGGGAGGCGAACTTAATAAGTTCGCTCGGTGAAGATCAGGCGAACTTAACAAGTTCGCTTGGGGTTAAGTTCGCTCAGTGAAGTTCAGGCGAACTAATTAAGTTTGCTCAGGCAGTATTAGGCGAACTTATCTAGTACGCTCAGGCAGTATCAGGCGAGTATTTTGGCGGGAAATTTTTTTCTTGTCCAAATTTTTAGGGAAAGTTTATATACTTGCTTTGAATTATTTTTTAAATTTTGAATTTTTGAAATTTAAAAAAAAAGAGTATTTTGGCGGGAATTTTTTTTTTCCGGATATTTTCGCAAAAATTTCAAAATGTCAATTTCTTATGATGATACTGCGATTGGAACTATGCCACCGAGGCTTTTGTTCATATCAGATTACCGTAGCTGGAAAGTCCGGTACGAACAGTTCGTATCAGAAACTAATGAAAATTTTTGGAGACCAATAACAGAAGTATATAAACATCCTACTTTTGATTTTCTAGAATTTAGTGATGTTCCTAAACCAGTGACAGCTCTTACTAAAGTGATGCTCGCCTTAGGGACCAAATCTACTCCTTCCGGATGGACCCTGACGAGCCTTATCACTTGGCCTGGGAACGGATCAAGCCGTAGTCCCCAGCATGGTCTGTCTGACTGGACGATTGTGGAGAAGTTCAATAATGGTCTCACCTTCGAGAAGCAACAAATGTTCAACACTACGGCGGGAGGCCATTTCATAGATAAACTGGAGCCTGCTGAATGCAAGGAGATGTTTGAGAGCTTCGCTCTCGCGGAGCAACATCGACCATGTACTAGGACTTCCATTCCTAGTGCTAGAGCACCCACCTATTCTCCTAGAGGTGTGCATCAGGTTAACCCTGATACAAGCATGGCTGCTGCACTCGCAGCGATGGCGAATGAGATAAAGGAGTTGAAGCTGAGTGCTCAAAGGTGTAAGGTGGGTAGAGGAGGCCATGACACCAGAGACTGCCCCGTCGGTCAGCAGGAGCATGTTGATTTCATGGGCAACTAGAACCGAGGGTACAATAATAACTATAACAATCATTATGGCTCGGGATGGAGATCTAGAAACAACCCGCCTGGGTTTAATCCCCGCCATAATCAGCTTGGAGGAGGTGAAGCAGGAGCGAGTTTTGGGAGCAGTGCTAGGGATAAGAATATTGAAGATATGCTGGAGAATCAGACTCAGATGCTCGCTCATTTAGTGCAGATAGACAAGGAGACCCAGCAGAGGTTGGATGCACATGATACCCTGCTGAGAAATCAGCATTATGCATTCCAGGATCTGCAGCGCACGGTGGGAGACATTGCTAAGAGCATGAAGGATAGACAGGGAGGTCCATCTTCAAGCCCTAATGCTTCAGTGATGGCCGTGTCGACTAGGAGTCAAAGAGTAGAGGAGAGAGAGCAACCGCCAATGGAAGAAGAAGATGAACCGGTGGAAGAGGAGACAGTGGTCGAGAAGCCTGCCGAGAAGGCAGAGGAGAAGAAGAAGGGGGCGGAGATGAAGACCCCCTAGATCGACTTGAGCCATTTTCCCTACCCAGCGCGCTTGCTCCCACATAAATACGATAGAGAATACGGTAACATCCTAAACATGTTCAAACAACTCAAAGTCAATCTCCCATTCATAGAGGTCCTCCAGCATATGCCTAAGTATGGCACGTTCCTAAAAGATCTTCTTTCCAACAAGAAGAAGCTGGAGGAAGTCTCTAAAGTCTCACTAAGTGAGCGATGTTCTGTAGTGGTTCAGAACAAACTACCAGAGAAACTGGCAGATCCGGGTCACTTCACGATCCCGTGTCTGCTTGGCAGTTTGCCCTTGAACCACGTGTTGGCGGACCTGGGAGCTAGCATCAATCTGATGTCCTACTCTATATACAAGAATCTAGACATGGGAGAACCGAAGCCGACGCGCATGAGCATATCCTTGGCTGATTGTTCAGTCAAGTATCCATGGGGAATAGTGGAGAACTTGCTAGTTAAGATTGGTAAATTCGTCTTCCCCATGATTTTGTCATCCCACATATGGATGTGGATGACAGAATCCCACTCATCCTCAGGCGCCCGTTCCTGCGCACCACCAAGGCATTGATCGATGTCTTTGACGGAAAGCTCACACTTCATGTAGGGGATAAGTCCGTTACTTTCGATGCTGTAAAGTCCATGAAGGAGTTTGGTGAGCAAAGCCACTCTGTGTGCATGATTGATGCCTTTATGGACGACCATCAGGACTCTGATCCAAAGATAGAAGTTGATGAACCCGGCCCTAGTTTAGGAGAACCATCTGATTTGGCGGTGGAGTTAGAGGAGTTGTTGGATGCACCAGACGAGTATGGTGACTGGGTGCCTAGTGATCTGCTAGAGATGATGGCAATGTTAGAGGTAATCATAGGCAAAACCCCAAGTGTGGGGATGTCTGAGATAGCGGAGACCCCCGATGTTCCGGATGAGAGCTTAGAGGTCATACTAGTATAATTAACCAATCCTGAGCCCTTGTCCATTCTTACTGTTCAGTCCGGGGGGATAGAAACCAAGTCAACCCCAAAGTTTAGACCTTCACGTAAGAAACTCCGAGAGTTGAGTGATGTTTGTGATGTGAGGATAGTGCAAACCCCAAGTGTGGGGACATTTAGGGGTGATATTTTGTTGAGCTACTTGAATCAAGTTAACTTCAGACCTAGTAGGATAAGTTTTGGTGGAAGGACCCAAGTGATGAATGTAATAGACATTTAGGGGTTTGTAATTGTTTAGGGATGATGTGGAGAACCGATATACCACACAGAATGAAGGCAAGTCCGGTTAGAATCAAGGAGAAGCCTACTGAAAGGTTTATTTGAATCTAGGGCAAGTGCCTGGGATGTGTAGTTTGTAAATTTGCTAGCTTTGAATTTCGTGTCTTTTTTTTTCCCGATGTGCGTGTTTTGTTTTGTGTGTGTCTTGCTGGGATTTGTGCTTGATTCGGTGAGGAAAATCATCAGGAGTGAAGTTTCAGGTATCTTTACTTTGGGTTTTATAGTTGGAACGGGTTTTTAAGGATTTCGGGGAAGAAAGTTTTTTAGGTATTTAAATGTTTTCAAAGTACAAAAAAGGCTAAAAACTTTATGTGAATAAGGCTGTCTCACGGTACGCGAAGGCCAAGGGTTACTCTCTCATGGTACGCGGAGGATAGAAAATGCGGCCGGTTTAAATCCAAACTCCTCGTGGTACGCGAGGAGTGGCCCATAGTTCCTCGTGGTACGCGAGGGAACCGTGTCTATCTTTCTCACTTCCTTGTTTTCCCATGGTTTCCCGTACATGCTACCATTCACCGTTCACCACCACCATTATCCACTACTACCACTCATCACCACCATAACCATCCATCATTTCATCATCATTCAAATCCATCATGCATACCATGACCATGGGAAACTTAAGGACCGTTCATGACCGATTTCACCTTTCTTGTGGCACTCATGTCTATGTGTTTGTCATGTGTCGGGTACGTGTTTCTGTGTTCTATCATGAGTCTTATTGAGTCAGTTGATCATATCTTTTATTTTGGTTTGAGTCTGTGCTTGAGTCAGTTTAATGCGTTAGGTTTTGTTTGAGATTATTTTTGCAGGTATCGATCGCTCTGCCCGTACTCAATCTCCATTCGGGCTGGGTTGATCCTAATCTTATTTATCTTGTAAAGGCAACCTTACAGTCGACTGCGCAACTGCGACTGAAATGCTATACGGTGCACACATGGAAGAGTAATGATGGACACAAATCTTGGATACATTACCAGCTAAGTCTCTTCTTTTTCTTTTTACTTTTAGTTTTTTCTTGGTTTATATTGAGGACAATGTTTGTTTCAAGTATGGGGATGAGGGACCGCGTCTTTCTTGAGTCTAGTTCTCTAGGTTTCTTATCTTTTATAAAAATACAAAAAAAATTGAAAAAATGTCCTTGGAAATGAAAAGTTTTTGCATAATAAATGGAAAATTATAGTACAACTGGTTCTACTTGTTGAGTTTTAAATGAATAAATAATAGAAAACACATCTGAATTGTGATGTTTTGGTAGATCTAGCCAGTTTGAATAGCTTAAATTGCCTTAGTGTGTTAATTAGTTAAATAATTGATTTAATTCATGATATCTTGTGGGTATTCATCTTACGGGTATCGGTAAAGCTGAAACTGTCAACATAGGGTGACAGGTACCACGTTAAGCTAAAATTTAGAGGGTTTTGAAATTTCTTGGCATACCAGTCTCTTTTTATGAGAATAAATCCGAGTGTTGGTCGAGCCCGCAATCCATAATCCATATACTTGAGCTTAATTAATTGAAATCTAAGTTTTACCTACGAGTCACACGTCGGGTTCCAGCCTGATTGAAACACCACTGGGTTAGATTCTTATGTGCTTCACTGATTAGAACTGTAGTGTATTTGTTACTGTTAGGACATAGTTTGTAATGACAAAAGCTTGTAATAGTTAGATTTTATGTCTTTATGTTTTTGTTATGTAAATTTCAAATGTCACTAAGTGTTTTACAAGTATAGCTTAGAGGCGAACTTGTTAAGTTCCCCTGGTCTATCAGAGGCGAACTTAATAAGTTCGCTTAGGTCTAACTGAGGCGAACTTGTTAAGTTCGCTTAAGCTGTTAGAGGTGAACTTAATAAGTTCGCTTATATCAGGTTAGTTGGTTATATATATGTGTGTTTACAGAGTCAGTCAGAACGAACCAGAGAGATCATATCAGAGAAGTTCGATTGAGTCTGTAAACATCATTGTGATTTGAAATACAAATTGAGAAGGTTATTTACTTGTGTAGGTCCAGGTAACTCAGCTACTGATCAAACTCGTGATATGACGTTGCTATAACACGAAGTGCGGAATCCTTCGTATTAACGTTTGTATACTAACCGACAACACGCGTAAATAAACTTCTCGATTATATTCCAAATAACAATGGTTACAGACTCAATCAGACAATTGTTTCTCTCTCAGATCGATCTCTGTTCACTACTGTCTAATGACTCTGTAACACATATATATAGAACCAAAACTGTTGTAAGCGAACTTAGTTAAGTTCGCCTGAAACAGACTAAGCGAACTTAACAAGTTCGCCTCAGTTATGCCTAAGCGAACTTATTAAGTTCGCCTCTATTAGAGCAGGCGAACTTAACAAGTTCGCCTCTAGGCTTACTAGTAAAAACACTTAGCAACTTTACAATTTCATAACAAAACATAAAGACACAAAATCTAACTATTACAAGCTTTTGTCATTACAATTCTATGTCCTAACAGACTCCCCCTTGACAATAGCTTGATCTTCTGTCTTCAGTCTTTATCTTGAACTCTTCCAGTTGTCTGGTAGTCTGCTGCCAACATGCATACCGTATCTTCTGCATATCTCCAAAACTCTTTTATACTGTAGACCTTGTTCTATCCATTCATCAGTATACATTATCTCATTCTTTCGCAGCGTCCTCTGATCTTTCTTTGAAAAATTAATAAGATTCATTGCGTCATAGATACACACAATGACCTTATTATCTTTATCTTCAACCCTTGCTTCACCAGTATTGACATCAACATACCACCATTTCATATTCCCAAGAAAGTCTTGAGGAATCTTCTTTAATGGTATCTTGTGAACAGCACGCACTGGTCTATACTTGTATCTCCAGGTTACTTTCCCAGTCTTAGGATCTGTAATCTTCACTCTCTTTCCCTTCTGTGGCTTCAGCCTTTCATACTTACCCGAACTACCTTCCTTCTTTATCAGGTTTGCTATCACATCAGCCAAACCATTCTTCGATCTATTTATGAGTGGCTTTGAAGCTAGACCATTTATTTCACACCTCGGCAAGGTATTGAAATATTTGATCCTTGGCTTTAAGTATTGAACGCCATCAGATCGTTTGATTACAAACAATTTTGATTCACCATCATAAAACCAACTAATGATCCTTCCTATACACTGCTCTTTATTCACATATTTTTCTTTCTGAGCAGGTTGTATTGGAGACTTGGGTTGTACCTTCATCCAACTATTTACTACTTCTCTCCACTGTTCTCGTGTCATTCCTGTATCTCTAAACATCACAGGTTCTTCATTAATCTTCGGAGACTCAGTGTGAGTAGTTTCAGTTTCAGCACCCTTATTGAATTGAAGATTCTCATCATCAGTATCCATCTTTGACTCAGCTGTATCATCAGGCAATGTGACGTCTTCAATAGAGTCAGAGTCAGTTATTCCATCATAAGAGAACTCAGGAACAACATCCTCTTGGATGAAGTTATACGGCACCTTAAGACCGTCACAGCCTTCATATGTAACATTGTCTTTATCTTTCTCTATTTCTATCTCCACTATTTCTCCTTCTTCTATCTCAGTGTCTGACATATCATCTTCCATGTCATTGAATAAATCATCAATGTCATCAAGACATTCAATTTTTTCAGCTTCCTCTTCTTCTGAATCTTGAAAGAATTCTAATAACAAAATTTCTTCTTCATTATTACCCGTAGTATCTTTATCTTTGTTTCCTTCAAGAGATTGTGATGTCGACTCCCCCTGAACTCTAGATATAGGATTAACGTCAGTGTATTGACGATCACCCTCAATGTTTCCAGCAGGATCATTGTCTTCATCATCACGTCTTTGTATTGACTCAGTGTGACAAGTATCAGGTATCCTCAACTCCCGCTGAGCGTCAAGACGCTGAACGAGTTTGGACACTAACGCTTGCATATCAGCAATTTGTTGAGCTTGAGTCTGAATCACCAGCTGTCGTTGAGAATCAATAGACACAAGAGAGTTAACTTGTGTTTGTAAAGTAAGCACTTGAGATTCAAGGAAAGTAATCCTGTCAGAATCAGAAGGCTTTGATGGACCAGCTGTTGATTGTGGAATAGAAGGACTTGAAGTAGTAGGAATCTCTGTAGGAATAGGAGATGGAACTGGAGATGGATCTTTAGAACTTGGAGGAGTAACAATCAGAGAAGCAACAAAATTTGCATCCTCAACTCCTTGAGAAGATTGTGCAGCCGCAATTGAAGCAGACATTAACTTTTGTCGTGAAGGATCAGGATTAAAGTCACTATCAGTGTCAGAACTTTCATCTACCAACGATCTTTTTCCAAGAACTGAACCGGAAGGAGGATCCCGAACAGACTTACGTCGTGGTCGTCTGGCTTGAGAATTAATACGTTTTCCAGCATTAGCCAGTGGAATAGCAGCCAACCGTTCATAATGACCTGGAGAAAAATCTCTAGATTCATCAGAATCAGTGCTGTCATCATCAGATGATGAAGTATCACTTGAACTGGAACTAGACTCAGCGTCTGTCACCACATTCCCTTCTTGTTAATGAATGGGCGAGTTCACAACTTCATCAACAAAATCATCCATGTTCATACCCATATCTTGATTAGGATCATGAACGACCTCTTCTAGAATAGGTTCCTGAATAGGAATATTAACTGCAACCTGTGGAATAGGAACTTGTTAAGGAATAGGAATTTGAGGTTGTACAGGAACTTGTATTTGTGGTTGTTGAACTTGAATTTGTGGAACTGGTATTTGTTGTTGTTGGGCAGGTTGTTGTGGTTGTTGCAGTTGTTGTTGTACTGGAACGTTAGCTCCTTGAACTTGAGCAAGTTCATTTGGATGAAACCAATTATCATTTGGTTGTGCAACATAATCAGGATTGATTAAGTGCCTAAACAGTGGAGTATTAACCGGAATCAACGCCACATTTTGCTGTTTAACCTTTGTACAATCTGTAAAAATACGTTTTGACATCGGAGTCAAAGTCAATCGTATGGCATGTTGTGGAAGATCCGGAATAAGATGATTGAGTATCAGTTGAATAAATCGTGGATACATCAAGAAACCTTGACTTTCAGCTGGATTGATCTGTATTACCATCTCTCGGTAAAAATAAAGCGGAAAATTGAATCTTTTATTCAAAGTTAAGGCCACCATCGCTGTTTGAAGTGCCATCTTCAAGCCATCGGTACCAGCTTTTCGCGGAGAAATACATTGTATAATCACATGCATAAAGTACCTCCATTCTCCCACTAATCCACCTTTCCTAGCTTGTGTATCATTTTGTCTTCCACGATATCCCATCCGTTGAAAACACCCCATAATAAGAGTATTGGGATAAGATATTGGATCTTCAGCATTACCTCCCAAAACTAGAGCAGCCTGAATTGTCTCTTCTGAAATAGCAATCTCTGTATTATTGATTGTTGCACGAAGAACATGTGGTTCCACATCGATATCTTGATGTACAGTATCCCAGAATTGTTGGATGTACACCAAACTAATATAAGGATCCGCAGATAATGCAACATGTAGTCTTGATCTATTCAGAAAATTTATAATGCCTTGATAGTGAACTGCTTCAGGCAAATTTGGATCTATTAACGCCACTTGATTATGCTTGTATTCGACACGACGAGCCATCTGAGAAAATATTGGACAACTTAACAAATATTAGAACACGTACACATATAGAATACACAATTAATAAAACACACAAACAAAACAACAATAAAAATGAAAAAAAATTTCAAACAAAAAAAAGTTTAAAAAAAATTTCAAACACAAAAAAAAAAAAAAATCACAACTCTTTTTCACTTCTGACCCCTAGGAGAACTTAATAAGTTCGCTTAGTAGTGCAAGAGGCGAACTTAACAAGTTCGCTTGGAACAAGTTCGCTTGAACCTTAAGTTCGCTTCACCCGAGACTGAAAAATTAAGTTTGCTTCACCAATTTAAGCGAACATATTAAGTTCGCTTCACTGTTCACAGGCAAACTTAATTACTTTTTCAACCTTTTTGCCTTGAAACACAAACTTTCCCAACTTCAACCTTTCAAATCTTGAACTTCCGTCAGGAACACATATTTGATCCAATCCCGAACAATTTTAATAAAAGTTTAGAATTTTCATGGAAAGTAAAAATAAAATCTTTTTGAATTTATCTATACAGACGGAAACACATATTTTTGATTTTTCTCTGAATAAACTGAAATGACATATTTTTGGTTTTTCTCTATACAAACAGAATCACATATTTTTGATTTTTCTCTGAATAAACTGAAATGACATATTTTTGGTTTGAACATCATGATTAAGAAGATCATATCAGTATTCAATTAATTCATCACACATATTATCAATAACAAAGGGTAACCTATAATAAGATACCATTCAACTCAATTTTATGCATATTGCATCTTTTTCATTTTGAAACTCATTCAATTTGAATAATATTTGAAATGATACGCGATAAATTTCAAAGTAAATAAGATCAGGTTATAAAATGTTCTTTTATTTATACCGAATTTGAAATATAAAGCCTGAATTCTTAAAATTGTCAATATTATATCTTAAAATTTATCTGTAGGATTATGAATTTTAACAAATGGAACAGTTCTATCAGACTAATTTTGTCAAAATCCCTTCCAAAATCACAAATTCAGCAAAGAAACGATCTTCAAGAACTTGAAAAACTCCATTGTTGCAGAAACTTCAAAAAGTTGTATATCTTGTCGAATTGTACACAAAAACCGTCAATTATCACCAAGAATCGTACTTAATTCATGAGCACTTTGCTCTGATACCACTTGTAGGTCTAGGTAACTCAGCTACTGATCAAACTCGTGATATGACGTTGCTATAACACGAAGTGCGGAATCCTTCGTATTAACGTTTGTATACTAACCGACAACACGCGTAAATAAACTTCTCGATTATATTCCAAATAACAATGGTTACAGACTCAATCAGACAATTGTTTCTCTCTCAGATCGATCTCTGTTCACTACTGTCTAATGACTCTGTAACACATATATATAGAACCAAAACTGCTGTAAGCGAACTTAGTTAAGTTCGCCTGAAACAGACTAAGCGAACTTAACAAGTTTGCCTCAGTTATGCCTAAGCGAACTTATTAAGTTCGCCTCTGTTAGAGCAGGCGAACTTAACAAGTTCGCCTCTAGGCTTACTAGTAAAAACACTTAGCAACTTTACAATTTCATAACAAAACATAAAGACACAAAATCTAACTATTACAAGCTTTTGTCATTACAATTCTATGTCCTAACAACTTGCGAGTTTGAATTGTCTTTTATGCGTATAAACGTTGACTCGTTGGATTCCGCACTCCGAGTAAACGTCACGTCTTATCACGAGATCGATCCGTAGACGCGCCGTGAGGACCTACAAGTGGTATCAGAGCTTATGCTCGTGATTCTTGTTGATTCTAGACGATTTTATATGCAAATTGACATCAAATTCATCATTTTTGAGTTTTTCATTTAAATGGAGTTTTCAAGACTGATTTTGATCTGATTTGGTGGTTTTGAAGAGGATTATCACGAAATTGATCCGATAGAAAGCTTCTAATTGAAAAATTACACGATCCTACGGTCCAATTTTGTTTAATTCCTTCAATTCAGTGATTAATGACGATTTTTGGATGTTCTTGGTTCGTGTTTTTGGTCTAAAGATAGTTCTTGATTTTGATTCTGTTACGGCAAGCGAACTTGCTGATTTCTGTACAGGCAAACTTGTCATGTTCGCTTCTCACAGGGTTAAGCGAACTTAATCAGATTGTTGATTTCTGATTTAAGCGAACTTATTAAGTTCGCTTCTCATTAAATTCGCTTGGGTGTATTATAGGCGAACTTATTATCTTCGCCTGAGGGTAAGACTGTTCAGCACTTAGAAATTTTTCAGATATTTTTTTTAAAAAAAGGCAAATATGGTTCAAGTCACAAATATGTTCAATTACGACAATGAGATCGGTACATCTCAAAAACCTCCGAAATTGTGGAATCTAGCTGATTATTCAAATTGGAAAGATTGGTTCAACCAATTTGTATCTTTTACCGATACTAGTTTGTGGATTCCGATTTTGGAAGGATATACGCATCCGACTTATTCTTGGATGGGACAGGACAATGTTCTAAAGTCGGTGTCAGAATTAACTACTGAAGAAAAGTTGTTATTTGATAGAGAAAAGAAAGCGATGGCTAGTATTTCGATGTCTCTTCCAAAGGAAATATATCACAGTTTTAAATAGTTCAAGTCTTCTCAACAACTGTGGGAAGCATTACAGAAAAGGTGTGAAGGAAGTTTGGATGTGAAGAAGAGTAGACAGGAGTTACTAAAGAAGCAGTTCCTGGTCTTTAAACATTTTCAAAATGAATCCTTGGATGATCTTGCTACAAGATTCTATCATCTTCTTAGTGAACTGGCTAGTGCGTCTGTGGTGTATGAGACTGAAGAAATCAATGATAAATTCTTGGAGGCTTTACCATCAAAATTTGATGTGTATACGGTTTTAATCAAAGAGAATATTAAGTACAAAACCATGTCTCTTGAAGAAGTTTTAGGGAAGATTCAGTCGCATGACATGAATATGAAGAAGAAAGAGACTAATATGGAGCATATCCAGTATCCCTCAATGTATTTTGCCAAATATACTGGTAAATCTGGTACTCAAGCTATCCAGGTACTAATATGGAGCATATCCATGAATATGAAGAAGAAAGAGACTATTTTATGGTGATGCTCAAGAGTCTTCAAATGATCAGTGTTCTGGAGTTCCAATTTATTCTGGTCATTCAAGCCATTCAGGATTTTCTGCGACTACAGCTTCAACATCATCTAGATCTCATTTGAATCAGAAAGTTGCTGATGATTATCTTGCTATGTTTTCATCTTTCATGGCATCATATGAGAATTTTATTGGAAGAAAAATACATGATCCTGAGGTTATAGAAGAAGATTTCAGACAGATTGACCCTGTTGATCTGGAAGAAATGAATATCCAATGGAATATGGCCATGTTGATGCGCCAAGCTAAAGATTTCTTAAAGAAAACAGGCAGAAAATATATTGGTTCAAATAGTCGATCTCGTATGGGTTTTGATAAGAGCAAAGTTCGTTGTTACAACTGCCAAGAGTATGGTCACTTTGCTAAGGAGTGTGTGAAGCCGAAGGTAGAATTTGATTCTCAAAAGAAGCAGAATAATTTTCAAAACAATCAGCCTAACTTTCAGCATAATAGGAATCAATCACATGGTTCTTCTGGTAATACAAATCTTGCATCTGCATCATCAGCATTGGTTGCTCAAAACGACGAAAACTATGACTGGGGCATTCATTTGGAAGACTTGGTGGGTGCTGTGAGTTAGGCTTTTGTTGCAGAAATTCATTATGAAAAACCAGAGGAGTCTACTGATGATGAAAGTTCTAGTGATGATTCTTGTGATGGTGACAGTGTTCCAAGCGTTGATGATGACGTAGAACAATGGCAAAATATTGATTCTAATGCTGCATCAGGGGTTGCTGAGGAGGAATTTGTTCTTACAGAAAATGCTTCAGTTGGTGATGATTCAGAGAATATTCCCATTGCCAAAGTATTCATGGCAGACATGTCTGATCCGTCTAAGGTAAAAGACTCTGTTTGTCATATATACTGTTCTAACTGCATTTCTGTTAAAGATAAACTGCAAAAGGTCATGGATGATAACACAAACTTGATTTGTGACATGAAATCAATGCATTCAGTTAATCAGAAACTGAAAGATAATGATAAGCTGTGCATTGATAGAATTGAGTCTTTCAAAAGAGACTTAAATTCTCTTGGGCTAAAATACACAGAGCAGGGTTATCATCTAGATATGGCTTATGCTGAAATAGAAAAACGTAGTGAAATTGTTGCCCAAAAGAATAAAGAAATATCTAACAAAGAGTCTGAAGTAATCAAACTTCATCGAAAGTTGGAACAATTTGAAAGTTCTTCAGTTGTTTTGGATTATTTTAACTCAAATGATGATCCTACTAAGTGTGTTGCTGGTATTGGATTTATTCCTCCACCGTTTAATGCAAATTATGTGGTGGAACCTGAAATCATAAATGAAGAGGAGATAGATCCAAAAAATGTGTTAAAGGTGAATCCGGTAACTGGGAAGGATATGGTGTATGAGTCAGATTCTGAAGATGAGATGTTCGATGAAAAGAAGGTCGAGGGCATTCCAAAAGAAGTGAAAATTGATGACCCAACAGTTGTTAAAACTGTTACCCGGGATAGATGCATTATGACTGAACCTGAAGAGGTGAAAGTGGTTCCAACTAAACTTTCTCCAATCTTACAGTCAAGTGGGTTTGTTGCGGCTGGTTATCAAAAAGTGAATTCTTCAAGGGTGCCAACACAGACTTATGTTAAAAAAAAAGCCGATAAATTATTCTGGACATTCCTCTGAAGCTTATACCTCTGATGGATCCTCAAAATCAAAGAAAACATCTTATTTTAGAAGTTATCAAGAAAGAAGAGTGTGTTTTCATTGCAATGAGGCTGGTCACATTTTGATCAATTGTCCTTTCAAGAACCAGAGTAAAATGAAGACTGTTCCTTCACAACCGAAAGTGGTGAAGATTCTGAAAAGAAAAGATGAGGGAAAGTCGTCTTCTAGTTTGGAGAAAAATATGCCTGGTCGATCTTTTATTAAATCCTCTGGATTTAAACAACAGGATAAATTGAATGCTAAATCTTGCATATGCAAAGAGAAGCTTGAGATTCCTAATGTTGGAATTTCAAAAGAGTCTCCACAGGAGGTTAAATTGTATAGACCTCAAAAGTGAAGAAGAAACAGAAAATTAAAGAAAATTTTGAAAACATCTGAATCTGACAATAATATATCAAATAATGTTTTTCAAAATAATAAAAATGGATCTTCTTTGAAAAAGTCTGATTGTCAAACTTATGTTCCAGAAGTGAATGATAGGATTGATTGTAAATTACAAGAAGTTGTTTATTTTGATCAATCTGTACGACCCAAGACCACGATGGCTTGGGTTCCTATTTCTAACTGATTCTCGTTGTTTATGTAGGGACAACCAAGGAGGACTATCAACAATACATGTTATGTGGATAGTGGTTGCTCTCGACATATGACAGGGAATGTTAGACTGCTTGAAGATGTCAAACAAATTGATGGTGATTATGTCGCTTTTGCGGGTAATAAAGGCGGGTACATAACTGGACAGGGAACGTTAAAGAATGACAAAGTCAAATTTGAAAAGGTGAATTATGTTGAGCAGCTGGAACACGATCTTTTAAGCGTATCACAAGTCTGTGACAAGAAGTTTTCGTTCCATTTCAATGATACTGAATGCTATATTCTGAAACCGGGCTTCGTGATTCCTGATGAATGGATTCTCATGAAGGCTCCGAGGAGAAATGGCACGTATGTCCTTGACATGAGTGTCACCACTACAATGGATTCAATTCCAACTTGTTTACTCTCCAAGGCGTCGGAATCTGATTCAATATTGTGGCACAGGAAGCTAGCTCACATTAACTTTAGGAAAATGAACTACATTGTTAGGAATGATCTTGTTCTTGGTATTCCGAAGATGAAATTCTCAGTTCTTGATGATTGTATTCTATGCAAGAAGGGGAAGCAAAGAAGGAAATCTCACAAATCTAAATCGACGAATTCTATCGTAACTCCTTTGGAGTTGCAGCATATGGATTTGTTCGGTCCTATCAGTATCAGGAGCATCGGTGGGAAATCGTATTGCTTGGTAGTAACTGATGATTACTCCAGATTTTCATCGGTTAAGTTTCTTTCTTCTAAAGCTGAAACCACTGAGTTGGTGCAATACTTAATCCTGGGTTTGGAGAATTTATTCAAACTGAAAGTCAGAAGAATCAAGAGTGACAATGGCAGCGAATTTAAGAATAGCGAAATGGACTTATTTTGTCTACAAAGAGGAATTCATCATGAATTCAGTGCGCCATATGTTCCTCAACAAAACGGTGTCGCTGAACGAAAGAACAGGACTTTAGTCGAAACGGCTCGCATGATGCTTGCAGATTCTAAGCTTCTAGTCACCTTTTGGGCTGAAGCTGTGAATACTGCGTGTCACGTTTTGAACAGGGTCTTGACCATCAAGCGACATAACAAGACTTGCTATGAATTGCTGAATAATCGAAAGCCGAATCTGGATTATTTACTACCTTTTGGTAATCCTTGCACCCTACTGAAAGTTTGAGATGTCCCAACAAAATTCAGTGCAAAGGCTATTGAAGGGATTTTTCTAGGGTATGTGGCAAATTCAACAACCAAGAGGGTTTATAACAATGAGACGCGCCAAGTTGAAGAATGGTTTCATATTGACTGTTCAAATCGGTCTTTACCACAAATGGCGATTGGTCCGGATTGGGCATTTGATTATGAAAACTTATTCAAGGATTTTCATGTACCTTCTGATATTTCTGATGAAGAGGCTGCTGTTCTTTATGATTCATGTCAGGATGCACAGCACAATGGATTTCTACCAAATGCAGTTCCAAATTCATCGATTACATCTACTTCTGCTCCCGATCCTAATGTTGCTTCTTGTTCAGGTCCATAAGATTCAGAAAGTGAGGTGGATAATGCTATTTTTCAAGATTCTTCTGCTGATCCGTTGTTGGGTGATGATTCATTACCTTCGACACAGGCTCAGGGGGAGATTCCTACAAATTTAGACTCGGAAATTCCAATTAATCAAGATTATTCTTATCAATCTGACTCTACTCCAATTGACGTGTTGCCGGTTCCTGAGGTTGCATCCATCAAGGAACTCAAAGATCATCCGGTGACAAATATAATTGGAAATTTACAGGATGGAGTGAAAACACGTTCTCTTGTTGACAATACTTGTTTGTATACTTGCATTAAAGATTCTGGTGTTCTTGATGACTGCTCACATTCATGCTTTATTTCGCAGGTTGAACCCAAGAATGTTGAGATGGCTTTAAATGACAACAATTGGATAGAAGCCATGCAGGAAGAACTTGCTCAATTTGACAAACTTAAGGTTTGGAATCTTGTTGATCTTCCAAAGGGTGCATATCCGATAGGAACAAAATGGGTGTTTAAATGTAAGAACGACGATCGAGGTGTCATGGTACGCAACAAGGCAAGATTAGTTGTCCAGGGCTTCAATCAACAGGAAGGAATTGATTACACCGAGGTTTATGCGCCGGTTGCGAGGCTCGAAGCTATAAGGCTGTTTCTAGCTTTTGTTTCTTTTAAAGGTTTTAAGGTGTTTCAATTAGACGTCAAAAGTGCGTTTTTATATGGAAAGGTCAAGGAGGATGTCTATGTTTGTCAGCCCCCGGGGTTTGAAGATCTACTGAATCCGAATATGGTTTTCAAGCTGGATAAGGCCCTCTATGGTCTTCATCAGGCTCCTCGTGCGTGGTATGAAACATTATTCACACATCTTTTGGCAAATGACTTTGTTCGTGGAAAGATAGACTCGACCTTATTCATAAAGAAATCAGGGGGAGATTATCTACTGGTGCAGATTTATGTGGATGATATTAGTTTTGGCTCGACAAACGAAGGGTTATGCAAAGACTTTGAGGGTGTTATGAAGTCGAAATTTGAAATGTCTGCTATGGGAGAGTTATCGTTTTTCTTAGGTTTACAAGTAAATCAAAAGGAAGATGGTTTCTTTATTCATCAGTCCAAGTATGTCAAAGACATCTTGAGCCGGTTCAAGATGGAGGACTGTACCCCATATGATACTCCAATTCCAGTCAATCATAAGTTGAATTCTGACCCGGAAGGAAAAGATGTGGATTGTCGACTTTACAGAGCTATGATTGGATCCCTCATGTATTTAACCGCTTCAAGGCCAGATATAATGTTCGCCGTGTGCATTTGTTCCAGATTTTAGGCAAAGCCAAAGGAATCTCACTTAATCGCTGTGAAAAGAATCTTTCGGTATTTAAAAGGAAAACAACGTTTAGGGCTATGGTATCCTCATGGTTCTAACTTTGATTTCAATGCTTATACTGATTCTGATTTTGGTGGTTGTTGTTTGGACAGGAAATCTACAACAGGTGGTTGCCAGTTCTTAGGTAATCGACTTATAATCCTGTTAAACATAGTAAAACTAAGCACATCGAAATTCGATATCATTTTATACGTGATTGTGCAGAGAAAAGGTTGATTGAGCTGGTCAAGGTACATACTGAAGATAATTTTGCTGATTTGTTTACCAATGCATTTGATCGTACCAGGTTTGCATTCCTAATTAAAATGATTGGTATGATCAATCCTGAATAAAAACTTTTCAAAATCAGAATTTCATGGAAAATTTTATTTTTTAAGTTCTTTTATTGCTTTATTACATTTCTATATTTACATTTTCAGTCAAAAAGTTTAATTTATAAAAAGTCAAAACAAATTGAAAAATATAAAATTTGACATCATTTGAGGTTAGAGAAGAAATGATAGTACATCAGTGATTAGTTCATTTCACACGACCTTAGTAGACCTTGATATATGATTGATTAAAATAAGTTGATTTGATCTAAATTTCAAAGTCTGCATAAATAAGAAATGATAGTATTGTGAATGCTCTATTCTTGATAATTTGTTTTTAAAATTTGTGTATAAAATTTGAAACTTGAATTGTCAATAGGCTAAAAGCGTTTTGAAACTAATAGTAGTATGAAAATTAAATATAATATGATTACATCTGTGATTTAAATCCATTATATGCCTGGGTGTGTGTGTAAAATATCATTATCAGATAAAGAATATATGGTTATAAAGAATTTCATGAGACCAATAACGAATTATATCTTTAGCACAAATTTATTTCAGTTCACTTCACTGCCCATGCCCCGAAAAACATGCAAGGTGTTGTTGAACTAAGATATGCCTTCAAAATCTGTTGAAACATATATTCGCCCATGGATCAGTTAGATACATCATCTAGTCTGATTCCATTGAATTTCATCCAGACAATAGTTGGATCCTCGTACCTGAATCTGTTGATTCTCACTTTTCAACCAATCCATTAGAATCTTCTGATTCTGAATCATCATGATTCTTATATCATTTGGGATCTGCTATTATACTTGTGCTAAAAGAGATAATTTTATCTTGAAAATTGATCTAATCTTAACATTAACTGTATATGTCTTGAAGATAGTGCAATTTATATTTCTGTTTGGCATATATGTGGGGTACACGATGTTTTTCATTTAAATGGTACTAAATCACATGAATTTGGAGAATAAACGCTTATAGTTTCAAATCATATAATATTGACAAATTTAAGAATCATGCTTTATATTTCAAATACGATATAAATAAAAGAGCAATTTATAACCTGATCTTATTTACTTTGAAATTTATAGCGTATCATTTCAAATATTATTCAAATTGAATGAGTTTCAAAATGAAAAAGATGCAAAGTGCACAAACTGAGTTGAATGGTTTCATACTATAGGTTACCCTTTGTTATTGTTAAAATGTGTGATGAATTAATTGAATACTGATATGATCTTCTTGCTCATGATGTTAATTCAAAAATATGTGTTTCTATTTGTACATATAAAATCCAAAAATATGTGATTTCAGTTTATTAAGATAAAATTCAAAAATATGTGATTCCGTTTGTATAGATAAAACTCAAAAAGATTTTGTTTTTTATTTTCCATGAAAATTCTAAACTTTTATTAAAATTGTTCGGGATTGGATCGGATACGTGTTGCTGACGGAAGTTCAAGATTTGACAGTATGAAGTTGATAAAATTTTTGTTCAAGGCAAAAAGGTTGAAAAGCTATTAAGTTCGCCTGTGTTCAGTGAAGCGAACTTATCATGTTCGCCGAAGGCTTGTTAAGCGAACTTAACAAGTTCGCCTAATTAAGCGAACTTAATGGGTTTAAGGTTCTAGATCAAGCGAACTTATCAGATTCATCGTCTTCTTCATCTTAGGCGAACTTACCTGAAATTTTTCAAAATTTTAATCTGTTGTTGTTGGTGTTGTTTACTGATTCTATCATATCCCAAATTGAATTGCGAACTCAACCAAGGTAATTTCATCGAGTTTCATCCGTTAAATTGTGTGTATTCGGTTGATTTGTATCTCGGTTTTATAGCGATTTAAAAAACACTGAGTTTGACCTAATTTTTGTGTTGAAATTCCAAATTGACCATTCATTAGTGTTTGCTAAGTATATTCGACGGTTTGACAATGCTTATTTCACAATTTTAACTCGAATTGTTCAATTGATTGATTTTCTGATGTCTGTATTTGAAGTGTCACAAGTTTCAGGCGAACTTGTTCCAAGCGAACTTGTTCGAAGCGAACTTGTCAAGTGAACTTAATAAGTTCGCCTCTTGCACTACTAAGCGAACTTATTAAGTTCGCCTAGGGGTCAGTGAAGATTTAGACTTGTAATTTTTTTTTGTTCTAAATTTTTTTAAAATTTTTTTTGTTGTTTGTTTGCGTTTGTTATTTTTGCTAATATGCTTGTTGTCCAACTTTTTCAGATGGCTCGACGTGTCGAATATAAACATAAGCAAGTGGCATTGTTAGATCCTAACATGTCCGAGGCTGTGAATTTTGAAGGCATTATAAGATTTTTGAACAGATCACTTCTTCATGTTGCTTTATCTGTTGATCCTTACATAAGTCTCGTGTACATACAACAATTTTTGGACACAGTACATCAAGATACAGACGTTGAACCTCATGTTCTTCGTGCCACTGCTAATAATACCGAGATTGCCATTTCTGAAGAGACGATTTGTGCTGCTCTTGATTTGGGTGGAAATGCTGAAGATCCATTATCTTATCCAGGCACTCTTATTCTGGGTTGTTTTCAACGAATGGGATATCGTGGGAAACAGAATGATACCCAAGCACGTAAAGGTGGCTTAGTTGGTGAATGGAGGTATTTCATGCATGTGATTATTCAATGCATCTCTCCTCGCAAAGCTGGTACCGATGGATTGAAGATGGCTCTTCAAACTGCTATGGTGGCTTTAACATTGAATAAGCGATTCAATTTTCCACTTTACTTCTATCGGGAGATGGTCATGCAGATTAATCCAGCTGAAGGTCAAGGATTCTTGATGTATCCTCGCTTTATTCAAATGATTTTGAATCACCTTATTCAGAATCTTCCACAACATCCAATAAGATTAACTTTGACTCCAATGTCAAAGCGTATATTTACCGACTGCACGAAGGTGAAACAGCAGAATGCTGCATTGATTCCAGTCAATACTCCTTTATTTTGTCACTTAATCAATCCTGATTATGTTGCACCACCTAATGACAATTGGTTTCATCCTGATGAAATTGCTCAAGCTCAAGGCTCCAATGTTCAACATCAACAACAGCAACAACCACAACAACCAGCACAACAACAAGTTCCACAACAACAGATACCGGTTCCACAAGTACAAGTTCCTGCACAACCACAAATTCATATTCCTGAACAAGTTCCTATTCCACAAGCTGAGGTTGAAATACCTATTCATAAACCTGTTCAAGAGGAGGTCGTTCATGCACATGAACATGATTTAGGAATGAACATGGATGATTTCGTTGATGACGCTGTGAACTCGCCCATTCTAGAAGCTGAAGGGAATGTGGTGACTGATGATGAATCTAGTTCAAGCTCAAGTGAGACGATCTTACCTGTTAATGAAAGCACCGATTCTGATGAATCTAGGGATTTTTCCTCAGGTCATTATGAACGGTTGGCTACAATTCCACTGGCTAATGCTGGAAAACGCATTAAATCTCAAGCCAGACGACCAAGAAGAAAGTCTATTCGGGATCCTCCTTCCGGTTCAGTACTTGGAAAAAGATCTTTGGTTGATGAGAGTACTAATTCTGATAGTGACTTTACTCCAGATCCTAAGACTCAAAAGTTAATGTCTGCTTCAATTGCTGATGGACATTCTTCACAGGGAGTCGATGATGAAAATTTTGTTGCTTCATTGATAATTACTCCTCCAAGATCTAAGGATCCATCTCCAGTTAGAACTCCAGTTCCTCCAGTCATTCCTACTACTTCAAGTCCTTCTATTCCACAATCGTCTGCTGGTCCGTCAAAGCCTTCTGATTCTGAAAGGATTACTTTCCTTGAATCTCAAGTGCTTTCTCTACAAACCCAAGTAAACACTCTTGTGTCTATTGATTAACAACGGCAGCTGGTGATTCAGACTCAAGCTCAACAGCTTGCTGACATGCAAGCATTAGTATCCAAACTCGTTCAGCGTCTTGACGCTCAGGGGGAGTTGAGGATACCTGATACTTGTCACACATAGTCTATTCAAAGACGTGATGATGAAGACAATGATCCTGCTGGAAATATTGAGGGTGATCGTCAATACACTGACTCTAATCCTATCTCTAGGGTTCAGGGGAGTCGACATCACAATCACTTGAAGGAAACAAAGACAAAGATACTTCTGGTACTAATGAAGAAGAAATTCTATTATTGGAGTTATTTCAAGATTCAGAAGAAGAGGAAGCTGAAAAGATTGCATGTGTTGATGACATTGATGATTTATTCAATGACATAGAAGATGATATGTTCGATAATGAGATAGAAGAAGGAGAAATATTAGAGATTACGATAGAGAAAGATAAAGATAGTGTCACTTATGAAGGATGTGATGGTCTTAAAGTGCCGTATAACTTCATCCAGGATGATGTTATTCCTGAATTCACTTATGAAGGAGTAACAGATTCTATGGACTCTGTTGAAGACTCACACTGCGTGAAGACACTGCTGATTCAAAGATAGATACTGATGATGAGACTATTCAATCCAATAAAGATGCTGAAACTGAAACTACTCACACTGAGTCTTCGAAGGTTAATGAAGAACCTGTGATGTACAGAGATACATGGATGACAAGAGAACAGTGGAGAGAAGTTGTAAACAGTTATATGAAGGTGCTACCCAAGTCTCCAGCACAACCTGCTCAGAAAGAGAAATATGTGAATAAAGAGCAGTGTATTGGAAGGATCATAAGTTGGTTCTATGATGATGAATCAAAATTATTTGCAATTAAACGATCTGATGGTGTTCAATACTTAAAGCCGAGGATCAAATATTTCAATACCTTGCCAAGGTGTGAAATAAATGGTTTAGCTTCAAAGCCACTCATTAATAGATCGAAGAATGGTGTGGCTGATGTGATAGCAAACTTGATCAAGAAAGAAGGTAGTTCAGGAAAGTATGATCGACTGAAACCACAAAAGGGAAAGAGAGTGAAGAACACAGATCCAAAGACTAGGAAAGTGACCTGGAGAATCAAGTATAAACCAGTGCGTGCTATTCACAAGAAACCGTTAAATAAGATTCCTCAAGACTTTCTTGGGAATATGAAATGGTGGTATGTTGATGTTAATACTGGTGAAGCAAAGATTGAAGATAAAGACAATAAGGTCATTGTATGTTTCTATGATGCAATGAATCTTATCAATTTCTCAAAGAAAGATCAAAGGACGTTGCGAAAGAATGAAATAATGTTCACTGATGTTTGGAGAGAACAAGGTCTAGAGTACAAAAGAGTTTTGGAGATATGCAGAAGATATGGAGTGCATGCTGACAGCAGACTACCGGATAACTGGATGAGTTCAAGATAAAGACTGAAGACTGAAGATCAAGCTATTGTCAAGGGGGAGTCTGTTAGGACATAGTTTGTAATGACAAAAGCTTGTAATAGTTAGATTTTATGTCTTTATGTTTTTGTTATGTAAATGTCAAATGTCACTAAGTGTTTTACAAGTATAGCCTAGAGGCGAACTTGTTAAGTTCGTCTGGTCTATCAGAGGCGAACTTAATAAGTTCGCTTAGGTCTAACTGAGGCGAACTTGTTAAGCTCGCTTAAGCTGTTAGAGGCGAACTTAATAAGTTCGCTTATATCAGGTCAGTTGGTTATATATACGTGTGTTTACAGAGTCAGTCAGAACGAACCAGAGAGATTAGATCAGAGAAGTCCGATTGAGTCTGTAAACATCATTGTGATTTGAAATACGAATTGAGAAGGTTATTTACTTGCGTGTTTGAATTGTCTTTTATGCGTATAAACGTTGACTCGTTGGATTCCGCACTCCGAGTAAACGTCACATCTTATCACGAGATCGATCCGTAGACGCGCCATGAGGACCTACAGTTACCCTCCGGGATAGCGACTTGGTTGAAACGCCTTTAGATGAATGTTCATTTGTTTAATTGAATTCTCATCTTCATCCATTCATTCATTCATTGATCATCTTAATTTCTAAAAACCTGTAAATCTTAGTTTAACGTGGTGGGTGAAATCTATATGGTTAAACCCGTGCTTAGACATGACTGTGAGACGGGATTATGTAGAGCTGTAACTTTTGAGTGTGAGTTCCATAGATTGTTTGATATGCTGGATAAAAATGGAATTACAACTAAAAACGGGGGCTTCAAAGTTGGTGGTTGGGTTTAATCGGACAGAAATACTGATTATTGCTTTTTCACGCGTGGGTATATTTGTGCTAATTGAATAATTGAGATTGTGAAAGCTATGTCTTGTTATGATTCCGCTGCAGAGTTTTTCGAGAACGAAAAAAGGTTAAATGTGGGGATGTTTGATGTAGTGCAAAGCACACATCTTATTTCCTGTTGTTTTCATGTGTTGTAGTTAGTTTTACATTTGTTTTGAGTCATTTTTAGTTCGTTTGAGTCTTTGTTATGTTTTAAGGAGCTCATATGAAAAAGAAAGTGATATCATGAAGATACCGAGCAAGAGAAGAAGCCCGGAAGAAAAGAAGAAAAAAGTTGGATTTTTAATCCTTCGCGGTACGCGTAGAAGGAGAAGGATGTTCTCGCGGTACGGGAGGAAATCCAAATCCGGCCGCGGCTATTTTGTTCCTCGCGGTACGCGAGGAACCCAGGCAACCTTTCGCGGTACGCGAGAGACCTTATTTCTGAGAAATAACCCTAATTTTGAATTAAATAGATTTTGAATGCCATAATGTAAGAGTTCAATCTTTTGGCCGTCAGATAAGTCTAGGAGGAGATTTATGGAGTAAGAGAAGCAATTAGAGTCAAAGAGTGAAGCTTTTGGATCTGAAGTGGTTAGAGATAGCGTATTCGGGTTCTAGTTCTCTTTCGTTTGTTCTTGATTTGTTTGATTTAAACCATAACTAAGTTTATTACTTCTGCTTGGATGTTTTGATCATGTGTGTTGTCTAGATCTTTGATACTGCCTAGGTTTGTGATGATTGCTTAGTAAATTTATGATTTTTATTCGGTTTTTGGATTCGAATGTTAGATTAATGATCTTGTAAAGATTTTGGACTGATTATTATGATGAATATGCATGTTTAGATCTGATGTGTGATTGATTATAAGTTTCGTATGTGATTTGTGGATGTCTTCTAGTTTGAATAGCATATTTAGATCATAGACTGTGTGTTTGTGGTTGTTTGTATGGTTTGCTAGATGTAGTAGCCATAGGAGCTGTAGTTGAGAGTTCAATAGATCTGAGCGTTCTTCATATCTCGATACCCGAAAGATGAGAGATAATCCGTTAGTCTTCGTTATTAGGATTCATGTAGAAGCATGTTTTGTAACTATAGATTAAATTCTATGTATCGGTGTAAGTGGCTAGTACGCAGGAGGGTGTTCCTGAGTACTTAGCCAGCACACCAGTTTGGTCCTGCGTACTTAGTAAGTACGCAAGGCTTTTGCCTTACGTACTTGTCAAGTACGCATGACCAAACCATGCATACTTAGCTTGCGTACTTGTCAAGTACGCAGGTAGTGTTCCTTCCCCTATAAATAGAAGACTTGTCTTCATTTGTAGGTGGAACTCTGGAACAAGGTTGAGAGGTGTCCGGGTCCGGAAGAGCTCTCCCGACCCCTGGACCGTGAGCTTTGATGAGAGATGTGTGCTCCTTCGGTATGTAGTCTGTAAAACGGGATAACTTCTATGTTATGGATTACGTGTCGTTTCATTGTCTTTTGTCTATGTTTGTGTTTCTCTGCTTCGTTTTCTTTGTTCCCACACAAATCACAGAACAGGTCCGTGTATCTCCGCTGCGCGACGAGGCTCCCGGGACCTACAAGTGGTATCAGAGACTGTGTGTTTGTGGTTGTTTGTAAGTTTCGTATGTGATTTGTGGATGTCTTCTAGTTTGAATAGCATATTTAGATCATAGACTATGTGTTTGTGGTTGTTTGTATGGTTTGCTAGATGTAGTAGCCATAGGAGCTGTAGTTGAGAGTTCAATAGATCTGAGTGTTCTTCATATCTCAATACCCGAAAGACGAGAGATAATCGGTTAGTCTTCGTTATTAGGATTCCGAGTGTTAACTGTCTGAGAGGAAGTTGCCCTAGGTTCTTAGTGATTGTTGCTAGTCCGAGTCATAGCTTGTTGATCTGAGATTACCCAGTGCATCTTAGATGTATTGTGGACATTGAGACCGAGGGGTGATTTGTCTTTTGGGTACATTATCATTGTTGGAGAGACTTAAAGGTAATCCGACAAGCTGGTGAGTTTATTGCATTTTTAGGTTTCTTAGTTGGTGACACCCTGAGAGTGATTAGGGATCAACTAGATTGTCTAGAGCTGTTATCCTTAGATACCTAGATCCATCACAGTTTCCATAACCGGTAGAAGCCTTTGTTTGATAGTTAGAGTCGATTTCTAGTATCCTGCATTATTAGTTTAATCAGTAGTGTAGAAAACCCCCCAACCAATTATCATTAGTCCGAGTCAGAGTCCAGTGTAGTTATTCAGTGTCTCTAGGGTTCGACAATCCGGTTTACCATTATGTTGTGCTACACTCGATAGGTACACTTGCCTGTCAGTGCGGTTTAGTTCATAGGTACTCCATTTATAGGGGACATCACTTGTCCATTTATAAAAAAACTAATAATTAAAACCTAATCTAGACTCCATTTATTACTTAGGAGTCTAGATTAGGTTTTAATTATTAGTGTTTTATAAACCGTCTGGGGGACATCACTTGTCCATTCCATAAATTGCCAATGAAGGTTATGCTGAGGCTTCAGTAGCAACTTCCTCAAATGCAATTGTTGCAATGAAGAAGATGCTGAGGTATCGACACATGAAAAAGGGAAGGGCATTATGACTAAAGAAGATGAGAAAAAGATGGAGGAAGAGAAGAGAGAAAAGGAAAGAAGAAGGAGAGAGAGGAAAGAAAAAGAAATGAAAGAAATAAGAAAAGATCAAGAAAGAAAGACTGCCATGCTCTTAAGAGAGCAGCAGATCAGTAAGATTATGAGATCCCCAGACTCAACAAGAATCCAAGTTCCTGTGACCTCTCAGATTGATGAAGATGCAGCTTTGACACACAGGATACAGGAACAATTTAATAAGGAAGAGGAAGATAGGGAAAGACAGAAAGAAAAGGAAGCAAAATTAACAATAAAAGATCAAAGCTGGCCAAAGAAATGAGAATTGAGTGGATTGTTGCCCTAACTGATCAAGGTGATGATGGAGACTACCTTGAGAAGTTATCAAATAAAGAGTTCTACAGATCATATATGGGCCAAGAAGGAGAAATGGCTAGAAAAAGAAGGGCGGAAAAGGAAGAGAAGGCTAGAGAGAAGTTAAGGAAAGCAATTGCCTTTAATAAGAGAACAAGAGATGAAAGAAAGGTTATGTTTGACTTTCTAAAGGAAAGAGGAGAGAGTGGAAAGAGGCTAGGGACCATGAGCTTCATAAACCTCCAAGCTCTACACAGACAAGTCAAGAAGGAAGAAGAGGATAGACTCAAGAAGAAAAATCTAATAAAGAGGGGGTAGTGAAACTAAAGAAGAAAAGAAAAAGAAAGAAACCCAAAACTGATCCCTTGGTCCATCCTCATTCTATCCCACATGTGATCTCTTCAAGAGTTCCCCCCACTACTCCCAAAGTGTCCAAAGCTTCTCACCCAACACCCTCTCAACAGCAGCCTCCTCAAAAGAAACCAAAGCCTCCTACCAGCCCTACTGACTCAAGAAAGATTATGATCTGGTTCTATAGTGATCCAGATGGGTGGTTTGAAGTCTTCAGAGGAGAAAAATAAAAGATCAATTTACAAGTGTGTTGATGAGGTGATGCAATTTCTAGATGATGATGTGAAAAGAATTCTACAATTGGGTGAAGAAGAAGAACCAGACAATGATAGTGGGAGGCATCTCTTGCTAGTGATAAAGCATCATCTTAATCCTAGAAAAGATGTTTTCATTGATGAAAAACCTCTCTAAGCCCACTATCCTCTTGTTTATTGGTCTTATAATACAGTTGCTGATGAATACACAGTAACAGATGTCAAAGGAAATAAGATTAGGGGTTCCAGAAAGGTTATTCTAAATATGCCATGAAGGGACTTAAAAACCTTATCTGAAATTCCTTTTGACAATCCCAGCAAGGATCCAAGGGGAAATGAAACTGCTAGGATCATCATTCAAATGCAAAAACTCTATGAACAGAGGTAGAAGAAATTTTGGTAGCATCAGTGTAGGGGGAGTTTGTAGATATATGAGACTGATGACTACAAAACTTCTAAGTCTTTTTGCTGCGGACACTTCAATTTTGCCGCTGACAGATGCTGTTGCTGATGATAGTGTATGCTACGGATGGTTATTACTGCTGCTAATCAATAACCTTGCTGCGGATAGACCATTATCTGCTGAAGTCCAATATTGCTGTTGATAGGCTTATCAGCAGCATCCAATACTTATGCTACTGATGGGCATATCTTCAGCATCATTGCCTTTGCTACTTACAGTTCTTTCTGCCACAGGTGACAGTACGATCAGCATAAGGACTCGGATTGGTGCAGAAGATAATGCTCTCACAACTCAGCAGACCTGTAGAGATTCCCAACAGAAGATATCAGAGCATGTTTCAACAGTTGTCTTTTGTCAGCATCCAAGAGTAGTATAGCATCTTGTCTGTTTTAATATCAGTGGCTTGTGTTTGATCTGATCATTAGAATCAAGGGTTTGTCTTAATTCTAAGTTGACACAATCCGGAATTTTTAGACTAACTCTGTTACTTAAATCCAGTTAAGTCTTAACGTATTTATCCTAACTCATACTTCAGGGACTATTTCTGCCTTTATTCAAACTTAAATGCATGAAACTAGAGGGATTGAACTTGTAATTAACACATTTTCAAATTCTATTGACCATGAAAGTCAAAATCAAGAGTTTTGTTCCTATTTTACTTTTGAAAGTCAAATGCGCAACCAATAATTCAAAAATTCGAATCCAAAAATCGATTCTACCCAAATTCGTAACTGAAGCACACCTTAATGCAATAATCGATCACTATTATAGTTTTAATCATCCTCATTACGTGCAAATAATCGCAATTATGGGCATTCAACCCGTAACCGTCGAACTCGTCCATCTTGATCACCAATATGCGTCAATTCATTCTGTTACACTGAAATAGATGATCGGCTGCGTATTTCTATCTCTCATCATAGAAGCTCTTACGCACACCAATTTGGTCGGAGGAGTGGCCGGAGTCATCGGGGAACAAGCTCGCGCAAGTCCGACTCGTTTTTACTCGATCACTAACAATTCAGACTTAATTCTGGTAATTTATTGTACCATTAGTTTCGAAATTATCAGTATTATGAAAACCCTATGTCGATTTTAACAAATATCATTGAATTGAACTCCATCCGTAATCTAGGATTCATACATTTCCAGTTTGGTCGAACCCTATCAAGTCGATGTCCATTTATGAAATTGAACACACCATTAGAATCGCCTATATGCCTGGATTGAAATCCCTATGAAATCCACGTCTGATAACATCGAATTGTTTGCAATCCGGAATCTAGGGTTTGTTCATATACTTGATTGGGGGTTTCAATCTTAATGACTATCTCAATCAAATTAAACCATTCCAGTAGGTTCGCAAGTTTAGATTTAGTAAAAGACCTATGAATTTAACGTCTTTCAACATAAGATTTCGTCAAATTGATTCCAAGATCTAAAACTAGGGTTTCGATGTTCATTAAGAAATTAAACCACTTTATACTTAACGATTTTACAAATAAACACCACCAGCAGATTCGTGATCACCCGATTAACAAAACCCCTAAACGTTTGAATCAAATCAGAGTCGAAATCGATGGGGATTGTAGGGGGTTTGGTTCGGTTCGCGCTAAGGGGGGGGGGGGGATCACAGTGGGTTTGTTTATTAAAAACATTCGGGTCCTAAGCTTGTCGAGATTTCCCTAGCGGGTGGACTGGTTAAATCGTTTGTCTGCTGGGGGAGGAGACCCGGGTTCGAATCCTCCTCCCCGGTTTTCTTTTTAATTGTTATTTTGTTAGTGTTTTAGATTTAAAAACAAATTCCTCTCTTATTATAATATTATGCTAATATGTTTAAACCGGAAAAACTACCCGTGGACTCGGGAATGATTCATAAACCTTCATTGTTACGTATTTCAAAGTTTTATATATGTATATATTATTAATTAACCTTCAATTTCGAATAAAATAATATAAACTATATTATTTTTCAAACCGTGACTCATATTAAAATAATATATTTAAATATATTATTTTCGCCACGTTTCTAATTTTTGTGAAACAATTCAAACTAATAAATAATATAATTATTTAGGTTATTTACTTGAATAAAAATAATAGATTTATTATTTTTGACACACAATTTAATTATTGTGTTATTTCGCTAAACTTAAAAATAATATAATAAATTGCATTATTTTCCTAAACTGCTATTTTATGACAAAACGCTTGAATGTATTTATTATATATTATTTGTCATTCATCGCGAAACGCATTAATTCCGAATTTAGGAATCCGTATTCCCGTAAACTCGGTTGTTTACCCATAAATCTTTAGAATGTTTAAAGATGTTCTAATCTTTCATGTGTCGTCACAAATCCCAATGAGTCCCTAATTGTTGTTTGTAAATTTAGGGCATACGTAAGCCGTTGCAGGCTAACATTTGTGTACCAAGTCTATTACTTGTGTGATTACTTCCTACGCAATCAGGTGAGTTTCGCAGCCCATTTTACTATTTCATCTTGGGGGAGAAAACATGTCGCAAACCATTTCTGAATATTGTATTCATATGTTATCAATGTTAAAGCTAAGCGTAACACGCTATCACTGAAAGTCCTCAACACACATCGAACCGTTAATATTGTATTCACATCGTCGGGGTTGATAGACCTGGCAGGAGGCAAATAAATAAACAGTCAGCTTCGGTTGTGAGCGCTTAAGTTAAACATGAACATAGGTTAGCTACCTATAGATACATATTAAATGATAAATAATCTAGTAAACGTTTATTTATATACTAAAACCTGTGAACTCACCAACTTCTTGTTGACATCTTTTCATACATGTTTTCTCAGGTCGCTAAGATAAGGCACAGGTGCACATTAGGACATGCATGGGATTCTTCTATTGATTGTTGTTTTACTAAATTGTTTGGACTATTTTGAATTGTGTTTGGTTTGGACTTTTGGACTTTTTGGCACGTGTGTTTTGCGTATTTACTTTTCTTTACGCTTCCGCATTAAACTTTGATTGTTATGATATTTTCATTTGAGTCCCATGTAAAGTCGTTCAATGTATCTAATGACTGAGATCCTAGTTTGTCACTTCCAAAACGGTAAAACTCCGTTAGTTGAAATTGGGGGTGTGACAGATTTATATCAGAGCCATTGGTTATAGAGAACTAGGATTGCATACTAGACTATAACCTCACACATTAGTTACATGTCATAAACCTTGGATGTTTGGTACTTATATGTTATACTACAAGAACATGTCGTCAACTCCACCACCATCACCTAAGGCACCTATCGTATCGTCCCCGGAGCCCAAAAGGCGTCAGACTAGTTCTAGTGACAACTCGGGGGAACAGGGTGAACCTAGTAATGCATGAGCAAGGAACACGACACTTAATTGGAGTGCATATCCAAAGATGATCCAAAGGTGGATCGAGATGGGAAATGTTCCATCGCCTTACTTTGGTTCCACTTCCTCATCCGCTACTTTACCTAGCTTGCCATGCACCATGGAACAAGCTTTTGCAGCTTTTGTGTTTATCATAACTAAGGAGTTAAAGGGGATGAAGGATTCCACTAATGAGATACCGGGCATTCTAGAGCGAGAGCCACAAGTGGAAGAAAACAAGGTAGGAATTGAGCTTTTGACTGCTGAACTAGCAGCAACGGATCATGTCCATAAACTTTTGGTGGATCGGGTTACACATTTGGAGACGAGGGTGGACACCTCGGACAAGGATGTAGGAGGGATTCTGGAGAGAGTGACTCATCTGGAAGCCCAACTTCAAGTAGCAGACCATGATGCTGAAGGACTTCGGGAGAGAGTGACTCACTTAGAAGCCCAACTACAAGCAGCCCTATATCTAGAGGACATTCCACTTTCGGACAACGAGGAGGAGCCCTTCGAGGATGATCCCTTAGAGGAGGAGCCACCCGAAGAGGAACCGGTGGAGATCGACGATGCACAATCATACGTTTCTTCCGATGACGAAGATGTTTGATGATCTTTCTATTATATATTTCCTTTTCATCCATGCTTCATTTATGTTATTTCTCTTTTCAAACCTAGATGGGTAAGGTTGTTCCCATTCAATAAAGCATGAGAAGTTTAATGTTTGAGTTATTTATTTTGTAGCCTTACAATTTATTTAATTTTCAAAATGTTAGATGTTGTATTTCCTTACTTGTACATAAATAATGTTTAATATGCGATATATTTCTCATTGTTTTGTATTTGTGAATGTGAAGAATCATGTCGGGAAGAGGACGTGGAGGTCGTGCTGGTGGCCGAGGTACCATCAACATGACAGCAGCTGAGCTGGCGGCACTAATCAATGATAGTGTGGCAGAGGCTCTCGCAGCACAAAATGCTACAGGTAAATGCTTTATCTATTGACTAATGAGGTCAATTCATCTCTTAAGCGCCTTTCCTAAGCTCTATTGTTGATGCACTTTCCTGTGACAACACTCTAGATAGAGTCTTAGTTTGTATTTCTAATGTCTGTAATTTGTCTTGTATGTAAGAGTCATTATGTAATAGTTTATCGAGTTGTATTTACTTTTACATAATGTATGTTGTTTTTCTGCTAAGTGTTTTGTGCACTTACAAGTGTGCAGGAGAAAGCTCCTGCGTACTTAGCAAGTACGCAAGAACACCTCTGCGTACTTGTTAAGTACGCAAGAGCAATTGGTCCTTCGCACTTGCTAAGTGCGCAGGCATCAGGTCAATGTAAATAGGATAGGTTCACAGAAGCTAAGCACGCAGAACCATTTGTTTAGACGAACTCAGTTTTGCTAAGTACGCAGCTTGTATTCTCTCTGTAACCGTCGAGTGTTTATAATACAAAGAACGTTTATTGTGACTCTCGTGTTTGGTTTACATTGTTTAGTAAGACTCTCCACCTAGTCACGGGTATTCCGCAACCCGGTTTGACTAGTAGACCACTTGCATGTGACGATCCGACACACACGAAGGGACCTACAAGTGGTATCAGAGCATTGCTCTTGAATTCGAGTGTTGTAAGTGAGTTTGGAGACGTTTTACTGAGTTTTACAAGGAAAAAGAGGTATTTTTGTTGTAAAAAAGGGGTAGCTCTTGAGCACTTTTTTAGAAGCAAAAATCTCTCAAAAACCGATTTTTGTTGTGTATTTGTGTGTTTTGAGCATCAAAGTTTGGTTAGAAACTTGTTTCTGATCCTTTGGCTCGATTGTATTGATCATCAGCCTATTTTTCACTATCTCCGGCGAGTTTCAGGTGACCGGAAAAGTTTGGTGAGAGTAGCTGAAAAGGTGTCCTGCGTACTTACCATTTTTGGTAAAAAGTACAGTTTTCTGCGTACTTACTAACTACGCAAGAGTTATCTCCTGCGAACTTACAAGTGCGCAAGACTGAACTTGTGCGAACTTAAGTTATATCCTGCGTACTTAATATTTTCTCATGCGTACTTATCAAGTACGCAAGAGCAAATCTTAACTACGCAAGACCATTTCTCAAGTGCGCAAAGCCAAAACCAAGTGCGCAACAGTGTCTGACTTTTCTAATTTTTTGACCAAGTAATTCACTATGTCGAACCTTCAGAATCTTGGAAACATGTTAAATTATGATAATGAGATCGGTACACCTCAGAAACCGCCTAAACTATTAAATGTAAACGATTATTCGAATTGGAAGGCGCGTTTTGAGCACTACATTTCATACACCGACTCATCATTATGGATACCAATCCTTGAGGGATATAAGCATCCCACACACATCTATCTTGATGAAGAGGTGCCAAAGCCCATCTCTAAGCTTGATGAACAACAAAAGAAAGCTTATGATCGGGAAAAGAAGGCTCTTGGCTCAATCACTATGTCATTAACTCGGGAATTGTTTCACAGTTTCCGAGGCTATGACACCTCCAAGGATCTTTGGAAAGCACTTCAGAAAAGATTTGAGGGGAACAGTGACATTAAGAAGAGTAAGCGGGATCTTCTCCGGAAGCAGTATGAATGCTTCAATTTCATGGAAAATGAATCGTTAGATGATCTCATCTCTAGATTCTATCATATACAAACGGAGTTGAAAGCTTTTGAATTGAAATATCCCGATGAAGAACTGGTGGAAAAATTTCTTGATGCATTGCCACCAAAGTTTGAGATGTATACAACCCTGATGAGGGAAAATCCTAAATTCTATGAGTTAACATTAGATGAGGCTATTGGTAAGATTCAAGCTCATAACATGAATCTTATGAAGAAGGAGAGCTCAGGAAGACCTCAGATACAGGACCCTTCCATGTATCATGGGACGACTTCCACTTCAAAATCATCGGGCTCTGGAATTGCCCTCTTTACTGGACACTCTAATGAAGAAGACCACTCAAATGGGTGTGGTGGTCATGCTTGTTATGCATCCGGATCAGGGTTGGGAACCAATCATCAACACACCTCAAGAAATCCTCCAGCTACGTCTTCAGCTAACCATTCTGCAATAGCCAAAATAGCTGAAGATCACGTAGCATTGTTTTCATCATGTATGCTTGCGTATGAGAATTTCATAGGCGGCAAGCTAACGGATCCCGAAACTATTGAAGAAGACTTTAACCAAGTGGATCCTGAAGATATTGAGGACATGGATATTCAATGGAATATGGCCATGCTTTTGAGGAGGGCCAAGCGTTTCCTGAACAGAACAGGAAGAAAGTTCATTGGTGGACATTCTAATGCCAAGGTTGGATTTGATAAATCCAAGGCCAAATGCTACAAGTGTCTGAACTATGGACACTTTGCTCGTGAGTGTCAAAAAGACCGAGCACCGGCCTCTGGTTTCACCAGACCTAGCCAGGGAAACAGCCACGGCCACAACAACACTAGCCACCACAATCAACACCAAGGTGGTTCGTCAAATGCACTGGTAGCTCAGCATGACGAAAATTTTGATTGGGGTGTTCATCTAGAGGACGCCATCATTGCTCAAACACAGGTTGGTATCATGGCTGAGATCATGGAGCTGATCGAGGCTGAGAGAAAAGAAGCTGAGGAGAAGGAAGCTTCTGTAGCTGTTGAAAAGGAGTCTACCACTGCCGTTGCTCTCATGGCCATTGGAGAAGCACATAGTTCATCATCTGAGGTAGATTCTAACCCTTTCTTTGTTATTTCTTGTTCTAAGTGTCTAGAGCTAAAGCATGAAATTTCTAAGCTCCAAGACAAACTCGAACCCCTAACTATGGCAGCTCATAATTACAAAGCAAACGAAAAACATTTTAAGGAGTCTGTTGAAACGTTAAAAAGGGAAAAATGTGAATATTCTTTACAAATAAGTGAGCAACAAGTTCACTTGGATATTGCGTATAGGGGGTTAGAAAAACGGAACAATGAAATCAACAAACTGCAAAATGAGATCCTGCAGTTAAAATGTACAAATGAGAAGTTGAAAAACTCTCGCTTTGTGGTAGAGCACTACGAATCAGTAGTGAGGAAAATGAAGGGTATAGGTCTTGGTACCAATGCCATTCCTCCACCAATAAGTGGGAAGTTTATCAATAGCTTGATAGACATTGATCTCACCTGTCTAGATGAGTCCTCTGATAAGGATGATTCCCCTAAAAAGGATGAATCCTCAAGTAAGGCTAACTCCACATCTAGTGAGGAGTATGTTACTGCTTCTGAAGATGGGTCGGTTGACATTTGCCCTGAAGGAGTAGTCTCTGAGGAGTTGTTGACTGAACAGAAAGTCCACAAAAACATTATCACTAATAGTGATAACTGCATTCTAACTGAACCTGATATCATTGAAACAAATGATAAACTTAAGGTAATACTTTATGGGGGTTATAAAAATATTAACCAAGTTAAGAAAGAGGCTTTTTCAGCTCATTATGGGCTTGGTTACAAAGAGAATTTGCAAAAGTATTATACCCCCAAAAACCAAACTGAAAAAGGTCAGACTTCTGTTCATAAACCAACTCCTCCTGCTCATAATGGAGAGTTTTCTAAGGCCAGATTTAATGAGCCTTACAAGAGAACCTATGTAGACAAGAGGAACTGTTTTCATTGTGGCTTGGTTGGGCACATTGTTGTGAACTGTCCTTCTAAGAACCAAGGGAAACAGCATGTTGTTTCACAGCCTGCTGTTATCTCCAGGTCGCCACCAGTGAAACCATCTCCCAAAAGTCCAAAGCAGAATGTGGTGAAACCACCAGTACAACCCATGGGAAAACCAAAGATTAAATCGGAGGCCAAACCATCTGTTGCAAGAAAGGTAAAGCAACCTGCTGTACCTCGTGTGTCTACATCTGGTAGTACACGCACTGGTGAGAAATCTGTGGCTAGACTCTCTAAGCCATAAAGAAGAAGAAGGAATAAGAGGTTGAGAAAGCTGGAACAGCTGACTAAGACTCAATCAGGTGAAGCTTCCACAAGTTCACCGGCTGTGGTTGAGCCAAAGTCTACTGTTCTGGTTAAGAATCAAAAGAGATCCTGGAACAAGAAAGTTAAAGGTTCTCAATCTCATGTTCCAAATTCATCCAAAGATTCACCAATTTTGAACAGTCATCATGACTGTGAGTTGAAAGAAGTAGTTTATTTTGAGAAGGATGGACGACCCAAGACCACAATGGCTTGGGTCTCCAAATCTAACTAATTCTTTTGTTACTCGTGTAGGGACGTCCGAAGGGTACTATCTCTAACCGTTGGTATGTAGATAGTGGATGCTCCCGGCACATGAAAGGAAACATGGCCTTGCTTCAAGACGTTAAACCATTCAGAGGCGGCTAAGTGGCCTTTGCCAGAGAAAAAGGCGGCAGTATCACGTGTCAAGGCGTGGTTTCGAACGGTTGTGTCAGCTTTGACAATGTCAACTTCTACGAGCAGCTGAAGCATAACCTGTTGAGTGTCTCCCAAATGTGTGACAAGGAGTACTCGGTGATGTTTGACAAATCTGAATGCCTGATTCTCAAACCTGGTTTTGAGGTTTCCGAAGACTGGATTCTGATGAGATCACCAAGATCAAACGACACTTATCAGATCGATATGAGCGTGGCAAAGACCACCTCATCAGTTGCTACTTGTTTGCTTACAAAAGCGACAGCACTTGACTCCATCTTGTGGCATAGGAAACTCGGACATATTTCTTATCGTAAAATGAATCATCTTGTCCGAAACGGTTTGGTAACCGGGGTTCCTAAGTTGAGGTTTACTGTTGCAGATGACTGTATGCCGTGTAAAAAGGGCAAACAGCAACGGAAGTCTCACAAGCCCAAGCTCCAAAACTCTATTGATACCCCTTTGGAGCTATTACACATGGATCTGTTTGGCCCCATAAGTATCAGGAGTATTGGAGGTAAGTCGTTCTGTCTAGTTGTAACTGATGATTTTTCACGTTTTTCTTGGGTGCATTTTTTAGGTACAAAAGACGAGACTGCTGATATTCTTCAATACCTGATCCTGAGCTTGGAATCTCTTTGCAAGCTGAAAGTTAGAAGAATAAGGAGTGACAACGGAACTGAGTTCAAGAATAATTTGATGGAACTTTTCTGTCTCAAGAGAGGGATCCGTCACGAATTCAGCACACCGTACACACCTCAGCATAATGGAGTGGCTGAACGGAAGAACAGAACACTGATCGAGACTGCAAGGACTATGTTGTCAGATGCAAAGCTTCCTGTCACTTTCTGGGCAGAAGCAGTTAATACAGCTTGTCACGTCTTAAACAGGGTTCTGGTTGTGAAAAGGCACAACAAGACATGTTATGAGTTGATCAACAATCAGCTTCCCAATCTTGATTACCTAGTTCCTTTTGGTAGTCCTTGTTCCTTGTTGGTACAGTATAAAGACCGTCAGTCTAAATTTCATGCGAAAGCGGTGGAAGGCATCTTCTTAGGATATGTTGCCAATTCGCCCTGCAAGAGAGTGTACAACATAGGAACTCGTACTGTCGAGAAATGGTTTGAAGTGGACTGTAGTAAACACAGCACTCCACCAGAACCAAAAGGTCCAGCTTGGGGTTTTGATTATGATGCGCTATTCAAGTCTTTCAATCTTCCTGACTTATCTGATGAAGACGCCGCAAATGTCTATGATTTATTGCGTGGCGACAATGACTCTAGTTTTTCTACTGGTGCTACTGTACCAATTATAACTCCTGATTCCAATGCTGCATCTGCATCTGGAACTCATGACAGTGATAACAGTGAAGGTGTTCATGTTGTTAGAAATGACGCTCAAGCCAATCCTAACACAATTATAGGAAATGAAGCTCCAGCTGATCCAATTAACATTGAATCTTCTTCCTCTGGAACACAAGAAATGGGGGAGTTAAGCACGAATCTAGATCCAGAAATTCAAGAACCGATTGTACCGGAGACGAGGGATCATAGGAATCATCCAATCGACAACATTATTGGTGATCCTTATGCCGGTGTTCAGACTCATCATAGAACCATCACTGAGAACACCAGTCTTTACATAGAGATATTTGACACTGGTGTCATGGAAACATGTCTGCATGCTGCATTTGTGTCCCAGTTCGAGCCGAAGAATGTGAAGGAGGCTCTCACTGATAACTGCTGGATTGAGGCGATGCAAGATGAACTGTCTCAATTCCAAAATTTGCACGTGTGGGATTTAGTTGACTTGCCAAAAGGCTTTCAGCCAATTGGTACCAGATGGGTGTTCAAATGCAAGACAGACGATCGTCATGTTGTTGTGAAGAACAAAGCAAGATTGGTTGTTCAGGGTTTTTATCAACAAGAGGGCTTGGATTACAATGAGGTATATGCCCCAGTTGCTAGAATTGAGGCCATTCGACTGTTCTTGGCTTATGCCACATATGTCGGCTTCAAGGTCTATCAACTTGATGTGAAGAGTGCTTTCCTTTATGGTAAGGTGCATGAAGAAGTCTATGTCACTCAACCTCCCGGTTTCGAAGATCCGTATAATATCAATAAAGTGTACAAACTCGACAAAGCACTTTATGGTCTTCATCAAGCACCGCGGGCATGGTATGAGACATTATCTAAGCATTTACTGTCTAATGGTTTTGACCGTGGACAAATTGACTCGACTCTCTTCATACGGAAAGCAGGAGGTGACATTCTTCTTGTGCAAGTATATGTCGACGACATTATCTTTGGGTCGACCAATGAAGGGATGTGTAGGGAATTCGAGAAGGTGATGAAGTCCAAGTTTGAAATGAGCAATATGGGTGAACTGTCATTCTTTCTAGGTCTGCAAGTCAGTCAAAGAGAGAATGGAATTTATCTACATCAAACTAAGTACGTGCAGGACATCTTGTCAAAATACAAGATGAGTGATAACACTACTTATGGCACACCAATCCCAGTCAATCATGGTTTGCATCCCGACAGAGATGGAAAGGATATAGACAGCAGGTTGTACCGTGGGATGATCGGATCACTTATGTATCTCACAGCTTCAAGACCCGATATAATGTTTGCTGTATGTTTGTGCTCAAGGTTTCAGTCTCAAACGAAGGAGTCACATATGATAGCTGTGAAGAGAATTTTCAGATATCTGAAAGGGAAACCCCAATTAGGTCTTTGGTACTCTAAGCAGCAGTCATTCGACTTCAAAGCCTACACTGATTCAGATTATGGCGGTTGTAACCTTGACAGACAGTCAACTTCTGGTGGATGTCAATTCTTAGGAGACAGACTGGTCTCCTGGCAGTGCAAGAAGCAGTCAACAGTTTCTGTTTCAACTTGTGAAGCAGAATACATTGCTGCAGCGAGCGGTTGTTCTCAGATACTGTGGATTCAGCAGCAGTTGAGAGACTACGGCTTAAACTTCACTAGAACTCCTCTATTCATTGACAACAATGCCACCATGTATACAAATAACCCGGTGAAACATTCCAAAACTAAACATATAGAGATTCGCCATCATTTCATCCGTGACTGTGCTGAAAAGCATTTAATTGAACTTGTAAAGGTTCACACGGATGACAATCTTGCTGACCTTTTCACAAAGGCATTTGATCGATCCCGTTTTGAGCATCTTGTCAACTTGATAGGAATGTTCAATCCTGAGTGAAAACTAAGTTTTCTTAACTCAATTCAATTCATGGAAGTTAAATTTTTTATTCCTTTAAATTTTCTGTATAGTTTTTTTAGTTTTAAAATATTTTACAAAAATCAAAAACAAAATAGAAAATGGAGAAAATTTCAAAGTTAACTTGAGAAAAGAGGAAATGATAGTACATCAGAAATGATCTAAACTTCATAGACTGCTCATATGGGAAATGATTGCGTCATGCTTACTTATATGTTTTAAATAATTATGTTTTTAATCTGTTTATTTACAAGTAATTTGAATTGCCAGTAGGCTGTATGCGTCTTTGAATCACTAGTAGTGTGGAAACTAAATCTAAATTACAACTGTGATTTGAACCCATGTTTGCAAGCGTGTGTGAGTAAAAGATTAGAAAAGATCACTATCAGATAAAGGATGTTAGATTTTGACAATAATTTTCTTTTGAGATTAGTTTCGGGTTATGTTGTTAGCACAATTAATGCGGTTCATCTCACTGCCCATACTCACAAGTATGCAAGGAGAGATTGAATCAAGACATGTCTCTACATTAACCGTTGAGCATGTATACACCCTTGAATCATTCCTGGTTCATTGAAATCAAATCCAGATAAAAGTTGGATCCCCTTACCGTATAATCAAACACCATGTTCATTATCCCGAATCATCATACCGATATTCAAAGAAGAAGCTCACATGAAACCAAGACAAACGAATCAATCGATTCTGAATCTTATGATTCTTGATAATCCTTATGGATTCTGCTTGATTTTTCTGTGCTAATTGATGTAACTTCATTCTGAAAATAATTGAAAATAATCTTAGATGCCTTAAAGATAATGCAAAATATCATAGCATCTCAGTGGGGTACACGTTATATATCTTATAATTAATACCTTAATACACAATAACATGATACAAAGATGCGTATAGTTTCAAATCTTATAATATTGTCAACTTGAATTACTTGTTTTTGTGCTTATTACGTATGAATAAAAAGTAATACATGACATGATCCCATATTCTTTGATGTTTATTTTGTATCGTTTTTGCTAAAAGATAGCCTGATATGATCCTTTGCTCGTGTCTTTGATCAAAAATAGCTTGTGTAAATGATTGTATATATCTATCTTGAAAAGCACAAAAAGATTTTAAGTTTTTAAGTTTATGCATTGTTCAAGTTTAATCAGAAAAAGCCAAAAATATTTTATGTGTTAACTTTCATGAATTGTATTTGAATCCTCTTGGTTGAATAGTTTTATCTTGTTCGTTATTTGACTTGAAAATCTTCATAAATTCTGAGTTGAAAAGTTGCGCACTTAAGGTTTCTGCGAACTTAGCAAAGTACGCACGAAGTAAAACTTGCGCACTTAGCAAGTACGCAAGAGTTAAGCCTTGCGCACTTGTTAAGTACGCAAGAGTTCATTCGTGCGCACTTAACAAGTACGCATGAACAATTTCTGAGGGGTATAAATCCGACACTTAGAAAATTTTCAGGTTTTACGCTTTCAAACCTAATTTTTTTTTTCCCCCTGCAATTTTTCTCTCAAAATCGAGTGTGTTCAAACCCTCTTTTCATCCCGTCAGTACTTTCATCATCGTATTACATCTCATTGGTGAGAATCTAGGGCAATTCCAACCGTAGATTCATGACTTTTGGACCAATTTGACATAGAAATTTTTTTGGGTTAAATCCGATAAAGTTTTTGGGAAAATGGGATTGTTTGGGTAACTTATTATCATTAACATGCTAATAGATAGCTTAATCGATCCTATAATCATCTTTCTGGTCCTCGGTTTGATCCTTCGGTTGAAACTGAACCGTCATTGGATCGAGAGACTGGCTAGGTCAAACTTGGTGCTAGTGTTGGTAGTTTTTGGTGTCGAGAATGGTCCCGTTAGTTAGAATCCTTGGTTTCGACTGATTGGCGACCTATTCGACCCAATTTTGTGCAATCTGTATTATTTTCAAAATTTCTGAAAAAGTTTTTGCTAAAGGTTGTTCTTGCGCACTTAGCAAGTACGCAAGAAGTAATTCTTGCGTACTTGTTAAGTACGCAAGAGGAAAAACCTGCGCACTTGCTAAGTGCGCAGGACCAACACTTAGAAATTTTTTCTAAGTCTGAAAAATTTTTCAAAGTGTAAACTACTATACTGTGTCATGTGTGTCTACTTCCAATGCTATAGGTTGTTCTGAATATGTCTTCTGTGTGTGTTTGCAGGCTATGGATCGTGCATTCACTGACGAATTCAACCTAGTGGCTAACACCGAACCAGAATGGAAAGGCGCAGCCTTGCAGTACAGGGAGATTGTGGATTTTCTCAACAGATCCAGAATAAGTTTTGCAATCTCAGCAAACCCAACAGTCTCAAGACCTTACCTGGAGCAATTCTGGGAGACTGCAGAGCATGATTGCACGGTGTCCCCTAATGTCATAAGGGCAACCGTTGATGGTCGGGCAATTGCATTCTCTGAAGATACAATCAGGAGAGTACTGCGGTTCGGAGACCTTGCTACCGACCCGACATCCTATCCAGATTACTACGTGGATGGGTGTTGGAGGCATAGAATGGGGTATGTCGGGGCAAGGGACTATGCTTCTTACAAGAAGATGTGGGTATTGGATCAATGGCGTTATTTTGCCCACATCATGATCGTGTGCATCTCATCCAGGAAAGCGGGGAAAGATGCCATGGGTCATGACCTAGCAGCGGCCATGGTGGGCCTGTCTCTCAATCGGGGCTATAACTTCTCTCGCTATATTTTCAAAGCACTAAATGACCAGATAAATACAGCAGTGAGGTTCAGGTTCCTTTTGTACCCGAGGTTTGTGCAGCTACTGATCGATGATGCACTGCCAAACCTACGTGCTATCGGGGAGAGACTGCAGGTAAAACGGGTGGACAAGAGAGTCTTTGCACAGTTTCTAAAGCCAGGCAGTGTAGAACCTACCCCTGAGCATACTGAACTCTTCGGCCACCTGATTAATGAAGCATACGTCGCTCCGGAGGACTGGAACTGGTATAGTCCCAACTCGGGACCAGAGATGAGTGATCACTCTGATGAAGAACAAGAGAATGAGGATGATGAAGGTGATGATGAACATGAAGGTGATGATGAAGGTGGTGTTGGTGGTGCTGAGGAATCCGATTCGGAGGCAACAGAATCAGATTCTTCTGATTCCGATGACGCACCATCACAGGTACATCCGAGGAGGTTGGCACAGGTTACCCTGCCTGCGTCGTCTTCAAAAAGAAAGCGACAAAGCTCGAGCAGCGAATATGAGCCGGATTCCGACTCTGACGCTGCTCTACAAAGACAGAGGCATGAGAGTGCTAACAAGGAAAGGGGCGATCGGCAAAAGGTTGCTATCCCCAGGGTTGAAGAGATTCCAACTGTGCAGCCAGTACAGGTTGAAGCTGCCAGACCAGAGTTAGAATCTACCCCATCAGAGCAGCAAATGTATAGACGGAGGAGAAGGCCACTAGTACAAGCAGATGTGGCAGTCACGACGGTCACAGAGGAGATTCCTGTGACGGTGACCCTCCCTACTCCAACTGTCCAGGTGACATTGACTACTCCAATTCTCACGTAGTCAGTCACCGTCACCCCAACCATAACTCCCATCATTACATCCCCAATTCCAACACCCACCAAAGAGCCGTCAGGTCAACCCTTCAACTATGGTGATTTCTCACAAGGGTTTGACTTTGACACAATCTTCTCCTCTCCCACACATAATGCCGAAGCCTCATCCTCTAGGCATCCTGATCCGAATGATGCAAGGATCGATGTGCTAGAGACCCAAGTTGCTGAACTGTTGAAGACCATTCAAAAGTCAAAGGAGGAGTCTGAAGCTCAACAAGCACAGATTAATTCCCTGGCCGATGAAGTTAGGATTCTCCACAGCCAGAGAACATGGACAAATGAGCAACTGAAGAATGTCATGGCACAGAATGAACTATTAATGAAGACTAACGAAATGATTCTAGGCCACAGAACTTCCCTTGAGCTGAGGATGGACTTGCAGAGAAAAGAGCACGAAGCGATAGTCAAATTAGTTGAAGAACTGACCAAGAAGCTCGGTGCTCAGGGGGAGAAGGAGACAGAGAAAGAGAAGGAGACAGAGAAAGAGAAAGACAAAGACAAAGAAAAGAAATCCACCGGTGCCGAGTCTTGTCATCCTGTCGATCTGACTAAGGATGATGATAAAGACAAGGATCCTGAAGTCGGTCCTAGTGGAGGTGAGCACCTAGCTTTGGCGATTGTGCCCATCTCTTCTGTTCCATTGGCTGAGGGGGAGTCTACTCAGCAAGAGGGTGGTGATACCTCAGGTGGTGGTGGTGGAGATAAAGGGAAGTCAGTGGCTGATGAGATTCTCTATCTCGAGCCTGACTATTCTAAAGAAGCACAGATCGATGCTCTCCTTAATCTGGAAGAAGGAGAGATCGACTCTGGTGATGAATGGAACGATGATGATGATGATGTGATAATCGAGATTCCCAAGGGCAACAGGGAACTAGAGTACGAGTTAGAGGATGGTGAGATCTTTGAAATACCATCGCTCGAATCTCTGCTCGAAACAGACACAGGCTCAGTTGACATGGCAAGTAATGTTGAAGCTACAACTGAAGCCTCCCCAGTCGACCCTACACCTGTGGACCCCGAGGCACCAAAAGAGAAAGACATGCCTTCTGCATCTACAAAGGGTCCAGCTCCCGTGTGGCAAAAGACGTCTATCACAGACAAGCATGGAGCGACAGGTATGATCTTGGCTGTTAGGTTCGAGGAGGACAAGCAGCTGTTCGCCATCAAAAGATCTGGGGGAGTTCAATACTTGAAACCCACCAGTGAGGCGTTCAACTCTTTGCCCAAGTACGACCTTGTGAACCTCACAAACCGCGACCTGCTGAGTCACTCGAGTAATGCAGTAGCAATGGGTTTGTGGGTTACACTACAGCGGGAAGCAAGATCAGGGAAATTTGAATACCTCAAGCCTCAGGTGCCCAGAAGAGTCAAGGATAAGCACGCTGTGCATCCTGTGACTAAGAAACCCTTAAAGAGATTGGTATACAAGCCAGTGCGATGTGAAACTAAGATTCCCCTGAGCAAGTTACCTCAGGATATTCTTGGTGACATGTGGTACTGGTACGTTGATCCAAAAACGGGCGAGGCTGTGGTTATGGGTAAAGGTAAGTCAGATAGTGGAAACACAATGCCAAAGGAAGTGGTCAGGGTTTTCGATGAAGTTTGTTTCATCAATTTCTCTGTGCACGATCTGGAGGTACTAGCAGACAAGTTCTGCATCCACACTGACGAATGGACAAAGCTTCTCTCGGCCAAATACGACAAGTTAATCAAGTTTTGCTTTGATTACAAGAAGAAGATGGAAGCTAAGGAACAAGTGCTGTGAAGACTGAAGAATGAAGACTAAAGACGATGAAGATCCCGAGCTGTTGTCAAGGGGGAGTTTGTTGATGCACTTTCCTGTGACAACACTCTGGATAGAGTCTTAGTTTGTATTTCTAATGTCTGTAATTTGTCTTTGTATGTAAGAGTCATTATGTAATAGTTTATCGAGTTGTATTTACTTTTACATAATGTATGTTGTTTTTCTGCTAAGTGTTTTGCGCACTTACAAGTGCGCAGGAGAAAGCTCCTGCGTACTTAGCAAGTGCGCAAGAACACCTCTGCGTACTTGTTAAGTACGCAAGAGAAATTTGTCCTGCGCACTTGCTAAGTGCGCAGGCATCAGGTCAGTATAAATAGGATAGGTTCACAGAAGCTAAGCATGCAGAACCATTTGTTTAGACGAACTCAGTTTTGCTAGGTACGCAGCTTGTATTCTCTCTGTAACCGTCGAGTGTTTATAATACAAAGAACGTTTATTGTGACTCTCGTGTTTGGTTTACTTTGTTTAGTAAGACTCTCCACCTAGTCACGGGTATTCCGCAACCCGGTTTGACTAGTAGACCACTTGCATGTGACGATCTGACACACACGAAGGGACCTACATCTATAATCCCAACCCTATATTATGATTCTAAATCCAGGTCAACAGAATCAGCAGCCAGCCTGCACCTTCAAGACATTTATGGATTGTAAGCCCCACACCTTTAGTGGAGCCGAAGGAGCTGTCGGACTACTCCGTCGGTTTGAAAAAGTAGAATCAGTAATTTCCATGTGCAACTGCCTAGTGGCAAATAAGGTCAAGTTCACCGTTGGAACTTTGGAGGGCCCGGCTCTCACGTGGTGGAACGCTCAGGTCCAGATGTTGGGTCTAGTCATGGCAAATGGATTCCCGTGGGAGGAATTTAAGATAATGATGAAGGAGGAGTACTGTCCTCGCGATGAAATTCAGAAGTTGGAAGGTGAATTTTGGAACCTGAAAATGGAAGGTTCTGAAATTGAGCTGTATACCACCCGCACCCTTGAGCTTGCTACCATGTGCCCACATATGGTGACTCTGGACAACAAGAGGATTGAGCTGTATATTGGAGGTCTAGTGCCACAAATTCAAAGTATGGTTACTTCATCCAACCCTGCTACCATCCAGCAGACGATCAGAATAGCCCACAAGCTAACCGACAAGGCGGTGACTCAAGGGACTTTACCCCCGAGGGGTTCGGTCTCTAAATCCACCGACAATCATAAACACAAGTTTGATCACCACTTCAACTCTTACTCCAGCCCAACCAACCTCAGCAACAGCAGCAGCAGCGTAGGTTTGAGCCTACTAAGAACTTCAACCAGACGACCTCTCCAAGTCAAAATCAGGGTGGTTACGCGGGGAAATCTATGAAGTGTAACAAGTGCAACTTTCATCACATCGGAATTTGCACCCGTTGTCAGCGGTGTGGCAAAATAGGCCATGCTGCCAAATATTGTAGGGGTGAGTTGCAAGCCAAGCAGCCTTTTCAATAGCCTGGGTCTACAAAGGGTTGTTTCGAGTGTGGGAAAGAGGTACATTTCGGAAGAATTGTCCTCACTTAAAGAAGGGAGGTAATGGAAACCACAACCCTAATCAGAATAACAACAATGGTGGCAACAACGGCAATAACGGAGGGAATGGTGCAAAGGGACGAGCCTTCGTGCTAGGATATTGAGAAGCTCGTTATAATCATAATGTGGTTACCGATAAGTTTATCTTAAATAATTACTTTGCTTCTGTCCTTTTTGACACCGGTGCTGATATGAGTTTTATATCTAAGAAACTTAATAATATGATAAAAGGAACTCTAACTCTGTTAGAAGCTACGTATGTAATAGAGATAGCTGATGGTCAAATAATTGAAGCAATTCACATTCTTAAGGGATGTAAGCTTGAGCTAGCTAGTCATAAACTTGATTTCGACCTTATGCCGGTCACACTTGGTAGTTTTGATGTAATTTTCGGCATGGATTGGTTATCTAAAAACCAAGCTGAAATCATCTTCCATGAGAAAATTGTTCGTATTCCTCTCCCGAGTGGAGAAACCCTTTCCGTTTAGGGCGAAAAGGGTGGTGCAGTCATGGGCATCATATCCTTTATGAAAGCACAGAAATGCCTTCGAAAAGCGCATACTGCTATTTTGGCTCTCGTTGCTGACCAGCCATCAGAAGAGAAGAAGATTGATGATATTCCCATCGTTCGTGAATTTCTGGAAGTATTTCCCAAGAATTTGCTTGGTCTGCCACCGCACCGTCAAGTTGAATTTCAAATTGATCTAGCACCCGGTGCGGCACCGATCGCTCGGGCACCTTATAGACTAGCACCTAGTGAATTACAAGAGTTGTCCACTCAGTTACATGAGTTGTTGGATAAAGGTTTCATCCGACCTAGCTCATCGCCATGTGGATCTCCGGTCCTGTTTATCAAGAAGGACGGGACTTTCCATATGTGTATCGACTACCGTGAAGTGAATAAAGTCACAATCAAGAACCATTATCCTTTGCCTAGTATAGATGATCTCTTTGATCAACTCCAAGGATCAAGTTTCTATTCCAAGATAGATCTTAGATCCGGTTACCATCAATTGAGAGTCCGAGATGAGGATATCTCTAAGACTACTTTCAGGACAAGGTACGGCCACTACGATATTATGGTCACACCTTTCGGATTAACCAACGCACATGCGGTATTCATGGACCTCATGAACCGTGTGTGTAAACCACACCTTGATCAGTTTGTCATCGTTTTCATCGACGACATTCTCATTTACTCCAAGAACAAGGAGGAACATGAGGAACATTTACGTTTAATCCTGGAATTACTTAAAAAAGAGCAGCTGTATGCTAAGTTTTCCAAGTGTGAATTCTGAATTCGAGAAGTTCAATTCTTAGGACATGTGGTTAACGAGAAAGCAATACATGTCTATCCATCAAAGATTGAAGCCATCAAGAATTGGTCAGCACCGATGACTCCGACTGAGGTGCGACAATTTCTGGGATTGGCTGGATATTACTGTCGATTCATCGAGGGATTCTCTAAGATCGCACAACCTCTCACTGCCTTAACTCAAAAGGGTAAAGCCTATAACTAGGGCGATAACCAAGAGTCATCATTCCAACATCTTAAGCAGAAATTTTGTAGTGCACCTATCCTAGCTCTTCCGGAGGGTACGGATGATTTTGTGGTGTATTGTGATGCATTCATTCAGGTTCTGGGTTGTGTTCTAATGCAACGAGAAAAGGTGATCGCATATGCTTCGCTTCAACTAAAGATTCAAGAGAAAAACTACACCACTCATGATCTAGAGTTGGGAGATGTAGTTTTCGCACTTAAAATATGGAGACACTACTTGTACGGTACCAAGTGCACTATCTACACCGATCACAAGAGTCTTCAGCACATCTTCGAGCAGAAAGAGCTGAACATGAGACAATGTTGTTGGGTCGAGCTCTTGAATGATGATGACATTGCGATCCGGTACCATCCGGGTAAGGCTAATGTTGTAGCTGATGCCCTAAGTAGAAAGGAAACCAAGCCCAAACGAGTTCGAGCATTAAAGCTTGCCATTCACCCCGGATTACCTGACAAAATCCGTAATGCTAAACTTAAAGCCCTGAAAGAGGAAAACCTACCGCTGGAAGGTACACGTGGTATGGAAGCACAACTCGAGGTCAAATCTGACGGTATTCGCTACTTCGCCGAGCAAATATGGGTTCCAGTATTCGGGAACTTAAGGTAACTAGTCATGGATGAGGCTCATAAATCTCGTTACTCTATTCATCTAGGTTCCAACAAGATGTATCATGACCTAAAGGTGCTGTATTAGTGGCCAAAAATGAAGGCCGATATAGCCACCTATGTGAGCAAGTGCCTGACTTGCGCGAAGGTCAAAGTTGAATATCAAAAGCCTTCTGGTCAACTCCAGCAACAAGAGATTCCCATGTGGAAATGGGAGCAGATATCCATGGACTTTATCACAAAATTTCCACGAACTCCTACCGGATGTGATACCATTTGGGTAATAGTCGATCGTTTAACAAAGTCCGCTCACTTCTTAGCAATCAAGGAAACCGAAAAAATGGATAAGCTTACTAGTATTTACTTAAAAGAAGTAGTCTCTCGGCACGGGGTGCCAATCTCTATCATTTCGGATCGTGATGCACGATTCACCTCTCGTTTCTGGCAATCGTTACATAAAGCTTTAGGCACACGTCTAGATATGAGCACAGCATACCATCCTCAAAATGATGGCCAGACGGAGCGCACAATTCAAACTCTGGAGGATATGCTACGAGCTTGTGTGATTGACTTCGGTAACACCTGTGAGTCTCACCTACTGTTGGTGGAGTTCTCCTACAACAACAACTATCACACTAGTATCAAGGCAGCTCCATTTGAAGCATTATATGGACGGAAATGTCGTTCTCCTATTTGTTGGGCCGAGGTTGGGGATAGTCAACTCACAGGTCCTGAACTCGTACTTGAAACTTCTGATAAAATCGTTCAAATTAGAAATCGTATGGCAGCATATCGTGATCGTCAAAAGAGATATGCCGATAAGCTTCGTAAGCCATTAGAATTTCAAGTAGGGGATATGGTTCTATTAAAAGTCTCACCTTGGAAGGGTGTCATTCGTTTTGTGAAACGAGGCAAGCTGAATTCTCATTATGTTGGACCATTCAAGATAGTGAAGAGAATCGAGCTAGTAGCGTATCAACTGTACCTACCTGAAGGACTTAGTGGTGTACACAACGTATTTCACGTCTCAAACTTGAAGAAATGTCTGGCAGACGAGTCACTCGCGGTTCCTCTTGAGGAACTACACATTGATGAACAGTTACGTTTCATCGAAGAACCCATGGAAATTATGGATAGGGAGGTCAAAACGTTAAAACACAGTAAAATCCCTATTGTCAGAGTTCGTTGGAACTCGAAACGCGGACCGAAATTCACATGGGAGCGCGAGGATCAGATGATACACAAATATCCTAATCTGTTCAAGCACTCCACGTCAAACTCTTAAGGTACTATTTTAATTTTCGAAACGAAAATTCTTTCAACTAGGGGATGATGTGACATCTGGAAATTTTTTTTTGTTTGTTTATTTAATTTTCGGGACTAAAATTCTTTCAACTAGGGGATGATGTGACAATCCGGAATTTTTAGACTAACTTTGTTAGTTAAATCCAATTAAGTCTTAACGTATTTATTCTAACTCAAACTTCAGGGACTATTTCTACCTTTTTTCAAACTTAAATGCATGAAACTAGAGGGACTGAACTTGTAATTAACTCATTTTCAAATTCTATAGACCATGAAACTCAAAATCAAGAGTTTTGTTCCTGTTTGACTTTTGAAAGTCAAATGCGCAACCAATAATTCAAAAATTCGAATCCAAAAAACGATTCTACCCAAATTCGTAACTGAAGCACACCTTAACGCATTAATCGATCACCATTATAGTTTTAATCATCCTCATTACGTGCAAATAATCGTAATTATGGGCATTCAACCCGTATCCGTCGAACTCGTCCCTATTCATCACCAATACGCGTCAATTCATTCTGTTACACTGAAATCGATCACTTGCGCATCTCTATCTCTCATCACAGAAGGTCTTACGCACACCAATTTGGTCGGAGGAGTGACCGGAGTCGTCGGGGAACAAGCTCGCGCAAGTCGGACCCGTTTTTACTCGATCACTATCAATTCGGTCTTCATTCTGGTAATTTCTTGTACCATTAGTTTCGAAATTCTCAGTATTATGAAAACCCTATATCAATTTTAACAAATATCATCGAATTGAAATCCATCCGTATTCTAGGGTTCATATATTTCCAGTTTGGTCGAACCCTATCAAGTCGATGTCCATTTATGAAATTGAACACACCATTAGAATCGCCTCTATACCTGGATTGAAAGCCCTATGAAATCCACGGCTGATAACATTGAATTGTTTGCAATCCGGAATCGAGGGTTTGTTCATATACATGATTGGGGGTTTCAATCTTAATGACTATCTCAATCAAATTAAACCATTCCAATAGGTTCGCAAATATTCTAATCTGTTCAAGCACTCCACGTCAAACTCTTAAGGTACTATTTTAATTTTCGAAACGAAAATTCTTTCAACTAGGGGATGATGTGACATCTGGAAAATTTTTTTATTTTATTTATTTAATTTTCAGGACGAAAATCCTTTCAACTAGGGGATGATTTGACATATGGAAATTTTTTTTTGTTTGTTTATTTAATTTTCGGGACGAAAATTCTTTCAACTAGGGGATGATATGACAATCCGGAATTTAGAATAACTCTGTTAGTTAAATCCAATTAAGTCTTAACGTATTTATTCTAACTCAAACTTCAGGGACTATTTTTACCTTTATTCAAACTTAAATGCATGAAACTAGAGGGATTGAACTTGTAATTAACTCATTTTCAAATTCTGTTGACCATGAAACTCAAAATCAAGAGTTTTGTTCCTGTTTGACTTTTGAAAGTCAAATGCGCAACCAATAATTCAAAAATTCGAATCCAAAAATCGATTCTAACCAAATTCGTAACTGAAGCACACCTTAACGCAATAATCGATCACCATTATAGTTTTAATCATCCTCATTACGTGTAAATAATCGCAATTATGGGCATTCAACCCGTAACCGTCGAACTCATCCCTCTTCATCACCAATACGCGTCAATTCATTCTGTAACACTGAAATCGATCGCCTACGCATCTCTGTCTCCCATCACAGAAGCTCTTACGCACACCAATTTGGTTGGAAGAGTGGCCGGAGTCGTCGGGGAACAAGCTCGCGCAAGTCGGACCCCTTTTTACTCGATCACTATCAATTCGGACTTCATTCTGGTAATTTCTTGTACCATTAGTTTCGAAATTCTCAGTATTATGAAAACCCTATATCAATTTTAACAAATATCATCGAATTGAACTCCATCCGTATTCTAGGGTTCATATATTTCCAGTTTGGTCGAACCCTATCAAGTCGATGTCCATTTATGAAATTAAACACACCATTAGAATCGCCTCTATGCCTAGATTGAAAGCCTTATGAAATCCACGGCTGATAACATCGAATCGTTTGCAATCCGGAATCCAGGGTTTGTTCATATACATGATTGGGGTTTTCAATCTTACTGACTATCTCAGTCAAATTAAACCATTCCAATAGGTTCGCAAGTTTTGATTTAGTAAGATCTATGAATTTAACGTCTTTCAACATAAGATTTCAGCAAATTGATTCCAAGATCTAAAACTAGGGTTTCGGTGTTCATTAAGAAATTAAACCACTTTATACTTAATGATTTTACAATTAAACACCACCAGCAGATTCGTGATCACCCGATTAACAAAACCCCTAAACGTTTGAATCAAATCAGAGTCGAAATCGATGGGGATTGGAGGGGGTTTAGTTCGGTTCGCGCTAGGGGGGGTCACAGTGGGTTTGTTTATCAAAACCATTCGGGTCCTAATCTTGTCGCGATTGCCCTAGCGGGTGGACTGGTTAAATCGTTTGTCTGCTGGGGGAGGAGACCCGGGTTCGAATCCTCCTCCCCAGTTTTCTTTTTAATTGTTATTTTGTAAGTGTTTTAGATTTAAAAAAAATCCTCTATTATTATAATATTATGCTAATATGTTTAAACCGGAAAAACTACCCGTGGACTCGGGAATGATTTTATAAACCTTCCTTGTTAAGTATTTCATAGTTTTATATATGTATATATCATTAATTAACCTTCAATTCCGAAAAAAATAATATAAACTATATTATTTTTCAAACCGTGACTCATATTAAAATAATATATTTAAATATATTATTTTCGCCACGTTTCTAATTTTCGTGAAACACTTTAAACTAATAAATAATATAATTATTTAGGTTATTTACTCATGTTTATATTCTTGAATAAAAATAATAGATTTATTATTTTTGACACACAATTTAATTATTGTGTTATTTCGCTAAACTTAAAAATAATATAATAAATTGTATTATTTTCCTAGACTGCTATTTAATGACAAAACGCTTGAATGTATTTATTATATATTATTTGTCATTTATCGCGAAACGCATTCATTCCGAATTTAGGAATCCGTATTCCCATAAACTCGATTGTTATTATTCCCTTAACCTTATTTGGTCATTTTCATAAACGTAAATGTTTGACACAAGTTTTGAAAGAGATAAAGTATTCACACGTTCAAATCTTTCATGTGTCGTCACAATTCCCAATGAGTCCCTAATTGTTGTTTGTAATTTTAGGGCATACGTAAGCCATTGCAGGCAAACACTTGTGTATCAAGTCTATTACTTGTGTGATTACTTCCTACGCAATCAGGTGAGTTTTCACGGCCCCTTTTACTATTTTATCTTTGGGGAGAAAACATGTCGCAAACCATTTCTGAATATTGTATTCATATGTTATCAATGTTAAATCTAAGCGTAACACGCTATCACTGAAAGTCCTCAACACACATCGAACCGTTAATATGGATCTTAGCAAGGTAATGTTTAGTAATACTACTGGGTTTGACAAATCCCACCCGCGTTAGTCGCGCTAACTCGATTGGAGACCGAACGGGTGAAATGTTAGCCTACTCACATCGCCGGGGTTGATAGACCTGGCAGGAGGCAAATAAACAAACAGTCAGCTTCGGTTGCGAGCGCTTAAGTTAAACATGAACATAGGTTAGCTACCTATAGATATATATTGAATGATCAATATTTTGGTAAACGTTTATTTATATACTGAAACCTGTGAACTCACCAACTTCGTGTTGACATCTTTTCTTACATGTTTTCTCAGTTCGCTAAGATAAGGCACAGGCGCAAATTAGGACATGCATAGGATTCTTCTATTGATTGTTGTTTTATTAAATTGTTTGGACTATTTTGAATTGTGTTTGGTTTGGACTTTTGGACTTTTTGGGCGCGTGTGTTTTGAGCATTTACTTTTCTTTACGCTTTCGCATTAAACTCTGATTGTTATGATATTTTCATTTGAGTCCCATGTAGAGTCGTTCAATGTAACTAATGACTGAGATCCTGGTTTGTCACTTCCCAAACGGTAAAACTCCGTTAGTTGAAATTGAGGGTGTGACATAAGTTCCTATTTATGTATCGTTCATTTCTTCATTGTAAAGTGTTCTTCTTAGAGTTTTCTCTGTAACTTGTAAGCTTTGAATAATGAAATATAATTTGCATTTATCAGTATTCTCGTTATTGTTACTTGTTGCATTTCATAGTTGTTATTGTTTCGACCAATATCAACTAAAACAGAACCATCTTGTAATCTATTGATCCTACAGACTTTGGGATTTCCCATTTGGATATAGCTTCAATTTTTTATTAGTCCACTTAAATACCCTCTGCATTCACCACATGACCCAGAAATTCTACTTCTTTAAGCCAGAATTCACAATTAGAGAATTTAGCATACAATTTCTATTTCCTCAGAAGTTCAAGCACTGTTCTGAGATGATTTCCATGATCTTCCGCATTCTTAGGATAAATAAGTATATCGTCAATGAAAACGATAACAGATTTAACCAGCTAGGGTTTACAGATATGATTCATCATATCCACAAATGCGGCAGGAGCATTAGTAAGTCTAAACGGCATAACCGTGAACTCATAATGTATATATCTGGTTCGTAAAGCGGTTTTAGAAATATCTTCTTCTTGAACCTTCAGTTGATGGTATCCTGAACGAAGATCTATTTTAGAAAAATGGCATGCGCCTTGTAATTAGTCAAATAAATCATCGATTCAAGAGATTGGATAACGATTCTTGATCGTTACATTGTTTAGCTCCCAGTAATTGTTGGAGCATATTCTGGTGACAGCGAGCTTGAAGATATTATGTCTTAGTCTTAGAGTCTTTGACTTGTAATTGATAGAATTATTAGCAACAGTTAAAGGAGAGTCTGTTAGGACATGTTTTGTAACTGTTGATAAAATTCTGTGTAAGTTCTGCTAGAGGCGAACTTGTTAAGTTTTTTAGGGAAAATTCTTCTTGTTCAAACTTTTTAGGGAAAGTTTATATGGTCGTTTTGAATCATTTTTGAAATTTTGAATTTTCGAAATTTTTTAAAAAGAGTATTTTGGCGAGAAATTTTTTCCGGATATTTTCGCAAAAATTTCAAAATGTTAATTTCATGTGATGATAATGAGATTGAAACTACGCCACCGAGACTTTTATGCATATCAGATTTTCGTAGCTGGAAAGTCCGGTTCGAACAGTTCGTATCAGAAACTGATGAAAACTTTTGGACATCCATATTTGAAGGATATGTGCATCCTACTTATGACTATATGGGATATTATGATGTTCCTAAACCAGTGACAGCTCTTACTAAAGTAGAAAAGTAGAAGTTTGATCGAGAGATGAAGACGCGTGAAACTTTAACGTTGTCTTTACCAAAAGAAATCATTCATAGTCTCGGAAAGTGTCCAACTTCAAGAGATCTATGGGAAGCTTTGAAGAAAAAGGGTGAAGCTACTACTCAAGCGTTTGTGGTCTTGATCAATGATGTATTGGAGAAGCAGGGTGATTCTCAAAGTGATTCTTCTACAGATTTAACAGATAGTGAGAGTATTCGTTCTGGTGAAAGTACTCAATCTACCGAGACTGATGTGATGAGTGAAGAAAGTTTTCTGACAGTTGAAGATGATCTGAGTGACTTAGAAAATGATGCAGAGCCTGTCATTGTTGAACAAAAGGGTGAAGCTGATGATGATGTTTTCATGGCTCCTGGTGCATCTTCTTCAGAACTAAAACCTGAGGTAGTTTCTAACTCTGAAACATTTTGTTCTAACTATGTTTCAGTTAAGGATAAAATGATGAGGGTTATGGATGACAACGTCAACCTCATTTGTGATATGAAATCCATGCACACAGTAAATCAGAAATTAAAAGATAATGAGAAAGTGTGTGTTGAGAGGATAGAATCACTGAAGAGGGATATAAGTTCTCTTACTTTGAAGATCAAAGAGTAGGCATATCACCTGGATATATCCTTTGCAGAAATTGAGAAAAGAAATAATGATCTTGTTGAGAAAGATAGAGAACTAGCTGAATCTAAAGTAGAGGTAATCAAATTACACAGAAAATTAGAAAGCTTTGCAAATTCATCATTCTTATTAGGATATTATCATGATAATACTGAAGAGGGGAAGGGAAATAGTGGTATTGGCTATGTTCCTCCACCATTCAACGGAAATTATTCTGTTACACCTGAGATTATAAACGATGAGGATTTAGATCCTAAGACTGTGTTGAAAGTGAATCCTGTCACAGGTGAAGATATGGTGTATTTTGATAAGAGTGATGATGAATATTTTGATGAAGCTAAGGTAGAGGGGATACCGAAAGAGATTAAGAAAGAAGACTCAAAGGTTGATTCTAATTCATCTGGATATTATACATTTGGAAGTTCTTCAAATTCAAGGAGAGTTCCATATGTCAGAGATTATAAAGACAAGCGTACATGCTTTCATTGTAATGAGATGGGACACATTGTGGTGAACTATCCTTACAAAAATAAAGGGAAGAAGCATGTAGTTCCTGAGAAGATGAAGCCTGAATCAAAACCTGCTGAGAAAAAGTGTATTCCGTCTCAAACTCTAAAAGAAGTTCATGTAGGAGAATCTTCTTCAAGTGCATCTAATCGTGTAACATCCGGCCCCTCATACCAACAATATTGTCCGCTTTGCCCACTAAGAGCTCACGGATTTGTTTTTGGTTGCCCGGGTGAAAACTTCCCAGGGGGTCACCCATCCCTGGATTACTCCCACCCGAGCACGCTTAACTGTGGAGTTCTCCTCTCATCCACTACATTAAGCCCCAAAACGCGTTGTTGATTTAAGAGGCAGGGCATTCCTTATGAACCAAGAATCTCTCCTGTCCACGGCCGATGTGGGATTCGCCTAGGGTGTTACAATCACCCCCCCTTTTGGACTCATCGTCCTCGATGAGGTTTGCCCCACCATCCTAATCAGAAATGTGGGCTTTGCCTAAGGTGTCCCTCTGAACACCCCCGGGGACTCACCATACTCGATGAGGTTTGCCCCACCATCCCGAACGACACAGGAGTGGCTCTGATACCATTTGTAACATCCGGCCCCTCATACCAACAATATTGTCCGCTTTGCCCACTAAGAGCTCACGGATTTGTTTTTGGTTGCCCGGGTGAAAACTTCCCAGGGGGTCACCCATCCCTGGATTACTCCCACCCGAGCACGCTTAACTGTGGAGTTCTCCTCTCATCCACTACATTAAGCCCCAAAACGCGTTGTTGATTTAAGAGGCAGGGCATTCCTTATGAACCAAGAATCTCTCCTGTCCACGGCCGATGTGGGATTCGCCTAGGGTGTTACAAATCGTGTGAAGATTCCTTATATGAGACAATATCGTGAGACGAGATCTTGCTTTTCTTGTGGTCTTGTTGGTCATATTTGGATTGCTTGTCCTTACAAAGACAAAGGTAACCGACATGTTACTCAAGGAAAGGTAAGAACTCATGGTAAGCCTTATGTTAACCCAAATGTGGTTAAACCTCATGTTACACCAAAGGGTAATTCAAAATCTGAGGTTAGGCTTTCTAGACCTCAAAGACGAAGGAGAAACAGAAGATTGAGAAAACTTTTAGAACAACAAGAGTTTTCACAATCTAACCATTTTTCAAATGAACGAAAATGTTCAAACACTTCACATTTTATGAAAAAAGAACTTAATGATAAGAAGTATGTTTGGAAATCTAAAGTTTCTGTTTCTGACTCGTCGGAACAATCTCCCAAAATAGATGAGAGATTTGATTGTGAATGGAGTGAGGTTTATTATTTTGATACAGATGGATGACCCATGACTACCATGGCTTGGGTCCCAATTTCAAATTAATGTTTCTTGTTAGTTGTGCAGGATTTACCAAGAGGGACTATTAATACCATTTTGGTTGTTGATAGTGGTGGTTCTTAGCACATAACACGGAATGACATCTACATGAGTAACGAGTTGTTGATAACTGAGAATATATTTGATTCAACGACTTGATGCTCAAGGGGGAGAATATGTCACAAACAATGTTTGGGAAACAGTTTTACAAAGTCCAAATGATAACCTGAAACTTAGGATGACGATGGTGAGCATAAAGTCGTTGATGCAACCATTTGACTAGTTGAGGGGGAGTCTACAGGACAGGGGGAGTACAGAACTGTGTTGACAAAGGCAATGACATTCAATTACATTACATCGGTTTGAGTTTTTAATTGATTGAATTGCTTAATCCTGAGTAACCAAGTAAAATGTTTTTCATAAAATGTTTTAATGGAAGGTTTATTTTTGTTTATTTTACTTTCTTTGAAAAAGATTGTGAAAAAGGCAAACAACTTGAAAAAGAGAAAATCGACATTACTTGAAGTTAAAGAAGAGATGATAGTACATCAGTAGATGTTCTTTCACACATGACCTTAGATTGACTGGTTGGTGCTTTATGTTAATATATCTGAACTATATGTTTTGATCTAAACTTTAGAGACTGCACAAATAGGAAATGATAGTGTTGTGTATGCATATAATTTGAATTGTCAGTAGACTAAAAGCGTCACTGAACCATTAGTAGTGTGAAAACATAATTTCATATGTTACAACAGTGATTTGAACCCATTTTATGCCCGGGTGTGTGCGTTAAAAGATCACTATCAGATAAAGAATATTAGCTTTTAATAAAGATTTTCCTATGAGATCAGTTTCGGGTTATGTCCTTAGCACTATTCATTCGATTTGCTTCAGTGCCCATGTCCCGAAAAGCATGCAATTTGAAGTATAATCAAGATATGTACTTGATAACATCTGTCAAACATATACTAGCCCTTGGATCATATTGATAAATCATCTTTATTGATTCCATTGAATTCATAATCCAGATAACATTTGGATCCATGTACCTGAATCTTATGATTACACATATATAAGCCAAAACATTGAATCATTCGATTCTGAATCTCATTGATTCCTATACAATCCAATTTGGATTCTGCTATTCATATGCTAAGTGATGTCTCCTCATTCTGGAAATTCGGATAATCTTTAGTAAAATCTCATATGTCTTGAAGATGGTGCAGTTACTTTATGTTGGCATACTAGTGGGGTACACGTTGTATTTCATACTTAAATGGTACCTTAAATCACAAGAAAGTGGGAATGAGATGCTTTAGTTTCAAATTTTATAATATTGACAATTTGAATTTGTGTGTCATAGCCTGATCTTATTTTCTTTGAATGTTTATCGCGTATCATAACATGCAATATGAAAGTCTTGAAAAGATAGAGTGTGATAATCTTGAAAGATATTGGTTTGATTTGTCAAAACTTGAAAGAATGACATAGGATACCATTTGATATTATATGGATTTTATATCCAAAATGTGTGATTGATTCATCATATATACTGATATGATCTTCTTACTCGTGATATTCGACCAAAAAGATGTGATTTTGTATTTTACATTTCAGTTTATATAGAGAAAAACCAAAAAGATTTTGTGTTTCTTATGTTTGAAAAATCAAAAAGATTTTATTTTTCCAGCTTCCATGGAAATCTTAATTGTTAGTTATTCTTGGTTGTTCTCCTTTGCATAAACTCAATATTGCAGACAGAATTTGACAAGGGGTTCTTCTCCCAAGTTTTCTTCTAGAAATAAAGAGAGAGTGTGCAGATGAACAAGACGAAGACTACAACTTGTTTGATGATATTTGAAGACGGATGACAATCTTCTAAAGTTGTTGTCAAGGGGGAGTCTGTTGGAGCATATTCTAGTGACAACGAGCTTGAAGATATTATGCCTTAGTCTTAGAGTCTTTGACTTGTAATTGATAGAATTATTAGTAACAGTTAAAGGAGAGTCTGTTAGGACATGTTTTGTAACTGTTGATAAAATTCTGTGTAAGTTCTGCTAGAGCCGAACTTGTTAAGTTCGCCTAGCCTATCAGAGGCGAACTTATTAAGTTCGCGTAGTATATCAGAGGCGAACTTATTAAGTTCGTTTAGCCTATTAGAGGTGAACTTAATAAGTTCGCCTAAGCATCTATGAGGCGAACTTATTAAGTTCGCCTACTTCAGAACTGGTGCAGAACAGTAGTTTATAAATACAGAACAAAGTCTGTTAGAAAGAGAGCTTAGACAGAATTTACGATATCAGAGTAGACTTGATTAGAGACAGAATCTTGTAACCTGATATTGTGGTGGAAATACAAAGAGTTTATTTACACCGTTGTTGTTGATTGAGTTACACGAGCACGTTGATCATGGATTCCGCACGTTATCACCGTGTCGTACCGCGAGTCTAGAGATCCGTCACGCAACGAATTAGGGACCTACAGTAATCAAAGCACATCCGTATTGTACTGTCTTTCTTTTTAACAAAAAGAATTGGAGCACCCCAAGGAGATGAACTTGGGCGAATGAATCCTTTATCCAATAATTCATCCAATTGTTTCTTCAATTCTTTCATTTCTGTTAGAGCTAATCGGTAAGGAGCCTTGGCAATAGGTGTTGTTCCTAGAACCAGATTTATCTTGAATTCTACTTCTCACTCGGGTGGTATACCCGGTAATTCATCTAGAAATACATAATCAGCTACTACATCTTTAATCTTCTTTTCTTTTGTACTAGTGGAGATTTGAACCAGATATGCGATGCATCCTTTTTGAAGACACTTTGTTGCTTTCAACATAGAGATGATTCCCAGAGGTCGGTTTTGTTTGTCGTCATAGATTGTTATAGGTTTTCCGGAAGAAGTTCGGATTTCTATAGCTTTCTTATCATAAAGTATATGAACTTGGTTACTGGCTAACCAATCCATCCCTAAGACACATCAAATCCTACTATTGTCATAGGGCATTAATCGTACATGCATGACGTGTCCGGATATTGTGATATTACAATTTTCTAGGGATTCGAAGATTTTGATTTGATTTCCTTCGGTCGTCTCTACTTCATACATCTTATATAGTGAGACTAAGGGCTTGTTTAATAGATTACAAAATTTATAATCTATAAAACTTAAATTTCCACTAGAGTCAAAAAATACTCTAACATAAATATTATCAATGAGGAATGTACTAGTGATTGCATCCGGAATGGTTGCAGCATCACGAGTGTTTAGCACGAAAGCTAATACATTTTTCTTTGTTTCCTCATTGACGCACTAGATCTTGCTTGAATAATCTTTGGGAAGAACGATTTAAAGTGGCATGTTTCCCTATAGTTAAAACAAGAAATATACTTCTTTTTCGAGCAGTTTTCAAACACGTGCCCTGTCTGCTTGCAAAAATGATAATAAGTTTTCTTAAAGAAGCATTCTCTTGCATGCCTCTTCTTGCAGATTTTACATTTAGGAATAGAAAGATTAAATCCTCCTTTTGTAGGCTGATTTCTTTTCTTCCAAGGAGAATTATTCTTTTGATTATCTCCAGCCTTCTTAACAATCTCTCTTGTCTTCCCTTCCTCCTATTTCCTGATCATGTCGTCAGTTAGGATTCCACTTAGCTGTACAGCATATGCAATGGTCTGGGGCATAGTAACCTTGACCATATCTCTTATTTCCTCCGCCACACTCCAAATATATCTTTTAATTAAATTGGATTCGGGGGTCAAAAGGTGTAGAACTAAACGAGCGTATTCAAACATTTTGGAGACATACTCTTGATGTTTCACACCTTCCATACATAGATTTAGGAATTTGGTTTTAATCCTTTCTCTCTCATTGATGGGACAGAATCGTTGGATCACCAGTTCTTTAAATTCTTCGCATTCCATACCATAGACTTTGTGTCTGCCCATGGCTTGGACTATAGAATTCCACCATTACAATGCTTCATCTTTAAAAATATTAGATGAATAAAGCACCATGTCCTCATCAGCACATTTGTTGATGGCAATAAGAGATTCAACCTTCTCCAGCCACCTCAGGGTTGCCACCGTTCCTTCACTTCCGACATACTCCAGTGGTTTACATCCTTGAAATGCACGAAATAGGCATCCTTTATTTCTTTTCATCTTCTTGCTAATCTCTTCCTTGTCACTTTCAGAATTGTCTCCATTCGAACTGAAATTTTCTTCTTGATTGTTTTTAGATTCAACATGTTTCTATTTTGCTTTCTTTTCCTTCATAGCTTTTAAAATTTTAGGGAGAGCTTCTTCAATCTCTTTAGCGACCATATTCTTTATTTCATCCTTTTGTTGTTGTTGTTCATAGGTTTCATTATTATTGATTTGTTTGTTCTTGCCCCGTGTATTCTGGGATGCCTTTATTCGACATTCTATTCAAAGAAAGAGTTTATTCAATGTCGGAATATATATTTATTACATAGATCGGAAATTTGTTCTTTTATAAAATAACTATAATTAAACAAATAATAAATAGATTTTTATAAATTTCTAAAATGATTTTTAAAACAAATAATAAGGCCTTGAACCCCATTCAATAGTTGAACCCCCATCACAATCGTTTGAACCCCCCCCCCCCCAATTAACCTTTTGGACCTTTTCATGATCTTGAACCCAAACACCCCCATTTTTACCCGATTTTGACTTTGAAAAAGTCAACTTTCTCCCAATCGGTTTTAGAATCAACAATTCGTGCATATTAACTAGTTGTGATCATGCAAGGCCGTTACCAAACCAGTTTCGTTGTAAGGTAATGATCTAATTTAATCAGAATCAATGATTTTGAAATCAAAATCCATTCCCGTAACCATTCTAAGCATTCCCGAATCAATTCATGCATTATAGTTGGAATTGAACTATAATATCAAACCATAATCATTCGCGACAGTTCCTTTTTACTCCCTGTACTCGCAAACCTACATCAAATCACCTCTGGATCACGATCAAACTTCGAAGAACTCGAACTTGCAGTTCTAGTCGATCTCCCTCCTCTCACAACCATTTCAGGTAATTAGCCCCTCTTTCTACTTATTTTGATTTACTCAATGAAAGCCTTAACGAATCGAAGTCCAATCTATGCTTAATCACGGTCAATTTTGGGGCTAAGGTTACGGGCTGAACGATTGGGGGTGAAGGGTTCTCGGAACCCACATGTTAAAACTCAGACGCTTCTGTTTTCTATCAAGGCATTAGCCCAGATCAAATGGTTTGCGCGTTGGACTCCTCCAGAACCCACTCGGGTTCGAGTCCCACCACCCCCACGCACCACTCTTGTTGCGCGTCTTGTGCCTAGAACCCGGTCCCCTCCTATACATTGATTAACACTATGCGGACCGGCCTTATAACACTATTAGACCACTGGTCCAGTGGTAACACGCGGGTGCTCGTCCAGAACCCACCCTAGTTAGCTCCGGGCAATCCCCGTATTTTTTTAAAACCGTTTTTAAGCCTTAGATCAATTTATAAAAAAAATTATTTTATAAACTATTGAATACTCAAAATTATTCTATTGATTTAAATGGTTAATTTATCAATAGAAACATCTTTATTTGTTATTTTTGAATAAATACCTAATAAAATTTAATTTATTTAATATTTTAAACAAACTATATAATTAAAATCCTTGGTTTATAAATTGTAATTGTAACATAATTATGATCATTTTTATAAACCCATTCACCTTGTAAAGATTTATACAATTTTTTATATAATTTTTTTGTTTTCATTTAAATCAAATTGCATACTTTTAGTTATGATTTAATTTTTTATTAATATAACACTATTTTACACTATGTTTTTTATGAAAATCAAACCATAAATAAATATAAGGGTTTATTTACTCATGTAGCATTTATTTATTTCAAACTACTTATTTATTTATCAATTTAGTTATTCATTTATTATTTAATTACATGCAAAAGAAAAACTATTTATTTAATTATCTATTCATTTATTTACAAACAAAAAGGACATTATTTATTTATTCACTTATTCATTTATTTATTTACAAACAAAAGAAATAACTCACTTATTTTTTAATTCATTCAAATTAAAATACAATTAGTTACATAAATATTATTTGAAACTCAAACAATTATTTTCTTATTTAATTAAGGAAAAACCAACATCAATCCCTTTGCGTATTAGGATTCCCTTATTCATATGTACAACTTATTGATACACATATTCCTTCAAACATATGTTAATCTTGTGATTAGCTAGGACATTTGTGCAACAACAACATACTTGTATGACTTTCAAGCTACTCATTGCAAGGCGAGTTACATATACCCACATTTTATATTTTTACATTTTTGGGGTGGAAAATGATTACATTGAACTATTTGCAATTTATACAATTCAAAGATCATGTACATGTGTGTATTTTTGTGCCTTATGCTTGAACACTATGAGTTAAACTACATTTATAACAAATACAATCATTAAATCCTTACAAGCCAACGATAACAATGATAGATCTATTGAATTTGACAAATCCACCTAGGTAGGGTGATTGTTTACCGATAAACACAAGGGTAACATAAGTGTTTTGTCACACCCTAACCGATGGCGAAATATGTCGGGGAGGACGTGTACACTGTTCATAAGCACATGATCAAAACTAAAGTTGCATATTTCATTAAGTTCAAATTCATAACAATTGTTTCATCAAAACAAAGACAAACAAGAAATAAGGTACTTTCAACAATGTTTAATTAATTAACTAGGTCTTGCAATTTCCAATGTGATGAATCTTGAACATAACTCTTAATTATTGGCACCTGAAACATGATGAAAAACAGAGTCAACTAAAATAATTGGTGAGCATACATAGGTTTTAGCATAACAAGTGTTATCAAAGTTTGTACACAATTCATATGATATCATGGTTTAATAAGGCAATTATGGAGAACCACTATAGATGAAACTGGGGCACACAATAAAACCTTGTGACCGATAGGCATAACACAACAGTTATCCTTAAATTTTTTCGGTAGCTATCACCCTAACCGGGTGGGTTGGTCAGACTCAACAGATCTATCATTGTATACCGTCGGCTTGTACTGATTTAATGATTGCACTTGCACTATGCACAAAAAGTATGTAAATGTTGTTTGCACTAATAGTGTTCAAGCATAAGGCACAAATTGCACACATGATCATAATGTTTGAATTGTAATAATTGCAAATAGTTTGAATGTAATCATGTTTCACCACAAAGATGTAAATATGGAAAAGGGTCTATGTAAACTCACATTGGATTTGTAGCTTGAAATCACAAGTATGAGTAGTCACACAAGTTGTTTAGCTAAACGCGAGGTTAACCTATGATTGAATTTATATATGTATCAATGACATTGTAAAAAGGCTAATGTATAAAGGAATTGGGCTTAGTTGGTTGATGTGTATCTATTTGTTGTAAATGATATGTTTGTTTAATAATAAATTGAATATATGAGTGTGTGTGTGTGTATATATATATATTAATTTGTTTACAAATAATTGAATAATTGCTCATCTAATATTTACTCGAATATATAGATAATTAGGTTAATAAATTATAACGTTTCAATTTATTTATGAGTTAAATTAATTTTTTATTAAAATCATTAAATAATAAAGAGGACATAAGTTGTTCTAAATAATTGGGTAATAAAAATAGTTCGTAGAGGTTTTAAATAAAATAATTATATAAAAATTTTATTTGAAATTATTAGTTTTAACCCTCTAAAGTGGTTAAATAAATGTTTAAAATTGTTAGGTTAACAATTTGGTTTATAAACTATTCCCGGGCCTTGGGTGATTTATAAAATAATTTTTATAAAGGAAATTGGGTTGAAAATAGGCATCAACAATAATTTCTAAAAATGAAACAGACCACGGGACTCGAACCCGGGTCTGTCCGGGAAAGCAACAAGGCGCGCAACCACTAGACCATGAGAGTCCTAGTGTTATGTTTCTGGTCCTTTATTTGATAACCCGTACCCGCGTGGAGGCCGGGTTTCAGAATCAGATCACGCGGAAAAACAAGGTGCGGGGCAGGGATCGAACCCGCGACCTTGCTTGTGTGAGACGAGAACCTTAACCGTTAGACCTGGGCTTGTGCCTTGGTTTATATCAGGCGCGCAAAGCTTTTAACACCCAACCCGTACCTCGTCTTCTTCCCCAACCCATAACCCAAACCCTAGCGACTCAAATTAACCCATTGAGCACCCGATCGTCCTCGAATTCATGGAGCTTTTGCTCGCTGCAACAAAACAAAACCATAGATAGCATAATTACCTGAAATGATTTAGGATGGAGGGAGAACAAAAACGAGGCCCAGATCGACGATTCTTGTGCTCGTCGGAGATCTAGAGGAGAAATGCGATGGATACACAGGTGTAGGAAGTTTGTGGCTATTGATATGAAGGTGTGAGTTCATTTTTATAGCCCAATTTCATGTTTAATGTCCGAATTGAAGTCGCGATTGATTGAGGACGGTTACGGGTCGTTTGAGCTTGATTCTATTGATTGAAGGTGAAATTGGTTCGTTACAAATGATTGGATTGGTCGCACGTTGATTTATAGGGGTTGGATTACACTTTAGCATTCGATTTTCGAAGGATTCATGGACTAATTTTGTGAAATTGAGCTCATGCGCAAATTAGGTTTTAGATCATAAAGGGTTCAAATGGAGGGTTCCAATGCACTCAAGGGGTTCAATGGTTCAAAGGGGTTTATACTAAAGTTATTTTCTTTAAATCATTTGTGTTTATATAACTTATTTTCTGAAACATATGAAATTACACTTTAGTTTGGTATGTTTTATAAAATTGTACAACACATATATACTTAAAACTAGTTAATTATTAATATAGGTTACTAATATTATATACATATATTGTTATGAGAAATGTAACATATTTAAATATATATATATATATATAATTTAGAATTTAAATAAATAATTTATATATATATATATATATATACTTGTATGTTTATAAAAGAGTGGAACAATATTTTATTTAAAGTACTTTGTCATGCATTTATACCTAATCAAATCATATGCATCATAATGAAATTAAATTCCTTAATTAAATGAAATAAATATGTCTATATGTAGATATAAAAGCATAGTGATGTTGCATCACTTGAAATTAGTATAATAAATTAAAATGATCATGAATTAAAATAATGTTATGAGAAAACCCTAAATGTTACAGTATCCCCTAGTTGAGAGAATTTCATCCTGAAATTCAACTAGTTGAAGCTGCCGAATCGGGAAAGAGGTGAGGGTATTTGAGCTTCATCTGATCCTCACGTTCCCAAGTGAACTCTGGCCCATGCTTAGATTCCTAACTAACTTCGACGATAGGTATACGGATTCGCTTGAGTTGTTTAATCTCACGATCCATAATCTCCACGGGTTTTTCAACAAAGTGCATAGTGTCATCAATGTGCACTTCGTCAAGTAGAATGTGAAGGTTCTCGTCAGCTAAACATTTCTTTAGGTTAGATACATGACATGAGGATCCACGTTGCCAAGTGTTGGAGGTAACTCGAGTTTGTAAGTCACTTTTCCAATCCTTTCCAGGATCTTGAATGGACCCACATAGCGAAGTGCTAGCTTACACTTTTTCCCGAAGCGAACCACGCCCTTCCAAGGAGACACCTTTAGAAGTACAAGTTCCCCGACTTGGAATTCCAAGGGCTTTCGACGTTTGTCGGTGTAACTCTTTTGACTACTCCTCGCTACTCGAATGTTGTCACGAATTTGAATGATTTTGTTGGATTTTTCTTGTATTAACTCGGGACCGGTGATTTGTGCTTCACCAATCTCGTTCCAAAAAATCGGTGAACGACGTTTGCGGCCATAAAGGGCTTCAAAAGGAGCCATGTTGATGCTTGTATGGTAGCTTGTAGGTCCTTAGCAGAACTGTAGACACAGATCTGCAGAGAAATCCATCAAACAGTCCGGATCAAGGGGCGGAATCCCTTGATCCGGTATCACTCTCGAATAAGAAATGGTAGAGACGGGTGCGGGAATCACATACACGAACAGAAACATATGAAAATGAAAAGAACAGATAATTGAAAGCATAAAACGTATGATTATTTGATTGAAATGAAAATAAATGCTCGATCATACAGTAACAATTATCTCACCCCAGGGTGAGCTCCCCCTTGGGTGGTGATTCCCTCTACAGACACACACTCACTCATAGGGCATAATCTGCTATATACAGGAGGCCAAGCACATGCGCCTTGTTTTCCAAGCCACCGCCCAATGGGCCTGAAAAACAGGTATCGAAACTACCTAGTTTCGATTGAACAAAAGTTCAACCGAAACTAGTAGTTTCGCTACTGTAATTTTGATTGACAGCATCAGTCTCAAAATTATACCCAACAATCTCCCGCTAGACTGATGCTATCAATTCTTGTCCGACTTTGTCTTTCGTCTTCATAGATTGACTGATGATCCAATGCCTTTCGTTGTGATTCTCCCCCACAAGTGTAGACCCTCCTATCTTGTAGGCAAATGATAAAGGTTTGAATCCCAAGTATTTAGCAGTAAATAACCATCTTTCTACAAGGATTCTTGACATTCTCGAACACTTGATCAACTTTTGCCTTCTCTCCCCCTAAAAAAGGTCAATTTCAAGCAAAGGCTCACTTTGTCTTGCATCTTCATAACTCTGCTGATAATTTGAAGTCTTTCATGGTAATTCTCCCCCTGAAGTGTAGACCCTCCTATTTCTAGGCAAAAGATAAGGGATCGAATCACCAGGTAATCAACAACTAATGATCCGGTTTGTCACAAGTATGCTTGACTTTGTTACCCGCTGCCCAAACATGAACTTTGATCAAAGGAATTACGGCTGAATCAGGCAGAATATCGTGTATATTGCCGAAGAAACTAAATTTTTGAAAACCAGAAAAAGGTTGTCTCCAAGTTTTCTTTCAAAACTCCCCTCCTTCTATGCAATATCCTGTTAAAAAATTTATCCAAGAAAATTTCCAAAAGGTTGTCTCCAAGTCTCCAAGTTTTTTTTTTTTTTTTTTTTTTGGAAAGTACTTGGATAGTTCTGCCTGTAGTTTCGATAGGCTCTACTTCAGTCGAAGCAAGGCTAGTTTCGATAGAGGCAGTATCGAAACAAGAAGTTTCGATAGAGAGATTCTTCAATCGAAACTAGTAGTTTCGATAGGAGATTCTTCAATCGAAACTAGTAGTTTCGATACCCTCTAGTTTCGATTGCCTAGTTTTGACAGCCTAGTTTCGATGTCTTCTACTTCTGATTTAGGGCAACACCAGTAGTTTCAATAGAAAATGTTCAGCCGCCACATAGTTTCGATTGACCATCTTCAAACTTTAGCTACTTCGATACCCCCAATCCAGGTCTGAAAAATGCTTCAAAAGCCTTACATCTTCAGATTTTAAAAGTTGAAATGTAGAACAGCAGTCACGAACCTGCTACACATCGATTTCTTCAAGTTTAACGTCTTAATGGCGGGTTTTTCTTGATTTTGAGCAGATTCGAGAGCAATAAGAGCCACCATGGCTCTGATACCACTTGTAGGTCCTGAGCAGAACTGTAAACACAGATATGCGGAGAAATCCATCAAACAGTCCGGATCAAGGGGCAGAATCCCTTGATCCGATATCACTCTCGAATCAGAAATGGTAGAGACGGGTGAGGGAATCACATACACGAACAGAAACATATTAAAATGAAAAGAACAGATAATTGAAAGCATAAAACGTATGATTCTTTGATTGAAATGAAAATAAACGCTCGATCATACACTAACAATTATCTCACCCCAGGGTGAGCTCCCCCTGGGGTGGTGATTCCCTCTACAGACACACACTCACTCCTAGGGCATAATCTGCTATATATAGGAGGCCAAGCACATGCGCCTTGTTTTCCAAGCCACCGCCCAATGGGCCTGAAAAACAGGTATCGAAACTACCTAGTTTCGATTGAACAAATGTTCAACCGAAACTAGTAGTTTCGATTGAACAAAAGTTCAACCGAAACTAGTAGTTTCGATACTGTAATTTCGATTGACAGCATCAGTCTCAAAATTATACCCAACATAGCTGTTGTTGTAAAAGAATTCGATCAAGGCCAGATAAGAATCCCAATTGCCACCAAAGTCAATGACACACGCTCTAAGCATATCCTCAAGAGTTTGAATTGTTCGTTCGGTTTGACCATCAGTTTGAGGATGGTAAGCCGTACTTAAATCCAATCGTGTACCAAGGGCAGTCTGGAGGGATTGCCAGAATCGGGCATCTCGATCAGAAATTATATTCAAAGGAACACCGTGACGACTCATAATTTCGTCAATGTAAATTCGAGCTAATTTCTCAACTCGATAGTCTTCATGGATTGGCAAGAAGTGAGCTGATTTGGTGAGATGGTCAACGATTACCCATATACTATCATCACCACTTGAGGTGCCAGAGAGTTTGGTAATGAATTCCATGGGTAGATTCTCCCATTTTCACACTGGGATTTCCGGTTGTTAAAGTAATCTGGAAGGACGTTGATGTTCAACTTTGACCTTTGAGCAGGTAAGACATTTTGCTACATAAAGGGCAATATCCTTCTTCATACCGGGCCACCAATATTGCAGGTGAAGGTCTTTCTACATTTTATCTGCACCGGGATGTATGGAATAACGGGTTCTATGGGCCTCGGTCATAAGGAAAGTACGGAGATCGTCATGATCGGGAACCCATATACGATCTAAGAAGTAAAGTAAGCAATTAGGTTTGGTTTCCTATTGAAGTTCAACTCCACATGACATTTCTTCGTACATGTTACCCTCGGTAACCGAGACGTGTTGAGCATTATGTATGCGGATTTGAATGTCGGTTTGAATCTTGACACTCTGAATCATAATGTGTTCTTTATGGCTAAATGCATCGGCTATGACATTCGCCTTACCGGGATGGTAACGGATTTCGCAATCGTAGTCGTTAAGAAGTTCAACCCAACGCCGCTGCCTCATGTTGAGTTCCTTTTGATTGAAGATATGTTGGAGGCTCCTATGCTCGGTAAACACCAAACATTTTATGCCATAAAGGTAATGTCTCCAAATCTTCAATGCGAAGACGACCACACTCAGTACAAGATCGTGCGTCGTATAATTCTTCTCATGGATCTTAAGCTGCCTTGATGCATAAGCGGTCACCTTGCCTCATTGCATAAGGACACAACCAAGACCTCGGTTGATGCATCACAGTAGACAACAAGATCTTCATTCCCATCAGGAAGGGTTAGAATAGGGGCATTGCACAGCTTCTGTTTGTGAGTTTGAAACGCTTTTTCTTGCTTTAGTCCCCACTCATAAGGTTTACCCTTATGGGTTAAGGCAGTGAGAGGGACAACAATCTTGGAAAAGTTAGAGATGAATCAATGATAATAACCCGCTAGACCAAGGAATGAACGAACCTCGGTGGGGGTTTTAGGTGTACTCCAAATCTTTACAGATTCGTTCTTAACAAGATCTACATGAATTCCCATTTCATTGACAATATGACCCAAGAATTGAACCTCGTCCAACCAAAACTCACACTTGGGGAATTTGGCATAGAGCTGTTCTTTCTTTAAAAGGTCCAAAATCAGCCTAAGGTGTTGTTCAAGATCTGCCTTAGTCTTGGAGTAGATCAGGATGTCTTCAATGAAGACGATTACGAATTTGTCTAAATATGGCTTGCACACGTGGTTCATGTGGTCCATGAAAACTACAGGTGCATTGGTTAGTCCAAAGGGCATAACCATGAATTCGTAGTGACCGTACCTTGTATGAAAGGCAGTCTTTGGGATATCTTCATCATGCACACGAAGTTGGTGATAACCGGATCTAAGATCAATCTTTGAGAAACAGGTTGAACCTTGAAGTTGGTCAAAGAGATCGTCAATCCTCGGTAATGGATAACGGTTCTTGATGGTAAGTTTGTTAAGCTCACGATAGTCAATGCACATCCGGAATGAACCGTCTTTCTTTTTGACGAATAAGACAGGTGCACCCCAAGGTGAATGACTTGGACGGATGAAACCTTTATCAGCAAGTTCTTGGAGTTGGCTTGCAAGTACTTGCATTTCCGAAGGTGCGAGTCGGTATGGAGCTTTAGCTACAGGATTAGCTCCGGGTACAAGGTCGATGCGAAACTCCACTTGTCGTACGGGTGGCAGACCGGATAGATCTTCAGGAAATACCTCAGGAAAATCTTGAATGATCATAATGTCTTGAATCTCTTTCCCTTTGTCCTTCTTTTCCACAACATGCGCCAGGAAGGCTATGTAATTCTATTGCAAGTACTTTTGGGCCATGGTGCAAGACATGAATTTGAGTCCACTGTTAGGCTTCTCACCAAATATTCAAAATGTGTCGCCCGAAAGAAGAGGAATTCGAATGCATTTCTCAAAACATATGACTTCGGCATGGTGGTTGGATAACCAATCCATACCAACGATGATATCAAAACTTCCCAATTGCATTGGTATGAGGTTGACAGGGAAAGTGTGTTTGTTAAGCTCAAGAGAACAATCGCAGACGATAGAGTCTATAGTGATGGGATCTCCATCCTCTACTTCAACGGTAAATATTTCCTCTAATTTAGTTCGTGTTTTTGCAAGTAATGGCTCAAATTTGAGTGATACAAAACTCCTATCAGCACCGGTATCAAATAAAATGGAAGTATATTGGTTATTGACGAGAAATGTACCTTTAACAACGTCGTTGTTTGTTTGGGCTTGATTGGCATTTATGTTAAAAGCACGCCCACGGGCACCACTCTGATTTGCATTAATTAACCTTGGGCAATGATCCCGGAAGTGGGTTGGATCACCACACTCATAGCAAGCGTGCCCAGGGGCAATAGCTGGTACAATTTGGTTGGCAACTGGCTGATTGAATCGGTTTCCTAGGTTTGTTTAGACAACAGGGTGTCCAGCTCGGCAAGTGTTAGCCACATGTCCATATTTCCCACAACTTGTACATAAACGAAACTGTACAGTCGGGTAGTGATGATACTTGCAGGTCTTTCATTGAGGATTGACACCTACGTATGGCCTTCTGTTGAGATTCTGAGCCACAGGTGCAACTTGGGTGATGGGTGCAGCAGGGATAACGACAGCAAAGTTCTTAGCCTTGCACTTCTTAGTATTGAAAGAAGTTTCGGGCTTGTCTACCTTGGTCGTTTCAGATGGGGTTGTCTGGTCACTAATCTTCTTCGCACCCTTTCTTGTCAACGTACCTGCATTCACATGGTTGTCAGTTAACGTGGCGGCTAGGCGTATAGCGTTTTCAAGAGTGGCGGGGTTTCTTCCCAACACTATGCCTTGGATATTCATGGGTAGTCCCCCTATGTACTTCTTAATACCCCTAGACAGAGGTGTGACTATGTGCGGCACCAGGAGACTCAACTCATGGAAACAAGTTGTGTACACCAAGTTTTCACCACTGTTTTGGGTAAGATCCCAAAACTCAGCTTCCAGTTTCTTCATTTCATTCTGAGGACAAAACTCCTCGGTCATCAGTCTCTTCACGTATTCCCATGGCAATGCCATTGCCACATCAATACCTCTATTCCTTTTCTCACCGTTTCATCAATTGAGCGCCCATTTCTGGAAGACGCTCGTAGCATAACGGACCCTGAGATTGTCAGGGCAGTCACTGTTGAGGAAAGTGTTTTCAATACATTCAAACCACTGAAGGAGACCTGTAGCTCCCTCGGTACCATAGAACTTGATGGGGTTGCATGAGTTAAAGTGTTTGATGGTGCATTGGGGCAGGTTGGCACTACCACCACCACCAGTAGCATTTCCATTACTGTTGTTGGTCTGAGTGAGTTAGTTCATAAGTTAGGTAAGGAGGGCAGCAATATCATTGTTTTAGTTGTTGGTCTCGTTGGCACGACGGGGAGGCATGCTATAGAAGGAAACAAGACAAGGGTAAGAATAATTATATTTGGATTGTATCCTGTGAATACTATGACTTATCAAGGTTATTCAAATTTATAAAACCTTTGGGAAGATATGCTTTACCCTATAAGTGAACACTCATCCCGAAAATTCCCAGGAAGGCATACGGGTCCTTCGGTTGATTTGGATTTATACGAAATGCTTTGCTAGACAGAAAACCCTCAATACACATGTTACCCTTCTAGATTGCACATGTTTCCTACTAGCTAATAGAAATTAAAGTCTTGACGAGGTTTAAGGATTTTATTAGTCTTGTATCTATGTGTATGACGTTCCACATGTGAAGGTGATGATGACATAGGTAGGGGTAAGAAGGATAAGAGTATTAGGATAGAAGTACAAGTAAGTAATCTAAAAAGTAAGGCATCAAGTAGGTTAACACATAGTATGTAGTAGGTAGTATGACATAAAATGGGTGCCTTAAGGTTATAGTCTAGGTTATGGGTTTCTAATAACCTAATTCCCTATAACCATGGCTCTGATACCAATCTGTCACATCCCAACCGGCGGCGGAATACGTCGGGGCGGACGTGTAGACTGTTCATAAGCACATGATCAAAACTAAAGTTGCATATTTCATTAAATTCAAATTCATAACAATTGTTTCATCAAAACAAAGACAAACAAGAAATAAGGTACTTCCAACAAAGTTTATTAATTAACTAGGTCTTGCAATTTCCTATGTGATGAATCTTGAACATAACTCTCAATTATTGGCACCTCAAACATGATGAAAAACATAGTCAACTAAAATAGTTGGTGAGCATACATAGGTTTTAGCATAACAAGTGTTATTAAAGTTTATACACAATTCATATGATATCATGGTTTAATAAGGCAATTATAGAGAACCACTATAGATGAAAGTGGGCGCACAATTAAACCTTGTGACTGATAGGCATAACACAACAGTTATCCTTAAATTTTTTCAGCAACAATCACCCTAACCGGGTGGGTTAGTCAGACTCAACAGATGTGTGACATCCGGCAATTTAGGGTTAACTCAGTTAGCAAATCCAGTTAAATCCTAACTACTCACAAACTCCAGGGACTAGAATTGTCAATTCTCAAATATCAAACCCTAGGGACTAATCCTGCTTGCATTCAAACTTAAATGCATGAAATTAGAGGGACTAATTATGTAATTTATCTAAAGTTGACTCCTGTTGACTTTTTGATAGTCAAACTAACCAAATATCTAACCTAGTTAACCTAATTCTAAAACCTAGGGACCATTTCTGCAAATTCCCAACTGTAAAGCATGAAACCTGAAGGACTAGTTTTGTAATTAAGCCATACTTGGATATTTTGACTTCTAGAAGTCAAAATTCGCAATTTCCTTGGATCCAAATTCAACCGATAACTGAATTTCGTTCGAATTGTAATGGCTGTTACATGAACATGATCATTACGCTTATCATTAAGCCATTAAACATATCAATTACGGACAATCAATCCGATTATGAATGATCATGTCATAACCGTCGACCATCATATCATACCCATCGAATTCGACAAGTTTTTGTAACATACACGCAAACTGATCATCCGTACACGATAAACGAACCCCTAAGATGTCTTTGCACACCACTTTGATCGGAATTACAACAGAAGTCGCCATGGATTGAACCATTCACAGCCAGTACCTGTGTTGGTCGAACACCATCAATCCACACTCCATTCTGGTAATTGACCCTACCTCTAGCTTCGTTTCAACTTCTAGAACCAAAGCCCTATGTTAATTGGGGCTTTCATTATCGAATCTTGCATGAACCAAATCCTAGGGTTCATGTGAAACCGTTTTAATCGAACTATACCTTTGACTCTGTTTAAATCCAATTAATTCACACCAATAGACTCGTAATCATCTACTGAATAAAAGCCCTCTATCAATTTGAACGCATATCATCGAATTGATTATGATCCGGTAACTAGGGTTTATTCGAAAACTAAATTGGGGGTTTTGATCTTAAACTCGTTTTCAATCAAATTAAACTACAGGGTTAGTCTCACGATCACCCACCTAGTAAAAGCCCTATGGTTTTGACAACTCTCATCATCTAAATCATTCGAATCGATTTTGTGTTCATAAACTAGGGTTACGACCCCTTTTCTGTAAATTAACGATCATAAACCGATGATTTTGTAGTGTATTGTGATGCATCTATTCAAGGTCTGGGTTGTGTCTTAATGCAACGCGAAAAGGTGATCGCATACGCTTCACGACAACTAAAGGTCCACGAGAGAAACTACACCACTCATGACTTAGAGTTGGGAGCCGTAGTCTTTGCAGTTAAGATATGGAGACATTACTTGTACGGTACCAAATGCACCATCTATACCGATCACAAGAGTCTTCAGCATATCTTCGAACAAAAAGAGTTAAACATGCGACAACGTCGTTGGGTCGAACTCTTAAACGAGTATGACTGTGCGATCTGATACCACCCGGGCAAAGCTAATGTTGTAGCTGATGAATTAAGTCGAAAAAAAATAATACCCAAACGAGTTCGAGCATTACATCTTACTATTCACCCCAGATTACCAGACAAAATCCGTAGTGCTCAACTCGAAGCCCTAAAAGAAGAAAATCTACCGCTGGAAAGTACACGCTGTATGGAAGCACAACTTGAAGTCAAATCTGATGGTATTCGCTACTTCGCCGAGCGAATATGGGTTCGAGTATTCGGAAACCTAAGGGACCTAGTTATGGATGAGTCTCATAAATCTCGTTACTCGATGCATCCAGGTTCCGACAAAATGTACCATGATCTAAAGGTGATATATTGGTGGCCGAGGATGAACGCCGATATAGCCACCTATGTTAGTAAGTGTCTGACTTGCGTGAAGGTCAAAGTTGAATATCAAAAACCATCTGGTCTTTTGTAACAACCAGAAATTCCCATGTGGAAATGGGAACAAATATCCATGGACTTCATCACCAAATTACCACGAACTCCTACAGGATGTGATACCATTTGGGTAATTGTTGATCGATTGACAAAGTCCGCTCACTTCTTAGCAATTAAAGAGACCGACAAAATGGATAAACTTACTCGTACTTACTTGAAAGAAATAGTCTCTCGGCACGGGGTGCCAATCTCTATTATTTCGGATCGTGACGCACGATTCACCTCTCGTTTCTAGCAGTCGTTACATAAAGCTTTAGGCACGCGTCTAGATATGAGCACAGCATACCATCCTCAAACTGATGGCCAAACAGAACGTACTATTCAAGCGCTGGAGGACATGCTACGAGCTTGTGTGATCGATTTCGGTAACACTTGGGAGTCTCACCTACCGTTGGTGGAGTTCTCCTACAACAACAGTTATCACACTAGCATCAAGGCAGCTCCATTTGAAGCACTTTATGGACGGAAATGTCGTTCTCCTATTTGTTGGACCAAGGTTGGAGATAGCCAACTCACAGGTCCTGAACTCGTATTTGAAACTTCCAAAACGATCGTTCAAATTAGAAACCATATGGCGGCAGCTCGTGATCGTCAAAAGAGCTATGCCGACAAGCGTCGTAAACCTTTGGAGTTTCAAATAGGTGACATGGTCTTACTCAAAGTCTCACCTTGAAAAGGTGTCATTCATTTCGGGAAACGAGACAAATTGAATCCTCGTTATGTTGGACCATTCAAGATAATGAAGAGAATCGGACCAGTAGCATATCAACTGGACCTACATGAAGGACTTAGTGGTGTACACAACGTCTTTCACGTCTCAAATTTAAAGAAATGCCTAGCAGACGAATCACTCGCAGTTCCTCTGGAGGAACTACACATTGATGAACAGTTACGTTTCATCGAAGAACCTGTGGAAATTATGGATAGGGAAGTTAAAACGTTAAAGCACAGTAAGATCCCTATTGTCAGAGTTCGTTGGAACTCGAAATGCGGACCGGAATTCACGTGAGAGCGCGAGGATCAGATGATGCGCAAATATCCAAATCTGTTAAAGCACTTCGCGTAAAATTCTTAAGGTACTATTTAATTTTCGGGACAAAAATTCTTTCAACTAGGGGATGATGTGATATCCTGGGAATTTTTTTTTTTATTTAATTTTCGGGACGAAAATTCTTTCAACTAGGAGATGATGTGACATCCGGCAATTTAGGGTTAACTCAGTTAGCAAATCCAGTTAAATCCTAACTACTCACAAACTCTAGGGATTAGAATTGTCAATTCTCAAATATCAAACCCTAGGGACTAATCCTGCTTGCATTCAAACTTAAATGCATGAAATTAGAGGGACCAATTATGTAATTTATCTAAAGTTGACTCCTGTTGACTTTTTGATAGTCAAACTAACCAAATATCTAACCTAGTTAACCTAATTCTAAAACCTAGGGACCATTTCTGTAAATTCCCAACTGTAAAGCATGAAACCTGAAGGACTAGTTTTGTAATTAAGCCATACTTGGATATTTTGACTTCTAGAAGTCAAAATTCGCAATTTCCTTGGATCCAAATTCAACCGATAACTGAATTTCGTTCGAATTGTAATGGCTGTTACATGAACATGATCATTACGCTTATCATTAAGCCATTAAACATATCAATTACGGACAATCAATCCGATTATGAATGATCATGTCATAACCGTCGACCATCATATCATACCCATCGAATTCGACAAGTTTTTGTAACATACACGCAAACTGATCATCCGTACACGATAAACGAACCCCTAAGATGTCTTTGCACACCACTTTGATCGGAATTACAACAGAAGTCGCCATGGATTGAACCATTCACAGCCAGTACCTGTGTTGGTCGAACACCATCAATCCACACTCCATTCTGGTAATTGACCCTACCTCTAGCTTCGTTTCAACTTCTAGAACCAAAGCCCTATGTTAATTGGGGCTTTCATTATCGAATCTTGCATGAACCAAATCCTAGGGTTCATGTGAAACCGTTTTAATCGAACTATACCTTTGACTCTGTTTAAATCCAATTAATTCACACCAGTAGACTCGTAATCATCTACTGAATAAAAGCCCTCTATCAATTTGAACGCATATCATCGAATTGATTATGATCCGGTAACTAGGGTTTATTCAAAAACTAAATTAGGGGTTTTGATCTTAAACTCGTTTTCAATCAAATTAAACTACATGGTTAGTCTCACGATCACCCACCTAGTAAAAGCCCTATGGTTTTGACAACTCTCATCATCTAAATCATTCGAATCGATTTTGTGTTCATAAACTAGGGTTACGACCCCTTTTCTGTAAATTAACGATCATAAACCCGATGATTTTCAAATTCCACGAACCTACAGACTCGCCATCACCCGATTAACGGAACCCCTATAACCCTTTAATCGATCGCGATCAAATTCGATGGTTTTGGGACTGGTTTCGTTTGACTGTGCGTACAGGAGTGAAACCAGGTGGGCTTGCGTGTTAAAAACTGAAGGAACCGGATTCTCTCGCGATTCCCTAGCGGGCTGACTTGGTAACACGCTTGACCCATAGACAGGAGAACCGGGTTCTAAACCGGTCTCCTGCATTCTCTTTTTGGGACATTTTCATTATAAATAATTTAAAAAAAAAAAATTCCTATGTTATTATATTACTATATTAATAAGTTTTGAAGCCATAAACCAACCATAGGCTTGGTTTTGATTTTCTAACTTATAATTAACGTTATTTCCACTATTAAAATAACATATTTATATTATTATCAAACCACTACTCCAAATAAAATGAAATATTTATATCATTTTCAACCCCATGACCTCATTTAAAAATAATATACATGTTTATATTATTTCTACCACGTGTATAAACATTTTTGCAATGTTTCAAAAACTTAAAATAATATACTTGTTTATATTATTTACTCCCGTTTATTAACCTTGAATAAAATAATATATTATTATTTTCAACCGTAACTCAAAATTATAAATAATATATTTTTATATTATTTGCAACCCGACTATTAACCTATTTGATTATTTCAAACTAGTAAATAATATTATTATTTACCCACGTTTTATCCTCGATTAAAAATAATATATTTATTATTTTTCCACGCAAACGTTTATTTTATTAATCATTCGAACTTAAAAATAATATATGATATATATATTATTTTTCTTAAACTTGTCTGAATGACTCAAGCACCACATATGTATGTATATATATAGTATTATTCGTAACATTCGACACGAATCTTAGTTATTCTAATTCTTATAGAAACCCTTACTCCCGTGGACACGTTCGTCTACTCATTGATCCTTAGAATGTTTTTAGACGTTCTAATCTTCCGTGTTGTCGTCACAAAATCCCATTATGTCCCTAACTGTTATATTTGTAATTCTAGGGCATACGTAAGCCGTGCAGACTAAAACTAGTGCACCTAATCTCATCCTTGTGTGATCCAATCCACTACTCAAACTCAGGTGAGTTTCACGGCCCCTTTTTACTTGTTTTACTATTAGGGGAGAAACATGCTTACACACAAACATATCTTACTTGTTTTCCTGTTAGGGAGAAACAAACATGAACACCAACTATCATACTTTTACTTGTTTTCCCCGTGGGGAAGAAACAGGTACGCAGACAAACATTATGTTACATGTTTTTCCCGTTAGGGGAGAAAATATGACACAACTATTTTAGGTTATTGTAATTCATATGTTATTACTGTTGAGGCTAAGCGTGACACACTATCACTGGAAGTCCTCATCATACATCGAACCGTTAATATGGATCTTAGCGAGGTAATGTTTAGTAGTATTACTAGGTTTGACAAGCCCCACCCGCGTTAGTCACGCTAACTCGATTGGAGATCGAACAGGTGAAATGTTAGTCTACTCACATTTGCCAGAGTGGATAGACCTGGCAGGAGGCATACAAACACAAACAGCCAGCTTCGGTTGCGAGCGCTTTAGTAAGACATGAACATAGGCTAGCTACCTATAGATATGCATATTGAATGTACATAATCTAGCAAACACTCTCTTATTGTAAATTTGAAACCTGTGAACTCGCCAACCTCGTGTTGACACTTTTTCTTACATGTTTCTCAGGTCGCTTTGGCACAGGTTGCGCACTTAGGACATGCATGGAGTCCTATTGTCATATCATACATTTCAAACATTTTAAACAGTTTACTTAATTATGTTAATTAACGCTAATTGCGTGTAATTACTTTTGACTTCATTTTTAACGTTTACGCTTCCGCATTAACTCTGAACTTTTATGTTATGGCATTTCAAGTCCCATATAGTGTCGTTTGATGTAACTAATGACTGAGATCCTAGTGTGTCACCTTCCAAACGGTAAAACTCCGTTAGTGGAATTTGGGGGTGTGACAAGATGTATCATTGTATACTGTCGGTTTGTACTGGGTTAATGATTGCACTCGCACTATGCACAAAAAGTATGTAAATGTTGTTTGCACTAATAGTGTTCAAGCATAAGGCATAAATTGCACACATGATCATAATGTTTGAATTGTAATAATTGCAAATAGTTTGAATGTAATCATGTTTCACCCCAAAGATGTAAATATGGAAAAGGGACTATGTAAACTCATATTGGATTTGTAGCTTGAAATCACAAGTACGAGTAGTCACACATATTGTTTAGCTAACCGCGTGTAAGGCCCTAAATCTGTGAGTCCTCATTTGTTGGATTTACTCATTCACAAATAGTTCTTAAACTTGAATATCAAAATAACGCTGCGGAAAATTTCATTAAAACATAATCATAACATTGTTCAACATGCGAAAACGTAACATAGTGTAATACATAAACTAATCATAATGAGATGCCAGTCTTCATATCATCCGGGTAACTCATCAAACCGCCCAGCATCATCGTCCATCATCATAACCTGCCTTAACCTGAATGTGCATAATAAAATTCAGCTATGCTGGTGAGTTCTAGTTTTTCATAAAACATTAACTACAAATATTTGCCAAAAACAAAACTTCATACTTCATTTAATAAAAGCGTACGTAAAATAATGCAATAACAAAACACAACACATCATAACCCATAAGTCAACGAACATATCGAATCTACGCCTTCTCGTAACCGTCAAATCCAAACATCTCATTCTGGTGGAATGACCCTAAAATCACCACCACTAGGCCCTTCAACACCGCACTGTCCTTCGGGCGGAGAAACCTAGGGTCCGATACGTAGGTCATTCAACACCGAACTTCAAGCACGGCATCACAAGGATGGCACGTACCAAACTTCAAGCATTGTTGTTGGAACCTAGTAGTCCATCGAATTCAAGTTTCTATTTTGATATATGTCCAAGTGTAAAGTTTTCGACCAAAAACTTTATCGAAATCTTTTTCGGACGATCAGAGTTTTCGAACGAAATCTTATTTCTATATATATGTCTTGTATTTGAAAGCTAGTTAGAACTTGAACTCATATCTAATGTGTATCTCTGATTCATAGTAGTGGATTACTGATTGTACTGATTCTCGAAGTGAATACAAGATGATGTTTTGTAATTATCATAGTTTGATGGCGTATTATCTTAGATTCGTTGTTTCATTGGTCGGTTTTCGATCTTAGAGTCTCTTGGATTGATTCCGCCTTTCCATGAGATTGTTCGTTATTGTGTTGCTTGGAATATTGTAGATCAAGGGGATTCAAAAGTGGTATTAGAGCTTTCGGTTGAAGTTCTAGACATTTCAAGCCTTTTCAAGTATTTTCTTTGATTGAAGATCGATTAGAGTGTATTTTACTGCCATTATTGAGTTTTCTGATCAAATTTTCATGGAGATGACTAATGGGATTGAGTTTGGAGGTTAATTTCATAGTCGAATCAGTTGCAGGTGCGGTTTGAAAGTGCTGAGTTTGAAGTGTCCGAAATTTCTATTGAAGGAGCTAAAATATGTTTCGTCCGAAATCTCATCCGAAAAGTTGATTTGGTCCGAAATCTCTTCTTCAGAAATCTGTTGTCCGAAATATCAAAGTTTTCGGTCGAAAAGTCTAATAAAAAAAGTTTTCGTTTGAAATCTCAAGAGTTGTGAAAATTTCAGATTTTGATACTTTGTGTTTGTTTAATGGATGGTAAGGTTTACGATACTGAGAGAGTTGTGGGAAAGTCACCACTAATGCTAAAGTGAATATTAGAGTTTTCCAACTGGAAGATTATGATGAAATCATATTTCAAGTTCACTAAGCATACTCTATGGGAGTCAATTGAAAAAGGTCCTCATATACTGAAAACTGCGAATGCCGATGGGTTAGTTCCTATTGCAGATCCTGATTTGTATTCCGAGGAAGATAACAAGCTGATTGAGAGAGATAACCGAGCTTTGGGATCAATCCTCTTGGCTTTTTCGACTGAATTGTATCTCAATTTTGAACAACATGAGACAACTCATGGATTGTGGAATGCATTGTGTTTAAGGTTTGAAGGAAATGAAGCACTATAAGAGAGCCGAACTGATCTTCTGTTAAAGCAGTATAATATGTTTAGTTACAAAAAGAATGAAACCCTGAGTGAACAGGTCACAAGGTTCACTACAATGATTAACAGACTAAGGAAGATGGGTGTCAAGTTTGAGGAGTATGATTTGGGAAAGAAGCTGCTGGATTCACTACCAGATTGCTGGAACATACCATGTATGTTGATAAAAAATACTACTCTAGATTTGAAGAATAAGTCACTTGATGATATTATCTGCTTGCTTGAGTCATATGAGCCGGATGCAAAGAAACGTGAGTTGAATAATCCAGACAAGCCAAATAGTTCGGGTTCAGCCAATGCAGCTCTGTTTTCTAGAACAAGTGATGGAAGCAGTGGTTCTAAGTCTGAAAAGGGTAAGGGTTGTTGTGAGCATTCTTCTAGAGAAAAGGTTAAGACAACTCGTCACATTCCTGAGGATCAAATTGCCTTATTTGGAGCCTTTATGAGTAGCTATGATGCCTTGGTAACTTGCATGCGTCAACCGGCTGTGCATGATGTCAAAGATCTTGTGCAAATAAATCAAGAAGATCTTGAATACATGGATTTACAATGTCAAATGGCCATGATTGTTGTTAGAGCAAAGAAGTATCTTCAAAAGGTTGGGAAAGACAAGCAACAGTTTGGTAAGAGAGTTGGTTTTGACAAAGCAAAACTCCAATTTTATAACTGCCAACAACTTAGATATTTTGCTCGTGAGTGTACAAAAGATAAGAAGAAGAAAGTTGAAGGTAGTGGAATGAAGCTTGTAGAGATGATTGAGGAGAATGAGAAGTCTAAGAAAGCTCCAACTGCTCTTATGTCAAAACAGCTAAGTAATTGTGAGTGGGATGATGAAATTGAAAATGCTGAAAATGAGTTTGATGAAGCCCTGATGGCTGAAATAGAAGTCTTAAAGAAAACAACTGAAGTTGCAAGTGATTGTGCTTTGAAATCTGTTGACAAAGGCAAAGCAGCAGTTTCTACTTCTGAGGAAAATTCATCTGATAGTGAGGTAACTTCTGATGATGATTCATTCATATGTTCGTCTGACTGTATTGAGAAAATGCAGAATTATCATGCAGCAAACACATTCTTGATTGCTGAAAATGATAAATTGAAAAGGGTAAATAAGGACTTCAAACAAAATGAGGTTACCTACACCTGAAAAATCAATGCTTTGTTAAAAGATAACATGAACTTTAAAGAATACTTAAACAAAAAGGATGTGCTAATCAAGGATCTTACAGACAAACATATTGCTGCCTAATCCGATCTTATAAAAGAAAGGGTTTTGATTTCTAAATGGGGTATGTAAATGATGTGTGTTTTATAAGTAGATAAAAATGGAAATATATATATAACCCTTGTAACAACACCAAAAACTTGATGGCATAGTTTTAGTAATAAATATATTCTATTTGAAACTATACAAAATCAGGTTTTAAATTTATAAATTAAAATAATAATTACTCTAACTAAATACACACACAATAGGCAAGTGTACCTATAGCAACGTAGTAAAGTATGGGTAAGAACCAAGTATCGAACCATGGACACGGATTCCGTACTCAACCCACGCTATTGTCTGACTAAGATAATAAGTTGGAAAATGGGTTTTGTTTTAAAAGGAAAATAAAAAGATAAGAAATGTAATTAGAAGTATTATCCTATTTAAGGTGTTACACTAGTTGTTATCCCTTGTTAATTAATGATATATTTAAAGTAAGGTTGGTTATAGTTACTAGTACTAACCCTTTCGATAGGGGAGTTAGTATTTCGTAAGGGAACAGTGGATACGGTCGGCCAACTGTTCCTTAATGCATATAACGAACCATAAACGGGGTCTCAAGTTCGTCGGTATCTAACAATTCATTATTCGGACTAAGATTATCCAATGACTGACGTACGTCATGTCTTGTAACTACCTTTGGAAAGTCGGAATGCGCAACTCCCTCTAGAGCTACTTTATGAACGCTCGGACCTAACAAATTATGTTATTAAATAGTTGTCTTTACTTATAATATTATTTTAAATAAATAAGACTTTCATTCTCAAGACCAAACCCCATGGCTCCCGCTAGAAGTCCTCTGCAAGCCAATACGAGATAGGTAAAGAATTACCGACACAAACCGCCCGTTCTGTTTAGGGCTCAAACGGCCTGCTGAATACCCAAACCTTCAATCAACCCATAATATTAAATCTATACTAACTGGCCGTGATAGCACCAAGATTTGTATATACACCATACAAACATCGAATAAGCTTCCCAAACAAGAAGTCTTGCTTAAGTAACTCACAAGATTTAAGATTACTAGATTGGTTTAAAGATCACTTATTCTTGTCTTTTTAAGATAACTTATAGTAAAAACTTTAAAAACATAAATTACTAAAAGTACTTCATTAATTAACTAAAGTTCAACCAACTCGAGAAACACAAGAGGGCTAGCCATGAATGACCATACAAGTGACTCCACTAACCCTTAGATAATGTGTGGAAGTGTTCCAACACCAAGGGAGAGTGGGTATAGGTTGCCTCTTGTTTCAATCGAACGATAAAAATAATTTCATATTACAAGACTTTAAAAAAGAAATAAACAAAGAAAAGCTAAACGGACCAAAACCGAGAGAGTTCCGGCTCTTAGCAGAACACTAAGGCCTTCACACCTCTTGGTAATGGACACCTAAATGCTTGGAATGAGCTTGCTATTTATAGGCTGAGATTTTGGCAATGCACGACCGTGCATTAGATTGCACGGGCCTGCAAAGTTCCTGTTTCTTGCATGTGAGGGAATCTGACAGCTTTTGAGAGTACTGGGAGGAAAAAACCCAAAATGCACGGGCGTGCATGGGGATGCACGCCCGTGCATTGGGCACTTTTGCTCCCTGTTGAGTTTTTGACTTCCTGGTTTGACCTTCTGCGTCTGGTTTCGTTCAATTGGCCCCCGAATGCTGATTTCACCTTGATTTTGAGTGCTTTCTTCATTTTTTGGAAATCCGAGTCAATTATCCTATCGGAACACAAATGAGTGGATTAGGCATCAATTATTATCATATTGTCTCTAATTGTGATGATTTGGGGGATAATTATGCATGCAAAACATGTATAATTTACGTCATATCATAATACACCACACTTAAACTTTGCTTGTCCTCAAGCAAACTCATGCATGATTATACCCGTAGAAGTAAGATATTGATTAAATGTTAATCCAAATCTTTTGTCCCAAATGGCTAAATGGCCTCTTAAAAACAATTAGTTGGTGGTTATACCTTTTGAGTGTTTCTTCACAATAGCATAGCAAGCTCAACATACTTGATGGAACTATGACCATGCATAAAATTACAGTCTCACAAATGTTCACTCAACACTCGGGTTAAATGTATTGATAATGTATGTCAAGAAGAACACTCAATGCTATAATTAATGCTTGCATAATCATAGGCTTGTATAGAAATCAAATCTCTGTCAATTGACATAAAATATGTGCATAAATCAAGAGGGCTTTAATAAGGGTTGTAATGATTGGCTTAGGGTTAGGGTAGGAAGTATTTGGGAAAAGTTGCTAGATGTTGAAAAACTGACTTGGCTTGATGATTAAATGGTGAATGATTTCCTATTCAACTTAGATTAGACATTGTGATTAATCTAAGGTCAGATTGTCAAGACCAAATCCCTTCCTTCAAGAATGTCAACTTTTTCTTATTGTTGAAATATTCATTGCGATCAATTCTTCATGAATCGTTCAGATGTTTCTTCCTAATACATCCACTTTGATTAGCCTTGCATACTCCAATTTTTCGAGTAACTTTGATTTTCTTTTGATGAGATTTCTTCACTGGCTTGGACGATTTAATAATTTCTTTTGGTTGCCCCTTTATCTTCACAATATTTCTTCTTTTCATACCAATTCTTCTTTTTATGAGTTTCTTTCTTCGAACATAGGATTGATCTATAATCTTTCGGCGGATGATCATTTTTTAAAGATAAAAGGCTAATTTTTCGGGTTTAATGGATTTGAGATGTGGGTTTAGAAATGAAAAAGGTTTAGGCTCAAAGGGGCAAACTAGGGGATAATGTTTAGGGTAGGTAAAGGAAAAGAAAAGGCGTAAGAAAATGGGTTAATCCTAATGCCTCAATCATTTTTATGCAATATTTTAGTTCATGATCTTGAAATGTATATTTTACACAAGTTCTAATATGCAAAGCAATAATTAGCAATCACTCTAACAAACGAAATGAGCATGTGAAATATGTGAAAGTCAATGATGTCAAAAACTTGATGTGTTCGTGATAATGGTCGGATAGGTTTAAATCTCTCACATGGAAACGGAAGGTAAAGGGTCATAAAGTAAAATTGTGCATAAACTTATTTCTTTCTTTCTGTTGTGCTTCCTAATCTTCCCTATTTGTTTCCTTGATTCACTTCAACGATATTTCAAATTGCCATTTTTATAAGCCCGTTTATGCCAAATGATTTTTAAGACTTTTTCTTTTAGATTATTTTTGAAAATGTTTTAATTACTTCTATTGTAGCTTTTAATTAAGTAGATTGGGTAGTTATTAATCATGCACTCATAATACTTAGAACAAAATTAGGCAGCGAAAATCAACAGGGTTCCACCCCACACTTATTTTCTGACAGTATGAATGTATGCAATATGATATGTGTCATGAATAATAATGGCGTAGTGAAACTGATACTCCCCTAATGAGACGTCATTATCGTGTGTGACGATTCTCACTACTACGTAGATTGCATTCCTGGGTATGTACCGTAACCTGTGTAACCTGTATACGCATTGCTCAACACATAAAGTAAATACTATAAAGGAAATTAACTAATACTAGCCAATTATGGCGGCCAAAAGAGTGGTGGTGGTGGTGCCACCATAACAACGGTAATCAAGTGACCGGTAAAAACCTGTAATGTCTATGTCCAACAACTGGAAAACAACCACAAATGTCAATCATGAAACATAAATGTCAAGAACCACAAATTTATTTATCAGAAAAGAACCACATAGATATAGATGAAGGGAGGAAGAGCTGCTACTAATACGGAGGACGGGGCCATTACTGGTAAGGGTCGGGAGGCTACTGCTGGTACCTCTGGTGGACGTTCGGGTCGTGGGTATGATCGTGAAAATCCTGTCGCATCCCGTCCATCGTCTGCCCTAGTTGTCCCATCCGGATCATCAAATCCAGCATACTAGGATCTGTAGTGGTGTGGTACATACCTGGCTTCTCCTGCTGCTGCTGTAGAAGTGGTGTTGGTTCTCCCTCCTCATCTGATGGAATCACTGCTCCCTACCAAGGATTGCCCCGGTGGTCTACCAACATGTATACTCCCTGAATTTTTCTCATCATACGCATGTTTATCAACATCTGCCTTTTCACTTCCTCCATTGGCAGGTCCATATTGGTGAGCATACCAAGGTTTACTGGGCTTAGAAATCCTAAATATGCTGCCATGTGAGTGATAAAAAGGACCTCCATAGATGTGGCTGCTTGAGGAATACCCGTAAGTGTGGGTGAAGAATTTGGCAAGACTGTAGGCCAAATTACAGGGGACCTGATCAATAAGGAAATGTAGGTGGAATAGATCTCTTACTGTCACAACTCCGGTGCTATCTTTTCGTCCACCAATGGTGTGAACGATTACTCAGTGCAGATATCGGTGCAGTAGATGGAGGATCTTTGTGCTTTTCTGCTTATGGGGGTCGTATTGACCAGAACCAATTCTTGCCCAAACCTACTGTGGTTCACCGTCCCCAAACTCGTGGATGCTTTCCGTGAAGATCGGGAGACGAAGTTCTCCATGCCTATATACCCTCATCTTAGTCGCAAAATCGCCCAAGGACATCTCATACCATTGTCTCGCCATTCTAAATCTCAAAAAATCATGCTTCAGCTTTCTAAGCACGGGTCTGTCAAATTGGAAAGAAGCTAAGAACTCCAGGGTCATTTGATAATAAGTTGGTTGCTGAATTTCGAAGAACTTGACCCATGGTCTAGTGATCAGTGGCAATGCTTCCTCAAGTAGACCAATATTTTCCAGAGTTGAATAACATATGGTCTTATGAGTGCCAAAGTCTTGTTGCATGAGACCTGGTGAGCTGTTGAAGGCATGAGCCTCGATGACATCGTCGTGATCAAATATTAACCATGATTGCATATTTGGTGTGTTCTCGGGTAATGGTGTTGGATGGTAGGGTGGAGGTGGTGATTGTCACACCCCCAATTTCAACTAACGGAGTTTTACCGTTTGGAAAGTGACAAACCAGGATCTCAGTCATCAGTTAAATTGAACAACACTATATAGGACATAAATGTAATATCATAAAAGTTCAGAGTTAAATGCGGAAGCGTATAAAGAAAGTAAATGCGCAAAACAACGCGCCTAAGTCTAAAATAACGGAAATATAATAAAGGATCAGTAGATTGACACTTATTGAATACATCATGTTGACACCATGCATGTCCTAACGTGCACCTGTGCCTTAGCTTAATGTCCTGAGAAAACATGTAAGAAAAGTGTCAACACGAGGTTGGTGAGTTCATAGGTTTCAGTTTGCAACAAAGATTCAATAGGTTAATGTACATTCAATATATAAATCAATAGGTAGCTAACCCATAAGCATTTTAACTAATGCACTCGCAACCGACAGCTGACTGTTTATGTTTTTGCCTCCCACCAGGCCTATCAACCATGGTGCATGTTTAGGTCAAGACTGCACCCGTTCGACCTCCAGTAGTACTACTCAACTTACCTTGTTATATTCATATTAACGGTCCGATGTGAGGACTTAGTGATAGATGTGTACGCATAGTTAAACAAGTGATAACATATATGAATTAGATAACCAAAAAAGTTTACGACATGTTTTCTCCCCCAATTTGTAAAACAGTAAAAAGGGGCCGTGAAAACTCACCTGAATCCGTAGGTAGTAATCACACAAGTACGAGATTGAAATCTAAAGCGTTAGCCCAACACGGCTCACGAATGCCCTAGAATTACATCATAATTATTAGGCATAAAACATGATATGTGACGATGACACGGAATGTTGAACGTCCTAGAAGAAACGCTCTAAAGATCAACGAGTAGACGAACGTGTGAACAAGAATAGATATTTCTAGGTTAAATAATTAGAACGATTACGATATGCGACGAAAGACAAAAATTACAATAATTAATAAATATATTCAATCGCCTTCGTCATTAAGTATTGATTTAGAAAAATAATAATATTATATTATTTTTAAACTAGCATAGTTAATACGATAACTATTTATGTGGCAAAAATAAAAATATATTATTTTTATTCGAGAATATAATTACGGGTAAACAATATAAATATTTATAACTTTGAAATGTTACAAAAATGTTTATAATACGGAGGAAATAATATATAAAATATATTATTTTTAATTTGTGTCACGGTACAAAAATAATATGAATATATTATTTTATAAATAGATTTTAATAATAAATATGGTTTGCAAGGCCAAACCCGAGTCCACGGGTGGTTTTCGTGCTCAAAACATTTTTATATATTAATATAATAATATGGGGTTTGATTTTATATTAAATTAATAGTGGAAAAAAATGGTTTAAAAATAAAACAGTGGGGAGGGATTCGAACCCGGGTCTCTCCCCTACCAGCACTAAGTCCTAACCAGTCCACCCGCTAGGGCAATCGCAAAATGATTATGATTTAACTGGTTTTAACAATAAGCCCCAGTGGACTCTCCTCCCCATATGCGATCGATCCCAGTCCCAATCCTTTATATCGGTCGTGATTTGCCAAATTAACAAAGGGGTTTTGTTCTATAATGAAAAACGAGTCTGTGGGTGCGCTTAATTGCAAAATTTGTTGATTTTAAAACTGTTAATTTCATGATTGAACATTAGAAACCCTAGGTTAAAAACACAAGATCAAATTGATCGAATGCGTTAATGTTTTCTGATGAAATCATGGGGCTTTTAATTAGTGGTTAGTTGCAAATCTAACCCTGTGGTTTGATTTGATTGAGATCGATTCGAAGGTAGGGTTCGATTAAACCCCAAATTACATGAACCCTAGAATCTGGATTGGGTTCAATTCGGTGTTATATGATCCAATTCTCATAGGGTTATCGATCTAAACACAAAAACGAAATTGTAGAATTAAATCATTACTGGAATGGTGCTCGAATTGGTGGTTGACGACTAAAACGTACTCCGACTTCGGCGATCTTGGCCTCCGACGATTTCTACAATGATTCCAGCCAAATTGGCGTACGGGATAGCTTATGTGGAGTTCGTAGGGTGTGTGCAGATGTTCGATTTTGAGGAAAATAAACGAATCGATGAGAATTTGATCATGGGAGTGGGGGTTTCGACGGTTACGAGTTTAATGTGTAATAATTGGGTTTGATATCGAATTAAAGCTGTGATTAAGGTATCGATGATGGTCGTTAATGGCATTAAGGATCGAATTAGTTACTAATTCGAGTTGATTATCAATTTTTAGTTTGAATTTGGCAACAAGAGTTCGCGGTTTTGACTTTTAAAAGTCAAAGAATTAAGTTTGAATTAAATACAGGACTAGTCCCTGTGATTTCATGTAATTAAGTTCGGGAATTGACCGAATTAATCCTTGAGGTTTATAACAGAGTTAATAGGGTTAGGATTTAACAAAGAATCTGACGGGATTGCGAACGGAGTTAGCTTGAAAAGTCGGATTGTCAAAGTGATGGCAGAGTAGGTGGTGCATCTTCAGGAGGTATGGATGAAGATGAACATAGCGCGGGTGTTTCTTCTTTTTCTTCCTACTTGTCTTGAGGATTCAGCCATATTCCGCATAATTACCAGATTGAAAAGTTAGTGTCAAGAAGTGATATTGCTTCATGAAACACATATGGAAACGACGCCAAAAACTTGATAGTGTTAAAACAATGCCAAGAATTTTGATAGTAAATTAGCCAAAAGCTTGGTGTTCACACAAAAACTTGATGTTGCTAAGAAATATATATAACTTTTATTTGTAGGACCACACAAAAGAAACACAAAATCGTGCATGGTTGTAGCATGATCATGTCTTCCTGAGTCGAAAAGTGGTCTATTGTAACTAATCAAACAAGGCGCAAACTTGATTGGTGCAATTTGACTAAGAACATAAATGGTCAAAATGTTGACTTTTAAAAAGTCAAACCTGTCAAAATTCTTGACCTAATTCAATTAATTCATAATTTTCCACATAGTATGCAAATACTTAAACATATTTAAGCATGATTCATGTTTCAATTCGTATTTACAAGTTCAAGAGTTTAGAGTCAAATTTTCAAGAAACCCATTCATACGAGTCAAACAAATCTTTCACAAACAAGACTAAAACGTGTTGCATTATGATCTTACATAGTCAAATACGCATCTAGATTAAGCATTGAGTTCATATTCAAGCACATTCAATCAAAGAAACAAAATGAAACCCTAGCCTCTATTTGAGCCAAATCAGCGATTTTTAAAGCATAAATCAACCAAAAATTGATAATGGACAAGTTTACATACCTTTATGATGAGATTGGAGGCAAAGATCTGAAGAAACGGGTGAAAATCGGGTGTTTTTGGAGTTTGGCGACTTCCGAGCGTTTTCGGATTTGGGGTTTTGAGGAAATGGTTGGTTTCTGCCCTCTTTATGCCCAGACTGCACGGACCCTAATGCACGGGCGTGCATTGGGATGCACGGCAGTGCATTGCCCCTGTTGACCAAATTTTGACTATTTTTTATTTTGAAAATAATACCTTAGAATAAATTAAAATATATTTTTAATTAAAAGTAATTAAGAATAACTTACATTACAGTAAAGTGTTAATTTATCTAAAGATAATTTAAAATAACTAGTCAAAGGAGAATGCCACCATTAAAATCCCGATTTCATGTTAGAAGACTTACCTCGATTATCGGCATCCATGTTCAAAGCGTTAAGCTAGTAATCATCGAAATTAAAGAAGATAAAATCTAAACACAAAAATCATTCGAAAGTGTTACGCCTATTTTAAAATGCTTTCGGATGGCGCTACTTATATCCATTTAATTTGCTTGACAATAATTCCGTGGTCGCGATCCTTGAAAATTCCTGCAAAGACAGATTAACTAGTACGAGTATCAAAAAATAGAAACAGAAAAAATTAGAAATTAAAACAAAAAGGAAAAATAAAGTAGAAATAAAAAAAAGTAAAACATAATTAATTAGTCAGTCCAACGACTTAGATCTTTCGCAGAATTATCGTGTCCCCGGCAACGGTGCCAAAAACATGATATGTGTTTTATATGTAGATAAAAATGGAAATATATATATAACCCTGAAAACAACACCAAAAACTTGATGGCGTAGTTTTAGTAATAAATATATTCTATTTGGAACTACATAAAATCAGGTTTTATATCTATAAATTAAAATGATAATTACTTCAACTAAATACACACACAATAGGCAAGTGTACCTATCGCAGCGTATTAAAGTGTGGTTAAGAACCAAGTATCGAACCATGGACACGATCCCATACTCAACCCTCGTTATTGTCTGACTAGTATAATAAGTTGGAAAATGGGTTTTGTTTTAAAAGGAAAATAAAAAGATAAGAAATGTAACTAGAAGTATTATCCTGTTTAAGGTGTTACTCTAGTTGTTATCCCTTGTTAATTAATGATATATTTAAAGTAAGGTTGGTCATAGTTACTAGTACTAACCCTTTCGATAGGGGAGTTAGTATTTCGTAAGGGAAAAGTGGATACGGTTGGCCAACTGTTCCTTAATGAATATAACGAACCCTAAACGGGGTCTCAAGTCCGTCGGTATCTCACAATTCATTATTCGGACTAAGATTATCCAATGACTGACGTACGTCATGTCTTGTAACTACCTTTGGAATGTCGGAATGCGCAACTCCCTCAAGAGCTACTTTATGAACGCTCGGACCTAACAAATTATGTTATTAAATAGTTGTCTTTACTTATAATATTATTTTAAATAAATAAGACTTTCATTCTCAAGACCAAACCCCATGGCTCCCGCTAGAAGTCCTCTGCAAGCCGATACGAGAGAAGTAAAGAATTAACAACACAAACCACCCAGTCTATCTAGGGCTCAAAAAGATTGTTGAATACCCAAACCTTCAATCAACCCATAATATTAAATCTATACTACTTGGCTGTGATAGCACCAAGATTTGTATATAGACCGTACAAACATCGAATAAGCTTCCCAAACAAGAAGTCTTGCTTAAGTAACTCACAAGATTTAAGATTATTAGATTTGTTTAAAGATCACTTATTCTTGTCTTTTTAAGATAACTTAGAGTAAAAACTTTAAAAACATAACTTACTAAAAATACTTAATTAATTAACTAAAGTTCAACCAACTCGAGCAACACAAGAGGGCTAACCATGAATGACCATACAAGTAACTCCACTAACCTTTAGATAATGTGTGGAAGTGTTCCAACACCAAGGGAGAGTGGGTATAGGTTGTGACAATCCGACTTTTCAAATTAACTTCGTTAACTATTCCGTTAAAAACCATGTTAAGTCCTAACCCAGTTATCTGAATATTAAACCTCTGGGACTGTTTCTTTCATTAGTTGAACTAAAACAATAGGGACTAGTTATGCCATTAGACCAAACTCCAACCCTGTTGACTTTTGAGGTCAAAGTCCAAATTCTGTATTTCTGTTGACTTTATAAAGTCAATTAACCAAGTTTTTAACTCACTTCTAACCATAAGGACTAATTATGTCTTTATCTTAACTTCAAACTACAAGGACTAAGGCTGTAATAATTCCGATTTACAAATTAAATTATATGAGTAGTTTCGCAATTTCATACTCTTTGAAAGCCCTATGAATCCAACAACATACATTATCAGTTTTAGTCAATTTGATTCCAAGATCAAAACGTAGGGTTTCGGTATGTTCAAACTGAAATTAACGACTATAAACCTGATGTCTTTGCTATTAAACTTGTCAACATGTTCGTATAATGCCGATTTACAAAACCCCTTTGTCATTTGGTTCTATCGCGATCGGATTCAAGGAAATTGAGGGTGGTTTGGGTTCGGCTCACGTAAAGGTGGGTGAACACAGTGGGTTGGGTGTTAAAACAAACCTGATCTGGTTCATGTTGCGATTGCCTTAGTAGGTGGACTGGTTAAGTGTGTGTGTCGATGGGGAGGAGACCCGGGGTCGAGTCTTCTCACCCCTGTTTCGTTTTTATTTATTTTCTAATTACTATTTTAATATAAAATCAAATGCTATATTATTATATTAATATGTTAATGTTTTTTGAAACCCGAAAACACCCGTAGGCTCGGGTTTGATTTTATAACTCATTTGAATATCATTACCCACTTTTACAATAATATATTTATATTATTTTCAAACCACGACTTCGTATAAAATAGTATATTTATATTATTTTCCACCCGTGACTCCAATTAAAAATAATATATATTTAGATATTATTTTCATCTCGTTTATAAACTTCGTGTAACGTTTCAAACTAATAAATAATATAATTATTTATGTTATTTACCCACGTTTAATATCCTCGAATAAAAAGTAATAGCTTTATTATTTTTGTCACACATTTTAAATAATCATGTTACTTCTCTAAAAATAATATATTAGTTATATTATTTTTCTAGCCATTATTTTAATGGTACAAACGCAGGGATATATTTAATTATTATTATATTTGTAATTAAGAAACCTTTGACACGAAAAGTATTTATCTTAATAAGTATATTAAGAAACCCTTATTCCCGTGGACAAGTTCGTCTACTCGTTGATCCTTAAAATGTTCTAGGACGTTCAAATCCTTCTGTGTCATCGTCACAAAAATCTCATTGTATCCCTGACTATCATGCTTATAATTCCAGGACATACTTATGTAGTTCACAGACAAACTCGTGTGTTTCCTACTTGCATCCTTGTGTGGTGCTATCTACTCGTACATAACTCAGGTGAGTTTCACCGCCCCTTTTTACTTGTTTTACTATTAGGGGAGAAACATGCTTACACACAAACATATTTTACTTGTTTTCCTGTTGAGGAGAAACAAACATGTACACCAACTATCATACTTTTACTTGTTTTCCCCGTGGGGGAGAAACAGGTACGCAGACAAACATTATGTTACATGTTTTTTTCCCGTTGGGGGAGAGAACATGAGACAACTATTATAGATTATTGTAATTCATATGTTATTACTGTTTAGGCTAAGCGTGACACACTATCACAGAAAGTACTCATCATACATCGAACCGTTAATATGGATCTTAGCGAGGTAATCTTTAGTAGTACTACTGGGTTTGACAAATCCCACCCGCGTTAGTCGCGCTAACTCGATTGGAGATCGAACGGGTGAAATGTTAGCCTACTCACATTTGCCAGTGTTGATAGACCTGGCAGGAGTCAAATAAACAAACAGTCAGCTTCAGTTACGAGCGCTTTAGTAAGACATGAACATAGGCTAGCTACCTATAGATATGTATATTGAATGTACATAATATGGCAAACACTCTCTTATTACAAACTTGAAACCTGTGAACTCACCAACCTCGTGTTGACAATTTTTCTTACATGTTTCTCTGGTCGCTTTGGCATAGGTTGCACACTTAGGACATGCATGGAGTCCTACTGTCATATCATTCATTTCAAACATTTTAAACAGTTTACTTATTGATTGACGCTTGTTGCGTGTAATTACTTTTGATTTCATATTAACGTTTACACTTCCGCATAAACTCTGAGCTTTTATGTTATGACTTTTAAGTCCCATATAGTGTCGTTTGATGTAACTAATGACTGAGATCCTGGTGTGTCACCTTCCAAACGGTAAAACTCTGTTAGTGGAATTTGGGGGTGTGACAGATTGGTATAAGAGACATTGGTTATAGAGAACTAGGATTGCATACTAAACCGCACACATGCATTAGTTACACGACACAGACACTCATACATGATACACATGGTATCCATACATACATTGCAGTCATGTTGACATCATTCATACCGCCTTCTACTGATGAGGAACACATCATTGGCATTGCATCATCATTCCCAGTGGCAACACTCGGGACTCACCAGAACATCATCCACTCCCGTCCGAGGGCAGTGAGACGGAGCCTTCGAAGGAGTCATTTACATCACCATCACCTGTTGGGTATGGTGGGCTTTCTCAGGTCCATGTTATGGACGACACTCGGCACTAACGCATATCTCTTTGGGTGTTGGGATCGTCGGAGGCGAGTCCCTACTGTACCATCCCAGCAACAATACGCCGAATGAAGGCAGACCATTGTACGCATTATTTCATAATCCATTGGCACGTAGATGTCATCACTTTACCGAGCCATGGGCTCGCGTCTTTGGTTGATATTCTGTTGAGAATAGATCGAACACAAATCTGAGAACGCATTGTTCAAGGCATACTCAAACCCTATCTTGACTCAGTTGAAAGGACGGCTACTTTGCTGCTTCCTATAACTTGTATTCATGAATTAGTTTCATTTCTCGAAGTCGCATTTCGTGTACATGTTTGTTTCATGCTCTCATCTATAATCCACTGGATTGGACTCTTGTATTGTGTTTCAACTCGAGTGAATACTCGGATCAAACGATTTCTGACTACTCATCCTGATATGAGTCCAAGTTGATCAACTTATGATTAATGACTAAGCTTTCTGATAACTTATCATCTCTAACAATACTTTGTATTCGAAATACAAACTAAAGGACATTATGACACAGGACAGGGAGAACTAGGGTGAACATGCAAAGCAAATTATCATTACGGGTGCACACGTAATAGTAATTTGAGGTGCATGTAAGTCCTGGTGAAACCTAGTGTGTGGATAAATGGTCCTACTCTATGATCTACATACTTATATTTCCATTGACAGTAGAAATTCTCGTGACCCGCTCAATGACTAGTTGGTATCGTTAAAACCTGTTTAACAGTTGCTAGACGCGACAATCATGTTGAAGGTATTTACGAACACACTGAACTATCATCCATAGGACCATCATTTGATTTCACTCATGTAAGAGCCTTAGTGAACTTAAGACTCTCATCCAGACTTAATCAATGAAACCATCTCGATTGAAACTCTAGTAGAACGTCATGGTAAATCCACCGACTCCAACTATGTAAGAGGAATTTGGGAAGTCCTTCCAAAACTAACACGTTATTCCTTACAATCCAACAATAGATTCCATTTGACCTTGTTACCTCATCCGGTGACTAATCCTTGGTCTAATTTGATTCATACCCCAGCATATCAAGTTATTCCAATGACATTGGAAAACGGGTATTTAATCTAACTGACCATCAGTTGAACGCGATTACTTAAACGGATATCCTATCCCTTTAACTACTAGAATCTATTCATGGAAATTTTCTTCCTTGCATGTGAACCCTTTTCTCTTAGCCTTTGCGTTGACCGATGCTTACCTTATAAGCGCAGGTCTCACTAGAAGTCTCAGCATGACTTCACAAACTTCATGATGGTGCGGTCGTACTCCAACTCTATCAGAATTTAGGTATACCATAGAGATAGCAGACGGTCATATAATCAAAGCGACTCACGTTCTTATAGGATGTAAACTCGGTTTAGCTAGTCATAAGCTTGACATTGACCCCACGTCAGTCACACTTGGCAGTTTTGACATGATTGTCGGTATGGATTGGTTATCTAAGAACTAGCCGAAATCATTTATCGTGACAAAATCGTTCGTATTCCTCTCCCGAGTGGAGGAACCCTTCTGTCCAAGGCGAAAGGATTGGTGCTGTCGTAAGCATCATATCCTTCATGAAAGCACATAAGTGCTTACGTAAAGGGCATACTGCTATTCTGGCTCTTGTCACCGGGCAACCATCCGAAGAAAAGAAGATTGATGACATTCCGATCATTCGTAACTTCCCGGAAGTAATTCCTGAATATCTGCCTGGTCTTTCACCTCACCGTCAAATAGAATTCCAAATCGACCTAGCTCCCGGAGCAGCCCCGATTGCTCGGGCACCGTACATACCTGTACCTAGTGAGTTACAATAGTTATCTACACAACTGCCAGAGTTGTTAGATAAGAGATTTATCAGACTTAGCTCATCGCCATGGGGAGCTCCGATCTTATTTGTCAGGAAGAAAGATGGAACTTTCCGTATGTGCATCGATTACCGTGAACTGAACAAAGTAACTATCAAGAATCATTATCCTCTATCCCGCATAGATGATCTGTTTAATCAACTCCAAGGATCAAGTTTCTATTCCAAAATAGACTTTAAGTCTGGTTACCATAAACTGAGAGTCCGAGACGAGGATATCTCTAAGACTGCCTTTAGAGCTAGGTACGACAACTATGAGTTCATAGTCATGCCTTTCGAGTTAACCAACGCACCCGCGGTGTTCACGGACTTCATGAACCGCGTGTGTAAACCCTACCTCGATCAGTTCGTCATCATTTTTGTTGATGACATATTCATCTATGCTAAGAACAAGGAAGGACATGAGGAGCACCTACACTTAAACATTAGATTGTCGAAACAAGAGCAATTGTATGCCCAATTTCTCTAAGTGCGAATTCTGGATTCGTGAAGTACAGTTGTTAGGACATGTAGTTAACGAGAACGGAATACACGTCGATCCATCTAAAATAGAAGCCATCAAGGATTGGGCGGCACCGACGACTTCAACATAAATGCGACAATTTCTGGGATTGGCTGGGTATTATCATCGATTCATCGAGGGATTCTCCAAGATTGCCCAACCTCTTACTACCTTAACCTAGAAGGGTAATGCTTATAACTGGGGCGACACCCAAGAGGATTCATTCCAACTCCTTAAGCAGAAACCTTGCAGTGCACCTACCCTATATCTTCCCGAGGGAACGGATGACTTTGTAGTGTATTGGGATGCCTCCATTCAAGGGCTCAGTTGTGTACTAATGCAACGCGAGAAGGTTATTGCATATACTTCCCAACAATTGAAAATTCATTAGAAAAACTACACAACCCATGATCTAGAATTTGGAGATGTAGTATTTGCACTGAAAATCTGGAGACATTACTTATACGGTACCTAATGCACTGCCTACACCGATTACAAGAGTCTTCAGCACATCTTCTAACAGAAAGAGTTGAACATCCGATAACGTCATTGGTTCGAACCTTTGAATGACTATGACTGTGCTATCAAATATGACCCGGGCAAGGCTAACGTAGTAGCCGATGCCCTAAGCTGAAAGAAGCTAAGCCCAGACGAGTTCGAGCATTACGACTCACTATCCGCCCCAGACTACCTGAACAGATCCGTAGTGCTCAACTCGAAGCCCTGAAGAACGAAATCCTACCGTTGTAATCCATGCGTGGTATGGAAGAACAACGTGGGGTTAAATCAGGCATTCGCTACTTCACAAAGCGAATATAGGTTCCGGTGTACGGTAAATTAAGGGAACTGGTTATGGATGAAGCTCATAAATCTATTTACTCTATTCACCCACGTTTCAACAAGATGTATCATGACCTAAAGGTGCTGTATTAGTGGCCAAAGATGAAGGCCGATATAGCCATCTAGGTGAGCAAGTGCCTGACTTACGCGAAGGTCAAAGTTGAATATAAAAAGCCTTCTGGTCCTCTCCAACAACCAGAGATTCCCACGTGAAAATGAGAACAAATATCCATGGACTTTATCACAAAATTGCCATGAACTCCTACCGGATGTGATACCATTTGGGTAATTGTTGATCGTTTAACAAAGTCCATGCATTTCTTAGCAATCAAGGAAACCGAAAAAATGGATAAGCTTACTCGTACTTACTTGAAAGAAGTAGTCTCTCGGCACGGGGTACCAATCTCTATCAGTTCGGATCGTGATGCACGATTCACCCCTCGTTTCTAGCAATCTCTGCAAAAAGCTTTAGGCACGCGTCTAGATATAAGCACAGCGTACCATCCTCAAACCGATGGCCAAACGAAACGTACCATTCGAACCTTGGAGGATATGCTACCAGCTTGTGTGATCGATTTTGGTAACACTTGGGAATCTCACTTACCTCTAGTGGAGTTCTCCTACAACAACAGTTATCACACTAGCATCAAGGCAGCACCATTCGAGGCATTGTACGGACGTAAATGCCGACCTCCTATCTGTTGGGCTGAAGTTGGGGATAGCCAACTTGCAGGTCCCGAACTTGTATTCGAAACCTCTGTAAAGATCGTTCAAATTAGAAACTATATGGCGGCAGCTCGTGATCGTCAAAAGAGCTACGCCGATAAGCGTGGTAAACCATCAGAATTTCAAGTAGGTGACATGGTTCTACTCAAAATCTCACCTTGGAAAGGTGTAATTCGCTTCGGGAAACGAGGCAAACTGAATCCTCGTTGTGTTGGGTCGTTCAAGATAATGAAAAGAATTGGCTCAGTAGCGTATCAACTGGACCTACCTAAAGGACTTAGTGGTGTACACGACGTCTTTCATGTCTCGAACTTGAAGAAATGTCTAACAGACGAGACACACGCGATTCCTCTTGAGGAACTACACATTGATGAACAGTTACGTTTCATCGAAGAACCTATGGAAATTATGGATAGGGAATTCAAAACGTTAAAACGCAGTAAAATCCCTATTGGCAGAGTTTGTTGGAACTCGAAACGCGGACCGAAATTCACGTGGGAGCGCGAGGATCAGATAATGCGCAAATATCCTAATCTGTTCAAACACTCCGCGTCAAATTCTTAAAGTACTATTTAATTTTCGGGACGAAAATTCTTTCAACTAGGGGATGATGTGACAATCCGACTTTTCAAATTAACTTCGTTAACAATTCCGTTAAAAACCTTGTTAAGTCCTAACCCAGTTAACTGAATATTAAACCTCAGGGACTGTTTCTTTCATTAGTTGAACTAAAACTATAGGGACTAGTTATGACATTAGACCAAACACCAACCCTGTTGACTTTTGAGGTCAAAGTCCAAATTCTGTATTTCTGTTGACTTTATAAAGTCAATTAACCAAGTTTTTAACTCACTTCTAACCATAGGGACTAATTCTGTCTTTATCTAAACTTCAAACTACAAGGACTAAGGCTGTAATAATTCCAAAGTCAATCATGTTGACTTAGGAAAGTCAAAAATTAGGTGTTTCATAACCTGTTGACTTTTGTAAGTCAAATCCGCAAACCTTTGATCCAAATTCGTGAGATATACCCAAAATTCGTTTGAATTCATAACCGAAACGGACATTAATACCATTATCTACCATCATTGGTCCATTAACGTTGCTATTAACTCGAATTAATCCCATAAATTCTATTGAAGGTGAAACCGTCAACTACTTATCAAGAATCCAACGAATTCGATCATTAGACATTACAATGTTGAAATCAAATACTCTAAACATCTAATTCGCACCCTCCTGAACCTGTTGCAACATTCAATTCGGTTGGATACACACTAGGAGTCGCCGGGGACCACTCGTCGGAATCGTGATTGGGTTCTAGCCGAGCACCATCAATTCGAAAACAATTCAGGTATCTAATCATACCCTCAGACTCGCCTTCATCCATATAACGAAAGCCCTAACAAATCTAGGGCTTATAACAACGAATTGAACTCGAACAAATTCTAGGGTTCATAACCAATTCGGTTTAATCGAACGATACCCTTGACTCAGTTTCAATCAAATTAAATGATATGAGTAGTTTCGCAATTTCATACTCTTTGAAAGCCCTATGAATCCAATAACATACATTATCAGTTTTAGTCAATTTGATTCCAAGATCAAAACCTAGGGTTTCGGTATGTTCAAACTGAAATTAACGACTATAAACCCAATGTCTTTGCGATTAAACTTGTCAACATGTTCGTATAATACCGATTTACAAAACCCTTTGTCAGTTGGTTCTATCGCGATCAGATTCAAGGAAATTGAGGGTGGTTTGGGTTCGGCTCGCGTAAAGGTGAGTGAACACAGTGGGTTGGGTGTTAAAACAAACCTGATCTGGTTCATGTTGCGATTGCCTTAGCAGGTGGACTGGTTAAGTGTGTGTGTCGATGGGGAGGAGACCCGGGTTCGAGTCTCCTCACCCTTGTTTCGTTTTTATTTATTTTCTAATTACTATTTTAATATAAAATCAAATGCTATATTATTATTTTAATATGTTAATGTGTTTTGAAACCCGAAAACACCCGTAGGCTCGAGTTTGATTTTATAACTCATTTGCATATCATTACCCACTTTTATAATAATATATTTATATTATTTTCAAACCACGACTCCGTATAAAATAGTATATTTATATTATTTTCAACCCGTGACTCCAATAAAAAATAATATATATTTAGTTATTATTTTCATCTCGTTTATAAACTTCGTGTAACGTTTCAAACTAATAAATAATATAATTATTTATGTTATTTACCCACGTTTAATATCCTCGAATAAAAATAATCGCTTTATTATTTTTGTCACACATTTTAAATAATCATGTTACTTCTCTAAAAATAATATATTAGTTATATTATTTTCCTAGCCATTATTTTAATGGTACAAACACACCAATATATTTAATTATTATTATATTCAAAATTAAGAAACCTTTGACACGAAACGTATTTATCTTAATAAGTATATTAAAAAACCCTTATTCCCGTGGACAAGTTCGTCTACTCTTTGATCCTTAAAATGTTCTTGGACGTTGAAATCCTTCTGTGTCATCGTCACAAAAATCTCATTGTATCCCTGACTATCATGCTTATAATTCCAGGACATACTTATGTAGTTCACAGACAAACTCGTGTGTTTCCTACTTGCATTCTTGTGTGGTGCTATCTACTCGTACACAACTCAGGTGAGTTTCACGGCCCCTTTTTTGTTTTACTATTGGGGGAGAAACATGCTTACACACAAACATATTTTACTTGTTTTCCTGTTGAGGAGAAATAAACATGTACACCAACTATCATACTTTTACTTGTTTTCCCCGTGGGGGAGAAACAGGTACGCAGACAAACATTATGTTAAATGTTTTTTTCCCGTTGGGGTAGAGAACATGACACAACTATTTTAGATTATTGTAATTCATATGTTATTACTGTTGAGGCTAAGCGTGACACACTATCACAGAAAGTCCTCATCATACATCGAACCGTTAATATGGATCTTAGCGAGGTAATGTTTAGTAGTACTACTGGGTTTGACAAATCCCACCCGCGTTAGTCGCGCTAACTCGATTGGAGATCGAACGGGTGAAATGTTAGCCTACTCACATTTGCTAGTTTTGATAGACTTGGCAGGAGGCAAATAAACAAACAGTCAGCTTCGGTTGCGAGCGCTTTAGTAAGACATGAACATAGGCTAGCTACCTATAGATATGCATATTGAATGTACATAATCTGGCAAACACTCTCTTATTACAAACTTGAAACATGTGAACTCACCAACCTCATGTTGACACTTTTTTCTTACATGTTTCTCAGGTCGCTTTGGCACATGTTGCACACTTAGGACATACATGGAGTCCTACTGTCATATCATTCATTTCAAACATTTCAAACAGTTTACTTATTGATTGACGCTTGTTGCGTGTAATTACTTTTGATTTCATATTAACGTTTACGCTTCTGTATTAACTCTGAGCTTTTATGTGATGACTTTTAAGTCCCATATAGTGTCTTTTGATGTAACTAATGACTGAGATCCTGGTGTGTCACCTTCCAAACGGTAAAACTCCGTTAGTGGAATTTGGGGGTGTGACATAGGTTGCCTCTTGTTTCACTCGAACGAGAAGAATAAGTTCATATTACAAAACTTTTATAAAGAAATAAACAAAGAAAGGTGGGGTTGAGGCTGAATCAGGACTAGCAGCTGACACTTGTACTTGCTGCTAAGCCTCCACCTCACTGGGTATAGAAGGCTGTTGCCTATCACCCCTATTCTTGTGAATGGTTTCTCTTCTTTGTCTTTGTATAGAAGCGTCAGAGTCAGAGTCTGGCTCGTATTCACTGCTAGACGACTGTCACTTTCTCTTGGAGGACGACTCAGGTAGGGTTACCTTAGCCGTTCTCCGTGGGTGTACCTGCGACGGTGCATCATCGGAATCAGAAGAATCAGACTAAGTTGCTTCCGAGTCGGATCCCTCAGCACCATCATTTCCTCCTTCTTCGTCTCCATCATCAGACGATCCATCATCACTTTCCATTTCCTCTGCTTGTTGTTCCTATTGTTCGTCGGAGTGTTCACTTAATTCAGGCTCCGAGTCGTGACTGTACCATCTCCAGTCACCTGGGGCCACGTATGCTTCATTGATGAGGTGGCCAAAGAGTTATGTATGCACAAAGGTAGGATCTACACTGCCTGGCTTTAGGAATTGGGTGAATACTCTTTTGTCCACCCTCTTTACTTGCAGTCTCTCCCCTATAGTAGGAAGGTTTGGCAACACGTCATTAATCAGATGTTGCACAAACCGAGGGTATAACAAGAACCGAAACCTCTCCTCTGTGTTGATCTGGTCATTGATGGCCTTAAAGATGTAACGGGAGAAGTTGTAGCCCTTATTGAGAGAAAGGCCGACCATGGCTGCTGCAAGGTTATGACCCATGGCATATTTTCAAGATTTTCTTGATGATATGCACATGATCATGACGTGGGCGAAGTATCTCCATTGGTCTAACACCCACATCTTCTTGTATGAACCATAGTCCCTCGCACCGACATAGCCCATTCTTTGTCTCCAACAGCCGTCCACAAAGTAGTCTGGATATGCTGTCGGGTCGGTCGTGAGATCTCTGAATTTAAGGACCCTTCTTATAGTATCTTCGAAGAAAGCAATAGCATGACCAGCAACGGTAGCCCTTATTATGTTGGGGGTTACCGTGCAGTCGTGCTCCGCAGTCTCCCAAAACTGCTCGATGTAGGGTCTTGACACGATCGGGTCAGCAGAAATGCCGTAGCTGATTCTTGAACGTTCAAGAAATCAACCATGACCAGCAACGGTAGCCCTTATTATGTTGGGGGTTACCGTGCAGTCGTGCTCCGCAGTCTCCCAAAACTGCTCGATGTAGGGTCTTGACACGATCGGGTCAGCAGAAATGGCGTAGCTGATTCTTGAACGTTCAAGAAATCAACTATGTCTCTGTACTGCAATGCTGCACCCTTCCACTCTGGTTCAGTGTTAGCTAACAGGTTGAATTCGTTAGTAAACGCCCGAGCCATGATCTACAAACACACACAGAAAACAGAATCAGAACAACATGTATCATTGGAAATGAATAAACACAACTCAGTATAGCAGTTACTCTTTGAACTGAATTTCAGACTTAGAAATTTTTTCTAAGTGTTGGTCCTGCGTACTTAGCAAGTACGTAGGAGTTTCCTCTTGCGCACTTAACAAGTACGCATGAAGTGCTTCTTGCGTACTTGTTAAGTGCGTAGGAAACGCACTTGGTGAAAAATTCAGAAGTTTGAAATTCAACTTGATGTTCAAAAATTGGTGTGTATTGGGTCACCACTAGGTCGGAATCAATGATTCTAACCTATGGGACCAACAACAACACCAAATAATACTATACATGACCAATTTTGACCTAAAAATGTTCGACCGAACCACTATCAGTTCAACTTCATGCACAAGGTCAAAATAAAAGACTAAAAAGGACGATTAAGGGTCGATTATGTGATCTAATCATGTTATAATGATAAGAGGTTACCCAAACGACCCACAATTTTCCATAAAAATCACGGATTGAACCTAGATTTTCTTAGTCAAGGAATCGGTCCAATGTCACGAATTCGTGGATGATTTAAGCTTAAAATCTCAGCAAATCGATGTTATGAGATGATGAAACTTGTAGTGGGACGAAAAATCGGATTGTAACACTTGACATTTTGAGTAAGTTTGAAGAGGGAAAGAGTCCGTTTGAATGTGATGAAAAACTCAAAAAATTTCTAACTCTCCCTTTTATACGCCACACTAAAAGGCCATGCGTACTTAACAAGTGCGCACGATTTAACTCGTGCGTACTTACAAGTGCGCAAGAATTAACTCTTGCGTACTTACAAGTGCGCACGACTTAACTGTTGCGTACTTATCAAGTACGCAGGGCTTACTTCATGCGCACTTACAAGTAGGCACAAACCCTTAAGTGCGCAAACTTTCAACTCAAATTTATGAAGTTTTTCAAGTCAAATAACGAACAAGTTAAAAATATTCAATCAAGAGGATTCAAATACAGTTTAGGAAGGTTAAACACACATATTTTTGGCTTTTCTGAATAAAATTGAACTATGCATAAACTTAAAATCTTTTTGATATTTTCTAATAAAAATATATAAGTATTCACACAAACTATTTTTGATCAAAGACACGAGCAGAGGATCATATCAGGCTATCTTTTAGCAAAAATGATACAATATAAACATCAAAGAATATGTGATCAGGTCATGGATTACTATTTATTCATACGTAATAAGCACATAAACAAGTAATTCAAGTTGACAATATTATAAGATTTGAAACTATAAGCATCTTTGTATCACGTTCATGTGTAGTAAGGTATTAATTATAAGATATACAACGTGTACCCCACTGATATTCTACACTAATGTAAATTGCATTATCTCAAGGCATCTAATATTTTCCCAATGATTTTCTAAATTTTCAGAATGAAGTTACATCTATTAGCACAGGAAAAATCAAGCAGAATCCATAAGGATTATCAGGAATCATAAGATTCAGAATCAGGTGATTCATTTGATTTTCTTCATTGAATATCGGTATGATGATTCAGGATAATATATATGGTGTTTGAGTTTTAAGGTAAGGGGATCCAACTTTTATCTGGATTTAATTTCAGTGAATCAGGAGTGATTCAAGGGTGAATACATGCTTAACTGTTAATGTAGAGACATGTCTTGATTCAATCTCTCCTTGCATACTTGTGAGTATGGGCAGTGAGATGAACCGCATTAATTGTACTAACGACATAACCCGAAAGTGACCTCAAAATAAAATTATTGCCAAAATCTAACATCCTTTATCTGATAAAGATCTTTTCTATTATTTTACGCACACACACTTGCAAACATGGGTTCAAATCACGGTTGTAATTTAGATTTAGTTTCCACACTACTAGTGATTCAAAGACGCATACAGCCTACTGACAATTCAAATTACTTGTAAATAAGCAGATTAAAAACACAATAATTTAAACAATTAAGTATGCATGATGCAATCATTTCCCATATGAGCAGTCTGTGACGTTTAGATCATTTTTTATGTACTATCATTTCCTCTTTTCTCAAGTTAACATTGAAATTTTCTCCAGGTGCGGAATGCCCGTGAAGAAAGGTAACGCCTAAGATCAAATCTGAAGCTAAACCATCCGTTTCAAGAAAGGTAACGCAACCTGCTGTACCTCGTGTATCTACCTCTGGTAGTACCCGTACTGGTGAGAAACCTGTGGCGAAACTCTCTAAACCACAGAGAAGAAGAAGGAACAAGAGGTTGAGAAATTGAACATCTGACTTCAGTTTAATTAGGTGAAGCTTCCACAAGTTCACCTGTTGTTGTTTTACCAAACTCTCCTGTTCCGGTTAAGAAACAGAAGAGATCCTGGACTGCCAAATCCAAAACTTCTCAATCTCCTAGTCCTAATTCTTTAAAAGATTCATCCGTTTTGAACAGTCATCACGACTGTGAGTTAAAGGAAGTAGTTTATTTTGAAAAGGATGGACGACCCAAGACCACAATGGCTTGGGTCTCCAAATCTAACTAATTCTGTTGTTACTCATGCAGGGACGTCCGAAGGGTACTATCTCTAACCGCTGGTATGTAGATAGTGGATGCTCCCGGCACAAGACAGGAAACATGGCCTTGCTTCAAGACGTGAAACCATTCAGAGGCGGCTATGTGGCCTTTGCTAGAGAAAAAGGCGGCAGTATCACGTGTCAAGGCGTGGTTTCGAACGGTTGTGTCAGCTTTGACAATGTCAACTTTTGCGAGCAGCTGAAGCATAACCTGTTGAGTGTCTCCCAAATGTGTGACAAGGAGTACTCGGTGATGTTTGACAAGTCAGAATGCCTGATTCTCCAACCTGGTTTTGAAGTTATCGAAGATTGGATCCTGATGAGAGCGCCAAGAACAAAAGACACCTATCAGATCGATATGAGCGTGGCAACAACCACCTCATCAATTGCTACTTGCTTGCTTACAAAAGCGACAGAGCTTGACTCTGTCTTGTGGCATAGGAAACTCGGACATATTTCGTATCGTAAAATGAATCATCTTGTCCGAAACGGTTTGGTAACCAGGGTTCCTAAGCTGAGATTTACCATTGCAGATGACTGTATGCCTTGTAAAAAGGGCAAACAGCAACGGAAGTCTCACAAGCCCAAGCTCCAAAACTCTATTGATACCCCTTTGGAGCTATTACACATGGATCTGTTTGGCCCCATAAGTATCAGGAGTATTGGAGGTAAGTCGTTCTGTCTGGTTGTAACTGATGATTTCTCCACTTGTAGGACCCGGGAGCCTCGTCGCGCAGCGGATACACACGGACCTGTTCTGTGATTTGTGTGGGAACAAAGAAAACGAAGCAGAGAAAACACGAACATAGACAAAAGACAATGTAACGACACGTAATCCATAACAAAGAAGTCATCCCGTATTACAGACTACATACCGAAGGAGCACACATCTCTCATCTAAGCTCACGGTCCAGGGGTCGGGAGAGCTCTTCCCGACCCGGACACCTCTCAACCTTGTTCTAGAGTTCCACCTACAAATGAAGACAAATCTTCTATTTATAGGGGAAGGAACACTACCTGCGTACTTACTATGTACGCAGGACCAAACTGGTGTGCAGGCTAAGTACTCAGGAACACCCTCCTACGTACTAGCCACATACACCGATACATAGAATTTAATCTATAGTTTCAAAACATGCTTCTACAAACTCCCTCTTAACTATAGCATCAAATTCTATCTATCACTAACACTGATAATCATCAGTTTACAACGAATGTCCTAACAGAGTCCCTCTAAACTAATGACATCACGTGTCTTCTGGCGAGACTTGATCTTCTGGCATTCCACTTGAGATCTTCAAATCTTCAAACTTCCGTCTTCAGTTGCCGAGTGATGACAAACCCGACTCCCTCAAACTGTAGCTTTCATTGTAGATCAAACCAAGTGCTTCAATAGGAACCAACTAACCCAACACAACTCACTGTAGTTCATCCTCTCAGCAGTAGTAACCTCCACCCTAACTTAGGACTCTGAGTCTGACAATGTCTTCCTAACCAGGTAACAATAGTAGACTAAGACAACTCCAAATCAGCTGGCATATGATAGAGATGAGTTTCCAATAATCTGCATCAAACTAATCAGCTCCCATAGGAATTCCAGTAAGATAAACTTAATTCTTCAACCAGATGTGTCCAACTCTATCCTGTATCTTAACGAGTCAACCAAATTCCTGAAGATGTTCATTTCCAATATCCCCTTTCAGTTTAAGCTTCATCTGACTAGACCAGAAACAAGGGTATGTTTCCTATCCCATCGGCCAATGATAAAAGGTTCCATCTTAAACTAATGATCCAACGAATATCCAGCTTCATCTTGAAAACACATGATAGAATCAAACACGAAAAATATAGTTTACACGAGAAATCATAGTTGAGATCCATGTTACGTCAAAGAGGTATATATGTGTGACAACCTGACCTTTCAGGTTAACTCGGTTAACAAATCCCGTTAACTTCCTGTTAAAAACCTAACCCCCGTTAGCTAATCCAGTTAAATTCAAAATCTAGGGACTAATTCTGGTAATGTTTAATCTCAAACCTTAGGGGCTGGTCCTGCAAAATTGTAAAACTCGATTTATTGACTTCCAAAGTCAGCAATCAAAGAAAAACGAAATTGTTGACTTTTGAAAAGTCAAACCCATAACCGTAGTGACTCAAATCCAATTATCTTGATCTTGTCGATTGAAATTCGTAACCGAAATCGATTTCAATGATAATCATAATTGTCATGGAACATTCAATCTCAGTTAATTCACCGAATTAAGCACAATTATGGTGATTCATAGCATAACCGTCGACTTCACCATTTCTATTCTCGAATTCGTTTCAATTCGATTACTACAATCAAAATTGACAGTATGCACTCCTAAACCGAGCCCTTCTAAAGCTACTTCACATGCTAATTTGATCAGAGAAACAGTCGCGATCGTCGGAGATCAAAACAGTTGCGGTCGACACCCATTCTACTCGTGCACCTTCCATTCGACACCAATTCTGGTAACCAATCCCACCCTTAGCTTCGTTTTTACCCTATGAATGAAAGCCCTATGATTATTGGGGCTCATAACATCGAATTGATCGAAACCCAGAATCTAGGGTTCATACGAAACTCAATTTGGGGCTTTTGATTCTAGACTCGATAATAATCCAATTACTCCACATGGTTAGCTTCGTAATCGGTCACTCATCGAAAGCCCTATGTTTATTTTATAAATTAACATCGAATTGATCACCATCCGTAATCTAGGGTTTGTTCATATCTCAATTTGGGGGTTTCGATCTTAAACATTGTTTCAATCAAATTAAACCACAGGGTTGAATTCGAAAACCCCCGATTGTCAAAAGCCCTATGAATCCAACACCTTTTAATATCCAATTTGATCAAATCGATTTCAATTTTAACCTAGGGTTCGAGTTTTTGAAACAGAAATTAAACTTACCTAAACTCAGCGATTTCCAAATTAAAACCCACCACAGATTCTTGGTCACTCGATTAGCAAAACCCTTATAACTTTTCAGTCGATCGCGGCCTAATTATGTGGATTTGGGACTGGGCATAGTCGTGACCGATTTTCGGGGGGGGGGGGGGATGGGCTCTCTATCCTTCTGATTAAAAGCATTTGGATTCAAATCCTTATGCAAGTCATGGCCCAGATCGGTTGGTTAGAGTTGTGGGCTGTTGGGGAGGAGACCCGGGTTCGAACCCTCCTCCCCTGTTTTCTTTTTAAACATTTATTTTAAAGATATTTTAATATTTAAATCAATTGTTATATTATTATAATATCATATTAAAGTGTTTTAGGCCTGGAAACCACCCGTAGGCTCGGGTTTGGGTTGTAACCCTTTTTCATTAAAAATACCCACTTTTAAAATAATATGTTTATATTATTTTCAAACCGCGACTTCGAATAAAATAAATTGTTTATATTATTTTCAACTCGTGACTCCTAGTATGGAATAATATATATTTTATATTATTTTGCCTCGTTTATTAATCTCGTGTAACTTTTCAAACTAACTAAATATTATGATTATATATATTATTTACCCACATTATAATCTTGAATAAAAATAATATATTTATTATTTTTCCACGCAAACGTTTATTTTATTAACTCTACGAACTTAAAGATAGTATATGATGTTATATATATTATTTTACTACACCATACTGTATGTCACCAACACACGAATATATATATATATATATATATATATATATATATATATATAATATTACTATTCGTAACGTTCGACACGAAGCTTAGTTATTCTGATACTTATAGAAATTCTTAACTCCGTGGACACGTTCGTCTACTTAGTAATCCTATGAATATCTTAGGACGTTCAAACTCCCGTGTCGTCGTCACAAGTCCCATATGTCCCTAACTTATGTGTTTATAATTATAGGGCATACGTAAGCCGTGCAGGCTAACACATGAGGTTCCAAATCTCATACTTGTGTGATACTACCAACTACGCAACGCAGGTGAGTTTCACGGCCCTTTTTACTTGTTTTACTATTGGGGGAGAAACATGCTTACACACAAACATTATTTCACTTGTTTTCCTGTTGAGGAGGAACATGCATACTCATAAACATTATTTTACTTGTTTTCCCGTTGGGGAGAAACATGCGTACACACAAACATTATTTTACTTGTTTTCCTGTTGAGGAGAAACATGCATACTCACAAACAGGCATCTGTTGCTTGTCTCCCAGCCAGGGAGAGACATACACACGGACATGGATCACATAGTATTTCATTACCACTTGTGTACCTAAGTGCAAACATAACATGCAAAGTCCTTACACACTCGGACCGTTAATATATGGAGTATAGCGAGGGAATTTGAGTAGTACTACTGGGTTTGACAAACCCCACCCGGGTTAGTCGCGCTAACTAGATTGGAGGTCTAACGGGTGTAAATTGTCCTTAACACTTGCCATTGTTGATGTTAGCAATGGCGGAATTCACCCAAACACAAACAGTCAGCTTCGGTGGTGAACGCTTAGAGTAACTTGTACATTGTCTAGCTAGCAATAGGTGTGACTTACGTATGTGGATCCAGCAACACTGAAACAGTTTATTTACATACAAACCTGTGACCTCACCAACCTCGTGTTGACACTTTTCTTACATGTTTCTCAGGTCGCTTTGGCACAGGTTGCGCACTTAGGACATGCATGGAGTCCTACTGTCATATCATTCATTTCAAATATTTTAAATAGTTTATTTAATTACATTAATTGACGCTCGTTGCGTGTAATTACCTTTACTACATTTTATCGTTTACGCTTCCGCATTAACTCTGAACTTTTATGTTATGACATTTCAAGTCCCATATAGGGTTGTTTGATGTAACTAATGACTGAGATCCTGGTGTGTCACCTTCCAAACGGTAAAACTCCGTTAGTTGAAATTGGGGGTGTGACAGATTGGTATCAGAGCCATTGGTTATAGAGAACTAGGATTGCATACTAGACTATAACCTCACACGTTAGTTACACGGCACAGACACTTATACGTGATACATATAGCAACCATACATTGCAGTGCATGCATGTTAATACCATCCGTATCATCCTCAGTTGGCGAGGGACACATCATTTGCATTGCATCATCATTCCCAGTGGCGAAACTCGGTGAATCACCATAACATCATCCACTCCCGTCCGAGGGCAGCGAGACGGAGCCTTCGGAGGAGTCACTTACATCACCATCACCTGTTGGGTATGGTGGGCTTTATTAGGTCCATGTTATGGATGACACTCAGCACTAACGCATCTCTTTGGGAGTTGGGATTGTCGGAGGCGAGTCCCTACGGTAACCACCAGCAACAATACGCCGAACGAAGGCAGACCGTTGCACGCATTATTTCAAAATCCATTGGCACGTAGATGTCATCACTTTACCGAGCCATGGGCTCGCGTCTTTGGTCGATATTCTGTTGAGAATAGATTGACCACAAATATGAGAACGCATTGTTCAATGCATACTTAAACCCTATCTTGACTCAGTTGAAAGGACGGCTACTTTGCTGCTTCCTATAACTTGTATTCATGAATTAGTTTCATTTCTCGAAGTCGCATTTCATGTACATGTTGCTTCATACTCTCATCTACAATCCGCTGGATTGGACTCTTGTATTGTGTTTCAACTAGAGTGAATACTCGGATCAAACGATTTCTGACTACTCATCCTAATATGAGTCCTAGTTGATCAACTTATGATTTGTGACTAAGCTTTCCGATTACTTATCATCTCTAACAATACTCTGTATTTGGAAATACAAACTAAAGGACATTATGACACAAGATAGGGAGAACTAGGGTGAACATGCAAGGTAAATTATCATTACGGGTGCACACGTAATAATAATTTGAGGTGCATGTAAGTCCTGGTGAAACCTAGTGTGTGGATGAATGGTCCTAATCAGTGATTTACAGACTTAGGTTTCCACTATCTGTAGAGACTCTCATAACCCACTCAACGATTAGTTGGTATCGTTAAACCTGTTCAACAATTGATAGACGTGACTATCAGGTTGAAAATGTTTACGGATACACTGAATTATCATCAATGGGATCCATCAATGTTATTTTCACCCATGTAAGAGTCTTAGTGATCTTACAACTCTCATTCAAACTTAATCAATAGAATCACCTAGAGTGAAACTCTAGTAGAACCTCAGAGTAAAACCACCGACTCCAACTATGTACACAGAATTTGAGGAATTCTTTCTATGCTAACGCGTTATTCCTTACACTCCTATAATAGATCCCACTTGAACTTGTTACCTCATCCTGTGACTAATCCTTAGTCTAATTTCGAATTTTACCCCAGCATACTCAATCCTGTAAACGGATTTCTTCTTCACGAAATGATCCCGTTGATCCAATGACATTAGGAAACGAAGATTTAAACTAACCAACTATCAGTTGAACGCAATTACTTAAACATACATCCTACCTCTTATGCTACTGGAATCTATATCTCATTAGACTTTTCTTTCCTACATGTGGACCTCTTCCCTTAGCCTATGCATTGACTGACACTTGCTTTATAAGCGCGGATTTTACTAGAAGTCTCAGTATGACTTCACAAATTCCATATTAGTGTGTCGTGCTCCAACACTATTAAAAGACAAGTATACTATTGAGATAGTAGACGCTCAGATAATCGAAACAACTCGCATTCTTACAGCTATAAACTAGTATCGGTTAGTCATAAACTTGACATTGACCTTCTGCCAGTTACACTTGGCAGTTTTGACCTTATTGTCGGTATGAATTGGTTATCCAAGAACCAACCTGAGGCCATCTGTTGTGACAAAAATGTTTGCCTTCCTCTCCTTAGAGGGGAAATCCTTTCTGTCCAAGGCAAAGGAGAGTGGTGCAGTCGTTGGCATCATATCCTTCATGAAAGCACAGAAATGTCTTCGAAAAGTTCATACTGCTATTTTGGCTCTCGTCGCCGAGCAGTCATCGAAGGAGAAGAAAAATGGATGATATCCCAATCGTACATAACTATCCAGAAGTATTTCCCGAGGACTTTCCTAGTCTACCACCGTACTGTCAAGTCGAATTCTAAATCGATCTAGCACCAGGAGCGGCGCCGATCGCTCGGGCACCTTATCGATTAGCACCTAGTGAATTGCAAGAACTATCTACTCGGTTATAGGAGTTGTTAGATAAAGGTTTCAATCGACCTAGCTCATCGCCATGGGGAGCTCCAGTCCTGTTTGTTAAAAAGAAGGATGACACTTTCCGTATGTGCATTGATTACAGGGAATTGGACAAGGTAACAATCAAAAATCGTTATCCTCTGTCGCGTATTGATGACCTCTTCGATCAACTCCAAGGGTCAAGTTTCTATTCCAAAATAGATCTTAGATCTGGTTACCAACAGCTGGGAGTCCGAGATGAGGATATCTCTAAAACTGCTTTCAGGACCAGGTACGACCACTATGAATTCATGGTTATGCCTTTCGGGTTAACCAATGCACCCGCGGTATTCATGGACCTCATGAACCGTGTGTGTAAACCTTATCTTGATCAGTTTGTCATCGTTTTCATCGACGACATTTTAATCTATTCCAAGAGTGAAGAGGAACATGAGGAACACCTGCGTTTAATTCTAGAACTGCTTTAGAATGAGAAGCTTTATGCCAAGTTTCCAAGTGTGAATTTTGGATTTGGGAAGTTCAGTTTCTAGGACATGTGGTTAACAAGAAAGGGATACATGTCGACCCATCCAAAATAGAAGCCATCAAGAATTGGGCAGCACCGACGACTCCGACTGAGGTACGACAATTCCTGGGATTGGCCGGTTATTACCGTCATTTTATCGAGGGATTTTCAAAGGTTGCACAACCTCTCACCGCACTAACTCAAAAAGGAAAAACCTATAATTGGGGCGATAACCAAGAGTTAGCTTTCCAGCACCTTATGGATAGGGAAATCAAAACGTTAAAGCGCAGCAAAATCCCTATTGTTAGAGTCCGTTGGAACTCAAAACGCGGACCAGAATTCACGTGGGAGCGTGAGGATCAGATGATGTGCAAATATCCTAATCTGTTCAAGCACTCCAGGTCAAACTCTTAAGATATTATTTTAATTTTCGGGACGAAAATTCTTTTAACTAGGGGATGATGTGACATCCGGAAATTTTTTTTAGGACATTTAATTTTCGGGACGAAAATTCTTTTAACTAGGGGATGATGTGACAACCTGACCTTTCAGGTTAACTCGGTTAACAAATCCCGTTAACTTCCTGTTAAAAACCTAACCCCGTTAGCTAATCCAGTTAAATTCAAACTCCAGGGACTAATTCTGGTAATGTTTAATCTCAAACCTTAGGGGCTGGTCCTGCAAAATTGTAAAACTCGATTTATTGACTTCCAAAGTCAGCAATCAAAGAAAAACGAAATTGTTGACTTTTGAAAAGTCAAACCCATAACCGTAGTGACTCAAATCCAATTATCTTGATCTTGTCGATTGAAATTCGTAACCGAAATCGATTTCAATGATAATCATAATTGTCATGGAACATTCAATCTCAGTTAATTCACCGAATTAAGCACAATTATGGTGATTCATAGCATAACCGTCGACTTCACCATTTCTATTCTCGAATTCGTTTCAATTCGATTACTACAATCAAAATTGACAGTATGCACTCCTAAACCGAGCCCTTCTAAAGCCACTTCACATGCTAATTTGATCAGAGAAACAGTCGCGGTCGTCGGAGATCAAAACAGTTGCGGTCGACACCATTCTACTCGTGCACCTTCCATTCGACACCAATTCTGGTAACCAATCCCACCCTTAGCTTCGTTTTTACCCTATGAATGAAAGCCCTATGATTATTGGGGCTCATAACATCGAATTGATCGAAACCCAGAATCTAGGGTTCATACGAAACTCAATTTGGGGCTTTTGATTCTAGACTCGATAATAATCCAATTACTCCACATGGTTAGCTTCGTAATCGGTCACTCATCGAAAGCCCTATGTTTATTTTATAAATTAACATCGAATTGATCACAATCCGTAATCGAGGGTTTGTTCATATCTCAATTTGGGGGTTTCGATCTTAAACATTGTTTCAATCAAATTAAACCACAGGGTTGAATTCGAAAACCCCCGATTGTCAAAAGCCCTATGAATCCAACACCTTTTAATATCCAATTTGATCAAATCGATTTCAATTTTAACCTAGGGTTCGAGTTTTTGAAACAGAAATTAAACTTACCTAAACTCAGCGATTTCCAAATTAAAACCCACCACAGATTCTTGGTCACTCGATTAGCAAAACCCTTATAACTTTTCAGTCGATCGCGGCCTGATTAGGTGGATTTGGGACTGGGCATAGTCGTGACCGATTTTGGTGGGGGATGGGCTCTCTATCCTTCTGATTAAAAGCATTTGGATTCAAATCCTTATGCAAGTCATGGCCCAGATCGGTTGGTTAGAGTTGTGGGCTGTTAGGGAGGAGACCCGGGTTCAAACCCTCCTCCCCTGTTTTCTTTTTAAACATTTATTTTAAAGATATTTTAATATTTAAATCAATTGTTATATTATTATAATATCATATTAAAGTGTTTTAGGCTTGGAAACCACCCGTAGGCTCGGGTTTGGGTTGTAACCCTTTTTCATTAAAAATACCCACTTTTAAAATAATATGTTTATATTATTTTCAAACCGCGACTTCGAATAAAATAAATTGTTTATATTATTTTCAACTCGTGACTCCTAGTATGGAATAATATATATTTTATATTATTTTGCTTCGTTTATTAATCTCGTGTAACTTTTCAAACTAACTAAATATTATGATTATATATATTATTTACCCACATTATAATCTTGAATAAAAATAATATATTTATTATTTTTCCACGCAAACGTTTATTTTATTAACTCTACGAACTTAAAGATAGTATATGATGTTATATATATTATTTTCCTACACCATACTGTATGTCACCAACACACGAATATATATATATATATATATATATATATATAATATTACTATTCGTAACGTTCGACACGAAGCTTAGTTATTCTGATACTTATAGAAATTCTTAACTCCGTGGACACGTTCGTCTACTTAGTAATCCTATGAATATCTTAGGACGTTCAAACTCCCGTGTCGTCGTCACAAGTCCCATATGTCCCTAACCTATGTGTTTATAATTCTAGGGCATACGTAAGTCGTGCAGGCTAACACATGAGGTTCCAAATCTCATACTTGTGTGATACTACCTACTACGCAACGCAGGTGAGTTTCACGGCCCCTTTTTACTTGTTTTACTATTGGGGGAGAAACATGCTTACACACAAACATTATTTCACTTGTTTTCCTGTTGAGGAGGAACATGCATACTCATAAACATTATTTTACTTGTTTTCCCGTTGGGGAGAAACATGTGTACACACAAACATTATTTTACTTGTTTTCCTGTTGAGGAGAAACATGCATACTCACAAACAGGCATCCGTTGCTTGTCTCCCAGCCAGGGAGAGACATACACACGGACATGGATCACATAGTATTTCATTACCACTTGTGTACCTAAGTGCAAACATAACATGCAAAGTCCTTACACACTCGGACCGTTAATATATGGAGTATAGCGAGGAAATTTGAGTAGTACTACTGGGTTTGACAAACCCCACCCGGGTTAGTCGCGCTAACTAGATTGGAGGTCTAACGGGTGTAAATTGTCCTTAACACTTGCCATTGTTGATGTTAGCAATGGCGGAAGGCACCCAAACACAAACAGTCAGCTTCGGTTGCGAACACTTAGAGTAACTTGTACATTGTCTAGCTAGCAATAGGTGTGACTTACGTATGTGGATCCAGCAACACTGAAACAGTTTATTTACATACAAACCTGTGAACTCACCAACCTCGTGTTGACACTTTTCTTACATGTTTCTCAGGTCGCTTTGGCACAGGTTGCGCACTTAGGACATTCATGGAGTCCTACTGTCATATCATTCATTTCAAATATTTTAAATAGTTTATTTAATTACATTAATTGAAGCTCGTTGCGTGTAATTACCTTTACTTCATTTTATCGTTTACGCTTCCGCATTAACTCTGAACTTTTATGTTATGACATTTCAAGTCCCATATAGTGTTGTTTGATGTAACTAATGACTGAGATCCTGGTGTGTCACCTTCCAAACGGTAAAACTCTGTTAGTTGAAATTGGGTGTGTGACAATATGTAGGAAGTACCAACGGCTTTTCCACCACCTCTTTAATATCTCATGAATACTAGATTTTATCCCCCTCATTTCTATGTAAACTATGACCAACTTCATCACCACTTCACTCAAATCCTCAATAAGCACAACTAGCCAACTCCAGGATTTTATTCTTTTATTCCTTTGCAAAGATCCAAAATAGCAAATCCTTGGGTTCAAGTTGTTCCAGTATTCATCCCCTATTAAATAAGTATCCCGGATACTCGTAGCCTATATATTCAGGTTTGAATACCTAAACAAGATGATTCTCTTTCCAAAAGACCCAAAGCAGCCACATCTTCACAAATAGAACGAGACCTTTAGCCGATGACGACCCAATTGCTCCCATTAGTTCAGCATTCATACCCTATTAAATAAGTATCCCGGATACTCGTAGCCTACATTTTCAGGTATGGACCCTTAAACAATGTATGACAAGTGGTATCATCCAACAAAAATCTCGTCCGTGTTTCGCCAAGCCACATCGTATACAAATTCTGGTCCGGAAAAACCAAAATTACTATCTTCTCAAAAATGGGTCGAAACACGCGTACAAATGATCAATAAAAATTTTGGCCAAGAAAAGTTTTTTTCTTTTTGAATCCCAGATGCTAGTCCATGTGTACTTAGTAAATACGCACATAAAGGGTGCTCATGCGTATTTAGTAAATACGCAAAGCCAAGTGCTCATGCGTATTTGATAAGTTCGCAAACACAACCATGCATAGATGCTAAGTACGCAGAATCAAAAACTCACGCGTACTTAACAAGTACGCAGGACAACTTCTCTTGCGTACTTAGTAAGTACGCAGGGCAAAACCCATGCGTACTTAGTAAGTACACAGAAAAGATGAATTTGCGTACTTATCAAACAGTAACAACGTTCTTGACGGATCTTGAGGTGAATGCTCGAAAAGTGACGAATCTGATAATTTGATGCTTCCAAAAGCTTAGAAATCACCTTCTAACAAACCCTCAGCCTTCCAAACACCAAATGAATTGATAACAAACTCAAATTTGAGGATTTTTACAAGAAAAAGTAGCGACTTTTATATCTCAGATCTGCTCAAAAAACCCTAAAACCCGAAACTGGAACACAAATCAACGAACACCGAGGCTCTAATACCACCACTTGTAGGTCCCGGGAGCCTCGTCGCGTAGCGGATACACACGGACCTGTTCTGTGATTTGTGTGGGAACAAAGAAAACGAAGCAGAGAAAACACGAACATAGACAAAAGACAATGAAACGACACGTAATCCATAACATAGAAATCATCCCGTATTACAGACTACATACCAAAGGAGCACACATCTCTCATCTAAGCTCACGGTCCAGGGGTCGGGAGAGCTCTTCCTGACCTGGACACCTCTCAACCTTGTTCCAGAGTTCCACCTACAAATGAAGACAAATCTTCTATTTATAGGGGAAAGAACACTACCTGCGTACTTAACAAGTACGCAAGGCAAAAGCCTTGTGTACTTACTAAGTACGCATGGTTTGGTCATGCGTACTTGACAAGTACGCAAGGCAAAAGCCTTGCGTACTTACTAAGTACGCAGGACCAAACTGGTGTGCAGGCTAAGTACTCAGGAACACCCTCCTGCGTACTAGCCACATACACCGATACATAGAATTTAATCTATAGTTACAAAACATGCTTCTACACATTCAACACCAGTAAGCGTATCTTGCTTGTTATCAAAAGCCACGGGCTCAGAATCATATTTGTGGCATCGGAGAATGGGTCATGTGAATATGAAAAACATGAACAATTTGGTTTATAAAGATCTGGTGCAAGGTTTACTCAGAAAGGAATTTATAATTCAAGAAAGTTGTATGTCATGTGCAAAAGGAAAACAACACAAGAAATCTCATCTGAAGAAGACAGTGACAACGTTTACTTGACCTTTATTTCTTATTCATATGGATTTATTTGGTCCTATTCGAGTAAAGAGTATTGCAAAGAAAACTTACTGTCTTGTTATCACAGATGATTTTTCAAGATTTTCCTGGGTGTTCTTCCTTGCAACAAAGGATGAAACACCTGAAACAATCATCAAATTTATAAAGCGAATTGAAAACATTGTGATAGCAAAGTGTCAATTATTCGCAGTGATAATGGAACAATGTTTAAGAATAAACTGATAAATTTGTTTTGTGTAGAAAAAGGCATAACTTATCAATTTAGTTTAGCAAGAACTCCGCAACAAAATGGAGTGGCTGAAAGAAAGAACAGAACCTTAATTGAAGTTGCTCGTACAATGCTCGGGGATTCAAAATTGCCCATTATTTTCTGGGTTGAAGAAGTAAACACAGCATGTTATGTGTTGAATAGAGTTCTTATGGTGAAACAACATACAAGGACTTCATACGAGTTGTTTTTCAGAATAAAGCCGTATATCAAGTTTTTCAGAGCATTTGGATGTTCGTGCACGCTTCTAAATACATAAGATTCTTTGCCAAAGTTTGCTGCAGTTGGAGATGAATGTTATTTCTTGGGATACTCGTCTTATCAAAAGGCTTTCAGAGTTTATAATAAAAGAACAAAGATTGTTCAAGAATCGTATTATGTGGAGTGGCAAGAGTCAACTACTTCTCCTGAGCAAAATGGGCTAGAATGGTTCTTTGATGCGGATATAATTTTCAAAACTTTTGATCAACAATCTTTATCTGATTCTGATGGTGCAAGTTCTTCAAATACAGTTGATGAGTCAGTAACAAGGATTGATCAAATTATTAACAATTTCTTGGTTGGTCCACAAAAAGTAATGATTCAAAGTGAAAACTCTGAAGATGTTACTAAATCTACACAAACACAAGAAGAGCAACTTGAAATTTCAACTACAAATGATGAAACTGGAGTACAGGTACCTGTTACTAATGATGAACCATTTGTTTCTAAAGATCAGCTAGAAGTTTTCAATGTTCAAGCTGGGAATGATTGTCAATCAAACTCTTCAAGTGTTTCAAATGACCAATAACCAGAGTTAAATGATACTAGTATGCTAGAATCAGTTCAGGTTGAAGAAATTCCAATTCAGAGATTCAGCTCATCCTGTTGAGAATATTATTAGATCTATTAAAGGACGTGTGAAAATAAGAAGCCAAACTGGAAACATTAATGTAAGTCTATATTCATGCTTTTTATCACAAGAAGAACCAAAGAATGTAACAATCGCACTTCAAGATTCAAATTGGATTGAAGAGATGCAAGAAGAGTTACTTCAATTTAAGAAACTGAATGTGTGGCATCTTGTTGATCTTCTTGAAGGTAAGTACCCGATCGGTACAAAATGGGTTTTTCACAACAAAAAGGATGATCGTGGTATTGTTGTTCGGAACAAAGCTCGACTTGTTGTACAAGGATTCTATCAGGAAGAAGGGTTGGATTATGATGATGTTTTTGCTCCTGTTGCCCGAATTGAAGCTATTCGTATCTTTCTAGCCTACACTTCATTCATGAAGTTTAAGGTTTATCAAATGGATGTGAAGACTGCATTTCTTTATGGGGTTGTAAAAGAAGAAGTATATGTCAATCAACCACTTGGGTTTGAAGATCCTGATCATCCATTCCAGGTTTACAAACTCGATAAGGCATTGTATGGTTTTCATCAAGCACCCCGTGCGTGGTATGAAACCTTGTCAACTCATCTTACAACAAATGGCTTTGTTCGTGATACAATTTACAAGACATTGTTTTTGAAGAAGAATGATTCTGATCTGTTGATAGTTTAAGTATATGTTGATGATATTATCTATGGGTCAACAAATAAAAATTTGTATCGTGAGTTTGAAACAGTCATGAAACTCAAATTTGGAGTGAGTCTTATGGGTCAAATGCAAATTTTCTTGGATTACAGGTGGAACAATCTGATGCTGGAATACTCATTCACCAAGCAAAATATGTTAAAGACATTCTTACAAAATTCAACAAGAGTGATTGTAAATCGGCTTCCACTCCCATTGCTCTTTATGAACCTCTCACAGTGGATTTATCTGGTGTTGATGTTAATCAAAAGATGTACCGTTCCATGATTGGTTCATTGATGTATCTGACAGCAAGTAGACCCGACATCATGTTTGAAATTTGTTCTTGTGCTTGATATCAGTCTCCTCCAAAAGAATCCCATGAATCAGCTATCAAAAGAATATTTCGCTATCTTAAGGGTCGAGTTAATCTTGGTTTGTGGTATCCATCTGATTCTAATTTTCAATTTTATGCTTATACTGACTGTGATTATGGTGGTTGTAACTTAGACAGGAAATCTACATTTGGAGGTTGTCAATTTTTGGGGGAGCGGCTAATATCGTGGCAATGTAAGAAACAGACAAATGTGTCAACTTCAACTGCTGAGGCAGAATACACAACTACGTCTAGCTGTTGTTCACAAATAATTTGGATTCAACATCAACTGTTGGACTTTGGAATTAATCTCTTGGAAACCCCAATTTACTGTGACAATGAGGCAGTGCTAGGCATCGTGAAAAATCCAATTCAGCACTCGAAAACAAAGTATATCGCCATCAGGTTACATTTTATTCGCGATTGCTTTGATAATGGTTTAATTAAGGTGGTCCACGTTGATACCTTAGAGCAAAAAGCTGGCACTTTTACAAATGCTTTTTCAACAGATTGGTTTAACTCTTTGGTAGAAATATTGGGGATGATTTATTTCTGATTAAAAAAATAATAATAAAAAAAAATAAAAAAATAAAAAAATAAATAATAATAAATAAATCGTTTAATAAAGTCCGTTATTTTGATTGAAAGACCGTATATGTTCCTCAAACAGATTTTCATTTAGTGATAAAATTGAGTTGAATTGTGGTTTGTTTTTTTAGTGGTTTAAATAAATTACATCACAATTTTAAGGGGAGAATAAAAAAAAATGAAAAGTTTTTGCTGAAAATGAAAAAGAAAATATATGAATTAAATATGTGTGATGTTTATATATGTTGAAAGGTTGTTTCAAGTGAATTTGTGCTAAAAATATGTGACTGGTTGACCTGAATATAGGAAATGATAGTATATTTGTGTATTGAGCTTATGCAAAATTGGATATGATGGTGACAGAGGTTACAATTATTGATATGTTGGTAGGCTCTGCATGTATAAATTAGGCGATATTTGTGTGATTAACTAAATTGCAATCTTTGTGTTTTACCCACATCGAATATGGGTACTTTCATCATTCGAATGCAAAGTGAATCTAGTCATACCATGAGACCATGATCTTGATGAGTTCTTAGCACAATTTGTTTGCTCTATTGACTCTATCCGTCAAATATATGATTTAGAGTTAAACATCGTCATACAGCTGATGGTTATGGTGAAAATCTCAGATGGAAACCAGGAAGTCAATCTGTTTCGCCCTTTGAAACATTCTTGATTTCAATTGACATATCCAATATCTTACAGATATCCGCATACCCAAATCATTCATGATTCTTCATATATACTCTACACAACTCATATGAATCAATATGATTCCGTACTATCTCAGAAACCAAGACAATGAATCAAAATGATTATGAATCAATATGATTACAATAAAATCCACTTGGATTATTTTTCCGGTGCTAAGAACACTACCTTCATGTTGGATATTGGATCATGATCTGCTGAAATTTTGTGTTGATTCTCAGTTCTTTCTATCTTGATTGTGGGGTACACATTGTATTGATTAATCTTACCTTAACTGTCACACAGTATCTGCTGAAATATGATGCATGAGTTTTTATGAATTAATATACTGGCAATCAATGTTGAACTTAGTAGATCCTGACTTTTATAGAAGTGTGATTAAGACAGTGTGCATTTATGATCTTATGTCAATTCAGTTTATCAACATGTGAAAAGACTGGATTTTCTGAAAAAGTTTATGTGTGTGTTTTTTTTTAGTATTTTTGTGTGAAATACAAAATATTTATTCTTTGTTGTTTTTCTTATAGTTGAAAGTATTAAAAATTTTGGAACAGGTCTTAATGATTTCAAGATTGGACAAAGAAAAATAAATTCAAAAATTTCACAAGTAAAAAGTTTTTGTCTAAAATCTTTTGTCCGAAATTGTTTTCTATCGAAAAATCGTATGCGAAAAGTCTTTTCGTCCGAAATCTCAAAAGGTATCTATATGTACTTTTCGATCGAAATCAGTTCACCACCATTGTATGAGTTTTCTTGCCGGTTTTCGAATTTTACCAAGTATAGTGTTTTCGTGCGAAATCTTCGAGCAAAGTTGAAAGGGTTTTCAGGGTAAAGTTTTCGACTTTGAGGTATATTTTTCTGGATCCTTAGAGTAAGATTAGATAGATCCATGGCCTTAGAATTTAAATATTTATGAATCGTCCGAAAACTTGTATGAATTGTTTGAAATCTTTGATGAATTGATCGAAATCTTTCTCGGATGGAAATGAAGTGTCTACAACTGATCTGTCCGAAAAGGTTTTCGATCGAAATTGTTTTCGATCGGCTCTTATGTGAGTTTTCGTCCAAAAACCTTGGAGTTGGAAATTTTTTGTAAAGAAATTGTTTTCGTTCGAAAAAGATGTTTTACAGGAGTTTTTGAGCAAGAGTTTTCGATCGAAAAAGTTTTCGGATAATAGTTTTCGATCCAAATCTTTGGAGTTAGCAAATTTTAAATTTTACCTGATTTGTCTTGAACAGATATGAACAGATTAAAGTTTGAATCAAGGCACAACATTTATGCGTGTTTGATTGCTAGCACAAGAAAATCAAGGGGTTATGAAGAAATAGTTTGGTTTCTAAACAAATCAAGAATTCTACCGGCCATATCAACAAAAGTTACTGTTTATGAAAATCAAATTCGAGAATTCTGGAACAATGTTGAGTATAAACATGTTAACAAGGAGACCTGGATAGAAAGTAAAGTTGGTGGAAAGAAGATTAAGATTACTGAACAAGTTGTAAAAGAGGTTCTTAATTTCAGAGACAATGTCAGTTTTCCATACAGAATAAGCTACACACATGTGATGCAGATAATCAGAGAAATGGGTTATGAAGGAGAATTTCCAAGAAGGCAAGTGACAAATACTTTATTAGGGAAACAGTGGAGGTCCTTGGTACATGTATTCATTCATTGCCTTGGTGAAGTGTTTAGTAGAGCTCTGGGTTGTCTGACAACTCATCGTAGATTCAATTTCTCAAGAATGATCTTTGACGCTATGATTAATAATTTTGTGGGTCCAAGACAGAACAACAAGTTTCTACTCTATCTGAGATTCTTACAGATGATAATCAATACATTGTTGCCAGATCTTTCTAATGATGGGGTTGAGCTACCATTGGATCAAATGACATAAACAATTTTCAGTAGCATGAACACCATAAGGAAGAAAAGCAAGTTTACTGGGACAGTGACACCTTTGTTTCCAAGCATGATTGAAGAGAATCTTGATCCCGAGTTTGGTGTAGAAGATGAATTGAATGATATTCAAGGTAGTGAAGTAGAGGATAATGATGTTAATGATAATGATGATGAAGGAGGTGATGATGATGAAGGTGGTGATAGGAATGTAGTTCAAAACAATCCTAAAGATGTTCAAGCACCTGTGATTATTCCTGAAGTTATTTCAGAGATTGTGGTCGAGAAAGAAAATGTTGATGAACTAGTTAAAGAAACAGCGAGAGTTCAAGAAAATGAAAGTGTTGAAACACCAGAAGTTCCAGCAACTGCAACTGAAACTCCAATCAAAAGGAAAGCTACCGAATCTGAAAAGGATGTGCCTTCTAGACCTCCTCCGTCTAAAGGTATCGTATTTAAAGAACCAGAACAAAAGAGATTGAAGACTTTGGCACCGAGGTACGTAGGAAAGGGAAAGGGTAAAGAAGTTCCGGATCCTGTAAACAAAAGGCTTCTAAAGATTACAAATTGATGGATGAAGAGTTTCTAAACATTGCTACTCAAGAAACTAGAAATATTATAAGTCAATTGAGGACTCAAGTTTCAAATCTTCAAAGCAGAGAAGCTGCAAATGAAAGAGAAATTAGGGAGTTAAAGACAAGTGATTCCAAGAAATAAAAGCAGCTTGATGAGCAATAAGTACAGATAGATAATTTGCAAAGCATTGTGCAAGATCTTGTCAAACGTCTTGGAATGTCTGTTTCAATTCCGAATGTCACTAGTCAACCCATGCAAGAGAATAAAGAACAAAAAGAACCTTCAACATTGAATAATTCACAACATACTGAATCTCCAATTAAAGGGGCAGATCTTTTTGGTTCACAGGATATGTTTGATGTTGATTCACTTACTAATCAACAATGTGAAGGAATGGAGGTAGGAGATGAAGATAATGAGAAGGAAGAAGATGAAAAAGAGGAAGATGAAGATGTTATTATTACATATATCAAGAAAAATGATGAAGATCCGTCTAACGATGATGATAGCAGTAGTGATGGATATAGAGTTAGTGGCAGTGGAGCAAATAATGAAGAGTCAAGTGATGACAAAGATTCTGATGTAATTTATGAGAAACATGAATATGAGGAAAAACAAACGTATGTTGAATGTGACGGGAATGAAGTTGGAAGATTGGATAAAGTGGTAGATGAGAGAATTCCTTTTGATGAATTATTTGAAGAAGAGTGAAACAGATGAAGCTCAAAAGGATTCTACTGTAAAGAAAGCTTCTTATGATAAAAGCTTGTGGTGGAAAATTAATGAAAAACCGTCAACTGTTGAAAGAATTACACAAAGAATAAGGAATCCAAGAAAGGCTTTGACTGGATTGATCTTGTGTTGGAAATTTGATAATGATAAGAAGATGTATGTGATCAAAAGGGTTGCTGGTGATATTCAATATTTTGATACATGTCATAAGTTACAAGCACTACCAAGATGGGATATAAGAGATCTGAGTCAATTGAAGATGATTAATGAATCAAACAATACTCGAGCTTCTGCTTTTGAAATACTTCTCAGGAGTCAATGTAATCAAGATAGTTTTACATAATTTTAGCCTCAAATTCCTATACGAAGAAAGATCAAGAAGAAATACAGAACAAATGAGAAGATCAAGTACAAATACATAGTGAAACCAGCTGATACTGTGACATCTATGTATATAACTGAAAGAAGAGAGCTTTATCAAGGATTTTGATAAGTGGTTTTATGATTCTTCATCACATGCAGCTGGTATTCAACAGAGGGGACTTCCAGAAGTCAGGATCTTTGATCTGATGAATCTATTCAGTTTTTCAGATGAATATCTAAAGATTTTGTATTATAACACGATTAAGTGTGATATGAGCTTGATGATATAAAACGAAGCAAAATTGTATATGAGAGTGGTGTCTCGTTGTTTGTTTATAAGAGGCGAAGCTAGACTGATCAAGATAAAGTTACGGGATCTAGATTCAAAGAAAGTAAAGCCTGAGAAGAAGTTGTTAGGACATAGATTGTAATGACAAAAGCTTGTAATAGTTAGATATTATGTCTTTATGTTTTTTATATGTAAATGTTAAATGTCTAAGTGTTTTACAAGTGAGCCTAGAGGCGAACTTGTTAAGTTCGCCTGGTCTATCAGAGGCGAACTTAATAAGTTCGCTTAGGTCTAGCTGAGGCGAACTTGTTAAGTTCGCTTAAGCTGTTAGAGGCGAACTTAATAAGTTCGCTTATATCAGGTCAGTTGGTTATATATATGTATATTTTACAGAGTCAGTGATAGACATAGAGACAGAGAGTGAACCAGAGAGATCAGATTGAGTCTGTAAAACATCATTGTGATTGGAATACAAATTGAGAAGTTTATTTACTTGATTGTTTGCTTTGTCTTTTATGCGTATAAACGTTAACTCGTTGGATTCCGCACTCCGATTAAACGTCACGTCTTATCACGAGATCGATCCGTAGACGTGCCATGGGGGCCTACAAGTGGTATCAGAGAATTTGCTCGTGATTCTTGTTGATTTTAGACGATTTTATATGCAAATTGGCATCAAATTCAGCATTTTTGAGTTTTTCATTTCAATGGAGTTTTCAAGACTGATTTCGATCTGATTTGGAGTTTTTGAAGAGGATTATGATGAAATTGATCCGATAGAAAACTTCTAATTGTCAAATTACACAATCCTACGGTCCAATTTTGTTTAATTCCTTCAATTCAGTGTTTAATGATGATTTTTGAAAGTTCTTGGTTCGCGGCTGTGGTCTGAAGTTCTTGATCAAGATTCTGTTACGGCAAGCGAACTTGCTGAATTCTGTGCAAGCGAACTTAGCAGCAGGCGAACTTGTCAAGTTCGCTTATCACAGGGTTAAGCGAACTTATTTTAGGCGAACTTAATCAGATTGTTGATTTCTGATTTAAGCGAACTTATTAAGTTCGTTTCTCATTAAGTTCGCTTGAGTGACTTAGCAGGCGAACTTATTATCTTCGCCTGAGGGTAAGATTGTTCAACACTTGGAAATTTTTCAGAAATTTTTTTAAAAAATGGCAAATATGGTTCAAGTCACAAACATGTTCAATTATGATAATGAGATCGGTACATCTCAAAAACCTCCGAAGTTGTTGAATCTAGATGATTATTCTAATTGGAAAGATCAGTTTGACCAGTTCGTATCTTTTACCGATACTAGTTTATGGATTCCAATTTTGGAAGGATATATGCATCCTACTTATTCGTGGATGGGAAAAGATGACGTTCCGAAGCCGGTATCAACGTTAACTACTGAAGAGAAGTTGTTATTTGATAGAGAAAATAAAGCAATGGCTAGTATTTCAATGTCTCTTCCAAAAGAAATATATCACAGTTTTAAACAGTTCAAGTCTTCTCAACAACTGTGGGAAGCATTACAGAAAAGGTGTGAAGGAAGTTTGGATGTGAAGAAGAGTAGAAAGGAGTTACTAAAGAAGCAGTTTTTGGTCTTTAAACATTTTCAAAATGAATCTTTGGATGATCTTGCTACAAGATTCTATCATCTTCTTAGTGAACTGGCTAGTGCATCTTTGGTATATGAGACTGAGGAAATCAATGATAAATTCTTGGAGGCTTTACCATCAAAGTTTGATGTGTATACGGTTTTGATCAAACAAAATATTAAGTACAAAACCATGTCTCTTGAAGAAGTTCTAGGGGAGATTCAGTCACATGACATGAATATGAAGAAGAAAGAGACTAATATGGAGCATATCCAGGATCCCTCAATGTATTTTGCCAAATCTACTGGTAAATCTGGTACTGGAGTGGCATTCTTTTCTGGTGATGCTCAAGAGTCTTCAAATGATCAGTGTTCTGGAGTTCCAAATTATTCTGGTCATTCAAGCCATTCTGGGTTTTCAGCGACTACAGCTTCAACATCATCTGGATCTCATGTGAATCAGAAAGTTGCTGATGATTATCTTGCTATGTTTTCTTCATTCATGGCATCATATGAAAATTTCATTGGAGGTAAAATACATGATCCTGACATTATAGAAGAAGATTTCAGACAGATTGACCCTGTTGATCAGGAAGAAATGAATATCGAATGGAATATGGCTATGTTAATGCGCCAAGCTAAAGATTTCTTGAAGAAAACAGGCAGAAAATATATTGGTTCAAATAGTCGATCTCGTATGGGTTTTGATAAGAGCAAAGTTCGTTGTTACAATTGCCAAGAGTATGGTCACTTTGCTATGGAGTGTGTAAAGCCAAAGGTAGAATTTGATTCTCAAAAGAAGCAGTCTAACTTTCAGCATAATAGGAATCAGTCACATGGTTCATCTGGTAATACAAATCATGCATCTGCATCATCAGCTTTGGTTGCTCAAAACGATGAAAACTATGACTGGGGCATTCATCTGGAAGATTTGGTGGGTGCTGTGAGTCAGGCTTTTGTTGCAGAAATTCATTCTGAAAAACCAGAGGAGTCTACTGATGATGAAAGTTCTAGTGATGATTCGTGTGATGGTGATAGTGTTCCAAGCATTGATGATGAGGTAGAACAAGGGCAGAATAGTGTTTCTGATGCTATGTCAGGGGTTACTGAGGAGGATATTGTTCTTACAGAAAATGCTTCAGTTGGTGATGACTCAGAGAATATTCCCATTGCCAAAGTATTCATGGCAGACATGTCTGATCCATCTAAGGTAAAAGACTCTGTTTGTCATATTTACTGTTCTAATTGCATTTCTGTTAAAGATAAACTGCAAAAGGTCATGGATGATAACACAAACTTGATTTGTGACATGAAATCAATGCATTCAGTTAATCAGAAACTGAAAGATAATGATAAGCTATGCATTGATAGAATTGAGTCTTTGAAAAGAGACTTAAATTCTATTGGGCTAAAATACAAAGAGCAGGGTTATCATCTAGATATGGCTTATGCTGAAATCGAAAAACGTAATGAAGTTGTTGCCCAAAAGAATAAAGAAATACCTGATAAAGAGTCTGAGGTGATCAAACTTCATCGAAAGTTGGAACAATTTGAAAGTTCTTCAGTTGTTTTGGATTATTTTAACTCAAATGCTGATCCTACTAAGCGTGTTGCTGGTATTGGATTTATTCCTCCACCGTTTAATGCAAATTACGTGGTGGAACCTAAAATCATAAATGAAGAGGAGATAGATCCAAAAACTGTGTTAAAGGTGAATCCGGTAACTTGGGAGGATATGGTGTATGAGACTGATTCTGAAGATGAGATGTTTGATGAAAAGAAGGTCGAGGGCATTCCAAAAGAAGTGAGAATTGATGACCCAACTGTTGTTAAAAATGTTACCCAGGATAGATGCATTATGACTGAACTTGAAGAGGTGAAAGTGGTTCCAACTAAACTTTCTCCAATCTTACAGTCAAGTGGATTTGTTGCAGCTAGTTATCAAAAAGTGAATTCTTCAAAGGTGCCAAAACAGACTTGTGTTCCAAAGAAGCAGATTAATTGTTCTGGGCATTCCTCTGAAGCTTATTCTTCTGATGGATCCTCAAATTTAAAGAAAACCTCTTATTTCAGAAATTATCAAGAAAGAAGAGTGTGTTTTCATTGTAATGAGGCTGGTCATATTTTGATCAATTGTCCATACAAGAACCAGGGTAAAATGAAGACTGTTTCTTCACAACCGAAAGTGGTGAAGATTCTTAAAAGAAAAGATGAGGGAAAGTCGTCTTCTAGTTTGGAGAAAAATATGCCTGGTCGATCTTGTGTTAAAACACCTGGAATTAAACAACATAATACATTGAATGCTAAATCCATTGTATGCAAAGAGAAACCTGAGATTCCAAAAGTTGGGATTTCAAAAGATTCTGTTCAGGAGGTTAAATTGTCTAGACCTCAAAGAAGAAAAAGAAACAGAAAATTAAAGAAAATTTTGGAAACATCTGAATCTGACAATAATATATCAAATAATGTTTTTCAAAATAATAAAAATGGTTCTTCTTTGAAAATGTCTGATTGTCAAACTTCTGTTCCAAAAGTGAATGATAAAATTGATTGTAAATTACAAGAAGTTGTTTATTTTGATCAATCCGGACGACCCAAGACCACGATGGCTTGGGTTCCACTTTCTAACTGATTCTCGTTGTTTATGTAGGGACAACCAAGGAGGACTATCAACAATACATGGTATGTGGATAGTGGTTGCTCTCGACATATGACAGGGAATGTTAGATTGCTTGAGGATGTAAAACAAATTGATGGAATGTTATGTCGCTTTTGCGGGTAATAAAGGCGGGTACATAACTGGCCAGGGTACGTTAAAGAATGACAAAGTCAAATTTGAAAAGGTGAATTATGTTGAGCAGCTGGAACACAATCTTTTATGCGTATCACAAGTCTGTGACAAGAAGTTTTCGTTCCATTTCAATGATCATGAATGCTATATTCTGAAACCGGGTTTTGTGATTCCTGATGAATGGATTCTCATGAAGGCTCCAAGGAGAAATGACACGTATATCCTTGGCATGAGTGTCGCCTCTACAACGGATTCAATTCCAACATGTTTACTCTCTAAGGCGTCGGAATCTGATTCAATATTGTGGCACAGGAAGCTAGCTCATATTAACTTTAGGAAGATGAACTACATTGTTAGGAATGATTTGGTTCTTGGTATTCCGAAAATGAAATTCTCAGTTCCTGATGATTGTATTCCGTGCAAGAAGGGGAAGCAAAGAAGGAAATCTCACAAATCTAAATCGACGAATTCTATCGTAACTCCTTTGGAGTTGCTGCATATGGATTTGTTCGGTCCTATCAGTATCAGGAGCATCGATGGGAAATCGTATTGCTTGGTGGTAACTGATGATTACTCCAGATTTTAATGGGTTAAGTTTCTTTCTTCTAAAGTTGAAACCACTGAGTTGGTGCAATACTTAATCCTGGGTTTGGAAAATTTATTCAATCTGAAAGTCAGAAGAATCAGGAGTGACAATGGCAGCGAATTTAAGAATAGCAAAATGGGCTTATTCTGTCTACAAAAAGGAATTCATCATGAATTCAGTGCGCCATATGTTCCTCAACAAAATGGTGTCGCTGAACGAAAGAACAGGACGTTGGTCGAAACTGCTCGCACGATGCTTGCAGATTCTAAGCTTCCAGTCACCTTTTGGGCTGAAGCTGTGAATACTGCGTGTCATGTTTTGAACAGGGTCTTGACCGTCAAGCGACATAACAAGACTTGCTATGAATTGCTGAATAATCGAAAGCCGAATCTGGAATATTTACTACCTTTTGGTAATCCTTGCACCCTATTGAAATTTTGAGATATCCCAACAAAATTCAGTGCGAAGGCTATTGAAGGGATTTTTCTGGGGTATGTGGCTAATTCGACAACCAAGAGGGTTTATAACAAAGAGACGCGCCAAGTTAAAGAATGGTTCCATATTGATTGTTCAAATCGGTCTTTACCACAAATGGCGATTGGTCCGGATTGGGCGTTTGATTATGAAAACTTATTCAAGTCTTTTCATTTACCTTCTGATATTTCTGATGAAGATGCTGCTGTTCTTTATGATTCTTGTCAGGATGCACAGCACAATGGATTTCTCCTAAATGCAGTTCCAAATTCATCGATTCCATCTACTTCTGCTCCCGATCCTAATGTTGCTTCTTGTTCAGGTCCACAAGATTCAGAGAGTGAGGAGGATAATGCTATTTTTCAAGATTCTTCTGCTGATCCGTTGTTGGGTGATGATCCGTTACCTTCGACACAGGATCAGGGGGAGATTCCTACAAATTTAGACTCGAAAATTCCAATTACTCAAGATTATTCTTATCAATCTGAATCTACTCAAGTTGACGTGTTGCCGTTTCCTGAGGTCGCATCCATCAAGGAACTCAAAGATTATCCGGTGACAAATATAATTGGAAATTTACAGGATGGAGTGAAAACACGTTCTCTTGTTGACAATACTTGTTTGTATACTTCCATTAAGGATTCTGGTGTTCTTGATGATTGCTCACATTCTTGCTTTATTTCGCAGGTTGAACCCAAGAATGTTGAGATGGCTTTAAATGACAATAACTTGATAGAAGCTATGCAGGAAGAACTTGCTCAATTTGACAAACTTAAGGTTTGGAATCTTGTTGATCTTCCGAAGGGTGCGTATCCGATAGGAACAAAATGGGTGTTTAAATGTAAGAAAGACGATCGAGGTGTCGTGGAACGCAACAAGGCAAGATTAGTTGTCCAGGGCTTCAATCAACAAGAAGGAATTGATTACACTGAGGTTTATGCGCCGGTTGCGCGGCTCGAAGCTATAAGGCTGTTTCTAGCTTTTGCTTCTTTTAAAGGTTTTAAGGTGTTTCAATTAGACGTCAAGAGTGCATTTTTATATGGAAAGGTCAAGGAGGAAGTCTATGTGTGTCAGCCGCCGGGGTTTGAAGATCCACTGAATCCGAATATGGTCTTCAAGCTTGATAAGGCCCTCTACGGTCTTCATCAGGCTTCTCGTACGTGGTATGAGACTTTATCCACACATCTTTTGGAGAATGACTTTGTTCGTGGAAAGATAGACTCGACCTTATTCATAAAGAAATCAGGGGGAAATTACCTACTGGTACAGATTTATGTGGATGATATTATTTTTGGCTCGACAAATGAAGGGTTGTGCAAAGACTTTGAGGGTGTTATGAAGTCGAAATTTGAAATGTCGGCTATGGGAGAGTTATCGTTTTTCTTAGGTTTACAAGTAAATCAAAAGGAAGATGGTTTCTTTATTCATCAGTCCAAGTATGTCAAAGACATCTTGAGCAGGTTCAAGATGGAGGACTGTACCCCATATGATACTCCAATTCCGGTCAATCATAAGTTGAATTCTGACCCAGATGGAAATGATGTGGATTGTCGACTTTACAGAGCTATGATTGGATCCCTCATGTACTTAACAGCTTCAAGGCCGGATATAATGTTCGCCGTGTGTATCTGTTCCAGATTTCAGGCAAAGCCAAAAGAATCTCACTTAATTGCTGTGAAAAGAATCTTTCGGTATTTAAAAGGAAAACAACGTTTAGGGCTATGGTATCCTCCTGGTTCTAAATTTAATTTCAATGCTTATACTGATTCTGATTTTGGTGGTTGTTGTCTGGACAGGAAATCTACAATAGGTGGTTGCCAGTTCTTAGGAAATCGACTTGTATCCTGGCAATGCAAAAAGCAAACCACAGTCTCAATATCAACATGCGAAGCAGAATACATCGCTGCTGCGAGTTGTTGTTCACAGATCCTGTGGATACAACAGCAATTGAGAGATTACGGTTTGAATTTCACAGGAACCCCCATGTTTATCGAAAATAATGCCACTATGTCCATAACTAATAATCTTGTTAAACATAGTAAAACTAAGCACATCGAAATTCGATATCATTTTATACCTGATTGTGCAGAGAAAAGGTTGATTGAGCTGGTTAAGGTACACACTGAAGATAATTTTGTTGATTTGTTTATCAAAGCATTTGATCGTACCAGGTTTGAATTCCTAATTAAAATGATTGGAATGATCAATCCTGAATAAAAGCTTTTCAAAATCAGAATTTCATGGAAATTTTTTTTTTTAAAGTTCTTTTATTGCTTTATTACATTTCTGCATTTACATTTTCAGTCAAAAAGCTTAATTTATAAAAAGTAAAAACAAATTGAAAAATATAAAATTTGACATCATTTGAGGTTAGAGAAGAAATGATAGTACATCAGTGATTAGTTCATTTCACACGACCTTAGTAGACCTTGATATATGTTTGATTAACATAAGTTGATTTGATCTAAATTTCAAAGTCTGCATAAATAAGAAATGATAGTGTTGTAAATGCTCTATTCTTGATAATTTTGTTTTAAAATTTGTGTATAAAATTTGAAACTTGAATTGTCAATAGGCTAAAAGCGTTTTGAAACTAATAGTAGTGTGAAAATTAAATATAATATGATTACATCTGTGATTTAAATCCATTATATGCCTGGGTGTGTGTGTAAATGATCATTATCGGATAAAGAATATTAGCTTTTAATAAAGATTTTCCTATGAGATCAGTTTCGGGTTATGTCCTTAGTACTATTCATTCGATTTGCTTCAGTGCCCATGTCCCGAAAAGCATGTAATTTGAAGTAGAATCAAGATATGTACTTGACAACATCTGTCAAACATATACTAGCCCTTGGATCATATTGATAAATCATCTTTACTAATTCCATTGAATTCATAATCCAGATAACAGTTGGATCCACGTACCTGAATCTTATGATTCCACACGTATAAGCCAAAACATTGAATCATTCGATTCTGAATCTCATTGATTCCTATACAATCCAATTTGGTTTCTCCTATTCATGTGCTAAGTGATGTCTCCTCATTCTGAATATTCGGATAATCTTTAGTAAAATCTTATATATGTCTTGAAGATAGTGCATTTACTTTCTGTTTGGCATATATGTGGGGTAGACGATGTTTTTCATCTAAATGGTACTAAATCACATGAATTTGGAGAATAAACGCTTATAGTTTCAAATAATATAATATTGACAAATTTAAGAATTCATGCTTTATATTTCAAATTCGGTATAAATAAAAGAGCATTTTATAACCTGATCTTATTTACTTTGAAATTTATCGCGTATCATTTCAAATATTATTCAAATTGAATGAGGTTCAAAATGAAAAAGATGCAAAGTGCACAAAATTGAGTTGAATGGTCTCATACTATAGGTTACCCTTTGTTATTGATAATATGTGTGATAAATTAATTAAATACTGATATGATCTTCTTGCTCATGATGTTAAAACCAAAAATATGTGATTTCAGTTTGTACAGATAAAAACCAAAAATATGTGATTTCAGTTTGTACAGATAAAAACTAAAAATATGTGATTACAGTTTGTACAGATAAAAACCAAAAATATGTGATTTCAGTTTGTACAGATAAAAACCAAAAATATGTGATTCCGTTTGTATAGATAAAACTTAAAAAGATTTTGTTTTTCATTTTTCATGAAAATTCTAAACTTCTATTAAAATTGTTCGGGATTGGATCGAATATGTGTTGCTGACGGAAGTTCAAGATTTGACAGGTTGAAGTAAATTTTTTGTTCAAGGAAAATAGGTAGAAAAGCAATTAAGTTCGCCTGTGTACAGTAAAGCGAACTTAATAAGTTCGCTTAAAACAGTGAAGCGAACTTAATCTGATTATCCGGGGTAAAGCGAAATTAGGGGTGAAGCGAACTTATCTTGTTCGCCGAAGGCTTGTCAAGCGAACTTAACAAGTTCGTCTAACTAAGCGAACTTAATGGGTTTAAGGATCTAGATCAGGCGAACTTGTCAGTTCATCGTCTTCCTCCGTTTTAGGCGAACTTGACTGATTTTTCCAAAATTTTTAAATGTTGTTAATCGTTTCCTTTTAAATCGAAATTGGATTGCGAATCTAACCAAGGTATTTTCATCGATTTTCATCCGATAAATTGAGAGAATTTGGTAATTTTCTTCTCGGTTTTACGTCGACGCTTTCAACGGAAGATTTGACCTAATTTTGACCAAACTTGTAAAATTGTTCATCCGATTTGGTTATAAATTGATATTCGACTGTTATTCAATGCTTATTCCATGATATTATCTTGATTTGATGACTTTTGATTATCTGTGTTTGAATTTGAAACGTCACAGTTCAGGCTAACTTATTCCAAGCGAACTTGTCAGGCGAACTTAATAAGTTCGCCTCTTGCACTACTAAGCGAACTTATTAAGTTAGCCTAGGGGACAGTGAGGATTTGAACTTGTGAAATTTTTTTTTGATTGAAAATTTAAAAAAAAAAAAAAAAAAATTTGTTGTTTTGTTTTGTTTGTACTCGTTATTTTTTCTAATATGTTTGTTGTCCAAATGTTTCAGATGGCTCGACGTGTTGAATATAATCATAATCAAGTGGCATTGTTAGATCCCAACATATCCGAGGCTATGAATTTTCAAGGCATTATAGGATTTTTGAACAGATCACGTCTTCACGTTCCTCTATCTGCTGATCCTTACATCAGTCTCGTGTACATACAGCAATTTTCAGATTTTTCGTTCTCGCACTTGTATTATAATTATCGTGTAATCATTCTCTATTTTAATAAAAAGTAAGAGTTTTATTTGGTTTTATACAAATAGGTATTTTATTTTACGGATTTAAACTAATTAGAATTTTATAAATTTTAAAATTTATATAAAGTTTTATATAAAAATCTAAAGTTAAAAAGTTGTATATTTAATAAAATAACCCATTTAAATAAGATAAATAACTTTTATAAAGATTATTTATAATAATAAAGAATAAAATAAGTTTATAAAAACATTTTTAAATTTATTTGATATAAAAGAAATTAACTTAATTTATTTAAATAAAAGTTCAGGGGTTGTTTTGTAATTAATCCAACTAGAAGGTTTTAAAACTGAAAACAGTTGAGAGGCTGTTTCTGAACAATTTAAACTACAAGGACCCATCCATATTTATTTCAAGGGCTAATTTAAGTCAAACCAAACTCCAGGGACTAAAACTGCCAATTCTCAAATTGTTTATCCGGTCACCCCCTACATTGTCCGGCGGTCCAAAGCTTTCTCCGGCGAGCCACCGACAGGGCTGTTCCCTCCACGTCGACAGCCGCTACAGGCATCCCTGGCTTCGTCATCCCCACGCGAACAATAGCCCCCGACCAATTGGTCTCCCCGACATACAGAAAGTTCGATCGTGTTTGTGACCGAAAGCCCACGCCACAAATTTGGCCCCGACAGTCAACCCCCACGCCTGCAAGATGGCTCGACAGCTTCGTCTCGTCCAGACGAGTGTCGGGACATGCTCGATTGCTTGTCTCATTATCAGGATCTCGGCTATAAAATGCCATTACCGCACCAGCACGAGCTCGCTACCCCTCCTCCACCCAATCTCTCTCCAAATTGAAGACACCATTACAATCGCCATCTCTGTGTGAAGCTGTGACCAAGGTTGTAGAGGCTAATCCCATCCAGAAGCTCGATTCTCATTCTGGAAATTCTCGGATTTAAGACTCTGTCGTCCAGCCCCTTCACGACCACGTAAGAATCCTCAATTTCGTTTCTTTACCTTCTGTTATCATAAGACAAACTGAACCAATCGAAGTCACGACTCCAAACCATCGATTTCCGGACAAACTAATGTTACTGTTTTATTTGCTAAAGTCTGGGCCATCGAAACTACTTAGTTTCGATTGAGTAAATGGTCAATCGAAACTAATAGTTTCGATAAATGGTAGTTTCGACAGCCTGGGTATCACTTATAAATGATCAATCAAAACTAATAGTATCGATAAATAGTAGTTTCGACAGTTCTGTGGTCAATCGAAACTAGTAGTTTCGATTGAACATAGTTTCGATTGAACATAGTTTCGATACTTGAACATAGTTTCGATACTTGAACATAGTTTCGATACTTGAACACAGTTTCGATACCTGAAATAGTTTCGATCAAAATCAGTGATTTCAAGTAAATCTGAACCTACACGTTACACAAATAATTTTAAATATTATTATAAACCTATACACAATTAAATACGAATACACACCTATAAGCATACAATAATACCCATTTATCTACATAGGGTTCCATCGTGCTTAGGTTTCAAACATCCATATCACCTACTCTCATGGATTATCATATCCGCTAGCCAGGTGAGTTGCATAGCCCCTATTTTACATTTTTATACGTTTTGGGGTGAAACATTATACATGCTACTCACATTGTTTGTGTTATACATGAGACTATATGCTTATTCTTTGGATGTACATACATTTAAAACACAAGACAACCAACTGTAATATTGATAGATCTATTGTGCCTGACCAGCCACCCGGTTAGGGTGTTTATTACTGCATACTCGGATATAACCGCGTGTTATATTCAATCATATCGGATATAGTGGGCAACTATATTCAAACATACCGGACTTAGCTGTTGTGCTCTGTTCAAGCGCGTCAAACTCGGTTTGAATTGTGATTAAATAAATGTTACATCCTACATACTATGTTTAACAAGATAAACAATGAGTTGCAAAACAATTTACAACTACTATTTATTGAAATTATTAAACCTATGTACTCACCAACTTTTTAGTTGACACTTGATTTAAATAATGTTTCAGGTTTGGATATGTGACTACTTGCCGAAGATTTCTCCACTTAAGAACCTAGTTAAATAAATCAATGTTTTGAACTAGACTAGGTTATTTGGAATGTATTGTATTTGGATCTTGTTGTCTTTAAATTTAATTAATGAATTATGCAACCTTTTAGCTATCATGTGCTTTTGAACAATCATTCTATTGTCCGCCTCGATGATTCCGCCATCGGTCGGGGTGTGACAGATTGGTATCAGAGCCATGGTTATAGGGAATTAGGTTATTAGACACGATGACCTAGACTATATCCCTAGGACTCCCTTTATGTGTTATGTGCTAAATGATTAATTGCTACGTGAATTATTTGTAGTTAGGTATTATTTGAATTTTCCCGAGTTTGGTACATGAGACTTATACACATACATACAAGACTTTGATACATGATACATACTTTACATACATATTTGACAACACAAACTTATGCAAACAAATACACTACCCATCTTTATTCATACTCTTTCCTAATCCGTATTAATTGCAACATTCCTACACATTTTATACACATAAACTCTCAATCTTGAAAAATCTCGTCAACGACTTAATTTATTGAAACCAGTAAAGGACACATGCAATCTGGAAGGGTGACACCTGTACATTGGGTTTTCTGTCTAGGAAAGCATTTTGTATAAATCCAAATAAACGGACCCGTATGCTTTCCTGGGAATTCCTGAAGTGAGTGTTTACCAATAGGCTAAAGCATGTCTCTTTGAAAGCTTTGAGAAATTATTTAACGTTGATAAGTCAATGTATTCGCAAGGATACGATCCGAACCTAAACTCAAAAATTTGGGGACATTATAGCAAGATAGGAAGAACTAGACGAACATGCAAAGCAAATCATTATTACGGGTGCACACGTAATAACGATTTGTAGTGCATGCAAGTCCCGGCAATTCCTGTTACGCAAATAATGATCTATAACATCATGTTCTATCCGGAATAGATGGCTTAGCTTCCCCTCCATCAACTTTGAATAAATACACATGCACTGGCACGCGTCATGACGAATCCTGTTTTTCTGCTTACATTATTTCCCGCTATAACTCATATATCCATCTTATCTAAAATATCATTGTCTTTTGGTGTTACAATGCCTCCTCGACGTGCAAACTCTAGCACTTCCAACCCGGATCTTGCTACTCTCCTTGCCCAACTGGTGGGACAAATGACCCAAGCCAATAACAACAGTGATGGGTCTCACAACATCCAAGGAAACAGTGGTACCAACCCGCCTCACTGCACGTTTAAGCACTTTAACTCGTGCAATCCTACAAAATTCTTCGGGACTGAGGGTGCTACCGGCCTACTTCAATGGTATAAAAGCATGGAAAGCACATTCCTAAACAGCGACTGTCCCGATAATCTTCGGGTTCGTTATGCTACAAGTGTACTCCAAAAGAGAGCCATCACCTGGTGGAACGGTGAGAAACGCACTCGTGGTGTTGAGGTTGCTACATCCTTATCATGGGATGATCTGAAGAAGGCCATGACTGATGAATTCTGTCCTCGAAATGAAACGAGGAAGCTCGAGGCTGAGTTTTGGGATCTTGCCCAGGACAGCGGGGATAATCTGGCCTACACCACTCGGTTTCAAGAACTAAGTCTGCTGGTGCCTCATATGATCACTCCCCTTGCTCGGGGGATTGAAAAATACATAGGCGCCCTGCCTATGCAAATTCAAGATGTTGTGCTAGGAAGCAACCCTCCTACACTTGAAGCTGCTATCCGTCTAGCTGCTACACTATCCGACAACCATGTCAAAGCCGGAACCTTAACAAGAAAGGGTTCCAAGAAGGTTGTTTCTACTCTTGCGGCCGTCAAAGCTGTAACTCCCGCTGTGCCTGCTATCCAAGCGCCCCTTTGGGTCAAAAACCGAAAACTTATCAGGGCCCGAATCCCTAATGCCAGACCTGCAAGTACCATCATCCTGCCAACCTACCATGCCGATTGTGTTCAAGTTGCGGACGATATGGACACGTGGTCACTACTTGCCGTACCCGTCCTCCCGTCCATCAAGCTGCTCCAACTAACCGTCCAAACTATCCGCACTTCTCAATGGTCGGGCATGTTACGAATGTGGAGACCCAAACCATTTCCGTGACCGATGTCCAAAACTTCATCATCAAAGTGGTCCTCAAGGACGAGCATTTAACATAAACGCTAATGAGGCTCAAGCAAACAACGACGTGATAAACGGTACGTTTCTCGTAAACAATCATTATGCATCCATTTTATTTGATACCGGTGCCGATAGGAGTTTTGTATCTCTTACCTTTGAATCTTGACTTGCTAAACAAAGAACGAAACTTGACAATTCTTATTCCGTGGAGATAGCAAACGGAAAATCTATTACTATAAATTCTGTTATCCGCGACTGCAATCTCGAGCTTAATAATCACAAATTCTCTGTTGATCTCCTTCCAATGCAATTGGGAAGCTTCGATATTATAATTGGCATTGACTGGTTATCTAAGCACCATGCCGAGGTTATTTGCTACGAAAAGTGTATTCGTATACCTCTCTCTTCGGGCGACACGTTAGTTATGTTCGGTGAAAAACCATGTCATGATCTTCAAATCATGTCTTGCACATTGGCACAAAAGTACTTGCGGAAAAAGTACGTTGCCTTCTTGGCCCACATAGTTGACACAAAAGACAAGGGTAAGAAATTGCAAGACATTCCAATCATTCGAGATTTTCCCGAAATATTCCCCTAGGATTTACCTGGTCTTCCTCCTCCTAGACAAGTGGAGTTTCGTATCGACCTTGTGCCTAGAGCAACTCCCGTGGCAAAAGCTCCCTATCGTCTTGCACCTTCCGAGATGCAAGAGCTCGCAAGTCAATTACAAGAACTCTCATCCAAAGGATTCATCCGCCCGAGCCATTCACCTTGGGGTACTCCCGTGCTGTTCGTAAAGAAAAAGGATGGATCATTTCGAATGTGCATCGATTATCGTGAACTCAACAAGCTTACAATTAAGAACCGTTATCCTTTACCCTGTATTGACGATCTTTTCGATCAGCTTCAAGGTTCAATATGTTTCTCCAAGATTGACCTCCGTTCTGGATACCATCAACTTCGTGTTCTCGATGAAGACATTCCGAAGACTGCCTTTCGGACTAGATATGGTCACTACGAGTTCATGGTCATGCCATTCGGTTTGACTAATGCACCTGTAGTCTTCATGGACCTCATGAACCGTGTATGCAAACCTTATTTGGACAAGTTTGTGATCGTATTCATTGACGATGTGACACCCGACAATTCAGGTCAATACCCGTACATGTTATAAACAAGTTTACATTATAATTGTTTTGTGATTTACTTAATTTCACAAACAAGGACACTAAGGTCTAACAAAAACTGTACAGGGTCTCATTTTAAATCTTTGGTAATTCTGGGAGTTACCGGTTCACATACCAGTATAAACCGAATTTAATTACCATTTGAAACTCTAAATAATATATACCTAAAACTAATTGTTTGATAAATCAAACAATCCAACCCACTTGCTTGACTTTCTCGGCCGAAAGTCAGGGGAGCCATTCTCCCACTTGCTAATACACTCAAATTCAGATAAAAACCATATCTCCTCAGTCGAAATCCCACAATCCCTTCCATACTTCTCATTTTCATACGGCAATTTCCCAATTCTCCTTCTAGTCGAAGTCCAGTTTAAGGCAGAAATCCACCACAATTCGGTATTTTAAGAAGATTTCAAGTGTTCTAAAGAAAGTTTAACAGAAGATTCAAGACTCTTCTCTGTTTTCTTTCATCATCTTCTACTCGGTTTTAAGGTAAAAACTCGATATGATCCACTTTATTTTCTTTAAAACCGTATCTAAGCATACAAAAGGTTCAATCGCAAGTAAGATAACAAGAAAAGTGTGTCAAATTCAAGATTTGAACATAAAAATATTCAGGACGAATTCTGTCAATCAAAGTGCAGTAGTTTCGATACCTGTTCAATCGAAACTAGGAGTTTCGATACCTGTTATTCAATCGAAACTAGGAGTTTCGATACCTATTCAATCGAAACTAGGAGTTTCGATACCAGTTTACTCAATCGAAACTGGGAGTTTCGATACTAGTTGTTCAATCGAAACTAGGTAGTTTCGATACATATTGCTCAATCGAAACTAGATAGTTTCGATACCCTTCTTGCCAATCGAAACTAGATAGTTTCGATACCTAACTACTCAATCGAAACTATGAAGTTTCGATACTCAATTGCCCAATCGAAACTAGGAAGTTTCGACATCTGTTCATCAGTCACATTGGGCAGTAACTTAGAACTGTTTTTATAGCAAAACAAGTGTTGAAAATCTAAGAAGATATTTAAACAAAAGCAACTAGATTTACTAGGTCGATGAACAATTTGCAATATAAGACATTCGGTCATAACACGAATTACCCTTTTGAAATTAGGGTACGAATGGTCAAGTTGACTAGAACAATTATCATTGCAAGCATACACAAACTCAAGGTGAGTTCACGGCCCCCTTTTAACTCTTTACTGTTTTGTAAACATCGGGGGAGAAACATACTTACTTGTTATGTTTGAAAACATGAATTACATTTGCTTCCAAGTTTGACATCATGAACATTTAGGTCTAACTCCTTGTGAGTTTCACTAATTCCCCTTTTTTCTAAGTTTTTGAAATGATTTGGGGTGGAAACATACTTGTAAAAGACTTTTGTGTATAAATGAATGGAACTAATGATCTGACCGTATGTATGTATTGAGGGAACAATAAAGCGCTTAAAGTCCTCGTAATAAATTAGTAACCATTAGCTATGGATTTAGCCCGGGATTATATGAATAGTACTATTGGGGGTGACGCCTCCGGTCATGGTTAGTCGCGCTAACCAGGGGTCAAAATGGCCGAATGACCGCATATTGTCTTACTCGCAGAAAGGCGAGGGGAGGCACAGAAAGTTGGGGTTTGGTTACGGTCTCGTACATTACATACTATTTTGTATTCCTTGCAAGCTTACAAATGGGGTCAATAGATCGGATTAGTAATCATATTCATTGGTAATACATACAAAAGAGTTCTGATCAGGGTAAAGTGATCAGGTTTTACACAAAAGGGTTCTGATCAGGTTAAAATGATCAGGTTTTACACAAAAGGGTTCTGATCAGGTTAAAATGATCAGGTTTTACACAAAAGGGTTCTGATCAGGTTAAAATGATCAGGTCTTACACAAAAGGGTTCTGATCAAGGTAAAGTGATCAGGTTTTACACAAAAGAGTTCTGATCAAGGTAAAGTGATCAGGTTTAACAAAAGAGTTATGATCAAGGTAAAGTGATCAGGTTTTACACAAAAGAGTTCTGATCAAGGTAAAGTGATCAGGTTTATCAAAAGAGTTCTGATCAGGATAAAATGATCAGGTTTAACAAAAAGAATTCTGATCAGGTTAAAGTGATCAGGTTTAAAGTAAAGAGTACTGATCGGGTTAAAAAGATCAGGTTTAAACATATTTTATGACGGTAAAGTCATGAACAAGTTTTCGGGGAAAAACTATAAGCAATAATATAACTAACTCTGTGAACTCACCAACCTTTGTGTTGACACTTTCAAGTATGTTTCTCAGGTGACCTCTAGCCATGGCGCGGTTGGAATAGGCTAGCTATGTTGGATCAATTCCTAGTAGCTGGAAGGGCGTAGAATATCAAGTCTCAAGTCTGTCGTTGATCTAGAAGAACTTAGATCATAGTATTTCTTAGTTTTAGTAATTGTATATGTAATCAAGTCTTAGAAATCATTATTACAGCTTCCGCTATCGTGTAATGAACCAATCGTTACAACCTGTATTTATTTAATAAGTAAATAAATATGGGGGTGTGACAGATTGGTATCAGAGCAATGGTTTTAGCGAATTAGGTGTCCTTAGTGATACCTAGGCTCTAACCGGACTCATTTAGGGACCAAGATTTCTAAGACTTGCATCACACTAAAAACACCCAAGACTTGAGCATAGGAATTCCAACCGTTGCCGAACAATTTGTGTAGACTATTAGTGTATGGAAATTACACTAGGGTACCATTAGCTACACTAATACAATTACATGGTACATGTAATGAACACTTAAACACATACAATGATGTGAAAATAATAAATACTTACAACATGTTACTATTCGGATTACGAGTCAAGAATAACGGGTACTCATCATACTGCAACCATAGAAGATCGAGTTACGAGCTAAGCTTGAACGACGACGGCGGCGATCGTCAGTTACCGATATTGGTATCACAACAGGTTGAACTCGTACCAGGATCTGTACCTATACCTGCACCACAACTACTCCAGCCATGGAGGCAACTATCCTTCTAACGTATTTGCGGTATAAATACTCTCCTTCATAAGTTGTCGGATCGGATGCCTAGACTCTCGCCATGATATATGGCAGGCATAATTGCCCAGACAAGAGGGAATTCAAGGTGAATAAGCAGGACTAAATGGGAGAGAACTCCAAGGGTCAGGAGACCCAGACATACATCAGGATCATGTGGATCCATGCATATATACAGACTTGGAGCATGAGTTGCTCGACACTCGTTTGAGGATCTCTGCCCAACACATAGTGCCTGAATTTCACCATACACATTTTTTTTAAGAGACACTGGTGGTGCCTCTCTACCCTTAGCCTCATCCGACAACTGCCATATTCAGCAGATTCATGAGTATTGGTACACATAATTAACAGTAATCCGATAAAACAATACACACTCCTGTACAAATGTGCAAACGCAATCTAATGATCGTTTCAAATCACTTTTGATTAAAAGCTAGGGATAGAAGAAACACTATAGGGATCAGGCAAGGCAAATCATCTTTACGGGTGCACACGTAATCATAATTTGCAGTGCATGGGAACTTTAGTGAGTCTTGCTGTCTAAGCTGATGATCAACTCATGTTCTCAATCACTTGATTAAGGATTAGATCTTAACAAATCAAACTTCTCAATTTGGTGCTCACAAAACAGTCTCCTAGGTTTGGAGGAACGAGAGAAATTCAAATTGAATTCAACCAATCCTTAGTAAATCCTGAACGACGAAGAAATTCGCACATTCACTCTTTGAGATTCTACTTGTCAGGAATGCTTCAAATTGAGCGTTACCACAACTAACACTTACAGTAATTGCACAACTATTGTGGGAGATTATAGCATAATCTCAGGATCCATCATACAGTTCAATCTCACAATTGATTGAAAGTTACGCCAAGAGTGTTATGCACTAACTTCAGTAATAGGGCAGGATATTATTCCGACCCGCATACACATGGCACCTATGGATATTGTGGAAGCTCGACATGAGACAAGTAGGAAATCGGACATTTCAGAATGTCGGTCAAACAGGATTGCTCTCGCAGCCATTGACATTCAATATACCTTTAAGTCTGACTATTCTCTCTGCAATGGATAAGCCGGGGGTTGATGCTCAAGCGAATGCCAAAGAAACCTAAGTGTGGACTAACAACTATTGTCGCACTAACCAAAACGACATGCAAAACTCTTAAAGGAGTCCCAAATGCGGAATTTCATGCTAATCTCATTAGTTCATGATATGCATAAAGGACGTAAGCTCGAGCTATTCACAACAGGCCACTGTCCACAAAGAATTGAGAAGAATAATTTATTACTCTTTTGTACTAGCACTTCCCCAAAGTTCATCTTGTTGGATGGATCTCAGATTTAGCCTAGAAGAGAGGTGTGACTACATCTTTCACTACTAGTTTTCTATAATTGGAAAGCTCTAGAGCAACTATTGTTAAGAAATGATCTCTTGGAGTAGACTCAATTAGAATACAAAAGTCTCGACGTTCAATACTCATTACCTCAAATTTATCCTTGTGCTAAGGATTTTAAGGCTATAATCTGAATGAGTGGAATACGTAATGGTAAGTCACCAAAGTACCATTCAAACACTAATGGAGTGCATACACACCGTATAACTAATAGTTGACTATCAGCTCTTTCTGCCAACTTAATGAGTTGACAAACCCATAGCCCATTTTGGGGAAAACACTAATTCGATGAGACCATTCTTACAGTATTATTATTCATTCCCTCAGCTAGACGGAATATGAATATCCCAAACAAACATCAAACTTCGTATGGCTTACATACTTTGAAGGTATGGTAGTCGAGACATGAGTTTACATATCAGGACGCTACAACCCAAAGGCTAGTCTGCCTCGAAAGGTAGGGCGAGCAAAGGTGTAAAGTGGTGATTAGACTCGAAGTTCGCAAATAAGAGCTCCCAAGGAACATCAATTCCTAGCTCCATGAAGGCACATGGAGAGGAAAATCATAGAAAAGATGAAACCTGAAATAAGAGAAAAGTCTTAGTCCGGGAAAATGCTTTCGAAAAACATAAGAGGGACAAACATAAAGTTTCATTTTCATACTTTTTCATTTCTACCCAATATACAACAAAAACTTAGACACCTCGCCGAGTAATTCTTTCATAAGACCGAGTTTCTCACCATGGGGAGTTCCGGTCCTGTTTGTAAAGAAAAAGGATGGAACCTTTAGAGGGTGCATCAATTATCGGGAGTTGAACAAGCTGACAATCAAAAACCGGTATCCTCTTCCTCGAGTAGACGATTTGTTTGATCAACTTCAAGGGTCCAGTTTCTATTATAAAATTGATCTACAATCAGGATATCCTCAACTGAAAATTCAGGAAGAAGATATACCAAAAATGACTTTTAGGACTCGTTACGGTCACTATGAGTTCCTAGTTATGCCATTTGGCTTGACTAATGTACCGGCCGTTTTCATGGATCTAATGAACCGCGTGTGCAAGCCATACTTGGATAAATTCGTGATTGTATTTATCGATGACATATTAATATATTCACAAACCAATGAGGAACATGAACATCATTTGAAATCAATCTTGGAACTACTCCGGAATGAGAAGCGTTATGCCAAATTCTCTAAGTGTGAGTTTCGGATTCGAGAGGTTCACTTTCTCGGACACGTCATCAATAAGAAGGGTATTCACGTAATCCCAACCAAGATTGAAGCTATCAAAAACTGGGAAGCACCAAGAACTCCGACTGAGGTGCGTCAATTTTTGGGTTTGGCCGGCTATTACAAACGATTCATCGAGAATTTTTTGAAAATAGCCTTGCCTTTAACCACATTAACCCAGAAAGAAAAGAAGTATGATTGGAGTGACCAGCAGGAGTCAGCTTTCCAATTACTGAAGCAGAAGCTGTGTAGTGCACCGATCTTATCCCTTCCGGAGGGAATCGACAATTTTGTTGTGTACTGCGATGCATCACACCAAGGACTTGGTTGTGTGTTAATGCAAAAAGACAAAGTCATCGCATATGCCTCACGACAACTAAAAGTGCACGAAAAGAATTATACGACCCATGACTTGGAATTGGGCGCAGTTGTATTTGCACTCAAAATTTGGAGACATTACCTTTACGGTACAAGATGTACTATCTTTACTGATCACAAGAGTCTCCAACATATCTTTGATCAAAAGGAACTTAACATGAGACAACGTCGTTGGGTATAACTACTAAACGATTATGATTGTGATATCAAGTACCATCCCGGGAAAGCCAATGTTGTAGCGAACGCTTTAAGTCGCAAAGAACGAGTTAAAACTCTTCGTGTTCGTACCTTAGGATTGACAATTCATACGAATCTTACTACTCAAATTCGGATGGCACAACAAGAAGCACTTAAAGAAAAGAACATCCAAAATGAAGCACTACGTGGAATGATCAAACAATTGGAGTCTAAGTCAGATGACACTTTATACTTCATGAATAGAATTTGGGTGACACGTTTTGGTGACTTACGGGAGTTAGTTATGGACGAAGCCCACAAGTCTAGGTACCCCATTCACCCAGGTTCGGATAAAATGTATAAGGATGTGAAAGAACTTTACTGGTGGCCGAACATGAAAAGAGAAATTGCTATTTACGTCGGTAAATGCCTGACATGTTCAAAGGTAAAGGCAGGACATCAGAAACCGTCGGGATTGTTATAACAACCCGAGATACCTCAATGGAAATGGGAACAAATTACAATGGATTTCATTTCAAAGTTACCCAGAACACCTAGCAACTATGATACTATATGATAATCGTCAGTCGTTTGACGAAATCCGCGCATTCCCTACCAATAAAGGAGACAGATAAAAGTAAGAAGCGTACAAGGCTAAATATTAAAGGAATTAAGGCTAGGCATGGTATGCCAGTTTCCATTTTCACAAAAAGGGACCGTCGATTCATGTCAAGAACCTGGCAGTCTGTACAATAAGCCTTGGGCACACGCCTTTACATGACCACTGCATATTATCCCTAGATGAACGGTCAAAGTAAAAGGACCATCCAAACTTTAAAAGATGTGCTCCGTGTGTGTGTAATCGATTTAAGAGGAAATAGGGATACTCACCGCCGTTGGATGAGTTTTCATATAATACCAACTACCATACCAGCATTAAAGCCGCTCCGTTGAGGCTTTGTATAGTTGTAAGTGTCACTCATCGCTATATTGGGCGGAGGCTAGCGAAAAGCATTTGACTGGTCCTGATATTGACTAGGGAACCATTGACAAAATCGTCGAAATAAAAGATCGTCTGAAAGTCACTCAAGACAGACGAAAGAGAGTTGAGATAGCAACAGACGAAAACCATTAGAATTCCAAGTGGGAGATAAAGTCACATTGAAGGTCTCACCTTGGAAAGGAGTTGCAAGATTTGGCAACCGTGGCAAGCTTAACCGTAAGTGCATTGAACCATTTGAACGAGAGGATCAAATGAAAACAAAAATACCCATCCTTGTTTAAGGATACAACAGTTCAAGAGGACACAAATTGAATTTCGGGACGAAATTCTTTTAACATGGGGAGAATGTGACACCCGACAATTCAGGTCAATACCCGTACATGTTATAAACAAGTTTACATTATAATTGTTTTGTGATTTACTTAATTTCACAAACAAGGACACTAAGGTCTAACAAAAACTGTACAGGGTCTCATTTTAAATCTTTGGTAATTCTGGGAGTTACCGGTTCACATACCAGTATAAACCGAATTTAATTACCATTTGAAACTCTAAATAATATATACCTAAAACTAATTGTTTGATAAATCAAACAATCCAACCCACTTGCTTGACTTTCTCGGCCGAAAGTCAGGGGAGCCATTCTCCCACTTGCTAATACACTCAAATTCAGATAAAAACCATATCTCCTCAGTCGAAATCCCACAATCCCTTCCATACTTCTCATTTTCATACGGCAATTTCCCAATTCTCCTTCTAGTCGAAGTCCAGTTTAAGGCAGAAATCCACCACAATTCGGTATTTTAAGAAGATTTCAAGTGTTCTAAAGAAAGTTTAACAGAAGATTCAAGACTCTTCTCTGTTTTCTTTCATCATCTTCTACTCGGTTTTAAGGTAAAAACTCGATATGATCCACTTTATTTTCTTTAAAACCGTATCTAAGCATACAAAAGGTTCAATCGCAAGTAAGATAACAAGAAAAGTGTGTCAAATTCAAGATTTGAACATAAAAATATTCAGGACGAATTCTGTCAATCAAAGTGCAGTAATCGAAACTAGGAGTTTCGATACCTGTTCAATCGAAACTAGGAGTTTCGATACCTGTTATTCAATCGAAACTAGGAGTTTCGATACCTATTCAATCGAAACTAGGAGTTTCGATACCAGTTTACTCAATCGAAACTGGGAGTTTCGATACTAGTTGTTCAATCGAAACTAGGTAGTTTCGATACATATTGCTCAATCGAAACTAGATAGTTTCGATACCCTTCTTGCCAATCGAAACTAGATAGTTTCGATACCTAACTACTCAATCGAAACTATGAAGTTTCGATACTCAATTGCCCAATCGAAACTAGGAAGTTTCGACATATGTTCATCAGTCACATTAGGCAGTAACTTAGAACTGTTTTTATAGCAAAACAAGTGTTGAAAATCTAAGAAGATATTTAAACAAAAGCAACTAGATTTACTAGGTCGATGAACAATTTGCAATATAAGACATTCGGTCATAACACGAATTACCCTTTTGAAATTAGGGTACGAATGGTCAAGTTGACTAGAACAATTATCATTGCAAGCATACACAAACTCAAGGTGAGTTCACGGCCCCCTTTTAACTCTTTACTGTTTTGTAAACATCGGGGGAGAAACATACTTACTTGTTATGTTTGAAAACATGAATTACATTTGCTTCCAAGTTTGACATCATGAACATTTAGGTCTAACTCCTTGTGAGTTTCACTAATTCCCCTTTTTTCTAAGTTTTTGAAATGATTTGGGGTGGAAACATACTTGTAAAAGACTTTTGTGTATAAATGAATGGAACTAATGATCTGACCGTTTGTATGTATTGAGGGAACAATAAAGCGCTTAAAGTCCTCGTAATAAATTAGTAACCATTAGCTATGGATTTAGCCCGGGATTATATGAATAGTACTATTGGGGGTGACGCCTCCGGTCATGGTTAGTCGCGCTAACCAGGGGTCAAAATGGCCGAATGACCGCATATTGTCTTACTCGCAGAAAGGCGAGGGGAGGCACAGAAAGTTGGGGTTTGGTTACGGTCTCGTACATTACATACTATTTTGTATTCCTTGCAAGCTTACAAATGGGGTCAATAGATCGGATTAGTAATCATATTCATTGGTAATACATACAAAAGAGTTCTGATCAGGGTAAAGTGATCAGGTTTTACACAAAAGGGTTCTGATCAGGTTAAAATGATCAGGTTTTACACAAAAGGGTTCTGATCAGGTTAAAATGATCAGGTTTTACACAAAAGGGTTCTGATCAGGTTAAAATGATCAGGTCTTACACAAAAGGGTTCTGATCAAGGTAAAGTGATCAGGTTTTACACAAAAGAGTTCTGATCAAGGTAAAGTGATCAGGTTTAACAAAAGAGTTATGATCAAGGTAAAGTGATCAGGTTTTACACAAAAGAGTTCTGATCAAGGTAAAGTGATCAGGTTTATCAAAAGAGTTCTGATCAGGATAAAATGATCAGGTTTAACAAAAAGAATTCTGATCAGGTTAAAGTGATCAGGTTTAAAGTAAAGAGTACTGATCGGGTTAAAAAGATCAGGTTTAAACATATTTTATGACGGTAAAGTCATGAACAAGTTTTCGGGGAAAAACTATAAGCAATAATATAACTAACTCTGTGAACTCACCAACCTTTGTGTTGACACTTTCAAGTATGTTTCTCAGGTGACCTCTAGCCATGGCGCGGTTGGAATAGGCTAGCTATGTTGGATCAATTCCTAGTAGCTGGAAGGGCGTAGAATATCAAGTCTCAAGTATGTCGTTGATCTAGAAGAACTTAGATCATAGTATTTCTTAGTTTTAGTAATTGTATATGTAATCAAGTCTTAGAAATCATTATTACAGCTTCCGCTATCGTGTAATGAACCAATCGTTACAACCTGTATTTATTTAATAAGTAAATAAATATGGGGGTGTGACAGATGACATTCTCGTCTATTCTAAAACGAAAGCGGAGCATGAACAACATCTTCGTTTAATTTTGGAACTCTTGAAGAAAGAACAACTATATGCCAAGTTCTCCAAGTGTGAATTCTGGCTAAAAGAGGTTCAATTTTTGGGACAACTAGTCAACGACAAGGGAATTCATGTGGACCCGGCAAAGATCGAAGCAGTAAAGAATTGGAGTACTCCTAAGACTCCTACCGAGATTCGTTCATTCCTTGGACTAGCAGGTTACTATCGTCATTTCATCTCAAATTTCTCCAAGATTGCGGTCCCGCTCACTGTCTTGACTCACAAAGGTAAGCACTACGAGTGGGGACCCAAGCAAGAGGAAGCTTTTCAAACTCTAAAGCACAAGCTCTGCAATGCTCCTATTCTAACTCTTCCTAGTGGTAATGACAACTTTGTCGTTTATTGTGATGCATTCAACCAAGGTCTTGGTTGTGTTCTTATGCAACGAGGCCAAATAATTGCATACGCATCACGTCAACTCAAAGTCCATGAGAAGAACCATACGACCCATGATCTCGAGCTTGGTGATGTCGTTTTCGCCTTGAAAATTTGGAGACACTATCTGTATGGCACCAAATGCGTGGTTTTCACCGACCACAAAAGTCTCCAACATATTTTCAATCAAAAAGTGCTTAATATGAGGCAACGACTATGGGTTGAACTCCTTAATGACTACGATTGCGAGATTCGCTACCACCCTGGCAAAGCAAACGTTGTAGCCGACGCCTTGAGTCGTAAAGAATGTATCATGCTTCATAGTGTTCATATTCATAACGATATCTAAGCCCGTATTCTCAAAGCACAACACACCTCGGTTACCGAGGGAAACATGTACCAAGAAATGGCATGTGGTGTAGAACTCTTACTAGAAACCAAAGCCAACGGCCTATTGTATTACTTGGATCGTATCTGGGTTCCCTATCGCGACGACCTTCGTATATTTTTGATGAACGAGTCCCACAAAACTCGATATTCGGTACATCCCGGAGCTGATAAGATGTACATGGGTCTCCGTCAGCAATATTGGTGGCCCGACATGAAAAAGGATATTGCCCTCTTTGTGGCAAAATGCCTAACTTGTTCTAAAGTGAAGGCCGAACACCAGAAGCCTTCCGGACTCCTCGAACAACTGGAAATTCCCGTGTGGAAGTGGGAGAACCTTGCTATGGACTTCATCACCAAACTCCCACGCACTTCTAGTGGGCACGATAGTATCTGGGTTATTATCGACTGACTTACAAAGTCTGCTCATTTCTTGCCTATTCGTGAGGACTATCGAGTCGAGAAATTGGCTCGGATCTACATTGATGAAATTGTGAGTCGTCACGAAATCCCTTTGAACATCATCTCCGATCGTGATTCGCGTTTTACTTCCCGATTTTGGCAATCATTACAATCTGCGCTTGGTACTCGTTTGGATTTAAGTAAGGCTTACCATCCTCAAACTGATGGACAAACCGAGCGAACAATCCAAACTCTCGAGGATATGCTTAGAGCTTGTGTCATTGACTTTGGTGGCATTTGGAATTCTCACCAACCACTGATCGAATTTTCCTACAACAACAGCTACCACACAAGTATTAACATGGCACCGTTTGAAGCTCTTTATGGACAAAAATGTCACCGATTTGTTGGAATGAAATTGGTGAAGCACAAATCACCGGTCCCGAGCTTATCCAAGAGACCACCGATAAAATCTTTCTTATTCGTGACAACATTCGAGTAGCAAGGAGCCGGCAAAAGAGCTATGCCGATAAAAGACGAAAACCCTTGGAATTTCAAGTTGGGGATATGGTTCTCCTAAAGGTATCACCTTGGAAGGGCGTAGTCCGATTTGGAAAGAAAGGAAAACTCGCACCTCGATATGTGGGTCCATTCAAGATACTCGAAAGGGTAGGAAAAGTGGCCTACAAACTCGATCTCCCTTCAGAACTCATCAACGTTCATCCGAATTTTCATGTATCTAATTTGAAAAAGTGTCTAGCCGACGAGAATCTCCACATCCCTCTTGATGAAGTGCACATTGACGAGAAAATGCACTTTGTTGAGAAACCCGTGGAAATCTTGGACCGAGAATTTAAGAAACTCAAGCGTAGCCGCATCCCCATTGTCAAGGTCCGTTGGGAATCTAAACGTGGACCCGAGTTCACTTGGGAACGTGAAGACCAAATGAAGATCAAGTATCCGCATCTCTTTTCATAGCCTCCACTAGTTGAATTTCGGGGCGAAATTCCTCTAACATGGGGAGACTGTGACGTTTCGGATTTTTCGTTCTCGCACTTGTATTTTAATTATCGTGTAATCATTCTCTATTTTAATAAAGCGTAAGAGTTTTATATGGTTTTATACAAATAGGTATTTTATTTTACGGATTTAAACTAATTAGAATTTTATAAATTTTAAAATTTATATAAAGTTTTATATAAAAATCTAAAGTTAAAAAGTTGTATATTTAATAAAATAACCCATTTAAATAAGATAAATAACTTTTATAATAATAAAGAATAAAATAAGTTTATAAAAACATTTTTAAATTTATTTGATTTAAAAGAAATTAACTTAATTTATTTAAATAAAAGTTCAGGGGTTGTTTTGTAATTAATCCAACTAGAAGGTTTTAAAACAGAAAACAGTTGAGGGGCTGTTTCTGGACAATTTAAACTACAAGGGCCCATCCGTATTTATTTCAAGGGCTAATTTAAGTCAAACCAAACTCCAGGGACTAAAACTGTCAATTCTCAAATCGTTTATCCGGTCACCCCCTACATTGTCCGGCGGTCCAAAGCTTTCTCCGGCGAGCCACCGACAGGGCTGTTCCCTGCACCTCGACAGCCGCTACAGGCACCCCTGGCTTCGTCGTCCCCACGCGAACAATAGCCCCCGACCAATTGGTCTCCCCGACATACAGAAAGTTCGATCGTGTTTGTGACCGAAAACCCACGCCACAAATTCGGCCCCGACAGTCAACCTCCACGCCTGCAAGATGGCTCGACAGCTTCGTCTCGTCCATACGAGTGTCGGGACATGCTCGATTGCTTGTCTCATTATCAGGATCGAGCTCGGCTATAAAAAGCCATTACCGCACCAGCACGAGTTCGCTACCCCTCCTCCACCCAATCTCTCTCCAAATTGAAGACACCATTACAATCGTCATCTCAGTGTGAAGCTGTGACCAAGGTTGTAGAGGCTAATCCTATCCAGAAGCTCGATTCTCATTCTGGACATTCTCGGATTTAAGACTCTGCCGTCCAGCCCCTTCACGACCACGTAAGAATCCTCAACTTCGTTTCTTTACCTTCTGTTATCATAAGACAAACTGAACCAATTGAAGTCACGACTCCAAACCATCGATTTCCGGACAAACTAATGTTACTGTTTTATTTGCTAAAGTCTGGGCCATCGAAACTACTTAGTTTCGATTGAGTAAATGGTCAATCGAAACTAATAGTTTCGATAAATGGTAGTTTCGACAGCCTAGGTATCACTTATAAATGATCAATCGAAACTAATAGTATCGATAAATAGTAGTTTCGACAGTTCTGTGGTCAATCGAAACTAGTAGTTTCGATTGAACATAGTTTCGATACTTGAACATAGTTTCGATACTTGAACATAGTTTCGATACTTGAACATAGTTTCGATACTTGAACATGGTTTCGATACCTGAAATAGTTTCGATCAAAATCAGTGATTTCAAGTAAATCTGAACCTACACGTTACACAAATAATTTTAAATATTATTATAAACCTATACACAATTAAATACGAATACACACCTATAAGCATACAATAATACCCATTAATCTACATAGGGTTCCATCGTGCTTAGGTTTCAAACATCCGTATCACCTACTCTCATGGATTATCATATCTGCTAGCCAGGTGAGTTACATAGCCCCTATTTTACATTTTTATACGTTTTGGGGTGAAACATTATACATGGTACTCACATTGTTTGTGTTGTTCATGAGACTATATGCTTATTCTTTGGATGTACATACATTTAAAACACAAGACAACCAACTGTAATATTGATAGATCTATTGTGCCTGACCAGCCCACCCGGTTAGGGTGTTTATTACTGCATACTCGGATATAACCGCGTGTTATATTCAATCATATCGGATATAGTGGGTAACTATATTCAAACATACCGGACTTAGCTGTTGTGCTCTGTTCAAGCGCGTCCAACTCGGTTTGAATTGTGATTAAATAAATGTTACATCCTACATACTATGTTTAACAAGATAAACAATGAGTTGCAAAACAATTTACAACTACTATTTACCGAAATTATTAAACCTATGTACTCACCAACTTTTTAGTTGAAACTTGATTTAAATAATGTTTCAGGTTTGGATATGTGACTACTTGCCGAAGATTTCTCCACTTAAGAACTATGGACCTAGTTAAATAAATCAATGTTTTGAACTAGACTAGGTTATTTGGAATGTATTGTATTTGGATCTTGTTGTCTTTAAATTTAATTAATGAATTATGCAACCTTTTAGCTATCATGTGCTTTTGAACAATCATTCTATTGTCCGCCTCGATGATTCCGCCATCGGTCGGGGTGTGACAACTGTGCATCAAGATACGGACGTTGAACCTCATGTTCTTCGTGTCACAGTTAATAATACCGAGATTGCCATTTCTGAGGAAACGATATGTGTTGCTCTTGATTTGGGTGGAAATGCTGAAGATCCGATATCTTATCCTGTAACTCTTATTATGGGTTGTTTTCAACGGATGGGTTATCTTGGACGACAGAATGATACCCAAGCTCGGAAAGGTGGATTAGTAGGTGAATGGAGGTATTTCATGCATGTGATTATTCAATGCATCTCTCCTCGCAAAGCTGGTACCGATGGATTGAAGATGGCTCTTCAAATGGCTATGGTGGCCTTAACAATGAATAAACGATTCAATTTTCCACTTTACTTCTATCGGAGATGGTTATGCAGATTAATCCAGCTGAAGGTCAAGGTTTCTTGATGTATCCTCATTTTATTCAAATGATACTCAATCACCTTATTCCTGATCTTCCACAACATCCAATAAGATTAACGTTGACTCCGATGTCAAAACGTATCTTTACCGACTGTACGAAGGTGAAATAGCAGAATGCTGCATTGATTCCAGTTAATACTCCTTTGTTTGGGCACTTAATCAATCCTGATTATGTTGCACCATTGAATGACAATTGGTTTCATCCTGATGAACTTGCTCAAGCTCAAGGCGTCAATGTTCAACAACAACAACCGCAACAACCACAACAACAACAGCAACAACCACAACAACCCGCACAACAACAAGTTCAACAACAACAGATACCAGTTCCTCAAGTACAAGTTCCCGTACAACCACAAATTCCTATTCCTGAACATGTTCCTATTCCACAAGCTGAAGTTGAAATACCTATTCAGGAACCAGTTCACGAAGAGGTCGTTCATGATCCTAATCAAGATCTAGGAATGAACATGGATGATTTCGTTGATGATGCTGTGAACTCGCCAATTCAAGAAGCTGAAGGGAATGTGGTGACCGATGATGATTCTAGTTCCAGTTCAAGTGATACGACATTATCGGTAAATGAAAGCACTGATTCTGATGACTCTAGGGATTTTTCCTCAGGTTATTATGAACGGTTAGCTACAATTCCACTGGTTAATGCTGGCAAATGCATTAAATCTCAAGCCAGATGACCAAGAAGAAAGTCTGTTCGGGATCCTCCTTCCGGATCAGTACTTGGCAAAAGATCTTTGGTCGATGAAAGTACTGACACTCAGATCCTACGCGTCAAAAGTTGATGTCTGCTTCGATAGCTGCTGCACAATCTTCTCAGGGAGTCGAGGATGCTAATTTTGTTGCTTCATTGATAATTACTCCTCCAAGATCTAAGGATCCATCTCCAGTGATTTCTCCTGTTCCTCCAGTCATTCCTACAACTTCAAGTCCTTCTATTCCACAATCAACAGATGGTCCGTCAAAGCCTTCTGATTCTGAAAGGATTACTTTCCTTGAATCTCAAGTGCTTTCTCTACAAACCCAGGTAAACACTCTTGTGTCTACTGATTCACAACGGCAGTTGGTGATTCAGACTCAAGCTCAACAGATTGCTGACATGCAAGCATTAGTTTCCAAACTCGTTCAGCGTCTTGACGCTCAGGGGGAGTTAAGGATACCTGATACTTGTCACACAGAGTCTATTCAAAGACGTGACGATGAAGACAATGATCCTGCTGGAAATATTGAGGGTGATCGTCAATACACTGATGCTAATCCTATATCTAGGGTTCAGGGGGAGTCGACATCACAATCACTTGAAGGAAACAAAGACAAAGATACTTCTGGTACTAATGAAGAAGAAATTCTGTTATTGGAGTTCTTTCAAGATTCAGAAGAAGAGGAAGCTGAAAAGATTGCTTGTCTTGATGATATTGATGATTTATTCAATAACATGGAAGATGATATGTCAGATAATGAGACAGAAGAAGGAGAAATAGTAGAGATTGAGATAGAGAAAGATAAAGATAGAGTTACTTATGAAGGATGTGACGGTCTTAAAGTGCCGTATAATTTCATCCAGGATGATGTTATTCCTGAATTCACTTATGAAGGAGTAACATATTCTATGGACTCTGTTGAAGACGTCACACTGCCTGATGATACAGCTGATTCAAAGATGGATACTGATGATGATAATATTCAATCCAATAAAGATGCTGAAACTGAAACTACTCACACCGAGTCTCTGAAGGTTAATGAAGAACCTGTGATGTACAGAGATACAAGGATGGCACAGGAACAGTGGAGAGAAGTTGTAAACAGTTGGATGAAGGTGCTACCCAAGTCTCCAGCACAACCTGCTCAGAAAGAGAAATATGTGAATAAAGAGTAGTGTGTAGGAAGGATCATAAGTTGGTTCTATGATGGTGAATCAAAATTATTTACAATCAAACGATCTGACGGTGTTCAATACTTAAAGCCGAGGATCAAATATTTCAATACTTTGCCGAGGTGTGAAATAAATGGTCTAGCTTCAAAGCCACTCATTAATAGATCGAAGAATGGTTTGGCTGATGTGATAGCAAACCTGATTAAGAAAGAAGGTAGTTCAGGAAAGTATGATCGGCTGAAAGCACAAAAGGGAAAGAGAGTGAAGAACATTGATCCAAAGACTGGGAAAGTAACCTGGAGATACAAGTATAAACCAGTGCGTGCTATTCACAAGATACCATTAAAGAAGATTCCTCAAGACTTTCTTGGGAATATGAAGTGGTGGTATGTTGATGTTAATACTAGTGAAGCAAGGATTGAAGATAAAGAGAATAAGGTCATTGTGTGTTTCTATGACGCAATGAATCTTATTAATTTTTCAAAGAAAGATCAGAGGACTTTGCAAAAGAATGAGATAATGTACACTGATGTTTGGAGAGAACAAGGTCTACAGTACAAAAGAGTTTTGGAGATATGCAGAAGATATGGTGTGCATGCTGGCAGCAGACTACCGGATAACTGGAAGAGCTCAAGATAAAGACTAAAGACTGAAGATAAAGCTATTGTCAATGGGGAGTCTGTTAGGACATAGATTGTAATGAGAAAAGCTTGTAATAGTTAGATATTATGTCTTTATGTTTTTGTTATGTAAATGTTAAATGTCTAAGTGTTTTACAAGTGACCCTAGAGGCGAACTTGTTAAGTTCGCCTGGTCTATCAGAGGCGAACTTAATAAGTTCGCTTAGGTCTAGTTGAGGCGAACTTGTTAAGTTCGCTTAAGCTGTTAGAGGCGAACTTAATAAGTTCGCTTATATCAGGTCAGTTGGTTATATATATGTATGTTTTACAGAGTCAGTGACAGACATAGATACAGAGAGTGAACCAGAGAGATCAGATTGAGTCTGTAAAACATCATTATGATTGGAATACAAATTGAGAAGTTTATTTACTTGATTGTTTGCTTTGTCTTTTATGCGTATAAACGTTAACTCGTTGGATTCCGCACTCCGAGTAAACGTCACGTCTTATCACGAGATCGATCCGTAGACGCGCCATGGGGACCTACAGAAGTCGGATGCAGACAAGACATAGAACTTGGGATTCAATGGACTAGGGGGAGATTGTTGGAACCTAATAGTCCATCGAATTCAAGTTTCTATTTTGATATATGTCCAAGTGTAAATTTTTTGACAGAAAACTTTATCGATCGAAAAAGATTTCGATTGAAATCAATTTCGGACGATCAGATTTTTCGGACGAAATCTTATTTCTATATATATGTCTTGTATTTGAAAGCTAGTTAGAACTTGAACTTGTATCTAATGTGTATCTCTGATTCATAGTAGTGGATTACTAATTGTACTGATTTTCAAAGTGAATACAAGATGATGTTTTGTGATTATCTCAGTTTGATGGCGTATTATCTTCGATTCGTTGTTTGATTCGTCGGTTTTCGATCTTAGAGTCTCTTGGATTGATTTCGCCTTTCCAGGAGATTGTTCATTATTGTGTTGCTTGGAATATTGCAGATCAAGGGGATTCACAACTATACACCGTAAGGAACCAGCACCAAACTTCAAGCACGACTACCCCATAAGGTAAATCGTACCAACTTTAAGGATCATGATAATCCCCTAGGTGACCGTCATCACCCCATTTGTACAACAGTTGGCCAGCCACAAAGGCCACTAAAAGATAAAGGCCCATAACATACATCTCATATCCATAACCTTCATTCCCTAAGGAATAATGGCAGATTTGTTCGTTTGTGACTTTCGTAAACATTCATTTCTTTTACTTCAAAAATTCAGTTAAAGCATTCGTACGTTTTATTAAAAATCATTCATTCATTCGTAAACACTTCATAAACTTCTTTTGGGAAAATATTTCATAAACACTTCCTTCATAACCTTTTCCTTCCAAAACATCGTTCATAAACATCGTTTCATAAACACATCACACGTATAATTCATAAACATCGTTTTATAAAAACAGTCACATCGTTACGTATGCACACCAGCCCAAAAACATTATTTAAAACATTTAAAAGAGGGCTTCTAGAACTCACCTGATAAGCTAGTCTGATTGTCCTAATCGAAGCCCCAAAAACGTCACGCACGATCTGAATTGAGTAGTTAAATCCACATCAGATCCTATCCCGACTCTAACGGTTTAACCATACTAAACTAGGCGAACTTATCAAGTTCACCTGACCCATGCCCAACGAACTTAGTAAGTTCGCTTACTTATATTCGCTTGATTCAACCAGTGAAGTCACTAAGTTCGCCGCCATATGTTCGCTTACTTTTTTCCCTAGGCGAACTTGATAAGTTCGCTCCAATCCTTGCCAAGTTCGCCTGTCGGGCAGTCTTCTTCCCCAAGAACCCTAAGTTCTTGCATGCAAATCTGATCACGTCAAGATCTCGACTTTTTACGTCCAAAACGTTCATTTTTCCTTCTAGATGCTAGATCTATGCTCATTTTAAAGTTTATACGTAAGAACGTTACCTTTTCATCCAAAAGCCGAAAACCCCAAAGTAAACAAAAACTCAGATCTAGGCCAAACCATTACCTGTATCGAGCTTCGGATTCGGAGGTTATCTTCAGGGGCACTGGAGAATCCTTCCTTTGTAGTCTCGAGTCGATCCTTCACTTTCTATCTCTACGATTTCTTTCTCTAGATTCTTGTAAATGCGAGAAATGGAGGTGACTTAGGCTATTTAAAGGGAGGCTCTTCCCCCTTATGCGCCATCCTTGTGCACGCCCGGCCCATCAGGTCCGGCCCATCGTGTCTTGCTCGTTTATTCGGCTCGTTCTCGCATTCTAACTCGTTATTATAACTGTCGTTTTTTTTGGGATATTACAAGTCTACCCCCTTACAATAGGTTTCATCCCCGAAACGTATCATAAGTCAAACAGTTAATGGGACGACTCCCTCATATCCGTCTCTATTTCCCAAGTGGCTTCCGATCCCTTTCGATGTTTCCATTGGATTTTAACTAACTGGATAACTTTATTACGTAAACGTTCCTCCTTCCGATCTAGGATGGCCACAGGTTCTTCGATGTTGTCGACCTCGATGTCATTAAGTGGTACATTAACCGATTCATCCACCAAACGATTTCGCATGTGTGATACATGGAAGGTAGGATGAATCCCACTTAACTCATCAGGTAACTCCAACCGATAAGCGACTTCACCAACTCGTGCCATTATCCTAAATGGTCCGACAAACCTCGGACTTAACTTTCCTCCCCTTTTGAATCGTATAATTCGCTTCTAGGGCAACACTTTCAACATTACTTTGTCCCCAAAATCAAACTCAATAGGCCTCCGTCGTTTATCCACATAGGATTTCTAACGATCTTGTGCGGCCTTCATTCGTGCTTTGATTTGATCAAACCTTTTTGACGTTTCTCCTACGACGTCAAGGCTTCCTAATTTTTTGTGTCCAATCTAACCCCAACGAACCGGGGTCCTGTATCTTCTCCCATACAACATTTCATAAGGCGGCATGCCTATCATAGTGTGATGACTGTTGTTATAGGAGAATTCGGCTAATGGCAGATGACTGTCCCAACTACCACCGAAGTCGATAATATAAGCACGAAGCATATCCTCTAGTGTCTGAATGGTCCTTTAAGACTGACCATCCGTTTACGGGTGGTATGCCATGCTAATATTAAGTCTCATGCCCATCGCTTCGTGAAATCTCTTCTAGAACCTCGATGTGAATCTTGTGTCCCGGTTAGATACAATCGTTAAAGGCATCTCACGTCGTGCTGCTACTTCATTAATAAATACTTCTGCTAACCTTTCCGACGATAACACCTCACGTATAGGTAGGAAATTAGCACTCTCCGTTAAACGATCCACGTGTCATGACCTTTAGCTGTGCGTGGTAGCTTGGTTATGAAGTCCATTGTAATGTGTTCCCATTTCCATTTCGGTATATCTAGTGGTTGAATCTTCCCATACGGTTTCTGGTGTTCGACCTTCACTTGTGAGCAAGTCAAGCACTTGCTTACGTATTTCATCATCTCATATTTCATTCCAAGCCACCAGTATTCCTTCCTCAGATCTACATTTTTTTGGTACCGGGATGGATAGACTACCGAGACTTATGAGCCTCATCCAGGATTTTGGTTCTAAGCTCGCCACCCATAGGTATCCATACCCATCCAAAACGTGTCCTAACACCAATGGTGTTATATTCCAACTTGTCATGTTGGCCAACCATTCTTTCCTTCTTTATGTTTTCTTCCTTAAGTGCTTCGTCTTGAGCTCTTTCAATTTCTCTCATCATATCTGATGTTACCACCAACTGACAAGCTTTCACTCTAATAGAAGCAGGCACATCCTTTCGGCTTAGAGTGTTAGCCACCACGTTTGCCCTTCCAAGATGGTATATGATTTCGCAATCATAATCCTTTAAAAGCTATAACCATCGCCTCTGCCTCATATTCAGCTCCTTTTGTTCGAAGAAGTACTTCAAACTTTTATGGTCGGAGTATATGGTAAACTTTACCCCATAAAGGTAGTGCCTCCAGATTTTCAATGCAAACACAACGACAACAAGTTCCAAGTCATGAGTTGGATAATTGACTTCATGAACTTTCAACTGCCGTAACGCATACGCGATCACTCTCCCACGTTGCATCAGCACACACCCCAATCCCTGGCACGAAGCGTCAGAGTATACTACCAAGTCTTCATTGCCCTCGGGAAGGGCTAAGACTGGAGCTTGGGTTAGCTTCTCCTTTAGTTCCTTAAATGCTTCTTCCTGGGTCAAACCCCATTCGTACTTTACCTCCTTCCGTGTCAATTTTCTCAATGGCGAAGCAATTTTCGAGAAATCCTGAATGAATCTCCGATAGTAGCCTGCCAACCCTAAGAAACTACGGATTTCAGTTGGAGTCTTAGGAATTTCCCAATCTCTCACCGTTATTATCTTTGCTGGGTCCACCATAATGTTGTTCAGGTTAATGACGTTACCTAGGAATTGGACTTCCCTAAGCCAGAACGCGCATTTGGAGAACTTAGCATACAGTTTCTCTTTCTTCAAAGCTTCCAAGACCTCCTTCAAGTGACATGCGTGATCACCCTCATTCTTGGAATATATGAGGATATCATCGATGAACACTATTACCGATCGGTCCAACATCGGTCGACACACCCTATTCATCAAATCCATGAACTCCGAGGGGGTATTCGTCAATCCGAATGACATGATGCGGAACTCGAAATGTCCATAACGCGTGCAAAACGCTGTTTTCGGTATGTCTTCTTCTCTCACCTTCAGTTGATGGTACCAAGATCGAAGGTCGATTTTTGAGAACCAACTTGTGCCCTGTAATTGATGGAACAAGTCATCGATTCTTGGTAATGGGTACTTGTTCTTTATCGTACGTTTGTTCAACTCACGATAATCAATGCACATTCTCATCGAACCATCCTTCTTCTTCACGAACAACATCGGAGCACCCCAAGGCGAGATGCCCGGTTGGATAAATCCTTTCTCAAGTAATTCGTCTAGTTGTGCCATTAGTTCTTTCATTTCCACTCGTGCTAGTCGATATGGAGCCTTGGCCACGGGCTGGGCATCTTGTTCTAAGTCGATTCGGAACTCAATTTCTTGGTCGGGTGGTATCTAATGCAAATCCTCTGGAAACACCTCCGGATATTCGTGTACCACGGGTAAATCGTCTAGTTCCTTCACTTCCTTACACTTGTCGATCACGTACACCAGATAAGCCTCACATCCGCGCCTCAGGTAATCTGCTGCCTTAATCATTGAAATGAAGTTAGGCGTCGGGGAGTCACGTTCTCCAAAAACCTCGACTTCTCTACCATCTGGAGCCTTGAGTCGGATTATCTTTCGTTTGCATATAATTTATCCTTGATTGGCAGTTAGCTATTCCATACCTAACACGACATCGAACTCACCCAAAACCATAACAAACAACCTGACGGGGAATCTATGGCCCTCTGTTTTTATCATGGAGTTATTAACTACGTCAGTCACACTCGCTGTTCTACCCTCAGCAGTTTCTACGCTAAAGGCCCTTTCTAGCTTACTAATAGTGTATTTTACCCTTTTATAAAAAGTCGCTGATATAAAACTCTTACTAGCACCCTAATCAAATAACATAGAAACAAAAGTGTTGTCAAGGATAAACGTACCTGACGCCACATCGGGGTCCACCATGGCATGTTCTTGTGTTAGTGCATACACTCGAGTCTTCGCTCGAGGCCTGTCTTCTTTCTTCTCCGGGCGTTTCCCTTTCCCGGCTTCACCCGTCCAGGGCTTGGTGCATTCCCGGCTCATACGACCACTCTCCCAACAGTTGTAGCATTTGAAGCCTTGCGGGCATTCATGGGAGTAGTGCCCGGTCTTGCCGCACTGAAAGCACAGATTTGACCCCGCTCGACATTCACCTGCATGCCTTCCACCACACTTTCCATAGGTAGTTGTCTCGCCTACTCTGGCCTGTTTGTCTCGAGCCCCAGACAACTTCCCACCCAATAGCTTGGCAGGGAAACTCAACTTCTTTTTTGGCTCGTCAATGGAAACGACGTTCAGCGCCAGATCATCAAATACCACGCCGCTCAGTTCAACTACCGAATCATAGGTAGTTGGGGCGTTTGCCTTAACATAAGTGCGGACCTTGTCCGGCAGCCCTTGAATGTAGCAGGCAATCTTTCTTTCCTCAGTCGTGACAAGATGGGGCACCAGACGTGCCAGTTCAATGAACCATGTGGTATACTGTCTATGAGTCATGCTTCCGGCCTTAATCCCTAGAAATTCCCTCTCTACCATCTCGATCTCATTCCTTGGATAAAAATTCTTGATCATTAGAGTCTTCAGATCATTCCACGTCATTGTGTCAATATCCTTGTCCCCTTTGGCTTGACGCACACCTTCCTACCAATGAGATGCTTCCTCCCTCAAGGAGTTAGCAGCAAACTTCACGACCTCATTCGGTCGACATTCACTCAGACGAATGGTGGCTTCCATACGGATCACCTAATCAAAGGTAGCCACCACATCCCTCTTCCCAGTCAGGACTGGCGGGTAACATGCCTTGAAGGACTTATAGTCGCAACCACGGATAAGCGGTGCGTTAACCGCCTTAGTGTTCGGGGTACCAACCGTCGTGTTAGACCTGCCCGCCTCGTTAACCTTCTTTAATGCTTCAGCCAGTAGTTTTCCGGCAAGGAAGTCTTCATCAACTCAGTGAACTCGCGTGCCATAGCTGCTTTCACTTCCGGTTCAAAAGTGAATTGTTGTTCTTCGACATGAGTCGGCTCAGTCCCGTGCATACTAACTTCTGGCTCAGTGTGAACACTTCCTTCTTCACTGAACTCTTGGCGCGCAGGGGTCTTACCGCGCCCACCCTTATGACCACCGTTATGACCTTCGGTATAGCCCCCACCACGCCTTCCGTTTCCCCTCCTTGCCATTTCATTCTATAAGACAAGGAATCCAATGTCATCACGCTAGTTAACGAATAGAATTCAACAAGTACTGAAAGATGTTAATATACACTACCATCTGCAATTAACCATTACACTACCTCTCGATTTTTATTTGACCACCTTTGTGATTCCATCAAAACACAAGTCCTAACTTAACACTTCCAACGAATACTATATATGTAAATATATAAACTACCTTCATACCTGATGTTGTGGCTTGAGTTACCCGTACTTGCATCCGCTTTCGGTCCCATTCACAGTTTAAGTTTAGACACTGTGAGTGTCCGAATCTCTCAAACTATTGCTCTAATACCAACTTGTAAGGCCCCAAACCCGGGAGGCCTCACTTGTTGGATTTACTCATTCACAAACAGTTCTTAAACTTGAATATCAAAATAACGCAGCTGAAAATTTAATTAAAACATAATTATAACATTGTTCAACATGCGGAAACGTAACATAGTCTAATACATAAACTAATCATAACAGGAAGCCAGTTTTCATATCATCTGGGTAACTCATCAAGCCGCCCAACATCATCGTCCATCATCATAACCTGCCTTAACCTGAATGTGCATACTAAAAGTCAGCTATGCTGGTGAGTTCTAGCTTTTCATAAAACATTAACTTCAAATATTTGCCAAAAACATAACTTCATACTTCATTTAATAAAAGTGTACGTAAAATAATGCAATAACAAAACATAACACATCATAACCCATAAGCCAACGAACATATCGAATCTGCGCCTTCTCGTAACCGTCAAATCCAAACATCGCATACTGGTGGAATGACCCAAAGATCACCACCGCTAGGCCCTTCAACACCATACTGTCCTTCGAGCGGAGAAACCTAGGGCCCGATACTTAGGTCATTCAACAACGAACTTCAAGCATGGCATCACAAGGATGGCACGTACCAAACTTCAAGCACTTTACCCCGTAAGGCACCAGTACCAAACTTCAAGCACGACTACCCCGTAAGGTAAATCGTACCAACTTCAAGGATCACGATAATCCCCTTGGTGACCGTCATCACCCAAGTTGTACAACAGTTGGGCAGCCACAAAGGCCCATAACATACATCCCATACCCATAATGTGACACCCGACATTTCAGGTCAATATCCGTACATGTTATAAACAAGTTTAAATTATAATTGTTTTGTGATTTACTTAACTTCACAAACAAGGACATTAAGGTCTAACAAAAATCGTACAGGGTCTCTTTTCATGTTCTGGTAATTCTAGGAGTTACCGGTTCACGTACCAGGATAACCCGACTAAATACGAACACTAGTGGTTAAATTTACACTTAAATCAAATTGTTTGATTTATTTAACCCCACCCACTCCCATTGACCAGAAATCTCGGCCTCAAGGCCATGTGGGTCCATCCCACACCCTAAATTTCAACATCTTCTACTTTCTTAAGCAATCTCCCATACCACCTCATTTTCTATCAATTCATCAAGAGCAAAAACCCTCAACCCCTGTCATCTCTCTCTTCTTCTACGACAACAACAAGAATACCTATCTCCATTTTCTTTTGGGGTTCTTCCATAATCGAAGACTCGAATCCTTTATTTCGGTGCTATAAGGAGAGTTCCAAGTGTTTTCTCAAAGGGTTTTAGCAGGAGAAGTCAAGATCATTCTCTTTTTCTCTCAAAAATCGTCATCTCTGTCCAGAGGTAAAAACTCGATATTATCCACTTTATTTTCTTTAAAACCGTATCTAAGCATACAAAAGGTTCAATCGCAAGTAAGATAACAAGAAAAGTGTGTCAAATTCAAGATTTGAACATAAAAATATACAGGACGAATTCTGTCAATCAAAGTGCAGTAATCGAAACTAGGAGTTTCGATACCTGTTCAATCGAAACTAGGAGTTTCGATACCTGTTATTCAATCGAAACTAGGAGTTTCGATACCTATTCAATCGAAACTAGGAGTTTCGATACCAGTTTACTCAATCGAAACTGGGAGTTTCGATACTAGTTGTTCAATCGAAACTAGGTAGTTTCGATACATATTGCTCAATCGAAACTAGATAGTTTCGATACCCTTCTTGCCAATCGAAACTAGATAGTTTCGATACCTAACTACTCAATCGAAACTATGAAGTTTCGATACTCAATTGCCCAATCGAAACTAGGAAGTTTCGACATCTGTTCATCAGTCACATTGGGCAGTAACTTAGAACTGTTTTTATAGCAAAACACGTGTTGAAAATCTAAGAAGATATTTAAACAAAAGCAACTAGATTTACTAGGTCGATGAACAATTTGCAATATGAGACGTTCGGTCTTAACACAATTTACCCTTTGGTATCTAGGGTACGAATAGTCAAGTTCGGCTAGAACAATTATCATTGCAAGCATACACAAACTCAAGGTGAGTTCACGGCCCCCTTTTAACTCTTTACTGTTTTGTAAACATCGGGGGAGAAATATACTTACCTGTTATATTTTGAAAACATGAATTTCATTGCTTATATGTTTGACAATATGAACATTTCGGTTTAACTTTTTGTAAGTCTCCCGGCCCTACTTTTACTACTTGTTCTTAAATTGTTTTTTTTAAACAAACGGGGAGAAAACTTGCTCAACTAAACAGCCGGACACAAGTACACACAATGATTGTTCGGATGAACAACACACAACGATTGTTCGGATGAACAACACACAACGATTGTTCGGATGAACAACACTCAACGATTTGGGGGAAAAACATACTTACAACTATTTTATGGGATAACAAGAGAATAAGGCACGACTTTTATGTTTACATGAGATGAGAACAACAATTGGAGGCCGCTAAAGTCCCCTGGAACAACGTAGTAACCATTAACTGTAGCCTAGGGTCCTATGAATAGTACTATGGAGAGTGACGTCTCCCGGTCATGGTTAGTCGCGCTAACCACAATCTGGAGGATTTATGGCCGCATAGAACCGGATAACGAAATTAGGGGCGTGTACAATTGTCATGGTTTGGTTACGCCTCATGTATGAACATATTATTTGTATTCCTAGCTAGTTTACAAATGGGTCAACAATTCTTATTCTGATTATCACATGCAACTTGAACTATTTACGAACAATTGAGTTTAAACAAAAGAGTTTTGATCCGGTTAAAGAAATCATGTTTATACAAAAGGATTCTGATCAGGTTATAAGGATCATGTTTAAATATTGAATTTATGACGGTTAAGTCATGATAATGTTTTCAAAGGACAACTTCATATTTTATGACGGTTAAGTCATGATAATGTTTTCAAATGAAAACTACTTAGTTTTATGACGGTAAAGTCATGAACATGTTTTTGGGAAAAACTATAAGCACTATTATAACTAACTCTGTGAACTCACCAACCTTTGTGTTGACATTTTCAAGTATATTTCTCAGGTAACTGTTAGCCATGGCACGGTTGGAATAAGCTAGCTATGTTGGATCAATTCCTAGTAGCTGGAAGGACGTAGAATATCAAGACTCAAGTCTATCGTTGATCTAGAAGAACTTAGATCCTAGTATTACTTAGTCTTAGTATTTGTGTATGTAATCAAGTCTTAGAAATCATTATTACAGCTTCCGCTATCGTGTAATGAACCAATCGTTACAACCTGTATTTATTTAATAAGTAAATAAAATATGGGGGTGTGACACATAACCTTCATTCCATAAGGAATAATGGCAGATTTGTTCGTTTGTGACTTTCGTAAACATTCACTTCTTTTAATTCAAAAATTCAGTTAAAACATTCATACATTTTATTAAAAATCATTCATTAATTCGTAAACACTTCGTAAACTTCTTTTGGAAAAATATTTCATAAACACTTCCTTCATAACCTTTTCCTTCCAAAACATCGTTCATAAACATCGTTTCATAAATAAGTCACACATATCATTCATAAACATCGTTTTATAAAAACAGTCAAATCGTTACGTATGCACACCAGCCTAAAAACATTATTTAAAACATTTAAAAGAGGGCTTCTAGAACTCACCTGATAAGCTAGTCTCGTTGTCCTAATCGAAGGCCCAACAATGTCACGCATGATCTGAATTGAGTAGTTAAATACACATCAGATCCTATTCCGACTCTAACGGTTTAACCATACTGAACTAGGTGAACTTAAGTCAAGTTCGCCCCTTACTAACCTAGCGAACATTCAGGCGAACTTATAAGTTCGCCTGACCCATGCCTAGCAAACTTAGTAAGTTCGCTTACTTAAGTTCACTTGATTCAACCCAGTGAAGTCACTAAGTTCTCCACCATATGTTCGCTTACTTTTTGCCCAAGGCGAACTTGATAAGTTCGCCCCAATCCTTGGCATAAGTTCGCCTGTCGGGTAGTCTTCTTCCCCAAGATCCCTAAGTTCTTGCATGCAGATCTGATCGCGTCAAGATCTTGACTTTTTAAATCCAAAATGTTCATTTTTCCTTCTAGATGCTAGATCTATGTTCATTTTCAAGTTCTACACGTAAAAACGTTTCCTTTTCATCCAAAACCCGAAAACCCCAAAGTAAACAAAAACTCAGATCTAGGCCAAACCGTTACATGTATCGATTTTCTGATTCGGAGGTTATCTTCAGGAGCACTTGAGAATCCTTCCTTTGCAGTCTTGAGTCGATCCTTCACTTTCTCTCTCTACGGTTTCTCTCTCTAGATTCTTGTAAATGAGAGAAATGGAGGTGACTTGGGCTATTTATAGGGAGGCTCTTCCCTCTTATGCGCAATCCTCGTGCGTGTCAGGCCCATCCGGCCCGGCCCATCGTGTCTCGCTCATTTATTCGGCTCATTCTCGCATTCTAACTCGTTATTATAACTGTCGTTTTATTTTTGGGATGTTACATGGCGAGGTTAACCTATGATTGAATTTATATATGTATCAATTACATGATAAAAAGGCTAATATATAAAGGAATTAGGCTTAGTTGGTTGATGTGTATCTATTTGTTGTAAATGATATGTTTTTTTAATAATATATTGAATATATGAGTGTATATATATATATATATATATATTAATTTGTTTACAAATAATTGAATAAGTGCTCAACTAATATTTACTCGAATATATAGATAAGTAGGTTAATAAATTATAACGTTTCAATTTATTTATGAGTTAAATTAATTTCATTATTAAAATCATTATATAATAAAGAGGACATAAGTTGTTCTAAATAATTGGGTAATAAAAATAGTTCGTAGAGGTTTTAAATAAAATAATTATATAAAAATTTTATTTGAAATTATTAGTTTTTAACCCTCTAAAGTGGTTAAATAAATGTTTAAAATTGTTAGGTTAACAATTTGGTTTATAAACTATTCTCGGGCCTTGGGTGATTTATAAAATAATTTTTATAAAGGAAATTGGGCTGAAAATAGGTATTAAAAATGATTTCTAAAAATAAAACAGACAACGGGACTCGAACCCGGGTTTGTCCGGAGAAGCAACAAGGTGTGCAACCACTAGACCAGGAGGGTCCTAGTGTTATGTGACTGGTCCTTTATTTGATAACCCGTAACCGTGTGGAGGTCGGGTTTCAGAATCAGATCACGTGCAAAAACAAGGTGCGGGGCAGGGATCGAACCCGCGACCTTGCTTGTGTGAGACGAGAACCTTAACCATTAGACCTGGGCTTGTTCCTTGGTTTATATCAGGCACGCAAAGCTTTTAACACCCAACCCGTACCTCGTCTTTTTCCCTAACCCGTAACCCAACCCTAGCCAGTCAAATCGATCGATTGAGCACCCGATCGTCCCCGAATTCATGGGGATTTTACTTCGTGCAACAAAACAAAACCATAGACACCATAATTACCTGAAATGATTAACGATGGAGGGAGAACAAAAACGAGCCTGAGATCGCCGATTCTTGAGCTCGTCGGAGATCTGGAGGAGAAATGAGATGGATACAGAGGTGTAGGAAGTTTGTGGCCATTGATATGAAGGTATGAGTTCATTTTTTAGCCCAATTTTACGTCTAATGTCCGACTTGACGTCGCGATTGATGGAGACGGTTACGGGTCGTTTGAGCTTGATTCTATTGATGGAAGGTGAAATTTGTTCGTTACAAACGATTGGATTGGACACACGTTGATTTTCAGGGGTTGGATTACACTTTTGCATTCGATTTTCGAAGGATTCATGGACGAATTTTGTGAAATTGAGCTCGGTTTGACTTTCCAAAGTCAAACCTACGCAAATTAGGTATTAAAATCATAAAGGGTTTAAATGGAGGGGTCCAATGCATTCAAGGGGTTCAATGGTCCAAAGGGGTTCATACTAAACTTATTTTCTTTAAATCCTTGGTGTTTATATAATTTATTTTATGAAACGTATGAAATTAACACTTTAGTTTAGTATATTTTATAAAATTGTACACCACATATATACTTAAAACTAGTTAATTATTAATATAGGTTACTAATAATATATACATATATTGTTATGAGAAATGTAACATATATATATATATATATACACGTATATATATCATTTAGAATATAAATAAATAACTTATATATATATATATATATATATATATATATATATGTACTTGTATGTTTATAAAAGATTGGAACAATATTTTATTTAAAATACTTTGTCATGCATTTATACCTAATCAAATCATATCCATCATAATGAAATTAAATTCCTTAACTAAATGAAATAAATAAGTGTATATGTAGATATAAAACCATAGTGATGTTGCATCACTTGAAATTAGTATAATAAATTAAAATGATCATGAATTAAAATAATGTTTGAGAAAACCCTAAATGTTACATGTTATGCCTAACATGTCACAAGGTTTAATTGTGCACCTGATTTACTATAGTGGTTCTCCATAATTGCCTATGTATACCATGTTACATGTGAATTATACAAAACGATTTGAACTAATTTGTAGAGTCAAAACCTATGTATGCTGACCAACTATTTTTAGTTGAACTTGTTTCCATCATGTTTCAGGTGCAAATACTTGAGATCTCATGCAAGATGCTTCACTTAGGATTGAGACCTAGTTTGAATAATGAGTTGAACATTTTGATGTATTCTTGATATGGATGTTTGTTTGAACTTATGTTATGAAACCTTGGTTTAATAATTATATGAAATTTAGTTTGATCATGTGCTAATGAACAGTCTCAATGTCCCGCCCCGACGTATTCCGTCATTGGTTGGGGTGTGGCAGATTGGTATCAGAGCTATGGTTATAGGGAATTAGGTTATTAGAAACCAATGATCTAGTCTGTGACCTTAGGATGCCCATTATGTGCTATGTTACATGCTACTTGCTATCTTCTACTCTATGTGCTAAATTGTTTGATACCTTATTTATTAGACTAGTTGACTTATTAATTCCTACCCTAAATGATAACTAAATAATTATATAATAATACTCCTATCCTAAGTCTCTAATTCTTCTTTACCCTTGCTATGCTTCTATCATCTTCACATGTGGAACATCATACTCATAGACACAAGCCTATTAAAACTCTGGAACCCATCAAGGTTTTAATTTCTGTTAATTATTAGAGAACATGTGCAATCTAGAAGGGTGATACCTGTACTCTGGGTTTTCTATATAGGAAAGCATTTCATCCAATCAATCGAAGGATCCGTATGCTTTCTAGGGAATTCCCGGGGTGAGTGTTTACTTATAGGCTAAAGCATGTCTTCTCGAAAGTTATACGAATTTAAATAACCTTGATGTGTCATAGTACTCAATTGGTTATGTTTCCAAGTGAGTACAATCCAAATGTTATTATTTTGCATGTTACATAACGTGACATGTGTTTGTTTCATTCTTATCAATAACCAAAGTCTCATGATTGTCATTCTTTTCCTTGTGTTGTCTTCTTCTATAGCATGACTCCCTGTCATGACAACAACACCAACAATAACAACAACAATGATCTTGCTACCCTCCTTGCACAACCTGTAAACCAACTTACTCAAGTGGCCAATAATGGTGGTGGTGCCAACAATAATGGTGGTGGTGGTGTTGCAAACAACAATGGTAGTGGTGGTGGTGCCAACCCACCCCAATGCACCTTTAAGCACTTCAATTCCTGTATCCCCACCAAGTTTTATGGTACCGAGGGAGCTACCGACCTTCTCCAATGGTTTGAAAGCAATGAGAATACCTTTCTCAATAGTGATTGCCACAACAATATTTTGGTCTGTTATGCTACGTGCGTTTTTAAAAAATGAGCGCTCACTTGGTGGAACGGTGAAAAACGGACACGAGGCGTTGATGTGGCAATGGCCTTGCCATGGGATGAGGTGAATAGACTGATGACCAAGGTGTTTTGCCCTCTAAATGAATCCAAGAAGTTGGAAGCTGAATTTTGGGATCTTGCCCAAGATAGTGGTGAAAACCTAGTTTACACAACTCGCTTCCATGAGTTGAGTCTTCTCGTGCCACACATGGTTACACCACTATCTCGTTGCATTGAGAAGTATAAAGGTTTCCTACCTATGAAAATTCAAGACACCGTGTTGGGAAGAAATCCCGCAACTCTTGAAGACGCCAAATGCTTAGCCGCCATGTTGACGGACAATCACGTGAAGGCGGGCACGTTAACAAGAAAGGGTGCCAAGAAAATCAATAAGAAGGCAACTCCAACTGAAATGACTAAAGAAGACAAGCCCGAACCTTCTCACAACAGTAAGAAGCGTAAGGCTAGAAACTTTGATTATAAACGAAATTTCACCCTTGTTTACGATTCTATCGCTTGTCATTATACCTAAACGTGCTGGAATACCTATTCCTTGTAACACAATAAAAAACAACGAGATTTCTACCATTATCTTCCATCAACGGTGTCATGATTCGAAATTTATGTGATTACCTTAACCACCTCGGAAGCCATTACCCCAAGCTAAACTTTACCAACAATCAAGCTGCTCAAAGAGCACTTGGAAACCGCCGAGATCCAGCTGTCTAGGATGCCTTATTCTACGAATTGCTATATCAATTCTACTACCTTGGTGTTAATTTCATTTTATGAATTGTTATGTGAATGCCACTACTCATACACTAATTCAATCTTGTAAGCATGAATTACTTTCTGTTATATTATCATGATTATCAAACTTGCTATTTGTATTTTAAAGCAACCCGCTACCTAACATGATTACTCGAGCAATGACTAAACACCTTCAATACCTCTAGGCATAGGTAACTATTTACCTTCAACATTCTAATCTAATGGATGTTATAAAAGGATAAGAGAAACTAAGGTGATCATGCAAAGTAAACAATTATTACGGGTGCACACGTAATAAAGGTTTGCAGTGCATGCGAACCCTAGAAAATCCTATCTTGTAAGCAACAGCCATTACATCTATGAACACTTGATTTTATCCCCAAATCTCTGGAATATCAACCCTAATTGTGGGGTTGAAGATGATTACTAAACTTTCTTTAATCTCAAATCTCATTTGCTAAACTCAAGTGACCGATCTCTAATCTAGGATGAACTCGTTTCCTTGACATTTCAAAGTGCAATGAACCTACTCTTTCATTTATGTTAGGCATATAGAAGTACCCGCATCTTTTTCCTGATTCAGTAGCCTCCACCAGTTGAATTTCGGGAAGAAATTCCCTCAACTTGGGGATACTGTAACATCCATGATTTTCTTGTATTATTTTACATTATTTCAGGCAATAATGTTATTTTATTTGAATCTCGGACTTGTTCAACACAATATGTCACATTAATTATTATTTTAACGTGTATCAATTCAAAGTTTCAACCGTACATTTACATATTATTTTCTATTACATATATAACTTATGCATGTATATTTATATAGATTTATATATATGCTTTGTTATGATAATTAAATCAAAAATAAAACTTATGAATGTTAATCATGTAATTACATCTTTATATATATATATATATATATATATATTTATATATATATATATGTGTGTTTTTTGATAAATATATATGTATATATATAGTTATTTATATTAAATAAATCAATGAGACAATTTGTAATGTAATGAAAATGGAAATTTGTTCTTTTATAAAATAACTATAATTAAACAAATAATAATTAGATTTTCATAAATTTCTAAAATGATTTTTAAAACAAATAATAAGGCCTTAAACCACATTCAATAGTTGAACCCCCCTCAAAATCGTTTGAACCCCCTATTGAACCCCCCCTCCCCCCACCCCCACCCCCAATTAACCTTTTGGACTTTTTCATGATCTTGAATCCAAACACCCCAATTTTTACCCGATTTTAACTTTAAAAAAGTCTACTTTCTCCAAATTGGTTTCAGAATCAACAAATCGTGCATATTAACTGGTTGTGATCTTGCAAGGCCGTTACCATATCAGTTTTGTTGTAAGGTAATGATCCAATTTAATCAGAATCAATGATTTTGAAATCAAAATCCATTCCCGTAACCGTTCTAAGCATTCCCGAATCAATTCATGCATTACAGTTGGAATTAAACTATAATATCAAACCATAATCGTTCGTGACACTTTCTTTTTACTCCATGTACTCGCAAACCTACATCAAATCACCTCTGGATCACGATCAAACTCCGAAGAACTTGAAGTTGCGGTTCCGGTCGATCTCCCTCGTCTCACAACCATTTCAGGTAATTAGCCCCTTTCTACTCATTTTGATTTACTCAATGAAATCCCTAACGAATCGAAGTCCAATATATGCTTAATCATGATCAATTTTGGGGCTAGGGTTACGGGCTGAACGATTTGGGGAGAAGGGTTCTCGGAACCCACATGTTAAGAATCAAATGCTTTATTTTTCTAACAAGGCATTAGCCAAGATCAAATGGTTTGGGCGTTGGACTCCTCTAGAACCCATCCGGGTTCGAGTCCTAGCACCACCACGCACCACTCTTTTTGCGCGTCTTGTGCCCAGAACCCGGTCCCCTCCTATAGACTACTGGTTCAGTGGTAACACGCGGGTGCTCACCGAGAACCCACCCTGGTTCGATTAGGGAAATCCCCATATTTTTTTTAAAACCGTTTTAAGCCTTAGATCAATTTATAAAAAAATTATTTTATAAACTATTGAATACTCAAAATTATTCTATTGATTTAAATGGTTAATTTATCAATAGAAACATCTTTATTTGTAATTTTTGAATAAAAACTTAATAAAATTTAATTTATTTAATATTTTAAACAAATTATATAATTAAAATATTTGGTTTATAAATTGTAATTGTAACATAATTATGATCATTTTTATAAACCCATTCACCTTGTAAAGATTTATACATTCTTTTTATATAATTTATTTGTTTTCATTTAAATCAAATTACATACTTTTAGTCATGATTTAATTATTTATTAACTGGAACATTATTTTATTTATTTCAAATGTAAGGGTTTATTTACACATGTAGCATTTATTTATTTATTTCAAAGTACTTATTTATCTATCTATTTAGTAATTCATTTATTATTCAAATACAAACAAAAGAAAAACTATTTATTTAATTATCTATTTATTTATTTGCAAACAAAAGGGACATTATTTATTTATTTACTTATTCATTTATTTCTTTATAAACAAAAAAATGACTTACTTATTCTTTCATTCATTCAAATTAAAATACAATTAGTTACATAAATATTATTTGAAACTCAAACAATTATTTTCTTATTTAATTAAGAAAAAACCCACATCAATCCCTTTGCGTATTAGGATTCCCTTATTCATATATACAACTTATTGATGCAAATATTCCATCAAACATAGGTTAATATTGTGATTAGCTAGAACATTTGTGCAACAACAACGTACTTGGGTGACTTTCAAGCTACACATTGCCAGGTGAGTTACATAGCCCCACATTTTACATTTTTAAATTTCTGGAGTAGAACATGATTACATTGAACTATTTGTAATTTATTCAATTCAAACATCATGTACATGTGTGTATTTTTGTGCCTTATGCTTGAACACTATGAGTTAAACTACATTTATAACAAGTATAATCATTAACTCCATACTAGCCAACGGTAACAATGATAGATCTATTGCATTTGACAAATCCAGCCAGGTAGGGTGATTGTTTACCGACAAACACAAGGGTAACATAAGTGTTATGCCTAACATGTGACAAGGTTTGATTGTGCACCCGGTTTACTATAGTGGTTTTCCATAATTGCCTATGTATACCATGTTACATGTGAATTGTACACAAAGATTTGAACTAATTTGTAGAGTCAAAACCTATATATGCTCAACAACTATTTTTTGTTGACTCTGTTTCCATCATCTTTTAGGTGCAAATACTTGAGATCTCATGCAAGATGCTTTAGTTAGGATTGAGACCTAGTTTGAATAATGGATTGAACATTTTTATGTATTCTTGATTTGGATGTTTGTTTGAACTTATGTTATGAAACATTGGTTTAATAATTGTATGAACGTATTCCGCCATTGGTTGGGGTGTGACAGAGGACCTTTTTCTTTACCAGTCATCTAGGCAAAATAAAAAACTTTTATTTATTTATATATTATTATACATAAAGGAAATAAGTTACATTTATTTAGTCTTTATTTTATCTTTTCTTTTATTTTTCTTTTCTTCCTCTAGTTGTCGAACCCGCTCCTTGAGCTGCCTTGATTCCTTCTTCACTTTGTCCGTCTCTCTAAAAGCACGGTCAAGGAATTCAATGTGGGTTCCAAGATGAGGGGAGGGGTAGTTATGTGGGGGAGGTGGTTCACGAATACCAAATAACATGTCATTATACACGTTATGGTAAGGATCATCGGAACCATCAGTTGGTTCATTGATATATTCTTCCAGCATCGTGGTCCGATTATATGGATTTTCTTCACCTGTAGGGTAAATGTATGGATCCCTAGTTTCCAGTTGCTGTTCATCAGGCTCTTCTCCTTCCGGTACTCCTTGATATACATCCTCCATTTATTCGGTATATATGTGCACATGCTCTGTGGGAGTTCTAACACGCATCCTAGGCTAGGAGGATCTACTAGGTCTTGCTTTATTATATCCAACATGATAAGTTGGTGGTGGTGTTCCGGTACCCCAGTTCTCAAGTCAGATGTTCCCATCATCCAGGAGGAAGTTGAACCATCAAGGTTCTTAGAATTTGCTTGAGGCATAGATTCATCATCGGAGATGATTACTTCGTTATTAGGTTCTTCACAGTCAGAAATAACTATAGGTTCTTCTCTAGATCCCGTAGTGTGATATCTATCTTCTCTTATTTGTCCGAAAATATAGGAATAGTAATTATGTCCTGATATATGTATGTTTATTTAGGTCCTGATGATAGGGTCTCTGTGTTATAATGATTTTACTCAGGAAACAACTAATAAATCAGCTATAGAGAAGCTGATTGTTGATGATAATGAGAAACACAAAATGAAGAGCAACACAAACAAGAACATAAACTACTCGATTATATTAGATCCACAATGAAACGATTACAATTCAGCACCTGGATTACAAAGATAACAAAAACAACCTCCTACTGGCTCTCAAAAATACTATAATAACGACATATGATGCAAGAGCTGATTAACTAGGTTTTTGGTCATCTATTTATAAGAAACATAGATAGAGTCACCATGCTGGTAACCGACTCTCAGAGAGTCGGCTGGACACCGACATAGCGACTCTCAAAAGTCGCTAGCGACTCTTGACCAAATACCTAGATTACAAAATATTTCATACTAGCCCCTATAGTTATCAGGAGTACAACGGTTTTTCAGGTTCCAACATTTTCCCGTGAAACCGTTGCACTCTTGATTCCTTATTCTTCCATGGGCCTCTCCTTCTCAGAATACATCCGACTCACTTTCACCTTCATCTTCGTCTTCAGATTCATCTTCTTCTTCAACACTAGCTATTTAAAAGACATTGTATAACGTCAATGCTTCTTCATTGTTTCTAGCCCTTAATCTATTCAGTTCCTTCAAAATATTGTCCGCACCTTTTCTCACAACAGCTAGTGCCTTGGCAACCCCAATCATGTTTTTCTTGTGGACCTCGTTCCATCTTATATGATTATTCAAGCGAATCTTCATTCCCAAGATTTCTTTTCTCTGCTTCTCATGAGATTTTCTCAATGCTTTGATTTCAACTTTAAGACCCTCTAGGTCTGATGACTTCTTTTAAGAAGGAGGAAGAGGAGGAGGAGTATATTTCCTTGGTTTCTCAATGCCTTTTCTGGCCGCAAATGTTGAATATTTTGCATTACCGGAAGGAGGGAGAGTTTGCTTCTTTGTTGGAGAGTGGTGGGTTCTGGAAGTTCCCTCTATTTGCATAGGCGGAGGATACCTTAGTGCAGCTAGAGTTAAACCTGCCAAGAAATCTGCTTCAATAACTTCTTCGGTGAGGAATGGGGTGATTGAGTCATCTTGATGTGTTCTTTCTTGTTCTCTCTGATAGGCCAATCGTGCTGACCTCATAAGTCCTTTTCCTTGGCTATGTACAAGATCCTTCTTCTTTTTCTTCCCATCAGAAACTTCAATAGCCTTACCCTTGGCTTTTCTCTTTGTAGCTTCTTTCTTAGATTCGTTCTTTGAATCCTTTTCTTTGTCAGGTTCACTTTTCCCTTCAATCCTTCTTTTAATGGTGTTGTAGCTTTCTTTAGACGAGCTTTGAATTTCCATGTTTACTTCCTTTTCACGCATTTTCTTAAATAGAGGTGTTTCCTTTCTAGAAAAGCTGTGATGATTTCTAAGAAGATCGGTATAAAAACGGGAATCAAGTTTGGCACATGTCATTTGGATTCCTTTTGAAGGCAGTTTCTTGAGAGAGAGATTCATAATCATTTGGACAAAATGAGGCTACAACAGCCATTTGTTCTTTGTTACATTGTTGCGTGTAGGTCACAGGAGCCTCGTCGCGCAACAGAAATACACGGATCTGTTCTGTGATTTGTGTGGGAGCCAAGAAACAAGACAGAGAAACACGAACATAAACAAAAGATAATGAAACGATATGTAATCCATAACATATAAGTCATCCCGTATTACAGACTACATACCGAAGGAGAACACATCTCTCATCTAAGCTCATGGTCCAGGGTTCGGGAGAGCTCGTCCCGACCCGGACACCTCTCAACCTTGTTCCAGAAGTTCCACCTACAAATGAAGACAAGTCTTCTATTTATAGGGGAAGGAACACTACCTGCGTACTTGGCTAAGTACGCAGGGCATTGGTCATGCGTACTTGCTAAATACGCAAGGCAAAAGCCTTGCGTACTTAGTAAGTACGCAGGACCAACTGGTGAACAAGGTAAGTACGCAGGTACACCCTCCTGCGTACTAGCCTAGTACACCGATACATAGAATTTAATCTATAGTTACTAAAACATGCTTCTACAGACTCCCTCTAACTATAGCATCAAATTCTATCTATCACTAACACCGATAATCATCAGTTTACAAAGAATGTCCTAACATACTCCCTCTAAACTAATGATATCACGTGTCTTCTGGCGAGACTTGATCTTCTGGCATTCCACTTGAGATCTTCAAGTCTTCAAACTTTAGTCTTCAGTTGCCGAGTGAGGACAAACCCGAATCCCTCTTAACTGTAGCTTTAATTGTAGACCAAACCAAGTGCATCAATAAGAACCAACTAACCTAACACAACTCATTGTAGTTCATCCTCTCAACAGTAGTAACCTCCACCCTGACTTAGAATTCCTCCAAATCAGCTGGCATATGATAGAGAGTTTGAATTTCCAATAACCTGCATCAAACTAATCAGCTCCCATAGGAATTCCAGTAAGATAAACTTTAGTCTTCACACCAGATGTGTCCAACTCTATCCTGTATCCTCACGAGTCAACCAAATTCCCGAAGATGTTCATTTCTAATTTCCCCTTTCAATGTAAGCTTCTCCTGACTACACCAGAAACAGGGGAACATTTCCTATCCCGTCGGCAAATGATAAAAGGTTCCATCTTCAACTAATAATCCAACAAATATCCAGATTTATCTTGAAAACACATGATAGAATCAAACACAAAATCATGCTCAACAGTGATCATCCTGAATCCAAAGTCCAACATTCTTCAATTAGATCTTCATTCCTGTTTAACACCTCCTAATCTGTATACATTCACCATGGCGTGAAGTTCCATAACTAGGTTGTCTATCTGACATTCCGCCCAGATCCCAAATGAGAAATACAATCATAACTAAATCACATCAAATCTTGAACACATGCTTGACAATTGAGCACGAAAAATATAGTTTACACGAGAAATCATAGTTGATGATACATTTATTTTTCCCCCCCTCATTTCTCTGTAAACTATGACCATCTTCATCATCACTTCACTCAAATCCTCAAAAAGCACAACTAGCCAACTCCAGGATTTTATTCTTTTATTCCTTTGCAAAGATCCAAAACAGCAAATCCTTAGGTTCAAGTTGTTCCAGTATTCATCCCCTATTAAAAAAGTATCCCGGATTCTCGTATCCTACATATTCAGGTTTGAATACCTAAATAAGATGATTCTCTTTGCAAAGACCTAAAGCAGCAACATCTTCACAAATAAAATGAGACCTTTAGCTGATGACGACCCAGTTGCTCAACTTGATTCAGCATTCATTCCCTATTAAAGAAGTATCCCGGATACTCGTAGCCCACATTTTTAGGTTTGAACACTTAAACAATGTATTACAATTGGTATCATCCATGAAAAATCTCGTCCTTGTTTCGCCAAGCCACATCAAATTTCAGTCCCGAAAAACCAATATCACTATCTTCTCAAAAATGGCCCAAAACAAGCGTACAAATGATCACTAAAAATTTTGGGAAAGAAAAGTTTTCCCGCCAAGAAAAGTTTTCCCGCTATTTTAAGGTCTTTTTTTAAATCCCAGATGATAGTTCATACGTACTTAGCAAATACGCAGATATAGGGTGTTCCTGCGTACTTAGTACGTTCGCAAAGCCAAGTCTACATGCGTACTTGATAAGTTCGCAAAGCCAAATGCCCATGCGTACATGCTTAGTTCGCAGAGGCAAATACTCATGCATACTTAGCAAGTACGCAGGATAACTACTCTTGTGTACTTAGTCAGTACGCAGTAAGTATGCAGGGCAAAACCCATGCGTACTTAGTAAGTACGCAGAAAAGCTGAATTTGCGTACTTAACAAATAGTAGTAGCATTCTTGACGGATCTTGAGGAGAATGCTCGAAAAGTGTTGGATCTGATAAATTGATGCTTCCAAAAGCTTAGAAATCATCTTCTAACAAACCCTCAGCCTTCCAAACACCAAATGAAACGATAAGAGAGACGAATCTAAGGATTTTTGACAGAAAAAGTAGCGAACTATCATAACTCAGATCTACTCCAGAAACCCTAAAACTTGAATCTGGAACACAAATCAACGAACACCGAGGCTCTGATACCAGTTGTAGGTCCCTGGGCCTCGGTCGAGCAGCGGAAAACACAGATCTGTTCAGTGATTTATGTGGGAACAAAGAAGAACGAGGCAAAGAGAAACACGAACATAAAGAAGAGAATCAACACAAAAACGATACGTAATCCATAACAACGAAGTCATCTCACATTACATACCGAAGAAGTACACATCTCTCGTCTACGCTCATGGTCTAGGGGCGGGAGAGCTCATCCCGCCCGGACACCTCTCAACCGAGTTCCCAGAAGTTCCACCTACAAATGAAGACAAGTCTTCTATTTATAGGGGAAGGAACACTACCTGCGTACTTGGCTAAGTACGCAGGACCAACTGGTGAACAAGCTAAGTATGCAGGAACACCCTCCTGCATACTAGCCTAGTATACCGATACATATAATTTAATCTATAGTTACTAAAACATGCTTCTACACTGCACATGTAGTCAAATATGTGACGAGAGACGTTGAAGGTTTCTTTGTTGCAGACTTTCTGCATAATTCCTCCCCATTTCAATCCAAGGCCATCAATCTTCCCTTTTTGTGTGACATCAAGTGGATGATGACATACATGATAGCTTTTCCAGTCCTTTGATAAACCTCGCATCATAATTTCACTTTTTCTGAATGGTCCTTCATATCCAAGTTCCACAACAAAACGTCTTTCAACTTCTTTCTTGTCAATAATGTGAGGTTCAAGAGAGTTATCTTGTAGCTTTAATGTATCCCTAACAGTGCTTTCAAACACGACTACCTTTTTTCTAGTAACAATAGATCTGATAAGAGTCTCACTGGTAATTGAGTGTAATGAAGCTTCTGCATTTTCCCAGAATTTTACAATGAGACCTTTGTAGACAGTTTCGTTCCATGAGATGGCGTAGGATATCCTGCTTTGTAATAGCCAGTTGATTACGGTGGTGAATTCTTTAGGAATGGGATTAGGAAAGTTGATGGCTATGTTGTGACGATGGTCACCAGTAAGTTCTTCTGCAGCCATTGCCTATGCTCATAATAGAAGTACGTCAATAATTTATTTAAGAAAAGTCAATATATGTCACATATAAAGTACTGAGTAAATTTTTGTCAAGGTATCATCGACAGTCGGCTCAGAATAACAGTCGGCCATAGAGAGATATTCGACTCATTGGAATAATCCACTCAAAAGTGTGAGAGTCGATGAATTAAATGTTAAGAGTCGATAGGCGATGGATTTGACAGTCGGCCGCAAAAGTTGACAGTCGGCGATTTTGCAAGGAGGTGCTCCGGAAAGTCGGCCCCCCTTATTGGGTGACACTTTAAGAGTCGGCGACGATTTGAACTTGCGTTTAGAGAAATCACTAGTCGGCAGATGTACAAGAGTTGATCGTAGAGTTGTGATATGAGATAAACAAAGCCGACTGTTGTTGTCTTCTCTAATGGGATAGTCGGTGAAACATTTGCAGGTTCAAAAATACCCAGATTTTCAATGTAGACGATCAAATCCTTATCTAAACCCTGTTTCAGAAGTTATTTCATCCACACAAGTTACATTAGTAAAGTTTTGACGTTTAAATCGCAAGAATTTCAGAGAGCACGAGCAAAAAGAAGATGAAAGAGTTTTTGGAGAGTAAAAGCACTGGAGAAGGATAGAAACTAGGGTTTTTAGGTAAAAACAAATATTTCCCTTTTTCAACATATATATACGGTAAAAAGTTTGAAGGGCCGACTCTCAACAGTCATCCCAAGAGTCGCTATGACTAAAATTAAAAAGAAAATTTGAACTTTTCACCAAAAACGGTCGATTTTTGAGTTAGAATTTGTTTCTTGTACATGGATATATACATACTAAAGAGCGTTAGAGCAAACATGAAGACCAAATATGATGCTCAAAATGAGACAGAACATATAAACAAAGACGTAGAATATGCAAACCTGATTATGTGGAATCATACCGACATAACTTGTCACACAACCTTTTCTTATTTCATTTGGACGTCCACGGCCTACGAACTACTGTTGGTATGTTTGTCCTTTGAATCCCACACATCATTCTTTCAACGTACAACTAGCGAACGTTTATCATGTTTTGGTAGAATTAAGATGAAGTCAGTGTTCCCCACACTTGTCCGGTATAACCTACCCATCCTCATGGTCTTTTGAGTGCGTTGATGAGAGCTTTAGGTCTATGCCAACGCATAATCAGAGAAGTTGATCAACTAGAATCCTGAGATAGCTAACTGAGCATAACTAGCAAGGGTCCGTGAACTGTTCAGGGTATCTTTTAAAAGTTTTGCTTCAGGGACACAGAACGACGGACTTATGTTCCCTGATTTATGAAGAAAATCCCTTCACAGTCACAGGAACCCAAAAAGGAAAATATATAATATACATATATGTACACACTAACATTGTGTATCTTTTGATTTTTGTTCCTAATGCACGAAATTGACATTGCGTGTCTTTTGCTCAAGACTGACAAATTTAGTACTAGAGAGCACATCATTGGTGTCTTTTGTTTGGATTTGCACATCATTGCATGTCTTTTATTGCCTTAATGCACGTCATTACGTGTCTTTTTGTTCTTTTTCATTTCTTTTGAATATATATATATATATAATAGTAAGGACTCGCAACCCTTTTGTGACAGGACTATGGTTATATGCAGACCTGGATAAGATAGGTATACACTTTTCATCAGTCGTTATCTTTTGTCACTGAATTGCAGTCTATTTGTTTGAATGCTGAGCCTACCAACATCTCCTTCAGTATAACCGCTTCCCCATTTGATCCTATTCAAACAGTGATCAAGTATGTCAGTTTAACTATCATTTCCCACAATAACAGTTATGCAACAGCAGCAATGAAACACATCTTTTTCAAACTATTTTCTTTTTCTATTCACATACGCTTTCCCTCGAAAATTTTATTTATAGACAACCTCTAGAAATGGAATTTTCTAAACAAAAGACAGAAATTTTTGTAGCTCAATCATCAAATCAGTTTGGTCAAGAAATTTTTTTTAGATTTTTGGAAGAAAATGAACAAAAATATCTATGCATGAGAGATAGAAGGTGTTATTCAAAATTCAACAAGCCCAATTTCTGCACGAGATCAAGAAACATGGATTAATCAAATTCCTTCGTGAAAATATTAGCTTTCTGAACATTGATGTTCACTGGAAGGACTTGTATATACTCTTTCTCATAAGCATCCCGAATGGCAAGAACCCGCACATCGATGTGCTTTGTTTTGGAATGATAGATCGGGTTCTTGACGATTTTCACACAAGCTTCATTATCAATGAAAATCAGAGTCTGCTTCATGTTGATACCATAATCCATTATTTGATGTTGTATCCAAAGGATTTCAGAGCAGCAACTGGAAGCAGCGATATACTCAGCTTCTGAAGAAGAAATAGAGACTAATGTATGTTTCTTGCATTGCCACGACAGTAGACAGTGACCCAGGTATTGACATCCTCTTGACACAGATTTTCTATCAAGCTGACATCCACCATGATCGCTATTAGAGAAAGTGTAACACCCAAAATTTCAACCAACTTAAAACTTTCAAAAACGCGCGGAAGTAGGTCCCACAAAACACCCTTGAAAACAACACATGTTAATTACGACAAAGCGACAATGACATAAATGGTTTCAAAACAACCAACCGACAATTTAAGGAAAACGATAAGTTTAACCATCTAAAAGATAGTTCAAAATAAGTTCAAGGACTCCTCAACTAGGAGTTCTAACTCCGAATAACAACAAAAACCCCAAAAGAACCGAGAATCCAATCCACCATGAAGCTTGACTTGAGATCTCAAACTGGAGCTTTACCTATATGGGAACACCACAAAACATGTTAGTAATGATATATACAAGTTCCCATAGCCTCTAATGAGTTAAACATAAGAAAAACCCAAAAAATGGGTTTCAGTGTAGGGGAAGGGCGTTTGGTGAGCGTAGGTCAGTGCCCAGGGCGTAGGTAAAACCAACCCAGCATAGGCTACGCCGGGTAGGGCGTAGCTTACGCCTGCACCTTCACAACAAACTTTATTTTTTAATTCATCATGTCGAGGCACCCCAAATTAATATATTACGGATTCCGTAACTCATTTTCTAGCTCAAGATATGCTTACTTCAACTTTGGCATTCTTCTATTATCCGAATTACACCAACTTTGTGGGATTATAAAGATCCCAAAGCCTCCCCTTTACTTCCTTATTGAAGTTCATGGACTTCAATCGCCCCATTATCCAACCCGTACTAGTTAGCACTATTGAAGCACTTTCGTGTGACAAACACTCTGGCTAGAGTCTTAGTTTTGTACTTTCATCGTATGTATTTGTCTTTGTTTGTAAGTGTCTATATGTATTAGTTATCGAGTTGTATTTACTAATGCATGTTGATAGTTGCTGAAATCTCTAAGTGTTTTGCGCACTTGTATGTGCGCAGGAATTAGTTCATGCGTACTTAGCATGTACGCAAGAATACCTTGCGTACTTGCTAAGTACGCATGAGCAATTTGCCCTGCGTACTTGCTAAGTGCGCAAAGATCAGGTCGTGTATAAATAGGATAGATTGACAGTAGACAAGTACGCAGTCATATAATCAGACATTGTATACTCAGTATTTCTCTCTGTAACCTTCAAGTGTTTATAATAGACGAAAGTTTAAAGTGATTCTCTTGTCGGTTTACTTTATGTTGTAAGACTCTCCACCTAGTCACGGGCATTCCGCACCCGGTCAGACTCAGGAACACACTTGCATGTGATGATCCGCCACACCCGAGGGACCTACAAGTGGTATCAGAGCATTGCTCTTGATTTCGAGTGCTGTGAGTGCGTTTAGAGTCTTTTCTACAGAGATTTTACAAGCAAAAGTGGGTATTTTTGTTGATTTTTATGATAAAATAGAGGTAGCTCTTGAGCACTATTTTAGAATCAAAAATCACTCAAAACCCGACTTTTGTTGTGTATTTGAGTGTTTTGAGCAACAAAGGTTGGTTAGAAACAAGTTTCTGACCCTTTGGCTCATTTTGTTTCTTCATCTGTCCGATTTTTTCCAACTCCGGTGAGATTCCAGTGACCGGAATAGTTTGGTGAGAGTTGGTGAAAAGGTTACCTGCGTACTTACCATATCTGGCAAAAAGTTCAGTCTTGCTGCGTACTTATCAAGTACGCAAGACCAATCATGTGCGTACTTAAGTTATCTTCTTCGTACTTATCATTTACTCCTGCGTACTTACTAAGTACGCAAGAGCAATTCCTAACTAGGCAAGACCATTTCTCTAAGTGTAAGGCCAATATCAAGTGTTCACCATGTCAAATCTTCAGAATCTCGGTAATCTTCTTAACTATGACAACGAGATCGGAACACCTCAGAAACCGCCAAAGTTGCTAAATGTAAATGATTATTCTAACTGGAAAGCACGCTTTGAGCATTATATTTCTTATACCGATTCTTCGTTATGGATACCAATTCTAGAGGGATATAAGCATCCCACACACCTTTACCTTGATGAAGTAATGCCCAAGCCTATCCTTAAACTCGAAGAAGAAGAAAAGAAAGTTTATGATCGAGAGAAGAAGGCTCACGGTTCTATCACTATGGCCTTGACTAGGGAGTTATTCCACAGTTTCAGAAGATATGATAACTCGAAGATTCGAGGGTAATAGTGACATCATGAAAAGTAAGCGAGATCTCCTTAGGAAGCAGTATGCGTGCTTCAGATTTCTGGAGAACGAATCTATAGACGAGCTCATCTCTAGATTCTATCATTTGTAGACTGAGTTGAAAGCTTTTGAGCTAAAGTATCCTGATGAAGAATTAGTTGAAAATTTTTTGGACGCTTTGCCACCCAAGTTTGAGATGTATACAACCCTGATGAGAGAAAATTCTGTGTTCTATGAGATGAAAATTGATGAGGCAATTGGAAAGGTTCAAGCTCATGACATGAACCTAAAAAGGAAAGAGAGCTCAGGAAGACCTCAGATACAAGACCCTTCTATGTATCATGGGACGTCTTCTACAACCAAGTCACCGAGCTCTGGAATTGCCCTTTTCTCTGGAAACTCTCATGAGGAAGAAACTGTAAAGGCTTGTGGTGGTCATGCATGCTATGCAGCATCTGGTTCTGGATCTCATCATCAGAACTCCTCAAGAAATCCTCCTCCCACATCTTCAGCCAACCAATCAGCAATAGCCAAGATAGCTGAAGATCATGTGGCTTTATTCTCTTCTTGCATGCTTGCCTATGAGAACTTCATTGGCGGCAAACTAACGGATCCTGAAACAATAGAAGAAGACTTCAATCATGTGGATCCGGATGATATGGAGGACATGGATATTCATTGGAATATGGCCATGATATTGACGAGAGCCAAGCGTTTCCTAAACAGAACTGGCCGAAAGTTCATTGGTGGTCATTCTAATGCCAAGGTTGGTTTTGACAAATCCAAGGCAAAGTGCTACAAGTGTCTGAACTTTGGACACTTTGCTCGTGAATGTTAAAAGGACAGAGCACCGGCTTCAGGTTTCACCAGACCTAGCCAAGGAAACAACCAAGGCTACAACAACTCAAACAACCACAATCAAAGCCAAGGTGGAACGTCCAATGCATTGGTAGCTCAACAGGACAACAACTTTGATTGGGGCGTTCATCTGGAGGATGCTCTTATTGCACAAACTCAGGTTGGTCTCATGGCTGGGGTTATGGAGATGATGGAAGCCGAGGAAAGGGAAGCTTCTATGGCTGATCCAGAAGAGTCTACACCTACTGTTGCCCTCATGGCTATCGGAGAGGCATCACATTCATCAAATGAGGTAGATTCTAATCCTTTTACTGTTATTTCTTGTTCCAAATGTCTAGGCTTAGAAATTGAAAACTCTAAGCTTCAAGACAAGGTCGAACACCTTCGTATTGTAGCTTTAAGCTACAAAGAAAATGAAAAACGATTTAAAGATTCAATTGAAACGTTGAAGAAAGAAAAACGTGATTATTCACTTAAAATGAGCGATCAACAGCTTCACTTGGATATTGCATACAAGGGGTTAGAGAAAAGGAACAATGAGATCAGCAAGCTGCAAAATGAGATCTTACAGTTGTAATGTACTAATGAGAAGTTGAAAAATTCTCGTTTTGTGGTGGAACACTACGAATCTGTAGTGAGACAAATGAGTGGCTTAGGGATGGGTACTAATGCCATTCCTCCACTAGTTAGTGGGAAATTTGTCAACGGCTTAGTAGACATTGATTTAACTTGCCTTGATGAGTCCTCAGACAAGGATGATTCCTCAAGTAAGGCCAACTCCGCATCTAATGAGGAGTTCTTTACTGCTTCTGAGGATGGGTCGGTTAACACCTGCCCTGAAGGAGTAGTATCTAAGGAGTTGTTATCTGAACAGAAAGTCAAGAAAAACATTATCACTATTAGTGACAATTGTATTTTAACTGAACCCGATATCATTGAATCAAATGAAAAATTAAAGTTAATGCTTTAAGGGGGGTATAAAAATCTTAATCAAGTTAAGAAAGAAGCTTTTTCAGCTCACTATGGGCTTGGTTATAAAGAAAATTTACAAAAATACTATACTCCCAAAAACCAATCTATATCAGGTCAAACTCCTCAAACCAACTCCTCCTGCTCATAATGCTGAGTCATCAAATGCCAGATCTAATAAGCCTTATAGGAGGACTTACACAGATAAGAGAACTTGCTTTCACTGTGGTATGGTTGGTCACATTTTTGTGAACTACCCTTCTAAGAACCATGGGAAACGGCCAATTGTTTCACAACCGGCTGTCATCCCTAAGTCACCACAAGTGAAGAATCCAAAAAGTCTAAAAGCAAATGTGGTGAAACCGATGGTAAAGCCAAAGATAACCTCAGAGGCTAAACCATTTTTTTCAAGGAACGGAAAGCAACCCGCTATACCTTGTGTATCTACCTCTGGTAGTATACCTACTGGTGAGAAATCTGTGGTGAAACTCTCTAAGCCACAAAGGAGGAGAAGGAATAAGAGGTTGAGAAAGCTAGAACAGCTGGCTGGAGTTCAATCAGTTGAAGCTTCCATTAGTTCACCGGCTGTTGTTGAACCTAAGTTTACTGTTCCAGTTAAGAAAAAGAAGAGATCCTGGAACAACAAAAGTAAAAATTCTTAATCTCCTAGTCCCAATTCTTCTAAAGATTCATCCAATTTGAACAGTCACGACTGTGAGTTAAAAGAGGTTGTTTATTTTGAAAAAGACGTCGAACCAAGACCACTATGGCTTGGGTCTCCAAATCTAACTAATTCTTTTAGTGACTCATGCAGGGATATCCGAAGGGTACTATCTCTAACCGTTGGTATGTAGATAGTGGATGATCCCGGCACATGACAGGAAACATGGCCTTGCTTCAAGACGTGAAACCATTCAGAGGTGGCATGTGGCCTTTGCTGGAGAGAAAGGCGGTAGTATCACGTGTCAGGGCATGGTGTCAAATGGTTGTGTCAGCTTTGACAATGTCAACTTTTGCGAGCAGCTAAAGCATAACCTGTTGAGTGTCTCCCAAATGTGCGACAAGGAGTACTCGGTGATGTTTGACAAGAATGAATGCTTGATACTCAAACATGGTTTTGAGGTTCCTGAAGATTGGATCTAGATGAGAGCACCAAGGACAAACGACACCTATCAGATTGATATGAGCGTGGCAACAACCACCTCATCAGTTGCTACTTGTTTGCTTACCAAAGCGACAGAACTTGACTCTATCTTGTGGCATAGGAAACTCGGACATATTTCTTATCATAAAATGAATCATCTTGTCCGAAACGGTTTGGTAACCGGTGTTCCTAAGCTGAGATTTACAGTTGCAGATGACTGTATGCCTTGTAAAAAGGGCAAACCGCAACGGAAGTCTCACAAGCCCAAGCTCCAAAACTCCATCGATACCCCTTTCCAGCTATTACATATGGATCTGTTTGGCCCCATAAGTATCAGGAGTATTGGAGGTAAGTCATTCTGTCTGGTTGTAAGTGATGATTTCTCACGTTTTTCTTGGGTGCATTTTTTAGGTACGAAGGCCGAAACTGCTGACATTCTTCAATACCTGATCATGAGCTTGGAATCTCTATGCAAGCTAAAGGTTAGAAGAATAAGGAGTGACAATGGAACTGAGTTCAAGAATAACTTGATGGAACTTTTCCGTCTCAAGAAGGGTATCCGCCACATTAGTGCCCCGTACACACCTCAGCAGAATGGAGTTTCCGAACGGAAGAACAGAACCTAGTTCGAGACTGCAAGCACGATGCTGTCAGATGCAAAGCTTGCTGTCACTTTCTGGGCAGAAGCAGTGTTAGGACATGTTTTGTAACTGTTGATAAAATTTTGTGTAAGTTAATAGAGAGGCGAACTTAATAAGTTCGCCTGGTTTATCAGAGGCGAACTTGTTAAGTTCTCTTAGTCTATCTGAGGCGAACTTGTTAAGTTCGCTTAGCCTATTAGAGGCGAACTTAATAAGTTCGCCTAAGCATCTATGAGGCGAACTTAATAAGTTCACCTATTGCAGAACTGGTGCTTATATATAGAGGTTACAGAGTCTGTTAAAATATATCAGAGTAGACTTGAGAGAGAATTATGTGAATCTTGTAACCTGATATTGTGGTGGAAATACAAAGCGTTTATTTACACCGTTGTTGTTGATTGAGTTACACGAGCACGTTGATCATGGATTCAGCACGTTATCACCGTGTCATACCGCGAGTCTAGAGATCCATCACGCACCGAATTAGGGACCTTCAAGTGGTATCAGAGCTTTTGCTCTTGATTAGTAGAAGATTCGTGTCCAATCAACATCAAATTTCATAGATTTTGAAGATTTTTCATCTTTTTTGTGTTCTTGATAAAAATGGAAGATTTTTGATAATTTTGGATTCTTTTGATGAAATTGATCCGAAAGAAGTGTTCCTAATCTGTTCCTACACATTCCTACGGTTCAATTTAATCAAATTCCATCAATTCAACAAGATATGATGATTTTCGGAATTTTTGGTTCGTGTTTGGTTGAACAGCTGATGCAGGCGAACTTAGCAATTCTGTTGCAGGCGAACGTAGAGAGGCGAACTTAAAAAGTTCGCTTGCTGCAGATTAGGCGAACTTAATCAGGCGAACTTAACAAGTTCGCTCGGGTCAAGTTCGCTTGGGGTCAAGTTCGCTCGGGTCAGTTTCAGGTGAAATTTTGTCAGGCGAACTTATTAAGTTCGCTTGATATTAAAAATAAATAAATAAATAAATAAATAAATCATTTTTGGCGGGAAATTTTTTCTTGTTCAAATTTTTTAGGGAAAGTTTATATGTTTGTTTTGAAATTTTGAATTTTTGAAATTTTTTAAAAAGAGTATTTTGGCGGGAAATTTTTTCCGGATTTTTTCGCACAAATTTCAAAATGTCAATTTCTTATGATGATAATGATATTGGAACTATGCCACTGAGACTTTTGTGCATATCAGATTTTCATAGCTGGAAAGTCCGGTTCGAACAATTCGTATCAGAAACTGATGAAAACTTTTGGACATCCATATTTGAAGGATATGTGCATCCTACTTATGACTATATGGGATATTATGATGTTCCTAAACTAGTGATAGCTCTTACTAAAGTAGAAAAACAGAAGTTTGATCGAGAGATGAAGACGTGTGAAACTTTAACGATGTCTTTACCTAAAGAAATCATTCATAGTCTCGGGAAGTGTCCAACTTCAAGAGATCTATGGGAAGCATTGAAGAAAAAGGGTGAAGCAACTTCTCAAGCGTTTGTGGTCTTGATCAAAGAAGAAGTAGTAAAGCAGAGTGTTTCTCAAAGTGATTCTTCTACCAAGTTAAGTGATAGTGAGAGTATTAGATCTGGTGAAAGTACTCAGTCTACCGAGAGTGATGTAGAGTCTGAAGTAAGCTTCCAGACAGTTGAAGATGATCTGAGTGTATCAGACACTGATGTTGACCCTGTCATTGTTGATCAAAAGGGTGAAGCTGATGATGACGTTTTCATGGCTCCTGGTGCATCTTCTTTTGAAGTAAAACCTGAGGTAGTTTCTAACACTGAGATGTTTTGTTCTAACTGTATTTCAGTGAAGGATAAAATGATGAGGGTTATGGATGACAATGTAAACCTCATTTGTGATATGAAATCGATGCACACTGTAAACCAGAAATTAAAAGATAATGAGAATGTGTGTATTGAGATAATAGAATCATTGAAGATGGATATAAATTCTCTGACTTTGAAGATCAAAGAGCAGGCATATCACCTGGACATGTCCTTTGCAGAAATTGAGAAAAGAAATAATGATCTTGTTGAGAAAGATAAGGAACTAGCTGAATCTAAAGCAGAGGTAATCAGATTACATAGAAAGTTAGAAAGCTTTGGAAATTCATCATTCTTATTAGGACATTATCATGATAATACTAAAGAGGGGAATGGAACTAGTGGTATTGGTTATGTTCCTCCACCATTCAACGAAAATTATTCTGTTACACCTGAGATTATAAACGTTGAGGATTTAGATCCTAAAACTGTGTTGAAAGTGAATCCAGTCACATGTGAAGATATGGTGTATTCTGATGAGAGTGATGATGAATATTTTGATGAAGCTAAGGTAGAGGGGATACCGAAAGAGGTTAAGAAAGAAGACTCAAAGGTTGATTCTAATTCATCTGGAAATTATACATTTGGAAGTTCTTCAAATTCAAGGAGAGATCCATATGTCAGAGATTATAAAGACAGGCGTACATGTTTTCATTGTAATGAGATAGGACACATTGTAGTGACCTGTCCTTACAAAAATAAAGGGAAGAACCATGTAGTTCTTGAGAAAATGAAACCTGAATCAAAACCTGTTGCAAAATCTGGAGTTCCAGAGAAAATAAAGCAAAAAGAAGTTCATGTAGGAGAATCTTCTTCAAGTGCATCTTATTGTGTGAAGATTTCTTATATGAGAGAATATCGAGAGAAGAGATCTTGTTTTTCTTGTGGTCTTGTGGGTCACATTCGGATTGCTTGTCCTCACAATGACAAAGGTAACCGACATGTTAGTCTAGAAAAGGTAAGAAATGTTAACCCAAATGTGGTTAAACCTCGTGATACACGAAAGGGTAATTCAAAATCTGAGGTTAGGCTTTCTAGACCACAAAGACGAAGGAGAAACAGAAGATTGAGAAAACTTTTAGATCAACAAGAGTTTTCACAATCAAATCAATTTTCAAATGAAAGAAAATGTTCAAACACTTCACATTTTAAGCAAAAAGAACTTAATGAACAGAAGTATGTTTGGAAATCTAAAGTGTCTGTTTCTGACTCGTCGAAACAATCTCCAAAAATTGATGAGAGATTCGATTATGAATGGAGTGAGGTTTATTATTTTGATACAGATGGACGACCCATGACTACCATGGCTTGGGTCCTAATTTCAAATTACTGTTTCTTGTTAGATGTGCAAGATTAACCAAGAGGGACTATTAATACCATTTTGGTTGTTGATAGTGGTGGTTCTAAGCACATGATAGGGAATGACATCTGCAAGAGTAAAGAGTTGTTGATAACTGGAAATCTATTTGATTCAACGACTTGATGCTCAAGGGGGAGAATATGTCACACACAATGTTTTGGAAAGAGTTTTACAAAGTCCAAATGATAACCTAAAACTTAGAATGACGATGGTGAGCATAAAGTCGTTGATGCAACCATTTGACTAGTTGAGGGGGAGTCTACAGGACATGGGGAGTACAGAACTGTGTTGGTGACAGAGGCAATGACATTCAATTACATGATTACATCGGTTTGAGTTTTTTTAATTGATTGAAATGCTTAATCATGAGTAACCAAGTAAAATGTTTTTCTTAAAATGTTTTCATGGAAGGTTTATTTTGTTTGTTTTACTTTCTTTGAAAAAGATTTTGAAAAACCCAAACAAATTGAAAAACATAAAATCGACATTACTTGAAGTTAAAGAAGAGATGATAGTACATCAGTAGATGTTCTTTCACACATGACCTTAGATTGACTGGTTGGTGCTTTATGTTAATATATCTGAATTATATGTTTTGATCTAAACTTCAGAGACTACACAAATAGGAAATGATAGTGTTGTGTATGCATATAATTTGAATTAGACTAAAAGCGTCACTGAACCATTAGTAGTGTGAAAACATAATTGCATATGTTACAACTGTGATTTGAACCCATTTTATGCCTGGGTGTGTGTTAAAAGATCACTATCAGATATAGAATTTTAGCTTTTAATAAAGATTTTCCTATGAGATCAGTTTCGGGTTATGTCCTTAGCACTATTCATTCGATTTGCTTCAGTGCCCATGTCCCGAAAAGCATGCAATTTGAAGTATAATCAAGATATGTACTTGACAACATCTGTCAAACATATACTATCCCTTGGATCATATTGATAAATCATCTTTACTGATTCCATTGAATTCATAATCCAGATAACAGTTGGATCCACGTACCTGAATCTTATGATTCCACATATATAAGCCAAAACATTGAATCATTCGATTCTAAATCTCATTGATTCAAATACAATCCAATTTGGATTATGCTATTCATGTGCTAAGTGATGTCTCCTCATTCTGAAAATTCGGATAATCTTTAGTAAAATCTCATATGTCTTGAAGATAGTGCATTTACTTTCTGTTGGCATACTAGTGGGGTACACATTGTATTTCATACTTAAATGGTACCTTAACTCACAAGAAAGTGGGAATGAGATGCTTTAGTTTCAAATTTTATAATATTGAAAATTTGAATTTGTGTGTCATAACCTGATCCTATTTTCTTTGAATGTTTATCGCGTATGATAACATGCAATATGAAAGTCTTCAAAAGATAGAGTGTGATAATCTTGAAAGATATTGGTTTGATTGGTCAAGGCTTGAAAGAATGACATAGGATACCATTTGATATTATATGGATTTTATATCCAAGATGTGTGATTGATATCTCATATATACTGATATGATCTTCTTACTCGTGATGTTCGATCAAAAATATTTTATTTTGTATTTTACATTTCAGTTTGTATAGATACAAACCAAAAAGATTTTGTGTTTCTTATGTTTGAAAAACCAAAAAGATTTTATTTTTCCAGCTTCCATGGAAATCTTAATTGGTGGTTATTCTTAGTTGGTCTCCTTTGCAAAAACTGAATATTGCAGACAGAAGTTGACAAGGGGTCCTTCTCCCAAGTTTTCTTCTAGAAATAAAGAGAGTGTGCAGATGAACAAGACGAAGACTACAGTGTGTTTGATGATATATAAAGATGGATGACAATCTTATAAAGCTGTTGTCAAGGGGGAGTCTGTTGGAGCATATTCTGGTGACAACGAGCTTGAAGATATTATGTCTTAGTCTTGGAGTCTTTGACTTGTAATTGATAGAATTGTTAGCAACAGTTAAAGGGGAGTCTGTTAGGACATGTTTTGTAACTGTTGATAAAATTCTGTGTAAGTTCATAGAGAGGCGAACTTAATAAGTTCGCCTGGTTTATCAGAGGCGAACTTGTTAAGTTCGTTTAGTCTATCTGAGGCGAACTTGTTAAGTTCGCTTAGCCTATTAGAGGCGAACTTAATAAGTTCGTCTAAGCATCTATGAGGCGAACCTATTGCAGAACTGGTGCTTATATATAGAGGTTACAGAGTCTGTTAAAATATATTAGAGTAGACTTGAGAGAGAATTCTATGAATCTTGTAACCTGATAGTATGGTGGAAATACAAAGCGTTTATTTACACCGTTGTTGTTGATTGAGTTACACGAGCACGTTGATCATGGATTCCGCACGTTATCACCGTGTCATACCGCGAGTCTAGAGATCCGTCACGCACCGAATTAGGGACCCTCAAGCAGTTAATACAGCTTGTCACGTCTTGAACAGAGTTCTGGTTGTGAAGAGAGACAACAAGACTTGTTACGAGTTGATCAATAATCGAACTCCCAATCTTGATTACCTAGTTCCTTTTGGTAGTCCCTGTTCCTTGTTGCTACAGTACAAAGACCGCAACTCTAAGTTTCATGCAAAAGCGGTGGAAGGCATCTTCTTAGGATACGTTGCCAACTCGCCTTGCAAGAGAGTATACAACATAGGAACTTGTACTTTCGAGGAGTGGTTTGAAGTGGATTGTAGTAAACACAACATTCCACCAGAACCAACTGGTCCAGCTTGGGGTTTTGATTATGATGCGCTATTCATGTAATTCAATCTTCCTGGTTTGTCTGCAGTTGATGCCGCAAATGTATATGAATTATTTGTTGGCGGTGATGACTCCAGTTTCTCAACTCGTGCTAGTATACCGATTGTAACTCCTGATTTCAATGCAGCATCTGCATCTGGAACTCTTAATGGAGATAACAGTGAAGATGTTTACGTTGAAGGAAATGACGCTCAAGCTAATCCTAACACTAGTGTAGGAAATGAAGCTCCAGCTGATCCAATTAACATTGAATCTTCTTCTTCTGGAACACAGGATATGAGGGAGTTAAGCACGAAGCTCGATTTAGAAATTCAGGAACCGAATGTACCAGAGGCGAGAGTGCATAAAAATCATCCAATTGACAACATTATTGGTGATCCTCATGCCGGTTTTCAAACTCGTCATCGAACCATTGCTGAGAACACAAGTCTCTACTCTGAGATACTTAACACTGGTGTCATGGAAACATGTCTGCATGCTGCATTCGTGTCCCAGTTAGAGCCGAAGAATGTGAAGGAGGATCTAGCTGACAACTGCTGGATTGAGGCGATGAAAGATGAATTGTCTCAATTCCAAAAGTTGCATGTGTGGGATTTGGTTGATTTGCCAAAGGGCGTACAACCAATTGGCACAAGATGGGTGTTCAAATGCAAGACGGATGATCGTCATGTTGTGGTGAAGAACAAAGCAAGATTGGTTGTTCAGGGTTTTTATCAGCAAGAGGGCTTGGATTACACGGAAGTATATGCCCCAGTTGCTAGACTTGAAGCCATTCGACTGTTTCTGGCTTATGCCTCATTTGTTGGCTTCAAGATCTATCAACTTGATGTGAAGAGTGCTTTCCTATATGGAAAAGTATATGAAGAGGTCAATGTCACTCAACCTCCCGGCTTTAAAGATCTGCATAATATCAATAAAGTGTACAAGCTCGACAAAGCACTTTATGGTCTTCATCAAGCACCACGGGCATGGTATGAGACATTATCTAAGCGTCTACTTTCTAATGGTTTCGACCGTGGACAGATCGACTCGACCCTCTTCATATGGAAAGCACGAGGTGACATTCTTCTTATACAAACTCTACGTCGACGACATTATTTTTGGATCTACAAATGAAGGGATGTGTAGGGAATTCGAACAGGTGATGAAGTCCAAGTTTGAAATGAGTAACATGGGTGAATTGTCGTTCTTCCTGGGTCTGCAAGTCAGTCAAAGAGAGAATGGCATGTATCTACATCAAACAAAGTATGTGCAGGACATCTTGTCAAAATAAAAGATGAACAATAGCATTACTTATGGCACACATATCCCAGTCAATCATGGTCTGCATCCTGACAGAGATGGAAAGGATGTGGATTGCAGATTGTAGCATGGGATAATCGGATCTCTTATGTATCTCACAGCTTCAAGACCCGATATAATGTTTGCTGTGTGCTTGTGCTCAAGGTTTCAGTCACAACCGAAGGAGTCTCACATGATAGCTGTAAAGAGAATCTTCAGATACTTGAAAAGGAAACCCCGATTGGGTCTTTGGTACTTTAAGCAGCAGTCATTTGACTTCAAAGTCTACACTGATTCAGACTATGGCGGTTGTAACCTTGACAGAAAGTCAAATTCTGGTGGATGTCCATTCTTGGGAGACAGACTGGTTAACTGGCAGTGTAAGAAGTAGTAAACGGTTTCTGTCTCAACTTATGAAGCAGAATACATTGCTGCGGCGAGCGGTTGTTCTCAGATATTGTGGATTCAGCAGCAATTGAGAGACTACGGCATAAACTTCACTAGAACTCCTCTGCTCATTGACAACAATGCCACCATGTCCATCACAAATAACCCGGTGAAACATTCCAAAATGAAACATATTGAAATTCGCCATCATTTCATCCGTGATTGTGCTGAAAAGCATTTAATTGAACATGTAATGGTTCACACGAATGACAATGTTGCTAACCTTTTCACTAAGGTTTTTGATCGTGTCACACCCCAACCGACGACGGAATCATCGGGGCGGGACATGTAGACTGTTCATGAGCACAAGGTTGACTAAATTGAAATATACTAATCATTCAAATTCATTTCAAGTATTCAAGATAAAACCAAATCAAGCCAAGTACATAAAATAAAATACATAATCCTTATTTAAAATCATCTAGGTCTAAAACTTAAGTGTAGCAAGTCTTGATCAAATCACACATTAGTACCTGAAAATGAATAAAATAAGGTCAACTAAAAAGTTGGTGAGCATACACAGGTTTATATATAGATAGCATATAGATTATGAATAAACAAATCCTTACATAGCATGATAAAATAAGGCATTTATGGAGAGCATCTATTGTGTAACCAAAGTACAATCAAACCTTTGTAACTAGCATGCAAAATTGCGTTGTCGGTAACAATCACCCCAATCTGGGTGGGTTTGTCAGACTCAATAGATCTATCATTGTTTACCGTCGGCTTGAATAGTTAATGATTGCACATAAATTGCACACAAAAGTAAGCACAACTAGCACTCAGGCATAAAGCTCAAATTGCACACATGAATGTAAAGAGGATTTGTACTTGTATAGTTTGTGTAAATGTAAGCAATAGTATTGTATAGTGTTCATGTTCCACCCCAAAAATGTAAAAGAGTAAAAGGGGCTATGTAATACTCACATGTTTCAAAAGGCGTAGCTAACACGAGAGACTAGATAGTAATATGATCCTTGTAATGCACAACGTTAACCTAGATTGGAATGTATATTGAATTAATAGTGTGCACAAGAGTCTATGTCTAAGTCTAGGCTTGAATTGGATGTGTGTATAAGGAATTGAAGTTGTAGGTGTTAGTGGTTTATACTTGAATGGTGTTGTATAAAATTAAGGTTTGAATTTGGAATAACTAAATAAATAAATTACAAGATTATTATTTATTTACTTAGTTATAAAAATAATGTAGGTACTTAAGGGTAATTAAGTATAACTTAAATAAATAATTCTTAAATATAAATTAAAAAATTAATTTTTACCTTATTTATTTATTTATTTATAGAATATGTAATCTAGTCTTTTAGTTATAAAAATGTATCGGGTGTTTTATATTAATTATAATTTAATAAATAACTTTTGTTAATCTATTTTTATAAATATGTGTAAATATAATTTTGTAGTTTTAAATGTATAACTTCTATTTATTTTTGAAATAGGCATTTGATCTTTTTAAATAAGGTGAATATAAATTTTTATCAAATCAATTATTTTTATTAAAAATTTATTTGAAATGCTTATTGATTTTAAAAATATAATTTATTTTTTTAGTATTCTGCCAAGACTTTCACACACACGACCGGCTTGGGACAAGTCACGATCGTGCTAGGACCACGGGCGTGGCCGTGTTGATCAAACAGAAAGCATAACAAAGCTGTTCACTAGGCACGACCGTGTCTTAGCCAGGAATGACCGTGTCTAGGGTTCTGAGGCATGACCAAGTCTAGTCAAGAGGCATGACCGGGTCTGAGTGTGTGAGGCACGACCGCGCTGGGATTAGCACGACCGTGTCTCATGAAGCACGACCGCGCTAGAAGACTAGCGCGATCGTGTCTGTTCCAAAACAAGAACGAATTTCTTAAATCTTATATTGTTAATGTTGGATTTCATAGGGCTTTAATCTGTATGGTCATTACGAGTCTATTGAAATATATCAATTGTATTTAAAACGTGTTCAAAGCAGGGTTCGATTAAACCATTTTAGAATGAACCCTAGATTCGGGTCCATGTTAAATTGTATATTGTAAGCCCAAATTAGGTTAGGGCTTTTGATCTATATATTAAAAGGAAAGTGTGGAAGATTTCAATTACTAGAAAAGATGATTAATCAATAGTGCGTGGTAGAAACGAGCTCCGGCGGCGACGGGTTTGGTTTCCGGCGTCCTTTGCTGCAGCTCCGGCTAATTCACGTGTTTAGAGGCCTTAGAGAGGATCGAGTAGTGGGTATCGTGTGTTTGCTTGAGGGAATTTGGATCGTAATGGAGGAATTTGTGGTCTTGCGAAAGTGGGTTGACGGTTTTGAGATGAATCGGTATAATTGGGTTTATTTGTTGTAATTACGATGATTAAAATTCTTAATTGGGTTGTTAATGGTAGAAACGTGCGCAACGGTTACGAAAACAAACGATCCCGCGATTAAAGGCTGCATTTACATTTCAGTTGACGAGCGGCGCGGCCGTGTCCATAAGAGGCGCGACCGTGCCCAAGCACCGAGCGCGACCGTTCTAAAGCAAGGCGTGCGACCGTGCCAAGACACTTGGCGCGACCGTGCCAGAACGAAGCACGACCGTGCCTATTAGGGTTTCTTGTTAATTTTTTAAAATAAGTTCTTGTACATTTCAGTTTTGACAGATTTATATAATTATAAACTTATTTAGAATTTTAATAGGATATACTCGTGTAAAATTTGCGGATTTGCATTGAAACATAGTATTTAATTGTTGGTACGAATAGAACAAGTCAGTGTACTAAAATGGGGTTTGAAATGTATCACATTGAACTGAAATACAGATAATGAAAATCAGAAATGTTACAGTATCCCCATGTTGAGGGAATTTCGTCCCGAAATTTAGCTAGTGGAGGCGACGGCATCAGTGAAGAGATGGGGGTACTTGAGCTTCATTTGGTCCTCTCGTTCCTAAGTAAACTCAGGACCACGTTTAGATTCCCAAAGAACTTCGACAATAGGAATACGGCTTCGCTTGAGCTGTTTGATCTCACGATCCATGATTTCTACCGGTCTCTCAACGAAGTGCATCGTTTCGTCAATGCGCACGTCATCAAGAGGTATATGGAGGTTTTCATCTGCAATGCATTTCGTCAGATTAGACACATGGAATGTAGGATGCACATTGCCAAGTGATGGAGGTAAGTCTAGTTTGTAAGCCACTTTTCCAATCCTTTCAAGGATTTTAAATGGACCCACATAGTGAGGTGCTAATTTGCCTTTCTTTCCAAAACGGATCACACCCTTCCACGGAGACACCTTGAGAAGAACAAGGTCACCGACTTGGAATTCCAAGGGTTTTAATCATTTGTCAGCATAACTCTTTTGCCCACTTCTCGCTACTCGAATGTTGTCACGGATTTGGATAATCTTGTCGGATGTTTCTTGAATTAGCTCGGGACCGGTGATTTGTGCTTCACCAACCTCGTTCCAACAGATAGGAGATCGACACTTGCGACCATAGAGAGCTTCAAATGGAGCCATGTTGATACTCGTGTGGTAGCTATTATTGTAAGAGAACTCGATTAGGTGTAGATGTGAATCCCAATTGCCACCAAAATCAATTACACAAGCTCTAAGCATATCCTCAAGAGTTTGGATTGTTCGCTCGGTCTGACCATCAGTTTGGGGATGGTAGGCCGTGCTCAAATCCAATCGTGTACCAAGAGCAGTTTAGAGAGATTGCCAAAAACGAGAGGTGAACCGAGCATCTCTATCGGAGATTATGTTTAAGGGAACACCGTGACGGCTCACAATTTCGTCAATGTAAATTCGGGCCAATTTCTCAACCCTATAGTCTTCACGGATGAGCAAGTAATGAGCAGATTTGGTGAGACGGTCAATGATTACCCAATTGCTATCATAACCACTTGAGGTGTGAGGGGTTTTGGTAATGAAATCCATGGCTAGGTTTTCCCATTTCCACACGGGAATTTCTGGTTGTTCAAGTAAACCGGAAGGACGTTGATGTTCGGCTTTGACTTTGGAGCAAGTTAGACATTTGGCAACATAGAAAGCTTCATACCGGGCCACTAATATTGTTGGCAAAGATCTTGGTACATTTTATCCGCACCAGGATGAATAGAATAACGAGTCTTGTGAGCCTCGTTCATAAGAAATGTACGGAAATCGTCGCGATCGGGAACCCAAATACGGTTCAAGTAATAAAGTAAGCCATTGGGTTTTGATTCAAGCTGAAGTTCAACACCACACGACATTTCCTCGTACATGTTACCCTCGGTGACTGAGACGTGTTGAGCTTCTAAGATGCAATTTTGAATGTCGGTTTGAATTCGGACACATTGAAGCATGACATGGTCCTTTCTACTCAAAGCGTCGGCTACAACATTCGCTTTGCCGGGATGGTAATGAATATCGCAGTCATAGTCGTTAAGGAGTTCAACCCAACGTCTTTGCCTCATATTGAGTTCTTTTTTATTAAAGATGTGTTGGAGACTTTTGTGGCCGGTGAACACCACACATTTTGTGCCATAGAGGTAATGTCTCCAAATCTTCAATGCGAATACGACCGCACCCAACTCGAGATCGTGCGCTGTATAATTCTTCTCGTGAATCTTGAGTTGTCTTGATGCATAAGCGATTACTTTGCCTCGTTGCATGAGGACACAACCGAGACCTTGGTTAGAAGCATCACAGTAGACAACTAGGTCATCATTCCCATCAGGGAGAGTCAAAATAGGAGCATTGCATAACTTTTGCTTGAGAGTTTGGAAAGCTTCTTCTTTGTTTTGGTCCCATTCATAAGTTTTACCCTTGTGGGTCAAAGCGGTAAGAGGGACAGCAATCTTAGAGAAATTTGAGATGAAACGACGATAATATCCCGCAAGACCAAGAAATGAACGAACTTTGGTGGGGGTCTTCGGGGCATTCCAATTCTTAACCGCTTCGATCTTAGCAGGGTCAACATGAATTCCCTTGTCGTTGACGATATGACCAAGAAATTGAACTTCCTTTAGCCAAAATTCGCATGTGGAGAATTTAGCATATAGTTGTTCCTTCCTCAAGAGATCCAAAACCAGTCTAAGGTGTTGCTCATTGTCGGCTTTAGTCTTGGAGTAGATTAAGATATCATCAATGAAGACGATCACGAATTTATCAAGGTACGGTTTGCACACACGATTCATGAGGTCCATAAAACTGCGGGTGCATTGGTTAGCCCAAAGGCATGACCAAGAACTCGTAGTGACCATACCTTGTTTGGAAGGCAGTCTTTGGAATATCTTCCTCTTGTACACGGAGTTGGTGATAACCAGATCGAAGATCAATCTTCGAGAAGCAAGTAGAACCTTGAAGTTGATCGAAGAGGTCATCAATTCTAGGCAAGGGATAACGATTTTTTATGGTAAGCTTGTTGAGTTCGTGGTAGTCAATACACATGCGGAATGATCCATCCTTCTTCTTGACGAATAAGACGGGTGCACCCCATGGTGAATGACTTGGACGAATGAAGCCCTTGTCGGAGAGCTCTTGGAGTTGACTTGTAAGTTCTTGCATTTCAGAAGGTGCAAGACGGTAAGGAGCTCTAGCCACGGGGTTAGCTCCGGGTATAAGGTCAATGCGAAATTCTACTTGTCGAACGGGTGGAAGACCGGATAGATCTTCGGGAAAATCCTGAATGATGGGAATGTCTTGGATACTCTTCTCCTTGACATCTTTTTGAACAACATGGGCTAAGAAGGCTACGTACTTCTTTCGTAAGTACTTTTGGGCGGTAGTGCATGACATTAACTTGAGTCCTTTGCAAGGCTTTTCACCAAAGACTCTTAACGTTTCTCCTAACGGTAGAGGTATTCGGATGCACTTCTCGAAACAGATGACTTCGGCATGATGATTCGATAGCCAATCCATGCCTATGATGATATCAAAACTTCCTAGTGGCATTGGTACAAGGTTGATTGGAAATGTATGATCATTAAGTTCTAGAGAGCAGTCATGAATAACAGAGTCAATTGTAAGGGAGTCACCATTTGCTACTTCGACGGTGAAAGTTTTCTCTAATTGGGATCGTGTCTTTGCAAGTAAGGGTTCAAAGTTAAGTGACATAAAACTTTTATCGGCACCGGTATCAAATAAAATGGAGGTATATTGACTATTAACAAGGAACGTACCGTTGACCACATCATTGTTGGCTTGAGCTTCATTGGCGTTTATGTTGAAAGCACGCCCACGAGCTTCGCCTTGTCTAGTATTGATTAACCTTGGGCACTGATCATGGAAATGATTTGGGTTGTCGCATTCATAACAAGCATGCCCATTTGCAATAGCGGGAACACCTTGATTTACCACTTGTGGGTTGATTCGGTTTGGTGGGTTGACTTGGCCTGCAAGTGCTTTGGCTCTACAAACATTGACTGTATGGCCATATTTCCCACAATGAGTGCAAAGGCGACATGGAATGTTTTGGAGATGGTGATAGTTGCATGTGGCACAGAGTGGGTAGATCCCAACATATGGCTTTTTGGCTGGTGCTTGAACCATAGGCGCAGCTTGGTTAACAGGGATAGCAGGAGTGACCATAACATAGTTTCTAGCCTTTCTTTTCTTATTATTACGAGAGGGCTCAGTTGTGGCTTCTTTGATGTGTGTGGGAGGGGTTGTGGTGTCGGGAACTTTCTTGGTGCCTTTTCTAGTCAGAGTTCCCGCTTTCACATGGTTTTCGGTTAATGTAGCAGATAAACAGATAGCATATTCGAGTGTTGCGGGATTTCTCCCTAAGACAGTATCTTGAATTTGCCTAGGTAATCCACCAATATACTTCTCAATGCAGCAGGATAGGGGTGTGACCACATGGGGCACAAGGAGACTCAACTCGTGGAACCGAGTTGTATAAGCTAGACTTTTACCACCATCTTGGGCAAGATCCCAAAACTCGGCTTCCAGTTTCTTTATCTCATTTCGAGGACAAAATTCTTCGTTCATTAGCCTTTTAACCTCATCCCAAGGTAAGGCCATTGCTACTTCCACACCTCTAGTTCTCTTTTCCCCATTCCACCACGTGAGTGCCCGTTTTTGTAAGACACTTGTGGCATGACGAACACGAAGGTTATCAGGGCAGTCACTATTGAGGAAGGTATTCTCAATACTTTCGAACCATTGAAGAAGTCCTGTAGCTCCTTCGGTACCATAGAACTTAAGAGGATTGCATGAGTTAAAGTGTTTGAAGGTGCATTGTGGTGGGTTGGCACCACCACCCCATTAGCTCCATGGTTACCATTGGTGGCCCCATTAGCTTGAGTGAGTTGATTCATAAGTTGTGCAAGGATGGTAGCAATATCAGTGTTGTTGGTCACGGTAGCACGACGGGGAGGCATTCTACAGAATTCCACAACACAAGAAAAGATGTAAGAACTTATGAATGTTGTTTGGATTTAAAAGAATAAGATAGCAAATAAAATAGTTAATCATGGTTTGGATTGTACTCAAATAGTGATATAATCACTTGAATACTATGACACATTAAGGTTAATTAAACTCATATAATTTTTCAAGGAGACAAGCATTAGCCTATAAGTAAACACTCATCCCGGGAATTCCCAGGAAAGCATACGGGTCCCTCGGTTGATTGGGAATTATGCGAAATGCTTTCCTAGACAGAATACAGGTTTCACCCTTCCAGATTGCACGTATCCTCAAATAATTAACAAAGTTTAAAAGCCTTAACGAGGAAATAAAGAAATTTTTATAGATTTAGATCCATGAAGTTTCCACATGCTAAGAGGATGATGATAGAGGAGTAGGTAAGAATATATGAGGTTTTAGGGTATAGGTAGGGATATTGTTTATTTAATTATTATTTAAGTATATTTTAATAAGTCATGAATTTTTTAACAAGTAAGGCATCAAAATTGAAATAATAAGTAATCATAGTAAGCATGTAACACATAGCATGTAGCACATATCACATAATCATGAAGCATGGCATAAGTGGGTGTCCTAAAGTTATAGTCTAGGTCAAGGGTGTCTAATAACCTAGTTCCCTATAACCAAGGCTCTGATACCAATCTGTCACACCCCAACCGACGACGGAATCATCGGGGCGGGACATGTAGACTGTTCATGAGCACAAGGTTGACTAAATTGAAATATATTAATCATTCAAATTCATTTCAAGTATTCAAGATAAAACCAAATCAAACCAAGTACATAAAATAAAATACATAATCCTTATTTAAAATCATCTAGGTCCAAAGCTTAAGTGTAGAAAGTCTTGATCAAATCACACATTAGTACCTGAAACATGAATAAAATAAGGTCAACTAAAAAGTTGGTGAGCATACACATGTTTGTATATAGATAGCACATAGATTATGATTAAATAAATCCTTACATAGCATGATAAAATAAGGCATTTATGGATAGCAGCTATTGTGTAACCAAAGTACAATCAAACCTTTGTAACTAGCATGCAAAATTGTGTTGTCGGTAACAATCACCCCAATCTGGGTGGGTTTGTCAGACTCAATAGATCTATCATTGTTTACCATCGGATTGAATAGTTAATGATTGCACATAAATTGCACACAAAAGTTAGCACAACTAGCACTCAGACATAAAGCTCAAATTGCACACATGAATGTAAAGAGGATTTGTACTTGTATAGTTTGTGTAAATGTAAGCAATAGTATTGTATAGTGTTCATGTTCCACCACAAAAATGTAAAAGAGTAAAAGGGGCTATGTAATACTCACATGTTTCAAAAGGCGTAGCTAACACGAGAGACTAGATAGCAATATGATCCTTGTAATGCACAACGTTAACCTAGATTGGAATGTATATTGAATTAATAGTGTGCACAAGAGTCTATGTCTAAGTCTAGGGTTGAATTGGATGTGTGTATAAGGAATTGAAGTTGTAGGTGTTAGTGGTTTGTACTTGAATGGTGTTGTATTAAATTAAGGTTTGAGTTTATAATAACTAAATAAATAAATTACAAGATTATTATTTATTTACTTAGTTATAAAAATAATGTTAGTACTTAAGGGTAATTAAGTATAACTTAAATAAATAATTCTTAAATATAAATTAAATAAATAATTTTTACCTTATTTATTTATTTATAGAATATGTAATCTAGTCTTTTAGTTATAAAAATGTATCGGGTGTTTTATATTAATTATAATTTAATAATTAACATTTGGTAATCTATTTTTATAAATATGTGTAAATATAATTTTGTAATTTTAAATGTATAATTCTATTTATTTTAGAAATAGGCATTTTATCTTTTTAAATAAGGTGAATATAAATTTTTATCAAATCAATTATTTTTATTAAAAATTTATTTGAAATGCATATTGATTTTAAAAATATATATATATATATATATATTTTAGTATTCTGCCAAGATTTTCACACACACGACCGTGCTTGGGACAAGGCACGATCGTGCTAGTACCACGGGCGCGACCGTGCTAGTCTGGGCGCGACCGTGTTGATCAAACAGAAAGCATAACAAAGCTGTTCACTAGGCACGACCGTGTCTTAGCAAGGCACGACCGTGTCTAGGGTTCTGAGGCATGACCAAGTCTAGTCAAGAGGCACGACCACACTGGGATTAGCACGACCGTGTCTCATGAAGCACGACCGCGCTAGAAGACTAGCGCGATCGTGTCTGTTCCAAAACAGGAACGAATTTCTTAAATCCTATATTGTTAATGTTGGATTTCATAGGGCTTTCATCTGTAGGGTCATTACGAGTCTATTGAAATATATCAATTGTATTTAAAACGTGTTCAAAGCAGAGTTCGATTAAACCATTTTAGAATGAACCCTAGATTCGTCTCCGTGTTAAATTGTATATTGTAAGCCCAAATTAGGTTAGGGGTTTTGATCTATAGACTAAAAGGAAAGTGTGGAAGATTTCAATTACCCGAAAAGATGATTAATCGATAGTGCGTGGTAGAAATGAGTTCCGGCGGCGACGGGTTTGGTTTTCGGTGTCCTTTGCTGCAGCTCCGGCTAATTCACGTGTTCAGAGGCCTTAGAGAGGATCGAGTAGTGGGTATCGTGTGTTTGCTTGAGGGAATTTGGATCGTAATGGAGGAATTTGTGGTCTTGCGAAAGTGGGTTGACGGTTTTGAGATGAATCGGTATAATTGGGTTTATTTGTTGTAATTACGATGATTAAATTTCTTAATTGGGTTGTTAATGGTAGAAACGTGCGCAACGGTTACGAAATCAAAAGATCCCGCGATTAAAGGCTGCATTTATGTTTCAGTTGACGAGCGGCGCGACCGTGCCCATAAGAGGCGCGACCGTGCCCAAGCACCGGGCGCGACCGTTCTAAAGCAAGGCGTGCGACCGTGCCAAATCACTTGGCGCGACCGTGCTAGAACGAGGCGCGACCGTGCCTATTAGGGTTTCTTGTTAATTTGTTAAAATCAGTCCTTGTACATTTCAGTTTTGACAGATTTATATAATTATAAACTTATTTAGAATTTTAATAGGATATACTCGTGTAAAATTTGCGTATTTGCATTGAAACATAGTATTTAATTGTTGGTACGAATAGAACAAGTCAGTGTACTAAAATGGGGTTTGAAATGTATCACATTGAACTGAAATACAGATAATGAAAATGAGAAATGTTATAGATCGATCCCGTTTTGAGCATCTTGTTAACTTGATAGGAATGTTCAATACTGAGTGAAAACTTGTTTTTCTTAAATCAATTCAATTCATGAAAGTTAAATTTTATTTCATTTAAATTTTCTATATAGTTCTTTTAATCTTCAAAATATTTTACAAAATCAAAAACAAAATAGAAAATGGAGAAAATTTCAAAGTTAACTTGAGAAAAGAGGAAATGATAGTACATCAGAAATGATCTAAACGTCATAGACTTCTCATATGGGAAATGATTGCGTCATGCTTACTTAATTGTTTAATTTATTATATTTTTAATCTATTTATTTACAAGTAATTTGAATTGTCAGTAGGCTGTATGCGTCTTTGAATCACTAGTAGTGTGGAAACTAAATCTAAATAATATCTATGATTTAAACCCATGTTTGCTAGTGTGTGTGCGTAAAAGAATAGAAAAGATCATTATCAGATAAAGGATGTTAGATTTTAGCAATAATTTTTCTTCTAAGATCAGTTTCGGGTTATGTCATTTGCACAATTAATGCGGTTCATCTCACTGCCCATACTCACAAGTATGCAAGGAGAGATTGAATCAAAACATGTCTCTACATTAACCATTGAGCATGTATTAATCCTTGAATCACTCCTGATTCATTGAACTCAAATCCAGATAAAAGTTGGATTCCTTTACCTTAATAACCAAACACCATATTCATTATCCTGAATCATCATACCGATATTCAATGAAGAAATCAAATGAAACCAAGACAAATGAATCACTCGATTCTGAATCTTATGATTCCTGATAATCCTTATGGATTCTGCTTGATTTTTCCTGTGCTAATTGATGTAGCTTCATTCTGGAAATTTAGAAAATAATTGAGAAAATCTTAGATGCCTTGAGATAGTGCAACTTACATTACTGTAGCATATCAGTGGGGTATACGTTGTATAACTTATAATTAATACCTTAACACACAAGAACGTGATATAAAGATGCTTATAGTTTCAAATCTTATAATATTGTCAACTTGAATTACTTGTTTATGTGCTTATTACGTATGAATAAATAGTAATCCATGACATGATCCCATATTCTTTGATGTTTATATTGTATCGTTTTTGCTATAAGTTAGCCTGATATGATTCTCTACTCGTGTCTTTGATCAAAAATAGTTTGTGTGAATATGTGTATATTTCTATCTTGAAAAGATCAAAAAGATTTTAAGTTTGTGTATAGTTCAATCTTAATCAGAAAAGCCAAAATATTTGTGTTTAACCTTCCTGAATTGATTTTGAATCCTCTTGATTGAATGTTGTTTATCTTGTTCGTTATTTGACTTGAAATCTTCATAATTTGAGTTGAAAGTTTGAGCACACAAGGGTCTCTGCGTTCTTGATAAGTGCGCACGAGGTAAACCCTGCGTACTTAACAAGTACGCAAGGCTTAAGTCATGCGTACTTAGTAAGTTCGCAGGAGTTAAGTCATGCGCACTTAGTAAGTACGCAAGACCATTTTGTGTTGGGTATATATATACAGGACTTAGAAAAATTTCAGATTTCTATCTCATTCAAATCTCAAACGCCTGTTCAATTCCCTCTGATTACTTCTACTCAAAAACTTCGAGTGTCCTAACCGGTTTTTCGTCCCGTTTCTAGTTCCATCATCGTATTACACTCACTTGGTGAGAATCTAGAGGCATTTCATCCGCTAAATCGAGAATTAAGGACAATTATAAATTTTGAAATTTCTAAGGGTTTGATTCTTCATTTTGGACGTTTATTAGTCGATTTGGTAAAACATTAAGATTAAAACATGTTTAAAATCATCAATCGAACCTTAATCTGTACGTAATCATCCTTACTGATTCTTGATTTTGACCTTGACCCCTCGATTGACCGTCGTTCGTCTGTGTAGTCATTTAGGTCAAAATGTGACTAATGTAGCGGCTATTTGGTGTTGATTTTGGTTCCATGGGTCTTGATCACTGATTTCAACCTTGTGGTGACCTAATCCACATTAATGTTCTTCATCAGTTGAGAAATCGGATTTCTGAAAATTTGAACAAGTGCGTCTCTTGTGCACTTAACAAGTACGCAGGAAAAGTACGCAAGAACAAATTCTTGCGTACTTGCTATGTACGCATGACCAACACTTGTGAAAAATTTCTCTGTCTGAAATTTGAGTTCAGTGAGTAACTGCTATACCGAGTCATGTGTTTTCAATTCCAATGAAACTTGTTGTTCTTATTGTGTTTTCTGTGTGTTTTTGTAGGTATGGCTCGTGCGTTTACAAATGAGTTCACTCTCCTAGAACATACAGAACCAGAGTGGAAGGGTGCTACACTGCAGTACAGAGAGATAGTTGATTTCTTGAACCGTTCAGGAATCAGCTATGCTATTTCAGCAGACCCGATTGTTTCAAGACCATATCTTGAGCAGTTCTGGGAGACCGTGGAGCTACCGTGGCGGGTCATGAAATCGCCTTTTCTGAAGACACAATTAGACGGGTCTTGTAATTCCGAGATCTCTCCACCGACCCAGCATCCTGACTACTTTGTGGATGGTTGTTGGAGGCGACGAATAGGGTACGTCGGTGTTAGATACTATGCTTCATACAAGAAAATGTGGGTGCTCGATCAAAGGATATATTTTGCCCACGTCATGATCATGTGCATCTCCTCAAGAAAGGATGCAATGGGTCATGATCTTGCTGCAGCCATGGTTGGCTTATCTCTCAACAAGGGTTACAACTTCTCAAAATACATATTCAAAGCCATAAATGATCAGATAAACACGGCTGAGAGGTTCAGATTCTTATTATACCCAAGGTTTGTGCAACTGCTGATTGACGATGCGTTGCCAAACTTCCATGCTACTTGGGAGAGATTGCAAGTTAAGAAGGTGGACAAGAGCGTGTTTGCACAATTCTTGAAGCCAGGTAGTGTAGAACCTACCCCTGAGCACACAGCACTATTTGGCCACCTGATAAACGAAGCGTATGTGGCACCGGCTGACTGGAGATGGTTTAGCCACGACTCGGAGCCGAAAATAAGTGAACATTCGGATGAACAACAAGAAGAGGAGGAAGTTGAAAGTGTGGATGAATCGTCGGAAAGTGGAGACGAAGAAGCAGGTCATGATGGTGCTGAGGGATCCGACTCCAAAGAGACAGAGTTTGATTCTTCTGATTCTGATGATGCACCATCACAGGCACACCCGAGGAGAATGAAGAAGGTGACCCTTCCTGAGTCGTCCTCAACGAGAAAGCGACAGTCATGAAGCAGTGAATATGAGCCAGATTCTGACTCTAACGCGGCTATTCAGAGACAAAGGCGTGAAAGTATAAACAAGAACAGGGGGGATAGGCAGCAACATGCTATTCCCAGTGAGGTGGAGGTCAGTGCCCAGCAACAAGTAAACGTTTCGGCTACAAATATTGATTCAGCCTCTACCCCACCTTCACAGCAATTATACCGGCGACAGAGGAGAAGGCCACAGGTACAACCTGATGTGGCGGTCCCTACTAGCACAGTGAAAGTTCCTGTGATAGTGATGTGAGGCCCCAAACCCGGGAGACCTCACTTATTGGATTTACTCATCAACACATAGCACTTTAAACATAAGACATTCATTAATACAGCGGAAACGATTTAAAACTTCAACATACACAGCGGAAACATAAATATATAATACAACTTGTCTCTAACAATATCAACTTAAAACATAACATAAAACATAATCAGGATGCCAGACACTGATCTTCGGGTAACTCTTCTCTCTAAGCCAAGCATCCACATCCGTCAACTAAACCTGCACTTAACTGATATGCATACTAAAAATCAGCAACGCTGAGTGAGTTCTAACGTTTACTTTAAATCATTTATACAAAAGATTTACTAATACGTACATACATACTGCCCTTAAGGCAAAACTTTACATACTACACTTTTCAAAACATAATTTAATACATTCATAAAGTATCCGTCAATTCCTTGTCACTGTTGGTACTGTCCTCGTGATCAATACCGCTTAACCGTCAATTCTTATCACTGCTGGTATTGTCCTCGTGATCAGTACCACTTAACCGTCAATTCCTCTTTACTGTACTGCCCTCATGGCTTACATCCATGAACCGACAAGTACCTGGTCAATGCCCCCATGGCTTACACCATGAACCGACACTACCGCTTATCCGTCAATTCTTGTTACATACTAGTATTGTCCTCGTGATCAATACCTTCTGGGTCCTCGTGACCCAATGATGTTGTCCTTGCGGGCAACACCACATGACACGATGTTTTCCTCGTGATCAACACCGGGTATTGTCCTCGTGATCAATACCTCTTAACTGGTACATGGGGGATTGCGTAGTCCCCCGAGCAACCGCCGTCACTCATTCCAATTGTACAACTGTTAACGAGCCACCGAGACTCTTACTAATGGGTAGCACCCATATCTGACATCTTGTACAAGTAACATCTGTCCCAAGGACCTTTACAAACTGGTACACATTCCCGAAGGAAAGCTGTTCACTTTACTGCTCATAAAACTTTTCTATAAATCTTGTTCATAACTTTCATATATAATATGCCTTTGTTTATGTATATAAAAATATAGTAAACGCTTGCCATAAAATATAACTTGCTTTGTTTGAACATACTAACATATATATTATGCCTTTGTTTATGTATATGAAAATATAGTAAACGCTTGCCAAAATATATATCTTGCTTTACTTGAACATACTAACATATATATTATGCCTTTGTTTATGTATATGAAAATATAGTAAACGCTTGCCAAAATATATATCTTGCTTTACTTGAACATACTAACATATATATTATGCCTTTATTTATGTATATGAAAATATAGTAAACGTTTGCCATAATATAGATATACTTTCCTCAAAACATACTTTTGCCTCTTTTAAACTTTTCACTAAAACATAACTTTTCCTTTCAGTTTATAATATATAAAATATAATAAACACTTTACACTAAGTATGCACACCACCCCTAAAGAAGGCAAAAGGGGATTAGAACTCACGTGGTATCTTAGCTGCAATTGTCTACTGTATCTCACACAATCTGATCAATCATAACAATTGACACGTATCAGACTTAAGTCAACACTAAGTGGTTTAACCATTCTGATTTAGGCGACTATACTGACTTTACCAGCCTGATGCCTGCGCACTTAGCAAGTACGCAGACTCTGCTTCCTGCGCACTTAGCAAGTGCGCAGGTCCCTCTTCCTGCGCACTTAGCGAGTGCGCAGGTCCCTCTTCCTGCGCACTTAGTAAGTGCGCAGGACCTGCTCTGTGCGCACTTAGCAAATGCGCAAGACCTGTTCTTGGCGAAAAACCCTAACTTTCGCATTCGGGTCTGATCACTTCAAGATCCCGAACCTGGTTGCATTTAAAACGTTCGTTTTCCATTAAGGAACTCAAATCTATGCTTATCTTTCAGTTTCATCCGATTAAACATAACCTTTTCACCCAAAACCCGAAAAACCCAAAAACGAACTAAAACTCAGATCTAGGATAATCGGTTACCTGTAATCATTTCCTTTTCGTTGCTAAACACCCACGAGACTCTTGCTAACGATCCTTGAGGCTCTAATCCAAAAACTAGGACTTTCTCTCTCTAGACTCTCTCTCACTTTCTCTCTCTAGAATCCGGAAATAAGGATGGAAATGAGGCTTTTGGGTTGTTCTTGTGTCCTATAAGGGCCCAAACCCTTCCCCTTTCGGCCCATACACCCCGGCCCAAGCCCGCTTCCTTTCTTTTTATTTTAGTTTTAATTCCTCGTGAATTCTCTCGTGCTCTAAAACTCGGGATGTTACTAGTCTACCCACCTTATAATAGGTTTCGTCCTCGAAACCTGTCATAAACTATACTGATAGCAAATCACAGAATGGGTGGCATAAACCGTAGCTATGCAAGGCAGCTTGGTCATGAAGGCCATTATGATTAACTACCGCTGAGGATCTAATCCGGGTAATATGTAGTTCTAAGGCTTCTAAACTGATGGGGCTAACTAATCACTTAAGGAAATAATAACATAAACTTGGCATATTACAAATAAGAGTTTGCAACGTACCTTACTGAGTCATCTGGTAAACCCTTGCTGTGGCCTTGTTGATGTAAGGTTCTTTCTCTGCACCCTTACCCTTTCCGGATCCTCCCGCTTCCGGCTCTTTGCGCTTCCTACAATCTTTGCTCAAATGCCCTGGCTCCCCACAGTTGTGGCACTTAGGCTTCGACGTGCAGTCACGTGATTGGTGTCCAAACTTTCCACACTTAAAGCAACCTGCTTGCCCAGCTCTGCACTCTCCTCCGTGCCTTTTCCCACACTTTCCACACAGACCCTCTACTTCTAACCTTGACCTCCTATCACTAGGACCCTAAAGGTCCTCCCCAGTCCGCTTAGCCGCTTGTTTCTTAGAAGCTTCATAAATGACTTCAGAGGCAACGTCATCATAGACAACCCCGCTCAGAATAACCACCGACTCAAAGGTACTCAGTGTGTTAGCCTTTACAAAGGTACGTATCTTTGGAGGCAACCCTTAAACATAGTAGTGAATTCTTCTTTCCTCAGTCGTTACAAGATGAGGCACCAGGCGGGCCAACTCGTTGTAGTTTGAAGTATATTGCCGGTGAGTCATGAGTCCGGCTTGTAGAGTCAAGAATTCCCTTTCCACCTTGTGGACCTCATTCTTAGGACAAAACTTTTCAGTTACCAACGCTTTCAGGTCTCCACCTCATCAGTTCGACCGCTTGGTCACCCTTTGCCTGCTTCACAGTCTCCCACCAGTGTGCTGCCTCCCCCTTTAGTGACTTTGCTGCGAACATGACCGCTTGATCCGGTCGGCAGTCACTGAGGTGGATGGTGGATTCCATGCCATTGATCCAATCTAAAGTATCAGCTGCTTCTTTCTCTCCAGTTAGCTCAGGGGGATCACAACCGCGAAATGCCTTGTAATCGCACCCGCGAGTAGGCGGTGCAACATTCTCTACCAGAACTGGTCCTCCCGTAGCTGGAAGCACCACAGGCTCTTCAGTTGTGTTGGGGTTCTCCTTGGCCTTCCCCAACGCTTCGTCTAGTATAGCCGGTAAGGTTTCCTTTAGCAATCGGGTAAACTCAAGGCTAATAGCTGCTTGCACGACTGGTTCAAACTCAAACGTCTGATCATCTCCTTCCACATGTTCAGCATTGTGTTGGCTGACTACCGTATCAGTATGGGTAGTGTGAACACTCCCCTCAATCACTTGGTTTGTGCTAGCTCCACCGTGGCGGCCTGTACGCCCACCACGTCTTCCTCCTCCACCCCCTCTAGTTCCTCCACGTCAAGCCATTCAAACATAAAGATAGAGAACAAAAGATTTAATTTCATCATGCTAGGGAATATGTAGAACACAATAAGTAAGGTAAGATGTTAATATACACTGGCCATCTGCAATTAACCATTACATCACATCTTGTTTTCTATTTATTCGCTTTCATGGTTCCACTAAAGCCTCTATTCTTATCTTGGCACTCTAAAAGGTAAACTTTACTTACTATACGCTTCTGATGCGTTGGCTTGAGTTACCCAACCTGGCATCCGCTACTTGGTCCCATTCTCAGTTTAAGTCTGGACAATGGGGATGTCCAAATCCCTCAAACTATGGCTCTGATACCAACTTGTGAGGCCCCAAACCCGGGAGACCTCACTTATTGGATTTACTCATCAACACATAGCACTTTAAACATAAGACATTCATTAGTACAGCGGAAACGATTTAAAACTTCAACATACACAACGGAAACATAAATATCTAATACAACTTGTCTCTAACAATATCAACTTAAAACATAACATAAAACATAATCAGGATGCCAGACACTGATCTTCGGATAACTCTTCTCTCTAAGCCAAGCATCCACATCCGTCAACTAAACCTGCACTTAACTGATATGCATACTAAAAATCAGCAACGCTGAGTGAGTTCTAACGTTTACTTTAAATCATTTATATAAAAGATTTACTAATACGTACATACATACTGCCCTTAAGGCAAAAATTTACATACTACACTTTTCAAAACATAATTTAATACATTCATAAAGTATCCGTCAATTCCTTGTCACTGTTGGTACTGTCCTCGTGATCAATACCGCTTAACCGTCAATTCTTATCACTGCTGGTATTGTCCTCGTGATCAGTACCAATTAACCGTCAATTCCTCTTTACTGTACTGCCCTCATGGCTTACATCCATGAACCGACAAGTACCTGGTCAATGCCCCCATGGCTTACACCATGAACCGACACTACCGCTTATCCGTCAATTCTTGTTACATACTAGTATTGTCCTCGTGATCAATACCTTCTTGGTCCTCGTGACCCAATGATGTTGTCCTTGCGGGCAACACCACATGACACGATGTTGTCCTCGTGATCAACACCGGGTATTGTCCTCGTGATCAATACCTCTTAACTGGTACATGGGGGATTGCGTAGTCCCCCGAGCAACCGCCGTCACTCATTCCAATTGTACAACTGTTAACGAGCCACCGAGACTCTTACTAATAGTTAGCACCCATATCTGACATCTTGTACAAGTAACATCTATCCCAAGGACCTTTACAAACTGGTACACATTCCGGAAGGAAAGCTGTTCACTTTACTGCTCATAAAACTTTTTTGTAAATCTTGTTCATAACTTTCATATATAATATGCCTTTGTTTATGTATATAAAAATATAGTAAACGCTTGCCATAAAATATAACTTGCTTTGTTTGAACATACTAACATATATATTATGCCTTTGTTTATGTATATGAAAATATAGTAAACGCTTGCCAAAATATATATCTTGCTTTACTTGAACATACTAACATATATATTATGCCTTTGTTTATGTATATGAAAATATAGTAAACGCTTGCCAAAATATATATCTTGCTTTACTTGAACATAGTAACATATATATTATGCCTTTGTTTATGTATATGAAAATATAGTAAACGCTTGCCATAATATAGATATACTTTCCTCAAAACATACTTTTGCCTCTTTTAAACTTTTCACTAAAACATAACTTTTCCTTTCAGTTTATAATATATAAAATATAATAAACACTTTACACTAAGTATGCACACCACCCCTAAAGAAGGCAAAAGGGGATTAGAACTCACCTGGTATCTTAGCTGCAATTGTCTACTGTATCTCACACAATCTGATCAATAATAACAATTGACACGTATCAGACTTAACTCAACACTAAGTGGTTTAACCATTCTGATTTAGGCGACTATACTGACTTTACCAGCCTGATGCCTGCGCACTTAGCAAGTGCCCAAGACCTGCTCTGTGCGCACTTAGCAAGTGCGCACGACCTGTTCTTGGCGAAAAACCCTAACTTTCGCATTCGGGTCTGATCACTTCAAGATCCCGAACCTGGTTGCATTCAAAACGTTCGTTTTCCATTAAGGAACTCAAATCTATGCTTATCTTTCAGTTTCATCCGATTAAACATAACCTTTTCACCCAAAACCCGAAAAACCCAAAAACGAACTAAAACTCAGATCTTGGAGAATTGGTTACCTGTAATCACTTCCTTTTCATTGCTAAAGTTATAGTCTAGGTCAAGGTGTCTACTAACCTAATTCCCTATAACCAAGGCTCTGATACCAATCTGTCACACCCCGACCGATGGCGCAATCATCGGGGCGGGACATGTAGACTGTTCATAGCACATGGTTGACTAAATTGAAATATATTAAAGTCAAATTTGCATTACAATAAATCCAAGTACAAAATAAAATTCAAACAAGAAACATAAACAACTCATAAAATTCTTGATTTATATTGCTAAGTCCAAATCCTATGTTGAACACGTCTTGAATCAATCTCACATATTGGGGCCTGAAACATGAATAAAATAAAGTCAACTAAAAAGTTGGTGAGTATAACACAGTTGTATATAGATAGCATATAGATGAAAATAAATCCTTTACATGACATGATAAATAAGGCGTTTATGGGGAGTAGCTATTGTGTAACCAAATGTACAATCAAACCTTGTAACTAGCATGCAAAAATTGTGTTGTCGATTTCAATCACCGCGTACCATGGGTGGGTTTGTCAGACTCAATAGATCTATCATTGAAAACCGTCGGCTTATATAGTTAATGATTGCACATAAGAGCATACAAAGGTTAGCACACCTAGCACTCGGGCACAAAGCTCAAATTTTTGCACACATGTATGTAAATAGGATTTTTGCACTTGTGTTGTTTGTGTAAATGTAATTGTGTAATGTGTAATGAGTATAGAGTTCATGTTCCACCCCAAAAGTGTAAAAGAGTAAAAAGGGGTTGTGAATACTCACTTGATAAGGAGGTGTAGCGAACAAGGATAATAGATAGAAAAATAAAGATCCTCGAGTGCACAAATCAACCTAAAGAGTAATGTGTATTAAATCAAATAGATGCATAAAGTTTAAGTCTAAAATGAAAGTTGAATTTGTGTATAAAACTATTGATTTGTATTTAAGAGTATTGAATAAAATATATAGAGTTTGAAGTAAAATATTTTTGAAACAATTTGATTAGGTTTGAATTGAATAATTGAATAAATATATAATTATAGTTTATGAAATAATGTGAATATTAATTGTAATTAAGTATAAATAAATAAATGATTTTTATTTAAAATGTAACTCATTTATTTATAAATTTTGTAACTTAATTATTTAAAATATCATTTAAGTGTAAGATAATAAATATAAATTAAATTTTCATAAACTTTTAAATAAATTATATTTATGCCAAGATTAAACTTTTAATCCATTTTTAAATACAGAAAACATATTTTTATAAAATCTGAAACATTTACTGATTAAAATATAAAAATTTATAATTCTGTTAAAAGGTTCTGAGTCTCACACGACCGTGCCTCGGAATGACACGATCGTGCTCAAGCCACGGGCGCGACCGCGCTAGTCGGGGCGCGACCGGGTTGATCAACAGAAGCACAATCTAGATCAGTCAACAGGCACGACCGTGCCTTGGCCCGGCACGGTCTTGTCTATGATCTTTAGACACAACAGAGACTAGCCCAGAGGGCATGACAAGGTCTAGACAGGAGAACACGACCGCGTTGCTAGTCGGCACGACCGCGCTCGATGAGGCACGGCCGCGCTAGATGATTAGCGCGACCGTGTCTTTTCCAAATCAGACACGAATTTACAAATTTTTGTATTTTAAACGTTGGAATTGTTAGGGCTTTTGATTAATGGGTTATTACGAGTCTTTTCATTTAATCTAATTGTATGTACATCGCGTTTAAGTAGGGGTTCGATTAAATCATTTTTAATAAAGCATGAGTTTTGATTCGGATCGATTTCTATAATGGAAGCCCAAATTGAATAGGGGCTTTCGATACAGAGACTACTTAACTAAAATAAATGATTTCAATTACCCGAAACAGTAGAGGATTGATAGAGATGGCAAGAAAGAGTTCCGGCGTCGACGACTTGTGTTCCGGCGATCTTTACTGCAACTCCGGCCAATCCAAATAGTCTGGGAACTTCAGGGACGAACAGCGGATTTTTGTTTCTTGGAAAGCTTGAGAGAGTTTTTTGAAATTGGTAATATGAACTGAGACGTTTGAGGAATTCGATAGTTGATTCATTCGTTAAGGGGAAAAGAAACGGACGACTGTTACGGATTTCAAATGATTGGGTGATTAAACTGCATTTACGTTTCAACTGTTACGCAGGCGCGACCGTGCCCAAGAGAGGCGCGACCGTGCCTAGGCACCGGGCGCGATCGTTCCAGGACCAGTAGCGCGATCGTGCCGAGGCACTTGGCGCGACCGTGCCAGAACGAAGCACGACCGTGCTAGACTTGGGTTTGTTGACATTTTTCAATTTTAGTCCTTGACTTTTCAGATTTGATAAGTTTGAATAAAATGGTTTCTTGTATAGTGTTTAAATGTATATAACCGAGTAAAATTTGCGAATTTGTATAGAATCATTGCATTTAATTTACGGCGAGAAAATAAATGAGACAGTGCACGGGTATTGAATTCGAAATTGCATTACATTGGATTGAAATATGAATAATAAAAATCAGGAATGTTACAGTCTCCCCATGTTGAGAGAATTTCGTCCCGAAATTTAGTTAGAGGAAACAACATTATTAGTAAAAAGATGAGGGTACTTGAGCTTCATTTGGTCTTCTCATTCCCAAGTGAACTCAGGACCACGCTTAGATTCCCAACGAACTTTGACAATAGGAATGCGACTTCGCTTGAGTTGTTTGACTTCACGATCCATAATTTCCACCGGCTTCTCAACGAAGTGCATCATTTCATCAATGCGCATGTCGTCAAGCGGTATATGGAGATTTTCATCAGCGAGACACTTCTTCAGATTAGATATATGAAAGGTAGGATGCACATTGCCAAGAGATGGAGGTAACTCGAGTTTGTAAGCCACTTTCCCAATCCTTTCAAGGATCTTGAATGGACCAACATAACGAGGTGCTAACTTGCCTTTCTTTCCAAAACGGATCACGCCCTTCCATGGAGACACCTTAAGAAGAACAAGATCACCGACTTGGAATTCCAAGGGTTTTCGGCGTTTGTCGGCATAACTCTTTTGCCGACTCCTCGCTACTCGAATATTGTCACGGATTTGAATGATCTTGTCAGATGTTTCTTGAATTAACTCAGGACCAGTGATTTGTGCTTCACCAATCTCACTCCAACAGATAGGAGAACGACACTTGCGACCATAGAGAGCTTCGAATGGAGCCATGTTAATACTTGTGTGGTAGCTATTGTTGTAAGAAAACTCAATGAGGGATAAATGTGAATCCCAATTGCCACCAAAATCGATTACACATGCTCTAAGCATGTCTTCAAGAGTTTGGATTGTTCGCTCGGTTTGACCATCCGTTTATGGATGATAAGCCGTGCTCAAATCCAATCGAGTACCAAGAGCCTTTTGGAGAGATTGCCAAAATCGAGAAGTGAACCGAGCATCTCTATCGGATATTATGTTCAAGGGAACACCATGACGGCTCACAATTTCATCAATGTAAATTCAAGCTAGTTTCTCCACTTTGAAGTCTTCACGTATAGGCAAGAAGTGGGGAGATTTGGTGAGTTGATTAATGATCACCCAAATACTATCATAACCACTCGAGGTGCGAGGGAGCTTGGTAATGAAATCCATAGCTAGATTCTCCCATTTCCACACGGGAATTTCTGGTTGTTCAAGTAAACCAGATGGACGTTGATGTTCGGCTTTGACTTTGGAACAGGTTAAGCATTTGGCCACATAAAGAGCAATGTCTTTCTTCATACCAGGCCACCAATAAAGTTGGCGAAGATCTTTGTACATTTTATCCGCACCAGGATGAATAGAATAACGAGTCTTATGAGCCTCGTTCATGAGAAATGTACGGAGATCGTCGCGATCGGGAATCCAAATACGGTTCAAGTAGTACAGTAAGCCATTGGGCTTTGATTCAAGAAGGAGTTCAACACCACATGACATTTCTTCGTACATATTACCCTCGGTTACCGAGACGTGTTGAGCTTCTAAAATACGGGTTTGAATATCGGTTTGAATACGGGCACAATGAAGCATAACATGGTCCTTTCGACTCAAAGCATCGGCTACAACATTCGCTTTGCCGGGATGGTAACGAATCTCGCAGTCGTAGTCGTTAAGGAGTTCGACCCAACGTCGTTGCCTCATATTAAGTTCTTTTTGGTTGAAGATATGTTGAGGACTTTTGTGGTCGATGAATACCACACATTTTGTGCCATATAGGTAATGTCTCCAAATCTTTAACGCGAATACGACCGCACCCAACTCGAGATCGTGCGTCGTATAATTCATTTCATGAATTTTGAGTTGTCTTGATGCATAAGCGATTACTTTTCCTCGTTGCATGAGGACACAACCTAGACCTTGGTTAGAAGCATCACAATAGACAACTAAATCATCATTTCCATCGGGGAGAGTCAATATGGGAGCATTGCACAACTTTTGCTTGATGGTTTGGAAAGCTTCTTCTTGTTTCGGTCCCCATTCATAAGTTTTACCCTTATGGGTCAAAGCGGTAAGAGGGACAGCAATCTTTGAGAAGTTTAAGATGAAACGACGATAATAACCCGCAAGACCAAGAAATGAACGAACTTCGGTAGGAGTCTTCGGGGCATTCCAATTCTTAATCGTTTCAACCTTAGCAGGATCAACATGAATACCCTTGTCGTTGACGATGTGACCAAGAAATTGAACTTCTTTTAGCCAAAATTCACACTTGGAGAACTTGGCATATAGTTGTTCTCTCTTTAAAAGGTCCAAAACCAATCTAAGGTGTTCTTCATGGTCGGTTTTAGTCTTAGAATAGATTAAGATATCATCAATAAAAACGATCACGAATTTATCAAGGTACGGTTTGCACACACTGTGACACCCGACATTTCAGGTCAATATCCGTACACATTATGAACGAGTTTACATTATAATTATTTTTGTGATTTACGTAATTTCACAAACAAGGACATGAAGGTCTAACAAAAACCGAACATTATCTCATTTTATATTTTTGGTAATTCTGGGAGTTACTGGTACACATACCCGTATAAACCGAATTAAATTACCCTTTAAAACTCTAATTAATACATAAATCTAATTATTTTATTCAAATTATCCCAAACCACTTTTATTGACTTTCTCGGCCGAAGCCAGAGAAAACCCACACCCCCCCTTACTCGACCCATACTACACCTGAGAAAACTCAGATATAACCCATACCCCCTTTCAATCAAAAGTCTCACTAAACCCTTTTATCACTCATTTTCTTACGGCAAACATCCCATTTCTCTCCAATTCGAAGTCCAGTTTTAAGGCAAAATCCATCACGAATTCGGTGATTTAAGAAGAATTTCAAGTGTTTCTGAAAAGAGTTTAGCAAAAGATTCAAGATCATTCTCTGTTTTCTCTCATCATCTTCATCTCTGTTTTAAGGTAAAAACTCAATACTATCTAATATATTTTCTTTTAAAACCGTAGCTAAGCATACAAAATATTCAAACACAAGTAAGATAACAAGAAAAGTGTGTCGAATTCAAGTTTAAAACATAAAAATATGCAGGACTGATTCTGTCAATCAGAATTGCAGTAATCGAAACTATAGTTTCGATACCTGTTTCTCAATCGAAACTAGGAGTTTCGATACCAGTTTGATCGAAACTAGGAGTTTCGATACCTTTTTGATCGAAACTAGGAGTTTCGATACCTGTTTACTCAATCGAAACTAGGTAGTTTCGATAGCTATTATTCAATCGAAACTAGGAGTTTCGATACCTAGTACTCAATCGAAACTAGATAGTTTCGATACCCAGTTTGCTTAATCGAAACAAGGTAGTTTCGACATCTGTTCTGTTCTGTCCTGTTCAATCGAAACTAGGTAGTTTCGATACCTGGTCATCAGTCCCATTTAGCAGTAACTTAGAACTGTTTTTACTACAAAACAAGTGTTGAACAACTAAGAAGATATTTTAAACAAACACAACCAGATTTACAAAGTCGGTGAACAATTTGCAATATGAGACATTCGGTCTTAACACAATTTACCCTTTCGTATTTAGGGTACAAATAGTCAAGTTGACTAGAACAAATATCGTTACAAGCATACACAAACTCAAGGTGAGTTTCACGGCCCCTTTTTACTGTTTCGTACTATTTGGAGGAAGAACATACTTATAACTATTTTTATATGATAACAAGAAAACAAGACCCGACCTTTATGTATGCATGAGTGAAGACATTTGGAGCTCGTAAAGTCCCCTGACCATCATATTTATAACCATTAGCTATAGATTAGCCTGAGATTCTATGAATAGTACTATTGGGTCTGACACCCCCGGTCATGGTTAGTCGCGCTAACCATGGGTCCCTCTGGCCAAATGACTGCATAGTGTTCTAATATTGCTCGTGAGGTACGAGTGAGGGGCAAAACACCTGGTCTTGGTTTGGTTATGCCTCATGTATGTACATATTATTTGTATTCCTAGCTAGTTTACAAATGAGTCAAACATTACTTGTTTTGCTTATCATATACGTAAAGATCATTTTCATGCAATTGATTTGCTCAGTGTATTCATATATAAAACCTGTGAACTCACCAACCTGTTTCAAGTATGTTTTTCAGGAAACTGAACGTGATAGCAAGAGTAATACTACATAGGGTTCATGCATACACGGTGGATACAACTTTTGAAGATTTTTCTTGTATAACCCATAATGTTCGGGTCATATTTGCAAAATCTTAATATTTTGTAACTACAACTACTATTTTGGACTGTAAAACCTTAAATTTAATTTATGTATCCAGTTGTATGTATGCGTTTGCAATAATTGTATGCTTTGAAAAACCATGAACGTCGCGCCTCGCGTTTCCGCCTTGGCGGGGTGTGACAGATTGGTATCAGAGCCATTGATTATAGCGAACTAGGAGTCTAAAAACCGAACCTAGTCTATAATTTAAATGACTCACTGAGACGTTTTTCATTGCATATGTATGTCATAACTTATCATCATATTGTACGGATATCGTAGACACTGAACATCATCACACACTAACCCCATTTCGACTTCAGACCCATGGCACCCAAAAGAAGGACACCGCGTGACACTACTGGTGAAAACAACATGACGATTTCTGCAGAAGTTGAGCAACTCATAACACAACGTGTAGCCGCCGCCTTGGAGCGGTACGAAGCCAATCAGAATAACGTCGGAGGAAATGGTAGTGGTAGCGGAGGAGGTGCAGGAGGCAGTGGCACTGCTGGAGGTTCTGGAGGTAACAGAATGTGTAATCACCTCTATAACACAGTCACGATCTAAGTTAACAACATTATTAAAAATATTGACTTGTGACCCTACAGATACTTCGACCAAGAAGTGCACTTATAAGGCTTTTCTATCCTGCAACCCTCGCAACTTCAATGGCACCGAGGGTGCAGTAGGCCTGATGAGGTGGATTGAAAAGATGGAATCTATGATTGATATTAGTGAATGCACAGCCGACTGTATGGTGAAATATGCCACTTGCACACTTGCTGACAAAGCATTAACCTGGTGGAATTCTTAGATGAAAACATTGGGAAGACAGACTGCCTACCAGCTATCTTGGGATGATCTAAAGACCATGATGATCGAGGAGTACTGTCCTCGAAGTGAATTGCAGAAAATCGAAACTGAAATGTGGAACCTTCAAATGATAGGAGATGATGTGGCTGGTTACACTGACAGGTTCAATGAACTAGCAATCTTGGTGCCACACATGGTCACGCCAGAGTACAAAAAGGTTGAAAGATACTTGTGGGGTCTCGCACCTCAAATTCGTAGTATGGTGACTTCGTCGAACCCCATGGATACCAAGAGTGCCATAGTCTTAGCCTATAAACTAAGGGATGATGTTGTTCGTAATGGTTTGTTCGAGAAAAAGGAAACTGAGGAAAGAAAGTTAGGAGAAAAGAGGAAATGGGTGGGAAAACCAAATAACCAATTTAGGAATCAAGCCTATAAGAGACAAGAGACTGTGAAAGCTTTTGCTGCTAACGCTGTGGAGAAAAGGGGTTATGCTGGCCCCCAACCGAGGTGTGATAAGTGCGGGTATCACCATGTGGGGAAATGCACTCAATGTGAAAGGTGTAGAAAGTTTGGGCATCGAGCGCAGACATGTCGACTCAATGCCAACCCCACCGATAAGATTAAGCAAGGATGCTACGAATGTGGAGATCTGAAGCACTACAGGAAAGATTGCCCCAAGTTGAATAATCAGAATAACAATCAGGCCCGAGGAAGAGCGTTCGTGATGGTAGCTGGGGACGCACGCCAGGACCCTGACATTGTCACTGGTACGTTCCTGATAAACAATCATTATGCTTCTATACTTTTCGATACGGGTGCTGATATGAGTTTTGTGTCAAATGACTTTAAGTCCCTACTTGGTATTAAGCCCAGCAAACTAGACCAAAATTATACAATTGAATTAGCAAACGGGAAATTAATTAAAACCGAAGAAGTCATTCAGAGTTGTACTCTATGCTTGGAAGACCACACCTTTAGTATAGACCTGTTACCTATTGACTTGGAAAGTTTTGACATTGTTATTGGTATGGATTGGTTGTCGAAGAATCACGCCGAGATCGTTTGCTTTGAGAAGATTGTTCATATTCCTCTCCCAAACGGAGAAGTTCTTTCGGTACAAGGTGAGAAAAGTGGAGTGACATTGAAGATGATAAACTGCATGAAAGCTCGTAAGTATCTACGTAAAGGCTATTGCGTATTCCTGGCTCACGTCGTCAAAAAGAAACCCGAGAAACGTTGACTTGAAGACCTACCAATCGTTAAGGATTACCCCGAAGTTTTTCCAGAAGACTTACCTGGATTACCACCACCAAGGCAAGTCGAATTACGAATCGACTTGGTACCAGGTGCCGCACCAGTTGCGAGATCACCGTATCGACTAGCACCTTCCGAGATGCAGGAATTATCTAATCAACTGCAAGAGTTGCTTGATAATGGTTTCATAAGACCGAGTTTCTCACCCTGGGGAGCTCCAGTCCTATTCGTAAAGAAAAAGGATGGAACCTTTGGGATGTGTATTGATTACAGAGAATTAAACAAGCTTACAATCAAAAACCGATATCCACTTCCTCGAATAGACGATTTGTTCGATCAACTTCAAGGTTCCAGCTTCTATTCGAAAATTGATCTACGATCAGGGTATCATCAACTGAAAATTCAGGAAGAAGATATACCAAAAACGGCTTTTAGGACTCGTTACGGTCACTACGAGTTCCTAGTTATGCCATTTGGTTTGACGAACGCACCAGCTGTTTTCATGGATCTCATGAACCGTGCATGCAAGCCATACTTGGATAAATTCGTGATAGTATTTATTGATGACATATTAATATATTCACGAACCAAGGAGGAACATGAACATCATTTGAAATTAATCTTAGAACTACTCAGGAATGAGAAGCTTTATGCTAAATTCTCAAAGTGTGAGTTTTGGATCCGAGAAGTGCATTTTCTTGGACATGTCATCAACAAGGAAGGAATTCACGTCGATCCATCCAAGATTGAAGCTATCAAAAACTGGGAAGCACCAAGAACCCCGACTGAAGTGCGTCAATTTCTGGGTTTGGCAGGCGATTCATCGAGAATTTTTCAAAGATAGCCTTACCTTTGACCACGTTAACTCAGAAGGACAAAAAGTTTGATTGGACTAATAAACAAGAATCAGCTTTTCAATTGCTGAAGCAGAAGCTGTGTAGTGCACCGATCTTATCCCTTCCTGAGGGAATCGACAACTTTGTCGTATACTGCGATGCATCACACCAAGGACTTGGTTGTGTGTTAATGCAAAGAGACAAGGTCATCGCTTATGCCTCACGACAACTAAAAGTGCACGAAAAGAATTATACGACCCATGACTTGGAGTTGGGCGCAGTTGTGTTTGCACTCAAGATTTGGAGACATTATCTTTACGGTACAAGATGCACTATCTTTACTGATCACAAGAGTCTTCAACATATCTTCGATCAAAAGGAACTCAACATGAGACAACGTCGTTGGGTAGAGCTACTGAATGATTACGACTGTGATATCAAGTATCACCCTGGTAAAGCCAATGTCGTAGCAGACGCCTTAAGTCGCAAGGATCGAGTTAAAACTCTTCGTGTTCGTGCTCTAGGATTAACAATTCATACGAGTCTTACTACTCAAATCCGAATGGCACAACAAGAAGCAATTAAGGAAAAGAACATCCAAAATGAAGCACTACGTGGAATGATCAAACAATTGGAGACGAAATCAGATGACACTCTATACTTCATGAATAGAACTTGGGTGCCATGTTTTGGTAACTTACGGAAGTTGGTTATGGACGAAGCCCACAAGTCCAGGTACTCCATTCACTCAGGTTCAGATAAGATGTATAAGGATCTAAAAAAATTATATTGGTGGCCTAATATGAAAGGAGATATTGCCACATATGTCAGTAAATGCTTAACGTGTTCAAAAGTAAAAGCCGAACATCAGAAACCGTCTGGCTTGTTACAACAGCCTGAAATTCCCCAATGGAAATGGGAACAGATTTCTATGGATTTCATCACGAAATTACCCAAGACGTCCAGTGGTTATGATACCATATGGGTAATTGTCGACCGTTTAATGAAAGCTGCTCACTTTCTGCCAATTAAAGAAACCGACAAAACAGAGAAACTTACAAGACTCTACATTAAAGAAATTGTGGCAAGACACGGAGTGCCAGTTTCTATTATCTTTGATAGGGATAGTCGTTTTGTGTCAAGAATTTGGAGGTCGTTACAAGAAGCCCTAGGCACGCGCCTAGACATGAGCACAGCCTACCATCCAAAAACGGACGGTCAAAGTGAAAAGACTATCCAAACATTAGAAGATATGCTCCGTGCGTGTGTAATTGATTTCGGAGGTAATTGGGATACTCATTTACCGTTGGCGGAATTTTCCTATAATAACAGCTACCACACGAGCATTAATGCAGCTCTGTATGAAGCTTTATATGGTCGTAAGTGCCGCTCACCGCTATGTTGGGCGGAAGTTGGTGAAAAACATTTGACAGGTCCTGAGATTGTCCAGGAAACCACTGATAAGATCTTCAAAATTAAGGACCGCCTGAAAGCTGCCCGAGACAGACAAAAGAGCTATGCTGATAACAGACGGAAACCGTTAGAATTTCAAATTGGTGACCGAGTAATGTTAAAAGTCTCACCATGGAAAGGCGTTGCAAGGTTTGGTAACCGTGGTAAGCTCAACCCTAGATACGTTGGACCTTTTGAAATACTGGCTAGGGTTGGCCCTGTAGCTTACAAGCTCAAGTTGCCACAAGAACTAAGCAATGTACATGATACGTTTCATGTATCAAATCTCAAGAAGTGTTTATCAGACGAGACGCTAATTATACCGCCTGACGAGATTCACATAGACAACAAGTTGCATTTCATCGAGGAACCAATTGAGATTACAGATTGGAAAGTTCAAAGGCTGAGACGTAGTCGAATCAAACTGGTTAAAGTACGTTGGAACTCAAAACGTGGTCCTGAGTATACATGGGAACGAGAGGACCAAATGAAAACAAAATACCCATCCTTGTATAAGGATACACCAGTTCAAGATGACACGAATTGAATTTCGGGACGAAATTCCGTTAACATGGGGAGAATGTGACACCTGACATTTCAGGTCAATATCCGTACACATTATGAACGAGTTTACATTATAATTATTTTTGTGATTTACGTAATTTCACAAACAAGGACATGAAGGTCTAACAAAAACCGAACATTGTCTCATTTTATATTTTTGGTAATTCTGGGAGTTACCGGTACACATACCCGTATAAACCGAATTAAATTACCCTTTAAAACTCTAATTAATACCTAAATCTAATTATTTTATTCAAATTATCCCAAACCACTTTTATTGACTTTCTCGGCCGAAGCCAGAGAAAACCCACACCCCCCCTTACTCGACCCATACTACACCTGAGAAAACTCAGATATAACCCATACCCCCTTTCAATCAAAAGTCTCACTAAACCCTTTTATCACTCATTTTCTTACGGCAAACATCCCATTTCTCTCCAATTCGAAGTCCAGTTTTAAGGCAAAATCCATCACGAATTCGGTGTTTTAAGAAGAATTTCAAGTGTTTCTGAAAAGAGTTTAGCAAAAGATTCAAGATCATTCTCTGTTTTCTCTCATCATCTTCATCTCTGTTTTAAGGTAAAAACTCAATACTATCTACAATATTTTCTTTTAAAACCGTAGCTAAGCATACAAAATATTCAAACGCAAGTAAGATAACAAGAAAAGTGTGTCGAATTCAAGTTTAAAACATAAAAATATGCAGGACTGATTCTGTCAATCAGAATTGCAGTAATCGAAACTATAGTTTCGATACCTGTTTCTCAATCGAAACTAGGAGTTTCGATACCAGTTTGATCGAAACTAGGAGTTTCGATACCTTTTTGATCGAAACTAGGAGTTTCGATACCTGTTTACTCAATCGAAACTAGGTAGTTTCGATAGCTATTATTCAATCGAAACTAGGAGTTTCGATACCTAGTACTCAATCGAAACTAGATAGTTTCGATACCCAGTTTGCTTAATCGAAACAAGGTAGTTTCGACATCTGTTCTGTTCTGTCCTGTTCAATCGAAACTAGGTAGTTTCGATACCTGGTCATCAGTCCCATTTAGCAGTAACTTAGAACTGTTTTTACTACAAAACAAGTGTTGAACAACTAAGAAGATATTTTAAACAAACACAACCAGATTTACAAAGTCGGTGAACAATTTGCAATATGAGACATTCGGTCTTAACACAATTTACCCTTTCGTATTTAGGGTACAAATAGTCAAGTTGACTAGAACAAATATCGTTACAAGCATACACAAACTCAAGGTGAGTTTCACGGCCCCTTTTTACTGTTTCGTACTATTTGGGGGAAGAACATACTTATAACTATTTTTATATGATAACAAGAAAACAAGACCCGACCTTTATGTATGCATGAGTGAACACATTTGGAGCTCGTAAAGTCCCCTGACCATCATATTTATAACCATTAGCTATAGATTAGCCTGAGATTCTATGAATAGTACTATTGGGTCTGACACCCCCGGTCATGGTTAGTCGCGCTAACCATGGGTCCCTCTTGCCAAATGACTGCATAGTGTTCTAATATTGCTCGTGAGGTACGAGTGAGGGGCAAAACACCTGGTCTTGGTTTGGTTATGCCTCATGTATGTACATATTATTTGTATTCCTAGATAGTTTACAAATGGGTCAAACATTACTTGTTTTGCTTATCATATACGTAAAGATCATTTTCATGCAATTGGTTTGCTCAGTGTATTCATATATAAAACCTGTGAACTCACCAACCTAGTGTTGACACTTTCAAGTATGTTTTTCAGGAAACTGAACGTGATAGCAAGAGTAATACTACATAGGGTTCATGCATACACGATGGATACAACTTTTGAAGATTTTTCTTGTATAACCCATAATGTTCGGGTCATATTTGCAAAATCTTAATATTTTGTAACTACAACTACTATTTTGGACTGTAAAACCTTAAATTTAATTTATGTATCCAGTTGTATGTATGCGTTTGCAATAATTATATGCTTTGAAAAACCATGAACGTCGCGCCTCGCGTTTCCGCCTTGGCCGGGTGTGACACACACGATTCATGAGATCCATGAAAACTGCGGGTGCATTGGTTAACCCGAAAGGCATAACCATGAACTCGTAATGACCATACCTTGTTCGAAAAGCAGTCTTAGGAATGTCATCTTCTTGAACACGAAGCTGATGATAACCGGATCGAAGATCAATCTTTGAGAAACAAGTAGAACCTTGAAGTTGATCAAAAAGGTCATCGATTCTAGGCAAAGGGTTTTGTTTCTTGATAGTAAGCTGGTTGAGTTCGCGGTAGTCAATACACATGCGAAATGATCCATCCTTCTTCTTAACAAATAAGACGGGTGCACCCCACGGTGAATGACTTGGGCGAATGAAACCTTTATCGGAGAGTTCTTGAAGTTGGCTTAGCTCTTGCATTTCGGAAGGTGCAAGACGATAAGGAGCTCTAGCAACGGGGTTAGCTCCAGGTATAAGATCAATACGGAACTCTACTTGACGAACAGGAGGAAGACCGGATAAATCTTTAGGAAACACTTCGGGAAAATCCCTAATGATAGGAATGTCTTGGATACTCTTCTCCTTGACGTCCTTTTGAACAATATGAGCTAAGAAAGCAATGTACTTCTTTCGTAAGTACTTTTGAGTGGTAGTACACGACATCAACTTAAGTCCCTTGCAAGGCTTTTCACCAAAAACCCATAAGGTTTCTCCCGATGGTAGCAGAATTCGAATACACTTTTCAAAGCAAATGACTTCGGCATGATGATTTGATAGCCAATCCATACTTATGATAATATCAAAGCTTCCTAGTGGCATTGGAACAAGGTTGATTGGGAATGAATGGTCATTTAGTTCTAAGGAGCAATCATAAATAATGGACTCAATGGTAAGGGAGTCACCATTTGCTATTTCAACGGTGAAGGTTTTCTCTAATTGGGATCGTGTCTTTGCATGTAAAGGCTCAAAATTAAGTGACACAAAACTTTTATCGGCACCCGTATCGAACAAAATGGAGGCATATTGACTATTAACAAGAAACGTACCATTGACCACGTCATTGTTGGCTTGAGCTTCGTTGGCGTTTATGTTGAACGCACGCCCACGAGCTCCACCTTGTCTAGCATTTGCAAGTCTTGGACATTGATTACGAAAATGGTTCGGGTTGCCACACTCATAGCAAGCACCCCCATTAGCAATGGCGGGAACACCTTGGTTAGCCACTTGAGGTACGGTTCGGTTTGGAGGGTTGACTTGGCCCGTAAGAGTTTTGGTCCTACAAATACTAACCGCATGACCATATCTCTCACAATAAGTACAAAGACGACATGGGATGTTTTGGGGATGATGGTAGTTGCAGGTGGCACAAAGTGGGTAAATTCCACCATATGGCTTTTTGACCGGTGCTTGAACCATAGGTGCAGCTTGGTTGACGGGAACAGCAGGAGTAACCACAGCAAAATTTCTAACTTTCCTCTTTCTATTATTGCGAGAGGGCTCGGTTGTGGCTTCTTTGTTGTGAGTAGGAGGGGTTACGGTTTCAGAAACTTTCTTAGAACCCTTTTTGGTAAGAGTTCCAGCTTTTACATGATTATCAGTCAGGGTAGCAAACAGGCGGATGGCATCTTCCAAAGTAGCAGGATTTCTACCTAAGACAGTATCTTGGATTTGTCTTGGTAGCCCACCAATGTACTTTTCGATACAACGGGATAACGGAGTGACCATGTGGGGCACTAGAAGACTCAACTCATGGAACCGAGTTGCATATGCTAAGTTTTCCCCACTATCTTGGGCAAGATCCCAAAATTCGGCCTCTAACTTTTTCACTTCATTTCGAGGACAGAATTCCTCGGTCATAAGCCTTTTGACCTCATCCCAAGGTAAGGCCATAGCTATGTCAACACCCCTATTTCTTTTCTCCCCATTCCACCAAGTAAGTGCCCGTTTTTGTAGGACACTTGTAGCATGACGAACACGGAGGTTGTCGGGACAGTCACTATTGAGAAAAGTATTCTCAATGCTTTCAAACCATTGAAGGAGTACAGTAGCTCCTTCGGTTCCATAAAACTTTAGGGGATTGCACGAATTGAAGTGTTTGAAGGGGCATTGAGGTGGATTGTTACCGCCATTTCCACCATTTCCACCATTATTACCACTATTGCTTCCATTTCCACCATTGCCATTGGTGGCACCATTGGCTTGGGTGAGTTGTGTCACCAATTGGGTAAGAATAGCAGCAATGTCGGAGTTGGCGTTGGTAGCGGGAGCACGACGAGGAGGCATTCTACAGATTTTCACAAGACAAGAAAAGATTGTAAGAACTTATGAAAATTGCTAGGATTTAATAGAATAGAATAACAAAATAATAAAAGAAATAGATATTCATAGTTTGGATTGCACTCAAAAGTGACAAAATCACTTGAATACTATGACACATTAAGGATAATTAAACTTATAAAATTTTCAAGGAGACATGCTTTAGCCTATAAGTAAACACTCATCTCGGGAATTCCCAGGAAAGCATACGGATCCCTCGGTTGATTGGGATTTATGCGAAATGCTTTCCTAGACAGAAAACCCAAAATACAGGTGTCACCCTTCCAGATTGCATGTGTCCTCAAATAATTTAACAAGTTTAAAAACCTTAACGAAGAAATAAAAATATTTTAAAGATTTTTGCTTCAAGAATTTTCCACATGCTAAGAAAGGATAAAGATAGAAAAGAAAATAGAAATATTATGGGGTTTTAGAATATAGGAAAGGATATTATTTATTTAATTATTATTTAAGAAGATCCTAATGAGTCATGGATTTAAAACACATAAGTCATCATAACGCAATAATAAGTAATCATACTAAACATGTAACATATAACATATAGCACATAGCATGTAACACATAGCACAAAAATCATGAAACATAGTATAAGTGGGTGTCCTAAAGTTATAGTCTAGGTCAAGGTGTCTACTAACCTAATTCCCTATAACCAAGGCTCTGATACCAATCTGTCACACCCCGACCGATGGCGGAATCATCGGGGCGGGACATGTAGACTGTTCATAGCACATGGTTGACTAAATTGAAATATATTAAAGTCAAATTTGCATTACAATAAATCCAAGTACAAAATCAAATTCAAACAAGAAACATAAACAACTCATAAAATTCTTGATTTATATTGCTAAGTCCAAATCCTATGTTGAACACGTCTTGAATCAATCTCACATATTGGGGCCTGAAACATGAATAAAATAAAGTCAACTAAAAAGTTGGTGAGTATAACACAGTTGTATATAGATAGCATATAGATGAAAATAAATCCTTTACATGACATGATAAATAAGGCGTTTATGGGGAGTAGCTATTGTGTAACCAAATGTACAATCAAACCTTGTAACTAGCATGCAAAAATTGTGTTGTCGATTTCAATCACCGCGTACCATGGGTGGGTTTGTCAGACTCAATAGATCTATCATTGAAAACCGTCGGCTTATATAGTTAATGATTGCACATAAGAGCATACAAAGGTTAGCACACCTAGCACTCGGGCACAAAGCTCAAATTTTTGCACACATGTATGTAAATAGGATTTTTGCACTTGTGTTGTTTGTGTAAATGTAATTGTGTAATGTGTAATGAGTATAGAGTTCATGTTCCACCCCAAAAGTGTAAAAGAGTAAAAAGGGGTTGTGAATACTCACTTGATAAGGAGGTGTAGCGAACAAGGATAATAGATAGAAAAATAAAGATCCTCGAGTGCACAAATCAACCTAAAGAGTAATGTGTATTGAATCAAATAGATGCATAAAGTTTAAGTCTAAAATGAAAGTTGAATTTGTGTATAAAACTATTGATTTGTATTTAAGAGTATTGAATAAAATATATAGAGTTTGAAGTAAAATATTTTTGAAACAATTTGATTAGGTTTGAATTGAATAATTGAATAAATATATAATTATAGTTTATGAAATAATGTGAATATTAATTGTAATTAAGTATAAATAAATAAATGATTTTGATTTAAAATGTATCTCATTTATTTATAAATTTTGTAACTTAATTATTTAAAATATCATTTAAGTGTAAGATAATAAATATAAATTAAATTTTCATAAACTTTTAAATAAATTATATTTATGCCAAGATTAAACTTTTAATCCATTTTTAAATACAGAAAACATATTTTTATAAAATCTGAAACATTTACTGATTAAAATATAAAAATTTATAATTCTGTTAAAAGGTTCTGAGTCTCACACGACCGTGCCTCGGAAGGACACGATCGTGCTCAAGCCACGGGCGCGACCGCGCTACTCGGGGCGCGACCGGGTTGATCAACAGAAGCACAATCTAGACCAGTCAACAGGCACGACCGTGCCTTGGCCCGGCACGGTCGTGTCTATGATCTTTAGACACAACAGAGACTAGCCCAGAGGGCATGACAAGGTCTAGACAGGAGAACACGACCGCGTTGCTAGTCGGCACGACCGCGCTCGATGAGGCACGGCCGCGCTAGATGATTAGCGCGACCGTGTCTTTTCCAAATCAGACACGAATTTACAAATTTTTGTATTTTAAACGTTGGAATTGTTAGGGCTTTTGATTAATGGGTTATTACGAGTCTTTTCATATAATCTAATTGTATGTACATCGCGTTTAAGTAGGGGTTCGATTAAATCATTTTTAATAAAGCATGAGTTCTGATTCGGATCGATTTCTATAATGGAAGCCCAAATTGAATAGGGGCTTTCGATACAGAGACTACTTAACTGAAATAAATGATTTCAATTACCCGAAACAGTAGAGGATTGATAGAGATGGCAAGAAAGAGTTCCGGCGTCGACGACTTGTGTTCCGGCGATCTTTACTGCAACTCCGGCCAATCCAAATAGTCTGGGAACTTCAGGGATGATTGAGTATCGAGTTTCTGCTACTGGATTGAGAGGATTCGGATCGAACAGCGGATTTTTGTTTCTTGGAAAGCTTGAGAGAGTTTTTTGAAATTGGTAATATGAACTGAGACGTTTGAGGAATTCGATAGTTGATTCATTCGTTAAGGGGAAAAGAAACGGATGACTGTTACGGATTTCAAATGATTGGGTGATTAAACTGCATTTAAGTTTCAACTGTTACGCAGGCGCGACCGTGCCCAAGAGAGGCGCGACCGTGCCAGAACGAAGCACGACCGTGCTAGACTAGGGTTTGTTGACATTTTTCAATTTTAGTCCTTGACTTTTCAGATTTGATAAGTTTGAATAAAATGGTTTCTTGTATAGTGTTTAATTGTATATAACCGAGTAAAATTTGCGAATTTGTATAGAATCATTGCATTTAATTTACGGCGAGAAAATAAATGAGACAGTGCACGAGTATTGAATTCGAAATTGCATTACATTGGATTGAAATATGAATAATAAAAATCAGGAATGTTACAATCCCTACAACCATCATCACATCCACAATCCCTACAACCAACGAACCTATAAGTCAACCCTTCAACTATGGAGAATTCACTCAGGGATTTGACTTTGATACTATCTTTTCATCCCTACTTAACAATGTTGAACCGTCTTCATCCAGGAATCCTGATCCTAATGATGCAAGGATTGAAATTCTGGAAACCCAAGTTGATGGTCTGCTGGAAACTGTTCGGAAGTCAAAGGAGGAATCTGACGCTCAACAGGCATAGATTAATTCGTTGGTGGACGAAGTTAGAATTCTAAGAAGCCAGAGAACGGGGACAGAAGAGAGACTCAAGAATGTAATGGCCCAGAACGAGCTTCTAATCAAGACAAATAATATGATTCTGGGACACAGGTCGTCTCTGGAGCTTAGGTTTGATATGCAGCAGAAAGAGCATGAACTTATGGTCAAACTAATTGCTGATCTGACCAAAAAGCTTGATGATCGGGGGGAGAAGGAGAAAGAGAAAGAGAAAGAGAAGACATCAACACCTACTGGTGATGAGCCTTGTCATCCTGTTGATTTGACTAAGGATGATGATAAAGACAAGGATCCCGAAGTCGGTCCTAGTGGAAGTGAGCACCAAGCTTTAGCAATCGTGCCTATTTCTGCTATTTCAATGGCTGAGGGGGAGCCTACTCATCACGAAGGTGGTGATACCTCTGGTGGTGACAAAGGAAAGTCAGCGGCTGATGTTCTAAAGGATCTATCTGACGAGGAGATCTTATACTTAGAGCCTAATTATTCCAAGGAAGCATAGATCGATGCTCTCTACAATCTTGAAGAAGGAGAGATCGACTCTATTGATGATTGGGATGAAGAAGATGAGGATGTAGTTATTGAAGTTCCCAAGATGATGAGGATGTAGTTATTGAGTAGTATACTGGGTTTTGACAAGCCCCACCCGAGTTAGTCGTGCTAACTTGACCGGAGGTCGAACGGGTGTAAGATTAGCCTAGACATTTGCCATTGTTTGGTAGACATGGCGGAAGGTAAACAAACACAAATAGTCAGCTTCGGTTTCGAACACTTGTAGTAGAATAACATAGACTAGCTATCTATCGGTATACATTAATTACATTATCTAGCAAACATCGAACTTTTTTATTTACTTACATCTCTATGAACTCACCAACCATTGTGTTGACACTTTTAGCATGTCTTTCTCAGGTCGCTAAGGTACGCATAATATTAGGATGCATGGTCTGAGCATGGTTTTCGCAAACAATTTCAAACTTATTTATTTCTATTATTTACATTGGTTTGTGCGCGGTGTTTTGCGCATTTGGCTATTCTTGCATTTGGATTTTTATTTACCCTTCCGCAATGTTTTCAAACTTAAACTTTTGTTGTCTCGTGACTATGAGCAGCATTAGTACTTTATTTTAAATTCATATAGAGTCATTCCGTGTAACTAATGACTGAGATCCTGGTGTGTTACGCGTCTCGCGGTAAAATTCTGCATGTGGATTTTGAGGGTGTGACATATTGGTATTAGAGCCATTGGTTCTAGTGAACTAGGATTTGCATACTAGACTATAACCACATACATGCATTAGTTACACAACACTTACACTCATATATGTCACTTACTCATCACACTATAGGAAATGTCTTCTTCACCGAGGTCACTTACATCCCCAGTCGATCAGGAACCCGAGGTTCCCAAAGTGTAGGTCCAGGGAGCCTCGTCGCGCAGCGGATTTACACGGACCTGTTCTGTGATTTGTGTGGGAACCAAGGAACGAGACAGAGAAAACAAGAACATAGACAAAAGATAATGAAACGACACGTAATCCATAACATATAAGTCATCCCGTATTACAGACTACATACCGAAGGAGCACACATCTCTCATCTAAGCTCACGGTCCATGGGTCGGGAGAGCTCTTCCCGACCCGGACACCTCTCAACTTTGTTCCAGAGTTCCACCTACAAATGAAGACAAGTCTTCTATTTATAGGGGAAGGAACATTAGTTGTGTACTTGACAAGTACGCAAGGCAAAAGCCTTGCGTACTTACTAAGTACGCATGGTTTGGTCATGCGTACTTACTAAGTACGCAGGACCAAACTGGTGTGCAGGCTAAGTACTCAGGAACACCCTCCTATGTACTAGCCACGTACACCGATACATAGAATTTAATCTATAGTTACAAAACATGCTTCTACAAACTCCCTCTTAACTATAGCATCAAATTCTATCTATCTCTAACACTGATATACATCAGTTTACAAAGAATATCCTAACAGACTCCCTCTAAACTAATGACATCACGTGTCTTCTGGCGAGACTTGATCTTCTGGCATTCCGCTTGAGATCTTCAAATCTTCAAACTTCAGTCTTCAGTTTCCGAGTGATGACAAACCCGACTCCCTCATAACTGTAGCTTTCATTGTAGACCAAAACAAGTGCTTCAATAAGAACCAACTAACCCAACACAACTCATTGTAGTTCATCCTCTCAGCAGTAGCAACCTCCACCCTGACTTAGGACTCTGAGTCTAACAATGTCTTCCTAACCAGGTAACAATAGTAGACTAAGAAAACTCCAAATCAGCTGGCATATGATAGAGTTTGAGTTTCCAATAACCTGCATCAAACTAATCAGCTCCCATAGGAATTCTAGTAAGAAAAACTTAAGTCTTCAACCAGATGTTTCCAACTCTATCCTGTATCTTCACGAGTCAACCAAATTCCCGAAGATGTTCATTTTCAATATCCCCTTTCAGTTTAAACTCCATCTGATTAGACCAGAAACAAGGGTATGTTTCCTATCCCATCGGCTAATGATAAAAGGTTCCATCTTTAACTAATGATCCAACGAATATCCAGCTTCATCTTGAAGACACATGATAGAATCAAACACGAAAAATATAGTTTACACGAGAAATAATAGTTGAGATCCATGTTACGTCAAAGAGGTATATATATAGGAAGTACCAACGGCTTTTCCACCACCTCTTTAATGTCTCATGAATACTAGATTTTATCCCCCTCATTTCTCTGTAAACTATGACCAGCTTCATCATCACTTCACTCAAATCCTCAAAAAGCACAACTAGCCAACTCCAAGATTTTATTCTTTTATTCCTTTGCAAAGATCCAAAACAGCAAATCCTTGGGTTCAAGTTGTTCCAGAATTCATCCCCTATTAAATAAGTATCCCAGGTACTCGTAGCTTACATATTCAGTTTTGAATACCTAAACAAGATGATTCTCTTTCCAAAAGACCCAAAGCAGCCACATCTTCACAAATAGAACGAGACCTTCAGCCGATGACGACCCAATTGCTCCCATTAGTTTAGCATTCATACCCTATTAAATAAGTATCTCGGATACTCGTAGCCTACATTTTCAGGTATGGACCCTTAAACAATGTATGACAAGTGGTATCATCCAACAAAAATCTCGTTCGTGTTTCACCAAGCCACATCGTATACAAATTCTGGTCCGAAAAAACCAAAATTACTATCTTCTCAAGAATGGGCCGAAACACGCGTACAAATGATCACACAAAATTTTGGCCATGAAAAGTTTTCCCACCAAAATTACTATCTTCTCAAGAGGGTTTTTTTTTTAATCCCAGAGGCTAGTCCATGCGTACTTAGTAAATACGCACATAAAGGGTGCTCATGCGTATTTAGTAAATACGCAAAGCCAAGTGCTCATGCGTATTTGATAAGTTCGCAAAGCCAAAATGCCTATGCGTACATGCTAAGTACCCAGAGTCAAATACTCATGCGTACATAACAAGTACGCAGGACAACTTCTCCTGCGAACCTAGTAAGTACGCAGGGCAAAACCCATGCGTACTTAGTAAGTACGCAGAAAAGCTAAATTTGCGTACTTATCAAAAAGTAACAGCGTTCTTGATGGATCTGATAAATTGATGCTTCCAAAAGCTTAGAAATCATCTTCTAACAAACCCTCAGCCTTCCAAACCCCAAATGAAGTGATAACAAACTCAGATTTGAGGATTTTTGCAAGAAAAAGTAGCGACTTTTATATCTCAGATCTGCCGATTGGAACACAAATCAACGAACACCGAGGTTCTGATACCACTTGTAGGTCCCTCGGGTGTGGCGGATCATCACATGCAAGTGGGTGTACTAGTCGGACATGGTGCGGAATGCCCGTGACTAGGTGGAGAGCCAAACTAAACAAAGTAAACCGACAAGAGAAAACACTTTAAACGTTCTTTGTATTATAAACACTTGAAGGTTAAAGAGAAAAGCACTGAGATTACAATCTGCGTATTTGGGTCTATGTCTGCGTACTTAACTTTTGTCATCCTATCATATTTATACAAGACCTGATGCCTGCACACTTAGCAAGTGCGCAGGGTAAAATGCTCTTACGTACTTAGCAAGTACGCAAAGTTACTCTTGCGTACTTGCTAAGTACGCAGGAGCTTTCTCATGCGCACTTACAAGTGCGCAAAACACTTAGAGAATTTTGCAACTTTCAATATGTAAAAGTAAATACAACTCGATAAACTAATACATAAAGACTCTTACATACAAAGACAATTACAAACAAGACAATACAACCTAAGACTAAGACTCTATCTATCCAGAGTGTTTGTCACAGGAAAGTGCTTCAACAGCACGTCTTTTCGGCTTAGAGCATCAGCCACCACATTTGCCTTTCCAGGATGGTATATGTATTCACAATCATAATCTTTCAAAAGTTCCAACCATCGCCTCTGCCTCATATTCAGTCCTTTTTGTTTTTGTGGACGAAGTAAATGGTAAACCTCACCCTGTAATGGTAGTGTCTCAAGATTTTCAATGCGAATACGACATCAGCAAGTTCCAAATCACGAGTCGGATAATTGACTTCATGAACTTTCATATGTCGTGATGCATACGTGATCACTCTTTCGTGTTTCATCAACATGCCCCCCAATCCCTGACCCGAAGCATCTGAGTATACCACCATGTCTCCATTGCCCTTGGGAAGGGCCAAGACTGGAGCTTGGGTTAGCTTTTCCTTCAGTTCTTTAAACGCTTCTTCCTGGGTCAAACCCCATTCGTACTTTACCTCTTTTCGTGTCAACTTTGTCAACGGCGAAGCTATTTTTGAGAAATCCTAGATGAATCTCCGATAGTAGCCCGCCAATCCTAAGACACTGTGGATTTCAGGTTGCGTCTTACAAATACCCCATTCTCTTACCGTAATTATCTTTGTTGGGTCAACCATAATGCCATTCGGGTTGATGACATGACCTAGGAATTGGACTTCCTTATGCTAGAACGCGCATTTGGAGAACTTAACATACAGTCTCTCTTTCTTCAAGGCTTCTAACACTTCCTTCAAATGACATGCGTGATCACCCTCATTCTTGGAGTAGATGAGGATATCATCGATAAAAACTATTACTGATCGGTACAGCATCGGTCTACACACCCTATTCATCAAATCCATGAATGTTTCGGGGGCGTTCGTTTGTCCGAAGGACATTACGCGGAACTCGAAATGTCCATAACGCGTACGAAATGCGGTTTTTGGTATGTCTTCTTCCCTTACTTTTAACTGATGGTACCTGGATCGAAGGTTGATTTTTGAGAACCAACTTGCGCCCTATATATGATCGAACAGGTCGTCGATCCTTGACAAAGGGTACTTGTTCTTCACTGTACGTTTGTTCAACTCCCTGTAGCCAATACACATTCTCATAGAACCATCTTTCTTTTTCACAAATAATACCGGAGCACCCTAAGGCGAGATGCTCGGCTGGATAAATCCTTTCTTAAGTAACTTGTTTAGTTATGCCATTAGTTCTTTCATCTCTACTTGTGCTAGTCGATATGAGCCTTAGCCATGAGATGAGCATCTGGTACTAAGTCGATTCGGAACTCAATCTCTCTGTCGGGTGGTATCCCAGAAAAATCCTCTGGAAACAGCTTCGGGTACTCGCGTACCACGGGTACGTCATCAGGTTCCTTTACTTCCTTACATTTGTCAACTACGTACACTAGATAAGCCTCGAATCCGTGCTTCAAGTAATCTGTTGCCTTAATCCTCAAGATGAAGTTGGGCATTGGGAGGTCGCGATCCCCGAAGACTTTGACTTCACTACCATCTGGAGCCTTGAATCGGATTATCTTTCCTTTACACATAACTTGTGCTTCGTTGGCAGTTAGCCAATCCATACCTAGCACGACATCAAACCCTCCCAAAACCATAACATACAACCTGACGGGGAATCTATGACCTTCAATTTTTATCGTTGATTTGTCAATTACTTCGGTTACCCTTGCGGTTCTACCCTTAGTGGTTTCTACGCTAAAGGCTCTTTCTAATTTACTGACTGAGTATTTCACCCGGTTACAGAAAGTAGCAGACATAAAGCTCTTACTGGCACCTAAATCAAATAACACCGAAACAAAAGTGTTGTCAAGGATGAACGCACCTTACGCCACATCAGGGTCTACCCTAGCATGTTCTTGGTTCAATGTATTGCTCGAGTCTTCGCTCGGGGCCTCTCCTCTTTCTTTTTCGGGCCCTTACCCTTTCCAGCTTCACCCATCCTCTGCTTAGTGCATTCTCGACTCATGTGGCTACTCTCCCCGTAGTTAAAACACTTAAAGCCTTGGGGGCATTCACTAGAGTAATGTCCCGTCTTGCCGCATTTGAAGCACATATTCGATCCCAGCTGGCATTCACAAGCATGCCTTCCTCCACACTTCCCACAGACTGCTAACTCGCCTACTCTGGACTGTTTGTCTCGAGCTCTAGAAAACTTCCCACCCGATCGCTTGGCAGGAAAGCTCAACTTCTTCTTGAGCTCGTCAGTGGCGACGACATTCAGCGCCAGATTATCAAATATCACGCGACTCAGTTCCACCACAGAATCGTAGGTAGTAGGGGCGTTTGCCTTAACATATGTGCGGACTTGGTCCGCCAGTCTTTGAATGTAGCAGGCAATCTTCCTCTCTTCAGTCCTGATAAGATGTGGCACCAGGCATGCCAATTCATTGAACCGAGTGGTGTACTGCCAGTGTGTCATGCTTCTAGCCTTCAACCCCAGAAATTCCCTCTCTACCTTCTCGATCTCATTCCTTGGACAAAATTTCTTGATCACCAGAGTTTTCAAATCATTCCACATCATTGCGTCAACAGTCTCGTCCCCCTTGGCTTGACGCACACTCCTACCAGTGTGATGCTTCTTCCCTTAAGGAATTAGAAGCAAATTTCACAACTTGATTCGGTCGGCATTTTCTTAAACGAATGGCGGCTTCCATACGGATCACCCAGTCAAAAGTAGCCACCGCGTCTTTTTTTCCAGTCAGGACCGGCGGGTCACATGCCTTAAAGGACTTATAGTCGCAACCGCGAGCAAGCGGCGCGTTGACAGCCTCATTGTTCGGGGCACCATTTGCCGTATTAGCCCCGCCCGCTTCATTAGCTTTACTCAAAGCTTCTGCCAATAGATCTGGTAAGGAAGCCTCCATCATTTTAGTAAATTCTCGAGCGAGGGCCGCCTTCACCTCAGGCTTAAAGGAGAACTGTTCTTCTTCAACGTGAGTCCGTTCAGTTCCATGCACACTATTTTCCGGTTCCGTATGAACACTTCCTTCTCCTATGTACTCTTAACGAGCAGGGATCCTACCACGTCCACCATTACGACCACCTGTACGACCCCCACCACGTCTTCTGCCTCTTCTACCAGCCATTTCGTTCTATAAGATAAGGAATCCAATGTCATCACGCTATTTAACAAATAGAATTCAACAAGTATTGTAAGATGTTAACATACACTAGCCATCTGTAATTAACCATTACGCTACCTTTCGATTTCTATTTGACCACCTTTATGATTCCATCAAAACACATGTCCTAACCTACCATTTTCTAAGGCATTCTAGATATGTAAATATATACTACCTTCATACCTGATGCTGTGGCTCGAGTTACCAGTACTGGCATTCGCTGTCGGTCCCATTCACAGTTTAAGTTCAGACATTGAGAGTGTCTGAATATCTCAAACTATTGCTCTGATACCAACTTATAAGGCCCCAAACCCAGGAGGCCTCACTCGTTGGATTTACTCATTCACAAACAATTCTTAAACTTGAATATCAAATAACGCAGCGAAAAATGTCGTTCGAACATAACGTCAACATTGTTAAACATGCGGAAGCGTAAACGTTGTCTAAAACATAAACACGTCATAACTAAAACATAACGGGATGCCAGTCATCATGATTAGCCGAGTAACTCTTCTCACTTGCCAAGCATCACCGTTCCTCGTCCATACTTGTCCTTAACCTGAATTTGCATACTAAAAGGTACCTACGCTAGTGAGTTCTTGCTTTAACATAAAACTTTTAACTTAAAAATTTTTGCAAAAAACATAACATTTAAACTTCATTAATAAAAGCGTACGTAAAGCATGCAATAACATAACATACATAAGTCAACAAACATATTGAATCTGCGCCTTCTCGTAACCGTCAATTCCAAACTTCAAGTACGATACCTCATAGGATATACATACCAAACTTCAAGCACGGCATCACAAGGATGACACGTACCAAACTTCCAGCACGATACTCTGAGAAGTAGTCGTACCTAACTTCCAGCATGATTACCCCGTAAGGTAAATCGTACCTACTTCAAGGATCACGATAATCCCCATGGTGATCGTCATCACCCCAGTTGTACAACAGTTGGCCAGCCACAAAGGCCCTTAAAAGGTAAGGCCCATAACATACATCCCATACCCATAACCTCAATTCCTTAAGGAATAATGGCAGATTCGTTCGTTTATGACTTTCATAAACATTCACTTCTTTACATAAAAAATTCAGTTAAAGCATTCGAACGTTTTATTAAAAATCATATGTTCGTAAACACATCGTAAACCTCAATTGGCAAAACATTTCATAAACACATCTTTCATAACCTTTCTTTCCAAAACATCGTTCATAAGCATCAAACATCGTTTTTATAAAACCGTCACATCGTTACGTATGCATACCAGCCTGAAAACACTATTTAAAACATTTAAAAAGGGATTCATAGAACTCACCTTAGCAAATGCTCAATTCATAAGTTATCGTTTCACCACGTTTTTCACTTCTACCTAAAAATTATCATGGATAGGTCAGTGTAAAAACTATACTTACAGACTTGTGATCATAAATTACTTTCTTGGAAATAATCATCTATAAGTTAGGAATCTACAGTCCAAATTTCTTCTCATTTCAACGGTCCGATCTCCGGGAAATACTCTATCTCTGCAGCTGCATTTTTCAGAAAAACACAGCTCCGAACTACTGTCAAAATAGCTATAAAAATCGAACTTAAACAAGATGATTCAACGGTTGGATTTTCAAGATGATTCAATGGTTGGATTTTCTAGATCGTTCGATTCTTTAAAACCTCGCACATAAAAATTATTCTGGACAGATTCAAAAAAACTCAATTTAAGCGACCATAAAAGGGGATTCAGGGAAATTAGAGCTTACCAACGCATTCAGAACGCCGAGAAATGGTTTCGGGTGAAGACCCGTAACTCCGATCACCGTGCACCACTGCGTCGAACCACCACCGGTCGCTGGAAGTTCTTCATCTCTCTTTCTCCTTTTCTTTAGTCTCTCTCTCTCTAACCTTTCTCACTCTAAAAGTGCAGAAAGTTGGAGATATGGGGCTGATTTTAAGAATGGGCATGTGGCATGTGGTTGTGACATGTGTCAGCCACATGTCGCATTCTAAGATGACTCATCGCCACATGTTGAATCATGGGGTGACTCATGGTTGCATACGGGTCGGGTTTGTTAATACGTTTAAACCTCCTAAATCGTCTCTTAACGCTCCGAATAAAAATTCGGGGTGTTACAAAAGGCTACATAATTCTCGGGTAAGTGTTCTTCGGATATGGTACAGAATGTGGGTTTCAAGCCTACTAGAAAAACTCCTCTTCAAGGATTTACAATGTGCTACTCAATAGAAGAGGGTTTGGTATGTACTTCTCAAAACTAGCAATTTTGGCGTGATATTTGGGTATCCAAGCCATGTCTTATTATGAAGTTAAATAGAGAAAATACGATTTCTAAAATTTCAGGAACAATCGTGAATGATAGAATCAATAATGTTGGAGTTTCCACTCATAAATTCTACAGTTAGGGTTTCCTTTGGTTCGTCCATTTCTATCAAGTTCTAGCTCACTTTTAAGGAGCTCAAACTCTTATTAATGATGGTGACAAACCTAGGTAGGTGCAAATACTTTAAACAAAGACAAGATAATGTAATTGATTACAACGCATAATTTATTCTAGACTAAATCTCTATTCGGCTCCATCTTGCATTTGCTTCAAACGGTCTCATTCACCGTCTCGGTATTGACTTGTGTTTCAGTGGTGTTTATGTTGATAGCACCCCCACGAGCACCACCTTGGTTTGCATTAGCCAATCTTGTGTGTTGGTTCAGAAAGTGCTTTGGATCACCCATTAGTAATAGTTGGTGAGACTTGGGTAGCGACTTGTTGATTGGATCGGTTTCCTTGGTTGGCTTGGTTAATGGAAGGTCTAGATCGGCAGGTATTGGCCAAATGACCGTACTTTCCATAAAATGTGTATAAATGACACGATACATTTTGGGAATGGTGATACTTGTAAATGTTGCATTGAGGGCTGTAAGAGTTAAAATGTTTGAGAGTGCATTGAGGAAGGTTAGCATTATTATTGGGATTATTCACAACACCAATATAACTAACACCATTGGGGTTAACAGTTTTGATTAACTTGGACAACTAAAATTGAAAGAACATCAATCATTTTTTGGGCTATAAAAGCAGTAAGTCTATTGTTGTTGGGGTTGTTCACACGGTGAGGAGGCATTCTATAAGAAGAATAACATAATGAAAACAAAGGATCATGAAACTTAGGTTATGGATGGAGTGATCAAATAGAGAGGTTTAAGTATGTGCAACAAATTGTAATAAATAAAAGAATGATGTTTAGATTGTATTCATTTGGTACCATAACCAAATGAATACTTTGACAAGTCAAAGTGATTTAAATTCATATACTTTCAAGAAAACATGCTTTAGCCTAAAGGTGAACACTCACTTCGGGAATTACCAAGAAAGCATACGGATCCTTAGGTTGATTTGGATTTATATTAAATGCTTTCCTAGACAGAAGACCCAAAATACATGAATTTACCCTTCCGGATTGCACATGTTCTTTACTAATTATCAGAACTCAAAACTTTGATCGGATTTTCATAAAAAAAAAATATTTAGTAGGCATTAGGCCTAAGAGTTTGAATCTTCAACAAGTGATGATGATGATGATGACATAGAAAAAGGTAAGAAGAATGAGAGGCTTAGGATAGGAGTATTGATATTATTATTTAGTTTGTCATTTAGGGTAGGAACTAATGAGTCAAGTAGTCTAACAAATAAGACATCAGGCAATTTAACACATAAAGTAGCTTGTAGCATGTAGCATGTAACATAACATAAAATGGGCATCATAAAGTTATAGTCTAGTTCATGGGTTTCATTTAACCTAAATCCCTATAACCATGGCTCTGATACAAATTTGTCACACCCCAACCAACGACGGAATACGTTGGAGTGAGACACGGAGACTGTTCATAAGCACATTATCAAACTAAAGTTTCATATATTAAATTATCCGAAGTTTCATAACATTGTTCAAACAAACACCATCAAACATACTAAGAAAAGAAAAAAATACATCAACAAGTTCAATTGTTTATTTCAACTAGGTCCTCCTTTCCTATGTGTAGCAACTTGAACATGAACTCAAAGATTTGCACCTAAAACATGATGAGAACAAGGTCAACTAAAAATAGTTGGTGAGCATACATAGGTTTTGACACCACAAATAGTTTCCAAGTGTTTGTATACAATTCATATGAAGCATGGTTTAATAAGACAATTATGGAGAACCACTATAGTTAAAACCGGGGCGTACAATCTAACCTTGTGACTAAAGGGCATAACACGCATGTTATCCTAATGTAATGTCGGCAACAATCACCCTACGTGTGTGGGTTTGTCAGACACAATAGATCTATCATTGTTTACCGTCGGCTTGTACAGAGTTAATGATTGCACTTGCACTAGTGTATTTAAATGTAGTTTAAAGTCATAGTGTTCAAGCACAAGGTAAAAATTTCACACATGTTCATAATGTAGAATTATGTATTTGTAAATAGTTTTCAATGAAATCATGTTCCACCCCAAAATATGTAAAAATGTAAAAGGGGCTATGTAAACTCACATGTAATAGTAGTTTGGAGATCACACGAACAAGATATTGCATAAGTGCTTAGCTAACCACAAGGTTAACCTATGATTGAAATGTATAATTGTATCAATGACGTGTCCAAATGAGTAGAGAGAATTCTAATGTAATAAGGAATTGGGTGTGGACTTGATTGAGTAAGTGTGTACTTGTTTGACTTTTAAATGATGTTTATGAAATCCCTTGTAAAAGTATGCGTGTAAGAATATATGGTTTCATTTGTTTGTAAACAATAGAGTATGTGTATATATGAATAACCAATTTATGTACTTTCGTTTATAAATAAACAAGTAATTGAATAAATAATCTACTCTTATTTGTAAATTAATAAATAAATAAATAAGTGAAAAGAATAAATTGAATAAATGGATAATTGGATAAATAAATAAAATCTTTTATTTATCCAATTAAATTATCATGAACAAAAGTGTTTCAAAAGTAAAATAATGGTCTAATTATTTAGTAATTAAGCCAAGATTTAAATAATAAATAGTTTAACGAAATAAAAAGTCACAATTAGAACCAAATTTTGAAATATAATGAATTAATTGAATAATTAATTGAGCCATAATTAATAATTAATTAAAAGGAAGAAGGACGTGTTAATGTTTTACAAAAAAAAAAGATTGTATTGAAATTTGATTGTGCCAAATAATAAGTAAAATAATTTCGTTTGTTTTGTAATTAAATGAATACAAAAATAATCGTTTTCTTTTGTTTGAGAAATCATAAATTGGATTAATAATTAAATAGGTTAGTTGAATAAATAATTAAGCCGTAATTAGTTATTAATTAAAAGTAAAACATGTTTTAATCGTCGAGAAAATAGGTTATATAAAAGATGTATGAAGCTTACAAAAATAAATGTGTTTATAAAAATGGTCATGATAATGATCTAATCGTAATTTATAAACCAAGGATTAAAATAATCTGAACAAAATAAATATACATATGGTTGTAATTTAGACCTGACCTTTATAGTTTTATAAAAAAAATGTATGAGTTAATACATGTACAGTATATATACCTATGGGTGTAATTGAGACTTTAGTGTATAACAAAACAAGAAGGAAAAGAAATCAAGCCAAAAGGGGTCCGACAGGTTTCGAACCCGCGACCTCAGATACAAAGGAACAATGCTCAAACCAAGTGATTTGGGAATCAAGCCATGCTATGGACCTGTTTATTAGACATTTAACAATCTACCCAACCCCTCTTTCTTCCCCATTTACCCAAACCGAACCCTAGCCCCAAATTCATCCGAATTGCCCTCTGATAATCAGCAATTTAATAGGGCTTTTGATCAAATGATTATCACAAGAGGAAAGCGATTGAAATTACCTTGAAATGGACTTGGATTCGTTGAAGAGGGATGGAGTTTGGGTTTTCCTTGTTGTCGCGAATCCGTGAGGGGAAGAGAGACTAGAACAATGGATTTTTGAGTGGGAAACGATTGCCACAGGTCTTGGGCGTTTAAGGGATGAAAAATGACTCACAACAACAATAATTCGACGGTTTTACTCATGTTTGGAACCCGATTTTTGGTGGTCTTGAATGCTCATAACCGAAGATTCAATTTTGTTCTTAAAAGCTCGTGATTACTAAATTAAACACGAATTGATTTTTCCTAAATGATTGCATACGTGTTGGTAACGGTTTCAGAAGATTTAAATTCGTAATTACAAGGGATTGGGGATGGTTTGGATCGGGTTTGACTTCTCTAAAGTCAAAATTCATTGAAGGCACTTTTTCAGGGTCCAATGGGTGGGATATGGGTTCAAAAGCAAAATAGAGGGGGTTCATTAGCTGGTGAAGGGTCCAAAACCAATTTCATTTGTTTTTAATTCTTTGTTAAGTATATATATACATGAATTTATATATCTTATGTAATTCTTATTAGGCTTATAATGATTAAAAAAACTCAAATATAAATATATTTGTTTAAACCTAAACAAATATTTATATATATGGTTCATTTGATAGTTTCAAAGGTATATAAATATATTTACATGCATGTCCTTATAAACATTTACATATACTATATATAAAAGTGGAATCTTATGGTTAATGTTCATAAGTTATTTTTGATTTAGTTGGTCTAACCAATATATATATATATATATATATATATATATATATATATATATATATATATATATATATATATATATATATATATGTACGTGGATATATATACATAAATTATGTATATGTGTATTTATTTTAACTCTAAAATGTTAGCTTGTATGAATGAAATCCTGAATTTGATACACTTGCGATTATAGTTTATGTGACATAATGTATTGAACTAGAAATGAAGTAAAAATGTTATTATTGAACAGAACAAGGCACAAGAAAATCATGGATGTTACACTTCAATCTCATCCTTGGTAATTAGAAATGTCCGACTTGAAGGCCTAGAAAATTTCTATTTCTCCCCCTCTTATCACCCTTGTGCTTTAACTCGAGACATTCACCTCGAATGTGTCCCGATTTATAACAACTGTAGCACATGTTACTAGGACTGTAACACTATAGCATAGTGTGTCCTATCATTCTCCATTCGAGTTACTTTCCATACCTACGACAATAACAGGTTTTGCCTCCCCAAAAGGTTTCTAGTTCGACTAGAATATTTGGTTTTCATGAAGTCACCTCTCAATTCCTCCTACTTGTCTCCCGTGTTTGACCTCCCCATGCAACTTTTATTAATCAACTCCATCTGAATTATACACCATACGCAAGAAATCGCTCTAGCGTTAACGGATAGCATCGAGAAAGCAGATCCATCCTCTTTCCTTCCGTGACTCCAAGATCCGAGCAAGACCACAACTAGTCATAAAACATGCTTGTAATCCTGTTGATTTCCTCCACTGTCCACTATATGTGAAGGAATTCCTCAGTTAAACGACCCACCACGGCTTGCAGTCTAAGGTATTTCAAGGTCACCTCTTTAATTCCCCCGATGCATTGCCTTCACAATCCTCATCTTTCTCCTCACGAAAACTTCCCACCAATTTCCGCCATGTCCCAGAGTTGACTCACCGCAAATAGTACTCCCTTCTTCGGGCCACCTTGGCTCATTCCTAAGCCAATCTCATTCCGGTGCTGCATCATCGATAAATCAACGATTCAATCTTACCAACTTACGCCTTTGGTTTATTCATCACCACTCCTTGTGAAAACAAAGTTTCCTTCCTCCTAGATTCACCGATCGTTGTTCCTCCCATTCCTTAAACTTCATAAGGTTCCTCTACATGATCGCCTCAATGTCCTATATCTTCCTTGAAGGTTGATTGACACGACAAGATAGAAATTCCTAGCCATCTCCGCTAGAATGTTGCTTTCTAGTTCCGTCAGCCAATCCCATGCTACTTACCACCCCCGAGGTGATACACGCGTAGACTATATCGTACCGAGTCCATAAGATAACTCCCCTCCATAATTTACATCTACTAGCACCTATCCCCGTTAGTCATTCCCCGACTATGTTTTGTTTAAATTGTAGATGTTCTACCCACGTATAGGCCTCTAATCATACTCTATGAGCCTCTATCTCCCAACTATGTGTATATATAATCACTCCCATATAATCATCCAATATACATACAATACATACATACACATATAATCACCTTCACCTAATCTTTGCTAATGTTCATTGTTGTATAGTTATCATAAGGGCACTTACACATGTTATCTTACGAATCATACTGGTGAGGCATGATTGGTAACATAATATGTTTAATTGCATTCATCTTCTCCATATAAAAAATCCCAATACAAGTTTTGGTACATATAATTCACCTTGGACACCACATATATCGACCAATGACATTTATTGTTACTAACCTTTCGCCTTTAAGCTCCGTGCCTCGGTCAAGTCTTCATTGGATTCTTATTACACACACCCATATCAAGAGCTAATAAGTTTGAGTTAGGTGTCTCGCACACCCGAATCCCTTAAACCATTTCTCTGATACCAAGTTGTAACACCCAAAATTTCAACAAACTTAAAACTTTTAAAAACGCGCGGATGTAGGTCCCATAAAACACTTTTGATAACAACACATGTTAATTACGACAAAGCGTAAATGACATAAATTGTTTCAAAACAACCAATCAACAATTTAAGGAAAACGACAAGTTTAACTATCTAAAAGATAGTTCAAAATAAGTTCAAGGACTCCTCAACTAGGAGTTCTAACTCCGAATAACAACAAACACCCCCAAAAGAACCGAGAATCCAATCCACCATGAAGCTTGACCCGAGACCTCAAACTGGAGCTTTACCAACATGGGAACACCACAAAACATGTTAATAATGATATATACAAGTTCCCATAGCCTCTAATGAGTTAAACATAAGAAAAACCCAAAAAATGGGTTTCATCGAAGGGGGAAGGCGTTTGGGGAGCGTAGGTCAGTGCCTAGGGCGTACGCCGCCACCTACACAACATACTTTATTTTTGAATTCCTCATGTCGAGGCACCCCAAATTCATATATTACGGCTTCCTTAACTTATTTTCTAGCTCAAGATATGCTTACTTCAAGTTTGACATTCTCTTTACACCGACTTAGTGGGATTCTAATGATCCCAAACCATCCTCTTTACTTCCTTAATGAAGTTCATGGACTTCAATAGCCCAATTATCCAACCCGTATCAGTTAGCACCCAAAGACTCCAACTAACATATATAACTCTTTACGTACATTGCACCTATGTATGTATACACTAGTTAGTTACTCTCCCACTAACCCAATTCTAAAGACCTCAAACCCCATAAAACAACTTTGTGAAGTTCATAACCTCAATCAACTCCGTGTGAGGTTCTTAGACTTCAAACTCCTTTATATGAGGTTCTAAAGACCTCAAACGCCACAACACAACCTTGGGTAGTTCATGACCTCAAATTACTTTCGTGTGAGGTTCTTAGATTTCAAGCAACAATGGCGTTAGTGAAGTTCCAAGACTTCAAGATACAGTGGCACAAGTGAAGTCCAATGACTTCAATTCCACCAATTTGCATTTTACTTTTACTCTTAACACATATTAGTCAAATTACACCAAATCATCACATTTTACTGTAAGGCCCCAACCCCGGGAGGCCTCACTTGTTGGAATTACATTCATAAAAAGTTATTAAACTTGAATATCAAATAACGCAGCGGAAAATTTCATTCAAACATAATGTCAACACTGTTTAAACATGCGGAAGCGTAAAATTGTCAAATACATAAACATAACATAAACAACTCATAACGGGATGCCAATCTTCATGGTCAACCGGGTAACTCTTCTCGCTTGCCAAGCATCACCTTCCATCGTCCATACCTGCCTTAACCTGAATGTGCATACTAAAAAGTCAGCTATGCTGGTGAGTTCAAGTTTTTCATTCGATTTAAGAAATGGTTCATCATTCAATGATTCATTAGGGTTTAACATCATGAATAAGAAAACAGGGCCTTTCGTTCATCATTAAAAAAATTCACACATTTATCATCATCATAAACACCAACATTTAACATTCATTTAAGTCATACATTATAATCCAAATCTGTGTTACCATTCGTTCCGTCATTTAGTATTGTATTGCCCTTAAGGCTTAACTGCACGAAGACCGACAATACAATATATTCCGTCAATTCCCTATTGTATTACCCCTAAGGCTTAACTGCACGAAGACCGACAATACAATACATTCCGTCAATTCCCTTTTGTATTTCCCCAAGGCTTAACGGCACGAGGACCGATAATACCCATTTAGTTGCCCCTATGGCTCCCATGTCCATAAACTAACAACTTCCATCGACGGCTATGGCTCACGGCCTTAACACCGTCGGATCATAATTTAACCTTCATAGGGTCACGTTAACCCACTGAGTAACTGTCGTTACTCCCTTACCAGTTATACATCATCATAACCATTGACAGGCCACCAAGACACTGCCTCTGTTGTTCTTATGGCAACTATGGCTCGCTGTCCATAATCTACCACAAGGCTGGGAATTACATTCCCAGACTTCATTCATCAATTCCATTCATTCGACAGATTAGATTTGTAATGACTTCTTTAAAACCTTTGCCCTTTTCTTTTCTTTTCAAAAAACATTTCATTCATTTTCAAAACCCTTTACCTTCAGTTTAAACCATTTCTTTATTAAAATTTCATTCGTAAACATTCCATTCATAAAACTTTATTTCCATAAACCGTTCATTCCAAATCATTTCATTTTGTATACATAGTTTCATAAGCATCATTTCGTAAACATCATTTCGTAAATCATCAGTTCGTATGTATGCACACCAGCCCGAAAACATTATTTAAAACATTTAAAAGAGGGCTTCTAGAACTCACCTGATAAGCTAATCCGGGTTATCCTAAACAAAGGTCCCCCAACGTCACTTCCGATCTGAATTGATTAGTTAAATACACATCAGAACAAATCCTGAATCTAACGGTTTAACCTTCTAAACATACTGACTTTACCTAAACTGTTGAAGCACTTTCCTGTGACAACACTCTGGATAGAGTCTTAGTTTGTATTTTCATGTCTGTAATTGTCTTTGTATGTAAGAGTCTTTATTTATTAGTTTATCGAGTTGTATTTACTTTTACATATTGAATGTTGCATTTCTTTCTAAGTGTTTTGCGCACTTACATGTGCGCAGGAGAAAGCTCCTGCGTACTTAGCAAGTACGCAAGAATACCTTTGCATACTTGTTAAGTATGCAAGAGAAATTTGCCCTGCGCACTTGTTAAGTGCGCAGGCATCAGGTCAGGTATAAGTAGGATAGGTTGACAGTAGTTAAGTACGCAGACATTATAGCAAATACGCAAATTGTAATCTCAGTACCTCTCTCTGTAACCTGCAAGTGTTTATAATAGACGAACGTTTATAGTGATTGTCTTGTCGGTTTACTTTGTGTTGTTACTTAACTCTCCGCCTAGTCATGGGCATTCTGCACCCGGTCTGACTAGTAGACCCACTTCCATGTGACGATCCGACACACCCGAGGGACCTACAAGTGGTATCAGAGCTTTTGCTCCTGATTTCGAGTGTTGTGAGTGAGTTTGGAGAGTTTTTACAAGCAAAAAGAAGTATTTTTGTTGTTTTTTGTGATAAAATAGGGGTAGATCTTGAGCACTATTTTAGAAGCAAAAGTCACTCAAAAAACTGATTTTTGTTGTGTATTTGAGTGTTTTGAGCATCAAAGGTTAGTTAGAAACAAGTTTTTGACCCTTTGGCTCATTTGTATTGATCATAAGCGAATTTTTACCATCTCCGGCGAGTTTCAGGTGACCGGAAAAGTTTGGTGAAAGTTGCTGAAAAAGTATCCTGCGTAATTACCATTTCTGGCAAAAAGTACAGTTTTGTGCGTACTTACTAAATACGCAAGACTTATCTCCTGCGTACTTATAAGTGCAAAAGACTGAACTTGTGTGAACTTAAGTTATATCCTGCGTACTTACATTTAATCCTGCGTACTTACAAGTACGTAAGAGGAAATCTAAATACGCAAGACTATTTCTCAAGTGCGTAAGGCCAAAACGATGTGCGCAACTGTGTCTGACCTTTCTGAAATTTGACTAAGTGTTCACTATGTCGAATCTTCAGAATCTTGGAAACCTACTGAATTATGATAATGAGATCGGTACACCACAGAAACCACCAAAGTTGCTGAACGTGAATGATTATTCTAATTGGAAAGCACGTTTTGAGCACTACATTTCTTATACCGACTCATCACTATGGATACCAATCCTTGAGGGATATAAGCATCCCATATACATCTATCTTGATGAAACCATGCCCAAACCTATCTCTAAGCTTTCTGACGAAGAAAAGAAAGCTTATGATCGTGAAAAGAAGGCACTTGGTTCGATCACTATGGCATTAACTTGGGAATTTTTCCACAGTTTCCGAGGGTATGAAAATTCTAAGGATCTCTGGAAAGCTTTACAGAAGAGATTCGAAGGAAATAGTGACATCAAGAAGAGTAAGCGGGATCTTCTCAGGAAGCAGTATGAGTGCTTTAGATTTTTTGAGAACGAATCTTTAGATGACCTCATCTCTAGGTTCTATCATTTACAGACTGAGTTGAAGGCTTTTGAACTCAGGTATCCAGATGAAGAGATGGTGGAAAAGTTTTTGGATGCTTTACCACCCAAATTTGAGATGTACACAACCCTGATGAGGGAAAATCCTAAATTCTATGAGCTGACAGTTGAGTAGGCAATAGGAAAGGTTCAAGCTCATGACATGATCATAAGAAGAAAAGAGAGCTCTGGAAGACCCCAGATACAAGACCCTTCTATGTATCATGGGACGACTTCTACATTCAAGTCATCGGGCTCTGGAATTGCCCTCTTCACTGGAAATCCTACTGAAGAAGACCACTCAACTAGGTGTGGTGGTCATGCTTGCTATGCTTCAGGATCAGGGTTGGGGTCTCATCATCAAAATACCTCAAGAAATCCTCCTGCTACGTCTTCAGCTAACAACTCAGCTATAGCAAGAATATCTGAAGATCATGTAGCACTATTCTCATCTTGCATGCTTGCATATGAAAATTTCATAGGTGGCAAGCTTACTGATCCAGAGACGATTGAAGAAGATTTTAATCAAGTGGATCTTGATGACATGGAGGACATGGATATTCAATGGAATATGGCCATGCTATTGAGGAGAGCCAAGCGTTTCCTGAACAGAACAGGAAGAAAGTTTATTGGCGGGCATCCTAATGCCAAGGTCGGGTTTGACAAATCCAAGGCTAAATGCTACAAGTGTCTGAACTATGGACACTTTGCTCGTGAGTGTCAGAAAGACAGAGCACCTGCCTCAGGTTTTACCCGACCCAGCCAAGGAAACAGCCATGGCCACAACAATCCAAACCACAACAATCCAAACCACCACAATCAAAGCCAAAGTGGAACGTCCAATGCACTGGTAGCACAACAGGACGACAACTTTGACTGGGGTGTTCATCTTGAGGATGCCATCATCGCACAAACCCAGGTTGGTCTTATGGCTGAGATCATGGAGATGATGGAAGCAGAGAAAAGGGAAGCTTCTATGGCTGACCTAGAAGATCTACAACTGCTGCTACAGAGGAGGTGAAGGAAGCTGAAGAAATGGAAGCACCTGTAGCTGATGAAGAGGAATCGACCACTGCTATTGCTCTCATGGCCATTGGAGAAGCAACAAGTTCGTCGTCTGAGGTAGATTCTAACCCTTTCTCTGTTATTTCATAATCTAAATGTCTAGGGCTAAAACTTGAAAATTCTAGGCTCCAAGACAAAATCGAACCCCTAAGTTTGGCAGGTCTAAACTATAAAGAAAATGAAAAAGTTTTAAAGATTCTATTGAAACGTTAAAAAAAGGAAAAATCTGAATATTCTTTAAAAATAAGTGATCAACAGCTTCACTTAGATGTTGCATACGGGGGGTTAGAAAAATGAAACAATGAAATCAACAAACTGCAAAATGAGATCTTGCAGTTAAAATGCACTAATGAGAAGTTGAAAAACTCTCGCATTGTGGTGGAACACTACGAGTCTGTGGTGAGACAACTGAATGGGTTAGGTTTGGTTACTAATGCCATTCCTCCACCAGTGAGTGGGAATTTTGTCAATAGCTTAATAGACATTGATCTCACTTGTCTAGATGAGTCCTCTGATAAGGATGATTCCCCAAAAAAGGAAGAATCCTCAAGTAAGGCTAACTCCACATCTAGTGAGGAGTTTGCTACTGCTTCTAAAGACGGGTCGGTTAACTCTTGCCCTGAAGGAGTAGTATCTGAGGAGTTGTTGACTGAACAAAAGGTAAAGAAAAACGTTATCACTAATGGTGATAATTGCATTTTAACTGAACCTGATATCATTGAAACAAATGATAATCTAAAGGTAATACTTTATGGGGGTATAAAGGTCTTAACCTGGCAAAGAAAGAAGCTTTTTCAGCTCATCATGGGCTTGGGTATAAAGAAAATTTGGAAAAATATTATACTCCCAAAAACCAAACTGGTAAGGTTCAGACTAATGTTCATAAACCAACTCCTCCTTCTCATAATGTTGAGTTATCTAAGGCTAGATCTAATGAGCCTTACAAGAGAACTTATGTAGACAAGAGGAACTGTTTTCACTGTGGCTTGGTTGGTCACATTTTTGTGAACTGTCCTTCTAAGAACCAAGGGAAATGGACTGTTGTTTCACAACCAGCTGTTATCCCCAGGTCGCCACCAGTGAAACCATCTCCCAAACATCCAAAGCAAAATGTGGTGAAACCACCAGTCAAACCGATGGTAAAGCCTAAGATCATATCTGAAGCTAAACCATTTGTTCCAAGAAAGGTAACGCAACCTGCTGTACCTCGTCTATCTACCTCTGTAGTACACGTACTGGTGAGAAACCTGTGGCAAGACTCTCTAAGCCACAGAGGAGGAGACAGAATAAGAGGTTGAGAAAGCTTGAACAGCTGACATCAGTTCAATCAGGTGAAGCTTCCACAAGTTCACCTGCTGTAGTTGAACCAAGGTCTCATGTTCCGGCTAAGAAACAGAAGAGATCCTGGACTGCAAAATCCTAAACTTCTCAATCTCCTAGTTCTATTTCTTCTAAAGATTCATCAATTTTGAATAGTCATCATGACTATGAGTTAAAGGAAGTATTTATTTTGAAAAGGATGGACGACCCAAGACCACAATGGCTTGGGTCTACAAATCTAACTAATTCTTTTGTGACTCGTGCAGGGACGTCCGAAGGGTACTATCTCTAACCGCTGGTATGTAGATAGTGGATGTTCGAGGCACATGACAGGAAACATGGCCCTGCTTCAAGATGTTAAACCATTCAGAGGCGGCTATGTGGCCTTTGCCGGAGAAAAAGGCGGTAGCATCACGTGTCAAGGCGTGGTTTCGAACGGTTGTGTCAGCTTTGACAATGTCAACTTCTGCGAGCAGCTGAAGCATAACCTGTTGAGCGTGGCAACAACCACCTCATCAGTTGCTACTTGTTTACTTACAAAAGCGACAGAGCTCGACTCCATCTTGTGGCATAGTAAACTCACACATATTTCGTATCGTAAAATGAATCATCTTGTCCGAAACGGTTTGGTAACCGGGGTTCCTAAGCTGAGGTTTACCGTTACAGATGACTGTATGCCTTGTAAAAAGGGCAAACAGCAACGGAAGTCTCACAAGCCCAAGCTCCAAAACTCTATTGATACCCCTTTGGAGCTATTACACATGGATCTGTTTGGCCCCGTAAGTATCAGGAGTATTGGAGGTAAGTCGTTCTGTCTAGTTGTAACTGATGATTTCTCACATTTTTCTTGGGTGCATTTTTTAGGTAATAAAGACGAGACTGCTGATATTCTTCAATATTTGATCCTGAGCTTGGAATCTCTTTGCAAGCTGAAAGTTAGAAGAATTAGGAGTGACAATGGAACTGAGTTCAAGAATAATTTGATGGAGCTTTTCTGTCTCAAGAAAGGGATCCGTCACGAATTCAGCGCGCCGTACACGCCTCTGCAGAATGGAGTTGCTGAACGGAAGAACATAACACTGATTGAGACTGCAAGGACTATGCTGTCAGATGCAAAGCTTCCTGTCACTTTCTGGGCAGAAGCCGTTAATACAGCTTGTCACGTATTAAACAGAGTTCTGGTTGTGAAGAGGCACAACAAGACTTGTTACGAGTTGATCAACAATCGACTTCCCAATCTTGATTACCTAGTTCCTTTCGGTAGTCCTTGTTCCTTGTTGCTACAGTACAAAGACCGCCAGTCTAAGTTTCATGCAAAAGCTGTGGAAGGCATCTTCTTAGGATACGTTGCCAACTCGCCTTGCAAGAGAGTGTACAACATATTGTCGAGGAATGGTTTGAAGTGGATTGTTGTAAACACATCATTCCACCCGAACCAACAAGTCCAGCTTGGGGTTTTGCTTATGATGCGCTATTCAAGTCATTCAATCTTCCTGATCTATCTGCAGTTGACGCCGCAAATGTTTATGAATTATTGGGTGGCGGTGATGACTCCAGCTTCTCTACTCATGCTACTGTACCAATTATAACTCCTGATTCCAATGTTGCATCTGCATCTGGAACTCATGACAGTGATGACAGTGAAGATGTTCTTGTTGTTGGAGATGACGCTCAAGCCAATCCTAACACAACTGTAGGAAATGAAGCTCCAGCTGATCCAATTAACATTGAATCTTCTTCCTCTGGAACACAGGAAATGGGGGAGTTAAGCACGAATTTAGATCCAGAAATTCAGGAACCAATTGTACCGGAGACGAGAGTGCATAGGAATCATCCAATCGACAACATTATTGGTGATCCTTATGCCGGTGTTCAGACTCGTCATCAAACCATCACTGAGAACACCAGTCTTTACACATAGATATTTGACACTGGTGTCATGGAAACATGTCTGCATGCTGCATTCATGTCCCAGTTAGAGCTGAAGAATGTGAAGGAGGCTCTCACTGATAACTGTTGGATTGAGGCGATGCAAGATGAACTGTCTCAATTCCAAAAGTTGCACGTGTGGGATTTGGTTGACTTGCCAAAGGGCTTTCAACCAATTAGAACCAGATGGGTGTTCAAATGCAAGACGGATGATCGTCATGTGATTGTGAAGAACAAAGCAAGATTGGTTATTCAGGGTTTTTATCAGCAAGAGGGCTTGGATTACATGGAAGTATATGCCCCAGTTGCTAGAATTGAGGCCATTAGACTGTTCTTGGCTTATGCCACATATGTCGGCTTCAAGGTCTATCAACTTGATATGAAGAGTGCTTTCCTTTATGGTAAAGTTCATGAAGAGGTCTATGTCACTTAACCTCCCGGTTTTGAAGATCCGCATAATATTAATAAAGTGTATAAGCTCGACAAAGCACTTTATGGTCTTCATCAAGCACCGCGGGCATGGTATGAGGCATTATCTAAGCATTACTGTCTAATGGTTTCGACCGTGGACAGATTGACTCGACTCTCTTCATTAGGAAAGCAGGAGGTGACATTCTTCTTGTACAAGTATATGTCGACGACATCATTTTTGGGTCTACCAATGAAGGGATGTGTAGGGAATTCGAGAAGGTGATGAAGTCCAAGTTTGAAATGAGTAATATGGGTGAATTGTCATTCTTCCTGGGTCTGCAAGTCAGTCAAAGAGAGGATGCATTTATCTACATCAAACCAAGTATGTGTAGGACATCTTGTCAAAATACAAGATGAATGATAGCAGTACTTATGGCACACCTATCCCAGTCAATCATGGTTTGCATCCTAACAAAGATGGAAAAGATGTAGATAGCAGATTGTATCGTGGGATGATCGGATCGCTTATGTTTCTCACAGCTTCAAGACCTGATATAATTTTTGTTGTGTGCTTGTGCTCAAGGTTTGAGTCTCAACCGAAGGAGTCAGATATGATAGTCGTGAAGAGAATTTTCAGATACCTGAAAGAGAAACCCCGATTAGGTCTTTGGTACTCTAAGCAGTAGTCATTCGACTTCAAAGCCTACACTGATTCAGATTATGGCGGTTGTAACCTTGACAGAAAGTCAACTTCTGGTGGATGTCAATTCTTAGGAGATAGACTGGTCTCCTGGCAGTGTAAGAAGCAGTTAACGGTTTCTGTCTCAACTTGTGAAGCAGAATACATTGCTGCAGCGAGCAGTTATTCTCCGGTACTGTGGATTTAGCAGCAGTTGAGAGACTACGGCTTAAACTTCACTGGAACTCCTCTATTCATTGACAACAATGCCACAATGTCCATCACAAAAAACCCGGTGAAACATTCCAAAACTAAACATATAGAGATTCGCCATCATTTCATCCGTGATTGTGCTGAAAAGCATTAAATTGAACTTGTAAAAGTTCACACGGATGACAATCTTGCTGACCTTTTCACAAAGGCATTTGATCGATCCCGTTTTGAGCATCTTGTCAACTTGATAGGAATGTTCAATCCTGAGTGAAAATTATTTTTTCTTAAATCAATTCAATTCATGGAAGTTAAACTTTATTTCTCTTAAATTTTCTGTATAGTTCTTTTAAGTTTCAAAATATTTTACCAAAACAAAAAAAAAATATAGAAAATAGAGAAAATTTCAAAGTTAACTTGAGAAAAGAGGAAATGATAGTACATCGGAAATGATCTAAACGTCACAGACTGCTCATATGGGAAATGATTGCGTCATTCTTACTTAATTGCTTAAATTATTGTGTTTTTAATCTGCTTATTTACAAGTAATTTAAATTGTCAGTAGGCTGCATGCGTCTTTGAATCACTAGTAGTGTGGAAACTAAATCTAAATTACAACTGTGATTTGAACCCATGTTTGCAAGTGTGTGTGCGTAAAAGAATAGAAAAGATCATTATCATATATAGGATGTTAGATTTTGGCAATAATTTTCTTTTGAGGTCAGTTTTGAGTTATGTCGTTAGCACAATTAATGTGGTTCATCTCACTGCCCATACTCACAAGTATGCAATGAGAGATTGAATCAAGACATGTCTCTACATTAACCGTTGAGCATATATTCACCCTTGAATCACTCCAGATTCATTGAAATCAAATCCAGATAAAAGTTGGATCCCCTTACCTTATTCAAACACCATATATATTATCCTGAATCATCATTCCGATATTCAATAAAGAAAGTCAAATGAAACCAAGATAACTGAATCACACGATTCTGAATCTTTTGATTCCTGATAATCCTTATGGATTCTGCTTGATTTTTCCTGTGCTAATAGATGTAGCTTCATTCTGAAAATTTGGAAAATCATTGGGAAAATCTTAGATGCCTTGAGATAGTGCAAGTTAGAATAGCATATCAGTGGGGTACACGTTGTATATCTTATAATTAATACCTTAATACACAAGAATGTGATACAAAGATGCGTATAGTTTCAAATCTTATAATATTATCAACTTGAATTACTTGTTTATGTGCTTATTACGTTAGAATAAAGAGTAATCCATGACATGATCCCATATTCTTTGATGTTTATTTTGTATCGTTTTTGCTAAAAGATAGCCTGATATGATCCTCTGCTCGTGTCTTTGATCAAAAATAGTTTGTGTGAATACTTGTATATTTCTATGAGAAAAGATCAAAAAAAAATAATAAATAATATTTTAAGTTTATGCATAGTTCAATTTTATTCAGAAAAGCCAAAAATATTTGTGTTTAACCTTCCTGAATTGTATTTGAAACCTCGTGATTGAATATTTTTATCTTGTTCGTTAGTTGATTTGAAAGACTTCATAAATTCTGAGTTGAAATTTTGCGTACTTAATCATTGTGCGTACTTGTCAAGTTCGCACGAAGTAAGTCTTGCGCACTTATAAATGCGCAAGAGTTAAAGCTTGCGTACTTGTAAGTACGCAAGAGTTAACTCGTGCGCACTTAACAAGTGCGCACGACTGATTGTCGGTGGGTATATAAGGGACACGTAGAAATTTTTCTCAGTTTCATCGCATTCAAACCAAAGTTTTCCCTCTGCAAATTTCACTCAAAATCAAAGTGTTCCTAAACTATCTTTTCGTCCCGTCTATTGTTTCATCATCTCATATCATTAACTTGGTGAGATTCTAGGCTAAATCCATCCGTAATTTCGTGACTTATGGACGGATTGTCGACTTAAAAAAATTTAGGGTTATTCTTGAATTTTTGGGTAAAATTGGGGATTGTTTGGGTAATTTCTTATCACTAATCCGGATTAGAAAACTTAATCGACTCCTATTCATCCCGTTTGGTCCTTGATTTGATTCGTCGGTTGAAGTTTAATCGGCAGTGGGTCTAGGGGCCGTTTTAGTTCAAAATTGGTCCTGGTTAGGTAGTTTGTGGTGTTGATACTGGTCCCATAGGTTAGAATCATTGATTCCGACCTAGTGGTGACCTATTCGACCCGCTTTTTGAACGATCAATGAAATTCTAAACTTTCTGGAATTTTTCTTAAGTGTTGTTCTTGCGCACTTAGCAAGTACGCAAGAGATAGTTCTTGCGTACTTGTTAAGTACGCAAGAGGAAAAAGTTGTGCACTTGCTAAGCGCGCAGCACCAACACTTAGGAAATTTTCCAAGTCTGAAATTTATGTTCAAAGAGTAACTACTGATTGTGTTGTTCTGATTGTGCTTTCTGTGTGATTTTGCAGATTATGGCTCGGGCGTTTACTAATGAATTCAACCTGTTAGCGACCACTCAACCAAAATGGAAAGGTGCAGCATGCAATATAGGGAGATAGTTGACTTCTTGAACCACTCAAGAGTCAGCTATGCTATCTCAGCTGACCCGGCCGTGTCAAGACCTTACTTGGAACAATTCTGGGAGACGGCGGAGCACGACTGCACGGTATCCCCCAATGTCATTAGGGCTACCGTTGCAGGTCAGGCTATTGCCTTCTTTGAAGTTACTATAAGAAGGGTCCTGTAGTTCAGAGACCTCGTGACCGACTCGACAGCCTATCCAGACAACTTTGTGGATGGCTGTTGGAGACAAAGAATGGGATACGTCGGAGCGAGGGACTATGCTTCATACAAAAAGATGTGGGTATTAGACCAATGGCGGTATTTCGCCCACGTCATGATCGTGTGCATCTCGTCAAGGAAAGCTGGTAAAGATGCCATGGGTCATGACCTTGCAGCAGCCATGGTGGGCTTGTCTCTTAATAGGGGCTACAACTTCTCGCGCTACATCTTCAAAGCAATCAATGACCAGATCAACACAGCGGAGAAGTTTAGATTCTTATTGTACCCTAGGTTTGTGCAACTCTTGATCGATGACGCGTTGCCAAACCTTCCTGCTATAGGGGAGAGACTGCAAGTCAAGCGGGTGGACAAAGGAGTTTTTTTTCAATTTCTGAAGCCAGGCAGTGTAGAACGTACCCCTGTGCACACAGAACTCTTTGGCCACCTTCTAAAGAAGCATATGTGGCACCTGAAGACTGGAGATGGTACAGCCATGACTCGGAACCTGAACTGAGTGAGCATTCAGATGAACATCAGGAACAACAAGAAGAGGATAATGAAAGTGATGACGGTGACGACGAAGGCGGTGATGGTGGTACTGAGGAATCCGATTCAGAAGCAACAGAATCAGATTCTTCTGATTCCGATGACGCACCATCACAGGCACACCCCAGGAGATCGGCACAGGTAACCCTACCTGAGTCGTCCTCCAAATGAATGCGACAGAGCTCGAGCAGCGAATATGAGCCAACATCTGACTCTGACGCTGCTCTACAAAGACAAAGAAGAGAAAGTATTCAGAAGAACAGGGGAGATAGGCAAGAGGTTGCTATCCCCATTGTTGTAGAGGCCCCGCTCAGCAGCAAGTACAAGTTCGAGCTGCCAGTACAGATTCAGTCTCTACCCCACCAGCACAGCAATTGTACCATAGGAGGAGAAGACCACAAGTTCAAACTGACGTGGTTGACATGGCAGTCACAGAGGAGGTTCCTGTGACGGTGACCCTCCCTACAACATCAGTCCAAGTGGCGGTGACTACTCCAATTGTCACAGAGTCTGTCACCATCACCCCTACCATAACACCCACTCCTATCATCTCATCCCAAATCCCAACACCCACCATTGATCCTCCAAGTCAACCCTTCACTTATGAAGATTTCTCACAAGGGTTTGACTTTGGTACCATCTTCTCCTCCCCTATCCATAATGCCGAAGCGTCATAGTCTAGGCATCTTGATCCGAATGAGGCAAGGATCGATGTACTAGAAACCCAAGTTGTTGGACTGCTGAAGACTATTCAGATGTAAAAGGAGGAATCTGATGCTCAACAAGCACAGATTAATTCACTGGCCGATGAAGTTAGGAATCTACATAGCCAGAGAACGGGGACTAATGAGCGACTGAAGAACGTAATGGCACAGAATGAGCTGTTAATGAAGACAAATGAAATGATTCTAGGCCACAGAACGTCACTTGAGCTAAGGCTGGATTTACAAAGAAAAGACCACGAAGCGATGGTCAAATTAGTTGCAGAACTGACCAAGAAGCTTGATGCTCAGGGGGAGAAAGAGAAAGAGAAGGAGAAGGAGAAAGAGAAAGAGAAAGAGAAGGAGAAGGAGAAAGAGAAAGAGAAAGAGAAAGAGAAGGAGAAAGAAAAGAAATCCACTGGTGCTGAGCCTTGTCATCCAGTCGACTTGACTAAGGATGACGATAAAGACAAGGATCCTGAAGCCGGTCCTAGTGGAGGTGAGCACCAAGCTTTGGCAATTGTACCCATCTCTGCTATTCCAATGGCTGAGGGGAAGTCTACTCAGCAAGAGGGTGGTGATACCTCTGCTGGTGGTGGTGATAAAGGGAAGTCAGCGGCCGATGTGCTCAAGGACTTATCTGATGATGAGATCCTTTATCTTGAGCCCGACTATTCCAAGGAAGCATAGATCGATGCTCTCCTTAATCTGGAAGAAGGAGGGATCGACTCTGGTGATGACTGGAATGATGATGATGAAGACCTGGTGATAGAAATTCCCAAGGGTGACGGGGAAGGAGAGTACGAGCTAGAAGATGGAGAGATTTTTGAAGTTCCATCCTTCGACACTCCGCTCGACACAGGTTCAGTCGAGCAGGCCAGTAATGTAGAAGCCTCGACTGAAGCCTCCCTAGTTGACCCTGAACCTGTGGACCCAGAGGCACCGAAAGATACAGACATTCCTTCTACCTCATCAAAGGGTCCAGCTCCTGTGTGGAAAAAGACGTCTATCATAGACAAGCATGGAGCAACAGGAATGATCTTAGCTGTAAGGTTCGAGGAGGACAAGCAGCTGTTCGCTATCAAAAGATCTGGGGGGTTCAATACTTGAAACCCACCAGTGAAGCGTTCAGCTCCTTGCCCAAATACGACCTGGTGAACCTAGCAAACCGAGAGCTGCTGGGTCATTCCAATCACGCAGTGGCGATGGGTTTATGGGTGGTTCTGCAGCGTGAAGCAAGATCTGGGAACTTTGAAATGTTCAAGCCTCAGGTGCCCAAGAGAGTCAAGGATAAGCACGCTATGCATCCTGTGACTAAGAAGCACTTAAAGAAATTGGTATACAAGCCAGTGCGATGTGAAACTATGATTCCCCTGACCAAGTTATCTCAGGATATTCTTGGTGACATGTGGTACTGGTACGTAGATCCAAAAACGGGCGAGGATGTGATCATAGGAAAGGGACGTTTCGAGAGTGGGAACTTAGTGCCAAAAGAACTGATCAGAATATTTGATGAAGTCTTCTTCATCAACTTTTCTGTGAAAGATCTGGAGGTACTAGATGATAGGTATTGTGTCCACACGGACGAATGGACAAAGATCCTTGCTTCTAAATATGACAATGTGATCAAGTACTGCCTTGAATACAAGAAGAAGATGGAAGCTAAGGATGGACAGCTGTGAAGACTGAGGATTGAAGACTGAAGACGATGAAGATCCCGAGCTGTTGTCAAGGGGGAGTTTGTTGGAGCACTTTCCTGTGACAACACTCTGGACAGAGTCTTAGTTTGTATTTTCATGTCTGTAATTGTCTTTGTATGTAAGAGACTTTATGTATTAGTTTTTCGAGTTGTATTTACTTTTACATATTGAATGTTGCATTTCTTTCTAAGTGTTTTGCGCACTTACATGTGCGCAGGAGTGTAGGTCCCTAATTCGGTGCGTGACGGATCTCTAGACTTGCAGTACGACACGGTGATAACGTGCGGAATCCATGATCAACGTGCTCGTGTAACTCAATCAACAACAACGGTGTAAATAAACGCTTTGTAATTCCACCAAGATATCAGTTTACAAGAATTCAGTCTCTAATCAGTTCCTCCTGATATCTCTATCTCACACAGTCTAACAGACTCTGTTCTGTATTTATAAACTACTGTTCTGCACCAGGCGAACTTATTAAGTTCGCCTCTAACAGACTAAGCGAACTTAATAAGTTCGCCTCTGATAGACTTAAGCGAACTTATTAAGTTCGCCTCTGATAAACCAGGCGAACTTATTAAGTTCGCCTCTGATAGGTTAGGCGAACTTGTTAAGTTCGCCTCTAGCAGAACTTGCACAGAATTTTATCAACAGTTACAAAACATGTCCTAACAGACTCCCCTTTAACTGTTGCTAACAATTCTATCAAATACAAGTCAAAGACTCTAAGACTAAGACATAATATGCTCTGATACCACTTGTAGGTCCCTAATTCGGTGCGTGACGGATCTCTAGAATCGCGGTACGACACGGTGATAACGTGCGGAATCCATGATCAACGTACTCGTGTGACTCAATCAACAACAACGGTGTAAATAAACGCTTTGTATTTCCACCAAGATATTAGTTTACAAGAATTCAGTCTCTAATCAGTTCCTCCTTTGATATTGTCTATTATGTCTAAACTTCTGTTCTGTCTCACAGACTGTATTTATAAACACCAGACCTGCTATAGGCGAACTTGTTAGGCGAACTTAATAAGTTCGCCTCTGATAGACTTAAGCAAACTTATTAAGTTCGCCTCTGATAGACCAGGCGAACTTATTAAGTTCGCCTCTGATAGGCTAGGCGAACTTGTTAAGTTCGCCTCTAGCAGAACTTACACAGAATTTTATCAACAGTTACAAAACATGTCCTAACAGACTCCCCTTTAACTGTTGCTAACAATTCTATCAAATACAAGTCAAAGACTCTAAGACTAAGACATAATATCTTCAAGCTCGTTGTCACCAGAATATGCTCCAACAGACTCCCCCTTGACAACAGCTTCAGAAGATTGTCATCAGTCTTCAAATATCATCAAACACACTGTAGTCTTCGTCTTGTTCATCTGCACTTTCTCTCTTTATTTCTAGAAGAAAACTTGGGAGAAAGACCCCTTGTCAACTTCTGTCTGCAAATTTCATTTATGCAAAGGAGAACAACCAAGAATAACCAACAATTAAGATTTCCATGGAAGCTGGAAAAATAAAATCTTTTTGGTTTTTCAAACATAAGAAACACAAAATCTTTTTGGTTTTTCTCTACATAAACTGAAATGTAAAATACAAAATCACATCTTTTTGGTCGAACATCACGAGTAAGAAGATCATATCAGTATATATGATATATCAATCACACATCTTGGATATAAAATCCATATAATATCAAATGGTATCCTATGTCATTCTTTCAAGCCTTGACCAATCAAACCAATATCTTTTAAGATTATCACACTCTTTCTTTTCAAGACTTTCATATTGCATGTTATGATACGCGATAAACATTCAAAGAAAATAGGATCAGGTTATGACACACAAATTAAATTGGCAATATTATAAGATTTGAAACTAAAGCATCTCATTCCCACTTTCTTGTGAGTTAAGGTGCCATTTAAGTATGAAATACAACATGTACCCCACTAGTATGCCAACAGAAATTAAATGCACTATCTTCAAGACATATGAGATTTTACTAAAGATTATCCGAATTTCCAGAATGAGGAGACATCACTTAGCACATGAATAGTAGAATCCAAATTGGATTGTATAGGAATCAATGAGATTCAGAATCGAATGATTCAATGTTTTGGCTTTTATATGTGGAATCATAAGATTCAGGTACGTGGATCCAACTGTTATCTGGATTATGAATTCAATGGAATCAATAAAGATGATTTATCAATATGATCTAAGGGCTAGTATATGTTTGACAGATGTTGTCAAGTACATATCTTGATTATACTTCAAATTGCATGCTTTTCGGGACATGGGCACTGAAGCAAATCGAATTAATAGTGCTAAGGACATAACCCAAAACTGATCTCATAGGAAAATCTTTATTAAAAGCTAATATTCTTTATCTGATAGTGATCTTTTAACGCACACACCCAGGCATAACATGGGTTCAAATCACAGTTGTAACATATGCAATTATGTTTTCACACTACTAATGGTTCAGTGACGCTTTTAGTCTACTGACAATTCAAATTATATGCATACACAACACTATCATTTCCTATTTGTGCATTCTATGAAGTTTAGATCAAAACATATAATTCAGATATATTAACATAGAGCACAAACAAGTCAATCTAAGGTCATGTGTGAAAGAACATCTACTGATGTACTATCATCTCTTCTTTAACTTCAAGTAATGTCGATTTTATCTTTTTCAATTTGTTTGGCTTTTTCAAAATCTTTATGAAAGAAAGTAAAACAAACGAAAATAAAATCTTCCATGAAAACATTTTAAGAAAAACATTTTACTTGGTTACTCAGGATTAAGCAAGTCAATCAATTAAAAACTCAAACCGATGTAATGTAATTGAATGTCATTGCCTTTGTCACCAACACAGTTCTGTACTCCCCCTGTCCTGTAGACTCCCCCTCAACTAGTCAAATGGTTGCATCAACGACTTTATGCTCACCATTGTCATCCTAAGTTTCAGGTTATCATTTGGACTTTGTAAAACTCTTTCCAAAACATTGTGTGTGACATATTCTCCCCTTTGAGCATCAAGTCGTTGAATCAAATATATTCTCAGTTATCAACAACTCTTTACTCATGCATATGTCATTCCCTATCATGTGCTTAGAACCACTACTATCAACAACCAAAATGGTATTAATAGTCCCTCTTGGTTAATCCTGCACATCTAAGAAGAAACATTAATTCGAAATTGGGACCCAAGCCATGGTAGTCATGGGTCGCCCATCTGTAACAAAATAATAAACCTCACTCCATTCACAATCGAATCTCTCATCAATTTTCGGTGATTGCTCCGACGAGTCCAAAACAGAAACTTTAGATTTCCAAACATACTTCTTTTCATTAAGTTCTTTTTGCTTCAAATGTGAAGTGTTTGAACAATCATGTTCATTTGAAAAATGTTTAGACTGTGAAAACTCTTGTTGTTCTAAAAGTTTTCTCAATCTTCTGTTTCTCCTCCGTCTTTGAGGTCTAGAAAGCCTAACCTCAGATTTTGAATTACCCTTTGGTGTAACATGAGGTTTAACCACATTTGGGTTAACATAAGGCTTACCATGAGTTCTTACCTTTTCTGGAGTAACATGTCGGTTACCTTTGGCTTTGTGAGAACAATCAATTCGTATGTGACCCACAAGACCACAGTAAAAGCAAGATCTCGTCTCACGATAATCTCTCATATAAGGAATCTTCACACGATAAGATGCACTTGAAGAAGATTCTCCAACATGAACTTCTTTTGGAGTTTGAGACGGAACAAACTTTTTTTTCAACAGGTTTTGATTCAGGCTTCACCTTCTTAGGAACTACATGCTTCTTCCCTTTATTTTTGTAAGGACAGGTCACAACAATGTGTCATATCTCTTTACAATGAAAGCATGTACGCCTGTCTTTATAATCTCTGACATATGGAACTCTCCTTGAATTCGAAGAACTTCCAAATGTATAATTTCCAGATGAATTAGAATCAACCTTTGAGTCTTCTTTCTTAACAGCTTTCGGTATCCCCTCTACCTTAGCTTCATCAAAATATTCATCATCACTCTCATCAGAATACACCATATCTTCACCTGTGACTGGATTCACCTTCTACACAGTCTTAGGATCTAAATCCTAATCATTTATAATCTCAGGTGTAACAGAATAATTTTCGTTGAATGGTGGAGGAACATAGCCAATACCACTAGTTCCCTTCCCCTCTTCAGTATTTTCATGATAATATCCTAATAAGAATGATGAATTTCCAAAGCTTTCTAACTTTCTATGTAATCTGATCACCTCTGCTTTAGATTCAGCTACTTCCTTATCTTTCTCAGCAAGATCATTATTTCTTTTCTCAATTTCTGTAAAGGACATATCCAGGTGATATGCCTGCTCTTTGATCTTCGAAGTCAGAGAATTTATATCCCTCTTCAGTGATTCTATCCTTTCAATACACACATTCTCATTATCTTTTAATTTCTGATTTACTGTGTGCATGGATTTCATATCACAAATGAGGATGACGTTGTCATCCATAACTCTCATCATTTTATCCTTAACTGAAACACAGTTAGAACAAAACGTTTCAGAGTTAGAAAATACCTCAGGTTTTACTTCTGAAGAAGATGCACCAGGAGCCATGAAAACGTCATCATCAGCTTCACTCTTTTGATCAACAATGACAGGCTCTGCATCAGTTTCTAAGTCACTCAGATCATCTTCAACTGTCTGGAAGCTTACTTCAGTCTCTACATCACTCTCGGTAGATTGAGTACTTTCACCAGATCTAATACTCTCACTATCACTCAACTCGATAGAAGAATCACTTTCAGAAACACTCTACTTTACTACTTCTTCTTTGATCAATACCACAAACGCTTGAGAATTTGCTTCACCCTTTTTCTTCAAAGCTTCCCATAGTTCTCTGGAAGTTGGACACTTCCCTAGACTATGAATGATTTCTTTTGGTAAAGACATCTTTAAAGTTTCACACGTTTTCATTTCTCAATCAAACTTCTGCTTTTCTAGTTTACTAAGAGCTGTCACTGGTTTAGGAATATCATAATATCCCATATAGTCATAAGTAGGATGCACAAATCCTTCAAATATGGATGTCCAAAAGTTTTCATCAGTTTCTGATACGAACTGTTCGAACCGGACTTTCCATCTACGGTAATCTGATATGCACAAAAGCTTCAGTGGCATATTTCCAATATCATTATCATCACACGAAATTGACATTTTGAAATTTTGGCGAAAATATTCGGAAAAAATTTTCCCGCCAAAATACTCTTTTTAAAAAATTTCATATAAACTTTTTTTTTTAATTCAAGCGAACTTAAGTTGACCCGAGTGAACTTGACCCCAAGCGAACTTGTTAAGTTCGTCTGATTAAGTTCGCCTACTCTGCACCAAGCGAACTTATTAAGTTCCCTAATATTCACCAAGCGAACTTATTAAGTTCGCCTACACAACAAACAGCAAGTTCGCTTGCAGTAACAGAATCAAGATCAAGAACAGATTCAGACCAAAATCGTGAACACGAACCATACTGAATTCATCATAAATCACTGATTTCAAGGAATTAGACAAAATCAAACCGTAGGATTGTGTATTTTCTCAATTTGAACCTTTCTATCGGATCAATTTCATCAAAACAATCCAAAATCAATCCAAATTTATCAAAATACTCCATTTTTATCAAGAACACAAAAAAGATGAAAAAGCTTCAAAATCTCTGGAATTTGATGTTCATTGGACACGAAAACACCACGAATATTTTGCTAATCAAGATAAATGGCTCTGATACCACTTGTATGTCCCTAATTCGGTGCGTGACGGATCTCTAGACTCGCGGTACGACACGGTGATAATGTGCGGAATCCATGATCAACGTTTTCATGTAACTCAATCAACAACAACGGTGTAAATAAACTCTTTGTATTTCCACCACAATATCAGATTACAAGAATTCAGTCTCTAATCAGTTCCTCCTCTGATATTGTCTATTCTGTCTAAACTTCTGTTCTGTCTCACAGACTCTATTTATAAACACCAGACCTGCTATAGGCGAACTTAACAAGTTCGCCTCAAAGATGTTTAGGCGAACTTAATAAGTTCGCCTCTGATAGACTTAAGCGAACTTATTAAGTTCGCCTCTGATAGACCAGGCGAACTTATTAATTCGTCTCTGATAGGCTAGGCGAACTTGTTAAGTTCGCCTCTAGCAGAACTTACACAGAATTTTATCAACAGTTACAAAACATGTCCTAACAAGGAGAAAGCTCCTGCGTACTTAGCAAGTACGCAAGAATACCTTTGTGTACTTGTTAAGTACGCAATAGCAATTTGCCCTACGCACTTGTTAAGTGTGCATGCATCAGGTCTGGTATAAGTAGGATTGGTTGACAGTAGTTAAGTACGCAGATATTATAGTAAATACGCAAATTGTAATCTCAGTACTTCTCTCTGTAACCTTCAAGTGTTTATAATAGACGAACGTTTATAGTGATTGTCAAGTCGGTTTACTTTGTGTTGTTACTTGACTCTCCGCCTAGTCACGGGCATTCCGCACTCGGTCTGACTAGTAGACCCACTTGCATGTGACGATACGACACACCCGAGGGACCTACATAAACAGCTTGAGGCCGGCGCACTTAGCAAGTGCGTAGGGCCTTGCTCTTGCGTACTTAATAAGTGTGCAAACTTTACTTCATGCGTACTTGATAAGTACGTAGGACCCTCTTCATGCGTACTTGATAAGTATGCAGGATCCTCTTCTTGCGTACTTGATAAGTACACCGGATCCTCTTCATGCTTACTTGATAAGTACGCAGGATCTGCTTCCCCGCAAAAACCCTAACTTTCGCTTTCGGGTCTGATCAAGTCAAGATCCCGAACTTGTTTACATTCAAAACGTTTGCTTTTCATTAAGGAACTCAAATCTATGTTTTTCTTCCAGTTTCATCCGTAAAAACATCACATTTTCGTCCAAAATCCGAAAAACCCAAAAACGAACAAAAACTCAGATCTAGGTTGGATCGTTACCTGTATCGAGGTTCTGATTCGGAGGTTCTTCTCACGAGCTATGGAGCAACGCACTTCTTCAATCTCGGGTCGATCCACCAACTTTCTCTCTCTACGGTTTCTCACTCTAGAACTTGCAAATGAGATAAATGTGGAGTGTGCTGGCTATTTAAAGGGAAGGCGCTCCTCCCCTCAAGTTCGCCGGCCCATCTAGCCCGGCTCGTCATGCCTCATTCATTTATTCCTTTCGTCTTACGTATAACCCGTTATTTTAATCATCGTCTTTAATTTTGGGATGTTACATTTACATATTAGTTTGGCTCATACCACACTAAGTCAAATTACACCAATATAACACATTCCATAATTTAGTTTAACTCTTTACCACATAAGTCAAATTACACCAATACACCACATCCCACAATTTAGTTTGACTCTTTACCACATAAATCAAATTGCAACAAATCAACAAATTCCATATTTTAGTTTAACTATATGCCACACTAGCCAAGTACCCAAATTTACCATATTCTACATTTTAGTTTGACTATATACCACATAGTCAACTACACCAATTTCCAGCCACATTATGCCTATTTATTCAACATAAATAACAATTAAACACCATTCATTATTCACCAATACATAAGCATATATTACCCGCATATAATATACTTATGTATTATTATTATACCCTATCATTACTAAGTAAGTGCAAGACACTTACCTTTGCCAAAGACGATCCCGTTTGAACCTCCAAGGTAGCTTCCTTACTACTTGATCACCTATACAACCCATTTACAATTAGTAATCCAATGATCTCTAATTGACACACAACACATCTTATGGTCTAAAGATCAAGACCATAAATTAGTTTGATTAACATGACCTTAATAAAACTCCCAACACCTAAATACCACCTTTCAACCCAAATGACCCGTTTGACATTATACTCAAACATCCAATCCACCAATTCACCATTTCCAATTAAGGTTTAACATCCACCATAGACCTTATGAATTACACCCATTCTAAACTTCATTAATTACACCTTAAACAAGTTTTACCCTCCGTACACAATCATTCACCTATTTTGACCCGTTTCGGTTCCACTTCTTAAATCACAAAATTGATTGAGGGTTATTACTTGGTATGTGTTTAATCACACCACCAACACTTACCAACCCCTAATTACCATTCAAACAACCTCAAATTCAAAAATCCTCAATTTCATCTCAAGAACCCTAATTTTTCAAATATAAAATTAGGTGTTATAATCACGTAAAACATGATTCTCCAACATTAATAATACTATATTAAGGTTTATAAACAACATTAAACCCAAATCACAACACCAATTGACCCACTTGGGTCTTTTTGCTCAAGAACACCATAGATGGTGATTGAGATGAGGAAGATGATACTTAATAGCAATCTAGAAGAGGATGAACATCCCAAATCATCTAAGTTCCACATGCAAATCATCAATTTCAGGTTTTGAGTCCTCCTCATCTTCTCCTCTTGCAAAATTCGCAAGAACACACACTCATGTGTGTGTTCTGCGCTACCAACACCAACCAAGTAAATCAGCTTTGGCTGATTTACATAAATGGTCCCTAAACTCACAATTTTGGCCCTTTCTTCCAAAACTAGTTATAATCCATATTTTTTAGCAAACCTCAAACTTTCACAGGTGAGTTCTAATCCCCTTTTTGCCTTCTTTAACGGTGGTGTGCATACTTAGTGTAAAGTGTTTATTATATTTTATTTATTAATAAACAAAGTGAAAGCTATGTTTTAGTGTAAAGTTTAAAAGAGGCAAAAGTACATTTTTAGTAAAGTATGATTATATTATTGGCAAGCGTTTATTATATTTTTGGTATACATAAACAAAGGCATGATATATGTGTTAAGCTTTGTTTTATAAAGCATAACTATATTTTATGGTAAACATTTAGTATATTTTATATACATAAACAAAGGCATGTTATATGTGAAGGTTATGAACAAGATTTACATAAAGTTTATGAATGGTAAAGTGAACAGTTTTCCCTCAGGAATGTGTACCAGCTATAAAGGTCCTTGGGACAGTTGTTACTTGTGCAAGATGTCAGATATGGGTTCTACTCATTAGTAAGAACATTTACGATTCGCTAACGGTTGTACAACTAGGATGAGTGACGGCGGTTGCTTGGGAGAACTACGTAACTCCCCTTAGCGGTAAAAAGGTATCGTCGGTTCATGGTGTAAGCCATGAGGGCAATGACCGGACAGAGGAATTGACAGCAAAGCGGTATTGTCGGTTCATGGTCGTTGATCATGAGGGAAATGACCAGACAGAGGAACTAACGGTAAAGCGGTATTGTCGGTTCATGGTCGTTGATCATGAGGGCATTGACCAGGTACTTGTCGGTTCATGGACGCGTGCCATGTGGGAAGTACAGTGTAAAGGAATTGACGGTTCATTATATGTTTTTAAACTGTTTTGAAAAGTAAAGTGTGTAAAGTTTTGCCTTAAGGGCAGTATTTAAGTATTAGTAAAGCTTTTGTATAATTGATTTAAAGTAAACGTTAGAACTCACTAAGTGTTGCTGATTTTTAGTATGCACATCAGTTAAGTGTAGGTGGCAGTAAATGGATGTGGATGCTTGGCTTGGCGAGACGAGTTACCCGAAGATCAGTGTCTGGCATACAGTTTATGTTTTTGTTGTTTAAGACAAGTTTCAGTCTGAATTTGACAAGTTGTGAAAGACATGTTATGCTTTCGCTATTATGTTGAAAGTTTAAATCATTTCCGCTGCTAAGTGATGAATGTTTTATGTTTAAGTGCTATATGTTGATGAGTAAATCCAATAAGTGAGGCCTCCCGGTTTGGGGCCTTACAAGTTGGTATCAGAGCCATAGTTTGAGAGATTTGGACATCCCCGTTGTCTAGACTTAAACTAAGAATGGGTCCAAGTAGCGGATGCCAGTAATGGGTAACTCAAGCCAAAGCATCAGAAGCGTATAGTAAGTAAAGTTTCTTTCCCTATTTAGAGTGTCAAGGTAAGAATAGAGGATTTTAGTGGAATCATGAAAATGAATGAATAGAAAGCAAGAAGTGACGTAATGGTAAATTGCAGATGGCCAGTATATATTAACATCTTACCAAACTTATTGTGTTCTACATATTCCCTAGCATGATGAAGTCAAACCTCTTTGTTCTCTATCTTTCAGCTAGAAATGGCAAGACGTGGAGGAACAAGAGGAGGTGGAGGAGGAAGTCATGGAGGATGTACAGGCCGTCACGGTGGAGCTAGAACCAACCAGGAGATTGAGGGGAGTGTTCACACTACCCATATTGATAAGGTAGTCAGTCAACACAATGTTGAGCATGCGGCAGGAGATGATCAGACATTCTAGTTCGAGCCAGCCGTACAAGTAGCTCTGGACCAGGAATTTATTCGATTGCTGAAGGAAACCTTACCAGCCATACTAGACGAAGCCTTGAGGAAAGCCAAGGAGAACCCCAACACAGTTCCAGCCACTGAAGAGCATGTTGTGTTTCCAACAATGGGGGGACCAAATCTGGTAGAGAATGTTGCACCGCCTACTCGCGGCTACGACTACAAGGCGTTTCGGGGTTGTGATCCACCCGTGCTTAACGGGGAGAAAGAAGCAGTAGGAAATTTGGACTGGATTAACGGTATGGAGTCTACCATTCGTCTTAGCGATTGCCTGCCAGATCAAGCGGTCATGTTCGCTGCGAAATCGTTAAAGGGAGAAGTAGCACACTGGTGGGAAACTGTGAAACAAGCTAAGGGTGACCAATCAGTTAGATTGATAAGGTGGAATGACCTAAAAGCATTGGTAACTGAAAATTTTTGTCCTAAGAACGAGGTCCGCAAGGTGGAAAGTTAATTCCTGACTTTGCAAGCTGGACTCATGACTCACTGGCAATATACTTCTAAGTATAATGAGTTGGCACGTCTGGTGCCCCATCTCGTGACAACTAAAGAGAGGATGATTCATTATTATGTTCAGGGATTGCCTCCGAAGATCCGTACTTTTGTAAAAGCCAACACACCGAGTACCTTTGAGTCGGTGGTTGTTCTGAGCGGTGTCGTGTATGATGATGTTGGAACCTAGTAGTCCGTTGAATTCAGGTTTCTATTTTGATATATGCTCAAGTGTAAAGTTTTTGACCTAAAACTTTATCGATCGAATTAGAGTTTTCGGACGAAATCTTGTTTCTATATATATGTCTTGTATTTGAAAGCTAGGTGACAAGAACTTGAATATGATTTGTATCTCTGTTGTTCACAGTATTGCACTACTGATTTGTAATGATTCTCTAAGTGAATACAAGATGTTGTTTGGTTATTATCTCAGTTTGATGGCGTATTATCTTAGATTCGTTGTTTGATTCATCGGTTTTTAATCTTAGAGTCTCTTGGATTGATTCCGCCTTTCCAGAAGATTGTTCGTTATTGTGTTGCTTGGAATATTACAGATCAAGGGGATTCATAAGTGGTATCAGAGCTTTTGGTTGAACTTCTAGATATTTCAACTTTTTACAAGTATTTTCTTTGATTGAAGATCGATTAGAGTGTAATCTTCTGCCATTATTGAATTTACTGATCAATTTTTTATGGAGATGACTAATGGGATTAAGTTTGGAGGTTGATTTCATAGTCGGATCAGTTGCAGGTGCGGTTTGAAGGTGCTGAGTTTGAAGTGTCCAAAATCTCACTTGAAGGATCCGAAATCTGTTTTTTGCTCGAAATCTTATTCGAAAAGTTGATCTTGTTCGAAATCCTTTTATTAGAAATCTATAGTCCGAAATATCAAATTTTTCGATCTAAAAGTCGGTTCGAAATAGATTTCGTTCGAAATCTCAAGAGTTGTGAAAATTTCAGATTTTGATACGTTGTACTTGTTCAATGGCTGGTAAGGTTTATGATACTGAGAGAGTTGTGGGAAAGTCACCACCGATGCTGAAGTCAATCTCTGAGTTCTCAAACTGGAAAATTATGATGAAAGCATATTTCAATTTACTGAGCACACTCTATGGGAGTCAATTGCAAAAGGTCCTCATATACCAAAAACTGCAAATGCTGATGGGTTAGTTCCTATTAAAGAACCTGATTTGTATTCTGGGGAAGGCAAGAAGCTGATTAAAAGTGATAACAGCGCTTTGGGATCAATCATCTTGGCTCTTCCGACTGAATTGTATCTCAATTTTTAGCAACATGAGACAACTCAAGGTTTGTGGAATGCGTTATGTCTATGGTTTGAAGGAAATGCAGAACTACAGGAGAGCCAAACTGATCTTCTATTGAAACAATATAATATGTTTAGTTACAAAAAGAATGAAACCTTGAGTGAACATGTCACAAGGTTTACTACTATGATTAACAGACTAAGGAAGATGGGTGTCAAGTTTGAGGAGTATGATTTGGGAAAGAAGCTGTTGGATTCATTACTAGACTGCCGAGCATACCATGTATGTTGATAAAAAATAATACTCCAGATTTGAAGAACAAGTCACTTGATGATATTATCTGCTTGATTGAGTCATATGAGCATAATGCAAAGAAACGAGAGTTGAATAATCCAGACAAGCCAAATGGTTCGGGTTTAGCTAATGCATATCTGTTTTCTGGAACAAGTAATGGAAGTAGTGGTTCTAAGTCTGAAAAGGGTAACGGATGTTGTGAGCATTCTTCTGGAGAAAAGGGAAAAGCAACTAGTCAGATTCTTGAGGATCAGATTGCATTATTTAGGGCATTTATGAGTGGATACGATGCATTTGTTACTGGAAAGTTACAACCAGCTGTTCTGGATGCTGATGATATAGTGCTGATGATTTGGAATATATGGATCTACAATGGCAAATGGCTATGATTGCAGTAAGGGCTAAGAAGTATCTTCAGAAGGTTGGAAAGGATAAGCTGCAGTTTAGAAAGAAAGTCGGTTTTGACAAGCCAAAGCTGAGATGTTATAACTGTCAGCAACTTGGACACTTTGCTAGAGAGTGTCAAAAGGAGAAAAAGAAGAAAGCTGATGGTAATGGAGTGAAGCTAATCAAATTGATCGATGAGGAAGAAACGTCAAAGAATGCTCCAACAGCCTTGATGTCAAAACAACTCAACAATTGTGAATGGGAGTCTGAGATTGGAGATGCTCAAGAAGATTTTGATGAAGCCTTGATGGCAGAAATTGGAGTATCTGAAAAGGAAGAACCAAGTGATTGTGCTTTGAAATCTGGTGATAAAGGCAAAGTAGAAGCTTCTACCTCTGAGGAAAAGTCATCTGACAGTGAGGTAACTTCTGATGATGATTCATTCATATTTTCTTCTGACTGTATTAAGAAAATCCAGAATTATCATGCAGCAAACAAATTCTTGATTGCTGAAAATGATAAATTGAAAAAGGGTAAATAAAGAACTAAAATAGAATGAGGTCACCTACACCAGAAAAATTAATTCTTTCTTAAAAGATAACATGAACTTTAAAGAATACTTAAACAAAAAGGATGTGTTAATCAAGGATCTAACAGACAAACTCATTGCTGCCCAATCCGATCTTATCAAAGAAAGGGTTTTGATTTCTAAATGGGTATGCAAAGAAAAATTTTAGAAAACTGTGTTGATAAGCAAAGAAGTTGTTTTAATAAAGATGATGTTGGTTACAAAGCGGTACCTCATCCTGATCATTTCGAACCGTTTCCTGAACCTCATGTTTCAAATGGTTTACTTAGAGATGATAAATCTAATTTTCATGACTTATATGTTAGTGCAGCAAATAACACATGTCATGTAGATGAGAAGGTTTCAATTGATGATGTGAGGAGTTTTAATGAATTCAATAAAGTTTGTGTGAGAGAAATAATAAGGGATTGTAGACAATTTGTGGTTAATACATGTATTGCAAACAAGTTGTTTAAGTCACGTGCTAACAATGGTTTTGATGTAAACAGTTTTTCAGATTCTAATAGTTCATATATTTCTGCTTGTTCTACTAAATCTGTGGATAATGTTTCTGATTGTATGTGTGAGGTTTCTTCTGATTCTACTTTCTTTGATAAAGTGGTGCATACAGCGAAAGAGTACATTCCAATTCACAAATGTCATGTCTAGCCAAAGATGTCGTGCTAGATGAATTTGGATATCCATTGATACAAGATTATGATCTTTCTCATGAGAGGCCAAAGAAAAATGAATTCATAGCTCCTGAAAATCACATCCTGACAAAGGAAAGGGAGAATGTAAAGTCTGTACAAATTAAAATCAGTACACCAACAAAGAGTCAAAATGTTTGTGGAATGTCAAATCAAATGAATGTCAAAGACAAGTTCATTGACGTCAAAGATAAGCCCGTTCAAAGTAAAGGGAAGTCAGTAATAAGTTAGAATTCAATAGAGTGTGAGAAAGGAAAATCCGTGTTTGAAGTAGGCGAATGTTCAAAGTCAAAGACAAAGTCAAAGTTTAAAAGTCAAAATTGTTTCACTTGTGGTCAAGTTGGACATTTCGCTAGGAATTGTAAACACAAGTCAAGAAATTCAAAGGTCAAAGGATATAATAAGAGGAAAAAAAAAGCAATATCAACAAGTGGTTCAAGAAAGCACCTGAGAACGATAGTGTGTTTGAGTCCGGAGCGAATCATCGTTATAGTCGCTATTACTTGCTTTCTAAAGATCATAGTGAATTTTATTCAAATGCTTGTCATGATTATGTGCTACCATATTCTATAGACAAAAGGGTCCAAAACAGTCCAATATATGTGAAAAAGTCAACCAAACCAAGCTATTTTGCTAAAGAGAAATTCAACAAGAAATATGGGAAAATGTTGGTTGTTTTTGGAAAGTTAAAATTAAACAAACTTCACATATATCTGGAACAAAGAATGTTGAGAAAGTTGTGAAACAAGTTGATGTGACTAATCAAAGTCAACCTAGGTCAAAATTGATCTGGGTACCTGTTTCTCACTAAATTTGCCTTAAAAATGTGCAGAGTCAAACCGGGAGGACTATTAATAATGCTTGGCATGTTGATAGCGGTTGCTCAAGACACATGACTGGACAAAGAGATATCTTAAACAATTTTAGATCTTTTTATGGTGCTTTCGTTGCGTTTGCTGGAAATAAAAAGGGTGGAAAGATCACTGGACAGGAAATCTACATCAGGAGGTTGTCAATTTTTGGGGGAGAGACTTGTTTCATGACAGTATAAGAAACAAACAAATGTGCCCATTTGAACTTCTGAGGCAGAATACATAGCCGCATCGAGCTGTTGTTCATAGGTAATCTGGATACAGCATCAACTAATGGACTTTGGAATTAATCTCTTGGAAACCCCAATTTACTGTTATAATAAGGTAGTGCTAGGCATCGTGAAAAATCCAATTCAGCACTTGAAAACAAAGCATATTGTCATCAGGTTACAATTTATTCGTGATTGTTTTGATAATGGTTTAATTAAGGTGGTTCACGTTGATAGGTTAGAGCAAAACGCCGACATTTTTAGAAAAGCATTTTAACCAGATCGGTTTAACTATCTGGTACAAATGTTGGGGATGATATGTTTTTGAGTAAATGTTTTATTAAAAAAATTCGTTTATTAAAATCCGTCTTTTTGATTGAAAGACCATATATGTTCCTTAAAAAGATTTTTCTTTTAGTATTAAAATTGTGTTGAATTGTGTGTTTGTTCTAAAATGGGCTTTTTATGTGTGTGCAAAAGAGAAAAAGAGATATTGATATTCATATTGAGCTGTAAAATGAACTATGTGTGATTGGTTGACTTGCAAATAGGAAATGATAGTATATTTGTGTATTGAGCTTACGCATGAATTGGATATGATGGTGACATCGGTTACAATTATTGATATGTTGGTAGGCTCTGCATGTATAAATTAGGCTATATTTGTGTGATTAACTAAATTGCAATCTTTGTGTTTTACCCACATCGAATATCGGTACTTTCATCATTCGAATGCAAAGTGAATCTAGTCATACCATGAGACTAGGATCTTGATGAGTTCTTAGCACAATTTGTTTGCTCTATTGACTATATCCGTCAAATGTATGATTTAGAGTTAAACACCTTCATACAGCTGATGGTTCTGGTGAAAATCTTGGATGGAAACTAGGAAGTCAGTGTGTTTCGCCCTTTGAATCATTCGTGATTTCAATTGACATATCCAACATCTTACGGATATCCGCATACCCGAATCATTCATGATTCTACATATATACTCTTCACAACTCATATGAATCAATATGATTCCGTACTATCTCAGAAACCAAGACAATAAATCAAAATGATTCTGAATAAATATGATTCCATTCAAATCCACTTGGATTATCTTTCCTGTGCTAAGAACGCTACCTTCATTCTGGTGATTGGAACATGATCTGGTCAAACTTTGTGTTGATTCTCAGTTCTTTCCATCTCAATTGTGGGGTACACATTGTATTGATTAATCTTACCTTAACTATCACACAGTATTTGCTGAAACATGATGCATGAGTTTATGTGGATTAAGATATTGGCAATCAATGTTAAACTGAGTAGATCCTGACTTGATATGAAGTGTGATTAAGACAGTGTGCATTTCAGTTTATCAACATGAGAAAAGGCTGGTTTTTTTCTGAAAAAAAGTATTATGTGTGTGTTTTTGTTTTAATATTTTGTTTGAAGTGTAATTTGTTTTTCTTTGTTGTTAGTTGTTTTTCTTACATTTGAAAGCATTAAAATTTTGGAACAGGTCTTAATGATATCATGATCGGATAAAGAAAAATAAAATTCAAATTTTCACAAGTAAAAAGTTTTTGTCCGAAATCTTTTGTCCGAAATTGTTTTCGATCGAAAAGTCGTATGCGAAAAGTCTTTTCATCTGAAATCTCAAAAAGTTATATATATCTACTTTTCGATCGAAATCATTTCACCACCTCTGTATGAATTTTCGAGCCTGATTTTTTATTTTTCCAAGTGTCGTGTTTTCGTGCGAAATCTTCGAGCAAAGTTGAATGTGATTTCTGGTTAAAGTTTCCGACATCAAGGTATGCTTTTCTGGACTCTTAGAGTAAGATTAGATAGATCCATTGCCTTAGAATTTAAATGTTTATGAATCGTCCGAAAACTTGTATGAGTTGATCGAAATCTTTTTTCGGATGGAAATGAAGACAACTGATCTGTCCGAAGAGGTTTTCGATCGAAATTGTTTTCGATCAGGTTTTATGTGAGTTTTCGTCCGAAAAATTTTGAGTTGGAAATTTCTATAAAGAAATTGTTTTCGTTCGAAAAGGATGTTTAACAGAAGTTTTTGAGCAGGAGTTTTCGATCAAAATAATTTTCGGATTATAGTTTCGATCGAAATCTTTGGAGTTGGCAAATTTTGGTTTTTGACTGATTTATGTTACTTGTCTTGAACAGTTATGAACATGTTAAAGTTTGACTCAAGGCACAACATCTATGAGTGTTTGACAGCTAGCACAAGAAAATCAAGAGGATATGAAGAAATAGTTCAGTTTCTAAACAAATCAAGAATTTTAACTACTATATCAACACAAGTTACTGTTTATGAAAATCAAATTCTAGAATTCTGGAACAATGTTGAATATAAGCATGTTAACAAGGAAATCTAGATAGAAAGTATAGTGGGTGGAAAGAAGATCAAGATTACTAAACAAATAATCAGAGAGGTTCTAAATTTCTGTAGGTCCCTCGGGTGTGGCAGATCGTCACATGCAAGTGGGTCTACTAGTCGGACTGGGTGCGGAATACCCGTGACTAGGTGGAGAGTCTTACAACACAAAGTAAACCGACAAGAGAATCACTTTAAACTTTCGTCTATTATAAACACTTGAAGGTTACAGAGAGAATACTTAGATTACAAGTTCTGCGTATTTGCTACTATGAATGCGTCTGAGATTGCGTACTTATCTACTGTCAACCATTCCTATTTATACACGACCTGATGCCTGCGCTCTTAGCAAGTACGCAGCGCAATTTGCTCATGTGTACTTAGCAAGTACGCAAAGGTATTCTTGCGTACTTGCTAAGTACGCAGGAACTATCTCCTGCGCACATACAATTGCGCAAAACACTTAGAGAAATCTGCAACAGTCAATATGTAAAAGTAAATACAACTCGATAACTAATACATACAGACACTTACAAACAAATACAAATACATTCATGAAAGTACAAAACTAAGACTCTATCTATCCAGAGTGTTTGTCGCAGGAAAGTGCTTCAACAAACTCCCCCTTGACAACAGCTCTGGATCATCTTCGATCTTTAGTCTTCAGTCTTCGGTCTTCAGTCTTCACAGCTATGCATCTTTAGCATCCATCTTCTTCTTATAGTCAAGGCACAACTTGATCACCTTGTCATATTTAGAAGCAAGGAATTTCGTCCATTCGTCCGTATGCATGCAATACCTGTCTGCTAGTGCCTCCAGATCTTTCACAGAGAAGTTAATGAAGCAGACTTCATCAAATACTCTTATTACTTCCCTCGGCACTAAGCATCCACTTTATGACCTTACCTTTCCAATTACCACAGCATCGCCCGTCTTTGGATCTACGTCCCGGTACCACATGTTGTCACACCCCAACCGACGGCGGATTATATGTCGGGGCGGACGCGGTTGTTCAATAGCACAAGGTTGACTATTAAAGTTTCAATATTTCATTAATGAATAATTTAAGATTCAATACAAGGAAGAATAATACGAATACAACATTTAATTTAAGTAGTCTAGGTCCAAAGCATCCTATGTGATCACGAATAAGTCTCATGATGTAAACCTGAAACATGTGAAACAATCTGTCAACTACAAAATAGTTGGTGAGATACAAAGGTTTTGACACAGTTTAACAAGTATTTGAAAAGTATTACAATTCGCTATGATTCATGCATTCTATAATGTAAGTATGAGAAAACAAGCATGTTAGACATTGTGCACATCAACCCTCCGACCAAGTTTAGGCATAACCCGCAGGTTACCCTTATAAGTCTCAAGTTTAAAGTTTAATGTAGTAACAAACACCAAGGGATCCCCCCCAAAGGGGTCAATCAATCAATCAAGGTGGATTGGTCAAACGCAATAGATCTATCATTGTTACTATCGGCTTGATCAAAGCTAATGAATGTGCTAGTTTTAAGTTTAATCTAAGCATACAAGTCTCAAGTTTAACATAAGAATAAACACGTAGTCATAGTTGTACAAGAATTGTATAAGTTTAAGAATTGTGAACATGTTTCACCCCAAAAGCATAAAAGGAAAAAGGGGCTAAGTATACTCACATTGGATTGATAAAGAGTATCCGGCACGGATAAGTATTTGCAAGACTTTGAGGGAGAATATCCTCACGATAAGCCTAAGAATGCAAGTCTAAAGATTTAAGTTTACTTCTACAAGTCTAAGGCAAAAGATCTAGGATTTCAAGATTGACTAGGGTTCCAAATGGGAGATGGGAATGGTTTGTGTTTATGAAGTTTAAATCAAGTTTATAATAAAGGTTTTGAAGGAATGATACAAGACTTGTACGTCAAAGTTTAATAGATTTATAGATTTACAATAATTATTAATTAAAATAATCATTTAAAAGTTTTACAATTATTAATTACACAAGTTAGGTAAACATAATCGAAATAGTTTTCTAAGTATTTAGGGGTAAATAATTTAAGTGTAAGATTAAATAATTATTAAAGATAAATAATTATTAAGATCAAATAATTATCTATAAATATAATTATTTTAATTACTCATATAAATCATTTAAGATTTATTTAAGTATTTACGTGTCAAACGTTTATTTTATAATTTAACTTGTAAATGAATATGGTTTATAAGTTTAAATACGAAATTATAAGTTTATAAAAGGTTAAATAGAATTTCTTTGTAAAGTTTACATCTTATTTAAAAGTGTAAAAATATTTAGAGTTTAAAAGAAACTATAAGTTTAATAAGTATTAGATTATAAGTTTATAAGTATTTTAAATGAAGCTTTTGTTTAAAATTATAAGTTACCTTATAAAACATCCTAAAAATGAATAAAGTATGTTTATTTTCTATGTTTTAAAATAACTAAATAAATAAATAAATAGTCAAACTTTAAATGAATCAAATACAAGTTTTTATAAATTTGATTTGATTTTAATAGGAAAGTTTAATAATTCACTCAAGTTTCTTAAAACCAAATAAGTTTTCTATTTTAAATAAATAAGGAAGTTATAAATTTTGTATAAGTTTATAAGTTTCTTGCCTTAATTAAAGTTTATTAATTTTTGAAGCTTTAAACACTTAAATGTATTATCAGAAAATAATAACGAATTAAGGTTTCAAATTTTATAAAATTTCTCCTGTTTAAAATATAAGTTTTGTAAAGTTTAAAAGTATTTTTATAGTTTTTAAGAGTTTTAAAACTATTTTTAAAAATTTAGTTTTTATAAATTTTAACTAAGTCTAATTTAGTTAAAATAGTCTCAGAATACGAAAGTGTAAATAAAAATCGGATCTGAGCTTATAATTCTTTCACAGATTTTATAAATTTTTTCCAGTATTTAATACTGTTTTTAAAAGAGATAAAAAAAATGAAAGCTACAATTTCGGGTCGGCTTAAATCGAACCCGCGTCGCCCGCCGGGTCACGAAACACACACCATGCCTAACCATCCCGCCTACGCGTCTCGGTAGTTTAATACACGCAAAATCAAATAGATAAAAAGATCCCACTTCGCCCCTAATTACCGGATGAACCCTAGAACCCAAATCCACCAAATGCATATCGATTAGCCCTTTGTTAGTTGAATTAAACATGGGGCTTTCGATCAACACAGGATTACAGAGAGAATGAGCATTCGAATTACCTGAATCGATGAAGAAACGAGTGAGAACGGGTCTGTGGTGGTCGTCGGAGGTCGTAGCTTCGAATCGAAGAATGTAGGTGATGAACGACTGAATTGAGAGTGGAGAAAGTTTTGGTGTGATGTTACTGAGGTTTCTAAACCGATATTTATAGCCAATTTCGTTTATTTAATGCGTGTTTAGGTGGGAAGGTTACGGATGGGCCGAACGAGTTTAATCGCGAATCACGCGGGTGTTAGGCTCGAGATCGAGCATTGATGGGCATCGGGGTTGGGTCGCACGCGTGAGGCGACACCCGAGGTTCGTCGAATGTGGACGTTTACGCGGTTTCGAAGGAAAATGGTTGAAACCGGTGAGGGGCGGGATTCGAACTCATGTTCGCTTTCCTGTTTCTGGGTTTGGGATTATTACAGAACAGGTCCCCGAGGTTTGTTAGTTTTGTCATTTCATGTTAAAACATAAGTTTGAGTTTGAAACAAGTTTCAGGATTTGACTGTTTCGGTCCCTGGACTTTTTATAAAAATAAATATGTTTTACTTTTATAAATCTCTCTAAAGTTTCAAAAGTTTTATTATTTTATAATTTTATAATATAATTCATTAGTTAATAAGTCTCAAGATAAAAATAAGTTTATTATGTTATTTATAATAATGATAATTGTAAACTTTATAAAGTTTTTAAAGAAAGTTTAATATACATGTATTTATATATGTATTTTTATATAAATCTTACGTCCACATATATATATATATATGCGTACCCCAAATGTATATATTTATCAAACAAATTAATGTTTATAAATAAAAAAATAGATTTTAAACAAGTTTCCAAGACTTAAATTTTTTATACGTGCAAGGATTAGGAAAAAAATATGGCGGAAATTCTCGGATATTACACATGTCACCGAGGATATCCTAAGATAACTTGCTCAGGGAATCATGGTTTCACAAAGCACTAGCTTGTATACCAATTTCTTTAAGAATTTCTTAGTCACAAGATGTCTTGCTGTCTTATCCTTGACTCTCTTGGGCACTTAGGGCTTGAACACATCAAACTTCCTAGATCTTCCTTCCCGCTGTAGAACCACCCACAAACCCATCGCCAGTGCGTGATTAGAATGACCCAGCAGCTCTCGGTTTGCTAGGTTCACAAGGTCGTATTTGGGTAAGGAGTTGAACGCTTCACTGGTTGGTTTCAAGTATTGAACCCCCCAGATCTTTTGATTGCGAACAACTGCTTATCCTCCTCGAACCTTACAACCAAGATCATCCTTGTTGCCCCTTGTTTGTCTATGATAGACGTCTTCTGCCAAACAGGAGCTGGACCCTTAGATGAAGTAGAAGGCATATCTTTTTCTTTCGTGCCTTCGGATCCACAGGTGTAGGGTCAACTGGGAAGGCTTCACTCGAGGCTTCAACATTACTAGCATGCTCGACTGAACCTATGTCGAGCTGAGCTTCGAAGGATGGAACTTCAAAGGTCTCTCCATCTTCTAACTCATACTCTCCTTCCCCGTTGCCCTTGGAAACTTCTATCACTACATCCTCATCATCTTCGTCCCAATCATCACCAGAGTCGATCTCTCATTCTTCTACGTTGTAGAGAGCATCGATCTGTGCTTCCTTGTAATAGTCAGGCTCTAAGTATAAGATCTCATCGTCAGATAGATCCTTAAGCACATCAGCCGCTGACTTTCCTTTGTCACCACCACCACCAGAAGTATCACCACCCTCCTGATGAGAAGACTCCCCTGAGCCATTGGAATAGCAGAGATGGGCACAATTGCTAAAGCTTGGTGCTCACCTCCACTAGGACCCACTTCGGGATCCTTGTCTTTGTCATCATCCTTTGTCAAGTCGACAGGATGACAAGGCTCATCACCAGTAGGTGTCTTTTCTTTCTCTTTCTCCTTCTCCTTATCTTTCTCCCCCCGAGCATCAAGCTTCTTGGTCAGATCAGCAATTAGTTTGACCATCAGCTCATGCTCCTTCTTCTGCATATCAAACCTCAGCTCGAGAGACGACCTATGCCCTAGAATCATGTTGTTTGTCTGGATTAGAAGCTCATTCTAGGCCATTATGTTCTTCAGTCTCTCGTCTGTCCCCGTTCTCTGGCTTCGTAGAATTCTAACTTCATCCACCAACGAATTAATATGTGCTTGTTGAGCATTAGATTCCTCCTTTGACTTCTGAATAGTTTCCAACAAACCAGCAACTTGGGTTTCCAGAATTGTTATCCTTTCTTCATTAGGATCAGGATGTCTGGAGGTAGATGCTTTAGCATTGTGAATTGGGGAGGAGAAGATAGTATCGAAGTCAAACCCTTGAGTAAATTCTCCGTAGTTGAAGGGTTAACTTATCGGTTCAACGGTGGTTGTTGGGATTGAGGATGTGATGACGGTTGTAGGTGTTACGGAAGGGGTGATGGTGACTGACTCCGTGAGAATTGAGTAATCACTGCCACCTCGACGGATGTGACAGGGAGGATCACTATCACAGGAACCTTCTCTGTGATTGAAGTGACTGCCACCTCAGGTTGTACCTGTGGCCTCCTCCTCTTTCTTTAGTATTATTGATGTGAAGGTGGGGTAGAGGCTGAGTCAGTACTTGTATCTGGAACTTGTACTTGCTGCAGAGTAGTAACCTCCACCTCACTGGGAATAGCAAGTTGCTGCCTATCCCCTCTTTTCTTGTTAACACTTTCACGCCTCTATCTCTGTATAGCAGCGTCAGAGTCAGAATCTGGCTCATATTCGCTGCTTGAAGCTTGTCGCTTTCTCTTTGAGGACGACTCAGGTAGGGTTACCTTCATCATTCTCCTCAGGTGAGCCTGCGATGGTGCATCATCAGAATCAGAAGAATCAGACTCTGTCTCTTCCGAGTCGGATCCCTCAGCACCATCATGACCTTCTTCTTCGTCTCCATTTTCCGATGATCCATCTACACTTTCAACCTCCTAATCTTGTTGTTGTTGTTGTTCATCTGAATGTTCACTCAACTCTGGCTCCGAATCGTGGCTATACCATCTCCAGTCATCCGGTGCCACATATGCTTCGTTTATTAGGTGGCCAAAAAGTGTTGTATGCTCAGGGGTAGGATCTACACTGCCTGGCTTTAAAAACTGTGCAAACACTCTTTTGTCCACCCTTTTAACTTGCATTCTCTCCCCAGTTGCAGGTTGGTTTGGAAATGAATCGTCAATCAGAAGTTGCACAAACCTTGGGTATAATAAGAACCTGAACCTCTCAGCCATGTTAATCTCATCATTGATGGCTTTGAATATGTATCTTGAGAAGTTGTATCCCTTATTGAGAGATAAGCCAACCATGGCAGCAGCAAGGTCATGACCCATTGCATCCTTTCCAGCTTTTCTTAAGGAGATGCACATGATCATGATGTGGGATCTCCATTGATCAAGCACCCACATTTTCCTGTAAGAAGCGTAGTCTCTCACACCGACATACCCCATTCGTTTCCTCCAACAGCCATCCACAAAGTAGTCAAGATAGGCTATCGGGTCGATGGAAAGATCTCTGAATTGCAAGACCCATCGAATAGTGTCTTCAGAATAGGCGATATCATGACCCGTAACGGTAGCCCTTATAACATTGGGGGTTACCGTGCAATTATGCTCCACGGTCTCCCAAAATTGCTCGAGATAAGGTCTTGAAACGATAGGGTCAGCTGAAATAGCATAGTTGATTCTTGAATGGTTCAAGAAATCAACTATCTCTCGATACTGAAGTGCTTCACCCTTCCATTCTGGTTGATTATGAGCTAGAAGATTGAACTCATTCGTAAACGCACGAGCCATAATCTGCAGAAACACACAGAAAACATAATCAGAACAACAAGTTTCATTGGAATTGAATAAACATGACTCAGTATAGCAGTTACTCTTTGAAATGAATTTCTAGACTTAGCAAGTACGCAGGAATTTCCTCTTGCGTACTTAACAAGTACGCAAGAATTACTTCTTGCGTACTTGCTAAGTGCGCAAGAAACATACTTGTTCAAAATTCCAGAAGTCTAAGAAATCCACTGATGCACAAGAATTGGGTAGATTAGGTCACCACAAGGTCGGAATCAGCGATTACGACCCATGGAACCAACATCAACACCAAATCACTGCTACATTGGTCCAATTTTGACCTAAACGACGACCATTCGAGCCGACGGTCAAATCCAAGCCCAAGGTCAAAATCAAAGGATTAAACGGACGATTAAGAGTCGATTAATGATTCTAAGCAAGTTTTAGTTATCATGAATTAAACAAACAACCAATAATTTATCTAAAATCACGGATTAACCTAAATTTTTTAAGTTTCCGAATCGGTCCATAATCGCGATTTTGTGGATGGATTGAGTCTATATTCTCACCAATGGATTGAAGTACAAAGATGATACTAGTAATGGGACGAAAAATCAGTTGGAACACTCAGAATATTTGAGGAAATTTGCGGAGGGAATTGAACAGGCTTTTGAGTTTGAATGATAAAAGTCTGAAAATTTTCTAAGTGCCATAATTATACCCAACACAAAACGGTCTTGCGTACTTGCTAAGTACGCAAGCGTTAACTCCAGCGTACTTACAAGTGCGCAAGACTTAACTCTTGCATACTTGTTAAGTACGCAGGGCTTACTTCATGCGCACTTGTCAAGTACGCAGAAACCCTTAAGTGCGCAAACTTTCAACTCAAATTATGAAGGTTTTTCAAGTCAAATAACGAACAAGATAAACAACATTCAATCAAGAGGATTCAAACTCAATCCAGGAAGGTTAAATACAAATATTTTTTTGGTTTTTCTGATTAAGATTGAACTATACACAAACTTAAAATCTTTTTGATCTTTTCTAGATAGAAATATACACGTATTTACACAAACTATTTTTGATCAAAGACACGAGTAGAGGGTCATATTAGGCTAACTTATAGCAAAAATGATACAATATAAACATAAAAGAATATGCGATCATGGATTACTATTTATTCATACATAATAAGCACACAAACAAGTAATTCAAGTTGACAATATTATAAGATTTGAAACTATAAGCATCTTTGTATCACGTTCTTGTGTATAATGGTATTAATTATAAGATATACAACGTGTACCCCACTGATATGCTACAATAATGTAAATTGCACTATCTCAAGGCATCTAAATTTTCCCAATGATTTTCTAAATTTTCAGAATGAAGCTACATCAATTAGCACAAGAAAAATCAAGCAGAATCCATAAGGATTATCAGGAATCATAAGATTCAAAATCGAGTGATTCATTTGTCTTGGTTTCATTTGATTTCTTCATTGAATATCGATACGATGATTCGGGATAATGAATATGTTGTTTGAATAAGGTAAGGGAATCCAACTTTTATCTGGATTTGATTTAATGAATTAGGAGTGATTCAAGGGTGAATACATGCTCAACGGTTGATATAGAGACATGTCTTGATTCAAACTCTCCTTGCATACTTGTGAGTATGGGCAGTGAGATGAACCGCATTAATTGTGCTAACGTCATAACCCGAAACTGACCTCAAAAGAAAATTATTGCCAAAATCTAACATCCTTTATCTGATAATGATCTTTTCTATTCTTTTACGCACACACACTAGCAAACATGGGTTCAAATCACAGTTGAAATTTTAGATTAAGTTTCCACACTACTAGTGATTCAAAGACGCATACAGCCTACTGACAATTCAAATTATTTGTAAATAAGCAGATTAAAACCATAATAATTTACACAATTAAGTAAGCATGACGCAATCATTTCCCATATGAGCAGTCTGTGATGTTTAGATCATTTCTGATGTACTATCATTTCCTCTTTTCTCAAGTTAACTTTGAAATTTTCTCCATTTTCTATTTTGTTTTTGATTTTGTAAAATGTTTTTGAAAGTTAAAAGAACTATACAGAAAACTTAAAAGAAAATAAAAATTGAACTTTCATGAATTGAATAGATTTAAGAAAAACAAGTTTTCACTCAGGATTGAACATTCCTATCAAGTTGACAAGATGCTCAAAACGGGATCGATCAAATGCCTTTGTGAAAAGGTCAGCAAGATTGTCATCCGTGTGAACTTTAACAAGTTCAATTAAATGCTTTTCAGCACAATCACGGATGAAATGTGGCGAATTTCTATATGTTTAGTTTTGGAATGTTTCACTGGGTTATTTGTGATGGACATTGTGGCATTGTTGTCAATGAACAAAGGAGTTCCAGTGAAGTTTAATCCATAGTCTCTCAAATGCTACTGAATCCACAATATCTGAGAACAACCGCTCGCCGCAGCAATGTATTCTGCTTCACAAGTTGAGACAGAAATCGTTGACTGCTTCTTACACTGCCAGGAAACCAGTCTGTCTCCTAAGAATTGACATCCACCAGAAGTTGACTTTCTATCAAGGTTACAACCGCCATAGTCTGAATCAGTGTAGGCTTTGAAGTCGAATAACTGCTGCTTAGAGTACCAAATACCCAATCGAGGTTTCCCATTCAAGTATCTGAAAATTCTCTTCACGGCTATCATATGTGACTCCTTCGGTTGAGACTGAAACCTTGAGCACAAGCACACAGCAAACATTATATTGGGTCTTGAAGCTGTGAGATACATAAGTGATCCGATCATCCCACGGTAGAATCTGCAATCCACATCCTTTCCATCTTTGTCAGGATGCAGACCATGATTGACTGGGATAGGTGTGTCATAAGTACTGCTAGCATTCATCTTGTATTTTGACAAGATGTCCTGCACATACTTAGTATGATGTAGATAAATGCCATCCTCTCTTTGACTGACTTGTAGACCCATGAAGAACGACAATTCACCCATGTTACTCATTTCAAACGTGGACTTCATCACCTGCTCGAATTCCCTACACATCCCTTCATTTGTAGATCCAAAAATAATGTCGTCGACATATACTTGTACAAGAAGAATGTCACCTCCTGCTTTCCTAATGAAGAGGGTCGAGTCAATCTGTCCACGGTCGAAACCATTAGATAATAGATGCTTAGATAATGTCTCATACCAAGCCCGCGGTGCTTGATGAAGACCATAAAGTGCTTTGTCGACCTTATACACTTTATTGATATTATGCGGATCTTCAAAGCCGGGAGGTTGAGTGTAACATTCCTAATTTTCCGACCCTATTCTAACTTATTTTAATAACAATACAATACTAGACCCTATACTTGTTCAAACCTACGCCTCATTAAATTGTTAGCCGATCATACTTTAATTCAAAGTTTTAGAACTCAAATCACATGGTAACACCTCCTAGAGTTAACTCAGTTAGTAATCCCGTTAGGTGTTCTGTTAAATCCTAACCAAGCTAATTCTGTCAAAGCTGAAGTTGCAAGGGCTGATTTTGTAAATAACCAGAAACCCTAGTAGGCACGGTCGCGCCTCATGTTGGCACGGTCGCGCCTCATGTTGGCACGGTCGCGCCTCGTCTGGCACGGTCGCGTCTATTGTTGGCACGGTCGCGCCTCATGTCTGAGAAAACGTAACTGCAGCTTTAATCGCCCGATCGTTGTTTTCTCGTAACCGATTTCCACTTAATATCTCTTAACAAAGACAATTACACTGCCAATTACAACCATTATCATTTGGAACCGATTCATCTCAAGAAAACTAAACGAAACCACAAATTTCTTCCTTTCGATCCATATTCTCTCAAGTAAACAAACGATAAACATCACACGATCCTCACTGAAACTCACGAGTACACTGGTTGAGCCGGAATTACAGCAGGAGACGCCGGAGACAAAACTCGTCCCGCCGGAACTCCTTCTACCGTAAGCTACCAATCCATCGTCGTTCAGGGTAATTGAAACCTTCTAAACCTTCTATTTATTCTATAGATCCAAAGCCCTAATCTAATTTGGGCATTCAATATCAAAATCTACTCGAACCAGAAACCATATTTTCATTCAAAATAGTTTAATCGAATCCGGTCCTAAACATGTTTTAAACACAATTAATCTACACCAAAAGACTTTTAATGACCTTGTGAATGAAAGCCCTATCAATTCTGACACCATCAATATAAGGATCAATCAATTCGTTTCTGTTTTGAAAGAGACACGGTCGCGCTAATCATCTAGCGCGGTCGTGTCTCAGGAGACGCGGTCGTGCCGACTTCCAGCGCGGTCGTGCCTCCTGCTCAGACCCAGTCATGCTCGTTAGCTAGACTTGGTCGTGCCCCTGAAGCATAGACACGGTCGTGCCTGTACAAGGCACGGTCGTGCCTAGTAATTTGTCTAGCTATGTCCTCTGTTGATCAACACAGTCGCGCCCTGACTAGCGCGGTCGCGCCCGTGGCTCGAGCACGATCGTGCCCTGTCTAGGCACGGTCGTGTGTGTTCACAGAATCCTTAAAATTTCTATATTTTTAAACAATTAGCATTTCAAGTTAATTTTCAAAATAAAAATAGTTGAATTTATAAAAATGCGTATTATCTTTATTTAAAAAGATCAAGTATTTAATCTTAAAATAAATAGAAATTATTTAATTAAAGTTTCAACCTTTAAATTATAAACCCTACACTTAAATAATATTTTAAGGTGTAAGTTACATTTTATAAATAGATGAATAAGGTAATATTTATTTATCTGATTTATAATTAAACAAAAACATCTATTTAGTTATACTTAATTACATCTAATACTTACATTATTCTCATAAACAATAATTAATTAATTTACTTATTTAATTATTCCAAACTCAAACCTTATTCAAAATGTTGTAAAAATATTAATTTCAAATTTTCTGTTATATACAATACTTCCAAGTACCAATCACTAACTTTATCCAATTCAACCTTAGACTCAGACTATTGTGAATTATTAATGCAATATACATTACACTCTAGGTTAACGTTGTGCGATACAAGGATCACATTACTTTCTAGTATCTCGTGTTAGCTACGTCTTCAAATCAAGTGAGTATTCACAACCCCTTTTTACTCTTTTACACTTTTGGGGTGGAACATGAACTCTATACACATTACACATTTACATTTACGCAAACAACACAAGTGCAAAATCCTATTTACATGCATGTGTACAAAATTTGAGCTTTGTGCCCGAGTGCTAGTTGTGCTAACCTTTGTATGCGATTATGTGCAATCATTAACTATACAAGCCGACGGTTTTCAATGATAGATCTATTGAGTCTGACAAACCCACCCAGGTGCGCGGTGATTGAAACCGACAACACAATTTTTGCATGCTAGTTACAAAGGTTTGGTTGTACATGGTTACACAATTTTTGCATGCTAGTTACAAAGGTTTGGATTTGTTTTCAACTATATGCTATCTATATACAACTGTGTTATACTCACCAACTTTTTAGTTGACTTTATTTTATTCATGTTTCAGGCCCTAATATGTGAGAATGATTCAAGACGTGCTCAATATAGGATTTGGACTTAGCAATTTAAATCAAGAATTCTATGAGTTGTTTTATGTTTCTTTGTTTGAATTTGGTTTGTACTTGGATTATTTGTAATGGAAATTTGACGTTAATATATTTCAATCTAGTCAACCATGTGCTATGAACAGTCTTACATGTCCCGCCCCGATGATTCCGCCATCGGTCGGGGTGTGACAGATTGGTATCAGAGCCAGTTTATAGGGAACTAGGTTATTAGACACTCTTGACCTAGACTATAACTTTAGGACACCCATACAATGCCATGCTACTACATGTTACATTATAAATTCATGTGTGATTATTTTTACATGCTATCCTAAGTACTTACACTACCTGATACAATACATAATGACTTATGTGTCACACTACTTAATAACTCTTGTACTTACACTTATTACTACCTACATGCTATATGATTATTCACCTATGTGAATATTTCTACATATTATACTATATGATTACATCACACGATACAATACCCAATAGTTTATGTGTCACGTTATCTGCCCACTTCTTCTTCTATTCATAGCTACCTACATAATTTATTTAAAACACTATCCTAAGTTTAACACACACACATACGCACCAAAATTATTCATACACCTTTGGACCCAAATACATGATACCATCACCCTTTATGAGCAAAGGCTTAAACTATTGGGCCTAATGTCCATCAATGATAAACTAAGAAGCCCACCTATTTCCAAGAAGAAGAAGCCCGCTGAAATGCATAAACCTTACCTTTGGGCCTCAAAGCCCAGTCCACAACAATTCCCATCATAATCATGAGCCCAACAATAGTGTTATTAATACATGATGGCTGGAAGAGTGTGTAAGCCCATGAGGAATTCTGGCTAAGGAAAGATAGGATATTTAAGTGTGTCTTAGTGACCCACCCCTCTTTCTTGTGAATTCTCCTCAGGGATACACTACTTATAGGTCAAGTGTACTCCTAAAATACTATTGTGAAGACTCGGCGTTATGACTAGTCAAACTCTAAACCTATGAGAACTCCTATATTTGACACTCAATATTTTATTATCGCTTACAACCTTTCCATTTGTTCCTGCTAAGCATGGACCCCTACTGTCCTACCTCCCCGATATACCGTCCCGAAGAAGAGTCTGATTGGGAAGAAGACACCGGATCACCCGTACATCGATCACCAACACCCGCAGCTGCTAGATCAAGGTTTGATGTAAGGGTAGACTAGATTAGGAACACTGACCCGAGACTTCGAACACCTGGATCACCCGTACCCATAAACCCGTATAATACATCTCACCCCCACAATCAACTACCACTCCCACTAAGAGACCCATATCTAATGCCCGACCCGTATTACTCTAATCCTTGAGTAAGGCATACCATGGCACCCCCTGGTGTTATGGGAATTCCAACCAATGACTTCCATCAATATGTAAGAAATTCAGAATTCGAGAGGCAAAGGATAGAGCAGGGAGTAATACACGACTTGCAAAGACAAAGAATGGATAGCCTAGCAAACCAATTAGGATACCAAAAGGAGTTAATCTCCACCCTTGAAAAAGAAATACAAGGTCATCGCACGGAGACCGCCAGAACTGAAGCCAGATCTACTACTCGAGTGACTATAGCGGTGCTCATCTTGGCGATTATCTTCTTCTTAGTGGAAAGCTACCAGAGACGTTAGAAGGAGCTTCTACTGATTTCCTTTAAATTTTCGAATTGAGAACCATTTCCTTATGTTTTGAGTAATGTTTAACATTTCAGGATCTAGTCAATTCCATATATTTCAACTCTACAGTTATTGTTCATTGATTTGACCCGTGGAGCATAAATTACACCTGTTATATTTTCATCAAACTTTCTCAAATATCACTTCTTTCATTCAACATGATTTAGTACATTACCAACAATCTATTTCATAAATAAATCATCCTATTTTGTGATTTAAACAAAACATCGCTATCTTGTTTAACAAAATGTTTATTGAAATGTTTAGATAATATCAAAAACATAAATTTCCTTTAAAACTTTTTCACCTAATAAGGAAAGTAATGCAATCAATTTTAAAAAAAAATATATATTTTTAAAACTGATAAATAATTATGATTTTTATTCATTAAAGTAAATAATTCTAAACTTTGGCTAAATTAGTATGCTACTACTTGTTTAGCCAAAAGTTGAAATTTTAAATTAAAAATACTTTCTCATAAATTGCATATTCATTTAAAATATGCGATTCAATGATTTTAACTACTTTATATACCTACAATCAAGAATAATTTACCACTTTCTATTTTCAAACAAAGATCAATATTTGTAAACACGTTTCCCCGAATATTTTCAGAACCCTCTCGTTACCTTTCACTTGTCACTCCAAGAGACGATCGTACGGCGTAAACATTATCCATCCCCATCAATCTCAATGAGATTTAAGAGCTACAACCTAACTACCACATTATACAGGAACGTCAAACAACACGCTTGTCTGCAATACTTGGTCACATGCAAAACCCGTTAGTTTACATCACACACGAAGTCCAACAACTTACGTATACACGTTCACAATATACTCAACGCAACCACATGGTACATGAAATTCAATTATTCTCAATATACCCAATGCTACACAAATTACATTATACAAGAAGCCAGTTTTCCTACAAGTCACAATTTACTGGATTGATCACATAACACACGAAACATGTTAATTTACAACACACATGCTACCGGATTGAGCACATAATACACGAAACTTAGTTGTTTGCGATATACGTGATACATAACAATTGTTTGATTGATACATAATTCTAGACTGACCACATTAAACATGAAACTCATTTAGTTACAAAGTACATCATACTAAACTGTACACATTATGCAGTACACATGATACTATGTTGTTTACATTACACGTGAGAGCATATTGATTTACAAAATACATGATTTTAAATCGTCAACGCCATACATGAAATTCATTTCCTATAATGTATGTGATACTATGTTGTATACATTACATGCGAGGGCTCATTGAATTACAAAGTACATAATACTAGCTGTTCATGCTACACAAGAGACTTGTGTGTTTACTTTATACATGAAACAAAATTGCTTACAATTATTACAATTGGTTGATTACATTATACACAAGACATGGTCATGCAATTTGTTCACCAAAATTGAAGACCATAATACATGGAAACGACTCGGGGTTTGACGTATTCTTGTTCAAACACGAACAAACTAAGACACTTTAAGTTGTTCTACTTTACTACTCTTTAGTTGTGAACTTCCCTGCTTAAGGACATAGTTACTTGTTAGCGACTTTTATGTGTAAACAATAGACGTGATCATAGTGAAATTGTGCCCCCCCTTTACCCGCACACAACGAAAACGATCTATGCGGACCATACGATGATTTGAATAATTACGGGTGCACACGGAATTATACAAATCAGCGCATGGAAACTATAGTGAAGTGTCATCGTGTGTTGTGATCTGAAACTTATCATGATGTGTAACAACGAAACTGATGTAATGTGACAAGGGCATGGTGGATACGCCGATGGTACTTCCTATATATAAGTGTCCTATCATATTATCATAAGTAGCGTTGTTCGTGTCACGTGAGGTTTTGACCCAGACCAATGGTTATGAAATCTCTTACCCACTAACAATTTAGAACATATTAGACTATATCTTACACAAACTCTAAATATCAAATCCCATCAAATCAATTCCAAGTAACACATCTCACATTTAGAATTCAAATTTTTATTCGACAATCTTCATTTCAAAACAAAATTTATTATCACTCTTCATATTCAAAGTATCAGGCTTAAGTCATGTCAACGGTTACACACCCCAGAATCCAACACTCAAAACTACCCGATAACCCAAAACTCCCTCCTCTTTCTTGATTTTTGCAGCCTCCATTAGTTAAATTTCGGGACGAAATTTCCTTAACATGGGGAGACTGTAACATTCCTCATTTTCTGACCCTATTCTAACTTATTTTAATAACAATACAATGCTAGACCCTATACTTGTTCAAACCTACGCCTCATTAAATTGTTAGCCGATCATACTTTAATTCAAAGTTTTAGAACTCAAATCACATGGTAACACCTCCTAGAGTTAACTCAGTTAGTAATCCCGTTAGGTGTTCGGTTAAATCCTAACCAAGCTAATGTTGTCAAAGCTGAAGTTGCAAGGGCTGATTTTGTAAATAACCAGAAACCCTAGTAGGCACGGTCGCGCCTCATGTTGGCATGGTCGCGCCTCGTCTGGCACGGTCGCGTCTATTGTTGGCACGGTCGCGCCTCATGTCTGAGAAAATGTAACTGCAGCTTTAATCGCCCGATTGTTGTTTTCTCGTAACCGATTTCCACTTAATATCTCTTAACAAAGACAATTACACTGCCAATTACAACCATTATAATTTGGAAACGATTCATCTCAAGAAAACTAAAAGAAACCACAAATTTCTTCCTTTCGATCCATATTCTCTCAAGTAAACAAACGATAAACATCACACGATCCTCACTGAAAATCACGAGTACACTGGTTGAGCCGGAATTGCAGCAGGAGACGCCGGAGACAAAATTCGTCACGCCGGAACTCCTTTCTACCGTAAGCTACCAATCCATCGTCGTTCAGGGTAATTGAAACCTTCTAAACCTTCTATTTATTCTATAGATCCAAAGCCCTAATCTAATTTGGGCATTCAAAATCAAAATCTACTCGAACCAGAAACCATATTTTCATTCAAAATAGTTTAATCGAATCCGGTCCTAAACATGTTTTAAACACAATTAATCTACACAAAAAGACTTTTAATGACCTTATGAATGAAAGCCCTATCAATTCTGACACCATCAATATAAGGATCAATCAATTCATTTCTGTTTTGAAAGAGACACGGTCGCGCTAATCATCTAGCGCGGTCGTGCCTCGGGAGACGCGGTCGTGCCGACTTCCAGCGCGGTCGTGCCTCCTGCTCAGACCCAGTCATGCTCGTTGGCTAGACTTGGTCGTGCCCCTGAAGCATAGACACAGTCGTGCCTGTACAAGGCACGGTCTTGCCTAGTAATTTGTCTAGCTATGTCCTCTGTTGATCAACACAGTCGCGCCCTGACTAGCGCGGTCGCGCCCGTGGCCCGAACACGATCGTGCCCTGTCTAGGCACAGTCGTGTGTGTTCACAGAATCCTTAAAATTTCTATATTTTTAAACAATTAGTATTTCAAGTTAATTTTCAAAATAAAAATAGTTGAATTTATAAAAATGCGTATTATCTTTATTTAAAAAGATCAAGTATTTAATCTTAAAATAAATGGAAATTATTTAATTAAAGTTTCAACCTTTAAATTATAAACCTTACACTTAAATAATATTTTAAGGTCTAAGTTACATTTTATAAATAGATGAATGAGGTAATAATTATTTATCTGATTTATAATTAAACAAAAACATTTATTTAGTTATACTTAATTACATCTAATACTTACATTATTCTCATAAACAATAATTAATTAATTTACTTATTTAATTATTCCAAACTCAAACCTTATTCAAAATGTTATAAAAATATTCATTTCAAATTTTCCGTTTTATACAATACTTCCAAGTACCAATCACTAACTTTATCCAATTCAACCTTAGACTCAGACTTAGACTATTGTGCATTATTAATGCAATATACATTACACTCTAGGTTAACGTTGTGCGATACAAGGATCACATTACTTTCTAGTATCTCGTGTTAGCTACGCCTTCAAATCAAGTGAGTATTCACAACCCCTTTTTACTCTTTTACACTTTTGGGGTGGAACATGAACTCTATACACATTACACATTTACATTTACGCAAACAACACAAGTGCAAAATCTTATTTACATACGCGTGTGCAAAATTTGAGCTTTGTGCCCGAGTGCTAGTTGTGCTAACCTTTGTATGCGATTATGTGCAATCATTAGCTATACAAGCCGACGGTTTTTAATGATATATCTATTGAGTCTGACAAACCCACCCAGGTGCACGGTGATTGAAACCGACAACACAATTTTTGCATGCTAGTTACAAAGGTTTGGCTGTACATGATTACACAATAGCTGCTCCCCATAAATGCCTTATTTTATCATGTTTTGTAAAGGATTTGTTTTCAACTATATGCTATCTATATACAACTGTGTTATACTCACCAACTTTTTAGTTGACTTTATTTTATTCATGTTTCAGGACCTAATATGTGAGAATGATTCAAGACGTGCTCAATATAGGATTTGGACTTAGCAATTTAAATCAAGAATTCTATGAGTTGTTTTTATGTTTCTTTGTTTGAATTTGGTTTGTACTTGGATTATTTGTAATGGAAATTTGACTTTAATATATTTCAATTTAGTCAACCATGTGCTATGAACAGTCTTACATGTCCCGCCCTGATGATTCCGCCATCGGTCGGGGTGTGACATTGAGTGACATAGACCTCTTCATGTAATTTTCCATGTAGGAAAGCACTCTTCACATTAAGTTGATAGACCTTGAAGCCGACATATGTGGCATAAGCCAAGAACAGTCGAATGGCCTCAATTATAGCAACTGGGGCATATACTTCCGTGTAATCCAAGCCCTCTGGTTGATAAAAACCCTGAACAACCAATCTTGCTTTGTTCTTCACAACCACATGACGATCATCCGTCTTGCATTTGAACACCTATCTGGTTCCAGTTGGCTGAAAGCCTTTTGGCAAGTCAATCAAATCCCACACGTGCAACTTTTGGAATTGAGACAATTCATCTTGCATCGCCTTAATCAAGCAGTTGTCCGTGAGAGCCTCCTTCACATTCTTCGGCTCTAACTGGGACACGAATGCAGCATGCAGACATGTTTCCATGACACCAGTGTCAAGTATCTCCGAGTAAAGACTAGTGTTCTCTGTAATGGTTCGATGACGAGTCTGAACACCGGCATGAGGATCACCAATAATGTTGTCGATTGGATGATTCTTATGCACTCTTGTCTCTAGTACATTCGGTTCCTGAATTTCTGAATCGAGATTCGTGCTTAACTCCCCCATTTCCTATGTTCCAGAAGAAGTAGATTCAATGTTAATTGGATCAGCTAGAGATTCATTACCTACAGTTGTGTTAGGATTAGCTTGAGCATCATCTCCATTAACATGAACATCTTCAATGTTATCACTGTCATGATTTCCAGATGCAGAATTGGAATTAGGAGTTACAATCGGTACAGTAGCACGAGTAGAGAAACTGGAGTCATCGCCGCCACGCAATAATTCATAAACATTTGCGGCGTCAACTGCAGATGGATCAGGAAGATTGAATAACTTGAATAGCGCATCATAATCAAAACCCCAAGCTGGACCTCTTGGTTCTAGTGGAATGCTGTGTTTACTGCAATCCACTTCAAACCATTCCTCGACAGTATGAGTTCCTATATTGTACACTCTCTTACATGGCGAGTTGGCAACGTATCCTAAGAAGATGCCTTCCACCGCTTTTGCATGAAACTTAGACTGGCGGTCTTTGTAATGTAGCAATAAGGAACAGGGACTACCAAAAGGAACTAGGTAATCAAGATTGGGAAGTCGATTGTTGATCAACTCGTAACAAGTCTTATTGTGCCTCTTCACAACCAGAACTCTGTTTAAGACGTGACAAGCTGTATTAACTGCTTCTGCCCAGAACGTGACCGGAAGCTTTGCATCCGACAGTATTGTCCTTGCAGTCTCAATCAATGTTCTGTTCTTCCGTTCTGCAACTCCATTCTGCTGAGGTGTGTACGGGGCGCTGAATTCGTAACGGATCCCCTTCTTGAGACATAAACGTTCCATCAAATTACTCTTGAACTCAGTTCCATTGTCACTCCTTATTCTTCTAACCTTCAGCTTGCAAATAGATTCCAAGCTCAGGATCAGGTATTGAAGAATATCAGCAGTCTCGTCCTTTGTACCTAAAAAATGCACCCAAGAAAAACGTGAGAAATCATCAGTTACAACCAGACAGAACGACTTACCTCCAATACTCCAGATACTTATGGGGCCAAACAGATCCATGTGTAATAGCTCCAAAGGGGTATCAATGGAGTTTTGGAGCTTGGGCTTGTGAGACTTCCACTGCTGTTTGCCCTTTTTACAAGGCATACAGTCATCTGCAACGGTAAATCTCAGCTTAGGAACCCCGGTTACCAAACCGTTTCAGACCAGATGATTCATTTTACAATAAGAAATATGTTCGAGTTTCCTATGCCATAATATAGAGTCAAGCTCTGTTGCTTTGGTAAGTAAACAAGTAGCAATTGATGAGGTGGTTGTTTCCACGCTCATATCAATCTGATAGGTGTCGTTTGTCCTTGGCGCTCTCATCAGAATCCAGTCTTCAGGAACTTCAAAACCACGCTTGAGAATCAAGCATTCATTCTTATCAAACATCACCGAGTACTCCTTGTCGCACATTTGGGAGACACTCAGCAGGTTATGCTTCAGCTGCTCGCAAAAGTTAACATTGTTAAAACTGACACAACCATTTGATACCACGCCTTGACATGTGATACTGCCGCCTTTCTCTCCAGCAAAGGCCACATAGCCGCCTCTGAATGGTTTCACGTCTTGAAGCAAGGCCATGTTTCCTGTCATGTGCCGGGAGCATCCACTATCTATATACCAGCGGTTAGAGATAGTACCCTTCGGATGTCCCTGCACGAGTCACAAAAAGAATTAGTTAGATTTGGAGACCCAAGCGATAGTGGTCTTGGGTTGTCCATCCTTTTCAAAATAAACTACCTCTTTTAACTCACGGTCGTGATGACTGTTCAAAATGGATGAATCTTTAAAAGAATTAGGACTAGGAGATTGAGAATTTTTAGATTTGATAGTCTAGGACCTCTTCTTTTTCTTAACCGGAACAGTAGACTTATGTTCAACAACAGCAGGTGAGCTAGTGGAAGCTTCACCTGATTGAACTCCAGTCAGCTGTTCTAGCTTTCTCAACCACTTATTCCTTCTCCTTCTCTATGGCTTAGAGAGTTTCACCACAGGTTTCTCACCAGTACGTGTACTACCAGAGGTAGATACACAAGGTACAACAGGTTGCTTTACCTTTCTTGAAACAGATGGTTTGGCCTCAGATTTGATCTTTGGCTTTTCCATCGGTTTAACTGGTGGTTTCACCATATTTTGTTTTGGATATTTGGGAGGTTTCACTAATGGCGACTTAGGGATGACAGCCGGTTGTGAAACAATAGGCCGTTTCCCTTGGTTCTTTGAAGGACAGTTCACAAAAATATGACCAACCAAGCTACAGTGAAAGCAAGTCCTCTTGTCTGTGTAAGTCGTCCTATAAGGCTCATTAGATCTAACATTAGATGACTCAGCATTATGAGCAGGAGGGGTTGGTTTGTGAACAGGAGTTTGACTCGATACAAATTGGTTTTTGGGAGTATAGTATTTTTGCAAATTTTCTTGGTAACCAAGCCCATAGTGAGCTGAAAAAGCCTCTTTCTTTACTTGATTAAGATTTTTATACCCCCCATAAAGCATTACCTTTAATTTATCATTAGATTCAATGATATCGGGTTCAGTTAAAATATAGTTATCAGTATTAGTGATAATGTTTTTCTTGACTTTCTGTTCAGATAACAACTCCTCAGATACTACTCCTTCAGGGCAAGTGTTAACCGACCCATCATCAGAAGCAGTAAATAACTCCTCATTAGATGTGGAGTTAGCCTTACTTGAGGAATCATCCTTTTTAGAGGAATCATCCTTTCCTGAGGACTCATCAAGACAAGTTAGATCAATATCTACTAAGCTGTTGACAAACTTCCCGCTAACTAGTGGAGGAATGGCATTAGTACCCAGCCCTAAGCCATTCATTTGCCTCACTATATATTCGTAGTGTTCCACCACAAAACGAGAGTTTTTCAACTTCTCATTAGAACATTTCAACTGCAAGATTTCATTTTGCAGCTTGTTAATTTCATTGTTCCTTTTCTCCAACCCTTTATATGCAATATCCAAGTGAAGCTGTTGATCGCTCATTTTTAGTTAATAATCACGTTTTTCCTTTTTCAACGTTTCAATTGAATCTTTAAATTGTTTTTCGTTTTCTTTGTAGCTTAACGCTACAATACGAAGGGGTTCAACCTTGTCTTGGAGCTTAGAATTTTGAATTTTTAAGCCTAGACATTTGGAACAAGAAATAACAGAAAAAGGATTAGAATCTACCTCAGTTGATGAACTTGTTGCCTCTCCAATAGCCATGAGAGCAACAACAGTAGTAGATTCCTCTTGATCAGCTACAAAAGTTTCCTTTTCTTCAGCTTCCCTTTTCTCAGCTTCCATTATCTCCATGATCTCAGCCATGAGACCAACCTGAGTTTGTGCAATGATGGCATCTTCCAGATGAACACCCAAATCAAAGTTGTCGTCCTGTTGAGCTACCAATGCATTGGACGAACCACAGTGGCTTTAATTGTGGTTTTTTGTGTTGTTGTAGCCATGGATGTTTCCTTGGCTAGGTCTGGTGAAACCCGAAGCTGGTGCTCTGTCATTTTGACATTCACGAGCAAAGTGTCCAAAGTTTAGACACTTATAGCATTTGGCCTTGCATTTGTCAAAACCAACCTTGGCATTAGAATGCCCGCCAATGAACTTTCTTCCTGTTCTGTTCAGGAAATGCTTGGCTCTCCTCAAGATCATGGCCATATTCCATTGAATATCCATGTCCTCCATGTCATCAGGATCCACTTGATTAAAATCTTCTTCAATTGTCTCGGGATCTGTAAGCTTGCCACCTATGAAGTTCTCGTAGGCCAGCATACAAGATGAAAATAGTGCTACATGATCTTCAGCTATTTTAGCTATAGCTGATTGGTTAGATGAAGTTGTAACGGGAGAATTTCTTGAGGTGTGTTGTTGATGAGATCCAGAACCTGATCCAAATTCATAGCATGCATGACCACGACAACCATTTGAGTGGTCTTCTTCAGTAGAGTTTCCAGAGAAAAGGGCAATTCTAGAGCCCGAAGATTTGGTTGTAGAAGACGTCCCATGATACATAGAAGGGTCTTGTATCTGAGGTCTTCCTGAGCTCTCCTTCTTTCTAAGGTTCATGTTATGAGCTTGAACCTTTCCAATTGCCTCCTCCACTTTTATTTCGTAGAATTTTGGATTCTCTCTCATCAGGGTTGTGTACATTTCAAACCTGGGTGACAAAGCATCCAGAAACTTTTCCACCAACTCTTCATCGGGATACTTGAGCTCAAAAGCTTTCAATTCTGTCCGCAGATGATAGAATCTAGAGATGAGGTCATCTAAAGACTCATTCTCCAAAAATCTGAAGCATTCATACTGCTTCCTGAGTAGATCCCGTTTACTCTTCTTGATATCACTATTCCCCTCGAATATTTTCTGTAACGCCTTCCAAAGATCCTTAGAGTTGTCATAACCTCTGAAGCTGTGGAACAACTCCCGAGTTAATGCCATAGTGATTGAACCAAGAGCCTTCTTTTCCCGATCATAAGCTTTCTTTTCTTCTTCATCGAGTTTAGAGATAGGCTTAGGCAGTTCATCATCAAGATAAATGTGTGTGGGATGCGTATATCCTTCTAGGATTGGTATCCATAAAGAAGAATCGGTGTATGAAATGTAATGCTCAAAGCGTGCCTTCCGGTTAGAATAATCATTTACATTTAGCAGCTTTGGCGATTTCTGAGGAGTATCGATCTCATTGTCATAGTTTAAAAGGTTTCCAAGGTTCTGAAGATTCAACATGGTGAACACTTAGTCAAATTTTAGAAAAATCAGAGACATTTGCGCACTTGATATTGGCCTTACGCACTTAGAGGAATGGTCTTGCGTATTTAAGATTTGCTCTTGCGTACTTGATAAGTACGCAGGAGTAAATGATAAGGACGCAGGATATAACTTAAGTATGCACAAGATTAGTCTTGCGTATTTAGTAAGTACGCAAGAGATTAGTCTTGCGTATTTAGTAAGTACGCAGCAAGACTGTACTTTTTGCCAGATATGGTAAGTACGCATAACACCTTTTCACCAACTCTCACCAAACTATTCCGGTCACTGAAAACACACCGGAGATGGCCAAAATCGGACGGATGAACAATCAAAATGAGCCAAAGGGTCAGAAACTTGTTTCTAACCAACCTTTGATGCTCAAAACACTCAAAATACATAACAAATGTCGGTTTTTGAGTGATTTTTGCTTCTAAAATAGTGCTCAAGAGCTACCCCTATTTTATCACAAAAATCAACAAAAACACCTCCATTTGCTTGTAAAACTCTGTAGAAAACTTTCCAAACTCACTCACAACACTCGAAATCAAGAGCAATGCTTTGAGACCACTTGTAGGTCCCTCGGGTGTGGCGGATCGTCACATGCAAGTGGGTCTACTAGCCGGACCGGGTGCGGAATACCCGTGACGAGGTGGAGAGTCTTACAACACAAAGTAAACCGACAAGAGAATCACTTTAAACTTCCGTCTATTATAAACACTTGAAGGTTACAGAGAGAAATACTGAGATTACAAGTTCTGCGTATTTGCTACTATGAATGCGTCTGAGATTGCGTACTTATGTACTGTCAACCATTCCTATTTATACACGACCTGATGCCTGCGCACTTAGCAAGTGCGCAGGGCAGTTTGCTCATGCGTACTTAGCAAGTACGCAAAGGTATTCTTGCATACTTGCTAAGTACGCAGGAACTATCTCCTGCACACATACAAGTGCGCAAAACATTTAGAGAAATATGCAACAGTCAATATGTAAAAGTAAATACAACTCGATAACTAATACATATAGACACTTACAAACAAAGACAAATACATTCATGAAAGTACAAAACTAAGACTCTATCTATCAAGAGTGTTTATCAAAGGAAAGTGCTTCAACAATTTCAGAGACAATGTCAGTTTTCCATACAGATTTAAGTTACACACGTGTGATGCAGATAATCAGAGAAATAAGCTATGAAGGAGACTTTCCAAGAAGGCAAGTGACAAAGACTTTGTTAAGGAAACAGTGGAGGTACTTAGTACATGTATTTATTCATTGCCTTGGACCGAGGATAGGAGCATTTGATCAAATTGGTGAAGTGTTTAGTAGAGCTTTGGTTTGTCTGACAACTCACCGTAGATTCAACTTCTCAAGAATGATTTTTGATGCTATGATTAATAATTTTGTCGGCCAAAACAGAACAACAAGTTTCTGCTTTATCCAAGATTCTTACAAATGATAATCAATACACTATTGCCTGGTCTAGCTAATGATGGGGTTGAGCTTCCATTGGATCAAATGAAAGAAATAATTTTCAGTAGCATGAACACCATAAGGAAGAAAAGCAAGTTTACTGGGACATTGACACCTTTATTTCGAAATATGATTGAAGAGAATCCTGATCCCGAGTTCGGTGTCAAAGATGAATTGAATGATATTCAAGGTAGTGAAGTAGAGGATCATGATGGTGATGATGAAGGAGATGATGATGATGATGAAGGTGGTGAAGGTGGTGAAGGAGGAGATAGGAATGTAGTGAAAAACAACCCTGAAAATGTTCAAGCTCCTATGATTATTCCTGAAGTTGTTACAGAAGTTGTAGTTGAGAAAGAAACTATTGATGAGCCAATTAAAGAAACAAAGAAAGTTCAAGAAACTGAAAGTGTTGAAACACCAGAAATTCCAGCAACGGCAACTGAAAATCCAATCAAAAGGAAAGCTACTGAAGCTGAAAAGGATGTGCCTTCTAGATCTCCTCCGTCTAAAGGTATTGTAATTAAAGAACCAGAACAAAAGAGACTGAAGACTATGGCATAGAGGTACTCAGGAAAAGGAAAGGGTAAAGAAGTTCCAGATCCTATTAGACAAAAGGCTTCTAAAGATTATAAATTGATGGATGAAGAGTTTCTAAACTTTGCAACTCAAGAAACTACAAATATTATAAGTCAATTGAAGACTCAAGTTTCAAATCTTCAAAGCAGAGAAGCTGCAAATGAAAGAGAAATTAGAGAGTTAAAGACAAGTGATTCTAAGAAGTAAAAGCAGCTTGATGAGCAACAAGTACAGATAGATTATTTGCAAAGCGTTGTGCAAGATCTTGTAAAACGTCTTGGAATGTCTATTTCAATACCGAATGTCACTAGTCAACCCATGCAAGAGAATAAAGAATAGTAAGAACCTTCAATGTTGAATCAATCACAACATACTGAATCTCTAATTAAAGGAGCTGATCTTTTTGGTTCACAAGATATGTTTGATGTTGATTCACTTATTAATCAACAAGGTGAGGGAATGGAGGTAGGTGATGACGATAAGGAGTAGCAAGAAGATGAAAAAGAGGAAGATGAAGATGTTATTATCACAGATATCAAGAAAAATGATGTTGATCCTTCTGATGATGATGATAGCAGTAGTGATGGTTCTGGAATTGGTGGAAATGGAGCAAATAATGAAGAGTAAAGTGATGACAAAGATTCTGATGTAATCTATGAGAAACATGAATATGAGGAAAAACAAACTTATGTTGAATGTGACGGGAATGAAGTTGGAAGATTGGACAAAGTTGTTGACGAGAGAATTCCTTTTGACAAATTGTTTGAAGAAAGTGAAACAGATGAAGCTCAAAAGGATTCTACTGAAAAGAAAGCTTCCTATGATAAGAGCACGTGGTGGAAAATTAATGAAACACCATCATTTGTTGAAAGAATTACATAAAGAATCAGGAATCCAAGAAAGGCATTGACTGAATTGATTTTGGGTTGGAAATTTGATAATGATAAGAAGATGTATGTGATCAAGAGGGTTGCTGATGATATTCAATATGTTGATACATGTCATAAGTTACAGACACTACCAAGATGGAATATATAAGATTTGAGTCGTTTGAAGAAGACTACTGAATCAAACAATACTCGAGCTTCTGCTTTTGAGGTACTTCTCAGGAATCAATGTAATCAAGATAGTTTTACATCTTTTCAGCCTCAAAATCCTAAACGAAGAAAGATCAAGAAGAAATACAGAACAGATGAGAAGATCAAGTACAAATACATTGTCACACCAGCTGATAATGTGACAGCTGTGTATATACCTGAAAGAAAAAGGAGCTTCATCAAGGATTTCGATAAGTTATTCTATGATTCTTCATCACATGAAGCATTTATTCAAAAAAGGGGACTTCCTGAAGTCAGAATCTTTGATCCTATGGATTTATTTAGCATTTCAAATGAAGATCTAAAGATTTTGTACTATAACACGATTCAGTGTGATATGAGCTTGATGATAAAGAACGAAGCAAAGATGTATATGAGAGTGGTGTCTCGTTGTTTGTCTCTAAGAGCTAAAGCTAGACTGATCAAGAAAAGGTTACAGGATCTGGATTCAAAGAAAGTGAAGCCTGAGAAGAAGCAGGATGCTGACAAGGCAAAGAACTTGAGATTCAGTGGACTAGGGGGAGATTGTTGGAACCTAGTAGTCCATCGAATTCAAGTTTCTATTTTGATATATGCTCAAGTGTAAAGTTTTTGACCTAAAACTTTATGGATCGAAAAAGATTACAAATCCTTTTCGGTAAATTAGAATTTTTGGACGAAATCTTGTTTCTATATAAATGTCTTGTATTTGAAAGCTAGGTGACAAGAACTTGTATAAGATTTGTATCTCTGCTGTTCACAGTAATGCACTACTGATTTGTAATGATTCTTTAAGTGAATACAAGATGATGTTTGGTAATTATCTCAGTTTGATGGCGTATTATCTTAGATTCGTTGTTTGATTCATCGGTTTTTAATCTTGGAGTCTATTGGATTGATTCCACCATTCCAGGAGATTGTTCGTTATTGTATTGCTTGGAATACTGCAGATCAAGGGGATTCACATATGACATCACCTCCGCTGAGGCCATCCCCGAGGTGCCCAAGAAACAAGCAGTAAAGCGGACCGGTGAGGACCTCCAAGGTCCTGGTGAAAGGAAAGCAAGGGTCGAAGCTGAAGGTTTATGTGGTAAGTGTGGAAGAAGACATGGGGGTGAGTGCAGGCTCGGACAGGTAGGATGCTTTAAATGTGGAAAGTTCAGACATCAGTTGCGTGACTGCCCGGACAGGCCTAGATGTTACAACTGTGGAGAACACGGACATTTAGGCCGAGCTTGTAGGAAGCCCAAAGAACTAGGAGCGGGGGGATCTGGAAAAGGAAAAGGTGTAGGGAAAGAACCCTACAACAGCAAGGCCATAGCAAGAGTCTACCAGATGACTTAGTAAGGTATGTTGTAATCTTTATATGTTACAGCAAGTTCATATCATTGATTCCTTACATGATTAGTTAGCCCCATTAGCTTAGATGCCTTAGAATTAGAGATCTGCCCGATTAGACTCTCAGTGGTAGTTAATCACAATGGCCTTCATGACCAAACTGTCTCGTATAGCTACGGTTTATGCCACCCATTCTGTGATTTGCTACCAGTATAGCTTACGGCAGGTTTCGAGGATGAAACCTGTTGTAAGGAGGGTACACTTGTAACATCCCGTATTTCGAAGCGATAGAACGAGCACGTGATTTACATGAAGTTAAGGAAAAGGAAGTGAGATGGACCGGGCCTTGGGCCGGGTCACTAGGTGGGTGGAGCTGTGGATGAGGATGGGCCTTAAGACCCTAACGCTCACTCCAACCACCTCATTTTCACATTTCAACTTCCCCACTTTCTAGAGAGAGAAACCGTAGAGAGAGAAACCGTAGAGAGATCGACCCGAAGAGCTACCATCTCGTTTTGGAATCTCGAAACAGGTAATGACCCAAACTAAATCCGAGTTTTTATTCTTTTTTGGGTTTTCGGGTATTTTCGTAAAAAGGACGGGTTTTTATAAACCAAATGAGTAAAGGATTATAGATCTAGAATCACGAGAGGAAAATACATGTTTTGAACGTAAAAAGTTTCAAACTTGACGAATCAATCGATCCAGATCTGAATCCATGAAGTTTGCGGTTTGGGATGAAGTTCACGGTTGGGGTAAAGTTTGCGGTCTGGGTAAAGTTTGCGGTAAGGGGTAAAGTTCACGGTTGGGGTAAAGTTTGCGGTCTGGGTAAAGTTCACGGTTAGAGTTCTCGGGCCTAGTTCGCGTGTAAAATCCTGAGAACTTTCCTTAAGCCGTATACTTCCATGTTCACGAGATTAAGCCGTAAACTCCTAAACGTCACGTGAAAGAACCATGTACCCCTAGGTTCTTGGTATAGTGGGGTTCAAAATGTAACGAGATGTATGTAAGCTAAGAATAGGTTGCGTATGTACAGGTTAGAAGATCTCTTAGAAACCCTTGACCGTGTTCATCACAGGTGAGATCTAATCCCCTTTTTGCCTGCTTTAGGGGTGGTGTGCATACTTAGTGTAAAGTGTTTATTATACTTTATATATTAATAAACAAAGTGAAAGCTATGTTTTAGTGTAAAGTTTAAAAGAGGCAAAAGTAGATTTTTAGTAAAGTATGATTATATTATTGACAAGCGTTTATTATATTTTTGGTATACATAAACAAAGGTATAATATATGTGTTAAGCTATGTTTAGTAAAGCATAACTATATTTTATGGCAAGCGTTTACTATATTTTATATACATAAACAAAGGCATATTATATGTGAAGGTTATGAACAAGATTTACATAAAGTTTATGAATGGTAAAGTGAACAGTTTTCCTTCAGGAATGTGTACGAGATGTAAAGGTCCTTGGGACAGTTGTTACTGGTGCATGATGTCAGATATAGGTTCTACTCGTTAGTAAGAACCTTTACGGTTCGCTAACGGTTGTACAACTGGGATGAGTGACGGCGGTTGCTCGGGAGAACTACGCAACTCCCCTTAGCGGTAAACCGGTATTGTCGGTTCATGGTGTAAGCCGTGAGGGCAATGACCGGACAGAGGAATTGACGGTAAAGCGGTATTATCGGTTCATGGTCATTGATCATGAGGGCAATGACCGGACAAAGGAATTAACGGTAAAGCGGTATTGTCGGTTCATGGTCGTTGATCATGAAGGTGTTGACTAGGTACTTGTAGGTTCATGGACGCGAGCCATGAGGGCAGTACAGTGTAAAGGAATTGATGGTTCATTATATGTTTTTAAACTGTTTGAAAAGTAAAGTAAAGCATGTAAAGTTTTACCTTATGGGAAGTATTTAAGTATATAATTGATTTAAAGTAAACGTTAGAAATCACTCAGCGTTGCTGATTTTTAGTATGGACATCAGTTAAGTGTAGGTGGAAGTAGATGGACGTGGATGCTTGTCTTGGCGAGAGGAGTTACCCGAAGATCAGTGTCTGGCATCCAGTTTATGTTTTTTGTTGTTTAAGACAAGTTTCAGTTTGAATTTGACAAGTTGTGAAAGACATGTTATGCTTCCGCTGTTATGTTGAAAGTTTAAATCGTTTTCGCTTCTAAGTGATGAATGTTTTATGTTTAAGTGCTATGTGTTGATAAGTAAATCCAATAAGTGAGGCCTTCCGGGTTTGGGGCCTTACAATTTTATTTAGTAACACCCTTATAATATGATTAACATATTATATAATAAACCCAAAAGTTGGTTCGTTACAGAAAGCCACCAAATCAAAGCTATTGGATTTTGGATACAAAAGCCCTAACTTGGGTGAGCCTTTTAAGTTGCGGAAGATTCTTTTAACTGCAATTTCATGAGATTCCTTGGGATTCATCTGATAACGGGCGCAAAAGCAAACAACGAACGTGATGTTTGGACTTCTGACATTGAGATATAGCAGAGAAGCTATCATTGAACGATAATGATGCATGCCAACAGGTTTTCCTTCAAGATCGGCAGAGATGGAAGTTTGAGCAGCAAAAGGTGTGGATGCTGCCTTAGAATCAGTCATTTGGAAATTTTTGAGCATGTCTTGAACATACTTGGCTTGATGAATCAGGGTTCCGTCATGTGACTGCTTTACTTCCAATCCAATAAAGAACAAGAGCTCACCCATTTTTCTCATTTCAAATTTGACCTTCATAACGTCCACAAAGTCTCTGCACAGCTTCTCGTTGGTCGATTCGAAAATGATGCCATCCACACAGATCTGCACTAGCATAATATCTTTTCCGATCTTCTTCTTAAATAAAGTCATATCAATCTTCCCCCGTTCAAAGCCATTCTTTAAAAGATAAGATGGCAGAGTATTATACCAAGCCCTCGGAGCCTGATGAAGTCCGTACAGAGCTTTGTCTAACTTGTAGACTCGACTCAGATAATCTGGATCTTCAAATTTTGGAGGCTGGCACACATAGACTTCCTACTTGACCTTCCCATATAAGAATGCACTTTTAAAATGTCCATTTGATGGACCTTAAAGTTCTTGAAACACGCATAAGCCAGGAAAATCCTTATTGCTTCCAAACGAGCCATGGGAGCGAACACTTTCTCATAATCAATTCCTTCTTCTTGGGAAAAGCCTTGCACAACCAACCTTCCTTTATTCTTCATTACAACGTTTCTTTCATCAGTTTTGTCCCGAAAGACCCAACGAGTACCAATTGAGTACTTGTTCTTTGGAAGGTCAACCGGATCCTAGACTGTCAATTTTCTGAACTGAGTGAGCTCTTGCTGCATGGCATCTATCCAGCTTGATTCCTTCAGGGCCATGGAGATATTCTTTGGAACATCCTATGAGAGAAAACAAGCACACAGAGTCATGTTGTAGGGAGTTGAATAACTTCTAGTACGAACACCTTCAGTGATTGGCCTAATCACATTCTCCAATGGATGATTAGACAATGTTTTGAAAGATGGACCCTCAGCAACTTCAACTTGAGCATGAAGGTTCGTTAAATTTTCATTAGGAATAATCGGCCCATCAATATTATCAGAATCACTGTCAGAGTCGACAAAGGGATCATTTGTCAAGTCCTGGTTAACATTAGAATTTACAGTTGTTGTTTCACTAGAACTAATATCACCAGAAGTATTTTTCAGGTGCAGTCTCAGCAGCCTCAGAGTGAGAAGAGGTTAATGTACTGTTGACGGATACAGATAAAGTATCGGCAACAAGAGATGTGATTCTTGTTGAAAAAGGCATAAATTCATCTCCTGCATGAATGGATGGAAAGAATGAAGGTTCAGTGGATGGAGATGGATCAGGGATGAGTGGTGCAGGAGGAATGAAATTATTGAAGATAATATCTGCATCATAAAACCAGTCGGGACCGGTTCCAGTATTTGTAGTATTAGCTTCTTGCCAGTCAATGTAATAAGATTCCGGCACGATCTTTGTCCTTTGTTGTAAAAATGTTAGGCTTTTGAGATGATGAATATCTAACGAAATAACATTCCTCACCGACTTCTCCAAACTTTGCAAGATTCTCAGCTGTGTTCAATAGAGTACATGAACATCCAAATGCTCTGAAGAATTCAATCAGGGGCTTCCTTCCATGAAACAACTCATAAGCAGTCTTGTTGTGAGCCTTGACCACTAGAGCTCCATTCAGGACATAAATTGCAGAGTTAACTGCTTTGGCCCAAAATATGATTGGAGGCTTTGAATCTATCAGCATCGCTATATAAGCCTCGATCAGCGTTCAGTTCATTCTTTCAGCGACTCCGTTCTGCTGCGGAGTCCTGGAAGCACTGAATTGTCGAGAAATTCCTTTGCTTTCCATTCAAGACATGATTTTTGAACTCGGTACCATTGTCGCTTCTGATAGAAATAACCAAACGCTTGTAGATCTTCCCGATTTTGAGAATAAGTCACTTCAAAACTTCAGCAAATTCATCTTTAGTTTCTAAGAAATTAACCCAAGAATACCTGGAGAAATCATCTGTTACAACTAAATAATATGAATTTTTAGAGATGCTTTTAACACTAACGGGACCAAAAAGGTCCATATGAAGTAACTGAAGAGGAACATAAATGGAGTTCACTGCTTGGACTTATGCGAATTCTTGTGTTGTTTGCCATTAGAACATGCCATGCATTTTTCTAAGAAATTGAAGTCCTTGGAGGGCAAACCTCTCACAAGGTCTTGTTTTACCAAACGATTTATACTTTTTTCACATGACCAAGTCGATGATGCTAGAGCAGTGATTCAGAATCAGATGCTTTCGATAACAAGCATGTCGTAGAAGCTTTTGTTTCCGGATTATTCATATCGATGACATAGGTGTTGTTCCTTCTTGGAGTCCTCATCAGGATCAGATCTTCTAGAATAATTATTCAAAGTTTGAGAAAGAGACACTCAACATTGTTGAACAACACGGAAAGCTGTTTATCACAGACTTGTGATACGCTCATCAGATTATAACAGAGTTCAGAAACGAGATTGACTTTCTCCAAAGTGAGTGTTCCATTGCATACAGTTCCTTGACCTATGATCTTTCCTCCCTTTTTATCACCAGCAAAGGCAACGTATCCCCCATGAAGTCAGTTAGCAAATCTTTTAGCCCAGTCATGTGATGAGAGCATCCACTATCAACATGCCATGCATTATCAATAGTCCTCCTGGTAAACCCCTGTCACATTTAAAGAAAATTTATTGAGAAATTGAAACCCAAGTCTTTTTCAACTTGGGTTGAACATCAATTTTAGCATTTCTATCATTTCTGGTTCTCCACCAACATGTTCCCTTTAGAAAATGATTTACATTTTGACAAATTTTGTCAATTTTGTGATAAAATGGATTGTGATTTTGTTGGTGTCTATTAAAGTTTCCCACACTAAGCATCCTAGGTCATTCAAATTTGACCCAATTATTAAGATAAGATGCACTACTGCATTGCCTAGCAGTATGATCGCCCTTCCCCTAACTAAAGTAATTAACATGCTTAAATGATTTTCTTTAATGTGGCGGTTGATCAGATGATGAGGATGATTACTGCTAAACTGGCACTTTGATTTGCTTTCTGCTGTTGCCTTTGATGAATTTCTCTTTCTTTTGATCATCACTAGTGGTTGATGATCCTTGATCAGATTCTTTATCTGCATTTTTCATTTGTTTTGCTTCACCATCAGGTTCATTGTATGATTTCATGGATGTCTCAACAGATCTGTCCGAATCATATGCACTTTCTTCACTATCTCTTGTAGACAAATAGTCTGAGTCACTTTGACTATCACTTTGACTTGTTGATGATGGGGTGAAGACTGGAATTCTTCTGTCATAAACCTTTCAAACTGGCTTCTTGACACATCATCAATCGAATCATTAAAACAAACATCAATCATAGAAATACAGTCATTACAACTATTGTGCTCATTACAATCAAAGTTAGAGTTAATTATCCTAGAACAAGATCTACTACTGCTATCAACACAGCCCGATTTACATAACTCTGGATTCTTGGAATTTAAATTTAAAAACGAAGATAAAATAGATTCTCGATTGCATTCCTTGTGGCCCAATCTAGCACCACAATCAGCCCTACCATCCTCATCCTATCCTTTTAAACCTGCAGTATTTACATTAGTAGCAGAAAAAAAATAGTTTTGCAAGATCATTCTTAGGATGTGGAGATGGAATTGGGTCATAAAGACCATGGGTGGGAGGGTGAAACAGTTTCCTCTCAAAGTTATTTGAATCCATGTACCCAACCCCCTTTTTCACAAAACCATGAGTATTTTGACAATCCAACATGGTATCTTGTGCCTTTTTGCTTACGTTCCATTTGTCAATAATAATTTGCAATTTAACAGTTTCACTTCTGGAAGAAGTTAGTTTTTCAGTCAAATCTGTGATCAAAAACTCTTTTCTATAGACAAACTCTTTCAGGGTTTGGATTTATTGATTCACTTTGTTCAAACTAACTTTGGGAGTAACCTCGCTCTTTTTGATTTGACTAAGGATAGCAAGAGCGTCATCCTTTTCACGAATAATGTGTTTGTTTAATGTGTGATAGTGAACAATCATGTCAACACAATCAGAGGAACAGAGACGAGATTTTACCTTAGGTGGAATCAGCTCAGCAACGGTTTTCCTGCAGATGCATCCTTGATTAGAGCTTCCATAACTATTGGCTTGAGTTCCATCACTTGCACTTATCAAAGAGTTAACTCGATCCGTTGAGCTAGAACGGGGGCAGGTATCCTTCTTCTCATCACTAACCTTCACTACATCCATGAGCTTTATGTTGGCATTCTCTTTCATGCTTCCTTCAGTATCAATGACCTGACTCTTTGTCCCTTGAGTGGCAAACTGTCTAAGGAGAGCAGCAGGTCCAATAGAGTTAGTGTTGATGATTATCTTTTGGAGCACCTCATTCTTTTCCTTTTCCACTAGACTTGCTTCCATACCGTGAACCACGAACTGAGTTGATGAAGTATTAGCCATGAGAGCCTTACATACTTCAACCTGAGCTTCCTCAATCTCATTGCTCCAGTCAAAGTCATTTACAACCAAAGCATTTGTTGGTTCTTTTGCTTTTTAAACCCAATCTTGACCATCAGTTATAGCAAGAATGATAGGAAGAGGTAGAGCATCGGTGACAGGGTGGGGACATTCCCTCTTGAAGTGCCCGAGTTTCTTACAGTTGTAGCATCTCAGTTTAGACTTGTCAAAACATGCAGATTTTCCACCAAAACGTTTCTTTCCAATCCTGTCCGAAAACCTTTTTTTCTCTCAAAGTTAACATGGCCATCTGCCATTGTAAATAAACCTCTACCATGTCATATGGATCAAATTGAAAAACATCTTTAATATGGCTCACCCTTGCCTTCAATTCTCTAGCAATGGGAGCTTGATAACTATTGACGAATAACCCGAACATAGCCATATGCTCACTTGATGGGTTTGGAATAGTGGTCCCCTATTGATTACTTTTTGAGTCATTTCTTGACGAGCTCTCCTGATTGGTAGAAGGAGCGGAAACCATAGAAAGAATAACTCAAGATGAGCTAGCAACACTGCTTGAGGAGGTTGGGGCTATAAAAGTTGCATTGGTTGGTGCCATGGTTTTGGTGTACCCCATCTGATTCATTTGAAGCTTTTCGATGACCATGTCAAAGGACTTTAGGGTGTTGATCACATCAGATAGAGTGGATGCCTCATTTACATACTGTCTTTTGATCAACATACATTGTATGCTCCACTCTTGAGGTAAGGAATCTAGCAGCTTCTTGATCAGATCAGAATTTCTAATGACAACCCCGGCTTTTTTCAGTTTGCTGGAAATTTCCATGAATATGGAGATATGTTTAGACAGACCTTCTCCTTTGATACTCCTAAAGGTATCGTATTGTTTTTGAAGCTTATCTTTCTTTCCCTCTTTCAAATCATAATTTCCTTCATAGAATTCACACAACGCTTGCCATAGAGTTTGAGCAGTCTTGTACTCCTCAAAAATGTTCATGATGTTGGCTGGAAGATCCATGTTGATAGCACCAAAGGCTTTATAATCACTTAAGATCAGTTTGAGCTTGATCACCGTCCTCTCCGGTGGTCATTGGAAAGTGTGGACCATTGGTGGTCGAGATCCACTGACCGAAGTCAGTCACGTAAAAGTACGCCTTCATGCGGTTCTTCTAGTTAGGGAAATCTTCGGTGGATATGAGCTTGGGAGGTCTAGACATGGAGCGGGTCTCCAAATCAGCATGGGTAATATATTTAACCACTATCTACAAAGAAAAAGACTTAAACAAACACAAGGAATGAGAAAAAGAGTCGGCTCGGATCAAGTAAGAAAGTCAGCTCGTGAGAGTCGGCTGGAGAAATCAGACAATCGGCACCACCACTAGGTGATCAAGAACAAACTCACTCAGAGTGTTAACTCGGAAGAGTCGGCAGGTGACACTTAGTGAGTCGTAAACTTGCGTTTACTAAGAGAGTCGATAAGAAAAACTGACATTTGGCCGGATAATCGGCTAATGCAAGCGGCAGTCGGCTGGAACAATTGAACAACAGACACAACCGACACTCAAGCATGAGAGTTGACCCTGGACAATCGGCTCAAGAACATCAACAAACACTTTTTCATAAAATAACACCAAATCAAACATTGAATGCTCAGATCTGAACCAAAATGACAATAAGATCTGTAAAACTCTTCATAAACAAGTTTCTGAGTGAACTTCAATATGATTTCTGAACATGATACAAATCAAACAAGAAATCAAAGAAATTCAGATTTCAACAAAAACCCAAAAAACTTACTAAAAGTCACTAAAATCAAGAGCACAGAAGGCTCTGATACCAAATTGTAGGTGCTGATGATAGGGTCCTTGTGCTAGAATGATTCTAGTTAGGAAACAACCAACAAATCGGCTATACAGAAGCTGATTGTTGATGATAATGAGAAACATAAGATGAAGAGCAACACAAACAAGAACATAAACTACTCGATTCTATTAGATCCACAATGAAACGATTACAATTCAGCACCTGAATTACAAAGATAAAAAAAACAAACTCCTACCGGCTCTCAAAAAGACTATAATAACGACATATGATTCAAGAGTTGATTAACTAGGTTTTTGGTTATCTATTTATAAGAAACATAGAGAGAGTCGTCATGCTGATAGCCAACTCTCAGAGGGTCGACAGAGTCGCTAGCAAATCTTGACCAAAAACCTTGATTACAAAATATTTCATTCTAGCCCCTATAGTTATCAGGAGTACAACGGTTTTTCAGGTTCCAATAGTTTATAACTTAATTATTATTAGAGTTTTATAAACACATTGGAATAATTTATGGAATTTAATAACTCACGATAATTTCAAAACACGGGGAAACTCCAGTTTCATTTCATTAAATAGGGAAAACACCCTGTTAATTTATACAAACGTTTAATTTTCAAAACCAAGGTTACAAGAGCCATTTCTTTCAACAGAAGTCTAGAATGGACATTCCTTTTCGTGACATCTTTATTTCTCTGTCATTCCATGGCTATATCAATAAAATCATCCTTGGTTACCTGTTAAACGTTTGAAAATATTTTATCAGCATAAAGTAGTGAATAGAAGTATATTTTAATCATAATCTTATAAGCGTGAATAAATAGAACAATTTTCCAATATTTGAGTGGTCAATTTACACATTCAGCGAGCCACCTGGCCCAAAGTATAACCACTAGCCACACCAGACACTTTCTTGGATAATCATTGTTTTACGTTAGGTGAGATCCCGCCTTACGCCTCAAGCTATATAGGTTTTACATAATAAAACAATCAAGCCATAGCCCTAGCCCCGTTATAACGTTTCATCTGTAACACGTGTATGCATACGTGACTCTATGGTCTGAATGCTATATAGTAAATCACCTTATGCGACCATTGGTTGTATTAGATCATTCAAGTCAGATCATAATTCAAAACAGTTTAGGGTTATGAAATCATTTTTAGAAAAATACAAGTATTCACCTTGATAGAGTTTCTTCTTAGTGATCCTGTAAAATGATAGTCCTAGTGGGCAGCGTCTTTGCTTAATTCTTCTAGCTTGGTTTCTTGGAATGGGTGTTTCCTAACTTCTCGGTTATCTCTAGAATGATCTGGCACTTCTGGAACTTTAACGTATGAGTGTGAATGGTTTTAGGGGAGTGGAATATCATAACTTAACTCACAAGTTCGAGTTGGTGTGATTTGAAATGGCTGGACTTGACTTGCTATTTATATAGGATTTTGGCGGCTGTGATGGACCGTTATGGATTGTGACGGTCCGTCACCGCTTGATCGTAATGGACCGTTACCGATGGTGACGGTCCGTCACTACTCTACGGTTGGCGAGTCAGCTGACACGCATCAGCGTCAGGTTAAATTGCGGCGTGACAGACCATTAAGAGGCTGTGACTGTACGCCAAAGGGTTTCCATGCGTCAAAACGTATCCATTAGCCTCAGGACACGTGTTGTATCATCATGACACCCTTCTCCGCCCGTAACGGACTGTTACGGATGGTGACAGTCCGTTACCATCTTGCATTTGAGTTTTTGACTTTTTGGTCCTTGTTCTTTTATATAATTACACATATTGTCCTTTAACTTATAAAATTGTTATATTTGGTACGAATTTTCAAAAATATTGTTGGAGCATAGTTTTTGTGACAGCCAGTCTGAGTCTTTGTATTGATCATTGTAATAGTTTGATAGGATACATACTCATTTGTAATCATGTTTTGGTTGTACTTATCAAGTTGTAAGTGTTAAGTCTAGCGCACTTGACAACTGCGCTAAAGATTGTTCTAGCGTAGTTGTTAAGTACGCTAGAGTCTGGTCTAGCACACTTGTATCTACGCTAGAGTTGTTTCTGGCGCAGATAGTAAGTGCGCTGGACCTGAGTTGGTTGTCTATAAATAGCTGAACATGTTCTAGATTTGTAAGCTTTTGTCATTTGGTTAAGTTTGTAATCTGGAAACTAGTGATCAATGAATATAGACTCGTTTTGTCTTTACACCTCCTGTGTTTGACTCATCACCTTGTGGTCATGACTGATTCGTAGGATTTCTCACTACGTTATTAGTTGATATCGATTCGTATGATCTGTTACTGATTGTGGATCTACATGTGGTATCAGAGCCTCTTGCTCTTGATTTAAGTTGGTTTGACCATTGTTTTGGACATTAATTGACTAGTTTTGCGCTGTGATTCATAGTTTCTAGGTTCGACATTGACAGAGTTGATAGTAGCGACTTTCCCGATTAGTGTTTGATCAATTAAGACTTGTTTGTTGCTTGATTTGAGGAATTGATTGTTCATGAAGTGTTATAATTGGATTTGGATTAGAATTATTGAAGATTTAGATCAATTACATCAAGTTTTAAGATGGATTTGAGATTTTCAGTTGCAGGAGTATTGGCCGGAGTTCTTGTCACACCCTGAAATTCCACAGCGGGTTACCCGCGGGTTGTGACTATCAAGGATCATTAGTCCCGGTCATTTTTAATGACATCTAAATGGTTTTCGAAAATACTTTCCGTTTGAACATCATACAAGAATAAATAAGTAATACAGAGTTTGAAAATGCGGAAAGTAAAGTGCGGAAGCAAAAGTAATATAGCAAAATACAGAAGTATAAGAAATTAGGTTCCCATAAACCTAGCTTCTACATAAAAACATGAAATGCGACTCCAGATATGCAATCCTAGTCCATGCGTGAATGTCTAGCGACCTGGGATAAACATGTTTAAAAGTGTCAACACAAGGTTGGTGAGTTCACAGGTTCAAGTAAAGGAAACAGAAATGAAAACAGTGTAACAGTACGTATATATACTAGTGATTCGATTATTGATCAAACAATAAACAATAACTATATAAACAACACCGAAACCGAAGCTCAACGAAGGAATATAGAAACTAGCATTTTGCCTCTTACGTGCCCAGCACGCAATGGATTTGGTTAATTATGCACCCGTTTGACTACCAGTCAGAGTTAGCGTGACTAACCCGGGTAGGGGTTGTTAAACACAACAGTACTATTCATGAATCACCGCGCTTTGGAATACTAACACGAGAAATCTAGCAACTCTGGATAACTGACCTAACCAAGCCCTACGAATAGTAAGGCTATAAGGTCTATGAAAGTACACATGGTTTATGTAACCACATTCGTCCAAACGACTCAACATTGAAAGGTTACATTGACGTTTTGAAAAGGTTTGACCAAAGTTAACCGAGGTTTGACCAAGGTTTGACCAACTTTGACCAAGGTTTGACTATTGTTGACCAATGTTGACTAATGTTGACCAATTTTGACTAATGTTGACCAATGCTGACTAATGTTGACCAAGTTTGACTAATGTTGACCAATGTTGACCAACCTTGACCAATGTGACACGACGACCCGTTGGTGACACGTGGTGGAAACGTGAACAAGTAGCATATAAGTAACATATGAGTGATACATAAGTAAATATAAGTAGCACATATGTAACACATAAGTAGAATACAAGTAATACTTAAGTAACACATGAGTCATACTTTGATATATAACATTCATGCTTCAAGTAGTTACATAAGTCATTAACATGTGATAAGTAGCATGGCATTTGTACATCTTCATGGTATACTTCATACATGTTAACCATTTATACACATAAGTTATGTCATTACATTAATAACCTATTAACATTATTTCAAATCATTTGAACAAATAACATAACATGTCATTTATATATTATAGTTATTAACATAGCAAAGTTTTCCCTTATTAAGAAATTAATGTTTTAGGGCACCTTAGGTGTCATGGCTCAACTAAATAAGTTATACATGAAACCATACTAGTAACATATCATAAACATGATTCTACATATACACTTTTATTTTAAGGAAATGTGAAGTTCACAAATTAACAAAGTTTCCTTATTTAGTGTGGTTCTCCAGTACATGTCATAATACAATTCCAAATTACATATTCTTTCATAAGTATTCTATTCATATAGTAATAAAGCTATTTATCCTATTTTATACCTTTATAACCTACATATACAAAATATGAGCAATTAAAGTTTCCTTTTTAGGAAAGTGGTCCAAATGACCTTTTGCACATGTGTAACTTCAAATAACTTTTTCTACTACTCTAATAGATGTTATAGAACCATATTATCAAGTTTTTATCCATTAGAACCTCATAACACAAAATATGACAAAATAAAGTTTCCTTATATAGTAAGTCGACCATAGCATACAGTAAAACAACATTTCAACCAAAAAAAAATTACATTTCCTATTCATGCTTCTAATATAAGAAGCATTTAAACTCTTAAACATATCATACACCCATTTATGCAAAATATCAACCAATAAAGTTTCTATACAAATAACAACCTAAATGAACATTTCAATCCATAAAAAGTGCAAATATTTGTCAGCAACTTCCTTTTATGAAAACACTTTGTTAAAAACATGAATTATAACACTTGAATCAAAAAAAATCATTTGGATGGGTGGTCTACCCTACTTGGCCAAAAATAATGAAAGAAAAGGTGGATGGATGCTTACCAAATTCAAGTATGATGCTAGAAAGGATGTGCTGTAGTCTTGTTTCACCTTGAATCTCCTTGAAATGGACTTGGAAAGCTTGAACAAAGTTTGGCAATGGTGGTGGCTCCCTTGGAGGTGGCGGACGAAAGTGAGTAGAGGGTGCTAGGGTTTGTGCAAGTGAGTTAGGGTAAAATGAGGTGGGAAGGGTTTAAGGGAGTGTTTCATTAAAATGGGTTTGGGCTTCTTTAAGTTTTAGGGGCTTTTACAAGAGTTTTGGGCTTCTAAATTATGATTAGTTTTAAAAGTGCTGAAATTATTTTGCCCAAGTATTTAAATAAATCATCTTTATAAAACTCATTTAAAGTTGTTGGCACATATCGCATATTTGCTTAAAAAACGTTAAAATAAAAGTTGCTCTAAAAATTTCGGAAAAAATCATATAAGCATGAAATATTAAATCGCAATATTACATATAATTTTTGCACACCAATTACATGTCTAAGTATTATTTCTAAAATTCACCAACGTTCGCGTGATAGGACGCGTGTGTGACCCGGTAATCTGCCCGATTACCGATGCATGTAATGAAATGAAACGAATGGACTTGCTATATAAAATATGTACTTAATTAATCTATACTTAAGTATGATGCAAGTGAAATTATGTGAATTCAAGTAATAGTCGGGTATGGATATTAACCTGAATTTGCCGGGTATCACATACTCCCCTTGTTAAAAGGAATTTCGTCCCGAAATTCTGTTCGCGTCAATGGTAGATGGTGTAGTTTTGAACAAGTGAGGATATTTACGCTTGAATTGATATATTCGCTCCCAAGTGAATTCTGGTCCGCGTCAAGAATTCCAATGAACCCTTACTATAGGGATGCGGCTTTGTTTTAGCTGTTTGACCTCACGGTCCATGATCTCGACTGGTTCCTCGACGGAGTGAAGCTGATCGTCTTTCTGAATCTCCTCCAATGGTATGACCAGTGTCTTATATGATAAGCACTTCTTCATATTCGACACGTGAAACACGTCATAAACGCCACTGAGCGTTTCCGGTAGGTTGAGTATGTAAGCAACAGGACCAATCGTTTTCAGAATCTCAAAAGGTCCAATGTAACGAGGGTTCAGTTTTCCACGCTTTCCAAAACATATCACTCCTTTCCATGGCGAGACTTTCAGTAGCACTGTGTATCCCACTTGAAATTCTAATGTTTTGCGTCTCACGTCAGCGTAACTCTTCTGACGATCACGCACGGCTTTGATACATTCGAGTATTTGTACTATCTTTTCTGTAGTTTCATGAATAATTTCTGGACCTGTGAGTTAGCTATCTCCCACTTCTGTCCAACAAATTGGCGATCTACACTTTCGTCCATAAAGTGCTTCGAAGGGTGCGACTTTGATGCTAGTGTGGTAGCTGTTGTTGTATGAAAATTTGACCAACGGTAGGTGGGCATCCCAACCGTTTCCAAAGTCAACCACACAAGCTCTAAGCATGTCCTCCAAGGTCTGGAAGGTCCTTTCACTGTGACCGTCCATTTGAGAATGGTATGCGGTACTCATATCCAACCGAGTACCCAAGGCTTTCTGTAAGGATTGCTAGAATCGGGATGTAAATCGACTATCCCTATCCAAAATGATGGAGATTGGCACTTCATGTCTCGCGACTACTTTTGGTAGGTTCTCCATCTTGTCCGTTTCTTTAATGGGAAGCAAGTGTGCAGATTTTGTTAGCCTACCCAGATTGTGTCACAACCGTTAAAGGCCCTGGTCAATTTCGTGATGAAGTCCAATGAGATCTGTTCCCATTTCTACCATGGAATCTCTGGTTGTTGGAGTAACCCTGATGGTTTCTGATACTCCACTTTGACCTTAGCACATGTCCAGCATTTACTGACGTAGGTTGCAATTTCGGCTTTCATGTTAGGCCACCAATAATGTTCCTTGAGGTTATGGTACATTTTGTCAGCACCGGGGTGAATCGAGTACCTGGGCTTATGTGCTTCGTCCATCACTAGATCCCTTAAGTTCCTAAAGTTCGGTACCCAAATCCGATCCATGAAGTAACGAATGTCATCGGATTTGACCTCAAATTGTTTATCCATACCACGTAAGGCCTCACGACATAGGTTCACCCCCTTGATTGCTTCGAGTTGGGCGTCACGAATTTGGATGGGTAAATTCGTATGGATGGTCAACTGTAACGCTCGTACTCGTCACGGCTTGGGTTGATCTTTCCTGCTCAAGGCATCAGCAATGACGTTTGCCTTTCCAAGATGGTAACGGATGGCGCAGTCGTAGTCGTTTAGCAATTCGACCCATCGACGCTGCCTCATGTTAAGCTTCTTCTTGTCGAAGATGTGTTGAAGCTTTTTGCGATAGGTGAAAATTGTACATTTTATGCCATACAGGTAGTGTCTCCAGATCTTGAGTGCGAATACTACTGCTCCCAACTCCAAGTCGTGGGTGTAGGTTCCTAATTCGGTGCGTGACGGATCTCTAGACTCGCGGTACGACACGGTGATAACGTGCGGAATCCATGATCAACGTGCTCGTGTAACTCAATCAACAACAACGGTGTAAATAAACTCTTTGTATTTCCACCACAATATCAGATTACAAGAATTCAGTCTCTAATCAGTTCCTCCTCTGATATTGTCTATTCTGCCTAAACTTATGTTCTGTCTCACAGACTCTATTTATAAACACCAGACCTGTTATAGGCGAACTTAACAAGTTCGCCTCAAAGATGCTTAGGCGAACTTAATAAGTTCGCCTCTGATAGACTTAAGCGAACTTATTAAGTTCGCCTCTGATAGACCAGGCGAACTTATTAAGTTCGCCTCTGATAGGCTAGGCGAACGTGTTATGTTCGCCTCTAGCAGAACTTACACATAATTTTATCAACAGCTACAAAACATGTCCTAACAGACTCCCCTTTAACTGTTGCTAACAATTCTATCAAATACAAGTCAAATACTCTAAGACTAAGCCATAATATCTTCAAGCTCGTTGTCACCAGAATATGCTCCAACAGTGGGTGTCACACCCCCAATTTCAACTAACGGAGTATTACCGTTTGGGAAGTGACAAACCAGGATCTCAGACACTAGTTACATTGAACGACTCTACATGGGACTCAAAATGAAAATATCTTTTAAATCAGAGTATCAATGCGGAAGCGTAAAGAAAGTAAATGCGCAAAATACACACACCCAAAACCAAAGTCCAAAAGTCCAAACGTTCAACCAAACAAAGTACATTAAAATAATTCAATCAACATAAATAGACACAAAGCAAAGCAGTTGAATCCCATGCATGCCCTAACGTGCACCTGTGTCTTAGCTTAACGTCCTGAGAAAACATGTAAGAAAAAGTGTCAACACGAGGTTGGTGAGTTCACAGGTTTCAAATAAATAAGTAAACGTTACCAGATTTATGATCTTTCAATATGTATCTATAGGTAGCTAACCTAAGTTCATGTTTTAACTCAAGTGCTCGCAACCGAAACTGACTGTTTGTTTATTGCCTCCTGCAAGGTTCTATCAATACTGGCCATGTGAATAGGCTAACATTTCACCCGTTCGATATCCGATCGAGTTAGCGCGACTAACGCGGGTGGGATTTGTCAAACCCAGTAGTACTACTAAACATTACCTCGCTAAGAACCATATTAACGGTTCGAAATAAGATGAGGACTTTCTGTGATAGCATGTTACACTTAGCTTTAACATTGATAGCATATGAAATACAAAATCTAAAATCAGTTTAAGCATGTTTTCTCCCCCAAGTTAAAAGCAGTAAAAAGGGGCCGTGAAACTCACCTGCTTGGCGTTGAAGGTAGTTCACACTAGAAGTAAGTTTGAAATCACGAGGGTAAGTCTCAAAAGACCTACGGATGTCCTAGAATTATAAACATATAAATTAGGAACGATAAGGGAACTGTGACTGTGACAAGGAAAGAACATCTTAAAGAACCGCTCTATTGAACGAGAGTGGACAAACGTGTCCACGGGTTTTGGAATTACGTTACGCGACGAACGGCGTAACTAATAATATATATATATATATATATATATATATATATATATATATATATATATATATATATATATATATATATATACGAGTGATTAATATAACTAATTATTATTTAATCTCGATTGGTTCACGGCGTTATAAAAATGATTTGAAATAATATAATTATATATTATTTACTAATACGGGTCACAATCTGAAAATAATATAACATATTGTTTTACATGTGTTTATGGTTTAAAATAATATAAGTATATTATTTTTTTTTACTTATTAATAATCAAAATGTACAATTTATAAAAATGATTATAATTTATAAAAATAAACAAAATATTTAAAAATCCCGAGCTTATGGGTTGTTTTCCGATTTAAAACCCATTTTTATAATGATATAATATCATCAAGAATGATTTTTATTAATAAATTATGTTTAGAAAAATGTTTAAAAAGAAAAGTGGGAGCCCGGACTCGAACCCGGGTCTCTCCCACACACACTCATCGCTTTAACCAGTTCCGGCCGCTAGGCTATCGCGACATTATCCTTACTGAAATGGTTTTAATCCTGCGTTACCGAGAGTCCCTCTTTTCCAAATCAAATCGCTATCGAAACCCGACTCTGATCCATCGATTCCGGTGTTAATCGATCGAAACAGTAGATGGGTTTTGATAGACGGGGTTTTACGAATTAGTGTGTGTGTTTAATTTGTAAAAACATTAGTTAATTGATCGTTAATTTCACGAACTAAAAGCCGAAAACCCTAGATACGAACCTGAATTTGATTTGAACGATTTTGATATTAGCAGTTGATAGAATCATAGGGTTTTAACAAAAACCAACATTGCGAACCTGATTATATAGTTTAATTTCGTTAAAAATGGGAACTGGTATGAATTCAATTAATCAAAAAATCATAAGAACCCTAGATTCGATTTGGTTTCGATTCGATGATAAAGCCTCTGAATTTCATAGGGCTTTCAATGTATGACTCAAGACGAGTCTATTGATGTCTTCAATTTCAGAATTCCGTATTGAAATGATAGGGTTCGACTAAGCCAATGTCGTATGAACCCTAGGTATCGGATCACGATGATCTCGATAATGGAATAAAAAATTAACATAGGGCTTTTGATATACAGAGGATTGCGAAGCTAATCATGTATATTAATTTGATTTAAATACAGTCTAGGGTCTCCATCGATTAACTGGTTTACGATGAACCCTAGAATTTCGATTTGAGTTGAATTCGATAATTTAAGCCCTGATAATGATAGGGCTTTTGATCTATGAATTGAGGCGAGACTGATACTGTAAACAATTACGAGAATGGTTGATGGATGGATAGCTTCCGGCTAGAACGAGTGTCGTCGGCCTGCGGTCTAGATTCCGGTGACCTTGACTGCTTCTTCGGCGTATTTAGTGTAGGCAAAAGCTTTAGGGGAGTGTGAATGAGGTGTGCAGTGGATTCAATTGCAGAATGATAAGTGAATTTGCTTGAATTTGATGATCATTGTCGCGGGTTCGACGGTTACAGTTTTAGGGAGTAAATTCGTGAATATGGAATAGTTAAAACGCCTAGGAACGGCTCATTGATGATCGATATCATCAATATGATGATTAACAGCCGAGAATTCGAGTAGCCACTTCAGTTTCTGGTTTAATTCGAATCAATTGAATGTTTGGGTTTGACTTTAGAAAGTCAACAGAACTCAAATTTGCTGATTTTGACTTTGAGAAGTCAATTTATTTGATTTAGCATACTAACACAACTAGTCCTTGTAGTTTTGAGTTGGATTTGTGACCGAATTAGTCCTTGGGGTTAAATTTGACTAACGGGGTTAAGTTTTTAATAAGAAACTTAACGGAATAGTTAACGGAATTAACTGAAAAAGTCAATTGTCACATCATTCCCTAGTTGAAAGAATTTTCGTCCCGAAAATTAAAATAATAAAAAAAAAATATTTGGGGTTTCACATCATTCCCTAGTTGAAAGAATTTTCGTCCCGAAAATTAAATAGTACCTTAGGGATTTGACGCGGAGTGCTTGAACAGATTAGGATATTTGCGCATCATCTGATCCTCGCGCTCCCAAGTGAATTCTGGTCCGCGTTTCGAGTTCCAATGGACTCGAACAATAGGGATCTTACTGTGCTTTAACGTTTTAACTTCCCTATCCATAATTTCCACAGGTTCTTCGATGAAACGTAACTGTTCATCAACATGTAGTTCCTCCAGAGGAACTGCGAGTGATTCATCAGCTAGGCATTTCTTTAAATTTGAGACGTGAAAGACGTTGTGTACACCACTAAGTCTTTCAGGTAGGTCCAGTTGATACGCGACTGGTCCGATCCTCTTTAATATTTTGAAAAGTCCAACATAACGAGGATTCAGTTTTCCTCGTTTCCCGAAACGAATGACACCTTTCCAAGGTGAGACTTTGAGTAAGACCATGTCACCTATTTGAAATTCCAAAGGTTTACTACTCTTGTCGGCATAGCTCTTTTGACGATCACGAGCTGCCGCCATACGGTTTCTAATTTGAACGATCTTTTCGGAAGTTTCAAATACAAGTTCAGGACCTGTGAGTTGGCTATCCCCAACCTCGGTCCAACAAATGGGAGAACGGCATTTCCGCCCATAAAGTTCTTCAAATGGAGCTGCCTTGATGCTAGTGTGATAACTGTTGTTGTAGGAGAACTCCACCAATGGTAGGTGAGACTCCCAAGTGTTACCGAAATCGATCACACAAGCTCGTAGCATGTCCTCCAGAGTTTGGATAGTACGTTCAGTTTGGCCATCAGTTTGAGGATGGTATGCTGTGCTCATATCTAGACGCGTGCCTAATGCTTTATGCAATGATTGCCAGAAACGGGAAGTGAATCGTGCATCACGATCCGAAATAATAGAGATTGGCACTCCGTGCCGAGAGACTACTTCTTTGAAGTATATTCGAGTGAGTTTATCCATTTTGTCGGTTTCTTTAATTGCTAGAAAGTGAGCAGATTTTGTCAGGCGATCCACAATTACCCATATAGTATCACATCCGGTAGGGGTTCGGGGTAATTTGGTAATGAAGTCCATGGATATTTGTTCCCATTTCCACATGGGAATTTCAGGTTGTTGTAGGAGACCGGACGGTTTTTGTTATTCAACTATGACCTTCGCGCAGGTCAGACACTTACTAACATAAGTGGCTATATCGGCCTTCATCTTCGGCCACCAATATAGTACTTTTAGATCATGGTACATTTTATCGGAACCCGGATGAATGGAGTAATGAGATTTATGAGCTTCATCCATGATTAGTTCCCTTAAATTTCCGAACACTGGAACCCATATTCGTTCGACAAAGTAATGAATTCCGTCAGATTTTACTTCAAGTTGTGCTTCCATGCCGCGTGTACCTTCTAACGGTAGGTTATCTTCTTTCAAGGCTTCAAGTTGAGCACTACGGATTCTGTCAGGCAATCCAGGGTGAATAGTAAGTTGTAACGCTCGAACTCGTTTGGGTTTCGTTTCCTTTCGGCTTAGTGCATCAGCCACAACGTTAGCTTTACCCGGATGATAACGGATCGCACAGTCGTAATCATTTAAAAGTTCAACCCAACGACGTTGTCGCATGTTCAACTCCTTCTGCTCGAAGATGTGATGGAGGCTCTTGTGGTCGGTGTAGATGGTGCATTTGGTACCGTACAAGTAATGTCTCCATATCTTAAGTGCAAAAACTACTGCTCCCAACTCTAGGTCATGAGTGGTGTAGTTTTTCTCATGAACCTTTAACTGTCGTGAGCGTATGTAATTACCTTTTCGCGCTGCATTAAGACACAACCTAGACCTTGAATAGAAGCATCACAATACACACAAAGTCATCGGTTCCTTCCGGAAGAGCTAAAATAGGTGCACTGCAAAGTTTCTGTTTGAGGTGTTGGAAAGCTGATTCTTGGTTATCGCCCCAATTATAAGCTTTTCCTTTTTGAGTTAGGGCGGTGAGAGGTTGTGCAATCTTTGAAAATCCTTCGATAAAACGACGATAATATTCAGCCAATCCCAGAAATTGTCGCACCTCAGTCGGAGTCGTCGGTGCTGCCCAATTCTTGATGGCTTCTATTTTGGACGGGTCGACATGTATCCCTTTTTCATTTACCACATGCCCTAGAAATTGAACCTCTCGAATCCAAAATTCACATTTGGAAAACTTAGCATAAAGTTGCTCTTGCTTAAGTAGTTCCAAAATTAGACGCAGATGTTCTTCATGTTCTTCCTCATTCTTGGAATAAATAAGGATGTCATCGATGAAAACGATAACAAACTGGTCAAGGTAAGGTTTACACACACGGTTCATGAGGTCCATGAATACCGCGGGTGCGTTGGTTAAACCGAAAGGCATGACCATAAATTCGTAATGGCCGTACCTTGTCCTGAATGCAGTTTTAGAGATATCTTCTTCTCGGACTCTTAACTGATGATAGCCGGACCTAAGGTCTATTTTGGAATAGAAACTTGATCCTTGGAGTTGATCAAAAAGGTCATCGATACGAGGTAAAGGGTAGCGGTTCTTGATTGTAACTTTGTTCAGCTCCCGGTAATCAATACACATACGGAACGTACCGTCCTTCTTTTTGACAAATAATACCGGAGCTCCCCACGGTGATGAACTAGGTCGGATGAAATCTTTATCCAATAAGTCTTGTAATTGAGTGGACAGTTCCTGCAATTCACTGGGTGCTAATCGATAAGGTGCCCGAGCAATCGGTGCTGCTCCGGGTGCTAGGTCAATTTGGAATTCAACCTGACGGTGTGGTGGCAGACCGGGCAGATCCTCGGGAAATACTTCCATAAATTCACGCACAACGGGAATATCTTCGATCTTCTTCTCTCCTGACGGCTGTTCAGCAACAAGTGCCAAAATAGCTGTATGCCCCTTTCGAAGACATTTTTCTGCTTTCATGAAGGATATAATACCCATGACTGCACCAACTCTTTCGCCTTGGATGGAAAGGATTTCTCCATTTGAGAGAGGCACACGTACAATATTCTCTCGGCAGATAATTTCAGCTTGGTTTTTAGATAGCCAATCCATACCAACAATTATATCAAAACTACCAAGTATGACCGGCATAAGGTCGATATCAAATGTATGTGTAGCTAGCTCAAGTTTACATCCCTTAAGTATGTGAGTTGCCTCAATTATTTGACCGTCGACTATCTCTTTTGTATACTTATCTTCTAATAGAGATGAAGTTCCTTTTATCACATTACTAAATTTCTTAGATATAAAACTTCTATCAGCACCGGTGTCAAAAAGGACAGAAGCAAAGAAATTATTTACGAGGAACTTACCGGTAACCACATTATGGTCGTAACGGGCTTTTCCAGATCCTAGTATGAAGGCTCGTCCCTTCGCACCATTTCCTCCCCCATTTCCATTATTACCACCATTCCCATTGTTATTGTGGTTAGGGTTGTGATTTCCATTACCCCCTTTCTTCAACTGAGGACAGTTCTTCCGAATATGCCCTTCCTTTCCACACTCAAAGCAAGCCCTAGTAGACCCTGGTTGTTGAAAGGGTTGTTTAGTTTGTAATTCACCCCTGCAGTCCTTAGCAGCATGGCCTATTTTACCGCACCTCTGGCAACGATTGCAGAACCCAAAGTGGTGTAAGTTACACTTGTTACACTTCGGGGACTTTCCCGCATAACCACCCTGGTTTTGGCCAGAAGAGGTCGACTGATTGAAGTTCTTGGTAGGCTCGAACCTACTTTGTTGTTGTTGCTGCTGTTGGTTAGACTGTTGCTGATTGGGTTGGGGTCCCTTGGAGTGGGAGTTGGAGTGGTTGTGAGTGTTGGAATGGTGATCGAACTTGCGCTTATTGTTGTCGGTGGGTTTAGAAACCGAACCTCTTGGAGGTAAAGTTCCCTGTGTCACTGCCTGATCGGTCAATTTATGAGCAAGTCTGATGGTCTGTTGGATGGTGGTAGGGTTGGATGAGGTCACCATGCTTTGAATCTGAGGTACCAAACCTCCAATGTATAGTTCAATCCGTTTGTAATCCGGAGTCACCATATGTGGGCACATGGTGGCAAGTTCGTGTGAACGGGTGGTGTAGAGTTCAATTTCTGAACCCTCCATCTTAAGGTTCCAGAACTCTCCCTCTAGCTTTTGAATTTCATCTCGTGGGCAGTATTCTTCTTTCATCATTGATTTAAATTCCTCCCACGGAAGTCCATTTGCCATTGCTAGTCCCAACATTTGAACTTGGGCATTCCACCATGTAAGGGCCAGGCCTTCTAAAGTTCCAGCAGCAAATTTCACTTGGTTAGCCACGGGGCAGTTGCACATGGCTATTACTGATTCAACCTTCTCAAACCAGCGAAGTAATCCAACTGCTCCTTCAGCTCCACTAAAGGTGTGGGGCTTGCAGTCCATGAATGCCTTGAAAGTGCAGGCTGGCTGTTGATTTTGCTGGCCTGGAATTAGAAATACGAATTGAATTGGAATTATAGAGCTTAGAAAGATATTCTTAGGAAAAGGGATTGACACTACTAGTCAATAGTTGAAAGCATTTACCTGCAGCATTCTGTGCTGCTAGGGCCTCTGCCACACTATTGTTTATCAAAGCTGCTAGTTCTGCCGCCGTCATGTTGATGGTACCACGACCACCGGTACGGCCTCCTCGTCCTCTCCCAGACATGATTCTTCACAATCACAAATGAAAAGTAATGAGAAATATATCGCATATTAAACATTATTCAGGTACGAGTAAGAGATACAACATCTAATATTTTGAAAATTAAATAAGTTGTAAGGCTACAAAATAAATAACTCAAATATTAAACTTCTCATGCTTTTATTGGATGGGAACAACCTTACCCATCTCGGTTTGAAAGGGAAATAACATAAGCAAAAACAAACATGAAAAGGAAGATAGAATAGGAAGATCCTCAAATATCTTCGTCATCAGAAGAGATATATGACTGTGCATCATCAATCTCCACTGGCTCTTCCTCAGCTGGTTCCCCCTCTAAGGGTTCCTCCTCGAAGGGCTCCTCCTCAAAGAGCTCTTCCTCAAAGGGTTCCTCCTCATCGTCAGATACTGGAATGTCTTCCGGGTGTAGGGCCACTTGCAGTTGGGCTTCCAAGTGAGTCACCCTCTCTTGAAGGCCTTCAGCAGTGTGGTTAGCCACATGTAGCTGAGCTTCCATAGCAGCTAATCTCTCCAGAACTCCTTGCATATCATCATCCATAATGTCAGCCCTCGTCTCTAGGTGTGCTACACGATTCACTAAAAGGTTGTGGACATGGTCCGTTGCAGCTAGTTCGGTAGTCAAATCTTCTATTCCTACCCTATTCTTTTCCACTTGTGTTCCATTCTCCAGGAGTTTAGGTATCTCCTCGGTGGCATCTTGTACAAAACTTAATTCCTTTAACATATAGGACACAAATGCAGCGAAGGCTTGTTCCATGGTACATGGTAAGCTAGGCAGTGTAGACGATGAAGATGTGGATGCAAAGTACGGTGATGGAACATCTCCCATTTCGATCCACCTTTGGATCATATGTGGGTACATATCCCAATTGAGAGCATACTCCAATGCCCGTGCGTTGCTTGGTTCGCCTTGCTCAATTGAGGTAGTCCGGCGCCTTTTGGGCTCCGGGGATGAGGGTACAGGTGCCTTATGCCCTGATGCGTTAGGTGATGGAGGTGGTGTTGACGACATGATCCTGCAACAATTTGTATAAGTGCCAAACATCCAAATGACATGTAACTAATGTGTGAGGCTATAGTCTAGTATGCAATCCTAGTTCTCTATAACCAATGTCTCTGATACCAATCTGTCACACCCCCAATTTCAACTAACGGAGTATTACCGTTTGGGAAGTGACATACCAGGATCTCAGACACTAGTTACATTGAACGACTCTACATGGGACTCAAAATGAAAATATCTTTTAAATCAGAGTATCAATGCGGAAACGTAAAGAAAGTAAATGCGCAAAATACACGCGCCCAAAACCAAAGTCCAAAAGTCCAAACGTTCAACCAAACAAAGTACATTAAAATAATTCAATCAACATAAATAGACACAAAGCAAAGCAGTTGAATCCCATGCATGCCCTAACGTGCACCTGTGTCTTAGCTTAGCGTCCTGAGAAAACATGTAAGAAAAAGTGTCAACACGAGGTTGGTGAGTTCACAGGTTTCAAATAAATAAGTAAACGTTACCAGATTTATGATCTTTCAATATGTATCTATAGGTAGCTAATGTTCATGTTTTAACTCAAGTGCTCGCAACAGAAACTGACTGTTTGTTTATTGCCTCCTGCCAGGTTCTATCAATACTGGCCATGTGAATAGGCTAACATTTCACCCGTTCGATATCCGATCGAGTTAGCGCGACTAACGCGGGTGGGATTTGTCAAACCCAGTAGTACTACTAAACATTACCTCGTTAAGATCCATATTAACGGTTCGAAATAAGATGAGGATTTTCTGTGATAGCATGTTACACTTAGCTTTAACATTGATAGCATATGAAATACAAAATCTAAAATCAGTTTAAGCATGTTTTCTCCCCCAAGTTAAAAGCAGTAAAAAGGGGCCGTGAAACTCACCCGCTTGGCGTTGAAGGTAGTTCACACTAGAAGTAAGTTTGAAATCACGAGGGTAAGTCTCAAAAGACCTACGAATGTCCTAGAATTATAAACATATAAATTAGGAACGATAAGGGAACTGTGACTGTGACAAGGAAAGAACATCTTAAAGAACCACTCTATTGAACGAGAGTGGACGAACGTGTCCACGGGTTTTGGAATTACGTTACGCGACGAATGGCGTAACTAATAATATATATATATATATATATATATATATATATATATATATATACGAGTGATTAATATAACTAATTATTATTTAATCTCGATTGGTTCACGGCGTTATAAAAATGATTTGAAATAATATAATTATATATTATTTACTAATACGGGTCACAATCTGAAAATAATATAACATATTGTTTTACATGTGTTTACGGTTTAAAATAATATAAGTATATTATTTATTTTTTTTTACTTATTAATAATCAAAATGTACAATTTATAAAAATGATTATAATTTATTAAAAAAAACAAAATATTTAAATCCCGAGCTTATGGGTTGTTTTTCGATTTAAAACCCATTTTTATAATGATATAATATCATCAAGAATGATTTTTATTAATAAATTATGTTTAGAAAAATGTTTAAAAAGAAAAGTGGGAGCCCGGACTCGAACCCGGGTCTCTCCCACACACACTCATCGCTTTAACCAGTTCCGGCCGCTAGGCTATCGCGACATTATCCTTACTGAAATGGTTTTAATCCTGCGTTACCGAGAGTCCCTCTTTTCCAAATCAAATCGCGATCGAAACCCGGCTCTGATCCATCGATTCCGGTGTTAATCGATCGAAACAGTAGAGGGGTTTTGATAGACGGGGTTTTACGAATTAGTGTGTGTGTTTAATTTGTAAAAACATTAGTTAATTGATCGATAATTTCACGAACTAAAAGCCGAAAACCCTAGATACGAACCTGAATTTGATTTGAACGATTTTGATATTAGCAGTTGATAGAATCATAGGGTTTTAACAAAAACCAACATTGCGAACCTGATTATATAGTTTAATTTCGTTAAAAATGGGAACTGGTATGAATTCAATTAATCAAAAAATCATAAGAACCCTATATTCGATTTGGTTTCGATTCGATGATAAAGCCTCTGAATTTCATAGGGCTTTCAATGTATGACTCAAGACGAGTCTATTGATGTCTTCAATTTCAGAATTCCGTATTGAAATGATAGGGTTCGACTAAGCCAAAGTCGTATGAACCCTAGGTATCGGATCACGATGATCTCGATAATGGAATCAAAAATTAACATAGGGCTTTTGATATACAGAGGATTGCGAAGCTAATCATGTATATTAATTTGATTTAAATACAGTCTAGGGTCTCCATCGATTAACTGGTTTACGATGAACCCTAGAATTATTTAAGCCCTGATAATGATAGGGCTTTTGATCTATGAATTGAGGCGAGACTGATACTGTAAACAATTACCAGAATGGTTGATGGATGGACAACTTCAGGCTAGAACGAGTGTCGTCGGCCTGCGGGCTAGATTCCGGTGACCTTGACTGCTTCTTCGACGTATTTGGTGTAGGCAAAAGCTTTAGGGGAGTGTGAATGAGGTGTGCAGTGGATTCAATTGCAGAATGATAAGTGAATTTTCTTGAATTCGATGATCATTGTCGCGGGTTCGACGATTACAGTTTTAGGGAGTAAATTCGTGAATATGGAATAGTTAAAACGCCTAGGAACGGCTCATTGATGATCAATATCATCAATATGATGATTAACAGCCGAGAATTCGAGTAGCCACTTCAGTTTCTGGTTTAATTCGAATCAATTGAATGTTTGGGTTTGACTTTAGAAAGTCAACAGAACTCAAATTTGCTGATTTTGACTTTGAGAAGTCAATTTTTTTGATTTAGCATACTAACACAACTAGTCCTTGTAGTTTTGAGTTGGATTTGTGACCGAATTAGTCCTTGGGGTTAAATTTGACTAACGGGGTTAAGTTTTTAATAAGAAACTTAACGGAATAGTTAACGGAATTAACTGAAAAAGTCGGATTGTCACAGTGGGTAATGTAGTTTTTCTCGTGCACTTTCAGTTGTCGAGAAGCATAAGCAATGACCTTCTCCATTTGCATTAACACGCACCCGTGTCCTTGGTGTGACGCATCGCAGTACACCATGAAATCATCTATTCCTTCTAGTAACGATAGGAACGGTGCGCTACAAAGTTTCTGTTTAAGCAATTGAAAAGCGGTTTCTGCCTTGTCGTTCCATTCGTATTTCCTATCCTTGTGCGTGAGAGTAGTGAGGAGTTGGGCTATCTTAGAGAAATTTTTGATGAATCGTCGTTAATAGGCCGCGGGACCTAAGAACTGTCACACCTCAGTCGGAGTCTTAGGTGCCTCCCAATTCATAATCGCCTCGATTTTGGATGGGTCAACATGTATGCCCTTCTCGTTAACCACGTGTCCAAGGAATTGTATTTCTCGAATGGAAAAATAGAATTTCGAGAACTTGGCGTACAATTTCTCCTCCTTTAGTAACTCCATGATTAACTTCAGATGCTCGGCATGATCCTTCTTACTCTGTGAGTGTATCAGAATATCGTCTATGAACACAATCACAAACTTGTCCATGTAGGGTTTGCACACTCGGTTCTTGAGGTCCATGAATACCGCAGGTTCATTGGTTAACCCAAATGGCATGACCCTAATGAGTTCGGAAAGCGGTCTTAGGAATGTCCTCCTCCTGAATCCTTAGCTGATGGTATCCCGACCGCAGATCGATCTTCGAGTATTAGCTCGACCCTTGTAATTGATCAAACATGGCATTGATCCTTGGTAGTGGATATCGGTTCTTGATCGTCACTTTGTTCTGTTCCGGGTAGTCGATGCACATACGGAACGATGCGTCTTTCTTCTTAACAAACAATAATGGTGCTCCCCAAGGTGAGAAGCGTGGTCTGATGAAACCTTTGTCTAACAGTTCTTGTAATTGGTTAGACAATTCATGCATTTCCGATGGCGCTAGTCGGTAAGGTGATCTTGCTATCTGTCACACCCCGATCGATGGCGGAATCATCGAGGCGGACAATGTGATGATTGTTCAAAAGCATATGATAACTAAAGGTTGCATAATTCATTAATTAAATTTAAAGACAACAAGTTCCAAATACAATACATTTCAAATAACATAGTCTAGTTCAAAACATTAATTTATTTAACTAGGTCCATAGTTCCTAAGTGGAGAGATCTTCGGCAAGCAGTCACATATCCAAACCTGAAACATTATTTAAATCAAGTGTCAACTAAAAAGTTGGTGAGTACATAGGTTTAGTATTTCCTGTAAATAGTGGTTGTAAATCGTTTTGCAACTCATTGTTTATATTATTAAACATAGCATATGATGTATCATTTATTTAATCACAATTCAAACCGAGTTTGACGCGCTTGAACAGAGCACAACAGCTAAGTCCGGTATGTTTGAATATAGTTACCCACTATATCCGATATGTTTGAATATAACCCGCGGTTATATCCGAGTATGCAGTAATAAACACCCTAACCGGGTGGGCTGGTCAGGCACAATAGATATATCAATATTACAGTTGGTTGTCTTGTGTTTAAATGTATGTACATCCAAATAGTAAGCATATAGTCCACATGTATAACACGTATAAACAATGTGAGTAGCATAAATAATGTTTCACCCCAAAATGTATAAAAGTGTAAAATAGGGGCTATGTAACTCACCTTGCAAGCGGGTATTTTCCACGCGTGTAGGTGATAAGTACGTGGAAGCCTAAGCACGTTGATACCCTATGTAGACAAATGGGTATTATTGTATGCGTATTGGTGTGTATTTGTATTTAAATGTATGTGGGCTTTAATATAATTCTTCCTTAATATTTATTTGTATAATGTATGGAAATAAAATGTTAATGGTTTTTATAAAACTTTAACTTATAAGAATACATATATATATTGTTTTATACAAGTATTATTATATTTAATGTATTTATAATGATAACAAATAAAGAAAAGTCTTTATTTAAACTTTATTTAAACAAGCTTATTAAAAACATTGCTAGGTTTATATAAAAATGGGATATTTTGGATATTAAATGTATTTTAATAAGTTTATAAAAATGTTATAAGATTTATAAAAATATAGGACATTTCATATATATAAAAATGTATTTAAATAATATTACAAGACTTATAAAAATATGGGGTGTCTTATATATAAAAATGTAATTAAATAATATTACAAGATTTATAAAAATATGGGACGTTATATATATAAAAATGTAATTAAATAATATTACAAGATTTATAAAAAAATAATGAAATAGGTTATGGATAAAAAGAGTGTTTAATCGGTTTCAAAATAAACGAACGAGTTAACCGATTCGTATTGGTTTTTATTGTATAAATATGGTATTAAAATATAGTGGGATAATTAAACAAACTAAATTATATTTTTAAAACAGAAAATAGAAAAAAAAATGGGTTGGGCCGTAGGCCACCCGGATCGAACCCGCGACCTGATACACAAACCCACACACGCATAACCAGCCGGGCTACTGCCCATCGCTGGTTATGTGTGTATCATTTAATTGATATACACAACCACGAAATTGGTCGCTGGGCCTCGGCAACCGGCAAACCGTGTCCGAGGACACTGGGTTTGCCTGGTAACTCTCGGGCGATGGTCGAGTTTTTGATTGGAAAAACTTACCAGGTGATAACAGAAGGTAAAGGAATCGATTCGAGACTCGAACCTAGTCGCGAAGGGTCCGGTCGGCAGAGGTTTGAAGTCCGAAAAAGTCAAAGATGGAAATCGATCTTCCGGATGAAATTAGCCCTTAATATCTTGGTCACAGCTTCACTCAGGGAAGGCAAATGTGATGTCGTCTTCAATTTGAGGTGAGAGTGGGTAGAAGAGGGTGGGCGAGCTCGTGTAGGTCTGTAAATTGCAATTTATAGTCGAGCTCGATCCTTATATTAAGACACGTAATTGAGTATGTCCAGACACTCGTCTGGACGAGACGAATCTGTCGAGACCTCTTGCAGGCGTGGAGGTTGACTGTCGGGGCTGTATTAGCGGCGTGGACTTTCGGCCATAGACACAATCAGGATTTCCGTATGTTTAATCAACAAATTGGTCGAGGGCTTTTGTTCGCGTGCGGACGACGAGGTCAGGGACACCTTTGTCGGCTGTCGAGGTGCAGGGAACAGGTGTGTCGAGATGTCGCCGGAAAAACGCTTGGACCGCCGGACAAACGTAGGTGGTGACCGGAAACACGAACTGGGAGTTGGCAACTTTAGTCCCTGAAGTTTGATTTCGTTTTAATTTGGTCCCTGCGATAATTACGGATGGGTCCCTGAGGTTTGGTTTGTCCAGCATTAGCCCCTCGACTGATTTCTGTTTTAAAAACCCTTTAGTTTGATAAATTACAAAACGACCCCTAAACTTTTTATTTAATAAATTAATCTAATTTCTTTTAAATCAATTAAATTTTATATTATATTTTAAATGTTTTTATAAACATATTTTATTATTTATTATTATAAATGATTTTTATAAAAGTTATTTATCTCATTTAAATAGGTTATTTCATTGAATGTGCAACTTTTAATTCTAGATTTTTATATAGTATTTTATATAAATTTCTAAAATTCATAAAATTTTAATTAATTTAAATCCGTAAGATAAAATACATATTTGTACAAAACTAAATAAAAACTCTTACATTTCATTTAAATAGGGAATGATTACATGATAAATATAATACAAGTGCGAGAACGAAAATCCGAAACGTCACAGTCTCCCCATGTTAGAGGAATTTCGCCTCGAAATTCAACTAGTGGAGACTATGAAAAGAGATTGTAGGCCACTTTTCCTATCCTTTCGAGTATCTTGAATGGACCCACATATCGAGGTGCAAGTTTTCCTTTCTTTCCAAATCGGACTACGCCTTTCCAAGGTGATACCTTTAGAAGGACCATGTCTCCAACCTGAAATTCCAAGGGTTTCCGTCGCTTGTCGGCATAGCTCTTTTGCCGACTTCTTGCTACCCGAATGTTGTCACGGATAAGAGAGACTTTATAGGTGGTTTCTTGGATAAGCTCGGGACCGGTGATTTATGCTTCGCCAATTTCATTCCAACAAATTGGTGAACGACATTTTCGTCCATAAAGAGCTTCAAACGGTGCCATGTTAATACTTGTGTGGTAGCTGTTGTTGTAGGAAAATTCAATCAGTGGTAGGTGAGAATCCCAATTGCCACCAAAGTCAATGACACAAACTCTAAGCATATCCTCAAGAGTTTGGATTGTTCGTTCGGTTTGTCCATCAGTTTGAGGATGGTAAGCCGTACTTAAATCCAAACGAGTACCAAGTGCTGATTGTAATGATTGCCAAAATCGGGAAGTAAAACGCGAATCACGATCGAAGATGATGTTCAAAGGGATTCCGTGATGACTTACGATCTCATCAATGTAAATCCGAGCCAATTTCTCGACTCGATAGTCCTCACGAATGGGTAAGAAAAGAGCAGACTTTGTAAGTCGGTCGATAATAACCCAGATACTATCGTGCCCACTAGAAGTGCGTGGTAGTTTGGTGATAAAATCAATAGCAAGGTTCTCCCACTTCCACACGGGAATTTCAGGTTGTTCGAGGAGTCCGGAAGGCTTTTGGTGTTCGGCTTTCACTTTAGAACAAGTTAGGCATTTTGCCACAAAGAGGGCAATATCCTTTTTCATGTCGGGCCACCAATATTGTTGACGAAGACCCATGTACATCTTATCAGCTCCAGGATGTACGAATATCGAGTTTTGTGGGACTCGTTCATCAAAAATATACGAAGGTCGTCGCGCTCGGGAATCCAGATACGATCCAAGTAATACAATAGGCCGTTGGCTTTGGTTTCTAGCAAGAGTTCTACACCACATGCCATTTCTTGATACATGTTTCCCTCGGTAACCGAGGTGTGTTGTGCTTGGAGAATGCGGGCTTGAATATCATTATGAATACGAACACTATGAAGCATGATACGTTCTTTACGACTCAAGGCGTCGGCTACAACATTTGCTTTGCCGGGGTGGTAGCGAATCTCGCAGTCGTAGTCGTTAAGAAGTTCGACCCAACGTCGTTGCCTCATATTAAGCTCTTTTTGATTGAAAATATGTTGGAGACTTTTGTGGTCGGTGAAAGCCACGCATTTGGTGCCATATAAATAGTGTCTCCAAATTTTCAAGGCGAAAACGACAGCACCAAGCTCGAGGTCGTGGGTCGTATAGTTCTTCTCATGAATTTTGAGTTGACGTGATGCATATGCAATTACTTGGCCACGTTGCATAAGGACACAACCAAGACCTTGGTTGGATGCATCACAATAAACGACAAAGTCGTCATTACCACAAGGAAGAGTTAGGATAGGAGCATTGCAGAGCTTATGCTTTAGAGTTTGGAAAGCCTCTTCTTGCTTGGGTCCCCACTCGTAGTGTTTACCCTTGTGAGTCAAGGCAGTGAGCGGAACCGCAATCTTGGAGAAATTTGAAATGAAACGACGGTAGTAACCCGCTAGCCCAAGAAATGAACGAATCTCGGTAGGAGTCTTAGGAGTACTCCAATTCTTTACCGCCTCGATCTTTGCCGGATCCACATGAATTCCCTTATCGTTGACTATGTGTCCCAAAAATTGAACCTCTTTTAGCCAGAATTCACACTTGGAGAACTTGGCGTATAGTTGTTCTTTCTTTAAGAGCTCTAGAATTAAATGAAGATGTTGTTCATGCTCCGCTTTCGTCTTAGAGTAGATAAGAATGTCGTCAATGAAAACGATCACGAACTTGCCCAAATAAGGTTTGCATACACGGTTCATGAGGTCCATGAAGACCGCAGGTGCATTAGTCAAACCGAATGGCATGACCATGAACTCGTAGTGACCATATCTAGTCCGAAAGGCAGTCTTCGAAATGTCTTCATCGTGAACACGAAGTTGATGGTATCCAGAACGAAGGTCAATCTTGGAGAAACATGTTGAACCTTGAAGCTGATCGAAAAGATCGTCGATACGGGGTAAAGGGTATCGGTTCTTAATTGTAAGTTTGTTGAGTTCACGATAATCGATGCACATTCGAAATGATCCATCCTTTTTCTTTACAAACAGCACGGGAGCACCCCAAGGTGAATGGCTCGGGCGGATGAATCCTTTGGATGAGAGTTCTTGTAATTGACTTGCAAGCTCTTGCATCTCGAAAGGTGCAAGACGATAGGGGGCTTTCGCCACGGGAGTTGCCCCGGGCACAAGGTCGATACGAAACTCCACTTGTCTAGTGGGAGGAAGACCAGGTAGATCCTCGGGGAATACCTCGGGAAAATCTCGGATGATCGAAATGTCTTGCAATTTCTTACCCTTGTCTTTCGTGTCAACTATGTGGGCCAAGAACGCAACGTACTTTTTCCGCAAGTACTTTTGTGCCAATGTGCAAGACATGATTTGAAGACCACGACACGGTTTTTCACCGAAAATAACTAACGTGTCTCCCGAAAGGAGAGGTATACGAATGCACTTTTCGTAGCAAATAACCTCGGCATGGTGCTTGGATAACCAGTCCATGCCAATTATAATATCGAAGCTTCCCAATTGCATTGGAAGGAGATCAACAGAGAATTCATGATTATTAAGCTCGAGATTGCAGTTGCGGATAACAGAGTTTATAGCAATAGATTTCCCGTTTGCTATCTCCACGGAATAGGGGTTGTCAAGTTTCGTTCTTTGTTTAGCAAGTCGAGATTCAAAGGTAAGAGACACGAAACTCCTATCGGCACCAGTATCAAATAAAATAGATGCATAATGATTGTTTACGAGAAACGTACCGTTTATCACGTCGTTGTTTGCTTGTGCCTCATTAGCGTTTATATTAAACGCTCGTCCTTGGGGACCACCTTGATGATGAAGTTTTGGGCATCGGTCATGGAAGTGGTTTGGGTCTCCACATTCGTAACATGCCCGACCATTGGAAGGTGCCGGATAGACGGGACGGTTGGCTGGAGCAGCTTGATGGACGGGAGGACGGGTACGGCAGGTAGTGACCACATGTCCATATCTCCCGCAGCTTGAGCACAATCGGCATGGTAGATTGGCAGGATGATGGTATTTGCAGGTCTGGCATTGGGGATTCGGGCCCTGATAAATTTTCGGGTTTTGACCCAAAGGGGCCGCTTGAATAGCAGGTACAGCGGGAGTTACGGCTGCGAAGTTTCGACCCTTACGTTTCTTGTTGCGGTTAGAAGACTCGGGTTTCACATCTTTGACTGCCGCAAAAGTAGACACAACCTTCTTGGAACCCTTTCTTGTTAAGGTTCCGGCTTTGACATGGTTGTCGGATAATGTAGCAGATAGGCGGATAGCAGCTTCAAGAGTAGGAGGATTTCTTCCTAGCACAACATCTTGAATTTGCATAGGCAGGCCGCCTATGTACTTTTCAATTCCCCGAGTAAGGGGAGTGATCATGTGAGGCACCAACAGACTTAGTTCTTGGAACCGGGTGGTGTAAGCCAGATTATCCCCGCTGTCTTGGGCAAGATCCCAAAATTCAGCCTCGAGCTTCCTCATTTCATTCCGAGGACAGAATTCATCAGTCATGGCCTTCTTCAGATCATCCCATGATAAGGATGTAGCAACCTCAGCACCACGAGTGCGTTTCTCACCGTTCCACCAGGTGAGGGCTCTCTTTTGGAGTACACTTGTGGAATAACGAACCCGAAGATTATCGGGACAGTCGCTGTTTAGGAATGTGCTTTCCATGCTTTCAAACCATTGGAGTAGGCCGGTAGCACCTTCAGTCTCGAAGAATTTAGTAGGATTGCACGAGTTAAAGTGCTTAAACGTGCAATGAGGCGGGTTGGTACCACCGTTTCCTTGGATGTTGTGAGACCCGTCACTATTGTTATTTGCTTGGGTCATTTGCCCTACTAGCTGGGCAAGGAGCGTTGCAAGATCCGGGTTGGAAGTGATAGAGTTTGCACGTCGAGGAGGCATTCTAACACCATAAGAAAGACAATGATATTTTAGATAAGACGGATAAATATGAGTTATAACGGGAAATAATGTAAGCAGAAATACGAGATTTATCATGACGCGTGCCAGTGCATGCGTATTTATTCTAAGTTGATAGGGGAAACTACGTCATCTTTTCCGGGTAGGACATGATGTTATAGATCATTATTTGCATAATAGGAATTGCCGGGACTTGCATGCATTACAAATCGTTATTACGTGTGCACCTGTAATAATGATTTGTTTTGCATGTTTGTCTAGTTCTTCCTATCTTGTTATAATATCCCCAAATTTTAAGTTTAAGTTCGGATTGTATCCTTGCGAATACATTGACTTATCAACGTTAATTAATTTCCCGAAACTTTCAAAGAGACATGCTTTAGCCTATAGGTAAACACTCACTTCAGGAATTCCCAGAAAAGCATACGGGTCCGTTTATTTGGATTTATACGAAATGCTTTCCTAGACAGAAAACCCAATGTACAGGTGTCACCCTTCCAGATTGCACGTGTCCTTTACTAGTCTCAAGAAATTAAGTCGTTGACGAGATTTTCAAGATTTTTGATAGACTTGAGAGTCTATGAGTATAAAATGTGTAGGAGTGTTGCAATTTATAAGGACTAGGAAAGAGTATGGTTAAGGATGGGTAGTGTATTTATTTGCATAAATGTGTTGATCAAATGTGTATGTAAAGTATGTATCATGTATCAAAGTCTTGTATGTAAGTGTATAAGTCTCATGTACCAAACTCGGGAAAATTCAAACAATTTCTAACTACAAATAATTCACATAGCAATTAATCATTTAGCACATAACACATAAAAGGGAGTCCTAGGGTTATAGTCTAGGTCATTGTGTCTAATAACCTAATTCCCTATAACCATGGCTCTGATACCAATCTGTCACACCCCGACCGATGGCGGAATCATCGAGGCGGACAATGTGATGATTGTTCAAAAGCACATGATAACTAAAGGTTGCATAATTCATTAATTAAATTTAAAGACAACAAGTTCCAAATACAATACATTTCAAATAACCTAGTCTAGTTCAAAACATTAATTTATTTAACTAGGTCCATAGTTCCTAAGTGGAGAGATCTTCGGCAAGAAGTCACATATCCAAACCTGAAACATTATTTAAATCAAGTGTCAACTAAAAAGTTGGTGAGTACATAGGTTTAGTATTTCCTGTAAATAGTGGTTGTAAATCGTTTTGCAACTCATTGTTTATATTATTAAACATAGCATATGATGTATCATTTATTTAATCACAATTCAAACCGAGTTTGACGCGCTTGAACAGAGCACAACAGCTAAGTCCGGTATGTTTGAATATAGTTACCCACTATATCCGATATGTTTGAATATAACCCGCGGTTATATCCGAGTATGCAGTAATAAACACCCTAACCGGGTGGGCTGGTCAGGCACAATAGATCTATCAATATTACAGTTGGTTGTCTTGTGTTTAAATGTATGTACATCCAAATAATAAGCATATAGTCCACATGTATAACACGTATAAACAATGTGAGTAGCATGAATAATGTTTCACCCCAAAATGTATAAAAGTGTAAAATAGGGGCTATGTAACTCACCTTGCAAGCGGGTATTTTCCACGCGTGTAGGTGATAAGTACGTGGAAGCCTAAGCACGTTGATACCCTATGTAGACAAATGGGTATTATTGTATGCGTATTGGTGTGTATTTGTATTTAAATGTATGTGGGCTTTAATATAATTCTTCCTTAATATTTATTTGTATAATGTATGGAAATAAAATGTTAATGGTTTTTGTAAAACTTTAACTTATAAGAATACATATATATATTGTTTTATACAAGTATTATTATATTTAATGTATTTATAATGATAACAAATAAAGAAAAGTCTTTATTTAAACTTTATTTAAACAAGCTTATTAAAAACATTGCTATGTTTATATATAAATGGGATATTTTGGATATTAAATGTATTTCAATAAGTTTATAAAAATGTTATAAGATTTATAAAAATATAGGACATTTCATATATATAAAAATGTATTTAAATAATATTACAAGACTTATAAAAATATGGGGTGTCTTATATATAAAAATGTAATTAAATAATATTACAAGATTTATAAAAATATGGGACGTTATATATATAAAAATGTAATTAAATAATATTACAAGATTTATAAAAAAATAATGAAATAGGTTATGGATAAAAAGAGTGTTTAATCGGTTTCAAAATAAACGAACGAGTTAACCGATTCGTATTGGTTTTTATTGTATAAATATGGTATTAAAATATGGTGGGATAATTAAACAAACTAAATTATATTTTTAAAACAGAAAATAGAAAAAAAATGGGTTGGGCCGTAGGCCACCCGGATCGAACCCGCGACCTGATACACAAACCCACACACGCATAACCAGCCGGGCTACTGCCCATCGCCGGTTATGTGTGTATCATTTAATTGATATACACAACCACGAAATTGGTCGCTGGTCCTCGGCAACCGGCAAACCGTGTCCGAGGACACTGGGTTTGCCAGGTAACTCTCGGGCGATGGTCGAGTTTTCGATTGGAAAAACTTACCAGGTGATAACAGAAGGTAAAGGAATCGATTCGAGACTCGAACCTAGTCGCGAAGGGTCCGGTCGGCAGAGGTTTGAAGTCCGAAAAAGTCAAAGATGGAAATCGATCTTCCGGATGAAATTAGCCCTTAATATCTTGGTCACAGCTTCACTCAGGGACGGCGAATGTGATGTCGTATTCAATTTGAGGTGAGAGTGGGTGGAAGAGGGTGGGCGAGCTCGTGCAGGTCTGTAAATGGCCATTTATAGTCGAGCTCGATCCTTATATTAAGACACGTAATTGAGTATGTCCAGACACTCGTCAGGACGAGACGAATCTGTCGAGACCTCTTGCAGGCGTGGAGGTTGACTGTCGGGGCTGTATTAGCGGCGTGGACTTTCGGCCATAGACACAATCAGGCTTTCCGTATGTTTAATCGATAAATTGGTCGAGGGCTTTTGTTCGCGTGGGGACGACGAGGTCAGGGACACCTTTGTCGGCTGTCGAGGTGCAGGGAACAGGTGTGTCGAGATGTCGCCGGAAAAACGCTTGGACCGTCGGACAAACGTAGGTGGTGACCGGAAACACGAACTGGGAGTTGGCAACTTTAGTCCCTGAAGTTTGATTTCGTTTTAATTTGGTCCCTGCGATAATTACGGATGGGTCCCTGAGGTTTGGTTTGTCCAGCATTAGCCCCTCGACTGATTTCTGTTTTAAAAACCCTTTAGTTTGATAAATTACAAAACGACCCCTAAACTTTTTATTTAATAAATTAATCTAATTTCTTTTAAATCAATTAAATTTTATATTATATTTTAAATGTTTTTATAAACATATTTTATTATTTATTATTATAAATAATTTTTATAAAAGTTATTTATCTCATTTAAATAGGTTATTTCATTGAATGTGCAACTTTTAATTCTAGATTTTTATATAGTATTTTATATAAATTTCTAAAATTCATAAAATTTTAATTAATTTAAATCCGTAAGATAAAATACCTATTTGTACAAAACTAAATAAAAACTCTTACATTTCATTTAAATAGGGAATGATTACATGATAATTATAATACAAGTGCGAGAACGAAAATCCGAAACGTCACACTATCGGAGCAGCTCCTGGTGTGAGATCAATCCGGAACTCGACTTGCCGTTGCGGTGGAAGTCCGGGCGCAAATCGTCAGGAAATACTTCCGGATAGTCTCGGACGATCTGTATATCTTCAATCTTCCTTTCTTCTGCTTTCTTTTCGGTCACATGTGCTAGGATCGCATGGTAACCCTTTCGCAAGTACTTCCAGGCCTTCATGCAAGTAATCATCCTTAGTGCAGTACCACTTCATTTTCGTTGGATGGTTAGTGGTTCCCCGTCGTGCAGTGCAATGCGGACTATCTTCTCGGGAAAAACAATTTCGGCTCGGTTTTTGGACAACCAGTCCATGCCGACAACTATGTCGAAGCTTCCCAATGTTACCGGCAATAAGCCTATAGTGAAAGAGTGATTGGCTAACATTAAGACACAACCGGGAATCACTCGTTCTGTCTCTATTAGTTTACCACCTGCTAGTTCTACCGTATATAGATAATCTAGAGCGATTGGAGTAATACCAAGTAATGAACTAAACTCAGGGGATACAAAGCTTTTATCAGCACCCGTGTCAAACAAGATAGAAGCATAATAGTTGTTTACGAGAAACGTACCAGTAACAATGTTCTGGTCTTGTCTAGCCTCACGGGCTCCAATCATAAACGTCATGCCCCGAGCATTCGTATTTCCAGGTTTCCGATTCTTTGGGCAGTCTTTGCGGAAATGTCTTGGATCACCGCACTCAAAACATCCATGGTTTCTCCTGCCAGTTGAGGCTTGTTCAACTAGATGACAGTTCTAGGCAGTCTGGCCAAAACGCTTGCATTTCTAACAACGGGAATCTCCACAAATGCGTTGTGGTGGAATTGACACTAATTGCATTTAGGTAGATTCCCAGTGTATGCGCCCCTCGGTCTCTTCTCTGGATGATTAGCAACGAATAACCTTGCTAGTTCTTGTCTCTTTGGATTATTGGGCACATAGGGTTTAGCAGGAGCGTTTTCCCACTTTCGTTTGTTATCGAATACTTTCGAGAAATTTTCCTTCTTGGTAAACAGTCCTTGACAGACTGTATGATCGGTTTGATTATGGGCCTGTCTCACAGCGTTGTGAATAGCTGCGGGTTCAGCAGAAGTGACCATGCTCTGTTTCTGAGGTGCCAAACCCTAGATGTATCGCTCAATCCGCTTGAATTCGCGTGTAACCATGTGTGGTAACAGCCGTGCCAAGTCGTGGAACCTCGCGGTGTAACCCGCAATATCAACACCCTCCATTCTTAAGTTCCAAAACTCCTATTCCACCTTTTGTAGTTCATTGCGAGGACAGTATTCCTCCTTCAGCATGACCTTGAAATCTTCCCAAGGGATGGCGTTGGCATTGTCCAACCCCAGAGTTTGGACATGGGAATTCCACCAAGAGAGGGCCTGACCCTCAAAAGTTCTAGCTCCGTACATTACTCGGTTTTCTGGCGTGCAATGGCTCATGTTGAAAACCGACTCAATCTTTTCAATCCCTCTGAGCAGCCCCATCTCTTCCTCTGCTCTGGTGAAGGTATGGGGCTTGTAATTCATAAAAGATTTGTAAGTGCAGGCCTTATGCCCATTTTCGATTCCTTTAAGTCAAGATAGAGTGAAATTAGGTTTAATTTTCCTAGGATAGGATTATATTATTCGTAGCATATATGTTGCTTCTGGCATGCACTATACCTCCACCCTCGCCGTGACCTCCCGATCCTCCACTAGACTGATTGACTTCGTGGTTGGCGAGCACGTCTGCCACGCGTTGCGCGATGAGGGACTCTATCTGAGCAGTGGTCATGGAGTTGGTACTTTGTCCTGAGTTGAAGTTTGTTCTTCATGGCGGCATGTTTCTTTATAGTCATAATGATAACAAAGGTTAGATATTGCGTAATAAATAACAATCAACACACAGGAATAAGATAACACACAACAATCAACAACCAATCAACCATACAATATAATCCAAAGACAAACACTTGATAAATAAGTTGTACAAAATACAAAGTATTTTCAGGAGCAAACACTCCTCCAAAACAAGTAACATCTCAAAAATATTGCATGAGCACAGCCCGCTCACGATAGGCTAATCAACTGGATGGTGGAAAAGTACAACTCTGCAAAGAGGTAAAAAGCAACAGGGCGCAAAGAATCATCAGAACCCTGGCGGGCTCTAACTCTTCTCGAACCGTGTTTGCCCTGAACTCTGCTGCTATGGCGGTAGAGTTAGCAAGTGAGGCTCTATGCTCTGCTACTATGGCTTGCTGATGGGCCATCCCTAGCTGCTCCTCGGTCTTTTCTAGGTGGCTAGACAAGGCAGTGGTCCTAGCCGTCTCTCTCTGGTGATCCTCCAGTAAACCCACTACCTGCCCCTTCAAGGTCTGCAATGCGGTCTCTGTCGTTGTGGCTCTCTAATTGGCCTATCGAGCTTTCTCCTTAGCAGTCTCGATCCGGTCTCGCACTATCAAGAGTGCCTGGTCTTTCATGGCAAGCTCATCCTAAAGGGACGATATATCAGCATCATGTAACTTGCTGCGCGTCGTAAGTATCGGTAGCACCTCCCTCGTAGGCTGGATCTAATAGGGTGGTGGATAGGATGGTCCAGATGACTCCTTAGTGGATGTGGTGTTAGATGAAGAAATCCGGGCATTCTTGGCTGACGGCCCTGCAATGTCGGATGGCTGAATCGGTCGTTTCCCCAAATGGATGTTCCTCTTCCGAGCGATATTCTTGGTGGCTCCCACAGGTGCAAGCAATGGTGACGGTGGAGTCGGGTCCGCCTGGCGAGGTGGTGAGGGTAGGATAGAGCCGTCAATGGACGATGAGTACCCATGCAGCACTGAGTAGGGCACTGACTCGCCCGAATCGATCCCCTCGCCGGCGTCTCCCTCGCCTCCGTGGGCTGGTGCGTCATCCGCTGCCTCCTTAAGGTCCTCCATAGGATCTTCCTCGGAGTCCATCTCTACAACCTCCTCTGGGTCTTCCGTCTGCTCTCCATCACTAGGTGAGTGTGGTAATGAGGGTTGGGTGAGTGGCTCAGCAGGTGATGTGGTGTAGCTGGAGTGTACTCCTCCTCGGAGTCTGAGATAATGATAGGGTCCGATGATGTAGACATCCTGACACAAATCAATATCCGGTAATCCAATGTTCACACGTATGAAATGCATGTATGATGTGATATGAACTATGTGAGCCTATAGTTATAGTCTAAGCACACTAAATGCAACTTAGTACTCTATAACCAGGGATCTGATACTGTCACAGCCCAACCGACGGCAAAAACATTGGGGCGGGACATGGAGACTGTTCATGAGCACATGGTTGACTAAAATTGTAATATATTAAAGTTTATTTCATTTCAAACCGAGCAAAATACAAACAAATACAAGAAATGAAAACACATAACAAGTTCAAAATGTAGTTAACTAGGTCTCAATCTTATATACAAGCCACTTGTGATCAACTCAAGTGTTAGTACCTGAAACATGATTTAAAAACAAGGATCAACTAAAAAGTTGGTGAGCATACATAAGTTTTGACACACAAATAAGATTTTCAAAATATTTTATACAATTCATATGATTACATGGCATATAAGGCACTTATGAAGAATTTATAGTCATACTAGGTGTACAATCAAACCTTGTGACTGAGTCTTAACACGCATGTTACCCTTATGTAATGTCGGTAACAAACACACTACCCCGGTGGGTTTGTTAGACTCAATAGATCTATCTTTGTTAACAGTTGGCTTGTACGGAGTTAATGATTGTACTAGTTGCATCATGTATGTGTAGTATTAACTCATAGCATTCAAGCATAATGCACAAATAACACAAGAAATCAAAATGTAGAATTGTATTGTGTATTATTGCAAGTTGTTTCAATGCAAATCATGTTCACCCCAAAATGTACAAAAATAAAAAGGGGTTATGTAAACTCCCTTGTATTAAAGATGTGGATAGCACGAGGAATAGGTAGCAAAAGTGATTCTTGTAAATCACAAAGTTAACCTAGAGTGAAAATGTATGAACTTGAATTAATTATTGCGCACAATGTCTAAAGTAGAGCCTAGGGTTTTCTGGGATTGAGTGTAAGGACTTGTACAAAGAGTTAGTGTCATAACATGAAGGGAATGTGTACTTGTTTAGGTTTGGATAAGAGTTTCAATGAAAAAGTAAGTGCAAAGTATATGATTTTATTTATAATAGATTTAGGGTTCAAATTGAATAACATCATAATTTAAATAAATAAATTTCTTTCATTTATTTACTTAGAAAAGTAGTGTGGGACTTAAATGACTTTATTTTATTTATGAAAATGTGTCCAATTATAGTGTAAATACACACACATATATATTTATATATATATATATATATATATATATATATATATATATATATATATATCTATTGGTGTAAATATATGTATAAGAATTTATCCGAAACAAGATTTAAACCCTAAATGCGTTATAGTAAAAGGATAATTTAAACAAATAAATTCCTTTTACTCATGTAATTAAAATATCATATCCTTTTAAAAAAAGTGTGAAAACATTGGTGTAATTTCAGATGCTAGTCTAGAACTATTAATCTTAATTAAATAAATTTATTTTATATTGTAAATGGGGTTTAAATTAAATTGGCTGTTAAAAATGAATTTTTTTAAAAACTCCACTCGGTTCGAACCCGGGTGGGTTCTGTGGGAGATAACGAGCTTACCACTGGACCCAAAGGTCATTGGTGTTGTAAATCGGTTGAGGAATTGTTTTAACATGATTCAGGCGAGGGACCAGGTCCGGTATCTATTAAGAACAAAAAGGCCAGGGTTTGTGGGTTTCGAACCCACGCCACCTAGCCCCGCGGTGCAGTGGCTTACCGGCTGGGCTAGGTGGTTTCGCTGACATGTAATGGAAACCAGAATTACAAAAGCAAAAACTGAATCGACCCCCAAATCGTTTAAGCGTTAAAACTCAAGAACCCTAGAATTTGAAATCCGTTCGATCGATCCAGTTTGGTTCAATTGACATGTGGCTTTTGTAATGCTCTTTAAAACGAATCGGATGGCATAAATTATACCTGAAATGCTCGAGTCCTGAGTACTGTCGGCTAAAGGAAGCAGGGAGGGTGTGCTTGATACTCGATCGGTGTCGAGAGGCGAAATGCAGATCAGAGGAGCACTCAGCGAGTTTGTAGAGTGATGTGCGAAAGTGTGGGGTTCATTCTAATCGTTCAATTTCATCTAAATCAATTAGTTTGTCATGGATTAGTTGAGGACAACTGTGAAGACGCATTCCGTGCGAATTGGATTAATTTGGGGTGAATTAAGTCGCGCTTATGGTTCAGATTCATGAGCGATTAGTCCTCGAATGATTTGTTGTCAAAGACGCGTCCTAAAATCACGGATTCATTCCAATTTTATCTTGGTTTGATTCTGCCGAGTCAAACTTGCTTGGAGTTGAGAAAATCCACGTATTTTGATCGAATTGGAACTCTAGCTGGGCTTGGGAATGGTGTAAGGTTGACTCTCCATGCATGGGAAGTCCAAAATAACGGGATTGGATCAAATGCAGCCTTGAATTGCATGATCCTTGGGTTGTTTGACTTTCAAAGAGTCAAAATGTGTCAAAGTTCTTAAGTGGAGTCAAAATTGGGTTCAAATGGTCCAAAATCAAGGGTGGGGTTTCAAATCATTAAATTGAAACTATATGTATGTTTGTATGCACACACACACACACACATATATATATATATATATGTATATACACATAATTTGACTTTTGTTTAAGACCTTAGATATATATATATATATATATATATAATGGAGTGAAATAATAGCAAACTTCCAATTCGTTATAATAATATGTGAGAAAGAATTGTAAAAATTATGGAATAGTATTGAAGAGACTTGGAGATTAACAGGTTTGTATAACATAATGTTTTGACTTAGATTTGAAATTGAAACATTGATCATTGCATTAAAATAAATACAAGGAAAAATCAAGGGTGTTACAGTATCCCCATGTTGAGGGAATTTCGTCCCGAAATTTGACTAGTGAAGGTTACTAGATCAACAATGAGGTGTGGATGCTTGAACTTTATTTGATCCTTACGTTCCCAAGTAAACTTTGGGCCACGTGAGCCTTGAAGGTTGGATTGAGGAGTACGATTGATAACAAGATTTAGGTCTATTACTCAAGATCATGCATGAATGGGGATAGTGGGTTTAGTTTAAGAGCATTAAAGTAGAAATCCGTCAACGAATATTTTGGACTCCAATGATGGGAAGTATCACTTGAAATGGGAATGTTGTGAATTTTGATGATCAGGGTTTGTTTAAGATGTAGTCCAGCATGCTCAAGAACTGTTAGTGGATAATAGACTTTATAAACATTGGTCCAGGTCAAAATAACATAAAACTTTACGTGACGCCAATAACGCTACTTCTGATAATATGCCAGGAACACTTATATATAGGAAGTACCAGCGGCGTATCCACCATGCCCTTAACATATCTCATTAGTTTCGTTATTGTATATCACGATAGGTTTTATGTCATAACGCACAACATAATTTACTATGTTTTCCATGCGTTGATTTTTATAATTACGTGTGCACCCGTAATTACTCGAATCATTGTATGGTCCGTATAGGTCCTCCCGTTGTGTGTGGGTCAAGAGGGGGCACAAAATCACTTAGTTCATGTCTATTGTTTTCACGTATGAGCTGCTAATAACCGTGTCCCTAGTATGGCCAAATAGCAACTAAAGAGTAATAAGGTGTCATACTTAGATTTTCATAGTTTCCTTGGGTTTGAATAAGAATGCGTCAAACCCCAAATGGTCTTAAAGCTTTCAATCATTCATGGATAGCGTGAATGGTCATGCCTTTGTATATAATGTGATCAATCAATTGCAACAGGTGTGAACAATTTAGTTCTTTGTATAATGTAATCACTCAAACTTCAGGTATGATCTAGCGTTATGCAAAATAGGTTTCATGTATAACGTGAATAGTGTAGTACCATGTATATAGTAAACAAATGGGTCTTATGTATGAGGTGAACAGTTTAGTATTTATATATGTTGTAAGCAATCAAGTATCATGTGTATCGTGAACAACCAAGTCTTATGTACTCTGTGATCAACCTAGTATCGTGTATAGTTCAAACAAACTAAGTTTAATGTATCATGTAATCAATCCTGTATTGTGTGTATTGTAAACAACTAAGTTTCATGTAATCGATCTTGTATCATGTATATTGTATCATATAATCTACCTTGTATCATATTGTAACAACTGACTTTCATGGATATTGTGGACGTTCATGTGTAAGCTATTGAATCTTATAAGTAACGCAGACTATCAAATTTTGTAGGTGGTCAAGTGTTGCGGACAAGCGGGTTGTTTGGTGTTCATATATAATGTGGGTAGTTAAGTTTTTAAATCTTGTTGAGGTTTATATGGGTGGTCAACGTCTACGCGAAACAATTCATCTCTTTGAAGTGACAAGTACACTCAGGCATTACCGAGGGTGCAAGATAACAAGGAGGTTTTGAAAATATTCTGAGTAACGTGTTTACGAATAGCTGATTTTGTTTGTAAATAAATAAGTAATTTTAATTTATTCTTGGGTGTAATTTAACAAATAAGTGAAAATAATAAGTTGAATATCTAGATAAATGAGTGAATAAATAAAAACCTTTTACTTAATCAATAAGCGAATGTTTCAAAGGAAAATAATGGCTAAATTATTTGGTAATTAAGCCAAGGTTTGATAATAATTAAATTTGATAAAACAAAAGTCATAATTTATTTAGATAGTGTTTTATAAAACAAGTCGTGTTTAAATTTTCTTACAAAGTAAAAGATTTGTTGAAAATTTATATTCCAAATAATATTTATAAACTAAATGCTTGATAGATGCTTTGTTTGAGAAAAATGACGATGTTGTTTGAATAATTAAAATGATTAGTTTGCAAGGGAGGCTTAGATACGCGTACCTATATGTAATGAATGAGAAAATGATGTTTGGGTGATCTTGATGAAAATAAGACGGTAATATTAAATCAACGAGTAATGGCATTAAAGTTGTAAAATAAAACTTAGTATTGAATGATAAAATGTCAAAAGCTTAATCCAATCATAAGGTAGCGGTTTCATATGGAAAAATTAAAGACAAAAACAGAACAATCCACCTAGCGTCTAAGGTAACTCTCCACGAGGAAACAGATGAGCATCAAGACGAACATCGCTATGGTCACCCGGATAGCAAATCGGGCCTCAGCTCTAGCTACCTTAGTACGGGCGTCAAGTATTTCCCGGTCTCCTTCCATCATGTCAATGTGGGTACCTAGATTTGAAATCAGGTCTTCCTGATACCTCACTTGACCCAAAAGACTGTCTATTCGTTGACTTAGTAGGTTTTGCCTTATCCCGTGCTCCAACCCTTGCCTCATAAACTCTGAGGCCCTTACGTATTGGTGAGTGGTATCAGTTGGTACCCCCATAACACTGGTGGGTGCCATGATCTGCCTTACTCCTAGGTTTGGGTGGTATGGGTCCGAAGCTAGGTAAGGGTCTCTCAACGGGGGTGGTGTTTGGTGATGTAGGTGAGATGCTTGATAAGGATTTCTTGATGGAGGTGATCCAGATGTTCGAAGTCTCGGGCCAGTGTTCCTAACCCAATCTGCTCTTATGTCAAACCTTGATCTAGTTGCTGGGAGTGTTGGTGACTGATGGTCTGGTTTTCCGGTGTCTTCTTCGTGTTCAGACGCTGCTCCGTGAATGTATACTGGGGAGGAAGGTGATTAGGAGTCCATGTCTGAGAGAAAAGAGAAACGTTTGTAAATGGTGATAAAATACTAGATGTTATATATATAGGAGTTTTCATGAGTTCAAAGTTTGACTAGTCATAACACCGATTCTTCACAATAGTATGTTAGAAGTAACACTTAACCTATAAGTAGTGTATCCACGAAGAGAATTCCCAGGAAAGAGGGGTGGGTCACAAGGGACACACTTAAGTACCCGGTCTTTCCTTAGCCAGAATCCCTCATGGGTCTACACCTACTCTTCCAGCCATCATGTACTAATGATACTATCGTTTGGGCTTATGGTTATGATAAGAATCATTATGGACTGGGCTTTGAGGCCCAAAGGTGATGTTTATTCACTCCAGCAGGTTTCCTCCTCTTGGGGGGTGTAATTGGGCTCCTTAGTTTATTATTAGTGGGCACTAGGCCCAAAGGTTTGAGTTTTGTTCCCAAAAGATAGGGGTGACATGTGTGCAAGAATGAGGGTGCACAAAGACCTAGGTGTGAATAAGTGTGTGCTAAGACCTAGGATAATACTTAATGGGATCAAATAGGTAGCATGTAGATAACAATGTTTATATGCATGTAGGTTATCAAGTAGTGTAGCACATAGACAGTCATGTAGTGTATGATGTAATACTTAGAATAATCATGCAAAATAATCACATAAAGTTTTAAACATGTAGCACTTAACAATGTGGCAAATATCATATAACATATAGCATGGCATATGATGGGTATCCTACGGTTATAGTCTAGGTCAAGGGTGTCTAATAATCTAGTTCTCTATAACCAAGGCTCTGATACCAATCTGTCACACCCCAACCGACGGCGGAAACGTCGGGGCGGGACATGGAGACAGTTCATGAGCACTTGGTTGACTAAAATTGTAATATATTAAAGTTTATTTCATTTCAAACCGAGCAAAATCCAAACAAATACAAGAAATGAAAATATATAACAAGTTCTAATGGTAATTAACTAGGTCCTCAATCTTTTATGAAAGCCACTTGTGATCAACTCAAGTGTTAGTACCTGAAACGTGATTTAAAAACAAGGATCAACTAAATAGTTGGTGAGCATACATAAGTTTTAACACACAAATAAGATTTTCAAAATGTTTTATATAATTCATATGATTACATGGCATATAAGGCACTTATGGAGAATCTATAGTCATACTAGGTGTACAATCAAACCTTGTGACTGAGGCATAACACGCAGGTTACCCTAATATATTGTCGGTAACAAACACAACAAACACCCTACCCGGGTGGGTTTATTAGACTCAATAGATCTATATTTGTTAACCGTTGGCTTGTACGAAGTTACTGATTGTACTAGTTGCGTCATGTATGTGTAGTATTAACTCATAGCATTCAATCATAATGCACAAATAACACATGAAATCAAAATGTAGAATTGTATTGTGTAATATTGCAAGTCCATAGAAATCAATTGATAGGCTAAAATTGTCCAACTCTATAGTTTTCTGTCGAAAACACTTTTGGTCAGAAGTTTTCGATCGAAATCTTTAGTGTAGGTTGTTGTTCACTTTGTTCTTTGAATTCAGATCTTGTAATAGTGAAGTTAGACTTTGTATGTGTGTTCAATCAGTCTGTATTTTAAAGTTAATCATCAATCAAGATAATGTGTTTGATTTTACATTGTGTGTTTGTGGCGGTTTTCGATTATATCTGTGTTTGATTCGATCTACTCGGTTATAGGAGCATTCTGGATTGATTTCGCATTTCTAGAGACTGAATTAAGATCAAAAGCTTGAATATCTAAGGATCAGAAGTGATCACAAGTTGTATCAAAGCTGTTGGTTAAAACTCTTGATATTCAAGCGGTTTTCATTGATTTCTTTTGAATAAGAGTGTTATTCTACTCCATTTTTGTATTTTTAAAGTCAAAATTGATGGAGATGAAGTTTACAATCGATTTGGAGACTTGATTTGGCATCCGGATTGTTGCAGATTGATTTTGGTGTTCTTGGGAAGAATCAACCGAAAAGTCCGTTTGAAGGAGTCAAAATCTCATTTCGATCGAAAAGTCAATAGTTTTCTATTATCATCTCAGAAGTATCTGAAATCTCCAGTGTTTGAAATCTTGACTTTTCGACCGAAAAGTCCTGCCCGAAATACTTATCGATCGAAAAATCTTTACTTGGAAGTTTTTCAGAATTTTGACTAAGTGTTCAAGTGTTATTGTTCAATGGCTGGAAAGGTATACGATACTAATTGAGTTGTGGGAAAGTCGCCACCAATGCTGACGTCCATTTCGGAATTCTCAAACTGGAAAATCATGATGAAATCTTACTTCAAGTTTACTGAGCATACTTTGTGGGAGTTTATAGTCAAAGGTCCTCATGTGCCAAAGACTGCAAATGCTGATGGTTTAGTTCCAATTGCTGATCCAGAATTGTATTCAGAAGAGGATAAAAAGCTGATTGAAAGAGACAACAGGGCATTGGGATCAATTATTTTAGCTCTTCCAACTGAACTATATCTAAATTTCGAGCAGCATGAGATAGCTCAAGTATTATGGAATGCACTGTGTCTGAGATTTGAAGGAATTACAACATTGCAAGAGAGTCGCACAGATTTGTTATTAAAACAGTACAATATGTTCAACTACAAGAAAAATGAAACTCTGAGTGAGAAAGTTACCAGATTTAGTACAATGATCAACAGGTTGAGAAAGATAGGTGTTAAGTTTGAGGAGTATGAATTGTGTAAGAAGCTACTTGATTCTTTACCTAATACCTGGAGCATACCGTGCATGCTGATAAAGAACACTACTCCATATTTGAAGAGCAAAAATCTTGATGATATAATTTGCCTGTTAGAGTCTTATGAACTTGATGCAAAGAAGAGGGAGCTGAATAATCCAGACAAACCTAACAACACAAGCTCAACAAATGCAGCATTGTTTTTAGGGAATGGTGAAGGTAGCAGTGGATCAAAGTCTGAAAATGGTAGCAGTTGTTGTGAACATGCTACTGGGGAGAAAGTGAAAGTAACTGGTCAAATTCCTAAGGATGAAATTGCATTGTTTCGAGCTTTCATGAGTAGTTATGATGCTTTAGTGACTAGAAAGCTTTAACCGGCTGTTCATGATGTTGATGATCTTGTGTTAATAAATCCTGATGATTTAGAATATATGGATTTGTAATAGCAAATGGTCATGATCGATGTGAGAGCCAAAAAGTATGTTCAAAAAATTGGAAAAGACAAGCTATAGTTTAGAAAGAAAGTTGGGTTTGATAAGGAAAAGTTGAGATGTTACAACTTCCAACAACTTGGACATTTTGCTCGCGAGTGTCCAAACGATAAAAAGAAGAAAACTGATGGCAGTGGAGTAAAATCAATTGAAATGATTGAGGAGGATGAAAAATCCAAGAAAGCTCCAACTGCTTTGATGTCAAAACAAACGAGTAACTATGAATGGGAAACAGAAATTGAAGATGCTGAAGATGAATTTGATGAGGCTCTGATGGCTGAGATTGAAGTTTCTGAAAGGGCAAGTGAAAGTGAATGTGCCTTTAAAGCTGATAACAAAGGATACGAAAAAGTTGCTGACAATGATGTTGAGACTTCTTCTGATAGTGAGGTAAATTCTGAGGATGAGTATTCTATTTGTTCTTCTGATTGTGTTGATAAAATGCAAAATTATCATGTAGCAAACACATTCTTGATTGTTGAAAATGATAAACTAAAAAGGGTAAATAAGGAATTAAAACAAAATGAGGTCACCTACACCAGAAAGATTAAAGCTTTACTAAAAGGTAATGTCATATTTAAAGAATATCTTGATAAAAAAAATGTTTTAATCAAAGACCTTTCTAATAAACTGATTGCCTCTGAAACTTATTTAATCAAAGAACGGGTATTAATTGCAAAATGGAAAATGCAAAGCAATGTTTTGGATGAATGCGTGAACAAACAAAGAAAAGTGTATATCAAAGATGGTTTAGGTTATAACAAAGTACCTCATCCTGATAATTCTGTGCCATTTCCTGAACCGCATAAATCAAATGATTTGATAAGTGCGAGTGATTCTAATTTTCATGATATGTATGTTATTGCAGATGTGAAAACGTGTTGTGATGAGGATGAGGTTGATATTGATGGTTTTAAAATATTTCAGCTTTCAATAAACAGTGTACTAGAGAATTCACAAGGGATTGCAAGCAGTACTTAGATTTTAAGTGTAATCTTAAAAAATATGTAAATGTTTGTGACAATCATGATTTAGAAAAGTGTTCTAAATTTGATATTTCTAATGTGTTGTAACATCCCAAAATAGTAAATAAATAAATAATAACGCAATCGATATTTAATCATCAAAAATGAAAGGAAAATGGATGGGCTTGGGCTCGGCTCCAACGGGCCGAGGGAAGCCCAGGTATATAAGGGTCAAGACAACCTCAAACTTCCAAACTTCCATCATTTGCAATTTAGAGAGAGAAAGGAGAGCTCCGGCCTAGAGAGAGAAAGTTGACGGGTCGAACCGGAATTGAAGGAGCACGTTACTGTTGAGTTCATGAGCAAAACCTCTGAATCTGAATCCCAATCCAGGTAACGATCCAACCTATATCTGAGTTTTTGTTCGTTTTTGGGTTTTTCGGGTTTTAGACGAAAATGTGACGTTTTTACGGATGAAACTGAAGAAAAACATAGATTTGAGTTCCATAATGAAAAGCAAACGTTTTGAATGTAGACAAGTTCGGGATCTTGACATGATCAGACTTGAATGCGAAAGTTAGGGTTTTTGCGATGAACAGATCCTGTGTACTTATCAATTACGCAAGAAGAATGTTCTGCGTACTTATCAAGTACACAAGAAGAAAGTCCTGCGTACTTATCAAGTACGCATGAAACGAAGTATGCACACTTATTAAGTTCGCAAGGGCAAGGCCCTGCGCACTTGCTTAGTGCGCAGGCAGCAGGCCGGTTAATAAAGTCAGTATAGTCATCTTATTCAGAATGGCTTAACCATTAGAGTCGGGATTAGGTCTGATGTATTTGTAATTAACCTATCCAGATCATGTGTGGCACTCATTGGACCGCGGTTAGGACAGTACGCGACTAGCTCATCAGGTGAGTTCTATGTGCCCCCTCTATGTTATGTGCAAACCTTATTAAATGTTTTGGGGCTGAAGTGTATACGCTAATTGAATAAATGTTATAAATGCCAATGTGATCATACGTGAGATATACATATATGTATCAAAATGAATGATGAACAAAGAATGAAACATATGATTATAAAGAATGAATGAAACAATGACATAACGTGAATGAATGAAATATTGATTTATATTTTATATATTGCATGTTATGAATATATGTAAACGTTAGGGACGCTTCGATGACAATGGCTACTTCGGTAGACGGACGACCACGTGACTATTTTGCAATCGGGACAAAAACGTTCCTTCATAAGCTAGGACGTATAAAAGGCACTCATGGACGGTCGAAGCAAATGCCTTATTACATGTAGAATAGTTGCATACATAATAGCCGCATGGGAAACGGATGCCTTTGGGCAGACGGGTGAATGAACAGCCTACGACGGTAGGACAGGTTTAGGCGGACAGACAAAGGTTGCCGGACGGATTTATGTTACGACGGACGGTTTGTAGGGCCGGACGGTTTATGAAAAGGACTATGACGGTAGTTCTCATGGCGTTTGTCTTTGTGACTCACGCAAAAATTATGACGGGTTGATCACCCATATGTGTATGACCAAATGAATGTTCTCCCCAATGTAAGTATGTATGTACATATGTATATACTCAGTATGAATGTTATGTGAGAACAGTAAACAAAGAATATGCAAAAGCACGTATATTATATATATATATATAATACTTAACGATAAGATAAATGTTATGTCTGATTGTTTTTAAACTAGAACTCACCAGCGTTAGCTGACTTTTAGTATACATTTCAGGTAAAGAAAGGAAGGGTAGTGCGAAGGCGTGATGGTTACCTGGCAAGTGACTGAAATCCCACTTTTATATATGTTAAGACAATGTTATGTTTTTAATTGTTAAGACTTCCGTTGTTATGTTACGTTATGTTATGAATTCGAATGATATTTGCTTCTGCTACTCTCGAATGTTTTTAATTTGAGTTCAGTAATTATGACTATGTTTATGAGTAAGTCCAACAAGTGAGGTTACCCGGGAAAGAGGCCTTACGAGTTGGTATCAGAGCAATAGTTTGAGAGATTCAGACATCCCAAAAAGTCTAGACTCAAGCTGATTATAGGACCAACGCACGGATGTCAGTATGGGTAACCAACGCCAACGCCAGCACGGTAAGTGAGTACTAAAGTTAATGCACTTGGATAAGATTAGATACCTTAACTTAGAACCAATAGATATCAATGTCACAACCGATTTGAAGAGTTTTGAACCCGAAAAGCAATGTAAATTAGTAATCACAAACCTGTCACTGTAATTAAAAATTTACCTTGCTCGTATTGTTCTAAAACTATGATCTGAAGGAATGGCATTGATGTATTCCCTTTTTAACTATCAGGAAACTAGGAACTATGGTTGGTGGAGGAAGAACAGGACGCCGAGGGGGTCACACTGGCTGAGTCAGTAGACCTCCATTGAATCAAAGATATGAAGAGGAAAAGAGTGTGCACGAAGAACACACTGAGAGTGTGCACGAAACAGATGTGACCCCAACTGGGAACGACAATCAAGGGACTCTACAGTTGGAAACCGAGGTCAGGGATGCTATTGCCCGCGAAGTTGTACTCACTCTGAAGAAAGTATTGCCTGATCTACTATCCGAAGCACTAAAGAAAAGTAGAGAGGAGGATGAAGGAGACCATGAAGAGAAAGAGTATGACAGTGATGGGGATGAAGTAAAGGTGGGATCAAGAAATCGTGGGTGTACTTACAAAGGTTTCAAGGACAGAGACCCACCCAAGTTCGATGGGAACAAGGATTCAGTGGCTACGTTCGAATGGATTGAGAGGATGAATGCTGTAATCAACATCAACGAGTGTCGACCGGACCAGGCTGTTAAGTATGTTGCTCATTCTTTCACCAATGAGGCACTAAGTTGGTGGAGGAACATTCAGAGGACAAAGTCACCAAACGCTCTTGCTAGAATGACATGGGAAGACCTGAAGAAGCTGATAATCCAAAGTTCTGTCCCTAGAACGAAATTGATCGAGTGGAAAATGAATTCCTAAACTTCATGGCTGGCAGCAAGACGCACCGCTAATATACTTCTAGGTTCAATGTGCTAGCTCAACTGGTACCCCACCTGGTGGAGACAGAAGAACGAATGATTAAGTACTATGTGAAGGGCCTACCTCAAAGGGTCGTTGGTCATGTGAAAGCTAATCTACCATCGACCTTCAAATCGGTAGTCAACCTGTCTGGAATCGACTAAGATGATTATGCTAACGAGGACACAGCTCCCGAAGCTCCGAAACAGAAATGGGAGAACTCGTCCAAAGGAAATGGAAAGGGAAACTATACCGCTGAGGTGAAGAAGCCTAGGGCAGAAGGGTATGAAGTTTGTAAGAAATACTTAAAGAAACACCAAGGCGAATATCGTGTTGGCTCAACCATGTGTTATAAGTGCGGGAGGCCGGGGCATTACTCCCGAGATTGCTTAAAGGATGTCAAGTGCCAAAGTTGTGGAAGATATGGACACCTGACAAGGGATTGCAGGAAAACTAGACAATCCGGTTCGGGAAAGGAAAAGGAAGCTGAAAACAAACTGCCGAAGGCTAGGACTCGAGCCTACGCCCTGACTGAGGAGGAAGCAAGGGGAAACCCTGATGTTGCATCAGGTACGTTCCTAGTTAATGATGAACATGCTGCTGTTTTATTTGACTCTGGTGCTAGTAAAAGCTTTATATCCAATGCATTTAGTCGTAAACTAGATTGCACTATCCACACCATAGTAAAGGCCTTTAGGGTACAAATTGTCGTTGGTAAAAATTCGGCAGTAATCCAAGTAACAGAGGATTGCATCATAGAAATAGAGGGCCATAAGTTTCCTTCTAGATTATTCCTTCTCACCTTAGGAGGATTCGATATAGTATTGGGTATGGATTAGCTAGCTGCCAACGAAGCTCAAATCATATGTAAACGTAAGAGGATACACCTCAAAGATCCTAGCGGCAGTCCAATTACGGTTTATGGGGATTGGAATTGCACGATGCCGAACATCATCTCGATGATCAAGGCCGAAAGTTACATGAGGCGCGGTTGCAAAGCTTATCTGGCGTATGTTATTGACGATAGAATGAAAACGAAAGGACTCAAGAATTTACCCATGGTGTGCAACTTTCCGGAAGTATTCCCTGAGGATCTACCTAGGTTGCCACCCGATCAGGAAATAAAATTTCAGATTGATTTACTGCCAGGAGCTGAGCCCTATGCCAAAGCCCCTACCGATTGGCTCCGTCAGAAATGAAAGAATTGATGTCTCAACTAGAGGAATTAACAGAAAAAGGATTTATCAGACCGAGCATTTCACCATGGGGAGTTCCGGTACTATTTGTAAAGAAGAAGGACGGCAGCATGTGCATGTGCATTGACTACCGCGAACTGAACAAGAGGACGGTAAAAAACAAATACCCACTGCCTAGAATAGACGACCTTTTTGATCAACTACAAGGTGCGAGTTGGTTCTCAAAGATCGATCTTAGGTCGGGTTACCATCAGTTGAAAGTAAGAGAAGAAGACGTACCAAAGACCGCGTTTCGCACGCGTTATGGACATTATGAGTATCTCGTGATGTCCTTCGGATTGACCAACGCACCAGCAGCGTTCATGGATTTGATGAATAGAGTATGTCGACCAATGTTGGATCGATCAGTGATAGTGTTTATAGATGACATACTGGTATATTCGAAAAGCGAGGGTGATCATCATTGCTACCTAAGAGAGGTTCTGGAGGTGCTAAAGTAGGAAGAGATCTACGCAAAATTCTCCAAATGCGCGTTCTGGCTTAGGGAAGTCCAATTCCTAGGTCATATGATAAACCCAAATGGCATCATGGTAGATCCTGCAAAGATTGAGGTAGTAAAGGAATGGAACGTCCCGAAGAAACCAACAGAGATACGAAGTTTTCTGGGATTGGCAGGCTACTACCGGAGGTTCATTCAAGATTTCTCAAGAATAGCCTTACCACTAACTAAACTGACACGGGAGGAAGTAAAATACGAATGGGGTCCAACCCAAAACAACGCGTTTGAGTAACTTAAGACACGATTAACCCAAGCTCTAGTCTTGGCACTACCTGAGGGAAATGAAGACTTGGTAGTCTACTCTGACGCTTCGGGTCAAGGTCTAGGATGTGTACTTATGCAACGAGGAAAGGTAATTGCTTATGCCTTGCGACAACTAAAGATTCACGAGGTTAACTACCCAACTCACGATCTAGAGTTAGCGGTAGTAGTTTTCGCATTGAAAATATGGAGGCACTATCTGTATGGAGTTAAATGCACCATTTACTCCGATCATAAAAGCCTGAAGTACTTTTTCGAACAAAAGGAATTAAACATGAGACAAAGGAGGTGGTTAGAGCTACTGAAACACTATGATTGTGAGATATTGTATCATCCAGGTAAGGCAAACGTAGAGGCTGACACTTTAAGTAGAAAGGAAGAATCGGCACCTATCCGGATCAAAGCGTGTCAGGTGATTATAACATCAGATTTGATGAGTGAAATATCAAACGCACAAGATGAAGCACTATTAGAAAGAAATATAAAATGAGAAAGAATAGTCGGACAACAAGGGAATTTGAATGCAAATGCATACGGTGTACGAACGAGGTTTGGACGGATGTGGATACCTAAGATTGGTGAGCTTAGAGCCAAAATCCTTGATGAGGCCCATAAGTCTCGCTATTCAATCCACCCCGGGATAAACAAAATGTATCAAGACTTGAAGAAAGAGTACTGGTGGCCCGACATGAAGAATGATGTCACCGAGTACGGGAACAAATGGCTAACGTGTTCCTTAGTTAAGGCCGAGCACCAGAAACCATGCGGTAAAATGCAACCTTTACCAATACCGGAATGGAAGTGGGAGGAGATCACGATGGACTTCATTACCAAGATATCGCGAATAGCTAAAGGCAATGATACCATTTGGGTGATCGTCGACCGCTTGACGAAAAGTGCTCACTTCTTGCCAATACGTGAGACTTCTTCGTCAGAAAGACTAGCAGAAATGTTTATCAAGGAAATTGTGAGCGGACATGGTATGCCACTGTTGATTATGTCTGACAGGGATACTAGATTCACATCAAGGTTTTGGAAGAAATTCAAGGAAGCGATAGGCACTAGACTGAACATCAGCACCGCTTACCACCCTCAAACTGATGGTCAATCTGAAAGGACCATTCAGACCTTGGAGGACATGCTCTGGGCCTGTATCATTGACTTCGATGGGAGCTGGGATAGCCAACTACCATTGGCAGAATTTTCATATAACAACAGCTATCACTCAACTATTGGCATGCCGCCATTTGAAATGTTGTATGGGAGGAAATGTAGGACCCCAGTTTGTTGGGGGTAAATTGGACAACAGGATTTTGCAAGTCTTGAAGTGGTCAAAGCTACTTCCGAGAAATTTGATCAAATCAAGGCTCGAATGAAAGCCGCAAAAGACAGATAGAAATCATACGCGGATAAGAGAAGAAGGGATTTAGAGTTTCAAGTAGGGGACATGGTACTGTTAAAGGTATCTCCATAGAAAGGAATCATCCTATTTAGAAAATGAGGCAAACTAAGTCCAAGGTTTGTCGGACCTTTCAAGATTTTAGCGAGAGTGGTTCAAGTTGGTTACAGACTGGACCTACTCATTGAGCTTAGTGGAATACACCCTACGTTCCACGTGTCACATATACGCAAGTGCTTAGCTGACGACACAGCTCACATACCTTACGACGAGATCGAACTGGATAACAGTCTAAATTATGTGGAAGAACCAATAGCCATTCTTGACCGAGCTGAGAAACTACTACGCAATAAGTCGATTCATCTAGTTAAAGTACAATGGAAGCACAAAAAAGGGTTAGAAGCGACATGGGAGAAAGAAGACGAGATGAGGGGACTATACCCTCAATTGTTTAACGTATAAACGGTTTCGAGGACAAAACCTCTTTAAGGAGGGTAGACTTGTAACATCCCAAAAATAGTAAATAAATAAATAATAACGCAATCGAGATTTAATCGTCAAAAATGAAAGGAAAATGGATGTGCTTGGGCTCGGCTCCAACGGGCCGAGGGAAGCCCAGGTATATAAGGGTCAAGACAACCTCAAACTTTCAAACTTCCACCATTTGCAATTTCGAGAGAGAAAGGAGAGCTCGTGCCTATTGAGAGAAAGTTAACGGATCGACCCGAAATTGAAGGAGCATGTTACTGCTGAGCTCATGAGCAATCCTATTTGGATTCTGCTATTCATGTGCTAAGTGATGTCTCCTCATTCTGGAAATTTGGATAATCTTTAGTAAAATCTTATATGTCTTGAAGATAGTTCATTTACTTTATGTTGGCATACTAGTGGGGTACACGTTGTATTTCATACCTAAATGGTACCTTAACTCACAAGAAAGTGGGAATGAGATGCTTTAGTTTCAAATCTTATAATATTGACAATTTGAATTTGTGTGTCATAGCCTGATCCTATTTTCTTTGAATGTTTATCGCGTATCATAACTTGCAATATGAAAGTCTTGAAAAGATAGAGTGTGATAATCTTGAAAGATATTGGTTTGATTGGTCAAGGCTTGAAAGAATGACATAGGATACCGTTTGATATTATATGCATTTTTTATCCAAGATGTGTGATTGATACCTCATATATACTGATATGATCTTCTTACTCGTGATGTTCGACCAAAAAGATGTGATTTTGTATTTTACATTTCAGTTTATATAGAGAAAAACCAAAAATATTTTGTCTTTCTTATAATTGAAAAACCAAAAAGATTTTATTTTTCCAGTTTCCAAGGAAATCTTAATTGTTGATTATTCTTTGTTGTTCTCCTTTGTAAAAATTGAATATTGAAGACAGAAGTTGACAAGGGGTCCTTCTCCGAAGTTTTCGTCTAGAAATAAAGATAGAGTGTGCAAATGAACAAGACGAAGACTATAGTGTGTTTGTTAATATTTGAAGACGGATGACAATCTTCTGAAGCTATTGTCAAGGGGGAGTCTGTTGGAGCATATTCTGGTACCAATGAGCTTGAAGATATTATGTCTTAGTCTTAGAGTCTTTGACTTGTAATTGATAGAATTGTTAGCAACAGTTAAAGGGGAGTCTGTTAGGACATGTTTTTGTAACTGTTGATAAAATTCTTTATAAGTTCATAGAGAGGCGAACTTAACAAGTTTGCCTAAGCATCTTTAGAAGCGAACTTGTTAAGTTCGCCTATTGCAGAACATGTGTCTATAAATATAGAGTTTACAGAGTCTGTTGAGAAAACGTGTGATAGATTGAACAATCAAGTATTCTGTAAACTTTGTTTGGTGATATAAAAGAGATAGTTTATTTACCGTTGTTTCTACTGTCGATTGTTATACAAAGCGTTAATACGATAGGATTCCGCACTCCGCGTTAACGATACGTCCTGTCACGAGATCGATCTAATATGAGTCATGTGGACCTACAAGTTGTATCAGAGCATTTGCTCGTGATTTGCGTTTGATTCTTGGTGATTAGAGACGTTTTTGTGTACAATTTGACAGGAAAATGAGCATTTTTGAATCCATGGAGTTTTCAAGTTCTTGAAACAGATTTTACTGCTGAATTTGTGAATTTGAGGTTGATTTTGGTGAAATTGATCCGATAGAAGTGTTCTAATTCTTAAAATACTAAATCCTACGGTCCAATTTCTTCAAATTCCTTCTAATCTGTGAGAAATGATGATTTTCGGTGATGTTTGTTCGTGTTTGGGTTACTGCGTTTGTTACAGCTGAAGAAGGCGAACTTACTGAAAGTTGTTGCAGGCGAACTTAGCAAGCGAACTTATTAAGTTCACTTCTCTCAGTTTAAGCGAACTTAGTAGGCGAACTTATCAAGTTCGCTTCACTCAGTGAAGTTCATGCGAACTTATTAAGTTCGCTCGTGCAGTATCAGGCGAACTTATCTAGTTCGCTTGTGTTCTTAAAAAAAAGAGTATTTTGGCGGGAAATTTCTTTTTGTCCAAATTTTTTAGGGAAAGCTTATATGGTTATTTTGAATAATTTTTGAAATTTTGAATTTTTTGAAATTTTAAAAAAAGAGTATTTTGGTGGGAAATTTTTTCCGGATATTTTCGCAAAAAATTTCAAAATGTCAATTTCATGTGATGATAATGAGATTGAAATTATGCCACTGGGGTTTTGTGCATATCAGATTACCATAGCCGGAAAGGCCGGTTTGAACAGTTCGTATAAGAAACTGATTAAAATTTTTGGAGACCAATAACAGAAGGATATGTGCATCCTACTTTTAATTTTCTGGAATTTAGTGATTTTCCTAAACAAGTGACAGCTCTTACTAAAGTAGAAAAGCAGAAGTTTGATCGAGATGAAAACGTGTGAAACATTAACGATGTCTTTACCAAAAGAAATCTATCATAGTCTCGGGAAGTGTCCTATTTCAAGAGATCTATGGGAAGCTTTGAAGAAAAAGGGTGAAGCTACTACTCAAGCATTTGTGGTCTTGATCAATGATGTATTGGAGAAGCAGGGTGATTCTCAAAGTGATTCTTCTGCAGATTTAACTGATAGTGAGTGTATTCATTCTGGTGAAAGTACTTAATCTACTGAGAGTGATGTGATGACTGAAGAAAGCTTTCAGACAGTTGAAGATGATTTGAATGGATCATAAATTGATGCGGAGTCTGTCACTGTTGCTCAAAAGAGTGAAGCTGATTATGACGTATTAATGGCTCCTGGTGCATCTTTTTCAGAAGTAAAACCTGAGCTAGTTTATAACTCTAAAACTTTTTGTTCTAACTGTATTTCAGTGAAGGATAAAATGATGAGGGTTATGGATGACAATGTAAACCTCGTTTGTGATATGAAATCGATGCACACGGTAAACCAGAAATTAAAGGATAATGAGAATGTGTGTATTGAAAGGATAGAAACACTGAAGAGGGATGTAAATTCTCTGACTTTGAAGATCAAAGAGCAGGCATATCACCTGGATATGTCCTTTGCAGAAATTGAGAAAAGAAATAATGATCTTGATGAGAAAGATAAGGAACTAGCTGAATCTAAAGTAGAAGTAATCAGCTTGCATAGAAAGTTAGAAAGCTTTGGAAATTCATCATTCTTATTAGGATATTATCATAATAATACTAAAGAGGGGAAGGGAACTAGTGGTGTTGGTTATGTTCCTCCACCATTCAACGCAAATTATTCTGTTACACCTGTGATTATAAAAGATGAGGATTTAGATCCTAAGACTGTGTTGAAAGTGAATCCAGTCACATGTGACGAAATGGTGTATTCTGATGAGAGTGTTGATGAATATTTTGATGAAGCTAAGGTAGAGGGGATACCGAAAGAGGTTAAGAAAGAAGACTCAAAGATTGATTCTAATTCATCTAGAAGTTATACATTTGGAAGTTATTCAAATTCAAGGAGAGTTCCATATGTTAGAGATTATAAAGACAGGAATACATGCTTTCATTGTAATGAGATAGGACACATTGTGCTGAACTGTCCTTACAAAAATAAAGGGAAGAAGCATGTATTTCCTGAGAAGATGAAGCCTGAATCAAACATGTTGCAAAATATGGAGTTCGAGAGAAAATAAAGCCAAAAGAAGTTCATGTAGGAGAATCTTTTTCAAGTGCATCTTATCGTGTGAAGATTCCTTATATGAGAGAATATAGTGAGAAGATATCTTGCTTTTCTTGTGGTCTTGTGGGTCATATTCAGATTGCTTGTTCTCACAACGCCAAAGGTAACCGACATGTTACTCCAGAAAAGGTAAGAACTCATGGTAAGCCTTATGTTAACCAAAATGTGGTTAAACCTCATGATACACCAAAGGGTAATTCAAAATTTGAGGTTAGGCTTTCTAGACCTCAAAGACGGAGGAGAAACAGAAGATTGAGAAAACTTTTAGAACAACAAGAGCTTTCACAATCTAAACATTTTTCAAATGAACAAGATTTTTCGTACACTTCACATTTTAAGCAAAAAGAACTTAATGAACAGAAGTATGCTTGGAAATCTAAAGTTTCTGTTACTGACTCGTCGGAGCAATCACCAAAAATCGATGAGAGATTCGATTGTGAATGGTGTGAGGTTTATTATTTTGATGCAGATGGACGACCCATGATTACCATGGCTTGGTCACAATTTAAAATTAATGTTTCTTGTTAGATGTGCAGGATTAACCAAGAGGGAGTATTAATAACATTTGGTTTGTTGATAGTGGTTGTTCATAGCACTTGACAGGGAATGACATCTGCATGAGTAAAGAGTTGTTGATAACTGAGAATCTATTTGATTCCACGACTTGATGCTCAAGGGGGAGAATATGTCACACACAATGTTTCGGAAAGAGTTTTACAAAGTCCAAATGATAACCTGAAACTTAGGATGACAATGGTGAGCATAAAGTCGTTGATGCAACCATTTGACTAGTTGAGGAGGAGTCTATAGGACAGGGGGAGTACAGAACTGTGTTGGTGACAAAGGCAATGACATTCAATTACAGGATTACATCAGTTTGAGTTTTTATTTGATTGAATTGCTTAATCCTGAGTAACCAAGTAAAATGTTTTTCATAAAATGTTTTCATGGAAGGTTTATTTTCCTTTGTTTTACTTTCTTTCATAAAGATTTTGAAAAAGCCAAACAAATTGAAAAAGATAAAATCGACATTACTTGAAGTTAAAGAAGAGATGATAATACATCAGTAGATGTTCTTTCACACATGACCTTAGATTAACTGGTTGGTGCTTTATGTTAATATATCTGAATTATATGTTTTGATCTAAACTTCAGATACTGCACAAATAGGAAATGATAGTGTTGTGTATGCATATAATTTGAATTGTCAGTAGACTAAAAGCGTCACTGAACCATTAGTAGTGTGAAAACATAATTGCATATGTTACACCTGTCATTTTAACCCATTTTATGCCAGGGTGTGTGTGTTAAAAGTTCACTATCAGATAAAGAATATTAGCTTTTAATAAAGAGTGTCCTATAAGATCAGTTTTGAGTTATGTCCTTAGCACTATTCATTCGATTTGCTTCAGTGCCCATGTCCCGAAAAGATTGCAATTTCAAGTATAATCAAGATATGTACTTGACACCATCTGTCAAACATATACTAGCCCTTGGATCATATTGATAAATTATCTTTACTGATTCCATTGAATTCAAAATCCAGATAACAGTTGGATCCACGTACCTGAATCTTATAATTCCACATATATAAGCCAAAACATTGAATCATTCGATTCTGAATCTCATTGATTCCTATACAATCTAATTTGGATTCTACTATTCATGTGCTAAGTGATGTTTCCTCATTCTGGAAATTCGGATAATCTTTAGTAAAATCTCATATGTCTTGAAGATAATGCATTTACTTTCTGTTTGCATACTAGTGGGGTACACGTTGTATTTCATACTTAAATGGTACCTTAACTCACAAGAAAGTGGGAATGAGATGCTTTAGTTTCAAATCTAATAATATTGACAATTTGAATTTGTGTATCATAACCTGATCCTATTTTTTTTGAATGTTTATCGCGTATCATAACATGCAATCTGAAAGTATTGAATAGATAGAGTGTGATAATCTTGAAAGATATTTGTTTGATTGGTCAAGGCTTGAAAGAATGACATAGGATACCATTTGACATCATATGGATGTTTATCCAAAATGTGTGATTGATGCATTGTTTTTACTGATATGATCTTCTTACTCATGATGTTCAACCAAAAATATGTGATTTTGTATTTAACATTTCAGTTTATATAGAGAAAAACTAAAAAGATTTTGTGTTTCTTATGTTTGAAAAAAACCAAAAGATTTTATTTTTCCAGCTTCCATGGAAATCTTAATTGTTGGTTATTTTTGGTTGTTCTCCTTTGCAAAACTGAATATTGCAGATAGAAATTGACTAGGGGTCCTTCTCCCAAGTTTTCTTCTAGAAATAAAGAGTGTGTAGATAAACAAGACGAAGACTACAGTGTGTTTGATGATATTAGAAGATGGATGACAATCTTCTAAAGCTATTGTCAAGGGGAGTCTGTTGGAGCATATTCTGGTGACAAGGAGCTTGAAGATATTATGTCTTAGTCTTAGAGTCTTTGACTTGTAATTGATAGAATTGTTAGCAACAGTTAAAGGGGAGTCTGTTAGGACATGTTTTGTAACTGTTGATAAAATTCTGTATAAGTTCATAGAGAAAGCATCTTTAGGAGCGAAGTTGTTGAGTTCGCCTAGCCTATTAGAGGCGAACTTAATAAGTTCACCTAAGCATCTATGAAGCGAACTTGTTAAGTTCGCCTATAGTAGGTTTTGTGTCTATAAATAGATGTTTACAGATTCAGTGAAGTAGCAGCAGAGGGATTTTGAACGAGTGTAATTATGAGAATCTGTAAACTCTGTGTTTGTTGATATAAACGAGGAAGTTTATTTACATAATTGTTTCTATTGTCGATTGTTATACAAAGCGTTAATACGGTAGGATTCCGCACTCCGCGTTAACGATACGTCCTGTCATGAGATCGATCTAAGATGAGTCATGTCGACCTACAACCTCTGAATCTGAATCCCAATCCAGGTAACGATCCAACCTAGATCTGAGTTTTTGTTCGTTTTTGGGTTTTTCAGGTTTTGAACGAAAATGTGACATTTTTACGGATGAAACTGGAAGAAAAACATAGATTTGAGTTCCATAATGAAAATCAAACATTTTGCCTATAAACAAGTTCAGGATCTTGACATGATCAGACCCGAATGCGAAAGTTAGGGTTTTTGCGATGAAGCAGATCCTGCGTACTTATCATGTACGCAGGAAGAATAAGTACACAAGAAGAAGGTCCTGCGTACTTATCAAGTGAGTTCTATGTGCCCCCTCTATGTTATGTGCAAACCTTATTAAATGTTTTGGGGCTGAAGTGTATACGCTAAATGAATAAATGTTGTAAATGCCAATGTGATCATACGTGATATATACATATATGTATCAAAATGAATGATGAACAAAGAATGAAACGTATGTTTATAAAGAATGAATGAAAGAATGACATAATGTGAATGAATGAAATCTTGCTTTATATTTTATATATTGCATGTTATGAATGTATGTAAACGTTATGGACGCTTCGATGAAAACGGCTACTTCGGTAGACGGACGACCACGTGACTATTTTGCAACCAGGACAAAAACGTTCCTTCATAAGCTAGGAAGTATAAAAGGCACTCATGGACGGTCGAAGCAAATGCCTTTTTACATGTAGAACGGTTACATACATAATAGCAGCGTGGGAAACGGATGCCTTTGGGCAGACGGGCGAATGAACGGACTACGACGGTAGGACGGGTTTAGGCGGACGGACAAAGGTTGCCGGAAGGATTTATGTTACGACGGACGGTTTCTAGGGCCGGGCGGTTTATGAAAAGGACTACGACGGTAGTTCTCATGGCGTTTGTCTTTGTGACTCACGCGAAAATTATGAGTGGTTGATCACCCATACATGTATGACCAAATGAATGTTCTCCCCAAAGTAAGTATGTATGTATATATGTATATACTCAGTACGAATGTTATGTGAGAACAGTAAAACAAAAGATATGAAAAAGCACGTATATTATATATATATATATATATAATACTTAACGATAAGATAAATGTTATGTCTGATTGTTTTTAAACTAGAACTCACCTGCGTTAGCTGACTTTTAGTATACATTTCAAGTAAAGAAAGGAAGGGTCGTGCGAAGGCGTGATGGTTACCCGACAAGCGAATGACATCCCACTTTTGTATATGTTAAGACAATGTTATGTTTTTAATTGTTAAGACTTCTGCTGTTATGTTACGTTATGTTAAGTTATGTTATGAATTTGAATGATGTTTGCTTCCGCTACTCTCGAATGTTTTTAATTTGAGTTCAGTATTTATGACTATGTTTATGAGTAAGTCCAACAAGTGAGGTTACCCGGGAAAGGGGCCTTACATGTGTCTACATGTTTTACTAATTCTGTGTGTGATGTTTCTGATTATGTATCTGAGGTTTCTTCCACATCTACTTTCTTTGACAAAGTGGTGCACACATCTAGAGAGTATATTCCAATTCACAAAAACTCATTTCTAGCTGAAGATGTCATGTTAGATAAATTTGGGAATCCTTTGATTCAAGATTATGACCTCTCTCATGAAAAGCCTAAGAAAGAGGTTTTCATAGCATCTGAGAATCATATACTTATGAGTGATCAAGCGAGTAAAGGGTCTGTCCAAGTTAAAATCAGTGCACCGACAAAGATTCAAAGTGAGATAAAAGTATCAAATAAAGTGAGTGTCAAAGGCAAATCAGTCGATGTCAAAGACAAGCTCATTAATGTCAAAGATAAGCCTTCTCAAAGCAAAGGGAAGTTAGTAAAGAATGTGTGTCCGTCAAAGAGTGATAAAGGACAGTGCGTGTTTGAAGTAGGCGAGTGTTCTAAATCGTAGTCAAAGTCAAAGACTAAAAGTTACAATTGTTTTACTTGTTCGCTAGAAATTGCAAACACAAGTCAATTGAGTCAAAGTTCAAAGGATACAAAGAAAAAGGTTATGTCAACAAGAAGGCGTCTGAAAACGACAAAGTGTCAAAGTTCGAAGAGATTCGCTGTTACAGTCATGATTACATGCTTTCTAGAGATCATAGTGTAGGTCCCTAATTCGGTGCGTGATGGATCTCTAGACTCACGGTACGACACGGTGATAACGTGCGGAATCCATGATCAACGTGCTTGTGTAACTCAATAAACAACAACGGTGTAAATAAACGCTTTGTATTTCCACCACAATATCAGGTTACAAGATTCACAGAATTCTCTCTGGTCTCTCTCAAGTCTACTCTGATATCTTTTCTACTACACTGAAACTGTAAACTCTATTTATAAGAACCAGTTCTGCAGTAGGCGAACTTATTAAGTTCGCCTCATAGATGCTTAGGTGAACTTATTAAGTTCGCCTCAGATAGGCTAAGCGAACTTAACAAGTTCGCCTCAGATAGACTAAGCGAACTTAACAAGTTCGCCTCTAATAAACCAGGCGAACTTGTTAAGTTCGCCTCTCTATGAACTTACACAGAATTTTATCAACGGTTACAAAACATGTCCTAACAGATTCCCCTTTAACTGTTGCTAACAATTCTATCCATTACAAGTTAAAGACTCTAAGACTAAGACATAATATCTTCAAGCTCGTTGTCACCAGAATATGCTCCAACAGACTCCCCCTTGACAACAGCTTTAGAAGATTGTCATTCGTCTTCATATATCATCAAACACACTGTAGTCTTCGTCTTGTTTATATGCACACTCTCTTTATATCTAGAAGAAAACTTGGGAGAAGGACCCATTGTCAACTTCTGTCTGCAATATTCAGTTTTTGCACAGGAGAACAACCAAGAATAACCAATAATTAAGATTTCCATGGAAGTTAGAAAAATAAAATCTTTTTGGTTTTTCAAACATAAGAAAGACAAAAATCTTTTTGGTTTTTCTTTGGACAAACTAAAATGTAAAATACAAAATCACATCTTTTTGGTCGAACATCACGAGTAAGAAGATTATATTAGTATATATGAGATATCAATCACACATCTTGGATATAAAATCCATATAATATCAAATGGTATCCTATGTCATTCTTTCAAGCTTTGACCAATAAAAACAATATATTTCAAGATTATCACACTCTATCTTTTCAAGACTTTCATATTGCATGTTATGATAAGCGATAAACATTAAAAGAACAATAGGATCATGCTATGACACACAAATTCAAATTGTCAATATTATAAGATTTGAAACTAAAGCATCTCATTCCCACTTTCTGTGAGTTAAGGTACCATTTAAGTATGAAATACAACGTGTACCCCACTAGGATGTCAACATAAAGTAAATGCACTATCTTCAAGACATATGAGATTTTACTAAAGATTATCCGAATTTTCAGAATAAGGAGACATCACTTAGCACACGAATAACATAATCCAAATTGGATTGTATAGGAATCAATGAGATTCATAATCGAATGATTCAATGTTTTGGCTTATATATGTGGAATCATAAGATTCAGGTACGTGGATCCAACTTTTATCTGGATTATGAATTCAATGGAATTGGTAAAGATGATTTATTAATATGATCCAAGGGCTAGTATATGTTTGACAGATGTTGTCAAGTATATATCTTGATTATACTTCAAATTGTATGCTTTTCGGGACATGGGCACTTAAGCAAATCGAATAAATAGTGCTAAGGACATAACCCGAAACTGATTTCATAGGAAAATCTTTATTAAAAGCTAATATTATTTATCTGATAATGATCTTTTAACACACACACCCAGTCATAAAATGGGTTCAAATCACAGTTGTAACATATGCAATTATGTTTTCACACTACTAATGGTTCAGTGACGCTTTTAGTCTACTGACAATTCAAATTATATGCATACACAACACTATCATTTCCTATTTGTACAGTATCTGAAGTTTATATCAAAACATATAATTCAGATATATTAACATAAAGCACCAACCAGTCAATCTAAGGTCATGTGTGAAAGAACATCTACTGATGTACTATCATCTCTTCTTTAGCTTCAAGTAATGTCGATTTTATCTTTTTCAATTTGTTTGGCTTTTTCAAAATCTTTTTCAAAGAAAGTAAAACAAACGAAAATAAACCCTTCCATGAAAACATTTTAAGAAAAACATTTTACTTGGTTACTCAGGATTAAGCAATTCAATCAATTAAAAACTCAAACCAATGTAATGTATTTGAATGTCATTGTCTCTGTCACCAACATAGTTCTGTACTCCCCCTATCCGGTAGACTCCCCCTCAACTAGTCAAATGGTTATCAACAACTTTATGCTCACCATTGTCATCCTAAGTTTTAGGTTATCATTTAGACTTTGTAAAAATCTTTCCAAAACATTGTGTGTGACATATTCTCCCCCTTGAGCATCAAGTCGTTGAATCAAATAGATTCTCAGTTATCAACAGCTCTTTACTGTCATTCCCTGTCATGTGCTTAGAACCACCACTATCAACAACCAAAATGGTATTAATAGTCCCTTTTGGTAAATCCTGCACATCTAACAAGAAACATTAATTTGAATTTGGGACCCAAGCCATGGTAGTCATGGGTCGTCCATCTGTATCAAAATAATAAACCTCACTCCATTCACAATCGAATCTCTCATCGATTTTCGGAGATTGTTCCGACGAGTCAGAAACAGAAACTTTAGATTTCCAAACATACTTATGTTCATTAAGTTCTTTTTGCTTAAAATGCGAAGTGTTTGAACATTTTCTTTCATTTAAAAATTGTGTAGATTGTGAAAACTCTTGTTGTTGTAAAAGTTTTCTCAATCTTCTGTTTCTCCTTCGTCTTTGAGGTCTAGAAAGCCTAACCTCAGATTTTGAATTCCCTTTGGTGTAACATGAGGTTTAACCACATTTGGGTTAACATAAGGCTAACCATGAGTTCTTACCTTTTCTGGAGTAACATGTCGGTTACCTTTGGCTTTGTGTGGACAAGTAATCTGAATATGACCCACAAGACCACAAGAAAAGCAAGATCTCGTCTCACGATAATCTCTCATATAAGGAATCTTCACACGATAAGATGCACTTGAAGAAGATTCTCCTACATGAACTTCTTTTTGCTTTATTTTCTCTGGAACTCTAGATTTTGCAACAGGTTTTGATTCAGGCTTCATCTTCTCAGGAACTACATGCTTCTTCCCTTTATTTTTGTAAGGACAGGTAACCACAATGTGTCATATCTCATTACAATGAAAACATGTACGCCTGTCTTTATAATCTCTGACATGTGGAACTCTCCTTGAGTTTGAAGAACTTCCAAATGTATAATTTCCAGATGAATTAGAATCAACCTTTGAGTCTTCTTTCTTAACCTCTTTCGGTATCCTCTCTACCTTAGCTTCATCAAAATATTCATCATCACTCTCATCAGAATACACCATATCTTCACCTGTGACTGGATTTACTTTCAACACAGTCTTAGGATCTAAATCCTCATCTTTTATAATCTCAGGTGTAACAGAATAATTTCTGTTGAATGGTGGAGGAACATAACCAATACCATTAGTTCCCTGCCCCTCTTTAGTATTATCATGATAATATCCTTATAAGAATGATGAACTTGCAAAGCTTTATAACTTTCTATGCAATCTGATTACCTCTGCTTTAGATTCAGCTAGTTCCTTATCTTTCTTAACAAGATCATTATTTCTTTTCTCAATTTCTGCAAAGGACATATCCAGGTGATATGCCTGCTATTTGATCTTCAAAGTCAGAGAACTTATATCCCTCTTCAGTGATTCTATTCTCTGAATACACACATTCTCATTATCTTTTAATTTTTGATTTACCGTGTGCATCGATTTCATATCACAAATGAGGTTTACATTGTCATCCATAACCCTCATCATTTTATCCTTCACTGAAATACAGTTAGAACAAAAAGTTTCAGAGTTAGAAAGTACCTCAGGTTTTACTTCTGAAGAAGATGCAGCAGGAGCCATGAATACGTCATCATTAGCTTCACACTTTTGATCAATAATGACAGGCTCTGTATCAATTTCTTATTCACTCAAATCATCTTCAACTGTTTGGAAGCTTACGTCAGTCATCATATCACTCTCGGTAGACTGAGTACTTTCACCAGATCTAATACTCTCACTATCACTTAACTCGGTATTAGAATCACTTTCAGAAACACTCTGCTTTACTACTTCTTCTTTGATCAAGACCACAAACGCTTGAGAAGTTGCTTCACTCTTTTTCTTCAATGCTTCCCATAGATCTCTTGAAGTTGGACACTTCCTGAGACTATGAATGATTTCTTTAGGTAAAGACATCGTTAAAGTTTCACGCGTCTTCATCTCTCGATCAAACTTCTTCTTTTCTACTTTAGTAAGAGCTGTCACTGGTTTAGGAACCTCATAATATCCCATATAGTCATAAGTAGGATGCACATATCCTTCAAATATGGATGTCCAAAAGTTTTCATCAGTTTCTGATATGAACTGTTCGAACCGGACTTTCCAGCTACGGTAATCTGATATGCACAAAAGCCTCGGTGGCATAATTTCAATCTCATTATCATCACATGAAATTGACATTTTGAAATTTTTGCGAAAATATCCGGAAAAAATTTCCCGCCAAAATACTCTTTTTTAAAAATTTCAAAATTTCAAAAATGATTCAAAACAACCATATAAGCTTTCCCTAAAAAAATTGGACAAGATGAAATTTCCCGCCAAGTTCGCCTGATACTGCCTAAGCGAACTTAATAAGTTCGCCTGAACCTCACCGAGCGAACTTAACCCCAAGCGAACTTGACCCGAGCGAACTTGTTAAGTTCGCCTGATTAAGTTCGCCTAATCTGCACCAAGCGAACTTATTAAGTTCGCCTCTCTAAGTTCGCCTGCAACAGAATTGCTAAGTTCGCCTGCATCAGTTGTTCAACCAAACACGAACCAAAAATTCCGAAAATCATCATATCTTGCTGAATTGATAGAATTTGATTAAATTGAACTGTAGGAATGTGTAGGAACTGATTAGGAACACTTCTATCGGATCAATTTCATCAAAAGAATCCAAAATCAATCCAAAATGATCAAAAATCTTCCATTTTTATCAAGAACAAAACAAAACAAATGAAAAATCTTCAAAATCTCTGAAATTTGATGTTGATTGGACACGAAAACACCACGAATCTTCTGCTAACTAAAAGCATAAGCTCTGATACCACATGTAGGTCTTTAAATCGGTGCGTGACGGATCTCTAGACTCGCGGTACGACACGGTGATAACGTGCGGAATCCATGATCAACGTGCTCGTGTAACTCAATCAACAATAACGGTGTAAATAAACGCTTTGTATTTCCACCACAATATCAGGTTACAGGATTCACAGAATTCTCTCTGGGGTCTCTTAAGTCTACTCTGATATCTTTTCTACTACACTGAAACTGTAAACTCTATTTATAAGCACCAGTTCTGTAGTAATAAGTTCGCCTCATAGATGCTTAGGCGAACTTATTAAGTTCGCCTCTAATAGGCTAAGCGAACTTAACAAGTTCGCCTCAGATAGACTAAGCGAACTTAACAAGTTCGCCTCTGATAAACCAGGCGAACTTGTTAAGTTCGCCTCTCTGTGAACTTACACAAAATTTTATCAACAGTTACAAAACATGTCCTAACACATAGCGAATTTTATTCAAATGCATGTCGTGATTATATGTTGCCAAAGTTTGTAGACAAAGGAGTCCAAAACAATTCAAGATATGTGAAGAAAACTAACCAACCAAGTTATTTTGCTAAAGAAAAATTTACTAAGAAATATGGGAAAAATGTTGGTTGTTTTTGGAAAGTTAAAAATGAACAAACTTCACATATCATTGGAACAAAGAATGTTGTGAATTTGAAGAAACAAGTCATGGTGACTAAGACTTTAAAAAGTCAAAGTCTGCACGAGTCAAAGATGATCTGGGTACCTGTTTCTCATTAAGTTTTCTTAAAATGTGTAGAGTCAAACCGGGAGGACTATTAATAATGCTTGGCATGTTGATAGCGGTTCCTCATTGTCACACCCCCAATTTCAACTAACGGTGTTTTACCGTTTGAGAAGTGACAAACCAGGATCTCAGTCATTAGTTACATTGAACGACTCTACATGGGACTCAAATGAAAATATCATAACAATCAGAGTTTAATGCGAAAGCGTAAAGAAAAGTAAAGGCGCAAAACACACGCGCCCAAAAAGTCTAAAAGTCCAAACCAAACACAATTCAAAATAGTCCAAACAATTTAATAAAACAACAATCAATAGAAGAATCCCATGCATGTCCTAATGTGCACCTGTGCCTTATCTTAGAGACTTGAGAAAAACATGTTAAAAAAGATGTCAACACGAGGTTGGTGAGTTCACAGGTTTCAATATATAAATAAACGTTTACCAGATTATTGATCATTCAATATGTATCTATAGGTAGCTAACCTATGTTGATGTTTAACTTAAGCGCTCGCAAATGAAGCAGGCTGTTTGTTTAATTGCCTCCTGCCAGGTCTATCAACCCCGGCGATGTGAGTAGGCTAACATTTCACCCGTTCAATCTCCATTCGAGTTAGCGCGACTAACGCGGGTAGGATTTGTCAAACCCAGTAGTACTACTAAACATTACCTCACTAAGATCTATATTAACGGTTTGATGTGAGTTGAGCACTTTTAGTGATAGCGTGTTACGCTTAGCTTTAACATTGATAACATATGAATAAAATATTCCAAAAATAGTTTGCGACATGTTTTCTCCCCCAAGATAAAACAGTAAAAGGGGCCAGGAAAACTCACCTGAGTTCCCTAGGTAGTAATCACACAAGTACGAGGTTGCAATCTCAAACGTTAGCATGAAACAACTCACGGATGCCATAGAATTACAACATAACAATTAGGGATAAAATGGGAATTGTGACGACGACACGGAAGGTTAGAACGTCTTAACGCATTCTAAGGATTTAAGAGTGGACGAACGTGTCTACGGGAATAAAGATTCTTAATACAAAAATTACGATCGAAGCGTTACGTGTCGTACGTTAATAACGAATAATATTTAAACAAATACATAAATTCGTACGTTCGAGTCGTTTACAAAAATTAGGAAAATAATATAATTTAATATATTATTTTTAGGTTCGCATGATTATCAAAATAATCATTTGTGTGGAAAAAATAATAGATATATTATTTTTAATCAAGAATATAAACGTAGGTAAATAATATAACAATTTATATTATTTATAGTTTTAAAACGTCACACGAGGTAATTAAATGAGCCGAAATAATATAACTTATATATTATTTTATAATATTAATCACGGGTTGAAAATAATATGAATATATTATTTTATACGAGGTTATGGCTTGAAACTAATATAAATATGCTATTTTTTTAAAAGTGGAAAATAATAATGAAAATACGTTATAAATCCAAACCCGAGCCTACGGTTGGTTTCCCGGGCTAAAACACATTAATATAATATTGTAATAATATAGGGTTTGATTTTTAATAATTAAATATAATCAAAAATGCCTCAAAAATAAAATGTAGGAGCCCGACATCGAACCCGGGTCTCTCCCACACATGCACACAGTTCTAACCAATCCAGCCCGCTAGGGTATCGCTTTAGATACCGGTTCCAATTGGTTTTAACAATCAAGCCTAGTGGGTTCTTCTCCCCCACTCAAGCCGAGCCATACCAGTCCCGATTCCTTCGATTACGATAGATCCATGATTCAAAGGGATTTTGTTTAATGGCTTCAAGCGAACCTGTGGTCGATTTTAATTGTAAAAACAACAGGTTTAAGAACGATTATTTAAAAAAGGTAACACTGAAACCCTAGACATGAACTCAGAATCAATTTGGTCAAATTGAATATTAGAACTTGATATAATCATGGGGTTTTTACTAAACAATAGATTCCGAATCTGACCATGTGGTTTAATTTGATTGAAACAATGTTTAAGATCGAAACCCCCAAATTGGAATATGAACAAACCCTAGATTTCGGATCGCCAACAATTCGATGTTATCAGCCGTGGATTTCATAGGGCTTTCAATCCAGGCATATAGGCGACTCTAAGGGTGTGTTCAATTTCATAATTGGATATCGAATTGATAGGGTTCGACCAAACTGGAAATGTATGAACCCTAGATTACTGGATCGATTCAATTCGATATTGTAAGCCCTGGAATTGATAGGGATTTCAATCCACAGGTGAAACCGAAGCTAAGGGTGTAGAAATTTACCAGAATAGTTGACGAATTAATGGGGTTCGAGTGAATGCTGTTGCCGACTCTAAATAGCTTGATCTCTGACGACCTCTATTGTGAATCCGATCCAATTGCATTGTGCAAAAGCTTAAATAGAGTTCGAATGAGGTGTGGAGAGTGCTCAATTGAGAGGATAACATATGAAAACGATCGAATTTGATGATTAGTCTTAATGTGTCGACTATTATAGTTTGATTACCTATAATTGGGGTTTAATTCGATTAATGTCGGGTTTAAACGAGTTAATGATGGGCATTTAGGTTGTTAACATGTATTTAAGTTACAAATTCGCATATATCTTCTATTATGGATTCGAATTAGGATCAAAGGAATTCGGGTTTGACTCCTAGAAGTCAACAGGAACAAAATTTGTTTGATTTTGACTTTGAGAAATCAACTGATAGAGTTTTGGGACTTGGCAGATTCAGTCCCTGTAGTTTCATGTGAATTGGAGTTTTAGAGTTTGACAGAATTAGTCCTTGTGGTTTGTATAGAGTTAAGAACTAGTTTGTTTGACTTTCAAAAGTCAACAGAATAACAATTTTGACTTTGCAAAGTCAACATATTTGATTTATGAGTATTTACATAACTATTCCTTGTAATTAGAGTTTGAAGGAATGACAGAAACAGTCCCTGAAGTTTGAGTTTGGGTTGCAAAGGTTAGGATTTAACTTGATATAGTTAACAGAGTTAATCTGAAAGTCCGGATTGTCACACTCATGGCATATGACAGGAAAAAGAGAGATTCTGAATGATTTTTGATCCTTTGATGGTGGTTTTGTTGCTTTTGCTGGAAACAAAAAGGGTGGGAAGATTACTAGTCAGGGAACAGTTTCAAATGATCTAATCACTCTTGAGAAAGTCAACTATGTGTCACAATTGGAGTTTAATCTGCTTAGTGTGTCGCAAATGTGCGATAAGGATATACCGGTTCATTTTACAGTAAATGAGTGCTTTTTCTTAAAGCCATGACTAGTTATTCCAAAAGATATGATTTTAATGCGTGCTCCAAGAAAATTCAACACTTATGTGGCTGATATGAAAGACCATTCAACACTAATAAGTGTATCTTGTTTGTTTTCAAAGGCCACTGGCTCGGAGTTTTATCTGTGGCATAGAAGATTGGGACATGCAAATTTGAAAAACATGAACAACTTGGTTCATAAGGATCTGGTGCGAGGATTTCCAAGAAAAGATTTCATTATTCAAGAGAGTTGCATGTCGTGTGTAGAAGGAAAACAACACAAGAAATCCCATCCGAGGAAGACCGTGATGACATTTACTCGACCTTTATTTCTTATTCATACGGATTTATTTGGTCCTTTTCGAGTCAAGATTATTGCGAAGGAATCTTACTATCTTGTTATCACAGATGACTTTTCTAGATTTTCTTGGGAGTTTTTCCTTGCAACAAAGGATGAGACACCTGAAACGATAATTGAATTTGTAAAACGTATTGAAAACATCTGTGATAGCAAAGTGTCAATTATTCGCAGTGATAATGGAACTGAGTTTAAAAATAATTTGATAAATTTGTTTTGTGTTGAAAAAGGCATAACTCATCAATTCAGTACAGCCAGGACACCACAACAAAACAGAGTGGCTGAAAGAAATAATAGAACTTTAATTAAAACAGCTCGTACAATGCTTGTGGATTCAAAATTACCCATTATTTTCTTAGCAGAGGCAGTAAACACGACGTGTTATGTGTTGAACAGAGTTCTAATGGTGAAGCAGCATATGACGACTTCAAATGAGTTATTTTTCAAAAGGAAGCCATATATCAAGTTTTTCAGAGCTTTTGGATGCACGTGTACACTTCTGAACACTCAGGACTAATTGCCAAAGTTCGCTGCAGTGGGTGATGAATGTTATTTCTTGGGATATTCTTCATATCAGAAAGCGTTTCGAGTTTATAACAAGAGAACTAAGATTGTTCAAGAATCTTATTATGTGGAATGGCAAGAATCAAATGTTCCTCAAGTTCAAAGTGGACCAGAATGGTTCTTTGATGCGGGTGTAATTTTCAAGACTTTTGATCAACAATCTTTATGTGATTCGGCTGTGTCACAACCCAACCGACGGCGGAAACATCGGGGCGGGACATGGAGACTGTTCATGAGCACATGGTTGTCTAATGTTGAAATAGATTAAACATCATATTTTAATTCCAAAATTCAAACCAAACAAGGATTCAACAAGTACATGAAATAGAAATGCAAACAAGTTCTTGTATTTAAAATTTAACTAGGTCCACATCTTATATGAAACATGCTTTTGATCAATCTCAAACATTCGTACCTGAAACATGGTTAAAACAATGTCAACTAAAAAGTTGGTGAGCATACATAGGTTTTGACTCTAAATAGTATCATTGTGTTATGTGCATACAATCCATACAATTCATGGTTAATAAGGCAAATATGGAGACTTACTATTGTGAAACCAAATTATACAATCAAACATTTGTAATTAGCATGCAAAAACCAAAACGTGTTGTCGGTAACAATCACCCTACCTGGGTGGGTTTGTCAGACTCAATATATCTATCATTGTTAACCGTCAGCTTGTATAGTTAATTATTGCACATGTAAATTTACACACAAAGTAGTTTACACACCTAGTACTCAAACATAAGGCTCAAATTTGTACACATGAATGTAGGGTGGAATTGTATTGTGTGATTTGTAACATTGTATAATTGAAACTCATGTTCCACCCCAAAAGTGTAAATGTGTAAAAAGGGGCTATGTAAACTCACTTGTACCACCGATGTAGATAGCACGAGAGAATAGGTAGCAAAAGTGATTTGCAAATCACAAGATTAACCTAGAGTGAATATGTATGAATTTGGATTAAGAATATGTAGAAAGTCTAAGGTAATGTCTAGGGATTCAACGGGAGTGAGTGTGGGGTCTTGTATAATGATTTTGTGTTAAGATATGCAAAGGATGTATGTAAATTGTCATTTGTATTTAGATATACGTTTGGTATAAAAGAAATGTAAGTTTCAAAGGGTACATATGTATTTTAAAAAGAATATTAATTGTCTTAAAGTTTAATAATTAAATAAATAAATTCGTCTTTATTCATTTAATAATGTACCTAAAAAGATTGTGTAAATAAATATTGGTTTATATATTTAGAAAAATATAGTTTAAACCCTATTGGGTTATTATTGTAAAAAGGGGGTTGTTTAAATAAATTGTTTCATTTGTTTAATTACTATGGTAAATATGAAAATATAAATATATAGATTAGTATATATTTAAAGAAAAAGGGTTTCATTTGTTGAAATAGGGTTTAAACCCTAATATAAATAATTTAATAGAAAAAAATATTTATAAAAGTTCGTTTTGTAATAATATGATTTTTTTATAGAAGTCTTGTAATAATTGTTTTTAGAAAGTCTAAGAATTTAATATGCTTTGGTTAGAAATTTATAATTTAAAAAGATAAAAACTTTAGAAATGATTTTTTTGTATTTAAAAGTGTCATTTTGGATAAAAAAATATGTAAAAATAGTGGTTTTATGTTTATATTGCAAATTATTGTATAAATCTGTTCTAAACGGTAGTGGGTTTATAAAAATATTTTTTTTATTCACTGAAACTGTGTAAAATAGAAAGCAGCCCACCCGGTTCAAACCCGGGTGGCTGCTGTGTGTGGCTTCAGACCCAACCACCGGACCAGGGAACTCCCATGTTCAAACCCGGTTGTTCTTGGTGCTCGATTGGGGATTCAGTGTGGTGTGGAATGTGATTCTAAGCTTGGAGAGTTTGTTTGTGGGTTTTTGAATGTGTGTGAGGTATTTAATTCGTTCACTATCATCTTAAATGGCTAATTCGATTGTGCCTTGCATATGCCGGCTGACAGGATCGGATTACGCGTAATTTGGCTTGATTGAGGATGAATTGAGCCATGTTGTATGTCTGTATACGTATTAGGATTTGATGCGCGTGATTTTTGGGTATTAAACGTGTTAAATCCTCAGATTTGGAAATGATTTGGGTTGGGTTTGACCGTGGATAGTCAAACCATTTGAAATTGGTTTGATTCTTGATTATGGTCGTGCAATTTGCTGAATTTGATCATTATTGATATTTAGGAAAGGTCTAGTACTTATTACGCATACAAGGAAAGTCTAGTTCGATCGAAAAGAGTCCTAAATTACAAGGACTTGAGACAGTTTGTGTAACATCCATGTTTTTTTCTAGTATCTTATGTTGTGCAATAAATGACAACTTCAATTACATTTCACATTCAAAACTTTGTGTCACAACACTTATTATTTTCATGTGCAATAACTGTCAAGTTATATCATAATTATATAAATGATATAGGTACATATAAACATTTTTACCTTGTTACAATAACAAATAAAATAAACCTTCATTATCTCACAAACTACAAGAACCAAACCTGTCAAATCTCAAACCTGTCAAATATCAAACCAACACCAAACTTTAGGGACTATTGGTGTATTTAACCAAAATTCAAGTTGACACGGTCACGTCAGTGCACGAGCACGGTCGCGCCAAATGACCGGACATGGTCGCGCCTAATGGCAGGCACTGTCACCCCTCGTGCAGTCAAGACGCAAATTAAAGCAGTAACGTCCCAAACCGATCGAATTCGTAATGATAACGCGCAACAATGATGGCATTAATCATCATTAAGTCATTTTAACACGTCCTTAATCACGAATTAATGGCTTTAAACTCAAAACCGTTGCAACCATCAACGTTCGCTATCAAATTCGACCAAACTGTTCATTTTGTTGCAATCAAACTCTCTGCGCACCTCCTACGGTCCTCTGCGAAGCTTTTGCACATTCTAATTTGGTCGGAGAAGGAACCAGAAATGCCGGGGGCTAAGACCATTTGAAGTCGGAGGTCCATTTGGTCGAACACCATCACTTCGATATCATTTAAGGTAGTTATTCATACCTATAGTTTCATTTTCATCCGTAGATGGAAAGCCCTAACCCAATTGGGGCTTACAACATTGTATTTGACGTGAATCAGTTCTAGGGTATGGCATTTACATTTTAATCGAACTACACCCTAGACACGACCTCAATTCAATTAAATTTCATGGTTAGATTCGTAAACATCCACTTTTTGAAAGCCACATGAATCCGACTATTAATAATATAATATCTAGTCAATTTGTTTTCTGGAGGAAAACAGACACGGTCATGCTCATTCATTAGCACGGTCGTACCTCCACTCCAAGCATGGTTGTGCCTCCTGGCTAGACGTGGTCGCGTCCCAAGCCTAGGCACAGTCGTGCCCTACCCAGGCACGGTCGTGTTTCACATAGTTAGTTTTTAGTTTTAATTCATTTTTTATTTTTTGTAACCCGAATTTCTTTATAAAAAATATTTTATAAAACCACTAGGCTCGGGAATATTTTGTGAACCGAATTATTAACTTATCAAATATAAACAATTATTTTATAGTTTTAGAGATTAAAACCTAATAGTTTTTAGTTAAAAACAACTCGTATAATTAATTATTCAAAACCGCTACAAAATACTATTTAACTAATTATTTTGTACAATCTATGTGACAATCCGACTTTTCAAGTTAACTCAATTAGATTTTTGGTTAAATTCTCTGTTAAGTACTAACCCAGTTAACTCAATATTAAATCCCAAGGACCAATTCCGTCAATTCCTGATCTCAAACTACAGGGATCGAAGTTGTAATTAACCCAAACTCAATCTATGGACCATATAAAGTCAAAATTGAGTGTAACTAGCTCCGGTTGACTTTTTTAAAGTCAAATTCACATCAATCGACCGAAAGATTCGAATTCCAATCGAGATTTGATCAAATTGTAACGGATATTGCATGTTAATGACATTTACAGTCATCATTGCGGTGTTAATCATCATCACGGTCGAATTAAACACAAATAATGGAAATTAAAATCATAACCGTCGAACTCCTCCCGTATTATGCACCAATTCGCATCAATCCGACATTGTACACTGGAATTGAACCTTCACACGCACTAAACGAAGCCTCAAGAACCTGTTCCACACATCAATTCTGCTGTAATCGAAGTCGGAGTCGTGAGAGAACAACTGAGTCGGAGCCACTCTAGTCGATCTGGGTCAATTCTCAATTGTTTCTGGTAATTCAACACACACTCACCTTCGTTTATACTTCTGGATGAAAAGCCCTATGAAACCTAAGGCTTACAATATCAATTCAATCGAAATCAAGAACTTAGGGTTCATACGCATTCTGTTTAATTGAACCCCATCAATTCGATAATTAATACTGAAATTGATCACGACTACAGACTCTCGTGGACGCCTAGATCGAAAGCCCTATACTTTTAAGGGCTTACATTATCGAATTGAATATGATCTTGATTCTAGGGTTTGTTCGTAAACGGATTTGGGGCTTTTGATTCTAGACTTGTTTTCAATTCAATTAAATCATGTCATTAGTTTCGGAATTTCCTACTAATCAAAAGCCCTAAGTTTATTTCATCAATTAAAATCGGATTGGTCACAACCCGTAACCTAGGGTTTGCTCATAAGTCGATTTGGGGATTTTTGTCTTAAACTTAATCTCCATCTAATTAAACCACATCCCCAGATTCGCAGTTCTTGGTTGAGTAAAAGCCCCAAGTTTTCAGTAAATTTTAATATCCAATTCGATCAAATTGATACTTAGTTCTTAATCTAGGGTTTCGACCGAATACGTGTAGCTAATCGATTCAAAACGTGTGAATTCTTACAATTAAACACCACCTCAGTTTCGCAAACATCCGATTTACAAAACCCCTAACCTTTGATTTCATTTCAGTGTCAAAAATCGTTGGATTCGAGTCTAGATTCAATCGTATGTGTGTAAGGGGAGGGATGAACACTTGGGTGGTATGTTAAAACCATTTGAAGCTGGATTCTGTTGCGATAGCCTAGCGGCCGGGACTGGTTAAGTGTGTGTGCTATTGGGGGAGAGACCCGGGTTCGAGCCTCTCCACCCACATTTATTTTTAAAACCGATTTTCACTATTATTTTAATTATCAAATAAATTGTTAAAATAATATAATATTATATTAAAGTGTTTTAACCCGGAAAACAACCAGTAGGCTCGGTTTGATTTTATAACTTATAATTGATAATAATTCCACTTTTGAAATAATATATTTATATTAATTTCAACCCCGAATTCGTATGAAATAATATATTAATATTATTTTTAACTCGTGACTCCTATTTCTAAATAATATATATTTATGTTATGTCACTTTGTTTAAATACCCCGTGTGATGTTTTAAACTAATTAATAATATAAGTTGTTATATTATTTACCTACGTTATTTGCTCGAATAAAAATAACATGTTTATTATTTTTGCCAATGATTAATTATTAATTTTACGAATCTAAAATAATATATTAGATTATATTATTTTCCTAACTTTTGTAAACGACTCAAACGTACGAATCTAATTATTTATTCGTTTATTATTCGTTGTTAACGTTCGACACGTAACACATTTACCTTAATTATTATATATATAATTCTGTAGACACGTTCGTCTACTCTTAAATTCCTGGAATGCGTTAAGGCCTTAAATCTTCCGTGTCGTCGTCACAAATTCCAACTTGTCCCTAATTTATGTGTTTATAATTTTAGGGCATACATAAGTCGTCTGAGACTTACACTCGTGGTTGCAACTTTTTCCTTGTGTGATCCAAATCTCTACTCAAGCTCAGGTGAGTTTTCACGGCCCCTTTTTACTGCTTTTAAACTGGGGGAGAAAACATGATACAAACTCTTTTTGATTTTTGTACTTCATTTTATATCAATTGTTATGACTATGCGTAAACTCTATCATGAAAGTCCTCACATCGAAACGTTTAAATATGAATATAGCGAGGTATGTTGGGTAGTACTACTGGGTTTGACAAACCTCACCCACTTTAGTCGCGCTAACTCGATTGGATATCGAACGGGTGCAATATTGACCTAAACGTGCACCGTGGTTGATAGACCTGGTGGGAGGCAATACAAACAGTCAGTTTACGGTTGCGAGCGTAATAGGAAACATGAACATGGGTTAGCTACTCATTGGTATATATATGTTGATTGTACAATAAATCTGGTAAACGTTTATTTATATATTGAAACCTGTGAACTAACCAACCTCGTGTTGACACTTTTTCTTACATGTTTTCTCAGGACGCTAAGCTAAGACACAGGTGCACGTTAGGGCATGCATGGGATTCAACTGCTTTGCTTTGTGTCTATTTATGTTTGGTTGAATTATTATATTTGTACTTTGTTTGGTTTGGACGTTTGGACTTCTGAGACTTTTGGACTTTGGTTTTGGGCGCGTGTATTTTGCGCATTTATTTTCTTTACGCTTCCGCATTGATACTTTGATTTAAAAGATATTTTCATTTTGAGTCCCATGTAGAGTCGTTCAATGTAACTAGTGTCTGAGATCCTGGTTTGTCACTTCCCAAAACGGGAAAACTCCGTTAGTTGAAATTGGGGGTGTGACAGATTGGTATCAGAGCCATTGGTTATAGAGAACTAGGATTGCATACTAGACTATAGCCTCACACATTAGTTACATGTCATTTGGATGTTTGGTACTTATACATAATGTTGCAGGATCATGTCGTCAACCCCACCTCCATCACCTAACGCATCAGGGCATAAGGCACCTGTACTCTCATCCCCGATGCCCAAAAGGCGTCGGACTACCTCAATTGACCAAGGCGAACCGAGCAACGCACGAGCATTGGATTATGCTCTCAATTGGGATGTATACCCACATATGATCCAAAGGTGGATCGAAATGGGAGATGTTCCATCACCGTACTTTGGATCCGCATCTTCATCATCTACACTACCTGGCTTACCATGCACCATGGAACAAGCTTTCGCAGCATTCGTGTCTTATATGTTGAAGGAATTGAGTTTTGTACAAGATGCCACCGAGGAGATACCTAAAATTCTAGAGAATGGACTCCAAGTAGAGAAGAATAAGGTAGGAATAGAACATTTGACTACCGAACTAGCTGCAACGGACCATGTCCATAACCTTTTAGTGGATCGTGTGGCACATCTAGAGACGAGGGCTGACACTATGGATGATGATATAGAAGGAGTTCTGCAGAGATTAGCTGCTATGGAAGCTCAGCTACATGTGGCAAACCACACTGCTGAAGGCCTTCAAGAGAGGGTGACTCACTTGGAAGCCCAACTGCAAGCGGCCCTATTCCCGGAAGACATTCCGGTATCTGATGATGAAGAGGAGCCCTTTGAGGAGGAGCCCTTCGAGGAGGAGCCCTTAGAGGGGGAGCCAGCTGAGGAAGAGCCAGTGGAGATCGATGATGCACAGTCATACGTCTCTTCTGATGACGAGGATGTTTGAGGATCTTCCTAATCTATCTTCCTTTTCATGTTTGTTTTTGCTTATGTTATTTCTCTTTTCAAACCTAGATGGGTAAGGTTGTTCCCATCCAATAAAAGCATGAGAAGTTTAATATTTGAGTTATTTATTTTGTAGCCTTAAAATTTATTTAATTTTCAAAATATTAGATGTTGTATCTCCTTACTCGTACATGAATAATGTTTAATATGCGATATATTTCTCATTGTTTTTCATTTGTGATTGTGAAGAATCATGTCTGGGAGAGGACGCGGAGGCCGTGCCGGTGGTCGTGGTACCATTAACATGACGGCAGCAGAGCTAGCAGCTTTGATAAATAATAGTGTGGTAGAGGCCCTAGCAGCACAGAATGATGCAGGTAAATGCTTTAACTATTGGCTAATAGTGTCAATCCTTCTCCTAAAAACATCCTTCTAAACTCTATAATTCCAATTCAATTTGTATTTCTAAATTCAGGCCAGCAAAATCAACAGCCAGCCTGCACTTTCAAGGCATTCATGGACTGCAAGCCCCACACCTTTAGTGGAGCTGAAGGAGCCGTTGGATTACTTCGCTGGTTTGAGAAGGTTGAATCAATAATAGCCATGTGTAACTGCCCCGTGGCTAATCAAGTGAAATTTGCTGCTGGAACTTTAGAAGGCCCGGCCCTAACATGGTGGAATGCCCAAGTTCAAATGTTGGGTCTGGCAATGGCAAATGGACTCCCGTGGGAGGAATTTAAAGCAATGATGAAGGAGAAATACTGCCCACGAGATGAAATTCAAAAGCTAGAGGGAGAGTTCTAGAACCTTAAGATGGAGGGTTCGGAAATTGAACTCTACACCACTCGTTCACACGAACTTGCTACCATGTGCCCACACATGGTGACTCCAGATTACAAACGGATTGAACTATACATTGGAGGGTTGGTACCTCAGATTCAAAGCATGATGACCTCGTCCAACCCTACCACTATCCAAGAGACCATCAAACTTGCTCACAAATTGACCGATCAGGCGGTGACACAAGGAACTTTACCTCCAAGAGGTTCGGTTTCTAAACACACCGACAACAATAAGCGCAAGTTCGACCATCACTCCCACTCCCACTCTAATTCTAAAGGATCCCAACCCAACCAACCTCAGCACCAATAGCAGCAAAAGTTTGAGCCTGCTAGAAACTTTAATCAAACGACCTCATCAGGTCCGAATCAGGGAGAATATGCTGGGAGGTACCCCAAGTGAAACAAATGTGGCTATCACCACACGGGCACTTGTGACCGACAACATTGTCAGCGGTGTGGTAAGATGGGCCACGCTGCGAAGGACTGTAGGGTTACACTCCCGAACAAACAACCATTTCAATCACAGGGATTCACGAGAGGATGTTTTCAGTGCGGCAAGGAGGGGCACATTCAAAGGAATTGTCCTCAGTTGAAAAGGGGTGGAAATGGTAATGGCAGTAGTAGTGGTAACGGTAATAACCTGGGCAACAATGGTAACAACCCCAATCAGAACAACAATGGTGGGAATAACGGTAATAACGGTGGTAATGGAGGGAATGGGGCAAAAGGAAGAGCTTTTGTACTGGGATCTGGAGAAGCTCGCTACGATCATAACGTGGTCACCGGTAAGTTTCTCTTAAATAATTACTTTGCTTCTGTCCTTTTCGACACTGGTGCTGATAGGAGTTTTATATCTAAGAAACTTAGTGTTATGATAAAAGGAACCCCAACTCTATTAGAAGCTAAGTATGTAATAGAGATAACTGACGGCCAAACAATTGAAGCAACCCACATTCTTAAGGGTTGTAAGCTTGATTTAGCTAGCCATATTCTTGACATCGACCTTATGCCGGTCACACTTGGTAGTTTTGACGTAATCGTCGGCATGGATTGGTTGTCTAAAAATCAAGCGGAAATCATTTGTCATGAGAAAATCGTTCGCATACCCCTCCCGAGTGGAGAAATCCTTTCAGTTCAGGGCGAAAGGGTTGGTGCTGTCATGGGCATCATATCCTTCATGAAAGCACAAAAATGTCTTCGGAAAGGACATGCCGCTATCTTAGCTCTCGTTGTCGAACAGCCATCCGAAGAGATGAAGATTGAAGATATCCCAATTGTACGGGAATTTCTGGAAGTATTTCCTAAAGATTTGCCTGGCTTACCACCGCACCGTCAAGTGGAATTTCAAATCGATTTAGCACCTGGAGCAGCGCCGATTGCTCGGGCACCTTACAGACTGGCACCCAGTGAATTGCAGGAACTGTCCACTCAATTGCAAGATTTATTGGATAAAGGTTTCATCCGACCTAGTTCATCACCATGGGGAGCTCCGGTATTATTTGTCAAGAAGAAGGACGATACGTTCCATATGTGTATTGATTACCGGGAGCTGAATAACGTCACAATCAAGAACCGCTACCCTTTACCTCGCATTGATGACCGTTTTGATCAACTCCAAGGATCAAGTTTCTATTCCAAAATAGATCTTAGGTCCGGCTATCATCAGCTGAGAGTCCGAGAAGAAGATATCTCTAAGACTGCATTCAGAACGAGGTACGCCCATTACGAATTTATGGTCATGCCTTTCGGTTTAACCAACGCACCTGCGGTATTCATGGATCTCATGAACCGTGTGTGTAAACCTTACCTTGACCAGTTCGTTATCGTTTTCATCGACGACATCCTCATTTATTCCAAGAACAATGAGGAACATGTGGAACATCTACGCCTAATTTTGGAACTACTTAAGCGAGAACAATTGTATGCTAAGTTTTCCAAGTGTGAATTTTGGATCCGGGAAGTTCAGTTTCTAGGGCATGTGGTTAATGAAAAAGGGATACATGTCGACCCATCCAAAATAGAAGCCATCAAGAATTGGGCAGCACCGATGACTCCGACTGAAGTGCGACAATTTCTGGGATTGGCTGGATATTACCGTCGATTCATCGAATGATTTTCCAAAATTGCTCAACCTCTCACCGCCCTAACTCAAAAAGGAAAAGCCTATAATTGTGGCGATAACCAAGAATCAGCTTTCCAGCACCTCAAACAGAAACTTTGCAGTGCACCTATACTAGCCTTTCCGGAAGGAACGGACGACTTTGTAATATATTGCGATGCATCTATCCAAGGTTTAGGTTGTGTTTTGATGCTGCGGGAGAAAGTAATCGCATATGCATCACGTCAGTTAAAAATTCACGTGAAAAACTACACCACTCATGACCTAGAATTGGGAGCCGTAGTTTTCGCACTTAAGATATGGAGACATTACTTGTACGGTACCAAATGCACCATCTACACCGATCACAAGAGTCTTCAGCATATCTTCGAGCAGAAGGAGTTGAACATGCGACAACGTCATTGGGTTGAACTTTTAAATGATTACGACTGTGCGATCCGATACCACCCGGGTAAAGCTAATGTTGTAGCTGATGCCCTGAGTCGAAAAGAAACAAAACCTAAACGAGTTCGAGCATTACAGCTTACTATTCACCCCGGATTGCCTGACAGAATTCGTAGTGCTCAACTTGAAGCCCTAAAAGAAGAAAACCTACCGCTGGAAGGTACACGCGGTCTGGAAGCACAAGTTGAAGTCAAATCTGACGGCATTCGATACTTTGCCGAACGAATATGGGTTCCAGTATTCGGAAACCTAAGGGAACTAGTTATGGATGAGTCTCATAAATCTCGTTACTCTATTCATCCGGGTTCCGATAAGATGTACCATGATTTAAAGATACTATATTGGTGGCTAAAGATGAAGGCCGATATAGCTATTTATGTGAGTAAATGTCTGACATGTGCAAAATTTAAAGTTGAATACCAAAAGCCTTCTGGTCTTATGCAACAACCAGAAATTCCCATGTGGAAATGGGAACAAATATCTATGGATTTCGTCACCAAATTACCACGAACCCCTACTGGATGTGATACTATATGGGTAATTGTTGATCGATTAACAAAGTCTGCTCATTTCCTAGCAATCAAGGAAACCGACAAAATGGATAAGCTTACTCGTATTTACTTAAAAGAAGTAGTATCTCGGCACGGGGTGCCAATCTCTATCATATCAGATCGTGATGCACGATTCACCTCTCGTTTCTGGCAGTCGTTACATAAAGCTTTAGGCACGGGTCTAGATATGAGCACAGCCTACCATCCTCAAACCGATGGTCAAACAGAACGCACTATCCAAACTCTGGAGGACATGCTACGAGCTTGTGTGATCGATTTCGGTAACACTTGGGAGTCTCACCTACCGTTGGTGGAGTTCTCCTACAACAACAGCTATCACACTAGCATCAAGGCAGCTCCATTTGAAGCACTTTATGGACGGAAATGCCGTTCTCCCATTTGTTGGACCGAGGTTGGAGATAGCCAACTCACGGGTCCTGAACTTGTATTTGAAACTTCTGAAAAGATCATTCAAATTAGAAACCGTATGGCGGCAGCTCGTGATCGTCAAAAGAGCTATGCCGGCAAGCGTCGTAAGCCTTTGGAGTTTCAAGTAGGTGACATGGTCTTACTCAAAGTCTCACCTTGGAAAGGTGTCATTCGCTTCGGAAAACGAGGCAAACTGAATCCTCGTTATGTTAGACCTTTCAAAATATTTAAGAGAATCGGACCAGTAGCGTATCAACTGGACTTACCTGAAGGACTGAGTGGTGTACACAACGTCTTTCACGTCTCAAATTTAAAGAAATGCCTAGCATACGAATCACTCGCAGTTCCTCTTGAGGAACTACACGTTGATGAACAATTACGCTTCATCGAAGAACCTGTGGAGATTATGGATAGGGAAGTTAAAACGTTAAAGCACAGTAAGATCCCTATTGTCAGAGTTCGTTGGAACTCGAAACGCGGACCGGAATTCACGTGGGAGCGCGAGGATCAGATGATGCGCAAATATCCTAATTTGTTCAAGCACTCCGCGTCAAATTCTTAAGGTACTATTCTAATTTTCGGGACGAAAATTCTTTCAACTAGGGGATGATGTGACACCTCAGAAATTTTTTTTATATATTTCAATTTTTTGGACGAAAATTCTCTCAACTAGGGGATGATGTGACAATCCGACTTTTCAAGTTAACTCATTTAGATTTTTCGTTAAATTCTCCGTTAAGTACTAACCCAGTTAACTCAATATTAAATCCCAAGGACCAATTCCGTCAATTCCAGATCTCAAACTACAGGGATCAAAGTTGTAATTAACCCAAACTCAATCTATGGACCATATAAAGTCAAAATTGAGTGTAACTAGCTTCGGTTGGCTTTTTGAAAGTCAAATTCGCATCAATCGACCGAAAGATTTGAATTCCAATCGAGATTTGATCAAATTGTAACGGAAATTGCATGTTAATGACATTTACAGTCATCATTGCGGTGTTAATCATCATCACGGTCGAATTAAACACAAATAATGGAAATTAAAATCATAACCGTCGAACTCCTCCCGTATTATGCACCAATTCGCATCAATCCGACATTGTACACTGGAATTGAACCTTCACACGCACTAAACGAAGCCTCAAGAACCTGTTCCACACATCAATTCTGCTGTAATCGAAGTCGGAGTCGTGAGAGAACAACCGAGTCGGAGCCACTCTAGTCGATCTCGGTCAATTCTCAATTGTTTCTGGTAATTCAACACACACTCACCTTCGTTTATACTTCCTGATGAAAAGCCCTATGAAACCTAAGGCTTACAATATCAATTCAATCGAAATCAAGAACTTGGGGTTCATACGCATTCTGTTTAATTGAACCCTATCAATTCGATAATTAATACCGAAATTGATCACGGCTACAGACTCTCCTGGACGCCTAGATCGAAAGCCCTATACTTTTAAGGGCTTACATTATCGAATTGAATATGATCTTGATTCTAGGGTTTGTTCGTAAACGGATTTGGGGCTTTTGATTCTAGACTTGTTTTCAATTCAATTAAATCATGTCATTAGTTTCGAAATTTCCTACTAATCAAAAGCCCTAAGTTTATTTCATCAATTAAAATCGGATTGGTCATAACCCGTAACCTAGGGTTTGCTCATAAGTCGATTTGGGGATTTTTGTCTTAAACTTAATCTCCATCTAATTAAACCACATCTCCAGATTCGCAGTTCTTGGTTGAGTAAAAGCCCCATGTTTTCAGTAAAATTTAATATCCAATTCGATCAAATTGATACTTAGTTCTTAATATAGGGTTTCGGCCGAATACGTGTAGCTAATCGATTAAAAACTTGTGAATTCTTACAATTAAACACCACCTCAGTTTCGCAAACATCCGATTTACAAAACCCCTAACCTTTGATTTCATTTCAGTGTAAAAAATCGTTGGATTCGAGTCTAGATTCAATCGTATGTGTGTATGGGGAGGGATGAACACTTGGGTTGTATGTTAAAACCATTTGAAGCCGGGTTCTGTTGCGATAGCCTAGCGGCCGTGACTGGTTAAGTGTGTGTGCTATTGGGGGAGAGACCCGGGTTCGAGCCTCTCCACCCACGTTTATTTTTAAAACCGATTTTCACTATTATTTTAATTACCAAATAAATTGTTAAAATAATATAATATTATATTAAAGTTTTTTAACCCGGAAAACAACTCGTAGGCTCGGGTTTGATTTTATAACTTATAATTGATAATAATTCCACTTTTGAAATAATATATTTTTATTAATTTCAACCCCGAATTCGTATGAAATAATATATTAATATTATTTTTAACTCGTGACTCCTATTTCTAAATAATATATATTTATGTTATGTCACTTTGTTTAAATACCCCGTGTGATATTTAAAACTAATTAATAATATAAGTTGTTATATTATTTACCTACGTTATTTGCCCGAATAAAAATAACATGTTTATTATTTTTGCCAATGATTAATTATTAATCTTACGAATCTAAAATAATATATTAGATTATATTATTTTCCTAACTTTTGTAAACGACTCAAACGTACGAATCTAATTATTTATTCGTTTATTATTCGTTGTTAACGTTCGACACGTAACACATTTACCTTAATTATTATATATATAATTCCGTAGACACGTTCGTCTACTCTTAAATTCCGAGATTGCGTTAAGGCGTTAAATCTTCCGTGTCGTCGTCACAAATTCCAACTTGTCCCTAATTTATGTGTTTATAATTTTAGGGCATACGTAAGTCGTCTGAGACTTACACTCGTGGTTCCAACTATTTCCTTGTGTGATCCAAATCTCTACTCAAGCTCAGGTGAGTTTTCACGGCCCCTTTTTACTGCTTTTAAACTGGGGGAGAAAACATGATACAAACTCTTTTTGATTTTTGTACTTCATTTTATATCAATTGTTATGACTATGCGTAAACTCTATCATGAAAGTCCTCACATCGAACCGTTTAAATATGAATATAGCGAGGTATGTTGGGTAGTACTACTGGGTTTGACAAACCTCACCCGCGTTAGTCGCGCTAACTTGATTGGATATCGAACGGGTGCAATATTGACCTAAATGTGCACCGTGGTTGATAGACCTGGTGGGAGGCAATACAAACAGTCAGTTTACGGTTGCGAGCGTAATAGCAAACATGAACACGGGTTAGCTACTCGTTGGTATATATATGTTGATTGTACAATAAATCTGGTAAACGTTTATTTATATATTGAAACCTGTGAACTCACCAAACTCGTGTTGACACTTTTTCTTACATGTTTTCTGAGGACGCTAAGCTAGGACACAGGTGCACGTTTGGGCATGCATGGGATTCAACTGCTTTGCTTTGTGTCTATTTATGTTTGTTGAATTATTATATTTGTACTTTGTTTGGTTTGGACGTTTGGACTTCTGAGACTTTTGGACTTTGGTTTTGGGCGCGTGTATTTTGCGCATTTACTTTCTTTACGCTTCCGCATTGATACTTTGATTTAAAAAATATTTTCATTTTGAGTCCCATGTAGAGTCGTTCATTGTAACTAGTGTCTGAGATCCTGGTTTGTCACTTCCCAAAACGGTAAAACTCCGTTAGTTGAAATTGGGGGTGTGACAATCTATAATTTTCATATCTCATAATTTTTAATTGATAGCTAATCTAATTATTTAATTGGAACGCTTTATCTCAAAATTTAATTATTAAATCCGATTGTCTACTTATCCCATTAAACATCACTTAACTATTTACCCATCCGTTTGTAAACAAATTGGTTATTCTTGTATTTATATATATAAATACGTATCCAAGTCCTTATTAAACAAACACGTTATTTACACCCTCATTCATCCAAGCCCAATTCCTTTATACATTGGTCTTTTGAGCATTTTTATTGATACATATATAAATCCAATCATAGGTTAACCTCGTGTTAGCTAAACAACTTGCGTGACTACTCGTACTTGTGATTTCAAGCTACAGATCCAATGTGAGTTTACATAGCCCCTTTTCATTTTTACATCTTTGGGGTGAGACATGATTATATTCAAACTATTTGCAATTATTACAATTCAAATATTATGATCATGTGTGCAATTATGCCTTATGCTTGAACACTATTTATGCAAACAACATTTACATACTTTTTGTGCATAGTGCAAGTGTAATCATTAACTTTGTACAAGCCAACGGTATACAATGATAGATCTACTGTGTCTGACCAACCCACCCGATTAGGGTAATTGTTGCCAAAAACACTTAAGGATAACCTGCGTGTTATGCATATCAGTCACAAGGTTTGATTGTGCGCCCAGTTTAAACAATAGCTGTTCTCCATAATTGCCTTATTAATCCATGTATCATATGAATTGTACACAAACTCTTGATATTACTTGTGGTGTCAAAACCTATATATGCTCACCAACTATTTTTAGTTGACCCTGTTTTCATCATGTTTTAGGTACTAGTGTATGAGATCATATGCAAGATGCTACATATAGGATTTAGACTTAGTGAACAAAGAAATTGAACATGTATTCATATATATATATATATATATATATATATATATATATATATATATATATATATATATATATATATATATATATATATATATATATATATATATAGGTATGAGTACAAAAACAAAAATGATGCTATGAAATTTGAATTATAATGTTCGTGTAGATAATATAGGGTATTGCACAAGAATTGAAATTGAATCATAGTTTATTGCAGCAACTATTACTTGAAAAATTCAGAAATGTTACAGTATCCCCATGTTGAGGGAATTTCGTCCCGAAATTCAACTAGTTGAGGCTACTGAATCGGCCAAAAGGTGCGGGTACTTGAGCTTCATTTGATCCTCACGTTCCCAAGTAAAATTGGGACCACATTTAGATTCCCAACGAACTTTGACAATAGGAATACGGCTTTGCTTGAGTTGCTTGATCTCACGGCCCATGATCTCCAAAGGTTTCTCAACGAAGTTCATCGTGTTATCAATGTGCACATCGTCAAGGGGTATATGGAGATTCTCATCAGCAAGGCACTTCTTCAGATTGGACACATGGAAGGTTGGATGTACATTGCTGAGTTCTGGAGGTAATTCGAGTTTGTAAGCCACTTTCCCAATCCTTTCATGGATATTGAATGGACCCACATAGCGAGGTGCTAGCTTGCCTTTCTTCCCAAAGCGGATCACACCCTTCCAAGGAGACACCTTAGGAAGTACAAGGTCATCGATTTGGAATTCCAAGGGTTTTCGTCGCTTGTCGGCATAGGTCTTTTGCCGACTCCTCGCTACTCGAATGTTGTCACCGATTTGAATGATCTTGTCAAAAGTTTCTTGTATTAACTCGGGACCAGTGATTTCTGCCTCACCAATCTCGTTCCAACAGATAGGAGAATGACACTTACGACCATGGAGAGCTTCAAATGGAGCCATGTTGATGCTGGTGTGGTAGCTATTGTTGTAAGAGAATTCAATGAGTGGCAGATATGAATCCCAATTGCCACCAAAATCTATAACACAGGTTCTTAACATGTCTTTAAGAGTTTGGATTGTTCGCTCGGTCTAACCATCAGTTTGGGGGTGGTAGGTCGTGCTTAAATCCAGTCGTGTACCAAGATCTGTTTGGAGGGATTACCAAAACCGGGAAGTGAAACGAGCATCTCTATCAGAAATTATGTTCAAAGGAATACCGTGATGACTCACAATCTCGTCAATGTAAATTCGGGCCAATTTCTCAACCCGATTGTCTTCACGGATGGGCAGGAAGTGAGAAGACTTGGTGAGACGGTCAATAATCAACCAAATGCTATCATAACCACTCTAAGTGCGGGGGAGTTTAGTAATAAAATCCATGGCTAGATTCTCCCATTTCCACACGGGGATTTCTGGTTGTTCAAGTAGACCGGAGGGACGTTGATGCTCGGCTTTGACTTTAGAAGAAGTTAGACATTTTGCTACAAACAGGGCAATGTCTTTCTTCATACCAGGCCACCATTATTGTTTGCGAAGATCTTAATACATTTTATCTGCACCGGGATGAACAGAATACCTAGTCTTGTGTGCCTCGGTCATAAGTAATGTACGAAGATCATCACGATCGGGAACCCAAATACGATCCAATAAGTAGAGAAAGCCATTGGGTTTAGTTTCTAATTGGAGTTCAGCAAGACACGACATCTCATCATACATGTTACCCTAGGTGATCGAGATGTGTTGAGCTTCTAGAATACGAATCCAAATGTCGGAGTGAATCTTGAAACAATGAAGCATGACGTGCTCCTTACGACTTAGAGCATCGGCCACGACATTCCCTTTGCCAGGATGATAACGAATCTCGCAGTCGTAGCGGTTGAGGAGTTCAACCCAGCGTCGTTGCCTCATGTTGAGTTCTTTCTAGTTGAATATGTGTTGAAGACTTTTGTGGTCGGTGAACACCACACATTTCGTGGCATAGAGGTAGTGTATCCATATCTTCAATGCGAATACCACCGCGCCCAACTCAAGATCGTGCATCGTATAGTTCTTCTCATGAATCTTAAGCTGTCTTGATGCATAAGCGATCATCTTGCCTTGTTGCATGAGAACACAGCCGAGACCTTGGTTGGAGGCATAACAATAGACAACTAGATCATCAGTCCCATCAGGGAGAGTTAGAATAGGAGCGTTGCACAACTTTTGCTTGAGAGTTTGGAAACCTTCTTCTTGTTTTGGTCCCCATTCATAAGGTTTACCCTTATGTGTCAAAGCAGTGAGAGGAACAATAATCTTGGAGTAGTTGGAAAAGAACCGACGATAATAACCCGCTAACCCAAGAAAAGAACGAGTCTCGGTAGGGGTTTTAGGAATGCTCCTATTCTTAACAGCTTCAATCTTAGCAGGGTCAACATCAATTCCCTTTTCGTTGACAATATGGCCCAAGAATTAAACTTCTTTTAGCCAAAATTCACATTTGGAGAACTTGGCGTATAGTTGTTCTTTCTTTAAGAGGTCCAAAATCAACCTAAGATGTTGTTCACGATCTTGCTTAGTCATGGAATAGATCAAAATGTCGTCGATGAAGATGATCATGAATTTATCTAGGTACGGTTTGCACACGCGGTTCATGAGATCCATGAAAACAGCGGGTGCATTTGTTAGCCCAAAAGGCATAACCATGAACTCGTAGTGCCTGTATCTTGTTTGGAAGGCAGTCTTTGGAATATCTTTCTCTTGCACACGGAGTTGGTGATAACCGGATCGAATATCAATCTTCGAGAATCAAGTAGGACCTTGAAGTTTATCAAAGAGATCATCCATCCTATGCAAAGGGTAGCAGTTTTTGATTGAAAGCTTGTTGAGTTCTCGGTAGTCAATACACATACGAAATGGGGCATCCTTTTTTTTGACAAACATGACAGGTGCACCCCACGGTGAATGACTTCGACGAATAAAGCCTTTGTCAGAGAGTTCTTGAAGTTGGCTAGCAAGTTCTTGCATTTTCAAAGGTGCGAGCCGGTATGGAGCTTTAGCCACGGGATTAGTTCCAGGTACAAGATCAATGCAAAATTCTACTTGTCAGACAGGCGGAAGGCCGGACAAGTCATCGGGGAATACTTGGGGAAACTACCGAATGATTGAGTTCTAGGGAGCAATCTCGGACAATGGAGTCAATTGTGATGGAGTTACAATCCGCTACTTCGAAGATGAACGTTTTCTCTAGCTTAGACCGTGTGGTTGCATGTAAAGGTTCAAAATTTAGTGACACAAAACTCTTATCGGCACCGGTATCAAATAACAAATATGCATATTGGTTATTGACAAGAAACGTATCGTTGACTACGTCTTTGTTGGCTTGGACTTCATTGGCATTGATGTTGAAAGCACGCCTACGAGCCCCACCTTTATTAGTATTGACAAGCCTTGGCCACTAGTTATGGAAATGGGTCGGGTTGCCACATTCGAAGCAAGCACGTCCATTTGCAATGGCTGGAATCACTTGATTAGCCACTTGTTGGCTGGTTTGGTTTGCTTGGTTGGTAAATGCCTTGGCTTGACAAATATTGGATGTATGGCCATGTTTCACACAGTGGTTGCAAAGGCAACAAGGAATGTTTTGGGGTTGATGATAGTTGCATGTGTTGTAAAGTGGGTAGCTGCCCCCATAAGTTTCTTGGCTGGATTTTGAGCCATGGGTGCAACTTGGTTGACCGGGCAGCCGAAGTGACCACAACATAACTCTTAGGTTTACTCTTTTTGTTGTTGTGATAGGGTTCAGGCTTGACTCCTAGATGGGTGCAGTGGGGGTTGCTGTATCAGATGCTTTCTTTGTCCCCTTTCTTGTCAAAGTTCCCACCTTCACATGATTATCGGTTAATGTGGCAGACAAGCGAATAACATCCTCCAGAGTACCAGGATTTCTTCCTAGAACAGTGTCCTGAATCTGTCTAGGTAACCTACCAATGTACTTTTCAATACACCGGGATAGCGGTGTGACCATGTGTGGCACAAGTAAGCTCAACTCATGAAAACGAGTTGTGTAGGCCAAACTTTCACCACTATCTTGGGCAAGATCCTAAAATTTAGCTTCCAGCTTTTTCATCTCATTCAGAGGACAAAACTCCTCGGTCATGAGTCTTTTCAACTCCTCCCACGGTAAGGCCATTGCCGCATCCATACCTCTTGTCCCTTTCTCACCATTCCACCGTGTGAGCGCCCGTTTCTGGAAAACACTGGTGGCATGATGAACACGGAGGTTGTTAGGACATTCACTATTGAGGAAGGTGTCCTCAATACTTTCAAACCATTGAAGGAGTCTCGTGGCTCCTTCGGTGCCATAGAATTTGAGGGTATTACATGAATTGAAGGGTTTGAAGGTGCATTGTGGTGGGTTGGTGCAACCACCACTTCCACCATTAGCACTACCACTGGTGCCTCTATGATTGTTGTTATTGGCCTGGGTGAGTTGGGTCACAAGTTGGGTGAGAAGAGCAGCAAGAGCATGTTGTTGGTGTTGGTCTCGTTGGCACGATGGGGAGGCATTCTACATATTTAAACAACACAAAGAGAGATGTGAGAATTTATGAAAATTGCTTGAATTTGAAAGGATAGGAGAATAAATAAAAATAAGGAGTCATAGTTTAGATTGTAGTCAAATAGTAACATAACCACTTGAATACCATGGCATATCAAGGTTAATTAAACTTATAAAACTTTCGAGGAGACATGCTTTAGCCTATAAGTAAACACTCATCCCAGGAATTCCCAGGAAAGCATACGGATCCCTCAGTTGATTGGGATTTATATGAAATGCATTCCTAGACAGAAAACCCAGAATACAGTTGTCACCCTTCCAGATTATTAACAAAGTTTAAAACCTTAATGGGTTGTAAAAGAAAATTAAATAAACTAGTGTCTATGAGTATGACGTTCTGCATGCTATGATGATGATGATGACATAGAAGTAGGCAAGAAGGATATGAGGCTTAGGATATGGGTATGGACATTGTTTATTTAGTTTATTATTTAGGTATAATTTGATAAGTTATGAATTCTAATTACTGAGGCATCAAATAAGTAAGCATATAACACATAGCATGTAGCACATAGCACATAATAATATAGTATGGCATAGTTGGGTGTCCTAAGGTTATAGTCTAGGTCAAGGGTGTCTAATAACCTAATTCCCAATAACCAAGGCTCTGATACCAATCTGTCACACCCCAACTGACGGCGGAAACGTCGGGGCGGGACATGGAGACTGTTCATGAGCACATGGTTGTCTAACATTGTAATAGATTAAATATCATATTTAAATTCCAAAATTCAAACCAAACAAGGTTCAACAAGTACATGAAATAGAAATACAAACAAGTTCTTTTATTTAAAATTTAACTAGGTCCACATCTTATATGAAGCATGCTTTTGATGAATCTCAAACATTCGTACCTCAAACATGGTTAAAACAATGTCAACTAAAAGTTGGTGAGCATACATAGGTTTTGACTCTAAATAGTATCATTGTGTTGTGGGCATACAATCCATACAATTCATGGTTAATAAGGCAAATATGGAGAGTTACTATTGTGAAACCAAATTGTACAATCAAACCTTTGTAACTTGCATGCAAAAACCAAAATGTGTTGTCGGTAACAATCACCCTACCTGGGTGAGTTTGTCAGACTCAATAGATCCATCATTGTTAACCGTCGGCTTGTATAGTTAATGTTTGAACATGTAAATTTGCACACAAAGTAGTTTACACACCTAGTACTCAAACATAAGGCTCAAATGAGTACACATGAATGTAGGGTGGAATTGTATTGTGAGATTTGTAACATTGTATAATTGAAACTCATGTTCCACCCCCAAAAATGTAAAAGTGTAAAAAAGGGGCTATGTAAACTCACTTGTATCACCGATGTAGATAGCACGAGAGAATAGGTAGCAAAGGTGATTTGCAAATCACAAGATTAACCAAGAGTGAATATGTATGAATTTGGATTAATAATATGTATAAAGTCTAAGGTAATGTCTAGGGTTTCAACGTGAGTGAGTGTGGGGTCTTGTATAATGAGTTTGTGTTAAGATATGCAAAGGATGTATGTAAATTGTCATTTGTATTTAGATATACGTTTGGTATAAAAGAACCATAACATGAACCGTGGGTGTGACCGGGCTTGGTCAGAGTCGCGCAAGAAAAAGAAATGGTTTTGTGGGTTTCGAACCCACACCACCCGTTCGATGGTGCAAATACTTAACAAGTCAGACCGGGTGGTTTCGCTGTTTAAGTATTGTAACCTTTCTGATTTTCACGTTTTCATTTTGATACAATAAGACATGTATGAATTTCAATCTTAGTGAAATGATTTTATCAAGCCCTACTTTTATAATTACAGCTTCACAATTCCCACCCGCATTTGTTCTAGAATCCCTATATACATATAAATATTTGAACACATATGTATATATATATGTACATTTATACATCATACAAGTACATATACACGTATATATATGCATATATATACATACTCAAACATTATACAAGTACATACACATATACATGCATACTAGTTTGAACCCTAACCGATTGAACCCTAAACTAAACCCCACACACTAAATTTGACTTTCAAAACATTAATTTTGACTTCTTGAACCCCATTGACTTTCAAAATTCAAAGGGGCCAAAAACCGTGATAATCCAAGACTACAGGTGATGGATTCTTGTCGAATTGGACTCCTAGTGGATTCATAAACATAAATCGACCCAATCTCAGCCCAAATATCATAACAATTCGATCATTCAAGCGGGCGAATTCGAATTCAAACAGATTTGATTTCACAAAGTCAAATTCGTATCAATTCAATTTCAATCCAAAAAATTAACGCGTTTAAATTCCCGGAAATCACGTGCAAACATTTCCCAGATGAATGTGGACCTGTACACGACCCAATACATCAAAAAAATCAAACCAATTTCGTGTGATTTAATCCCGATAGCTGTCGCTTACAAACCGTAATCAAACCGGACGATTTTGATAAAATTTAACGAATTAAATCATACCCACACCTTCACACAATCGATCACATACTCTCTGAACTTCCTATCAATCTTCATATCACCTCTAATCACCAATCGAGCACCAAGAACATCAGAACCAAACTCGTAGCCGACAGCCTTCGATACCCAGCCAAATCGAGTGAGGTTAGTCTCTTTCGATTCGTTTTCAAACGTACATCAAAAGCCCCATATCAATTCGTATCCGACTTTTGCATCGGGTTTGATTTCTGTCGAATACTTAAACATGTTCCTACTACTTTGAGTCGGGGATTTCGATCGATTAATTTTACGTATTTAGTTTAATGGAATTCATATTTAATCAGCGAAACCATCTGGTCAGACTGGCTATGTCATTGCGCCATCGGACCAAATGGTGTGGGTTCGAAACCCACGGCCCGTGTCCGGCCGGCCTTTTTGCGCATACCCTGAAAAATCAAACCCGGCTTCCTTTCCTGCTATGTTAATAACCCACCGGACCGTACTTGTACACAAATAGCTCCACTGGTCCAGCGGTACAACGAAACACACACACAGGAACCACCCGGGTTCGAACCGGGTGGCCTGTTTAAATTTTTAAACCCAGTTTTACAGCTTCAAAAATATTATAAAAAATATTTTTATAAACCTTACACTATTTGTAACAGAATAAAACCAAATTTGTAAATTTTTAATATAAATTCAGTTTTATTAATTTCGTTGTTCAAATTGTGTATTAAAATAATTAAAACAAAAACTTTAAATATCAAAAATTAATTTCTAAATAAAAACAATAAATTTTATAAAAGTTTATAAAATGTTAACTCATTTAAAGCAAACTAGTATATATTTTTTTAGATGATAAATAAAATAAAGATTATTCATTTAATTTATTTAAATAAATGAAATTAATTATTTATTTTATTTATTTAAATAAAACACTATTCGTATAAGTAGACATTCTTTTTCTAAACATATATATTTTAACATATTTTTCACAAATAAATAAATAAAAAATATTTATTTATTTAGTTTATTTAAAGAAAAGAAATTATTTAATTTATTTATTTAAATTAAACACCATTCGTATAAGTAGAAATTCTTTTTCTAAACATATATATTTTAACATATTTATCACAAATAAATAAATAAAAATTATTTATTTATTTAGTTTATTTAGATAAATGAAATTATTTAATTTATTTATTTAAAATAAACACTATTCGTATAAGTAGAAATTCTTTTTCTAAACATATATATTTTAACATATTTTTCACAAATAAATAAATAAAAATTATTTATTTATTTAGTTTATTTAGATAAATGAAATTAATTATTTTATTTATTTAAATTAAACACTATTTACATAAGTAGAAATTCTTTTTCTAAACACATATATATATATTTACACACTATGTATATGTTAGCATATTAATTAATAATTAAATAAATAAAATTATTTATTTTATTTAAATCCAACCCTACGTTGGTGACTATTAAGTTCATACATATATACCTTGAACTCATAATACACATTAAATTCGTATTTAAGCATAGTATGCCTTTACATGGAATAACACAAATCTATTTGTACCAACCCACACACCTCAAAACCCGTTGAACCCTAGACTTAGACAAAGACTTTTGTACACACTATTAACTCAATACACATTATACACTAGGTTAACGTGGTGAGTTACAAGGATATTTTTGACACCTAGACTCGCGTGCTAGCTACACTCTTGATTCAAGTGAGTTTACATAGCCCCCTTTTTATTTTGTACTTTTGGGTGAAACATGATTTACTTTTGAAACTTTTTGCATAGACTTAAAATACAATTCAATAATATGATATTATGTGTTATGTGCTTTATGCTTGAATGCTATGAGTTAAGACTACACATACATGACTTTAGTACAATCATTAACTTCGTGCAAGCCAACGGTTAACATTGATAGATCTATTGTGTCTGACAAACCCACCCGGTTAGGGTGTTTGTTACCGACTTTACATTAGGGTAACCTGCGTGTTATGCCTCAGTCACAAGGTTTGATTGTACACACTTAGTTTAACTATAGATTCTCCATAATTACCTTATACACGTATATCGTATAAATTGTATAAAATACTTTAAGCTTGGTTGTGTGTTAAAACCTATGTATGCTCACCAACTTTTTAGTTGACCTTGTTTTCATCATGTTTCAGGTACTAACGCTTGAGAATAAGTACAAGATGCTTCACTTAGGACTGATGACCTAGAATTTAATTTAAAGAGACTATTTATGTATTTTTATTTTCCTTGTATTGTTGGATTTATGTTTATTTACGTTATGAAATTGGTTGTTTAATTGTTTAAAATTTAGTAAACCTTGAGCTTTTGAACAATCTACATGTTCCGCCCCGACGTATTCCGCCGTCGGTTGGTGTGTGACAGATTGGTATCAGAGCCAGGTTATAGGGAATTAGGCTATTAGACACCTTTGACCTAGACTATAACCTTAGGACACCCATTATTTACCATGCTCTATGATTATATGATATGCTACATGCTATGTGTTACTTGCTTATTATATTTTGATACTTTAATTGTTAAAATTCATGAATTATTAGACTATACTTAAATAATAAATTAAATAAACAATATCCCTACCCATACCCTAAGCCTCATAACCTTCTTACCTACTTCTCAGTCATCATCATCATAGCATGTCGAAACTTCATGAATTTAAATCTATAGAATTTCTTTACTTTGTTAATTATTAGAGGACACATGCAATCTGGAAGGGTGACACCTGTATTATGGGTTTTCTGTCTAGGAAAGCATTTCGTATAAATCCCAATCAACCGAGGGACCCGTATGCTTTCCTGTGAATTCCCAGGATGAGTGTTTACTTATAGGCTAAAGCATGTCTTCTTGAAAAATTGTATGAGTTTAATTAACCTTAATGTGTCACAGTATTCAAGTGATTATATCACTATTTGAGTACAATCCAAACTATGATTTACTATTTTATTTGTTATCTTATCTTTTAAATTCAATCAACCCTCATAAGTTCTTACATCTCTTCTTGTGTTGTGCAAATCTGTAGAATGTCTCCCCGTCGTGCTACCGTGGCCAACAACAACACTGATATTGCTGCTATCCTTGCACAACTTGTAACTCAACTCACTCAAGTTAATGGTGCTACAAACGGTAACCATGGAACTAATGGTGGTGGTGGTGCCAACCCACCGCAATGTACTTTCAAGCACTTTAACTTGTGCAACCCCAATAAGTTTTATGGCACTGAAGGAGCCATGGGTCTCTTGCAATGGTTCGAGAGCATTGAAAGCACTTTTCTCAACAGCGATTATCCCGACAACATTTGGGTCCGCTATGCCACCAGCGTCTTCCAAAAACGAGCGCTCACTTGGTGGAATGGTGAAAAGAGGAATAGGGGCATGGATGTGGCAATGGCCTTGCCATGGGATGAGGTCAAACGGCTCATGACCAAGGAGTTCTGTCCTCGCAATGAAATGAAGAAGTTAGAGGCCGAATTTTGGTATCTTGCCCAAGATAGTGGTGAAAGTTTAGCCTACACCATCCGTTTCCATGAGCTAAGCCTTCTAGTACCTTATATGGTCACACCTTTGGCTCGGGGTATTGAAAAGTACATTGGTGGTCTGCCGATGAAGATCCAAGACAATGTTTTAGGGAGGAACCCAGCTACCCTTGAAGATGCCATCCGCCTATCCACCACATTAACCGATAACCATGTAAAGGTGGGTACGCTAACAAGGAAGGGTGCTAAGAAAGTCCTAGACACGGCAACACCTTCTGAGCCCTCCAAAGGGGTTAAACTCGAACCTTTCTCCAACAACAAGAAACAAAAACTAGGAACTTTGCTGTTGTTACACTAGCTGCCACAGTCAATCACGTTGCTCCTATGACTCAGAATTCAACCAAGAAACATTATGTGGGCAGCAGCCCTTTGTGCAATACGTGCAATTACCATCACTTCCCAAATATACCGTGTCGGATATGTGCCAGCTGTGGAAGATATGGACATTTAGCCAACACCTGCAGAGTCAAACCACCCGGCAATACAGCCAACCAGGGAAACAAAGGGGTTCCAACTATCACTACTGGGAATGCTTGCTTTGAATGTGGTAACCCAAACCACTTCCGAAACTGATGCCCAAAACTTATCAGCCCTAATCAAGGTGGAGCAAGAGGGCGTGCTTTCAACATAAATGCTAATGAAGCCCAGGCCAAAAATGATGTGGTCAACGGTACGTTCCTCGTTAATAACCAGTATGCTTCCATACTATTTGATACCGGTGCCGATAAGAGTTTTGTTTCACTTAATTTTGAACCTATGCTTGCTAAAACCCGAACTAAGTTAGAGAAAATGTTTACCGTTGAAGTAGCGGATGGAAACCCCATCATCATTGACTCCATTATCCGCGATTGTGTCATCGAACTTAATGAATATTCCTTTCCCGTCAACCTCATACCTATGCAACTGGGAAGCTTTGATATCATCATAGGCATGGATTGGCTATCTAGTCATCATGCCGAGGTCGTTTGTTTTGAGAAGTGCATCCGAATTCCTCTCCCCTCGGGTGATACATTAAAAGTCTTTGGTGAGAAACCATGTAGTGGGCTTAAACTCATGTCGTGCACTACGGCCCGCAAGTACTTACGAAAGAAGTATGTGGCCTTTCTAGCCCATATCGTTCAAAAGAAGGACCAAGAGAAGAGCATTCAAGACATCCCCACCATTTGTGACTTTCCCGAAGTATTTCCTGAAGATCTATTTGGTCTTCCACCCGTTGGTCAAGTCTAGTTTCGTATCGACCTTGTACCAGGAGCTAATCCTGTGGCTAAAGCTCCATACCGCCTAGCACCTTCTAAAATGCAAGAACTTGCAAGTCAGCTTCAAGAACTTTCCGATAAAGTTTTCATTCGTCACAGTCATTCACCATGGGGTGCACCCGTCCTATTTGTGAAGAAGAAAGATGGCTCATTCCGGATGTGTATTGACTACCGCGAACTCAACAAACTTACCATCAAGAACCGTTATCCTTTGCCTAGGATTGATGATCTCTTTGATCAACTCCAAGGTTCCACCTACTTCTCGAAGATTGATCTTCGATCCGGATATCACCAACTTCGTGTGCAAGAGAAGGATATTCCAAAGACTGCCTTTCGTACAAGATACGGTCACTACGAATTTATGGTTATGCCTTTTGGGCTAACCAATGCCCCCACGGTTTTCATGGATCTCATGAATCGCGTATGCAAACCATACCTAGATAAATTCGTGATCGTTTTCATTGACGACATCTTGATCTACTCCAAGACCAAATCAGATCATGAGCAATACCTCAAGTTGGTTTTAGACCTTTTAAGAAAAGAACAACTATATGCTAAGTTCTCCAAGTGTGAATTTTGGCTAAAGGAAGTTCAATTTTTGGGTCATATTGTCAACGAAAAGGGAATTCATGTCGATCGCGCAAAGATCGAAGCCGTTAAGAATTGGAATACCCCTAAGACCCCTACCGAAGTTCGTTCATTTCTTGGTCTTGCTGGTTATTACCGTCGTTTCATCTCAAACTTTTCCAAGATTGCGGTCCCTCTCACGGCCTTGACCTACAAAGGTAAACACTATGAATGGGGACCAAAGCAAGAGGAAGCCTTCTAACTCCTCAAGAAAAAAATGTGCAATGCTCCTATTCTCACTCTTCCTGATGGCAACGATGATCTGGTGGTCTACTGCGATGCATCAAACCAAGGCCTCGGTTGTGTTCTCATGCAACGGGGCAAGGTGATCGCTTATGCATCAAGACAACTTAAAATTCACGAAATGAATTATACGATGCACGATCTTGAGTTGGGTGCGGTCGTCTTCGCATTAAAGATTTGGAGGCATTATCTCTATGGCACAAAATGAGTGGTGTTCATTGACCACAAAAGTCTCCAACACATCTTCAATAAAAAAGAACTCAATATGAGGCAACGCCGTTGGGTCGAGCTCCTTAACGACTACGACTGCAAGATTCGGTACCATCCCGGTAAAGCGAATGTTGTGGCCGATGCCTTGAGTCGTAAAGACCACGTTATGCTTCATTGTGTTAGGATTCAAACCGATATTCAAAATCGCATCTTAGAAGCTCAACACGTCTCGGTCACCGAGGGTAACCTGTATAACGAAATGTCATGGGGTGTTGAACTCCTATTAGAAACCAAACCTAATGGCCTCTCTACTACTTGAATCGTATCGGGGTACCCGATCGTGATGACCTTCGCGCAGTCCTTATGAACGAGGCACACAAAACTCGTTATTCCGTCCATCCCAGGGCTGATAAAATGTACAAGGGTCTTCACCAACAATACTGGTGGCCCGGGATGAAGAAAGACATTGCACTATATGTCGCAAAATGTCTAACTTGCTCTAAAGTCAAAGCTGAACATCAACGTCCTTCTGGTTTACTTGAACAACCGGAAATTCCAGTGTGGAAATGGGAAAATCTAGCCATGGATTTCATTACCAAACTCCCTCGTACTTCTAGAGGTTATGATAGCATTTGGGTGATCATTGACCGTCTCACCAAATCTGCTCACTTTCTACCCATCCGAGAAGACTATCGGATAAAGAAACTAGCCCGAGTCTACATTGACGAAATTGTGAGTCGTCACGGGGTCCCACTTAACATAATCTCTAATAGGGATGCTCGTTTCACCTCCCGCTTTTGGCAATCTCTCCAAACTGCTCTTGGTACACGCTTGGATTTAAGCACGGCTTACCATCCCCAAACTGATGGTTAGACTGAGTGAACAATCCAGACGCTCGAGGATATGCTTAGAGCTTGTGTAATTGATTTTGGTGGCAATTGGGATTCACATCTATCCCTCATTGAGTTCTCTTACAACAATAGCTACCACACAAGCATCAACATGGCTCCATTTGAAGCTCTATATGGTCGGAGGTGTCGCTCTCCTATCTGTTGGAACGAGATTGGTGAAGCACAAATCACCTGTCCCGAATTAATCCTAGAAACGTCCGACAAGATCCTACAGATCCGCAACAACATTCAAGTAGCAAGGAGTCGGCAAAAGAGCTATGCCGACAAGAGACGTAAACCCTTGGAATTCCAAGTCGGTGATCTTGTACTTCTAAGGGTATCTCCTTGGAAGGGGTGATTTGCTTCGAGAAGAAGGGTAAACTAGCACCTTGCTATGTGGGTCCATTCAAGATCCTCGAAAGGATCGGGAAAGTGGCTTACAAACTCGAATTACCTCCATCACTTGCTAATGTACATCCTACTTTCCACGTGTCCAACCTAAAGAAATGTCTTGCTAATGAGAATCTCCATATACCTCTTGACGATGTGCGCACTGACAAAACGATGCACTTCGTGGAGAGACCAGTGGAGATCATGGGTCGCGAGATCAAGCAACTCAAGCGAAGCCGTATCCCTATTGTCAAAGTACGATGGGAATCTAAGCGTGGACCTAACGTGAGGAACAAATGAAGCTCAAGTACCCTCACCTCTTTGCTGATACAGTCGCCTCAACTAGCTAATATTTCGGGACGAAATTCTCTCAACATGGGGATACTGTAACCTTTCTGATTTTCACGTTTTCATTTTGATACAATAAGACATGTATGAATTTCAATCTTAGTGAAATGATTTTATCAAGCCCTACTTTTATAATTACAGCTTCACAATTCCCACCCGCATTTGTTCTAGAATCCCTATATACATATAAATATTTGAACACATATGTATATATATATACGTACATTTATACATCATACAATTACATATACACGTATATATATGCATATATATACATACTCAAACATTATACAAGTACATACACATATACATGCATACTAGTTTGAACCCTAACCGATTGAACCCTAAACTAAACCCCACACACTAAATTTGACTTTCAAAACATTAATTTTGACTTCTTGAACCCCATTGACTTTCAAAAGTCAAAGGGGCCAAAAACCGTGATAATCTAAGACTACAGGTGATGGATTCTTATCGAATTGGACTCCTAGTGGATTCACAAACAGAAATCGACCCAATCTCAACCAATTATCATATCAATTCGATCATTCAAGCGGGCGAATTCGAATTCAAACAGATTTGACTTCACAAAGTCAAATTCGTATCAATTCAATTTCAATCCGAAAAATTAACGCGTTTAAATTCCCGGAAATCACGCGCAAACATTTCCCAGATGAATGTGGACCTGTACACGACCCAATACATCAAAAAAATCAAACCAATTTCGTGTGATTTAATCCCGACAGCTGTCGCTTACAAACCGTAATTAAACCGGACGATTTTGATAAAATTTAACGAATTAAATCATACCCACACCTTCACACAATCGATCACATACTCTCTGAACTTCCTATCAATCTTCATATCACCTCTAATCACCAATCGAGCACCAAGAACATCGAAACCAAACTCGTAGCCGACAGCCTTCGATACCCAGCCAAATCGAGTGAGGTTAGTCTCTTTCGATTCGTTTTCAAACGTACATCAAAAGCCCCATATCAATTCGTATCCGACTTTTGCATCGGGTTTGATTTCTGTCGAATTCTTAAACCTGTTCATACTACTTTGAGTCGGGGATTTCGATCGATTATTTTTACGTATTTAGTTTAACGGAATTCATATTTAATCAGCGAAACCATCTGGTCCGACTGGCTATGACATTGCGCCATCGGACCAAATGGTGTGGGTTCGAAACCCACGGCCCGTGTCCGGCCGGCCTTTTTGCGCATACCCTGAAAAATCAAACCCGGCTTCCTTTCCTGCTATGTTAATAACCCACCGGACCGTACTTGTACACGAATAGCTCCACTGGTCCAGCGGTACAACGAAACACACACACAGGAACCACCCGGGTTCGAACGGGGTGGCCTGTTTAAATTTTTAAAACCAGTTTTACAGCTTCAAAAATTTTATAAAAAATATTTTTATAAACCTTACACTATTTGTAACAAAATAAAACCAAATTTGTAAATTTTCAATATAAATTCAGTTTTATTAATTTCGTTGTTCAAATTGTGTATTAAGATAATTAAAACAAAAACTTTAAATATCAAAAATTAATTTCTAAATAAAAGCAATAAATTTTATAAAAGTTTATAAAATGTTAACTCATTTAAAGCAAACTAGTATATATTTTTTTAGATGATAAATAAAATAAAAATTATTCATTTAATTTATTTAAATAAATGAAATTAATTATTTATTTAAATAAAACACTATTTGTATAAGTAGAAATTCTTTTTCTAAACATATATATTTTAACATATTCTTCACAAATAAATAAATAAAAATTATTTATTTATTTAGTTTATTTAAATAAATGAAATTATTTAATTTATTTATTTAAATTAAACACTATTCGTATATGTATAAATTCTTTTTCTAAACATATATATTTTAACATATTTATCACAAATAAATACATAATTTTTTTTTATTTATTTAGTTTATTTAGATAAATGAAATTAATTAATTTATTTACTTAAATTAAACACTATTCGTATAAGTAGAAATTCTTTTTCTAAACATATATATTTTAACATATTTTTCACAAATAAATAAATAAAAATTATTTATTTATTTAGATAAATGAAATTATTTATTTTATTTATTTAAATTAAACACTATTCACATAAGTAGAAATTCTTTTTCTAAACACATATATATATTTACACTCTATATATATGTTAGCATATTTTTCACAGTTAAATAAATAAAATTAATTATTTTATTTAAATCCAACCATACGTCGGTGACTATTAAGTTCATACATATATACCTTGAACTCATAATACACATTAAATTCGTATTTAAGCATAGTTTGCCTTTACATGGAGACTTTTGTACACACTATTAACTCAATACACATTATACACTAGGTTAACGTGGTGAGTTACAAAGATCATTTTGCCACCTAGACTCGCATGCTAGCTACACTCTTGATTCAAGTGAGTTTACATAGCCCCCTTTTTATTTTGTACTTTTGGGGTGAAACATGATTACTTTTGAAATTTTTTTCATAGACTTAAAATACAATTCAATAATATGATATTATGTGTTATGTGCTTTATGCTTGAATGCTATAAGTTAAAACTACATATACATGACTTTAGTACAATCATTAACTCAGTACAAGCCAACGGTTAACATTGATAGATCTATTGTGTCTGACAAACCCACCCGATTACGGTGTTTGTTACCGACTTTACATTAGGGTAACCTGCGTGTTATGCCTCAGTCACAAGGTTTGATTATACACACTTAGTTTAACTATAGATTCTCCATAATTGCCTTATACATGTATATCGTATGAATTGTATAAAATACTTTAAGCTTGGTTGTGTGTTAAAACCTATGTATGCTCACCAATTTTTTAGTTGACCTTGTTTTCATCATGTTTCAGATACTAACGCTTGAGAATAAGTACAAGATGCTTCACTTAAGACTGATGACCTAGAATTTAATTTAAAGAGACTATTTATGTATTTTTATTTTCCTTGTATTGTTGGATTTATGTTTATTTACGATATGAAATTGATTGTTTAATTATTTAAACTTTAGTAAACATTGAGCTTTTGAACAGTCTACATGTCCCGCCCCAACGTATTCCGCCGTCGGTTGGGGTGTGACAAGTATGGTCTCCAATAAAAAAAATAGTTCACATGGATCAAACCCCACATCGATTTACCGTTTAAAAACTCATGAACCCTAGATTTAAATTGGTTCAATTGGATTCAGTGCTTGTGAATTGAAATGGGTCTTTTGTCAAGGACTCAAACATGAATCGAATGACCTAAATAATACCTGATACGATGGAGTATCGGCTGCTGTCGGCTAGGTTAAAGAACCGGCTGTTCTTGGTGCTCGATCGGGGATTCAGTGTGGCGTGGAATGTGATTCTATGCTTGGAGAGTTTGTGTGTGGGTATGTGAATGTGTGTGAGGGATTTAATACATTCAGTATCATCTTAAATGTCTAATTTGATTGTGCCTTTCATATGCCGGCTGTTAGGATCAGATTACGCCTAATTAGGCTTGATTGATGATGAATTGAGCCATGTTATAGGTCTATATACGTATTAGGATTTGATGTGCGTGATTTGTGGGTATTAAACGTGTTAAATCCTCATATTTGGAAATGATTTGGGCTGGGTTTGACCGTGGATAGTCAAACCCTTTCAAATTGGTTTGATTCTTGATCCTGGCCACGCAATTTGCTGAATTTGATCATTATTGAGATTTAGGAAAGGTCTAGTACTGATTACGCATACAAGGAAAGTCTCCTTTGATCAAAAACAGTCCTAGATAACAAGGACTTGAGTCGTCTTGACTCAGGATAGTCAAATTCGGTTGAAATGGATAATTGGACTATTTGACTTTTAAAAGTCAAACTTGACAAGAAAGAGTCAAAATTGGGTTTATAGGTCTAATTTCAAAGGGGTTCAATTAGTGGGTTTAGAGGGTCATCATAGAAACGTGTGGGGTTCAATTTGTGTGTTCAAATGGTACGGGGGGGTTTAAGCCAATAACTTCGAACTATATATGTTTGTAACTTTGAATGTATTCATATATATATATATATATATACATGTATGTGTACAAAAACAAAAATGATGCTATGAAATTTGAATTATAATATTCGTGTAGATAATATAGGGTATTGCACAAGAATTGAAATTGAATCATAGTTTATTACAGCAACTATTACTTTAAAAATTCATAAATGTTATAGGCCGGTGCAAGTTCTTCAATTTCAACTGATGAGTCTTCAACAACACTTGATCAAATTGTTCACAACTTCATGGTTGGTCCTCAACAAGTGATAGTTCAAAACAAAAGTTCTGATGCTATTACGTCCTCAACTCAGACACAAGAAGAATCTATTGAAATTTCAGTTACAAGTGCTGATTTTGAGGTACAAGTTCTTGTTACTAATGAAGAACCAATTGTATCTGAAGATCATTCGGAAAGTTCTAATGATCCAACTGAGGATACTAATCTATTAAACTCTTCTAGTGTTGATAATTCTAGTGACCAATCCCCTGATGAAAATGTCACTAATATGCCAAAATCAGTTCAGGTTGATATTCTGACTCTTAGACTTCATTCAGTTCATCTAGTTGAAAACATTATTGGTCAAATTGAAGATGGTGTTAAAATAAGAAGCCAATCAGGAAACATAAATGTTTGTTTGTTTTCATGTTTCTTCTCCCAAGAGGAACCAAAGAACGTTACAATTGCTCTTTAGGATCCAAACTGGACGAAAGTGATGCAGGAGGAGCTTCTTCAGTTTAAGAAGCTTAATGTTTGGCACTTTGTAGATCTTCCTGATGGTTAATACCCGATTAGAACTAAGTGGGTTTTCCGTAACAAGAAAGATGATCGTGGTATTATGGTTCGGAACAAGGCTCGGCTTATTGTTCAAGGTTTTTAGCAGGAAGAAGGGTTGGACTATGAAGACGTTTTTGATCCTGTTGCTAGGATCGAAGCCATTCGTATATTCTTAGCCTATGCTTCGTACATGAAGTTTAAGGTTTATTAAATGTATATGAAGACTGCATTTCTTTATAGGGTTGTCAAGGAAGAAGTATATGTCAATCAACCACCTGGTTTTGAAGATCCTGATCATCCGTTCCAGGTGTATAATCTCGATAAGCATTGTATGGTCTGCATCAAGCGCCTCGTGTGTGGTATGAAACCTTGTCAACACATCTTACAACAAATGGTTTTGTTCGTGGCACCATTGAGAAGACTTTTTTTTTAAAGAATATTGATTCTGATCTGTTGATCATTCAAGTTTATGTTTATGATATCATCTACGGCTCGACAAATGGGAATCTTTATCGAGAGTTTGAGACGCTCATGAAGTTAAAATTTGATGTGAGTTTGATGGGTCAAATGTAATTCCTTCTAGGGTTGTAGGTGGAACAATCTGATGCTGGAATTCTTATTCATTAGGCTATGTATATCAAAGATATTCTGACAAAGTGTAATATGAGTGATTGCAAATCCTCTTCCATCCCCATTGCTCCTCATGAACCTCTCACATTGGATCCGTCCGGTGGTGATGTTAATCAAAAGTTGTATCGCTCCATGATCGGCTCATTGATGTATTTGAGTGCAAGTAGGTCTGATATTGTGTTTGATGTTTGTTCTTGTGCTCGATATCAGTCTGCTCCCAAAGAATCCCATGAATCAGTTGTCAAGAGAATCTTTCGATATCTTAAGAGTCATGTTAACCTTGGACTGTGATATCCTTCTGATTCTGACCTTAAATTTTATAATTATACTTACAGTGATTATGGTGGTTGTAATTTAGACAGCAAATCCACATATGGTGGATGTCAGTTTTTGGGGGGAACGGTTAGTGTCGTGGTAGTGGAAGAAGCAAACTAATGTGTCAACTTCAACTTCTGAGGCAGAATACACAGCTGCTTCGAGTTGTTGTTAACAAGTCATTTGGTTTCAACATAAACTTATGGATTTTAGAATCAACTTCTAGGATACCTGATTTACTGTGACAATGAAGCTGTGCTAGGCATAGTAAATAATCCAATTCAGCACTCGAAAACAAAGCATATCACCACCAGGTTACATTTTATTCATGATTGTTTTGATAATGGTCTGATTAAGGTGGTCCACGTTGATACCTTAGAGCAAAAGGCTGATATTTTTACAAAAGCATTTTCAACTGATCAGTTTAACTCTCTGGTAGAAATGTTGGGGATGATATCTTTTTGAGTATTCTGGTTTAATAAATGTTAAAAAAAAGGTTTGATTTTGATTGAAAGACCCTTTTTGTTCCTCAAAAATATTTTCTTTTAGTGATAAAATTGTGTTGAATTGTGTGTGTCGTGATTATGATAGGTTTAGAATCTGTTTTAGTGTGAATAAAATGCATCACAATTTTAGCGGGAGAATAAAAGAAAATGAAAAATATGTTGGAAGTGAAATAAGATGAATTTGTGCTAAAAAAATGATGTGACTGATTGGCTTGCAAATAGGAAATGATAGTAGATTTGTGTACTGAGCTTACGCATGAATTGGATATGATGGTGACATAGGTTACAATTGTTGATATGTCGGTAGGCTCTGCATGTATAAATTAGGCGATACTTGTGTGATTAACTAAATTGCAATCTTTGTGTTTTACCCACATCGAATATCGGTATCTTCATCATTAGAATGCAAAGTGAATCTAGTCATACCATGAGACCAGGATCTTGATGAGTTCTTATCACATTTTGTTTGCTCTATTGACTATATCCATCAAATATATGATTTAGAGTTAAACACCTTCATACAGCTGATGATTCTGATGAAATTCTCTGATGGAAACCATGAAGTCAGTCTGTTTCGCCCTTTGAATCATTCTTGATTTCAATTGATATATCCAATATCTTACGGATATCCGCATACCCAAATCAATCAGATTCACAACATATTCATTCTTGATTCTTCAGATATTCTCTCCACATCTCATATGAATCAATATGATTCCATACTCACTATCTATGAAACCAAGAGTATGAATCAAAATGATTCTGAATCAATATGAATCAAATAAATATACTGGCAATCATTGTTGAATTTGAATAGATCCTGATTTGATATAAAATGTGACTAAGACAGTATGCATTTATGATCCTATGTCGATTCAGTTCACCGAAAAGGTTTAAAATAAAGAAATAGTTGAGAAAAAGTCAAAAAGATTGAAGTTCATATGTAAATATGTGTTTTAATTTGATTAATCGGTGCTTGTTCTACATGTTTCTATGTTCGTGCTTAAAAGTAACCGATGAATATTGTGCTGAGTATGTGTTTGTTTTGGAAATTTTTCAAAAAATTTTTGGAACCGGTCTTCATGATATCGAAATTGGGCAACAAAAGAAAAACAAAAATTTTAAAATTTGTCAAGTTTAAAGTTTTTGGTCAAAATGGGTTGCCCGAAATATTTCTGTCCGAAATGTGTTTTCGGACGAAAAATCCAAACCGAAATGTTTTTCAGTCAACATCTTAAAATCCTTATATATTGGAATTTGCGATCGGAAAACGTTTTACCACCTTTACTATCCTTCGTTTTCTGTCAAGCAAATTTCCAAGTGCAAAGTTTTCGTGCTGAAATTCCCTGATTGTGGCGTCATTGTGTTTCTCCCATCTTTTCGATCACAGAGGTATGTTTTCCGTAACTCTTAGAGGTGCGTAGGATAGATCTAAAGCCTTAGTTTAAATTCAGATATTTGAATGTTTCAATCGCCTGAAAAGTCCTAAGAATTACCCGAAAAGTCCCTTGAATGGACCGAAATCTCTTTCGGATGGAAATGAAGGGTCATTGCTGATCCGTCCAAAATGAGTTTTTTATCGGAAAGTGTTTTGTTCAGTTTTTTGGTCGAAATGTTTATGTTTGTAAAATTTTTGCAAAATCAAAGTTTTCGTTGAAAAAATAATGTGTTCAAGGGTTTTTCAGTCGAAATGTTAAAAGTTGAAGGTTTGTGAGTTGATTAGAGTTTTAGATCGAATTGTTGGTATTTGTTCAGAGAGTTTTTCGATCGAAAAAGGGTTTTCGGTTAAGGGTTTTCGATCGAAATCTCTAGAGTTTCAAAGCTTTCTAACACTACTTTATTGATTGTTTCAGATATGAATCATCTTAAATTTGAACCAAGGCATAACATATGTGCCTATTTGACTACTTCAACTAGAAAATCTCGGGGATATGAAGAGATTGTTAGGTTTTTGAGTAACTCCAGGATACATACAACAATCTCTACATAAGTTAGAGTATTTAAGAATCAAGTCAGGGAGTTTTGGAATAATGTGGAATACAAACATGTAAATAAAGATATTTGGATTGAAAGTACTGTCAGTGGAAAGAAGATAAAGAGAACAGAACAAGTGGTCAGGGAGGTGTTAAACTTTAGAGATTCACCTGAATTTCCTTATATGATAAGCCATTCAGCAGTTTCTAGAATCATTATGACTATAGGATATGAAGGGAACTTTGTGAGGAGACAAGTGACCAAGACAATGTTTGGTAAACAGTGGAGACACCTGGTGCATGTTCTTATACACTGCATTAGTCCTAGAATATCAGCTTTTGATCCGATCGGTTAGGTGTTTAATAGAGCTTTGGTATGCTTGGCGACTCGTAGAAGATTTAACTTTTCAAGGATGATTTTTGAAGAAATGATAAGTAATTTTGTGGGACCAAGGCAGAATTATAAGTTTCTTATGTACCCAAGATTCATTCAAATGATTATTAACACTTTGCTGCTAGATCTTCCAAATGATGCCATTGAACTTTACTTAGAACATATGCAAGAAGTTATTTTCAGAAGTATGAATAACGTAAGAAAGACAAGCAAATTCAGCGGTACCGTGACACCGTTGTTTCCAAATATGCTGGCTGAACATCCTGATCCAAAATTTAACATTGATGATGAGGTGGATGATCTAATGGACGGTGACATTGAAGATGATGGTGATAGTGATGATGATGGTAATAATGATGAAGGTAATGATGGAGTTACTGAACCAATTCTGAAGAAAATGTTGATACCAATGTTGAAGAAAATGTGATTCCTAAAGCAACAGTTGAAGTTACTGAACCAATTCTAAGTCATACTGAAGAATTTGTTACTGAGAAGGATGTTGTACTAATTGTAAATACTGAGATACCTGAAGTTCGAGCTACTGCAACAACACAAACAAACAAAAGAAAAGAGCCTGAAATGACAAAGACCGTTCCTTCTAGACCTCCTCCGTCTAAAGGTATCGTGTTTACAGATACAGAGAAGAAGAAACAAAAGACAATGGCTAAGAAAGATACAACAGACAAAGGAAAGGGCAAAGCTAAGGGGATTCTAGAGAGGCAAAGGTTTAAACCAACAAAGGATTATAATCTTGTTGATGAAGAATTTTTGAATTATGCGACAAGAGAGACTGTAGATGTTGTTAGTCAGTTAAAGACTCAGATCGCTAATCTTCAAAGTAGGGAAGCTGCTAATTCAAGAGAGATTAGAGAGCTAAGGGCTGAGAGTAGTCGTTAGCAAGGAATTATAAATCAGCAACAACAACAACTTGATCAACTTCAAAGGACAGTACAAGATCGGATTGCTCATATTGGTGCTCAAACCAATACTCAAAATGTCAACAATGAAGCAAACATGGAGAATCAACAGAGTCATGCTACAACATAACCTATCCCTTCTCCAATTATTGAAGCTCCAATATATGGATCACAAGAAATGTTTGATGTGGACTTGTTATTGAACAATGAAGGTGAAGGATTGGAAGTAACTGATGAAAATGAAGAGGAATAAGAGAAAGAAGAAGAAGATGAAGATGATATTGGTGTTACTGGAGAGAAAAGAAAGATGATGATAATAACAGTGGTGGAGTAGGTGGTGATGGTGACAGTGGAGGGAATGAAGAAGATTCTGATGAAGCTGATAACACTACAAAAGAATACAAAAAGTATGATTATGAGCAAAAACAGACGTACGTGTAGAATGATGGATTAGTAATAGGTAAGATGGATAGTTTGGTGGATGATAGAGAGTCATTTCAAGTTCCTGAAAAGACCACAAGCATTGACAAGAGTGCTTGGTGGAAAGTTACAGAACAACCGTCCATTGTTGAAAGAATAACTCAAAAGATTAGTAATCCAAAGAAAGCCATAACTGGAGAGATCTTAAGTTGGATGTTTGATGCTAAGAAGAAGATTTATGTTATAAAGAGAGGTGCAGGTGACATTAAATATTTTGATAGTAGCAGTAAACTGAAGACTATGCCCACCTGGGATATTAGAGAGATAAGTCATTTGAAGTTGATCAATCCTTCCAATAATTCCTTTACTAAGAATTTTGAGAACTACTTAAGAAAGCAATGTGCTGTGGATAAGTTTGAATGTTTCAAGCCACAAGTGCCAAAATGTGTTAAGCTAAAGAAGAAAGATAAAGATAGCAAGAGGTGGTTCATGTATATTGTAAATCCTGCTGATACTGTAACTACTGTATACATTCCAGAAAGAAAAGATTTGTTCATAAAGGCTTTCAAGAGATAGGAGTATGACAATTCAACTCCTGAAGCGGTTATCACATAGTTTGATCTACCAGAGGTTAGAATCTTCGATCCAATGGATTTGTTAAGCTTTTCGGATGGACTTGAAGATTCTGTATCATAACCCAATTCAGTGTGACATGAATTTGACGATAAAGATCGAAGCAAAACTTTATATCAGAATAGTTGCTCGCTGTTTGTCGATGAGATATGAAGCTAAAATGATTAAGCAAAGACTTGCCAACCTGGAATCCAAGAAAGTTAAAGTTGAATCCAAGCCAAAGAAAGATAACAAGTGAAGAATTGATGTTCTGTGGACTAAGGGGAGATTGTTGGAACCTAGTAGTCCATAGAAATCAACTGATAGGGTAAAGTTGTACAACTCTATAGTTTTCGATCGAAAAGCGTTTTCGGTCGAAAAGTGTTTTCGGTTGAAAACACTTTTGGTTAGAAGTTTTTGATCGAAATATTCAGTGTATATATATAGTTGTCTTTTGAAGTTGTAGGTTGTTCACTTTGTTCTTTGAATTCAAATCTTGTAATAGTGAAGTTAGCCTTTGTATGTGTGTTCAATCAGTCTATAATTGCAAGTTAATCATCAATGAAGATCTAGTGTTTGATGTTACATTGTGTGTTTGTGGCGGTTTTTGATGATATTTGTGTTTGATTCGATCCACTCGGTTATAGTAGCATTCTGGATTGATTCCGCATTTCTAGAGATCGTTTGAAGATTAGAGGCTTGAATATCTAAGGATCAGAAGGGATCAAAGTTACTGTCAACGAAACACATATCAGAGAGTTTTTGGAGAATGTTGAATACAAGCATGTCAACAATAATATACGGATTGAAAGTACAGTTGGAGGGAAGAAAATTAAAGTGGATGAACAAGTTATTCGGGAGGTGTTGAATTTCAGAGACAATGTTAACTTTCCGTATAGAATTAGCTACACTCGTGTTTCCCAATTTATACAAGATATGGGCTATGAAGGTGACTTTACAAGAAGACAAGTGATGAAGACCCCGTTAGGGAATCAGTGGAGATACTGGGTGCATGTCTTTATTCATTGTCTAGGACCAAGAACAGGAGCGTTTGATCAGATAGGCGAGGTGTTCAGTCATGCTTTAGTTTGTCTGGCGACTCACCAGAGATTCAATTTCTCAAGAATGATATTTGAAGCAATAATCAACAACTTTGTAGGACCAAGGTAGAATAACAAGTTTATTTGCTTTATCTCAGATTCTTACAAGTGATAATCAATACTCTACTACCAGATCTACCAAATGATGGAGTTGAATTGCCTTTGGAGCATATGTCTGAGACAATATTCAGTAGCATGAACACAATAAGAAAGAAAAGCAAGTTTTCTGGTTTAGTTACTCCATTATTTCAAAACATGCTTGAAGAAAATTCTGATCCTGAATTTGGAATAGATGATGAAGTTGACGATATTTTGAGCAGTGAAGTTGAAGATAATGATGGTCATGATGATGACGATGAAGGGGTGATGGTGGTGAAGGTGGTGCAGTACAAGGTAATCAAGTAGGCGAACAACCGGTAAATACTGAAAATGTTCAAGAACCAGAAGTTAGTGCAAAGAATGTTGATAACGAAGGGAATGTGAAAGAGAATGAACCTGTAAATGAACCAGTGAAATAATCAGAGAAGGTTCAAGATGATTCTCAAGACAAAACACTTGAAGTTCCAGCTACTGCAACAAAATCTCCACTCAAGAGAAAACAAATCGAGACTAACAAGAACATGCCTTCTATACCTCCTCCGTCTAAGGGTATCGTGATCAATGAGCCTAAGCACAAGAGATTGAAGACTATGGCACAAAATAATATAGGCAAGGGTAAAGGAAAAGAAGTACCAGATCCTGTAAAGCAGAAATTTTCAAAGGATTACAAGTTGATTGATGAGCAGTTTGCAAACTTTTCAACTCAAGAAACTACAAATGTTATAGGTTATTTGAAAACTCAAATTGCAAATTTATAAAGTAGAGAAGTATCTAATGAAAGAGACGTTAGGGAATTGAAAACTAGTGATGCAAAGAAACAACAACAAATTGATCAACAACAAGTTCAAATAAACAAGTTGCAAGGTATTGTACAAGATATTGTGAAGCATCTCAGAATGTCCGTGTCTGGTGAGAATGTTACCACTAAACCTGTGCAAGAAAATGTAGATCAAGAAGGACCTTCTACAGCCAATCTTCCTCAACATAATGAGTCTCCAGTCATTGGAGCTGATTTATTTTGTTCACAAGACATGTTTGATGTCGATTCTATGATTAATCAGCAAGGTGAAGGTATGGAGGTTGATGACGAAGAGAAAGAGAAGGAGAAGATGAGAAAGAAGAAGAGGAAGAGAAGAAAGAGGAGGAAGAGGAAGTAATAATTACTAACATCAAAAAGAATGATAAAGATCCGTCTGATGTTGATGATAGCAGCAGTGATGAGTTTGGAATTGGTGGTAGTGGATCCAATGATAAAGAATCAAGTGATGATGAAGATTCTAATAAAGTCTATGAAAAATATGAATATGAAGAAAAATAGACGTATGTTGAAGGTGATGGAAATATGGTTGGAAGATTGGGTAGAGTGGTTGGTGAAAGAATTCCTTTGGATGAACTGTTTGAAGAAAGTGAAACTAATGAAGCTAAAAAGGAATCAACTACAAACAAAGAATCTATAAACAAAATTTTGTGGTGGAAAACAAGTGAAACTCCATCTACTGTTGAAAGAATTACACAAAAAATAAGGTGTCCAAGAAAGGCTTTGACATGATTGATCCTAGGGTGGAAGTATGACAGTGAGAAGAAAATGTACGTGATCAAAAGGGTTGAGGGTGACATTTAATACTTTGATACATTCCACAAGTTACAGACATTATCGAGATGGGATATAAGAGATCTGAGTAGATTGGACTTGATAAATTCTTCAAATAACACAAGAGCTTCTAATTTTGAGGTTTTTCTAAGGAATCAGTGTGGGCAAGATAGATTTACAGCATTCAATCCTCAAGTTCAACTGTGTAGAAAGATCAAGAAGAAATAAAGAACAAATGTTCAAACAAAGTATAAATACATAGTCAAGTCAGCTGACACAGTGACTGCTGTATACATTCCTGACAAGAAAGAAAGCTTCATAAAGGATTTTGACAGGTGGTTCTATGATTCTAGGACACATGAAGCAGTAATACAACAAAGAGGTTTTCCTGAAGTTAGAATCTTTAATCCAATGGACCTTTTCAGTCTATCCGATGAAGATCTGAAGATTCTATGTTACAATACTATCCAGTGTGACATGAGACTGATGATAAATAATGAAGCTAAGTTGTATATGAGAGTTGTTTCAAGATGTTTATCATTAAGAGCTGAGGCAAGAATCATAAAGAAACGCTTACAGGATCTGGATGCTAAGAAAGCGAAGATCTAGACGAAGCCTGATGCCGACAAGACAGAAGACTTGTAATTCAATGGACTAGGGGATATTGTTGGAACTACTAGACCATCGAATTCAAGTTCTTAGATTGAAATTGTACAAGTGCAAAGTTTTCGGACGAAAACTTTCTCGATCGAAAATGTGACATGAGTCAAGTATAAATACATAGTCAAGTCAGCTGAGACAGTGACTACTGTATACATTCCTGACAAGAAAGAAACCTTCATAAAGGATTTTGACAGGTGATTCTATGATTCTAGGACACATGAAGTAGTAATACAACAAAGAGGTTTTCCTGAAGTTAGAATCTTTGATCCAATGGACCTTTTCAGCCTATCCTATGAAGATCTGAAGATTCTATATTACAATACTATCCAGTGTGACATGAGCCTGATGATAAAGAATGAAGCTAAGTTGCATATGAGAGTTGTTTCAAGATGTTTATCATTAAAAGCTGAAGCGAGAATCATAAAGAAACGCTTACAAGATCTGGATGCTAAGAAATTGAAGATCGAGACGAAGCCTGATGCTGACAAGACAGAAGACTTGTAATTCAATGGACTAGGGGGAGATTGTTGGAACCTAGTAGTCCATCGAATTCAAGTTATTAGATTGAAATTGTACAAGTGCAAAGTTTTTGGACGATAACTTTCTCGATCGAAAATGTTTTCGATTGAAATAGTTTTTGGACAGCAGAGTTTTCGGACGAGAACTTTGTATTATAAATATTGTAGGTCCCTTCGTGTGTGTCGGATCGTCACATGCAAGTGGTCTACTAGTCGGACAGGGTTGCGGAATACCCGTGACTAAGTGGAGAGTCTTACAAAACAAAGTAAACCAAACACGAGAGTCACAATAAACGTTCTTTGTATTATAACCACTCGACGGTTACAGAGAGAATACAAGCTGCGTACTTAGCAAAACTGAGTTCGTCTGAACAAATGGTTCTGCGTACTTATCCTCTGTGAACCTATCCTATTTATACAGACCTGATGCCTGCGCACTTAGCAAGTGCGCAGGACCAATTGCTCTTGCGTACTTAACAAGTACGCAAAGGTGTTGGAGCTTTCTCCTGCGCACATGTAAGTGCGCAAAACACTTAGCAGAAAAACAACATACATTATGTAAAAGTAAATACAACTCGATAAAATATTACATAATGACTCATACACACAAAGACAAATTACAAACATTAGACATACAAACTAAGACTCTATGCAGAGTGTTGTCACAGGAAAGTGCATCAACAAACTCCCCCTTGACAACAGCTCGGGATCTTCATCGTCTTCAGTCTTCGGTCTTCAGTCTTCATAGCATCTGCTCCTTAGCTTCCATCTTCTTTTTGTAATCAAGAAAGAACTTGATCAACTTGTCGTATTTGGCAGAGAGTAGCTTCGTCCATTCGTCAGTGTGGATGCAGTACTTGTCGGCTAGTACCTCCAGATCGTTCACAGAAAAGTTGATGAAGCCGACTTCATTAAATATCCTGATCACTTCCTTTGGCACAATATTTCCACTTGCTGACTTACCTTTACTCATTACCACAGCCTCCCCTGTTTTTGGATCAACGTACCAGTACCACATGTCACCAAGAATATCCTGAGGTAACTTGCTCATGGGAATCTTAGTTTCACATCGTACTGGCTTGTATACCAATCTCTTTATGGGCTTCTTAGTCACAGGATGCACAGCGTGCTTATCCTTGACTCTTCTGGGCACCTGAGGCTCGATGTATTCAAATTTCCCTGATCTTGCTTCACGCTGTAGTGTTACCCACAAACCCATTGCTACTGCATTATTCGAGTGACTTAGCAGATCGCGGTTTGCGAGGTAACTAGGTCGTACTTGGGCAAAGAGTTGAACGCCTCACTGGTGGGTTTCAAGTATTGAACCCCCCCAGATCTTTTGATGGCGAACAGCTGCTTGTCCTCCTCAAACCTAACAGCTAAGATCATACCTGTCGCTCCGTGCTTGTCTGTGATAGACGTCTTTTGCCACACGGGAGCTGGACCCTTTGTAGATGCAGAAGGCATGCCTTTCTTTTTTTATGCCTCGGGGTCCACAGGTATAGGGTCGACCGGGGAGGCTTCAGTTGTAGTTTCAACATTACTTGCCGTGTCAACTGAGCCTGTGTCGACCAGAGATTCGAGCGATGGTACTTCAAAGATCTCACCATCCTCTAACTCGTACTCTCCTTCCCCGTCGCCCTTGGGAATCTCAATCACCACATCATCGTCATCCTCGTTCAAGTCATCACCAGAGTCGATCTCTCCTTCTTCCAGATTAAGGAGAGCATCGATCTATGCCTCTTCGGAATAGTCAGGCTCTAAATAGAGGATCTCATCATCAGATAAGTCCTTGAGCACATCAGCCGCTGACTTCCCTTTATCTCCGACACCACCACCTGAGGTATCACCACCCTCTTGCTGAGTAGACTCCCCCTCATCCAATGGAACAGAAGAGATGGACACAATCGCCAAAGCTAGGTGATAACCTCCACTAGGACCGACTTCAGGATCCTTGTCTTTATCATCATCCTAGTCAGATCGACTGGATGACAAGACTCGGCACCGGTGGATTTCTTTTCTTTGTCTTTCTCTTTCTCTTTCTCTGTCTCCTTCTCCATCTCCTTCTCCCCCTGAGCACCTAGCTTCGCGGTCAGTTCACCAACTAATTTGACCATAGTTGCGTGCTCCTTCCTTTGTAGATCCAACCATAGCTCCAGGGAAGTCCTGTGAGCTAGAATCATGTCATTAGTCTTCATCAACAGTTTATTCTGTGCCATGACATTCTTCAACCATTCATCAGTCCCCGTTCTCTGGCTACGCAGAATCCTAACTTCATCCGCCAGAGAGTTTATCTGTGCTTGTTGAGCATCAGAATCCTCCTTTGACTTTTGAATAGTCTTCAACAAGCCAGCAACTTGGGTTTCTAGCACATCGATCCTAGCTTCATTTGGATCTGGATGCCTAGATGGTGAGGCTTCGGCGTTGTGGATGGGGGAAGAGAAGATTGTGTCAAAGTCGAACCCCTGTGAGAAATCACCGTAGTTAAAGGGTTGACCTGACGGCTCTTTGGTGGGTGTTTGGATGGGGGATGTAATGATGGGAGTTATGGTTGGGGTGATGGTGACTGATTCCGTGAGAAGTGGAGCAGTCACCGTCACCTGTACAGTTGGAGTAGGGAGGGTCACCCTCACAGGAATCACCTCTGTGACTGCCGTGACTGCCACATCTGCTTGTACCAGTGGCCTTCTCCTCCTTCTAAACAGTTGCCGTGCTAGCAGGGTAGATTCTGACTCTGGACGGGCAGCTTCAACCTGTACTGGCTGCACAGTCGGAATCTCTTCAACCCTGGGGATAGCAACCTCTTGCCTATCGCCCCTTTTCTTGTTGGCCCTCTCACGCCTTTGTCTTTGTAGAGCAGCGTTAGAGTCGAAATTTGGCTCGTATTCGCTGCTCGAGCTTTGTCGTTTTCTTTTGGAAGACGACGCAGGCAGGGTTACCTGTGCTGACCTTCTCGGATGTGCCTGTGATGGTGCGTCATCGGAATCAGAAGAATCTGATTCTGTTGCCTTCGAATCGGATTCCTCAGCACCACCAACATCACCTTCATCATCACCTTCATCATCATCATGCTCTTCCTCTTGCTCTTCACCAGAGTCATCACTCATCTCTGGTGCTAAGTTGGGACTATACCAGTTCCAATCTTCAGGAGCGACGTATGCTTCATTCAGTAGGTGGCCAAAGAGTTCAGTGTGCGCAGGGGTAGGTTCTACACTGCCTGGCTTTAGAAACTGAGCAAAGACTCTCTTGTCCACCCTTTTTACCTGCAGTCTCTCCCCGATAGCACGTAGGTTTGGCAATGCATCATTGATCAGGAGCTGCACAAACCTCGGGTACAAAAGGAACCTGAACCTCTCTGCTGTATTTATCTGGTCATTGAGTGCTTTGAAGATATAGCGAGAGAAGTTGTAGCCCCGATTGAGAGACAGGCCCACCATGGCCGCTGCAAGGTCATGACCCATGGCATCTTTCCCCGCTTTCCTGGATGAGATGCACACGATCATGATGTGGGCAAAGTAACGCCATTGATCCAATAGCCACATTTTCTTGTAAGAAGCATAGTCCCTAGCCCCGACATATCCCATTCTGTGACTCCAACACCCATCCACGTAGTAATCTGGATAGGATGTCGGGTCGGTGGCAAGGTCTCCGAACTGCAATACTCTCCTTATTGTATCCTCAGAGATAGCAATAGCCCGACCGTCAACGGTAGCCCTTATGACATTTGGGGATACCGTGCAATCGTGCTCTGCAGTCTCCCAGAATTGCTCCAGGTACGGTCCTGAGACTGTTGGGTTTGCTGAGATTGCATAGCTTATTCTTGATCTGTTCAGAAAATCCACAATCTCCCTGTATTGCAAGGCTGCGCCTTTCCATTCTGGTTCTGTGTTAGCCAATAGGTTGAATTCGTCAGTGAATGCACGAGCCATAGCCTGCAAACACAAAGAAAACATATTCAGAACAACTTATAACACTGGAAGTAGACACACATGACATAGGATAATAGTTACACTTTGAAAAAATTTACAGAATTAGAAAAAATTTCTAAGTGTTGGTCCTGCCCACTTAGCAAGTACGCAGGATTTTCCTCTTGCGTACTTAACAAGTACGCAAGAAGTATTTCTTGCGTACTTGCTAAGTGCGCAAGAACAACCCTTAGCAAAAATTTCCGAAACTTTTAATTCGTTCAAAACGTGGGTTGATTAGGTCGCCACTAGGTCGGAATCAAGGATTCTAACCTATGGTACCATTATCAACACCACACACTGCTTAACCACGTTCAATTTTTGACCTAGAGCAGTCGCCGACCCACTGTCGGTTCAACTTCAACCGACGGATCAATCGAGGACCAGGAGGTGATTAGGGAATCGATTAAAGCTTCCTATTTGCTTGTTACAGATAATAAGTTACCCAAACGACTCCATTTTACCCCAAAATGTATCGGATTTAACCTAATATTTTCTAAGTCAAAAATCGGTCCAAATGTCAAGAATCGATGGATGGAATTGGCCTATAGTCTCACCATTGAGATGAAATACGAAGATGACAATGTGATTGGGATGAAAAATTCGGTTGGAACACTCGAAAATTTTGAGGAAAATGCTCGGAGGGAATAGCACAGGAGAAAAACGATTTGAAAGTGATAAACCCTAAAAAATTTTCTAAGTCCTGTATTTATACCCAACACATATTGGTCGTGCGTACTTACTAAGTGCGCAGGATTTAACTCCTGCGTACTTACTAAGTACGCATGACTTAAGTCTTGCGTACTTGTTAAGTACGCAGGGTTTACCTCATGCGCACTTATCAAGTACGCAGAGACTCTTATGTGCGCACACTTTCAACTCAAATTATGAAGATTTTAAGTCAAATAACAAACAAGATAAAACCGTTCAATCAAGAGGATTCAAAATCAATTCAGGAAGGTTCAATACAAATATTTTTGGCTTTTCTGAATAAAGTTGAACTATGCATAAACTTAAAATATTTTTGATCTTTTCTCATAGAAATATACAAGTATTCACACAAACTATTTTTGATCAAAGACACGAGCAAAGGATCATATCAGGCTATCTTTTAGCAAAAATGATACAAAATAAACATCAAAGAATATGGGATCATGTTATGTATTACTCTTTATTCATACGTAATAAGCACATAAACAAGTAATTCAAGTTGACAATATTATAAGATTTGAAACTATACGCATCTTTGTATCATGTTCTTGTGTATTAAGGTATTAATTATAAGATATACAACGTGTACCCCACTGAGATGCTATGATATTTTGCACTATCTTCAAGGCATCTAAGATTATTTTTAATTATTTTCTTAATTTTCAGAATGAAGTTACATCTATTAGCACAGAAAAATCAAGCAGAATCCATAAGGATTATCAGGAATCATAAGATTTAGAATCGAGTGATTCATTTGTCTTGGTTTCATGTGATTTTCTTCTTTGAATATCGGTATGATGATTCGGGATAATGAACATGGTGTTTGATTATAGGGTAAGGGGATCCAACTTTTATCTGGATTTGATTTCAATGAATCAGGAGTGATGTAAGGGTTAATACATGCTCAACGGTTAATGTAGAGACATGTCTTGATTCAATCTCTCCTTGCATACTTGTGAGTATGGGCAGTGAGATGAACCGCATTAATTGTGCTAACAACATAACCCGAAACTGATCTCAAAAGAAAATTATTGTGAAAATCTAACATCCTTTATCTGATAGTGATCTTTTCTAATCTTTTACTCACCCACGCTTGCAAACATGGGTTCAAATCACAGTTGTAATTTAGATTTAGTTTCCACACTACTAGTGATTCAAAGACGCATACAGCCTACTGACAATTCAAATTACTTGTAAATAAACAGATTAAAAACATAATAATTTTAATCAGATAAGTAAGCATGACGCAATCATTTCCCATATGAGCAGTCTGTGGTGTTTAGATCATTTCTGATGTACTATCATTTCCTCTTTTCTCAAGTTAACTTTGAAATTTTATCCATTTTCTATTTTGTTTTTGGTTTTGTAAAATATTTTAAAGACCAAAAGAACTATACAGAAAATTTAAAAGAATTAAAAATTTTAACTTTCATGAATTGAATTGAGTTAAGAAAACTTAGTTTTCACTCAGGATTGAACATTTCTATCAAGTTGACAAGATGCTCAAAACGGGATCGATCAAATGCCTTTGTGAAAAGGTCAGCAAGATTGTCATCCGTGTGAACTTTTACAAGTTCAATTAAATGCTTTTCAGCACAGTCACGGATGAAATGATGGCGAATCTCTATATGTTTAGTTTTGGAATGTTTCACCGGGTTATTTGTGATGGACATGGTGGCATTGTTGTCAATGAATAGAGGAGTTCCAGTGAAGTTCAAGCCGTAGTCTCGCAATTGTTGCTGAATCCACAATATCTGAGAACAACCGCTAGCTGCAGCAATGTACTCCGCTCACAAGTTGAGACAGAAACCGTTGACTGCTTCTTACACTGCCAGGAGACCAGTCTGTCTCCTAAGAATTGACATCCACCAGAGGTTGACTTTCTGTCAAGGTTACAACCGCCATAATCTGAATCAGTGTAGGCTTTGAAGTCGAATGACTGCTGCTTAGAGTACCAAAGACCTAATCGGGGTTTCCCTTTCAGGTATCTGAAAATTCTCTTCACTGCTATCATATGTGACTCCTTTGGTTGAGACTGAAACCTTGAGCACAAACATACAGCAAACATTATATCGGGTCTTGAAGCTGTGAGATACATAAGTGATCCGATCATCCCACGGTACAACCTGCTGTCCACATCCTTTCCATCTCTGTCGGGATGCAAACCATGATTGACTGGGATTGGTGTGCCATAAGTAGTGCTATCACTCATCTTGTATTTTGACAAGATGTCCTGCACGTACTTAGTTTGATGTAGATAAATACCATTCTCTCTTTGACTGACTTGCAGACCTAGAAAGAATGACAGTTCACCCATATTGCTCATTTCAAACTTGGACTTCATCACCTTCTCGAATTCCCTACACATCCCTTCATTGGTCTACCCAAAGATAATGTCGTCGACATATACTTGCACAAGTAGAATGTCACCTCCTGCTTTCCGTATGAAGAGAGTCGAGTCAATCTGTCCACGGTCGAAACCATTAGACAGTAAATGCTTAGATAATGTCTCATACCATGCCCGCGGTGCTTGATGAAGACCATAAAGTGCTTTGTCGAGCTTGTACACTTTATTGATATTATGCGGATCTTCAAAACCGGGAGGTTGAGTGACATAGACTTCTTCATGCACCTTACCATAAAGGAAAGCACTCTTCACATCAAGTTGATAGACCTTGAAGCCGACATATGTGGCATACGCCAAGAACAGTCGGATGGCCTCAATTCTAGCAACTGGGGCATATACTTCATTGTAATCCAACCCCTCTTGTTGATAAAAACCCTGAACAACCAATCTTGCTTTGTTCTTCACAACTACATGACGATCATCCGTCTTGCATTTGAACACCCATCTGGTACCAATTGGCTGAAATACTTTTGGCAAGTCAACTAAATACCACACTTGCAACTTTTTGAATTGAGACAGTTCATCTTGCAACGCCTCAATCCAGCAGTTGTCAGCGAGAGCCTCCTTCACATTCTTTGGCTCTACCTGGGACACGAATGCAGCATGCAGACATGTTTCCATGACACCAGTGTCAAATATCTCTGTGTAAAGACTGGTGTTCTCAGTGATGGTTCTATGACGAGTCTGAACACCGGCATTAGGATCACCAATGATGTTGTCGATTGGATGATTCCTATGCACCCTCGTCTCTGGTATAATTGGTTCTTGAATTTCTGGATCCAGATTTGTGCTTAACTCCCCCATTTCTTGTGTTCCAAAGGAATAAGATTCAATGTTAATTAGATCAGCTGGAGCTTCATTTCCTATAATTGTGTTAGGATTGGCTTGAGCGTCATCTCCAACAACATGAACACCTTCACTGTTATCACTGTCATGAGTTCCAGATGCAGATGCAGCATTGGAATCAGGAGTTATAATTGGTACAGTAGCACAAGTAGAAAAACTGGAGTCATTGTCGCCACGCAATAAATCATGGACATTTGTAGCGTCTTCATCAGATAAGTCAGGAAGATTGAAGGATTTGAATAGCGCATCATAATCAAAACCCCAAGCTGGACCTTTTGGTTCTGGTGGAGTGCTGTGTTTACTACAGTCCACTTCAAACCATTCCTCGACAGTACGAGTTCCTATGTTGTACACTCTCTTGCAAGGCGAATTGGCAACATATCCTAAGAATATGCCTTCCACCGCTTTCGCATGAAATTTAGACTGACGGTCTTTATACTGTAGCAACAAGGAACAAGGACTACCAAAAGGAACTAGGTAATCAAGATTGGGAAGTCGATTGTTGATCAACTCATAACATGTCTTGTTATGCCTTTTCACAACCAGAACCCTGTTTAAGACGTGACAAGCTGTATTAACTGCTTCTGCCCAGAAAGTGACAGGAAGCTTTGCATCTGACAGCATAGTCCTTGCAGTCTCGATCAGTGTTCTGTTCTTCCGTTCAGCAACTCCATTCTGTTGAGGTGTGTACGGCGCGCTGAATTCGTGACGGATCCCTCTCTTGAGACAGAAAAGTTCCATCAAATTATTCTTAAACTCAGTTCCGTTGTCACTCCTTATTCTTCTAACTTTCAGCTTGCAAAGAGATTCCAAGCTCAGGATCAGGTATTGAAGAATATCAGCAGTTTCGTCTTTTGTACCTAAAAAATGCACCCAAGAAAAATGTGAGAAATCATCAGTTACAACTAGACAGAACGACTTACCTCCAATACTCCTGATACTTATGGGGCCAAACAGATCCATGTGTAATAGCTCCAAAGGGGTATCGATAGAGTTTTGGAGCTTGGGCTTGTGAGACTTCCGTTGCTGTTTGACCTTTTTACACGGCATACAGTCATCTGCAACGGTAAACCTCAACTTAGGAACCCCGGTTACCAAACCGTTTCGGACAAGATGATTCATTTTACGATAAGAAATATGTCTGAGTTTCCTGTGCCACAAGATGGAGTCAAGTTCTGTCGCTTTTGTAAGCAAACAAGTAGCAACTGATGAGGTGGTTTTTGCCACACTCATATCAATCTGATAAGTGTCAATTAATCTTGGTGCTCTCATCAGAATCCAGTATTCGGGAACCTTAAAACCGGGTTTGAGAATCAGACATTCTGACTTGTCAAACATCACCGAGTACTCTTTGTCACACATTTGGGAGACACTCAACAGGTTATGCTTCAGCTGCTCGCAAAAGTTAACATTTTCAAAGCTAACACAACCATTTGAAACCACGCCTTGACACGTGATGCTGCCGCCTTTTTCTCCGACAAAGGCCACATAGCCGCCTCTGAATGGTTTAACATCTTGAAGCAAGGCCATGTTTCCTGTCATGTGCCGGGAGCATCCACTATCTACATACCAACGGTTAGAGATAGTACCCTTCGGACGTCCCTGCACGAGTAACAAAAGAATTAGTTAGATTTGGAGACCCAAGCCATTATGGTCTTGGGTCGTCCATCCTTCTCAAAATAAACTACTTCTTTCAACTCACAGTCATGATGACTGTTCAAAATTGGTGAATCTTTGGATGAATTTGGAACAGGAGATTGAGAACCTTTAACTTTCTTGTTCCAGGATCTCTTTTGATTCTTAACCAGAATAGTAGACTTTGGCTCAACCACAGCCGGTGAACTTGTGGAAGCTTCACCTGATTGAGTCTTAGTCAGCTGTTCCAGCTTTCTCAACCTCTTATTCCTTCTTCTTCTTTGTGGCTTAGAGAGTCTAGCCACAGATTTCTCACCAGTGCGTGTACTACCAGATGTGACACACGAGGTACAGCAGGTTGCTTTACCTTTCTTGCAACAGATGGTTTGGCCTCAGATTTAATCATAGGTTTTCCCATAGGTTGTACTGGTGGTTTCACCACATTCTGCTTTGGACTTCTGGGAGGTTTCACTATTGGCGACTTACGGATAACGGCTGGCTGTGAGACAACATGATGTTTCCCTTGGTTCTTTGATGGACAGTTCACAAGAACGTGACCAACCATGCCACAATGAAAACACATCCTCTTGTCCACATGAGTTCTCTTGTAAGGCTCATTAGATCTGGCCTTAGATAACTCTCCATTATGAGCAGGAGGAGTTGGTTTATGAACAGGAGTCTGACCTTTTTCAGTTTGGTTTTTGGGGGTATAATACTTTTGCAAATTCTCTTTGTAACCAAGCCCATAATGAGCTGAAAAAGCCTCTTTCTTAACTTGGTTAATATTTTTATAACCCCCGTAAAGCATTAGCTTAAGTTTATCATTTGTTTCAATGATATCAGGTTCAGTTAAAATGCAGTTATCACCATTAGTGATAATGTTTTTGTGGACTTTCTGTTCAGTCAACAACTCCTCAGAGACTACTCCTTCAGGGCAAGTGTTAACCGACCCATCATCAGAAGCAGTAACATACTCCTCACTAGATGTGGAGTTAGCCTTTCTTGAGGATTCATCCTTTTTAGGGGAATCATCCTTATCAGAGGACTCATCTAGACAGGTGAGATCAATGTCTATCAAGCTATTGACAAACTTCCCACTTATTGGTGGAGGAATGGCATTGGTACCAAGACCTAGGCCCTTCAATTTCCTCACTACAGATTCGTAGTGCTCCACCTTTTTCAACTTCTCATTTGTACATATTAATTGCAGGATCTCATTTTGCAGTTTGTTGATTTCATTGTTCTGTTTTTCTAACCCCCGATACGCAATATCTTAGTGAACTTGTTGTTCACTTATTTGTAAAGAATATTCACATTTTTCCCTTTTTAACGTTTCAACAGACTCTTTAAAACGTTTTTCGTTTTCTTTGTAATTATGAGCTGCCATAGTTAGGGGTTCGAGCTTGTCTTGGAGCTTAGAAATTTCAAGCTTTAGCCCTAGACATTTAGAACAAGAAATAACAGAGAAAGGGTTAGAATCTACCTCAGATGATGAACTCTGTGCTTTTCCAATGGCCATGAGAGCAACGGCAGTGGTAGACTCCTTTTCAACAGCTACAGAAGCTTCCATCTCCTCATCTTCTTTTCTCTCAGCCTCCATCAGCTCCATGATCTCAGCCATGAGACCAACCTGTGTTTGAGCAATGATGGCGTCCTCTAGATGAACACCCCAATCAAAGTTTTTGTCATGCTGAGCTACCAGTGCATTTGACGAACCACCTTGGTGTTGATTGTGGTGGCTAGTGTTGTTGTGGTCGTGGCTGTTTCCCTGGCTAGGTCTGGTGAAACCAGAGGCCGGTGCTCGGTCTTTTTGACACTCACGAGCAAAGTGTCCATAGTTCAGACACTTGTAGCATTTGGCCTTGGATTTATCAAATCCAACCTTGGCATTAGGATGTCCTCAAATGAACTTTCTTCCTGTTCTGTTCAGGAAACGCTTGGCCCTCCTCAAAAGCATGGCCATATTCCATTGAATATCCATGTCCTCAATATCATCAGGATCCACTTGGTTAAAGTCTTCTTCAATAGTTTCGGGATCCGTTAGCTTGCCGCCTATGAAATTCTCATACGCAAGCATACATGATGAAAACAAAGCTACATGATCTTCAGCTATTTTGACTATTGCAGAATGGTTAGCTGAAGACGTAGCTGGAGGATTTCTTGAGGTGTGTTGATGATTAGTTCCCAACCCTGATCCGGATGCATAACAAGCATGACCACCACACCCATTTGAGTGGTCTTCTTCATTGGAGTGTCCAGTAAAGAGGGCAATTCCAGAGCCCGATGATTTTGAAGTGGAAGTCGTCCCATGATACATGGAAGGGTCCTGTATCTAAGGTCTTCCCGAGCTCTCCTTCTTCATAAGATTCATGTTATGAGCTTGAATCTTACCAATAGCCTCATCTACTGTTAACTCATAGAATTTAAGATTTTCCCTCATCAGGGTTGTATACATCTCAAACTTTGGTGGCAAAGCATCAAGAAATTTTTCCACCAGTTCTTCATCGGGATATTTCAATTCAAAAGCTTTCATCTCCGTTTGTAAATGATAGAATCTAGAGATGAGATCATCTAACAATTCATTTTCCATGAAATTGAAGCATTCATACTGCTTCCGGAGAAGATCCCGCTTACTCTTCTTAATGTCACTGCTCCCCTCAAATCTTTTCTGAAGTGCTTTCCAAAGATCCTTGGAGGTGTCATAGCCTCGGAAACTGTGAAACAATTCCCGAGTTAATGACATAGTGATTGAGCCAAGAGCCTTCTTTTCCCGATCATAAGCATTCTTTTGTTCTTCATCAAGCTTAGAGATGGGCTTTGGCACCTCTTCATCAAGATAGATGTGTGTGGGATGCTTATATCCCTCAATGATTGGTATCTATAATGATGAGTCGGTGTATGAAATGTAGTGCTCAAAACGCGCCTTCCAATTGGAATAATCGTTTACATTTAATAGTTTAGGCGGTTTCTGAGGTGTACCGATCTCATTATCATAATTTAACATGTTTCCAAGATTCTGAAGGTTCGACATAGTGAATTACTTGGTCAAAAAATCAGAAAAATCAGACACTGTTGCGTACTTGGCTTTGGCCTTGCGCACTTGAGAAATGGTCTTGCGTAGTTAAGACTTGCTCTTGCATACTTGTAAGTACGCAGGAGGAAATATTAAGTACGCAGGATATAACTTAAGTTCGCACAAGTTCAGTTTTGCGCACTTGTAAGTACGCAGGAGATAACTCTTGCGTAGTTAGTAAGTACGTAGAAGACTGTACTTTTTACCAAAAATGGTAAGTACGCAGGACACCTTTTCAGCAACTCTCACCAAACTTTTCCGGTCACCTGAAAATCGCCGGAGATAGTGAAAAATAGGCTGATGATCAATGCAATCGAGCTAAAAGATCATAAACAAGTTTCTAACAAACCTTTGATGCTCAAAACACATAAATACACAACAAAAATCGGTTTTTGAGAGATTTTTGCTTCTAAAAAAGTGCTCAAGAGCTACCCCTTTTTTATCACAAAAATCAACAAAAATACCTCTTTTTGCTTGTAAAACTCACTAAAACGTCTCCAAACTCACTTACAACACTCGAATTCAAGAGCAACGCTCTGATACCACTTGTAGGTCCCTTCGTGTGTGTCGGATCGTCACATGCAAGTGGTCTACTAGTCGGACCGGGTTGCGGAATACCCGTGACTAGGTAGAGAGTCTTACAAAACAAAGTAAACCAAACACGAGAGTCACAATAAACGTTCTTTGTATTATAACCACTCGACGGTTACAGAGAGAATACAAGCTGCGTACTTAGCAAAACTGAGTTCGTCTGAACAAATGGTTCTGCGTACTTATTGTCACACCCCGACCGATGGCGGAATCATCGAGGCGGACAATGTGATGATTGTTCAAAAGCACATGATAACTAAAATGTTGCATAATTCATTAATTAAATTTAAAGACAACATGGATCCAAATACAATACATTTCAAATAATCTAGTCTAGTTCAAAACATTGATTTATTTGACTAGGTCCATAGATCTTAAGTGGCGGAATCTTCGGCAAGTAGTCACATATCCAAACCTGAAACATTATTTAAATCAAGTGTCAACTAAAAAGTTTGTGAGTACATAGGTTTAGTAAATCCGGTAAATAGTAGTTGTAAATCATTTTGCAACTCATTGTTTATCTTGTTAAACATAGTATGTTTGATGTATCATTTATTTAATCACAATTCAAACCGAGTTTGACGCGCTTGAACAGAGCACAACAGCTAAGTCCGGTATGTTTGAATATAGTTACCCACTATATCCGATATGATTGACTATAACACGCGATTATATCCGAGTATGCAGTAATAAACACCCTAACCGGGTGGGCTGGTCAGGCACAATAGATCTATCAATATTACAGTTGGTTGTCTTGTGTTTTAAATGTATGTACATCCAAAGAATAAGCCTATAGTCTCAAGTATAACACGTATAAACAATTTGATTGAGTAGCATGAAATAATGTTTCACCCCAAAGTATGTAAAAGTGTAAAATATGGGCTATGTAACTCACCTGGCTAGCGGATATGATAATCCACGAGAGTAGGTGATACGGATGTTTGAAACCTAAGCACGATGGAACCCTATATAGATAAATGGGTATTATTATATGCTTATAGGTGTGTACCTGTATTTAATTGTGTATAGGTTTATAATATTATTTCTTAAAATTATTTGCGTAAAGTGTAGGTTCAGATTTACTTGAAATCACTGATTTTGATCGAAACTATTTCAGGTATCGAAACTATGTTCAAGTATCGAAACTATGTTCAAGTATCGAAACTATGTTCAAGTATCGAAACTATTTTCAATCGAAACTACTAGTTTCGATTGACCATAGAGCTGTCGAAACTTTCTTCTATCGAAACTACTTAGTTTCGATAAGTAGTTATTATGTATTATGTATTTATATAATAATAACAAATGAAAGAAAAGTCTTTATTTGACTAATTGTATTGATCTTTTATATGTTAAATTTTATTTTAACAAGTTTATTAAAAATAATGCAAGGTTCATAAAAAAATGAGGCATTTTATATATTACATGTATTTTAATAAAAAATGTTACAAGATTTATAAAAATTATGGGACATTTTATATATAAAAATATAATTAAATATGTTTATAAAATATTACAAGATTTAAAAAAATATGGAATATTTTATGTGTTTAAATAATATTACAAGATTTATAAAATGGAATAGTTTATAGATAAAAAGATTGTTTAATCTATTTCAAAATAAACGAACAATCAAACCGACTCGTTTTAGTCTTTAGTGTAATAAAATATTATTAAAATAAGTTAAAAAAAATTAAATAAAAAAAAATGATAACAGGAGCAAAAATGGGGTTGGGCCGGAGGCCAGAGGACTCGAACCCGCTACCTGAAGCTCAAACATACACACGCATAACCAGTCGGGCTACTGCCCATCGCTGGTTATGTGTGTAACGGATAAATTAAGTGCATAAGGGCAAATCAGGTCGCTGGGCCTCGGTGACCGACAAACCGTGTCCGAGGACATTGGGTTTGTCCGGTAACTCTCGTGCGATTGCCGTGATTTCGAGTTGAATTGTTTACCAGAGATTAATAAAAGATAGTAGAATCGATTCGAGACTCGAACCAAGTCGAAACGGGTCTGGTCGGCACCGTCTTTGAACTCGAAAATGTCACAAGCGGGGATCGATCTCTGAGTGGAATTAGCTCCTGTAATTCTGGTCACAGCTTCACTCAGGGTCGACGAAGGTGATGGAGTCCTTAATTTGGAGTGAGAGTGTGTGGACGGAGGGTAGCGAGTTCGTGCAGGGCCGACAATGGTTATTTATAGGCGAGCTTGATTCCTATGCTCAAACGTGCAATTGGACATGTCCCGACATTAGTCTGGAAGAGGAGAAACTAACCCGACATCCTACAGGCGTGGAGGTGGCCTGTCGGGCACGAATTTGGACATGGGTATTTCGGCCATCAACAGGATTGGTCGATTCTTATGTTGGGGGAACAAATTTGTCGAGGGGTCTTGTTCGCGTGGGAGAGACGAAGCCAGAGAGACCACTTTCGGCTGTCGAGGTGTAGGGGACAGTCGTGTCGAGTGTCGCCGGAAAATAGCTTGGACCGCCGGATAACGAAGGTGGTGACCGGAAACACGAATTGGGAACTGGCAACTTTAGTCCCTGAAGTTTGATTTCGTTTTAATTAGGTCCCTGCGATAATCACGGATGGGTCCCTGAGGTTTGGTTTGACCACATTTAGTCCCTCAACCGGTTTTTAGGTTAAAACCTTTTAGTTTGAAAAATTCCAATATAACCCCTCATCTTTTATAAAAATAATTTGTTAAGTTTCCTTTTTAATTTCATTTGTATTTTATAAACTTATATTATTTATTATTATTATAAATATTTTTATAAAAGTTAATTATTTTATTTAAATAGGTTATCTTATTTATAAATGAACCCTTTTAATTTAGATTTTTGTATAAAATTTTATATAAGTTTAAAACTTATAAAATTTTATTTATTTTAAATCCTTAAATTATATATATATTTATATATATATACTTGTACAAAATTTTAAATAAAACCACTTGCATTCCATTGAATAGAAAATGTCTACAGGATACATAATATAAAAGTGTGAATAAAAATCCGAAATGTCACAGTCTCCCCATGTTAAAGGAATTTCGCCCCGAAATTCAACTAGTGGAGGCTATGAAAAGAGATGCGGATATTTGGTCTTCATTTGGTCTTCACGTTCCCAAGTGAACTCGGGTCCACGTTTAGACTCCCAACGAACGTTGACAATGGGGATGCGGCTACGCTTGAGTTTCTTGACTTCTCGGTTCATGATTTCCACGGGTTTCTCAATAAACTGCATTTTTTCGTCAATGCGCACTTCGTCAAGAGGGATGTGGAGATTCTCGTCGGCTAGACACTTTTTCAAATTAGACACATGAAAAGTCGGATGAACGTTGCTGAGTTCTGAAGGAAGGTCGAGTTTGTAGGCCACTTTTCCTATCCTCTCGAGTATCTTGAATGGGCCCACATATCGAGGTGCAAGTTTTCCTTTCTTTCCAAATCGGACTACGCCTTTCTAAGGTGATACCTTTAGAAGAACCATATCTCCAACTTGAAATTCCAAGGGTTTTCGTCGTTTATCGGCATAGCTCTTTTGTCGACTCTTTGCTACTCGGATGTTGTCAAGGATAAGAGAGACTTTATCGGTGGTTTCTTGGATAAGCTCGGGACCGGTGATTTGTACTTCACCAATTTCGTTCCAACAAATCGGTGAACGACATTTTCGTCCATAAAGAGCTTCAAACGGTGCCATGTTAATGCTTGTGTGGTAGCTGTTGTTGTAGGAAAATTCAACAAGTGGTAGGTGAGAATCCCAATTGCCACCAAAGTCGATGACACAAGCCCTAAGCATATCATCAAGTGTTTGGATCGTTCGCTCGGTTTGTCCTTCAGTTTGAGGATGGTAAGCCGTACTTAAATCCAAACGAGTACCAAGTGCTGATTGTAATGATTGCCAAAATCGGGAAGTAAAATGCGAATCACGATCGGAGATGATGTTCAAAGGGATTCCGTGACGACTTAGGATCTCATCAATGTAAATCCGAGCCAATTTCTCGACTCGATAGTCCTCACGAATGGGTAAGAAATGAGCAGACTTTGTAAGTCGGTCGATAATAACCCAGATACTATCGTGCCCACTAGAAGTGTGTGGGAGTTTGGTGATGAAATCCATGGCAAGGTTCTCCCACTTCCATACGGGTATTTCAGGTTGTTCGAGGAGTCCGGAAGGCTTTTGGTGTTCGGCCATCACTTTAGAACAAGTTAGGCATTTTGCTACAAAGAGAGCAATATCCTTTTTCATGCGGGCCACCAATATTGCTGACGGAGACCCATGTACATCTTATCAGCTCCGGGATGTACCGAATAACGAGTTTTGTGGGACTCGTTCATCAAAAACATACGAAGATCGTCACGATCGGGAACCCAGATACGGCCCAAGTAATACAATAGGCCGTTGGCTTTGGTTTCTAGCAAGAGTTCCACGCCACATGCCATCTCTTGGTACATGTTTCCCTCGGTAACCGAGGTGTGTTATGCTTTGAGAATATGGGCTTGGATATCGTTATGGATATAAACACTATGAAGCATGATACGTTCCCTACGACTCAAAGCGTCGGCTACAACGTTTGCTTTGCCGGGGTGGTAGCGAATCTCGCAGTCATAGTCGTTAAGAAGTTCAACCCATCATCGTTGCCTCATATTAAGCTCTTTTTGATTGAAAATGTGTTGGAGACTTTTCTGGTCGATGAAAACCACGCATTTGGTGCCATAAAGATAATGTCTCCAAATTTTCAAGGCGAAAACGACGGCACCAAGCTCGAGATCATGGGTCGTATAGTTCTTCTCATGGATTTTGAGCTGACGCGATGCGTATGCAATTACTTGGCCACGTTGCATTAGAACACAACCAAGTCCCTGGTTGGATGCATCACAATAAACAACAAAGTCGTCATTACCACTAGGAAGGGTTAGAATAGGAGCATTACAGAGCTTGTGCTTGAGAGTTTGAAAAGCTTCTTCTTGCTTGGGTCCCCACTCGTAAGATTTACCTTTATGAGTCAAGGCAGTGAGTGGGACTGCAATCTTGGAGAAATTTGAGATGAAGCGACGATAGTAACCTGCTAGTCCAAGGAATGAACGAATCTCGGTAGGAGTCTTAGGAGTACTCCAATTCTTTACCGCTTCGATTTTTTCCGGGTCCACATGAATCCCTTTATCGTTGACTATGTGTCCCAAAAACTAAACCTCCTTTAGCCAGAATTCACACTTGGAGAACTTGGCGTATAGTCGTTCTTTCTTCAAGAGCTCCAAAATCAAACGAAGATGTTGTTCATGCTCTGCTTTCATTTTGGAATAGATGAGGATGTCGTCAATGAAAACGATCACGAACTTGTCCAAATAAGGTCTGCATACACGGTTCATGAGGTCCATGAAGACTGTAGGTGCATTAGTCAAACCGAATGGCATGACCATGAACTCGTAGTGACCGTACCTAGTCCGAAAGGCAGTCTTCGGAATGTCTTCATCGAGAACACGAAGTTGATGGTACCCGGAACGAAGGTCAATCTTGGAGAAACATGTTGAACCTTGAAGCTGATCGAAATGATCGTCGATACGGGGTAAAGGATAACGGTTCTTAATTGTAAGCTTGTTGAGTTCACGATAATCGATGCACATTCGAAACGATCCATCCTTTTTCTTTACGAACAACACAGGAGCACCCCGAGGTGAATGGCTCGGGCGGATGAATCCTTTAGATGAGAGTTCTTGTAATTGACTTGCGAGCTCTTGCATCTCGTAAGGTGCAAGACGATAGGGAGCTCTTGCCATGGGAGTTGCTCCGGGCACAAGGTCAATACGAAACTCTACTTGTCTAGGGGGAGGAAGACCGGGTAAATCCTCGGGGAATACCTCGGGAAAGTCTCGAATGATCGGAATATCTTGCAATTTCTTACCCTTGTCTTTCATGTTAACTACGTGGGCTAAGAAGGCAACGTACTTTTTTCGCAAGTACTTTTGTGCCAATGTACAAGACATGAGTTGAAGACCACGATACAGTTTTTCACCGAAAATAACTAACGTGTCACCCGGAGGGAGAGGTATACGAATGCACTTTTCGTAGCAAATAACCTCGGCATGATGCTTGGATAACCAGTCCATGCCAATTATAATATCGAAGCTTCCCAATTGCATTGGAAGGAGATCAACAGAGAATTCATGATTATTAAGCTCGAGATTGCAGTTGCGGATAACAGAGTTTATAGCAATAGATTTCCCGTTTGCTATCTCCACGGAGTAAGGAGTGTCAAGTTTCGTTCTTTGTTTAGCAAGTCGAGATTCAAAGGTAAGAGACACGAAACTCCTATCGGCACCGGTATCAAATAAAATGGATGCATAATGATTGTTTACGAGAAACGTACCGTTTATTACGTCGTTGTTTGCTTGTGCCTCATTAGCGTTTATATTAAACGCTCGTCCTTGGGGACCACCTTGGTGATGAAGTTTTGGGCATCGGTCACGGAAATGGTTTGGGTCTCCACACTCGTAACATGCCCGACCATTGAGAAGTGCCGGATAGTTTGGACGGTTGGCTGGAGCAGCTTAGGGGACGGGAGGACGGGTACGGCAGGTAGTGACCACGTATCCATATCGCCCGCAGCTTGAGCACAATCGGCATGGTAGATTGGCAGGGTGATGGTACTTGCAGGTCTGGCATTGGGGATTCGGGCCCATATAAGTCTTCTGGTTTTGACCCAAAGGGGCCGCTTGAATAGCAGGTACAACGGGAGTTACGGCTGCGAAGTTTCGACCCTTACGTTTCTTGTTGCGGTTAGAAGACTCGGGTTTCACATCTTTGACGATCGTAAGAGTAGACACAACCTTCTTGGAACCCTTTCTTGTTAAGGTTCCTGCTTTGACATGGTTGTCGGATAGTGTAGCAGATAGACGGATAGCAGCTTCAAGAGTAGGAGGATTGCTTCCTAGCACAGCATCTTGAATTTGCATAGGCAGGCCGCCTATGTATTTTTCAATTCCCCGAGCAAGGGGAGTGATCATATGAGGCACCAGCAGACTTAGCTCTTGAAACCGGGTGGTGTAAGCCAGATTATTGTGACACCCGACAATTCAGGTCAATACCCGTACATGTTATAAACAAGTTTACATTATAATTGTTTTGTGATTTACTTAATTTCACAAACAAGGACACTAAGGTCTAACAAAAACTGTACAGGGTCTCATTTTAAATCTTTGGTAATTCTGGGAGTTACCGGTTCACATACCAGTATAAACCGAATTTAATTACCATTTGAAACTCTAAATAATATATACCTAAAACTAATTGTTTGATAAATCAAACAATCCAACCCACTTGCTTGACTTTCTCGGCCGAAAGTCAGGGGAGCCATTCTCCCACTTGCTAATACACTCAAATTCAGATAAAAACCATATCTCCTCAGTCGAAATCCCACAATCCCTTCCATACTTCTCATTTTCATACGGCAATTTCCCAATTCTCCTTCTAGTCGAAGTCCAGTTTAAGGCAGAAATCCACCATAATTCGGTATTTTAAGAAGATTTCAAGTGTTCTAAAGAAAGTTTAACAGAAGATTCAAGACTCTTCTCTGTTTTCTTTCATCATCTTCTACTCGGTTTTAAGGTAAAAACTCGATATGATCCACTTTATTTTCTTTAAAACCGTATCTAAGCATACAAAAGGTTCAATCGCAAGTAAGATAACAAGAAAAGTGTGTCAAATTCAAGATTTGAACATAAAAATATTCAGGACGAATTCTGTCAATCAAAGTGCAGTAATCGAAACTAGGAGTTTCGATACCTGTTCAATCGAAACTAGGAGTTTCGATACCTATTCAATCGAAACTAGGAGTTTCGATACCAGTTTACTCAATCGAAACTGGGAGTTTCGATACTAGTTGTTCAATCGAAACTAGGTAGTTTCGATACATATTGCTCAATCGAAACTAGATAGTTTCGATACCCTTCTTGCCAATCGAAACTAGATAGTTTCGATACCTAACTACTCAATCGAAACTATGAAGTTTCGATACTCAATTGCCCAATCGAAACTAGGAAGTTTCGACATCTGTTCATCAGTCACATTGGGCAGTAACTTAGAACTGTTTTTATAGCAAAACAAGTGTTGAAAATCTAAGAAGATATTTAAACAAAAGCAACTAGATTTACTAGGTCGATGAACAATTTGCAATATAAGACATTCGGTCATAACACGAATTACCCTTTTGAAATTAGGGTACGAATGGTCAAGTTGACTAGAACAATTATCATTGCAAGCATACACAAACTCAAGGTGAGTTCACGGCCCCCTTTTAACTCTTTACTGTTTTGTAAACATCGGGGGAGAAACATACTTACTTGTTATGTTTGAAAACATGAATTACATTTGCTTCCAAGTTTGACATCATGAACATTTAGGTCTAACTCCTTGTGAGTTTCACTAATTCCCCTTTTTTCTAAGTTTTTGAAATGATTTGGGGTGGAAACATACTTGTAAAAGACTTTTGTGTATAAATGAATGGAACTAATGATCTGACCGTATGTATGTATTGAGGGAACAATAAAGCGCTTAAAGTCCTCGTAATAAATTAGTAACCATTAGCTATGGATTTAGCCCGGGATTATATGAATAGTACTATTGGGGGTGACGCCTCCGGTCATGGTTAGTCGCGCTAACCAGGGGTCAAAATGGCCGAATGACCGCATATTGTCTTACTCGCAGAAAGGCGAGGGGAGGCACAGAAAGTTGGGGTTTGGTTACGGTCTCGTACATTACATACTATTTTGTATTCCTTGCAAGCTTACAAATGGGGTCAATAGATCGGATTAGTAATCATATTCATTGGTAATACATACAAAAGAGTTCTGATCAGGGTAAAGTGAACAGGTTTTACACAAAAGGGTTCTGATCAGGTTAAAATGATCAGGTTTTACACAAAAGGGTTCTGATCAGGTTAAAATGATCAGGTTTTACACAAAAGGGTTCTGATCAGGTTAAAATGATCAGGTCTTACACAAAAGGGTTCTGATCAAGGTAAAGTGATCAGGTTTTACACAAAAGAGTTCTGATCAAGGTAAAGTGATCAGGTTTAACAAAAGAGTTATGATCAAGGTAAAGTGATCAGGTTTTACACAAAAGAGTTCTGATCAAGGTAAAGTGATCAGGTTTATCAAAAGAGTTATGATCAGGATAAAATGATCAGGTTTAACAAAAAGAATTCTGATCAGGTTAAAGTGATCAGGTTTAAAGTAAAGAGTACTGATCGGGTTAAAAAGATCAGGTTTAAACATATTTTATGACGGTAAAGTCATGAACAAGTTTTCGGGGAAAAACTATAAGCAATAATATAACTAACTCTGTGAACTCACCAACCTTTGTGTTGACACTTTCAAGTATGTTTCTCAGGTGACCTCTAGCCATGGCGCGGTTGGAATAGGCTAGCTATGCCTGAGCAATTCCTAGTAGCTGGAAGGACGTAGGATATCAAGTCTCAAGTCTGTCGTTGATCTAGAAGAACTTAGATCACAGTATTACTTAGTTTTAGTAATTGTATATGTAATCAAGTCTTAGAAATCATTATTACAGCTTCCGCTATCGTGTAATGAACCAATTGTCACACCCCCATATTTTATTTAATGGTTTAACAAAAGAGTTATGATCAAGGTAAAGTGATCAGGTTTTACACAAAAGAGTTCTGATCAAGGTAAAGTGATCAGGTTTATCAAAAGAGTTCTGATCAGGATAAAATGATCAGGTTTAACAAAAAGAATTCTGATCAGGTTAAAGTGATCAGGTTTAAAGTAAAGAGTACTGATCGGGTTAAAAAGATCAGGTTTAAACATATTTTATGACGGTAAAGTCATGAACAAGTTTTCGGGGAAAAACTATAAGCAATAATATAACTAACTCTGTGAACTCACCAACCTTTGTGTTGACACTTTCAAGTATGTTTCTCAGGTGACCTCTAGCCATGGCGCGGTTGGAATAGGCTAGCTATGCCTGAGCAATTCCTAGTAGCTGGAAGGACGTAGGATATCAAGTCTCAAGTCTGTCGTTGATCTAGAAGAACTTAGATCACAGTATTACTTAGTTTTAGTAATTGTATATGTAATCAAGTCTTAGAAATCATTATTACAGCTTCCGCTATCGTGTAATGAACCAATTGTCACACCCCCATATTTTATTTAATGGTTTAACAAAAGAGTTATGATCAAGGTAAAGTGATCAGGTTTTACACAAAAGAGTTCTGATCAAGGTAAAGTGATCAGGTTTATCAAAAGAGTTCTGATCAGGATAAAATGATCAGGTTTAACAAAAAGAATTCTGATCAGGTTAAAGTGATCAGGTTTAAAGTAAAGAGTACTGATCGGGTTAAAAAGATCAGGTTTAAACATATTTTATGACGGTAAAGTCATGAACAAGTTTTCGGGGAAAAACTATAAGCAATAATATAACTAACTCTGTGAACTCACCAACCTTTGTGTTGACACTTTCAAGTATGTTTCTCAGGTGACCTCTAGCCATGGCGCGGTTGGAATAGGCTAGCTATGCCTGAGCAATTCCTAGTAGCTGGAAGGACGTAGGATATCAAGTCTCAAGTCTGTCGTTGATCTAGAAGAACTTAGATCACAGTATTACTTAGTTTTAGTAATTATATATGTAATCAAGTCTTAGAAATCATTATTACAGCTTCCGCTATCGTGTAATGAACCAATCGTTGCAACCTGTATTTATTTAATAAGTAAATAAAATATGGGGGTGTGACAGATTGGTATCAGAGCAATGGTTTTAGCGAATTAGGTGTCCTTAGTGATACCTAGGCTCTAACCGGACTCATTTAGGGACCAAGATTTCTAAGACTTGCATCACACTAAAAACACCCAAGACTTGAGCATAGGAATTCCAACCGTTGCCGAACAATTTGTGTAGACTATTAGTGTATGGAAATTACACTAGGGTACCATTAGCTACACTAATACAATTACATGGTACATGTAATGAACACTTAAACACATACAATAATGTGGAAATAATAAACACTTACAACATGTTACTATTCGGATTACGAGTCAAGAATAACGGGTACTCAACATACTGCAACCTTAGAAGATCGAGTTACGAGCTGAGCTTGGACTTCGACGACAACGATCGTCAGTTACCGATCTTGGTATCACAACAGGCTGAACTCGTACCAGAATTTGTACCTATACCTGCACCACAACTACTCCAGCCATGGAGGCAACTATCCTTCTAACGTATTTGCGGTATAAATACTCTCCTTCATAAGTTGTCGGATCGGATGCCTAGACTCTCGCCATGATATATGGCAGGCATAATTGCCCAGACAAAAGGGAATTCAAGGTGAATAAGCAGGACTAAATGGGAGAGAACTCCAAGGGTCAGGAGACCCAGACATACATCAGGATCATGTGGATCCATGCATATATACAGACTTGGAGCATGAGTTGCTCGACACTCGTTTGAGGATCTCTGCCCAACACATAGTGCCTGAATTTCACCATACACATTTTATTTTAAGAGACACTGGTGGTGCCTCTCTACCATTAGCCTCATCCGACAACAGCCATATTCGGCAGAGTCATGAGTATTGGTACGCATAATTAAGAGTAATCCGATAAAACAATACACACTCATGTACAAATGTGCACACGCAATCTAATGATTATTTCAAGTCCCTTTTGATTAAAAGCTAGGGATAGAAGAAACACTATAGGGATCAGGCAAGGCAAATCATCATTACGGGTGCACACGTAATCATAATTTGCAGTGCATGGGAACTTTAGTGAGTCTTGCTGTCTAAGCTGATGATCAACTCATGTTCTCAATCACTTGATTAAGGATTAGATCTTAACAAATCAAACTTCTCAATTTGGTGCTCACAAAACAGTCTCCTAGGTTTGGAGGAACGAGAGAAATTCAAATTGAATTCAACCAATCCTTAGTAAATCCTGAACGACGAAGAAATTCGCACATTCACTCTTTGAGATTCTACTTGTCAGGAATGCTTCAAATTGAGCGTTACCACAACTAACGCTTACAATAATTGCACAAGTATTGTGGGAGATTATAGCGTAATCTCAGGATTCATTATACAGTTTAATCTCACAATTGCTTGAAAGTTGCGCCAAGAGTGTTATGCACTAACTTCAGTAATAGGGCAGGATATTATTCTGACCCGCATACACATGGCACCTATGGATATTGTGGAAGCTCGACATGAGACAAGTAGGAAATCGGACATTTCAGAATGTCGGTCAAACAGGATTGCTCTCGCAGCCATTGACATTCAATATACCTTTAAGTCTGACTATTCTCTCTGCAATGGATAAGCCGGGGGTTGATGCTCAAGCGAATGCCAAAGAAACCTAAGTGTGGACTAACAACTATTGTCGCACTAACCAAAACGACATGCAAAACTCTTAAAGGAGTCCCAAATACGGAATTTCATGCTAATCTCATTAGTTCATGATATGCATAAAGGACGTAAGCTCGAGCTATTCACAACAGGCCACTGTCCACAAAGAATTGAGAAGAATAATTTATTACTCTTTTGTACTAGCACTTCCCCAAAGTTCATCTTGTTGGATGGATCTCAGATTTAGCCTAGAAGAGAGGTGTGACTACATCTTTCACTACTAGTTTTCTATAATTGGAAAGCTCTAGAGCAACTATTGTTAAGAAATGATCTCTTGGAGTAGACTCAGTTAGAATATAAAAGTCTCGACGTTCAACACTCATTACCTCAATATTATCCTTGTGCTAAGGATTTTAAGGCTATAATCTGAATGAGTGGAATACGTAATGGTAAGTCACCAAAGTACCATTCAAACACTAATGGAGTGCATACACACCGTATAACTAATAGTTGACTATCAGCTCTTTCTGCCAACTTAATGAGTTGACAAACCCATAGCCCATTTTGGGGAAAACACTAATTCGATGAGACCATTCTTACAGTATTATTATTCATTCCCTCAGCTAGACGGAATATGAATATCCCAAACAAACATCAAACTTCGTATGGCTTACATACTTTGAAGGTATGGTAGTCGAGACATGAGTTTACATATCAGGACGCTACAACCCAAAGGCTAGTCTGCCTCGAAAGGTAGGGCGAGCAAAGGTGTAAAGTGGTGATTAGACTCGAAGTTCGCAAATAAGAGCTCCCAAGGAACATCAATTCCTAGCTCCATGAAGGCACATGGAGAGGAAAATCATAGAAAAGATGAAACCTGAAATAAGAGAAAAGTCTTAGTCCGGGAAAATGCTTTCGAAAAACATAAGAGGGACAAACATAAAGTTTCATTTTCATACTTTTTCATTTCTACCCAATATACAACAAAAACTTGGACACCTCGTCGAGTAATTTTTTTTCATAAGACCGAGTTTCTCACCATGGGGAGTTCCGGTCCTGTTTGTAAAGAAAAAGGATGGAACCTTTAGAGGGTGCATCAATTATCGGGAGTTGAACAAGCTGACAATCAAAAACCGGTATCCTCTTCTTCGAGTAGACGATTTGTTTGATCAAATTCAAGGGTCCAGTTTCTATTCTAAAATTGATCTACAATCAGGATATCCTCAACTGAAAATTCAGGAAGAAGATATACCAAAAACGACTTTTAGGACTCGTTACGGTCACTACGAGTTCCTAGTTATGCCATTTGGCTTGACTAATGTACCGGCCGTTTTCATGGATCTAATGAACCGCGTGTGCAAGCCATACTTGGATAAATTCGTGATTGTATTTATCGATGACATATTAATATATTCACAAACCAATGAGGAACATGAACATCATTTGAAATCAATCTTGGAACTACTCCGGAATGAGAAGCGTTATGCCAAATTCTCTAAGTGTGAGTTTCGGATTCGAGAGGTTCACTTTCTCGGACACGTCATCAATAAGAAGGGTATTCACGTAATCCCAACCAAGATTGAAGCTATCAAAAACTGGGAAGCACCAAGAACTCCGACTGAGGTGCGTCAATTTTTGGGTTTGGCCGGCTATTACAAACGATTCATCGAGAATTTTTCGAAAATAGCCTTGCCTTTAACCACATTAACCCAGAAAGAAAAGAAGTATGATTGGAGTGACCAGCAGGAGTCAGCTTTCCAATTACTGAAGCAGAAGCTGTGTAGTGCACCGATCTTATCCCTTCCGGAGGGAATCGACAATTTTGTTGTGTACTGCGATGCATCACACCAAGGACTTGGTTGTGTGTTAATGCAAAAAGACAAAGTCATCGCATATGCCTCACGACAACTAAAAGTGCACGAAAAGAATTATACGACCCATGACTTGGAATTGGGCGCAGTTGTATTTGCACTCAAAATTTGGAGACATTACCTTTACGGTACAAGATGTACTATCTTTACTGATCACAAGAGTCTCCAACATATCTTTGATCAAAAGGAACTTAACATGAGACAACGTCGTTGGGTATAACTACTAAACGATTATGATTGTGATATCAAGTACCATCCCGGGAAAGCCAATGTTGTAGCGAACGCTTTAAGTCGCAAAGAACGAGTTAAAACTCTTCGTGTTCGTACCTTAGGATTGACAATTCATACGAATCTTACTACTCAAATTCGGATGGCACAACAAGAAGCACTTAAAGAAAAGAACATCCAAAATGAAGCACTACGTGGAATGATCAAACAATTGGAGTCTAAGTCAGATGACACTTTATACTTCATGAATAGAATTTGGGTGACACGTTTTGGTGACTTACGGGAGTTAGTTATGGACGAAGCCCACAAGTCTAGGTACCCCATTCACCCAGGTTCGGATAAAATGTATAAGGATCTGAAAGAACTTTACTGGTGGCCGAACATGAAAAGAGAAATTGCTATTTACGTCGGTAAATGCCTGACATGTTCAAAGGTAAAGGCAGGACATCAGAAACCGTCGGGATTGTTATAACAACCCGAGATACCTCAATGGAAATGGGAACAAATTACAATGGATTTCATTTCAAAGTTACCCAGAACACCTAGCAACTATGATACTATATGATAATCGTCAGTCGTTTGACGAAATCTGCGCATTCCCTACCAATAAAGGAGACAGATAAAAGTAAGAAGCGTACAAGGCTAAATATTAAAGGAATTAAGGCTAGGCATGGTATGCCAGTTTCCATTTGCACAAAAAGGGACCGTCGATTCATGTCAAGAACCTGGCAGTCTGTACAATAAGCCTTGGGCACACGCCTTTACATGACCACTGCATATTATCCCTAGATGAACGGTCAAAGTAAAAGGACCATCCAAACTTTAAAAGATGTGCTCCGTGTGTGTGTAATCGATTTAAGAGGAAATAGGGATACTCACCGCCGTTGGATGAGTTTTCATATAATACCAACTACCATACCAGCATTAAAGCCGCTCCGTTGAGGCTTTGTATAGTTGTAAGTGTCACTCATCGCTATATTGGGCGGAGGCTAGCGAAAAGCATTTGACTGGTCCTGATATTGACTAGGGAACCATTGACAAAATCGTCGAAATAAAAGATCGTCTGAAAGTCACTCAAGACAGACGAAAGAGAGTTGAGATAGCAACAGACGAAAACCATTAGAATTCCAAGTGGGAGATAGAGTCACATTGAAGGTCTCACCTTGGAAAGGAGTTGCAAGATTTGGCAACCGTGGCAAGCTTAACCGTAAGTGCATTGAACCATTTGAACGAGAGGATCAAATGAAAACAAAAATACCCATCCTTGTTTAAGGATACAACAGTTCAAGAGGACACAAATTGAATTTCGGGACGAAATTCTTTTAACATGGGGAGAATGTGACACCCGACAATTCAGGTCAATACCCGTACATGTTATAAACAAGTTTACATTATAATTGTTTTGTGATTTACTTAATTTCACAAACAAGGACACTAAGGTCTAACAAAAACTGTACAGGGTCTCATTTTAAATCTTTGGTAATTCTGGGAGTTACCGGTTCACATACCAGTATAAACCGAATTTAATTACCATTTGAAACTCTAAATAATATATACCTAAAACTAATTGTTTGATAAATCAAACAATCCAACCCACTTGCTTGACTTTCTCGGCCGAAAGTCAGGGGAGCCATTCTCCCACTTGCTAATACACTCAAATTCAGATAAAAACCATATCTCCTCAGTCGAAAACCACAATCCCTTCCATACTTCTCATTTTCATACGGCAATTTCTCAATTCTCCTTCTAGTCGAAGTCCAGTTTAAGGCAGAAATCCACCACAATTCGGTATTTTAAGAAGATTTCAAGTGTTCTAAAGAAAGTTTAACAGAAGATTCAAGACTCTTCTCTGTTTTCTTTCATCATCTTCTACTCGGTTTTAAGGTAAAAACTCGATATGATCCACTTTATTTTCTTTAAAACCGTATCTAAGCATACAAAAGGTTCAATCGCAAGTAAGATAACAAGAAAAGTGTGTCAAATTCAAGATTTGAACATAAAAATATTCAGGACGAATTCTGTCAATCAAAGTGCAGTAATCGAAACTAGGAGTTTCGATACCTGTTCAATCAAAACTAGGAGTTTCGATACCTATTCAATCGAAACTAGGAGTTTCGATACCAGTTTACTCAATCGAAACTGGGAGTTTCGATACTAGTTGTTCAATCGAAACTAGGTAGTTTCGATACATATTGCTCAATCGAAACTAGATAGTTTCGATACCCTTCTTGCCAATCGAAACTAGATAGTTTCGATACCTAACTACTCAATCGAAACTATGAAGTTTCGATACTCAATTGCCCAATCGAAACTAGGAAGTTTCGACATCTGTTCATCAGTCACATTGGGCAGTAACTTAGAACTGTTTTTATAGCAAAACAAGTGTTGAAAATCTAAGAAGATATTTAAACAAAAGCAACTAGATTTACTAGGTCGATGAACAATTTGCAATATAAGACATTCGGTCATAACACGAATTACCCTTTTGAAATTAGGGTACGAATGGTCAAGTTGACTAGAACAATTATCATTGCAAGCATACACAAACTCAAGGTGAGTTCACGGCCCCCTTTTAACTCTTTACTGTTTTGTAAACATCGGGGGAGAAACATACTTACTTGTTATGTTTGAAAACATGAATTACATTTGCTTCCAAGTTTGACATCATGAACATTTAGGTCTAACTCCTTGTGAGTTTCACTAATTCCCCTTTTTTCTAAGTTTTTGAAATGATTTGGGGTGGAAACATACTTGTAAAAGACTTTTGTGTATAAATGAATGGAACTAATGATCTGACCGTATGTATGTATTGAGGGAACAATAAAGCGCTTAAAGTCCTCGTAATAAATTAGTAACCATTAGCTATGGATTTAGCCCGGGATTATATGAATAGTACTATTGGGGGTGACGCCTCCGGTCATGGTTAGTCGCGCTAACCAGGGGTCAAAATGGCCGAATGACCGCATATTGTCTTACTCGCAGAAAGGCGAGGGGAGGCACAGAAAGTTGGGGTTTGGTTACGGTCTCGTACATTACATACTATTTTGTATTCCTTGCAAGCTTACAAATGGGGTCAATAGATCGGATTAGTAATCATATTCATTGGTAATACATACAAAAGAGTTCTGATCAGGGTAAAGTGATCAGGTTTTACACAAAAGGGTTCTGATCAGGTTAAAATGATCAGGTTTTACACAAAAGGGTTCTGATCAGGTTAAAATGATCAGGTTTTACACAAAAGGGTTCTGATCAGGTTAAAATGATCAGGTCTTACACAAAAGGGTTCTGATCAAGGTAAAGTGATCAGGTTTTACACAAAAGAGTTCTGATCAAGGTAAAGTGATCAGGTTTAACAAAAGAGTTATGATCAAGGTAAAGTGATCAGGTTTTACACAAAAGAGTTCTGATCAAGGTAAAGTGATCAGGTTTATCAAAAGAGTTCTGATCAGGATAAAATGATCAGATTTAACAAAAAGAATTCTGATCAGGTTAAAGTGATCAGGTTTAAAGTAAAGAGTACTGATCGGGTTAAAAAGATCAGGTTTAAACATATTTTATGACGGTAAAGTCATGAACAAGTTTTCGGGGAAAAACTATAAGCAATAATATAACTAACTCTGTGAACTCACCAACCTTTGTGTTGACACTTTCAAGTATGTTTCTCAGGTGACCTCTAGCCATGGCGCGGTTGGAATAGGCTAGCTATGCCTGAGCAATTCCTAGTAGCTGGAAGGACGTAGGATATCAAGTCTCAAGTCTGTCGTTGATCTAGAAGAACTTAGATCACAGTATTACTTAGTTTTAGTAATTGTATATGTAATCAAGTCTTAGAAATCATTATTACAGCTTCCGCTATCGTGTAATGAACCAATCGTTGCAACCTGTATTTATTTAATAAGTAAATAAAATATGGGGGTGTGACAATTATCCCCGCTGTCTTGGGCAAGATCCCAAAATTCAGCCTCGAGCTTCTTCATTTCATTCCGAGGACAGAATTCATCAGTCATGGCCTTCTTCAGATAATCCCATGATAAGGATGTAGCAACCTCAGCACCACGAGTTCATTTTTCACCGTTCCACCAGGTGAGGGCTCTCTTTTGGAGTACACTTGTGGCATAACGAACCCGAATATTATCGGGACAGTCGCTGTTTAGGAATGTGCTTTCCATGCTTTCAAACCATTGAAGTAGGCCGGTAGCACCTTCAGTCCCGAAGAATTTAGTAGGATTGCACGAGTTAAAGTGCTTAAACGTGCAATGAGGCGGGTTGGTACGACCGTTCCCTTGGATGTTGTGAGACCCGTCACTGTTGTTATTTGCTTGGGTCATTTGCCCTACTAGCTGGGCAAGGAGAATAGCAAGATCCGGGTTGGAAGTGCTAGAGTTTGCACGTCGAGGAGGCATTCTAACACCATAAGAAAAGACAATGATATTTTAGATAAGACGGATAAATATGAGTTATAGCGGGAAATAATGTAAGCAGAAATACGAGATTTATCATGACGCGTGCCAGTGCATGTGTATTTATTTTAAGTTGATAGGGGAAACTAAGTCATCTTTTCCGGGTAGGACATGATGTTATAGATCATTATTTGCATAATAGGAATTGCCGGGACTTGCATGCATTACAAATCGTTATTACGTGTGCACCCGAAATAATGATTTGTTTTGCATGTTTGTCTAGTTCTTCCTATCTTGCTATAATATCCCCAAATTTTAAGTTTAAGCTCGGATTGTATCCTTGCGAATACATTGACTTATCAACGTTAATTAATTTCCCGAAACTTTCAAAGAGACATGCTTTAGCCTATAGGTAAACACTCACTTCAGGAATTCCCAGGAAAGCATACGGGTCCGTTTATTTGGATTTATACGAAATGCTTTCCTAGACAGAAAACCTGATGTATAGGTGTCACCCTTCCAGATTACACGTGTCCTTTACTGGTCTCAAGAAATTAAGTTGTTGATGAGATTTTCAAGATTTTGAGAGTCTATGAGCATAAAACGTGTAGGAATTGTTGCAATTAATACGGATTAGGAAAGAGTATGAATAGGGATGGGTAGTGTATTTGTTTGCATAAGTTTGTTTGTCAAATATGTATGTAAAGTATGTATCATGTATCAAAGTCTTGTATGTATGTGTATAAGTCTCATGTACCAAATTCGGGAAAATTCAAATAATACCTAACTACAAATAATTCACATAGCAATTTATCATTTAGCACATAACACATAAAAGGGAGTCCTTGGGTTATAGTCTAGGTCATTGTGTCTAATAACCTAATTCCCTATAACCATGGCTCTGATACCAGTCTGTCACACCCCGACCGATGGCGGAATCATCGAGGCAGACAATGTGATGATTGTTCAAGAGCACATGATAACTAAAATGTTGCATAATTCATTAATTAAATTTAAAGACAACATGGATCCAAATACAATACATTTCAAATAACCTAGTCTAGTTCAAAACATTGATTTATTTGACTAGGTCCATAGATCTTAAGTGGCGGAATCTTCGGCAAGTAGTCACATATCCAAACCCGAAACATTATTTAAATCAAGTGTCAACTAAAAAGTTGGTGAGTACATAGGTTTAGTAAATCCGGTAAATAGTAGTTGTAAATCGTTTTGCAACTCATTGTTTATCTTGTTAAACATAGTATGTTTGATGTATCATTTATTTAATCACAATTCAAACCGAGTTTGACGCGCTTGAACAGAGCACAACAGCTAAGTCCGGTATGTTTGAATATAGTTACCCACTATATCCGATTTGATTGAATATAACACGCGGTTATATCCGAGTATGCAGTAATAAACACCCTAACCGGGTGGGCTGGTCAGGCACAACAGATCTATCAATATTACAGTTGGTTGTCTTGTGTTTTAAATGTATGTACATCCAAAGAATAAGCATATAGTCTCATGTATAACACGTATAAACAATTTGATTGAGTAGCATGAAATAATGTTTCACCCCAGAGTATGTAAAAGTGTAAAATAGGGGCTATGTAACTCACCTGGCTAGCGGATATGATAATCCACGAGAGTAGGTGATACGGATGTTTGAAACCTAAGCACGATGGAACCCTATGTAGATAAATGGGTATTATTATATGCTTATAGGTGTGTACCCGTATTTAATTGTGTATAGGTTTATAATATTATTTCTTAAAATTATTTGCGTAAAGTGTAGGTTCAGATTTACTTGAAATCACTGATTTTGATCGAAACTATTTCAGGTATCGAAACTATGTTTAAGTATTGAAACTATGTTCAAGTATCGAAACTATGTTCAAGTATCGAAACTATGTTCAAGTATCGAAACTATGTTCAAGTATCGAAACTATGTTCAATCGAAACTACTAGTTTCGATTGACCACAGAGCTGTCGAAACTTTCTTCTATCGAAACTACTTAGTTTCGATAAGTAGTTATTATGTATTATGTATTTATATAATAATAACACAAGAAAGAAAAGTCTTTATTTGACTAATTGTATAGATATTTTATATGTTAAAATTTATTTTAACAAGTTTATTAAAAATAATGCAAGGTTCATAAAAAAAATGAGGCATTTTATATATTACATGTATTTTAATAAAAATTATAGGACATTTTATATATAAAAATGTAATTAAATAAGTTTATAAAATATTACAAGATTTATAAAAATTTGGGATATTTTATGTGTTTAAATAATATTACAAGATTTATAAAATGGAATAGTTTATAGATAAAAAGATTGTTTAATCTATTTCAAAATAAACGAACAATCAAACCGACTCGTTTTAGTCTTTAGTGTAATAAAATATTATTAAAATAAGTTAAAAAAAATTAAATAAAAAAAAATGATAACAGGAGCAAAAATGGGGTTGGGCCGGAGGCCAGAGGACTCGAACCCGCGACCTGAAGCTCAAACATACACACGCATAACCAGCCGGGCTACTGGCCATCGCTGGTTATGTGTGTAACGGATAAATTAAGTACACAAGGGCAAATCAGGTCGCTGGACCTCGGTAACCAGCAAACCGTGTCCGAGGACATTGGGTTTGTCCGGTAACTCTCGTGCGATTGCCGTGATTTCGAGTTGAATTGTTTACCAGAGATTAATAAAAGACAGTGGAATCGATTTGAGACTCGAACCAAGGTGAAACGGGTCTGGTCGGCACCGTCTTTGAACTCGAAAATGTCACAAGCGGGGATCGATCTCTGAGTGGAATTAGCTCCTGTAATTCTGGTTACAGCTTCACTCAAGGTCGACGAAGGTGATGGAGTCCTTAATTTGGAGTGAGAGTGTGTGGATGGAGGGTAGCGAGTTCGTGCAGGGCCGACAATGGTTATTTATAGGCGAGCTTGATTCCTATGCTCAAACGTGCAATTGGACATGTCCCGACATTAGTCTGGACGAGGAGAAACTAACCCGACATCCCACAGGCGTGGAGGTGGCCTGTCGGGCACGAATTTGGACATGGGTATTTCGGCCATCAACAGGATTGGTTGATTCTTATGTTAGGGGAACAAATTTGTCGAGGGGTCTTGTTCGCGTGGGAGAGACGAAGCCAGAGAGACCACTTTCGGCTGTCGAGGTGTAGGGGACAGTCGTGTCGAGTGTCGCCGGAAAATAGCTTGGACCGCCGGATAACGAAGGTGGTGACCGGAAACACGAATTGGGAACTGGCAACTTTAGTCCCTGAAGTTTGATTTCGTTTTAAGTAGGTCCCTGCGATAATCACGGATGGTTCCCTGAGGTTTGGTTTGACCACATTTAGTCCCTCAACCGGTTTTTAGGTTAAAACCTTTTAGTTTGAAAAATTCCAATATAACCCCTCATCTTTTATAAAAATAATTTGTTAAGTTTCCTTTTTAATTTCATTTGTATTTTATAAACTTATATTATTTATTATTATTATAAATATTTTTATAAAAGTTAATTATTTTATTTAAATAGGTTATCTTATTTATAAATGAACCCTTTTAATTTAGATTTTTGTATAAAATTTTATATAAGTTTAAAACTTATAAAATTTTATTTATTTTAAATCCTTAAATTATATATATATTTATATATATATATACTTGTACAAAATTTTAAATAAAACCACTTGCATTCCATTGAATAGAAAATGTCTACAGGATACATAATATAAAAGTGTGAATAAAAATCCGAAATGTCACACTTATCCTCTGTGAACCTATCATATTTATACAGACCTGATGCCTGCGCACTTAGCAAGTGCGCAGGACCAATTGCTCTTGCGTACTTAACAAGTACGCAAAGGTGTTCTTGCGTACTTGCTAAGTACGCAGGAGCTTTCTCCTGCGCACATGTAAGTGCGCAAAACACTTAGCAGAAAACAACATACATTATGTAAAAGTAAATACAACTCGATAAACTATTACATAATGACTCATACATACAAAGACAAATTACAGACATTAGACATACAAACTAAGACTCTATCCAGAGTATTGTCACAGGAAAGTGCATCAACAAACTCCCCCTTGACAACATCTCGGGATCTTCATCGTCTTCAGTCTCCGGTCTTCACTCTTCACAGCATCTGCTCCTTAGCTTCCATCTTCTTTTTGTAATCAAGACAGAACTTGATCAACTTGTCATATTTGGCAGAGAGTAGCTTCGTCCATTCGTTAGTGTGGATGCAGTACTTTTCGGCTAGTACCTCCGGATCGTTCACAGAAAAGTTGATGAAGCCGACTTCATCAAATATCCTGATCACTTCCTTTGGCACAATATTTCCACTTGCTGACTTACCTTTACTCATTACCACAGCCTCGCCTGTTTTTGGATCAACGTACCAGTACCACATGTCACCAAGAATATCCTGAGGTAACTTGCTCAGGGGAATCTTAGTTTCACATCATACTGGCTTGTATACCAATCTCTTTATGGGCTTCTTAGTCACAGGATGCACAGCGTGCTTATCCTTGACTCTTCTGGGCACCTGAGGCTTGAGATATTCAAATTTCCCTGATCTTGCTTCACGCTGTAGTGTTACCCACAAACCCATTGCTACTGCATTATTCGAGTGACTTAGCAGATCGCAGTTTGCGAGGTTAACTAGGTCGTACTTGGGCAAAGAGTTGAACGCCTCACTGTTGGGTTTCAAGTATTGAACCCCCCAGATCTTTTGATGGCGAACAGCTGCTTGTCCTCCTCAAACCTAACAGCTAAGATCATACCTGTCGCTCCGTGCTTGTCTGTGATAGACGTCTTTTGCCACACGGGAGCTGGACCCTTTGTAGATGCAGAAGGCATGTCTTTCTCTTTTTGTTCCTCGGGGTGCACAGGTATAGGGTCGACCGGGGAGGCTTCAGTTGTAGTTTCAACATTACTTGCCGTGTCAACTGAGCCTGTGTCGAGCAGAGATTCGAGCGATGGTACTTCAAAGATCTCACCATCCTCTAACTCGTACTCTCCTTCCCCGTCGCCCTTAGGAATCTCAATCACCAAATCATCGTCATCCTCGTTCCAGTCATCACCAGAGTCGATTTCTCCTTCTTCTAGATTAAGGAGAGCATCGATCTGTGCCTCTTTGGAATAGTCAGGCTCTAAATAGAGGATCTCATCATCAGATAAGTCCTTGAGCACATCAGCCGCTGACTTCCCTTTATCTCCGCCACCACCACATGAGGTATCACCACCCTCTTGCTGAGTAGAATCCCCCTCAGCCAATGGAACAGAAGAGATGGGCACAATCGCCAAAGCTAGGTGCTCACCTCCACTAGGACCGACTTCAGGATCCATGTCTTTATCATCATCCTTAGTCAGATCGACTGGATGACAAAACTCGGCACCGGTGGATTTCTTTTCTTTGTCTTTCTCTTTCTCTTTCTCTGTCTCCTTCTTTGTCTCCTTCTCCCCCTGAGCACCTAGCTTCGCGGTCAGTTCACCAACTAATTTGACCATACCTGCGTGCTCCTTCCTTTGTAGATCCAACCTTAGCTCCAGGGAAGTCCTGTGAACTAGAATCATGTCATTAGTCTTCATCAACAGTTCATTCTGTGCCATGACATTCTTCAACCGTTCATCAGTCCCCGTTCTCTGGCTACGCAGAATCCTAACTTCATCCGCCAGAGAGTTTATCTGTGCTTGTTATCAGAATCCTCCTTTGACTTTTGAATAGTCTTCAACAAGCCAGCAACTTGGGTTTCTAGCACATTGATCCTAGCTTCATTTGGATCCGGATGCCTAGATGATGAGGCTTCGGCGTTGTGGATGGGGGAAGAGAAGATTGTGTCAAAGTCGAACCCCTGTGAGAAATCATCATAGTTAAAGGGTTGACCTGACGGCTCTTTGGTGGGTGTTGGGATGGGGGATGTAATGATGGGAGTTATGGTTGGGGTGATGGTGACTGATTCCGTGAGAAGTGGAGCAGTCACCATCACCTGGACAGTTGGAGTAGGGAGGGTCATCATCACAGGAATCACCTCTGTGACTGTCGTGACTGCCACATCTGCTTGTACCAGTGGCCTTCTCCTCCTTCTAAACAGTTGCCGTGCTGGCGGGGTAGATTCTGACTTTGGACGAGCAGCTTCAACCTGTACTGGCTGCATAGTCGGAATCTCTTCAACCCTGGGGATAGCAACCTCTTGCCTATCGCCCCTTTTTCTGCTAAGTGTTTTGCGCACTTACATTCAAAACAAGTTTCTAACAAACCTTTGATGCTCAAAACACACAAATATACAACAAAAATCGGTTTTTGAGAGATTTTTGCTTCTAAAAAAGTGCTCAACAGCTACCCCTTTTTTATCACAAAAATCAACAAAAATACCTCTTTTTGCTTGTAAAACTCAGTAAAACGTCTCCAAACTCACATACAACACTCGAATTCAAGAGCAACGCTCTGATACCACTTGTAGGTCCCTTCGTGTGTGTCGGATCGTCACATGAAAGTGGTCTACTAGTCCGACCGGGTTGCGGAATACCCGTGACTAGGTGGAGAGTCTTACAAAACAAAGTAAACCAAACACGAGAGTCACAATAAACGTTCTTTGTATTATAACCACTCGACGGTTACAGAGAGAATACAAGCTGCGTACTTAGCAAAACTGAGTTCGTCTGAACAAATGGTTCTGCGTACTTATCCTCTGTGAACCTATCCTATTTATACAGACCTGATGCCTGCGCACTTAGCAAGTGCGCATGACCAATTGCTCTTGCGTACTTAACAAGTACGCAAAGGTGTTCTTGCGTACTTGCTAAGTACGCAGGAGCTTTCTCCTGCGCACATGTAAGTGCGCAAAACACTTAGCAGAAAAACAACATACATTATGTAAAAGTAAATACATCTCGATAAACTATTACATAATGACTCATACATACAAAGACAAATTACAGAAATTAGATATACAAATCACAGGAAAGTGCATCAACAAATATGTCTTGCTTTGAATGTTCACAAGGAGTTAGAACTTTGATTAGATTTGTAATCTTCTATATGTGTGCCAAGAGTGATTACTCTTAGTTCTGTAATCAGCATCTTTTTTTAATACAAGTGAAGTTTTGTGATTATCTCGTATCTATGGCGTATTATTCTAGTTTCGGTGTTTCATTCGTCGGTTTCGATCGTTAAGTCAGGTGAACAACTTGTGTTTAAGAAGGGTAGTCTTAATGTATTAGGATACGGATTTGCGAGGCCTACTTTTATACAAATATTTGCTAGCATACACTACTGTCGAGGTGAGTTTCACTTTCCCCCTTTTTCTGGTTTTTGAAATGTTTTGGGGAGGAAACATACTTGTAATTTTCGTACATTAATGAAACGAACAAAGACGAGACCGTTATGTTTGCATGAGAAACAATAGAGCGCTAAAATTCCCCTGAACAACATCAATATTTTGTAACCATTAGCTATGGACATAGCCTAGGATTCTATGAATAGTAATATTAGGGGTGACGCCCCCGGTTATGGTTAGTCGCTCTAACCGAGACTTGAAGGGTCAAATGGCCGCATATTGTCTTATTCCCTTCTCGTGGTATAGCGAGGGAGGGGCATTTGTCACACCCCGACCGATGGCGGAATCATCGGGGTGGGACATGTAAGACTGTTCATAGCACATGGTTGACTAAATTGAAATATATTAGAGTCAAATTTCCATTACAAATAATCCAAGTACAAACCAAATTCAAACAAAGAAACATAAAATAACTCATAGAATTCTTGATTTAATTTGCTAAGTCCAAATCCTATATTGAGCACGTCTTGAATCTTTCTCACATATTAGGGCCTGAAACATGAATAAAATAAAGTCAACTAAAAAGTTGGTGAGTATAACACAGTTGTATATAGATAGCATATAGTTGAAAACAAATCCTTTACATATCATGATAAATAAGGCATTTATGGGGAGCAGCTATTGTGTAACCATGTACAACCAAACCTTGTAACTAGCATGCAAAAATTGTGTTGTCGGTTTCAATCACCGCGCATTTGGGTGGGTTTGTCAGACTCAATAGATCTATCATTGAAAACCGTCGGCTTGTATAGTTAATGATTGCACATAATCGCATGCAAAGGTTAGCACAACTAGCACTTGGGCACAAAGCTCAAATTTTGCACACATGTTTGTAAATTGGATTTTTGCACTTGTGTTGTTTGCGTAAATGTAAATGTGTAATGTGTATAGAGTTCATGTTCCACCCCAAAAGTGTAAAAGAGTAAAAAGGGGTTGTGAATACTCACTTGGTATGGAGATGTAGCTAACAAGGAGTATAGATAAATTAAGGGTTCTTGATACGCACGGGTTAATCTAGATAGTAATGTATATTGAATCAAATCGGTGTACAAAGTTTAAGTCTAACATTGAAGATTGAATTTGTGTATAAAAAGTATTAATTGAAATATATAAAGTTGTAGTAACCATTTTTGGAACATTTGATTAAAGTTTGGAATCTAAATAATAAAATAGAATTTTTATAAAATGGCTGATTATGAAAATAATGCATGTGTTAAATGTAAATTAATAAATAAGTAAATGATTATAGTTTATGAAATAATGTAAATATTGATTGTAATTAAGTATAAATAAATAAATGATTTTTGTTTAAATATTAAATAAATAATTATTATCTTATTTATTTATAAACTTTGTAACTTCATCATTTAAAATATCATTTAAGTGCAAGATAAATATAAATTTTTAAATAAACTTTTAAATAAATAATAGTTATCTCCAGATTAAGCTGTAAATCTCTTCAAATACAGAAAACATATTTTTTATAAAATTTGAAACATTTATTGATTGAAAAATATAAAATTATAATTCTGTTAAAATTTCTGAGTCACACACGACCATGCCTCGGAAGGGCACGATCGTGCTCAAGCCACGGGCGCGACCGCGCTAGTCGGGGCGCGACCGGGTTGATCAACAGAGGGCACAAACTAGACCAGTCAACAGGCACGACCGTGCCTTGGCCCGGCACGGTCATGTCTATGATTTTTTTAGACACAACAGAGGCTAGCCCAAAGGGCATGACTAGGTCTGGACAGGAGGACACGACCGCGCTGCTAGTCGGCACGACCGCGCTTCATGTGGCACGGCCGCCCTAGATGATTAGCGCGACCGTGTCTCTTCCAAATCAGACACGAATTGAACAATTCTTGTATTTATAGTGTTGGAATTGATAGGGCTTTTGATTACTGAGTCGATACGAGTCTATTCGTATAAATTAATTGTATGTAACTCGTGTTTAAGAGTGAAATCAATTAAATCCTTTTTATTAAAAATATAAGTTCTGATTCGGACGATTTCTGTAATGAAAGCCCAGATTGATAGGAGACTTTTGATATATGGACCGAAACGAAAGGGAGGGATGATTCAATTACCTCAAACATAAAGAAATTGATAGCGATTGGTAGAAGGGAGTTCCGGCGACGGCGATAACGGCTTCCGGCGACTTCGGCAGCAATTCCGGCTAGGCCAGGGAGTCCAGAGACTTGATGAGATTCGGGAGATGTGAATTCCTTTCTTGATTTGGAGGATTTGGGTTCAGAGGAGGATCCGAGTTTTTTTTGCTTATATTGCTTGAGAGAGATTTCGAGGTTGATGGTATGAAACTGAGACGTTTGTAAAATTTGAAAATGGTAATACACTCGTTAAGGGGAAAAGAAACGTAGAGCTGTTACGGATTCTCAACGATCGGGTGATTAAACTGTATTTACGTTTCAATTGTTACACAGGCGCGACCGTGCCCAAATATGGCGCGACCGTGCCTAGGCACCGGGCGCGATCATTACAGGACCAGTCGCGCGATCGTGCCGAGGCACTTGGTGCGACCGTGCCAGGATGAAGCACGATCGTGCTAATTAGGGTTTCTTGATAAATTTTCAACTTTAGTCCTTGACTTTTCAGGTTTGATTAGTTTGAAATAAATAGTTACTTGTATAGCGTTTAAGTGTATATAATCGAGCAAAACTTGTAAATTTGTATTGAATCATTGCATTTAGTTTACGGTAAGCAAAATAATAAGGCAGTGCACGAGTTTTGAGTTCGAAATTGTATTACATTGAATTGAAATATGAATACTGAAAATCAGAAATGTTACAGCATTCACCTGTCATGGTTTGGTTACGGTCTCGTGTATTACATATTATTTGTATTCCATGCTTGTTTACAAATGGGGTCAATTGGTCATTCATTGTTCAATTCATTGGTTATACATATACTTTTGATCTGAAAAACTTATACATTTGAACGTTTATGAACGTTGGAACTACGAGAACATTTGATTAGAACATGTGAACTCACCAACCTCGTGTTGACACTTTTTAAGTATGTTTTTCAGAAAATTGAACATGGAATCAAGGTTAGCAATGTAGGATTACATGCATGCCTGATGGATACAGATTTTAGAGGATTTCTCTTGTATAACTCATTACATATGAGTCATATTTGCGAAATCTTAACCTTTTGTAATCTTAAATGACATTTTGAGATGTAAAACTTTAAACTTGATTATGTATCCAATTACCTTGTATGTGTTTGCGGTAATCATATGCTTTGGAAACCATGAATATTACGCCTCGCGTTTCCACCGTTGCGGGGTGTGACATATTGGTATCAGAGCCATTGATTATAGCGAACTAGTAGTCTAAAACTGAATCTAGTCTATAATTTAAACGACTCACTAAAATGTTTTCATTGCATAAGCATTGCTTAACCATTCATCATGTCATATGGATATGGTAGTCACATCATGTCACACACTAACCCCACTCTAACTTCAGTTCGCTACACCGAGACGACAGAGCACCGTTTAGATTCCGTAGTAGTCCACGAGATGGTTGAGCCTACAGACGTGCCCGTGCCTAGAGGATCTAGAGTGGATATGTCCTATTTGGATTGGTTGACTCGAGCGATCCAGATGTGGAGAGTGGAGGAGGATCTTCCTACGACTTGCGACCCCAGCGGACTATCCTGCTTACCACGACCCGTACCCCTCACAGGGGAGTGCGTGGAGTGCACCATTCCCATACTAGTGACCTGTAGCAATACACACGGGGAGAAGATCTGCTATCTGGAGACTGACATAGGAAACCTTCAGGAAGACATGGCAACTATACAACAAATGAAGTTGCACGTTTTAGTGGTGATGGAGGATCAAGACTTGTACGACTAGTCCCTTCAGCACGCAGCTAACCGATTGGTGGAGGTCGAGAGGAGACTAGCAGAGATACAGTTCCACCGAGGGCACCTTCGTACTTCTAGACCTATTAGGCATGCATCGAGGCTATGATCACCTCAGCTACTGTTCCACCGAGGGCACCTTCGTACTTCTAGACCTATTACCGGTGGGTTGTGCCCATAACACATTATGTAGTTTGAAACTTTGGTACTTATGTGGTTATATGAACCCATCTATTTTGTATACTTGTCTTTTGGAACAATGTACTATGTATGTGACATATAAGTTGTGATGATGGTTGTCTACGTTTGATGTTGTATCCTTTATGTCATGTTATATCATTATTATTATTATATAATGTTGTTACTTTTTAAATCTCATGTTAGAAAGAACACAATGGCACCTAATCGAAGGATGCCCCGTGACACCACTAGTGACAACAGCGAGACGATTTCCGTAGACGTGGAGCAACTCATATCATAGCGGGTAGCTGCCGCTACGGAGTAGTAAGAAGCTAATCAGAGTAGCAGTGGAGGAAATGGCAGTGGTACCGGCGGAAGAGGTGCAGGAGGTAGCGGCACAGCCAGAGGTTCTGGAGGTAATAGAACGCGTAATCACATCCATAACACATAGTCATGATCTAAGTTAATGACGTTATTAAAATAGTGACTTATGACCCTATAGATGCGTCAAGAAGGAAGTGCACCTATAAGTCCTTCCGATCTTGCAACCCTCGCAGCTTCAATGGCACCGATGGTGCAATAGGCCCGATGAGGTGGATAGAAAAGATGGAATCGGTGATTAATATCAGTGAGTACACCGCTGACTACATGGTGAAGTATTCTACCTGCACGCTCACTGATAAATCATTGACCTGGTGGAATTCTCAAGTGAAGACTTTGGGGAGGCAGACGACATATCAATTATCGTAGGAAGACTTGAAATGCATGATGATCGAGGAATAATGTAACATCTCTGAATTTTTTGACCCTATTTTAATTTATTTTACTTAATAAAATAACAACACTACATTAAATCCTATACTTATTCAAACCTATGCCTCATTAATTATTAACAGAACGTATTTTAATTCAAAGTTTTAGAACTCATAATCATGTGGTAACACCTCCTAGATTTAACTCAGTTAGTAATCCCGTAAGGTGTTCTGTTAAATCCTAACCAAGCTAATTCTGTCAAAGCTGAAGTTGTAAGGGCTGATTTTATAAATAACCAAAAACCCTAATAGGCACGGTCGCTCCTTGTTTTGGCACGGTCGCCCAAGTGCCTTGGCACGGTCGCACCTCTTATGTCGTCAGTTAAAACGTAAATACAGTCGTTAATCACAGTGACGTTCGAATTCGTAACCGTTCCACTCGTCCCTACTATTAGCAAACACAATTAAGTCTTTTAATTATCGTATTTATAACAAATAAACTCAATCGTGTCGATTCATCTCATAACCGTCAAATTCTTTCATGAGACACTCGAATCCACTATTCTGATTGCAAATCCTCCCAAGCAAACACTCCATCGAACCCTCTGAAACTCCCAAAAACATTGAAGCAGCCGGAATTGCTGCAGAAGGACGCCGAAAACAAAACCCGTCGCCACCGGAACTCGTTCCTACCGTACGCTATCGATTCATCGTCTTCCGGGTAATTGAAATCTCATACTCAATCGATTTAGTCTATAGATCAAAAGGCCCAACTTAATTTGGGCATACAATATGGAAATCAACACGAACCCGAATCTATGTTTCGTTCAAAAATGGTTTAATCGAATCCGGTTCTGGACATATTTTAAATACAATTAATCTATACAAAAAGACTCGTAATAACCTAATGGGTGAAAGCCCTATGATTTCTAACACTGTTATCATAAGAAATAGTCAATTCGTTCCTGTTTTGGAACAGACACGGTCGCGCTAACCATTTAGCGCGGTCGTGCTTCATGAGACACGGTCGTGCCTCACGCACTCAGACCCGGTCGTGCCCCTAGGCTAGACTTGGTCGTGCCTCAGAACCTTAGACACGGTCATGCCTGGCCCAGATACGGTCGTGCCTAGTGAACAGCTTAGTTATGTCTTCTATTTGATCAACACGGTTGCGCCCTGACTAGCACGGTCACGCCCGTGGTCCTAGCACGATCGTGCCTTGTCCCAAGCACGGTCGTGTGTGTGAGAAAATCTTGGCAGAATACAAAATTTTATATTTTAAAAAAACAATAAGCATTTCAAATGAATTTTCAAATAAAAACAATTGATTTTATAAAAATTTATATTAACTTTATTTAAAAAGACCAAATTCTTAGTTCTAAATAAATAGAAGTTATTTATTATAACCGACAAAATTAAGTTTATATTTATCATTAAACTCTACACATAAATATTAGTTACACAACTTGTTTACTCATCTTTATAAAAACAGCGTAAAGATTATTTATTAAATTTATATTTAATATAATACACCCACTATATTTTATAACTAAATAAATAAGTTACATATCTTTATAAATAAATAAATAAAGTAATAATTATTTATTTAATTTATATTTAAACAAAATTGGTTATTTAGGCCACACTTAAATAAACCAAATAATTACATTATTTTGTAACTAGATTAATTAAATAAAAATTATTTGATTTAATTATTCAAATCCAAACCCTAATTTAAAAACATTTTAAACTTTTCATTTCAAATTGTTTTCATTTTATTCAACACCTACACAACCCTTTTTCATAATTCGTCACGAACACATTATAAAATTCCTTATACTCATATCCATTGAAACCCTGGACTTTGAGTTAGACATTTTATTAATTCATGTTAACACGCAATACACTTTAGGTTAACGTTGTGCATTACAAGGATCACGATACTACCTAGTCTCTAGTGTTAGCTACGCCTTTGAATCATGTGAGTATTACATAGCCCCTTTTACTCTTTTACACTTTTTGGGGTGGAACATGAACACTATACAAACTATTTCTTACATTTACACAAACTACACAAATGCAAATCCTCTTTACATTCATGTGTGTAATTTGAGCTTTATGCCTGAGTGCTACTTGTGATAACTTTTGTGTGCAATTTATGTGCAATCATTAACTATTCAAGCCGACGGTAAACAATGATAGATCTATTGAGTCTGACAAACCCACCCAGATTGGGGTGATTGTTACCGACAACACAATTACTTTGGTTACACAATGGCTACTCTCCATAAATGCCTTATTTTATCATGTTATGTAAGGATTTGTTTATTCACAATCTATACGCTATCTATTTACAAACCTGTGTATGCTCACCAACTTTTTAGTTGACCTTATTTTATTCATGTTTCAGGTGCTATCATATGAGTTTGATCAAGACATGATACACATAGGCTCTGGACTTAGTTAATTCGAACTCAAAAACAATTTGTATTTCATTTATTTACTTTGGAATTGATTCATGTTTGTTTGAATGGAAATGGATTTAATATATTACAATTTAGTCGACCTTACACTCATAAACAGTCTACATGTCCCGCCCCGACGTTTCCGCCGTCGGTTGTGGTGTGACAGATTGGTATCAGAGCCTTGCTTATAGGGAATTAGGTTATTAAACACTCCTGACCTAGACTATAACCTTAGGACACCCATACTATGCCATGCTACTACATGCTACATGATTATTTCATATGTGAATATTTATACATGTTATACTATATAATTACATCATATGATGCAATACATAATAGTCTATGTGTCACATTACCTGCCAACTTGTGCCTCCTATTCATTGCTACCTATTTGATTTATTTAAAGTGCTATCCTAAGTTTCCACACGCACTCATACACACTTAGTTCTTCATGAACCCTTAAACTCACACATATAATGTCACCACCTCTTGTGATCTAAATCTAAACTATTGGGCCTAAAGCCCATTAATAATAAACTAGAAGCTCCAAGAAGAAGAAGCCTACTACAACATATAAGCCTCACTTTCGGGCCTCAAAGCCCAGTCCATAATAATTCTCATCATGACCATGAGCCCAACAATAGTGTTATTAATACTTGATGGCTGGAACAGTGTGTAGGCCCATGAGGGATTCTGGCTAAGGAAAGATAGGGTACTTAAGTGTGTCCTAGTGACCCACCCCTTTTTCTTGGGAATCCTCCTCAGGGATGCATTGCTTATAGGTCAATTGTATTTCTAAAACACTATTATGAAGGCTCGGTGTTATGACTAGTCAAACTCTAAACCTATGAGAACTCCTATATTTAACACTCAATATTTTGTTATCACTTACAACCTTTTCATTGTTTCCTACTAGACATGGACTCCTACTCTCCTTCCTCCCCGGTATACCGTCCTGGAGAAGAGTCTGATTGGGAAGAAGACATCGGGACACTCGTGCATCGGTCACCAACACCCCCAGCTACGAGACCAAGGTTCGATGTAAGGGCAGATTGGATTAGGAACACCAGCCTAAGACTTCAAACATCTGGATCACCCGCACCCAGGAACCCGTATCAGACACCCCATCTCCACAATCAGTTACCACCCCCACTAAGAGACCCATATCTAATGCCCGACCCGTACCTTCCCAATCCTTGGGTAAGGCATACCATGGCACCCACTGGTGTTATGGGAATTCCAACCAATGACTTTCACCAATATGTAAGAACCTCAGCATTTGAGAGACAAAGGATAGAGTAGGGGTAATGCACGACTTACGAGGACAAAGAATAGATAGCCTAGCAAACAAATTAGGGTATCCATCCTCGAAAAAGTAATACTGGAGCACCACACGGAGACAGCTAGAGCTGAAGCCAGGTCGGCTACCCGAGTGACCATAGCTGTGCTCATCTTGGCGATTATCTTCATCCTAGTGGAAAGCTACCAGAGACGTTAGGAGAAATTTATAATTATTGTCTTTAATTTTCGATTTGAGAACCATTTCCCTATGTTTTGAGTAATGTTTAACATTTCAGCATTTAGTCAATTTTATATATTTCAACTCTAAAGTTATTATTCATTGATTTGACCCGTTGAGTGTAAATCACACCAAACATATTTTCATTAAAATTTTCCAAGTATCACCTTCTTCATTCAATATGATTTAGTACACTACAAACAATCTCCTTCGTAAACAAGCCATCCTATTAGATTTGAACAAACCTCGTTATCTTGTTCGAACAAAATGTTTATCAAACTTTTAGATAGTATCAAAAACATAAATTTTCCATAAAACTTTTCACTTGATAAGGAAACTTAATACAATCTATTTTATAAAAATATTATTTCGATTTGATAAATAATTATGATTTTCCTCAATAAAATAAATATTTCTAAACCCTGGCTAAATTAGTATACGACTACTTGTTTAGCCAATAATTCCGCTTAAAAATATTCTCTTATTAATAGCTGAAAATTTAAATTAAAAGATTTTTCCCATAAATTGTCTATTTATTTAAATTATGTGACTCAGTGGTTTCCCTACTTTATATATCTACAACCAAGAACAATTTACCACTTTCTATATTCAAACAAAGATCAGTATTTGTAAACACATTTTCCCGAATGTTTTCAGAACCTCCTCGCTACCTTTCGCTTGTCGCTTCAAGAGACGATCCATACCGCGTAGACGTTAACCCTCCCCATCAACCTCAATGAGATTTAAGAGCTAGAACCTAACTACCACATTATACGGGAACACCAAACAACACGCTTGTCCGCAACACTCGATCACATACAAAACCCGTTAGTATGCATCACACACGAAGTTCAATAACTTATGTATGCACATTCATAATAAATCCAATGCAACCACATGGTACATGAAACTCAATTATTCTCAATATATCCAATGCTACACAAATTTCATAATACATGAAACTAGTTTGTCTACAAATCACAATTTACTGGATTGATCACATAACACACGGAACATGTTTATTTGCAATACGCATGCTACTGGATTGAGCACATCCTATCCATTGAAACCCTGGACTTTGAGTTAGACATTTTATTAATTCATGTTCACACGTAATACACTTTAGGTTAACATTGTGCGTTACAAGGATCACGATACTACCTAGTCTCTCGTGTTAGCTATGCCTTTGAATCATGTGAGTATTACATAGCCCCTTTTACTCTTTTACACTTTTTGGGGTGGAACATGAACACTATACAAACTATTGCTTACATTTACACAAACTACACAAATACAAATCATCTTTACATTCATGTGTGTAATTTGAGCTGAGTGCTAGTTGTGCTAACTTTTGTGTGCAATTTATGTGCAATCATTAACTATTCAAGCCGACGGTAAACAATGATAGATCTATTGAGTCTGACAAACCCACCCAGACTGGGGTGATTGTTACCGACAACACAATTTTGTATGCTAGTTACAAAAGTTTGATTGTATTTTTGTTACACAATGGCTACTCTCCATAAATGCCTTATTTTATCATGTTATGTAAGGATTTGTTTATTCACAATCTATACGCTATCTATGTACAAACCTGGGTATGCTCACCAACTTTTTAGTTGGCCTTATTTTATTCATGTTTCAGGTGCTATCATATTAGTTTGATCAAGACATGATACACATAGGCTTTGGACTTGGTTAATTCTAATTCAAAAACAATTTGTATTTCATTTATTTACTTTGGAATTTATTCATGTTTGGTTGAATGGAAATGGATTTAATATATTACAATTTAGTCGACCTTGAGCTCATGAACAGTCTACATGTCCCGCCCCGACGTTTCCACCGTCGGTTGGGGTGTGACAAATACTGTCCTCGAAACGAGTTGCAAAAGATCGAGGCTGAGATGTGGAATCTAAAGATGATAGGAGATGATGTGGCGGGGTACACCGATGTTTCAATGAATTACCAATTCTGTTACCGCACATGGTCACTCTAGAACATAAGCGTGTGGAGAGGTATTTGTGGGGCCTTGCGCCTCAAATTCGCAGCATGGTAACCTCATCTAATCCAATGGATGCCAAGAGTTCTATAATTTTAGCATTCAAGTTAAGAGATGATGTTGTGAACAATTGATTGTTTGGGAAGAAGGAGAATGAAGAAGCTAATCTGGGGAGAAAAGGAAATGGATGGGAAATCCAAGTAACAAATATGGGAAACAAGGATTCAAGAAACAGGAAACGATGAAGGCATTTGCAGCCAACACTGTGGAGAGAAAAGAGTATGATGGGACACTGCCGAGGTGTAACAAGTGTGGATATCATCATGGGGGTGGATGTATTAAATGTGGGAAATGTGGTAGGTTTGGGCATACCTCACAAAACTGTCGAGTCAACACCAACCCCACGGGTAAAGCTAAATAGGGATGTTTCAAGGGTGGTGATCTGAAGCACTTCAAGAAAGATTATTCTAAGTGGAGGAACTAGAACAATGCTCAGGCACCAGGAAGGGCATTTGTGATGGGTGTCAGGGACGCGTGCCAGGACCTGAATATCATCACTGGTACGTTCCCGATAAATAATGACTATGCCTCTGTACTTTTTGATTCGAGTGTTGATATGAGCTTTGTGTCAAATGGTTTTAAATCTTTACTCGGTATTAAGGCCAGCAAACTAGAACAAAGTTATACAATTAGTGAATGGGAAATTAATTAAAACCAGAGAGGTCGTTAAGGGTTGTACCTTATGTCTAGAAAAACAGACATTTAGTATAGACCTTCTACCTGTTGATCTGGGGAGTATTGACATCGTCTTTGGCATGGATTGGTTATCGAAAAATCATGCCGAGATCGTATGATTCGAAAAGGTTGTACGTATCCCACTATCAAGCGGAGAAACTCTTTCAATTCAACGCGAAAAGAGTGGAACAATGTTGAAGATGATAAACTTCATGAAGGCTCATAAGTATCTACGCAAGGGTTATTGCGCATTCCTAGCTCACATCGTCGAGAAGAAACCTGAGGAACGTCGACTTGAGGACATACCGATCGTTAGGGATTACCCTGAGGTATTTACCAAAGACTTACCTGTATTACCGCCACGAAGACAAGTGTGATTCCCCTTGATCTGCAATATTCCAAGCAACACAATAACGAACAATCTCCGGAAAGGTGAAATCAATCCAAGAGACTCTAAGATCGAAAACCGACGAATCAAACAATGAATCTAAGATAATACGCCATCAAACTGAGATAATCTCATAACATCATCTTGTATTCACTTCGAGAATCAGTACAAGCAGTAATACACTACTATGAATCAGAGATACACATAAGATACAAGTTCAAGTTCTGGCTAGTTTTCAAATACAAGACTTTTATATAGTAATAAGATTTAGTCCAAAAACTCTGATCGTCCAAAAAGATTTCGATCGAAATATTTTTCGATCGATAGATTTTTCGGTCAAAAACTTTACACTTGATCACATATCAAAATAGAAAGTTGAATTCGATGGACTACTAGGTTCCAACAATCTCCCCATGGTCCAATGAATACCAAGTTCTATGTCTTGTTTGCATCCGGCTTCTTCTCAGGCTTCACTTTCTTTGAATCCAGATCCTATAACCTTTTCTTGATCATTCTAGCATGGCACTTAGAGAAAAACAACGAGACACCACTCTCATATACAATTTTGCTTCGTTCTTTATCATCAAGCTCATATCACAATAAATCTTGTTATAATACAAAATCTTTAGATCTTCATCTGAAAATCTGAATAGATCCATCGGATCAAAGATTTTGACTTCTGGAAGTCCCCTCTGTTGAATAAGAGCTTCATGTGATGAAGAATCATAAAACCACTTATCTAAATCCTTGATGAAGCTCTCTCTTCTTTCAGGTATATACACAGCTGTCACCGTATCAGCTGGTTTGATTATGCATTTGTACTTAATCTTCTCATTTGTTCTGTATTTCTTCTTGAACTTTCTTCATATAGGAATTTGAGGCTAAAATAATGTAAATCTATCTTGATTACATTGATTCCTGATAAGTCCTTCAAAAGCAGAAGCTCGAGTATTGTTTGATTCATTAATCATCTTCAAATGACTCAGATCTCTTATATCCCATCTTGGTAGTGTCTGTAATTTATGAAAAGTATCAAAATATTGAATATCACCAACAACCCTTTTGATCACATACATTTTCTTATCACTAACAAATTTCCATCCCAAGATCAATCCAGTCAAAGCCTTTCCTTATTCTTTGTGTAATTCTTTCAACAGTTGACGATTTTTCATTAATTTTCCCCCACAAGCTTTTATCATAAGAAGCTTTCGTTACAGTAGAATCCTTTTGAGCTTCATCTGTTTCACTCTCTTCAAATAATTCATCGAAAGGAATTCTCTCATCTAGTACTTTATCGAACCTTCCAACTTCATTCTCGTCACATTCAACATACGTTTGTTTTTCCTCATATTCATGTTTCTCATAAATTGCATCAGAATCTTTGTCATCACTTGACTCTTCATTATTTGCTCCACTACTACCAACTCCAGATCCATTACTACTGCCATTATCATCGTTAGAAGGATCTGCATCATTTTTATTGATATCTGCAATAATAACATCTTCATCTTCCTCTTTTTCATCTTCTTCCTTCTCCTTATCTTCATCTCCTACCTCCATTCCTTCACCTTGTTGATTAATAAGTGAATCAACATCAAACATATCTTGTGAACCAAAAAGATCAGCTCCTTTAATTGGAGATTTAGTATGTTGTGAATGATTCAATGTGGAAGGTTCTTGCTGTTCTTTATTCTCTTGTATGGGTTGACTAGTGACATTCGGAATTGAAACAGACATTCCAAGACGTTTGACAAGATCTTGCACAACGCTTTGCAAATTATCCATATGTACTTGTTGCTTATCAAGCTGCTTTTGCTTCTTGGAATCACTTGTCTTTAACTCCCTAATTTCTCTTTCATTTGTAGCTTCTCTGCGTTGAAAATTTGAAACTTGAGTCTTCAATTGACTTATAATATTTATAGTTTCTTGAGTTGCAAAGTTTAGAAACTCTTTATCCATCAATTTGTAATATTTACAAGCCTTTTATTTAAAAGGATCTGGAACTTCTTTACCCTTTCCCTTTCCTGAGTACCTCTGTGCCATAGTCTTCAATCTTTTTTGTTCTGGTTCTTTAATCACGATACCTTTAGACGGAGGAAGTCTAGAAGGCACGTCCTTTTCAGATTCAGTAGCTTTCCTTTTGATTGGAGTTTCAGTTGCAGTTGCTGGAACTTCTAGTGTTTCAACACTTTCATTTTATTGAACTCTCTTTGTTTCTTTAACTGGTTCATTAACATTTTCTTTCTCAACCACAATCTCTAAAATAACTTCAGGAATAATCACAGGTGTTTGAACATCTTCAGGATTGTTTTGAACTATAATCTTATCACCTCCTTCATCATCATTATCATTACTATCATTATCCTCTACTTCACTACCTTGAATATCATTCAATTCATCTTCTACACAAAACTCGAGATCAGGATTCTCTTCAATCATGCTTGGAAACAAAGGTGTCACTGTCCTAGTAAACTTGCCTTTCTTCCTTATGGTATTCATGCTACTGAAAATTATTTCTGTCATTTGATCCAATGGTAGCTCAACCCCATCATTAGGAAGATCTGGCAACAATGCATTGATTATCATCTGTAAGAATCTCGAATAGAGTAGAAACTTGTTGTTCTGTCTTGGACCCATAAAATTATTAATCATAGCTTCAAAGATCATTCTTGAGAAATTGAATCTATGATGAGTTGTCAGACAAAGCAGAGCTCTACTAAACTCTTCACCAATTTGATCAAATGCTCTTGTCCTCGGTCCAAGGCAATGAACGAATACATGTACTAAGTACCTCCACTGTTTCCCTAATAAAGTCTTTGTCACTTGACTTCTTGGAAATTCTCCTTCATAACCCATTTCTCTGATTATCTACATCACACGTGTGTAGCTTATTTTGTATGGAAAACTGACAATGTCTCTAAAATTAAGAACCACTCTTACAACTTGTTCAATAATCTTAATCTGCTTTCCACCAACTGTACTTTCTATCCAGATCTCCTTGTTAACATGTTTATATTCAACATTGTTCCAGAATTCTCGAATTTGATATTCATAAACATTAACTTGTGTTGGTCTTGCCGTTAGAATTCTTGATTTGTTCAGAAACCGAACTATTTATTCATAACCCCTTGATTTTCTTGTGCTAGCAGTCAAACACGCACAGATGTTGTGCCTTGATTCAAACTTGTCGGTATATTTTGGGTAACTGTTGTTAAAATTTTATGTTGTAATTAAGCGAACTTGTCAAGTTCGCATAGCTTCTTAGAGGGGCGAACTTAACAAGTTCGCCTAAGCATATTAACGGGCAAACTTGTTAAGTTCGCCTGTGGGGCTTGTGGTCTTTGTGGTTTACCTATAAATAGGTGTTTACATGTCTTAGTTAGTAGTGATCAGAACAGTAGTCTGTCAAGAACTGAGTTAGATTGTAAACAGATTTGTGGTGGAAATACAAAGAGGTTTATTTACACCGTGTTATTTATTGAGTTACACGTTGCACGTTGATCATTGATTCCGCACGTTATCACCGTGTCGTACCGCGAGTCTAGAGATCCGTCACACCACACCGGGACCTACAAGTGGTATCAGAGCTTTTGCTCTCGATTAGCAACAGATTCGTGGTGTTTTCATGTACAATCAACATCAAAGATCCTTGATTTTGAAGATTTTTTTGTGTTTTTTCTTGTTCTTGATATAAATGGAGTAATTTTGATCATTTTGGATTGATTTTTGATTGATTTTGAGAAATTGATCCGATAGGATTATTCCTAATCAGTTTCTAATCATTCCTACGATTCAGATTTATTATATTAGATCATATATAGCAGAAATCATGATATTCAGAGGTCTAAGTTCGTGTTTGGGTTTCCTCCGTGGTTTTCAGTCGCGACGGGCGAACTTGCTGATTCTGTTGCAGGCGAACTTAGCCTAGCGAACTTAACAAGTTCGCTTAAGCAGTTACAGGCGAACTTATCAAGTTCGCTTAGAGATCCTTTCAAGCGAACTTATCCAAGTTCGCTAAAGTTAAAAAAAATAAAGAAAAAATGAAATTGGGGGTGGGGGACCTTTATACGAGGGTTTCGGGCTGTTTTTGAGAAGATTGTGATTTTGGAATTTTCATTCACCGAAATCCATTTATTTTTCACAGGAAAATTTTTCCTGCTCAAATTTTTGAGGGGACCTTTATACGGGCGTTTCTGAGAAGATTGTGATTTCGGAATTTTCGTTCACCGAAATCCATTTATTTTAGGAGGGAAATTTTTCCATGGACATTTTCACAAGATTCTCAGGATGTCAACTTTTTCTGATAATAATGAGACTCTAATGATGTCTTTACCAAAAGAAATCCTTCGTACTTTCAAGAAGTGTACGACTTCAAGAGATCTATGGGAAGCATTGATGATGCGATGTGAAGGTACTTTTGATGTGAAGAAGAGTAGGATAGACTTGCTAAAGAAACAATTCATGGTTTTCAAGTATTTAGAGAATGAAACTATTGATGATATAGTTACCAGATACTACCATCTTTTGCGAGAGTTGGTAAAATGTGATGTTTCTTACACTAGTACTAAGGTGAATAAGAAGTTGTTGGATGCTCTTCCACTAATCGATATGTCTTTGACGGACTTGATTAGTACAGTTCATTCTTATGAAGAAAGTGATGTGACTGAAGTTAGTGACAAAAGTGATGACAAGAAGCAGAGTGTTTCGGAGAGTGACATTTCTGTTGAATCAAGTGATAGTGAGAGTGTTTGATGCGTAATGTTTTAATATGTAAAAATATAATAAATATATTTTTAGGATGGTTTCACGAGATCAGGTTTTAAATTTATAAAATGATATTTACTTTAACTTAAAACATACACAATAGGCAAGTGTACATATCGCAGTGTAATATAGTTTAGGTAAGAACCAAGTATTGAACCAACGGACACGGTCGAATTCCAATACTCAACTTTTGTTAACGTTTAGCCGGTTCAATTAGTGAGTGAGTTTTGTGTGCTTGTGGAACAGGAAAGTAAATGACAGAAAAGTAAATGGCGATAAAGTAAATAGCAGAAAAGTAAAAATATGCGTGAAGTGTGTAACAGATATGTAACGAACAGAATAGTAAATAACAGGAAAGTAAATAGAACGGAAATGATCAGGTTACGAATAATATTTCTTTGGGTTTCGAATTCGCTTGGTGCGTGAAATTTGTTAAATTGACTAAACCATTTATATGACTACTACAAATGTGTGACCCAGGTCACCGCTAGAGCCTCGTCCTCACGAAATTTGATTTGCAAATTTAAAAGCTTTAAAAATCAAGAACACTCACAAATATAATGACGGATTTAGACAATAAAAGCCCACCAAAATGGTGGTTTTAAGGACGAATAGTTTAAGAAATAAACACAACACTTGGATTAATACGTTAAACATTAACATGCACCAAACTTCATCTTCACCCTAGCAATACAAAGATTCTAGCCATGAATGGCCATACTAACTAGCATAGGCTCCCCTATTGCGGAACAAGGAGGAAGAGTCCCTCTACTCACTACTACTACACTCTAACTACGAAATAATCTTTCTTAGGTGTGTTCTTGGGGTGTGTTAGGGGTGCTTCAATGAAGAACTCAAGCCATCTATTTATAGGCCTAAAAATGAGCAATACACAGGCGTGCAAACACCTTGGGAATCAAACAGGGTACAAAGGACAGTGTACTGGAGTCTGGGGAGGGCAGAAGGGCATTGCACGACCGTGCAATGGGTTTCACGGCCGTGCAACCCTCTGCCTGCTCCCAAGGCTCGTATTTTAGCTGTTGGTTGACTTGTGTTGACTTGGTTGACTTCTTGGGGGTCAATGCTCGGGTTTGGTCCTCCAAAAGCTTGATTTCTTCATGTTTTAAACTGGTTTTTGGTTTGTTTATGTTGGAGCACCGAATAACCTGCAATTGTGAAATACTAACGTTTTAAGTATCAATTGTCAGGTTATTAATCAATTAGTACCATAATATGGGGATTATTATGCATGCAAAACATGTATAATTTAGGACATATCATAATACCCCACACTTAGACTTTGCTTATCCTCAAGTAAACTCATGCATGATCATACGCATAACTAAAAACTTTACAAGGAAATGGAACTCCAAGTAGTTGGAAATTCGGGTATAACTCTTGAGTTGCTTACTCTATTTTTGTATTTTTTTATGATGGAATCCTTGACAAGCCTACTAGAACTTCAATTATGCATAAACGGTCACTCCTCACAATGTTCACTCAACTCTAGGGTTATAGATGTATGGATAATGTAAGTTAAGTGGAACACTCAAGTTCGAATCGAATTATGCAGTGATCATAAGCTTGTATGCAAATCAAGTCTCCACCAATTAACTAAGTAGTATGCATGAATCAAGAGGACTTTAAAAGGGTTGTAATGTGGCTAAAATAAAAATAAAGGGGTGAAGATGAAAATCTTTTTGGGTTTTTAGGTATTTAAAAGGTTTGAAGGGCTGCAGCTATCGTGAAACACACAGCTACGGCTTCATGGCTTAAAATGGAAAATACTAACAGGACCCTTTATAGTACTCGGATCATGAGGGTATAACTAATCCGAGGGCTCGTTTATGGTCAGATTGCCAAGACCAAGATCTCTCATTAGTGCCAACTCTATCCTTATTGCGTAGTACACATTGCTGCCTCTCCGTATGGAACTTTAGGCTTGTAGCCTAACCGCTCCAACTTTGATCAGATGCATGTACTCACTCTGGGAATGGGTTTGATTCTTGCTACATTTTCCATTGTGGCTCAAGTTGCCACACTTCACACATTTTTCGTATCTTTTGGCTCTTCTTTTGGCGGGACTTTTTGACAGGCCGCCGAATGGTGGTAGTTGTTCTTACTTGCGCCACTGTTTTCTTACAACACTAGTTGCTTTGAAAATTTCTCTCGGAGTTCGAGCGGTAATTCAGGCTTTGCGAAATGAATGCAGAAAATCAAATTGAAATCAAAAGAATGCATATCCAGCTCTTTAAGTATAACCAGTAAAATACCAACTTGTTCTCATTTTTTTTTTGAATCAAGAAAAATTCTTCAATAACTCTCTTTCCTCAATTTCCTTGAAATAATATTTCCATAAATTCCTTGAAGATAGTTCGACTGTTTCTACCTAATACATCCACCTTCTTGTATATTCCAATTCCTTTGAGTAAAATAGATTCTTTCCGAAGTTGCCTCAATGGTACTAAACTTGAAATAACGTCATAGGATAATTTTTCCATTTTGAAGACAGTTAGCCAATAACCGGTGTTTACGAAAAGCTGGTTGGGTGATAATTGTAGGTAGTAGAAAAGAAAAGGCTAAGGCTCAAAGGGATATCTAAGCGGATTATACTTTTTGGGATTTTTGGATTTAAGGATAAGGGTAATAAAGTCCTAGGTGCCTCAATCACTTTCAAACTTCTACTAATTCATGGTCTTGATATGTATAAGTCACCAAAGTTCTAATTATGCATAAAATTCAATCGAAAAACACTCAGTAACGCCAAACGAAAGAGCATGCGAATAATTATATACTGCGCCAAGAATTTGATGCCGTGTAATAGGCTTGATTTTCCTCACATGGAAACGGATGGAATAGGGTTTAGCGAATCGTTATGCATAATATTTATTTGTTTCTACTTGCCATGTATTCCTTTTACTTTATTAGGTGCGAACTTAAAGAGGTTTTAAAGTTTAAAATTTTGAAACTTTTCCGGGTTTTGCAAAAGGTAGGGTTTTGTAATGTTTTAGTCAAATGGTTTGAAAATCACAAGTTAAAATTTTATTACTTTGAGGTTACAAGTAGTCCTGAATCTCTTAATTCCCCACCCCACACTTAAAATTATGCACTGCCTTCAATGTACAAATGCATGTAATGAAATGCTATGCAGGAATTTAAATGCATGAAGTTTTAAGAGAAAAGAAACTGGTACTCCCCCGGTCAATTCAGTGTATAACCTAAGGCCAAAACTTATTGGTGCTGTCAACACTTTGCTTCAAAAACTTCATCGAATTTCTCCGAAATTTGATGTGGTTTCTGATTCCTCAGGTTGTAGAGATGGAGTGTGATTCCTCAAAGAATTAGAGAGACTATCTGGTGATGCTATTCTACCTGACACATAAGGAAAAACATAAAAGCAGACAAGGAAAATAAAAGGTAGTAGTTAAGCTACTAAGGTCTTAGTATCGAGAGGGCATACCTGGGGCTGAAGTATGAGAAACTTAAATTTTAAAAGTCAAACCTGAGATCCATGATTATGCTGTATGCTCCAAGCTCTCAATTTATTCATGATCATCGGGTTGCCTCCCCGAAGCGCTACGTTTATTTAAGGGTCTTTAGCCCGACCCATACGTGTTTCATCATTCTTTCTTTGGGTGGGAGCCATCGACTTCCACTGTATCTCCTGTTCCTTCATTCAAGTCCTTCAGTTTTGGTAGCTTGTCAAAGTACTCATCGATCCGGTCAGTGTTTTCAAAATCCTTCCCAAGATTCAGTTTCTTTCCTTTGTTGAATTCCTTAGCTTTCTTCAGTTGGTAATCCAGATTAGTATCGATGAATTGGGAAATTTCAAATTGATCATTATATAGGCATTCATTTCCCCCTATGTTGTTGGTCACTGATTGTTTTCCGACACGAATTGTCAAGATTCCTTCATTCATATCGATAACGGCTCGAGCAGTGGCTAAAAATGGGCGACCCAAAATCAGAGGTATGGAATAGTCGGGTCCTATTTCTAAAACCATGAAATCGGCAGGGAAGACAAACTTGCCGACTTTTACTAGTAAGTTCTGAATGACTCCTATGGGTGATTTGACTGATCCATCTGCGAGTTCGATAGTTGCATTGACAGGTCGTGGATTCCCAATATTTAACCTTTTAAACATGACATAAGGCATTACATTATCACTTGCTCCTAGGTCAGCGAGCGCAAAGTTTATTGGTAATGGTCCGATAGAACAAGGTATAGAGAACTTTCCAGGATCTGAAAGTTTCTTTGGAAGGCATCTTTCAATGAGAGCGACACAATGATTAGTCCTTTTTAATGCTTCCTCCATGTTTCTTTTGTTTGTAAGGAAATCTTTCAAGAAACGTCCATACTTAGGCATTTGTTGTATGATATCCAGGAAGGGAAGATTGACATGGATCTGGCTTAATAGTTCGATGCATTTCTCATATTGTTCGTTAGTCTTCTACTTTACTAGCCTTCCTTGGTAGGGTATGTGAGAATGAAACGTTCTCTTTGTCGGGACTTTTGGAGGAATATCCACCACGGCCGGAGGTGGAGTTATCTTTGATTGCGTTCTTGGGTAGTTGTTTCTACGATATGTGGACGAAGCGGTACTCCGATGAATATCTCTCTTCTTGTTGATTGAACTTCTTCGTCTAGCATTGGTGGCTCTGGTTAAACCTTGCTATTACTCAGAGTGATAGCACTTACATTTTCTTTTGGATTGGTTTCAGTATTACTCGGGAGACATCCTGGTTGTCTTTTGGATAGAAGTTTTGCAATTTTCCCTAATTGTGTTTCAATGGACTGTAGAGTTGCTTTCTGTTTCTTGAATTCAGCTTCATGAAAACCAAATCGTTCCTTGTATTGTTTGTGAAGGGAATCCGCTAGAAGAGCTTGACTTTCAGTTGTAGAGATCAACTTAGTTACCGCGTCCTCTAAGCTTAACCCGTTGCTTGGATTGTTAGTTCCTTGAAATTGTTGATGAGGTTGATAGTTTTGAGGTGGTCTTTGTTGAAACTGTTGTTGTTGTTGTCCTAAGCCAGATTGCCCCTGATTGTTGTTATCCTTCCAGCTGAAGTTTGGATGGTTCCTCCAACTAGAACTGTAGGTGTTATTATAGGGGTTTTTTGTAAGCGATTTGTTCCGATAAAGTCAACCAGCCCGGTATTAGTGGTGATACTCTTTACTTCTTCAATAGCCTCAGCGGCGGTCTTGCCCTTACTAAGTTGATTGAGTCGAATGGTGAATGTGTCTACTTGAGCAGAAAGTATTGTGACAGTATCGACAGAAGGAACTCCTTGCCTGGCTCCCCTGATGTTCCTTGGACTATACCATTGATAGCTGTTCATAGCTATTTCATCAATTAGGTTGTAAGCTTCTTGTGGCCTCTTGTTTTCAAAAATACCACCTGCATTAACGTCTAGTGTCTGACGAGCTTGATTATGCAACCCATTGTATAATGATGATACTTGTAACCAAACTTCTAGCCCATGGTGAGGACATTTCCTTAACATGTCCTTAAAGCGTTCCCAAGCCTCATACAGTGATTCACCGTCATCCTGAGTGAATGTGGTGATATCATTTCTTAGTTTAGCAGTTTTAGCTGGCGGGAAGTATTTCGACAGGAATTTCTGAGCTAGATCATCCCATGTAGTGATTGACCCGGTAGGAAGAGAGTTTAGCCATGCCTTAGCACGTTCCCTTAAGGAAAAGGAAAACATTCAGAGGCGAACTGCGTCATTCGACAGTACGTTCAGTTTGAAAGTGTCACAAATTTCAAGGAAATTTGCAATGTGGGCATGTGGATCCTCATCCGGTAATCCATGGAAAGTGCATGATGACTGGATCATGTGGATCAAATGAGATTTGATCTCAAAGTTGTTAGCATAAACTGTTGGCCTTGTGATACTAGATCCCAGAGCTTCTAGTGACGGTCTAGCGAAATCGGAAATAGTGTGGTTTTCAATGGCCATCCTTCTAGTACGATTTTCTCGTATTCGACGGTGGAAGAATCTTTCGAGATCTACTAAAGGTTGATATAAACCAGTAGTGGAGCTATGGATCATACACTACCTGCAACAAACGTAACAGAAAAACAGATGGAAATTGATAGGTTAATCCGTTAACTTGAATTTTTTTTTAAATCACCGTGTCCTCGGCAACGGCGCCAAAAACTTGATGCGTAATCTTTTAATATGTAAAAATATAATAAATATATTTTTTAGGATGGTTTCACGAGATCAGATTTTAAATTTATAAAATGATAATTACTTTAACTTAAAACACACACAATAGGCAAGTGTACCAATCGCAGCGTAATATAGTTTAGGTAAAACCAAGTATCGAACCAACGGACATGATCGAATTCCAATACTCAACTTTTGTTAACGTTTAGCCGGTTTAATTAGTGAGTGAGTTTTGTGTTCTTGTGGAACAGGAAAGTAAATGACAGAAAAGTAAATGGCGATAAAGTAAATAGTAGAAAAGTAAAAACGTGCGTGAAGTGTGTAACAGAAATGCAACGAACAGAATAGTAAGTAACAAGAAAGTAAATAGATCAGAAATGATCAGGTTACGAATAGTATTGCTTTGGGTTTCAAATCCGCTTGGTGCGTGATAATGTTAAGTTGACTAATCCAGTGATATGATTACTATAAATGTGTGACCCGGGTCACCGCTAGAGCCTCGTCCTCATGACATTTGATTTGCAAATTTAAAAGCTTTAACAAGTGGTAGTGCCTCCCGTTATGGACAACAATTACCCTCAACCCTTCGAATGGTCATCTCCGGGTTGGTTTAAGTCATCGAACGTAAAATGCTTTGTATTAGACTTAAATAGGTGATTGTATTTTGCTCACCGGGAGGCGGTGCAACAATGGGACCAAGTATAAATACGTACCGTTCCCAACATGAGTTCACCAATTCTTGGTCGCATAATAAGTTCGTATAAAGATGTACGATCTTAATAGTTTTAACCAAGCCTTGGCTTATCAATCTCTACTTGTATAAAGACGTACAAGCTTCAAGAGAAGTTTGATTAAAAAGGTTTTACACTTTAAAAATCAAGAACACTCACAAATATAAAGACGGATTTAAACAATAAAAGCCCACCAAAATGGTGGTTTTAAGGACGAATAGTTAAAGAAATAAACACATCACTTTGATTAATACGTTAAACATTAACACGCACCAAACTTCATCTTCACCCTAGCAATACAAAGTGTCTAGCCACGAATGGTCATACTAACTAGCATAACGCTGAGTTTCATAGGCTCCCCTATTGCGGAACAAGGAGGAATAGCCCCTCTACTCACTACTACTACACCTTAACTACGAAATAATCTTTCTTACATTTGTTCTTAGGGTGTATAAGGGATGCCTCAATTATAGGCCTCAAAATGAGCAATGCACGGCCGTGCATTGGATTGCACGGCCGTGCAAACACCTCGGGAATCAAACAGGGTACAAAGGACAGTGTACCAGAGTCTGGGGAGGGCAGAAGGGCATTGAACGATCGTGCAATGGGTTTCACGGCCGTGCAACCCTCTGCCTGCTCCCCAGGCTCGTCTTTTAGCTGCTGGTTGACTTGTGTTGACCTGGTTTGACTTCTTTGGGGTCAATGCTCGGGTTTGGTCCTCCAAAAGCTTGATTTCTTCATGTTTTAAGCTGCTTTTTGGTTTGTTTATCTTGGAGCACAAAATAACCTGCAATTGTGAAATTTTAACGTTTTAAGTATCAATTGTAAGGTTATTAATCAATTAGTACCATAATATGGGGATTATTATGCATGCAAAACATGTATAATTTAGGACATATCAGTGTTCGATCTGGTGAAAGCACCAAATCTACCGAGAGTGATGTGAAGACTCAAGAAAGCTTCCAGACGGTTGAACATGAGCTGACTGATGAATCAACATGTCATAATGCAGAGGCAAAGGTGACTAGTGAAGAGTTGATGAATAATAATGGAGCTGCAGGAAAGGTGACAGAGAAAATAGCTGAAATGTTTATTGAAGTCAATGGATTCAAGGGTGATTTTACACAGGTAAATGAGGTTGTTTCTGTTCATTGTTCTAAATGCATTGATTCTAATTTAAAAAATCTAAGATTGTGTGATGATAATACTAACCTCATCTGTGACTTGAAGGCAAGCTACTTAACTAATCAAACTTTGAAAGAAAATGAGAAGCTTTTAAATAAAAGAATTGAATCGTTGAAAGATGATATCAAAGTTTTACAATCAAAAGTAAATGAACAAGCTTTTCACATTGATGTAGCATACTCTGAGTATGAAAAGAAAAGAAATGAACTTGCCCAGTCACAGAGTGAAGTCACCAAATTGATGAGAAAGCTTGAGGGTAATAAGAATTCCAGTTTTCTGTCAAAATATTATAATGAGAAAGCTAGTGGTGAGAAAGTGGTTAGAGGAGTTGGTTATTGTCCACAATAGGATGATAAAGTTGTTGGGGGAGTTGGTTTCTGTCCTCCATTTAATGGTAATTACACAATTGGTAGCATTGAGAGAGTGAATGAAGAAGAATTGGAACCTAAAATCGTTCTTAAGGTTAATCCGGTTACGGGAGAATATATGGTTTTTGAGGATGACAATGAAGATGAAAGCTTCGATGATGATAATGATGAAGGAGTTACAAAAGAAGTCAAAATTAAGGAACCTAAAGTCATCAAGCAGGTTACTCGTGATCGATGTATTTTGACAGAACCTGATGAACATGAGTAGTCAAAACCAGGTTTGGGTCAACATGGTTTTATCAAATTTGGAGATATCAATGCTGAAATTCAAAATATTTCTAAGAAGGGAACACTAGATTTTATTAAGGAGAAAGTGTATTTGGAGAAATCTTAGACTGCACATCTTCGATCTTCTGATGATTCTTTTTGTCAAAACAATATAGGTTTTTATGTTGGTGAATCATCTAGTTGTCAGGCTGGTCCGATGATAGCTTCTTATGTTCAACAATATAAAGAGAGACGTACATGTTTCCATTGCAATGAGGTTGGACACATCTTGAAGAACTGTCCTTACAAGAACAAAGGTAAGCGACATGTTATTCCTGAGAAGATGAAGCAAGAAGCAAAGCCTGTTGTGAAGCCAGTTAAGAAACCAGTAGTGCATCCTGATTCGGTTACACCATTAGTGAAGCCAGTTGTTAAACCAGTGCTTAAACCAATGTCACAAGTTCAGTAACCAAAAGTTGTAAATCAATGTAATGCGTCTAGTTCTAGAGATTCAAGAGATATGACTCCTAAAGTTCCTTACAAAAGGAAGTTTATTGAGAGGAGAGCCTGTTTCCATTGTGGTGTAATGGCACACATTTATGTGAATTGTCCTTCAAAGGCTGCGGGTACAAAATTGACAAAACCGTTTCTTACGCCAAAAGCAAAACAGATGGTTAAACCAGAGACCCAGTCTTATGCGACACCGAAGGCTAGATCATTTGTGACAAGATCAGTTGGTACATAGTCTTTTAATTCAAAATCTGAGGTTAAGCTCTCTAGACCTCAGCGACGGAGAAGAAACATAAGACTGAGAAAACTTTTAGAAGAACAAGAGGTATCACAATCAAAACATACTTAAAATGAACAAGAATGCTCAAACACTTCACTTTTTTAGAACAAGGCACTTAGTGAACAGAAGAGTGTTTGGAAATCGAAAGTTTCTGTTTCTGACTCGTTGGAGCAATCACCAAAAATCGATGAGAGATTCGACCGTGAATTGCGTGAAGTCATTTATTTTGATACAGATGGTCGACCTAGGACCACCATGGCTTGGGTCTCATTGTAAAATTAATGTTTCTTGTTTAATGTGTTGGATTAACCAAGAGGATCAAGATCTCGGTTGGCCTTTTTGAGAGATTGAAGCTTGGTTCATGGACCATCATTGGCTCTGTTGCATGCACACATGCTGAATATGATATTCCAAGAATCCTTTTCTACAAGATGCAAGCTCTTGGATTCCTCCCACTAACTAGATCTCTCTCATGTGCAGGGGCAGCTATGTCACAAGAATAACACCTGGATGGTAGACAGTGGTTGTTCCAGGCACATGACATGTCACACCCTGACCGATGGCGGAATCATCGGGGCGGGACATGTAGACTGTTCATGAGCACAAGGTTGACTAAATTGCATATATTAAACATCAAATTTCATAACAAGTAGTCCAAACACAACCAAATCCAAGATAGAACAAAATTGAAATACATAGAGTTCTTTTAATTAAATTAACGAAGTCCAAGCCTATGTGTAGCACATCTTGATCAATCTCACACATTAGAACCTGAAACATGAATAAAATAAAGTCAACTAAAAAGTTTGTGAGTATAACACAGGTTTATATAGATAGCATATAGTTTGTAAAACAAATCCTTACATAACATGATAAATAAGGCATTTATGGGGAGCAGCTATTGTGTAACCATGTACAATCAAACCTTTGTAACTAGCATGCAAAAATTGTGTTGTCGGTATCAATCACCCCAATCTGGGTGGGTTTGTCAGACTCAATAGATCTATCATTGAAAACCGTCGGCTTGAATAGTTAATGATTGCACATAATCGCATACAAAACTTAGCACACATAGCACTCGGGCATAAAGCTCAAATTTGTACACATGAATGTAAATAAGATTTGTACTTGTGTTGTTTGTGTGAATGTAAACATGTAATTTGAATAGTGTTCAAGTTTCACCCTAAAAATGTAAAAGAGTAAAAGGGGCTATGTATACTCACTTGGTTCGAAGGCGTAGCTAACAAAGATACAAGATAGAATAAGGATCCTTGAAATGCACAAGTTAACCTAAGGAGTAATGTATATGGTATTAATAGTGTGCACCAATGTTTAAGTCTAAAGTTGCATTTGGACTTGTGTAATAAGGTCATTGATTTGTAATTGAAGGTATTGAATAAAATATATAAAGTTTGAAAGAGTATTTTTAGAACATTTTGATTAAGGTTTGAGTTTAATAATTAAATAAGTAATGTAAATAATTATTGTTTATGAAAACATTGTAAGTATTAGTTATAAGTCAGTATAATTAATTAATCGTTTTTGTTTAAATATAAATTAAATAAATAATCATTTTATTTATTTATTTATAAAATCTAACTTAACCATTTAAATACTTTTTAAATGAAATGTTTAACAATAATTGTAAATTAAATTTTATAAACTTTAAATAATTAATTTTTCCATTTATTAAATATTTGTTCTTTCTAAATAAGATTAAATGCAATTTTATAAAATTCAACTATTTTTATTTTGTAATTCAATTAGAATATTTGTGGTTTGAAAAATATATAAAATTTATAATTCTGCCAAGATTTTAACTCACACACGACCATGTCTGGGAAGGGCACGATCGTGCTCGAACCACGGGCGCGACCATGCTAGTCAGGGCGCGACCGTGTTGATCAAACAGAGGGCTTAAACTAATTAAATCATTAGGCACGACCGTGCCTTGGCTAGGCACGATCGTGTCTGTGATTCCAAGACACGACTGAGATTAGCCAAAGGGCATGATTGGGTCTGGACAGGAGGCCACGACCGCGCTGATAGTCGGCACGACCGCGTCTCATGAGGCACGACCGCGCTAGATGATTAGCGCGACCGTGTCTGTTCCAAATCAGGAACGAATTGACCGATTCTAATAATTATAGGGTTGGGAATCATAGGGCTTTCACCCATTAGATTATTTCGAGTCTTTTTGCATAGATTAATTGGATTTAAAACGTGTCTATGGTTCGATTCGATTAAATCATTTTTAACGAAAATGTGGATTCGGGTTCATGGTGATTTCAATAATGAAAGCCCAAATTATCATGGGGCTTTTGATCTATGTACTGAAACGAAAGTGTGGAAGTTTCAATTACCCGGAAGAATAATGAATCGATTGAGTACGGTAGGGACTTGTTCCGGCGGCGACGATTTGATCTCCGGCGTCTTCTACTGCAACTCCGGTTGCTTCTGTGTGTTCATAAGTTTTTAGAGAGGATGGTAATGCGTTTGTTTGAGAGAATTGAGACCAGAATAGTGGATTCAGTGAACAAGAATGAAGGTCGACGGTTTAGTTTAGGAATTCTATAATTGGTGTTAATTCAGGTGTAATGTCGATGTTTAATCGTCTAATGATGATTATTAACAGATAAACATGTATAACCGTTACGGAATTGAGTGAGTTTAGAATTAAAGATCCTTTTTTTTACGTTTCAACTGTCAAGAGGCGCCACCGTGCTAAGACACCAGGCGCGATCGTTCCAAAGCAAGTCGCGCGACCATGCCAAAGCACTCGGCGCGACCGTGCCAGAACGAGGCGCGACCGTGCCTATTAGGGTTTCTTGTAAATTTTTAACATCAGACCTTGTAAATTTGGTCTTTGACATATTTGTATAATTAGATACTTATGTAGTGTTTTAGTAGGTTATAACCGTGTAAAATTTATGGATTAACATTGAAATATAGTATTAAATTGATGGTATGAGAAGGAATAAAACAGTGCACTAGAATTGAGCTTGAAATGCATTACATTGAATTGAAAATACGGATACTAAAAATCAGAAATGTTACAGTCTCCCCATGTTGAGGGAATTTCGTCCCGAAATTTAGTTAGAGGAAGCGACGGCATCGGTAAAAAGGTGGGGGGGTACTTGAGCTTCATTTGGTCTTCTCGTTCCCAACTGAATTCAGGACCACGCTTAGACTCCCAACAAACTTTAACAATAGGAATACGACTTCGCTTGAGTTGCTTGATTTCACGATCCAAAATTTTTACCGGTTTCTCAACGAAGTGCATCGTTTCATCAATGTGCACGTCATCAAGCGGTATATGGAGATTCTCATCGGCGAGACATTTCTTCAGATTTGATACATGAAATGTAGGATGCACATTGCCCATAGATGGGGGTAACTCGAGTTTGTAGGCCACTTTTCCAATCCTTTCAAGGATTTTGAATGAACCAACATAGCGAGGGGCTAATTTGCCTTTCTTTCCAAAGCGGATCACACCCTTCCACGGGGACACTTTAAGAAGAACAAGGACACCGACTTGGAATTCCAAGGGTTTTCGTCGTTTATCGGCATAACTCTTTTGCCGACTTCTCGCTGTTCGAATGTTGTCACGGATTTGCAAAATCCTGTCGGATGTTTCTTGAATTAGCTCGGGACCGGTGATTTGTGATTCACCAATCTCGTTCCAGCAGATAGGAGAACGACATTTGCGATCATAAAGAGCTTCGAATGGAGCCATGTTAATACTCGTGTGGTAGCTATTATTGTAGGAGAACTCAATGAGGGATAAATGTGAACCCCAATTTCCACCAAAATCGATTACGCAAGCGTTTGGATTGTCCGCTCAGTTTGACCATCAGTTTGGGGATGGTAAGCCATGCTCAAATCCAATCGTGTGCCAAGAGCGGTTTGGAGAGATTGCCAAAATCGAGAAGTGAACCGGGCATCTCGGTCGGATATTATGTTCAAAGGAACACCATGACGGCTCACAATTTCATCAATGTAAATTCGGGCTAGTTTCTCAACCCGATAGTCTTCACGGATAGGCAAGAAATGAGCAGATTTGGTGAGACGATCAATAATCACCCAAATACTATCATAACCACTCGAGGTGTGAGGGAGTTTGGTAATAAAATCCATAGCTAAGTCTTCCCATTTCCACACGGGAATTTCCGGTTGTTCAAGTAAACCAGAAGGACGTTGATGTTCGGCTTTGACTTTGGAGCAGGTTAAACATTTGGCAACATAAAGAGCAATGTCCTTTTTCATACCGGGCCACCAATATTGTTGGCGAAGATCTAGGTACATTTTATCCGCACCAGGATGAATAGAATAACGAGTCTTGTGAGCCTCGTTCATGAGAAATGTACGGAGATCATCGCGATCGGGAACCCAAATACGGTGCAAGTAATAAAGTAAGCCATTTGGTTTAGATTCAAGCAGAAGTTCAACACCACATGACATTTCCTCGTACATATTACGCTCGGTGACTGAGACGTGTTGAGTAAGATGCAGTTTTGAATGTCGGTTTGAATTCGAACACATTGAAGCATGACATGGTTCTTCCGACTCAAAGCGTCGGCTACAACATTCGCTTTGCCGGGATGGTAACGAATCTCGCAGTCATAGTCGTTATTGAGTTCCTTTTGATTGAAGATGTGTTGGAGACTTTTATGGTCGGTGAACATCACGCATTTCGTGCCATAGAGATAATGTCTCCAAATCTTTAATGCAAATACGACCGCACCCAACTCGAGATCGTGCGTCGTATAATTCTTCTCATGAATCTTAAGTTGCCTTGATGCATAAGCGATTACCTTGCCTCGTTGCATGAGGACACAACCAAGACCTTAGTTGGAAGCATCACAGTAGACAACTAAATCATCATTTCCATCAGGGAGAGTTAAAATGTGAGCATTGCACAACTTTTGCTTAAGGGTTTGGAAGGCTTCTTCTTGCTTTGGTCCCCATTCATAAGTCTTACCCTTGTGGGTCAAAGCGGTAAGGGGGACAGCAATCTTAGAGAAGTTCGAGATAAAACGACGGTAATATCCCGCAAGACCAAGAAATGAACGAACTTCAGTGGGGGTCTTCGGGGCATTCCAGTTCTTAACCGTTTCGATTTTAGCAGGGTCAACATGAATACCCTTGTCGTTGACAATATGACCAAGAAATTGAACTTCTTTTAACCAAAATTCACATTTGGAGAATTTGGCATATAGTTGTTCCTTTTTCAAGAGATCCAAAACCAATCTAAGATGTTGCTCATGGTCGGCTTTAGTCTTGGAATAGATTAAGATGTCATCGATGAAAACTATCATGAACTTATCGAGGTACGGTTTGCACACACGATTCATGAGGTCCATGAAAACTGCGGGTGCATTGGTTAGACCAAAAGGCATAACCATGAACTCGTAATGACCATACCTTGTTCGGAAGGCAGTCCTTGGAATATCATCTTTTTGCACACGGAGTTGGTGATAACCAGATCGAAGATCAATCTTTGAGAAGCAAGTAGAACCTTGAAGTTGATCAAAGAGATCATCAATTCTAGGCAAAGGATAACGGTTTTTGATAGTAAGCTTGTTGAGTTCACGGTAGTCAATACACATGCGAAATGATCCATCCTTCTTTTTGACAAATAAGACGGGTGCACCCCACGGTGAATGACTTGGACGAATGAATCCCTTGTCGGAGAGCTCTTGAAGTTGACTTGCAAGTTCTTGCATTTCAGAAGGTGCAAGACGGTATGGAGCTCTAGCCACGGGGTTAGCTCCGGGCACAAAATCAATGCGAAATTCTACTTGTCGAACGGGTGGAAGACCGGATAAGTCTTCGGGAAATACTTCGGGAAAATCCCGAATGATGGGAATGTCTTGTATACTCGTCTTTTTGACATCTTTTTGGACAATATGAGCTAAGAAGGCCACGTACTTCTTTCGTAGGTACTTTTGGGCGGTAGTGCACGACATTAACGTAAGTCCTTTGCAAGGCTTTTCACCAAAGACTCTTAGTGTTTCTCCCGATGGTAGGGGTATTCGAATGTACTTCTCGAAACAAATTACTCCGGCATGATGATTTGATAGCCAATCCATGCCTATGATGATATCACAACTTCCTAGTGGCATTGGAACAAGGTTGATTGGGAATGTATGTTCATTAAGTTCTAGAGAGCAGTCATAGATAATAGACTCAATTGTAAGTGAATCACCATTTGCTATTTCGAGAGTGAAAGTTTTCTCTAATTGGGATCGTGTCTTTGCAAGTAAGGGTTCAAAGTTAAGTGACACAAAACTCGTATCGGCACCGGTATCGAATAAAATGGAGGCATATTGACTATTAACAAGAAACGTACCATTGACCACGTCATTGTTGGCTTGAGCTTCATTAAGCACGCCCACGAGCTCCACCTTGTCTAGCATTGACTAACTTTGGGCATTGATCACGGAAATGGTTCGGGTTGCCACATTCATAACATGCTCGCCCATTTGCAATAGCGGGTACACCTTAATTAGCCGCTTGGGTGTTGGTTTGGTTTGGTGGGTTGACTTGACCCGCAAGAGCTTTGGTCATACAAACATTAACTGTATGGCCATATCTCCCACAATAAGTACAAAGACGACATGGGATGCTTTGGGGATGATGGTAGTTGCAGGTGGCACAAAGTGGGTAGATTCCAACATATGGCTTTTTGGCCGGTGCTTGAACCATAGGTGTAGCTTGGTTAATAGGAATAACAGGAGTGACCACAGCATAGTTTCTAGTCTTCCTTTTCCTATTATTGCGGGAGGGTTCAGTTGTGGCTTCTTTGTTGTGGGTAGGAGGGGTTATAGTGTCAGAAACTTTCTTGGTGCCCTTTTTAGTAAGAGTCCCCGCCTTCACATGATTATCGGTTAAGGTAGCGGACAAACGGATGGCATCTTCAAGTGTTGCGGGATTCCTTCCTAGGACAGTATCTTGAATTTTCCTAGGTAGTCCCCCAATATACTTTTCAATACAGCGGGACAGAGGAGTGACCATGTGGGGCACAAGAAGACTCAACTCATGGAACCGAGTTGTGTATGCCAAGTTTTCACCACTATCTTGGGTAAGATCCCAAAATTCGGCTTCAAGTTTCTTTACTTCATTTCGAGGAAAGAATTCCTCGGTCATTAGCCTTTTAACCTCATCCCAAGGTAAGGCCATTGCTACATCCATACCCCTATTTCTTTTTGTCACACCCTGCCAAGGCGGAAACGCGAGGCGTAACGTTCATGGTTTTTCAAAGCATATAATTATTGCAAACGCATACATACAACTGGATACATAATTTAAGTTTAAGGTTTTACAGCCCAAAATAGTAATTGAAGTTACAAAATATTAAGATTTTGCAAATATGACCCAAACTTTATGGGTTATACAAGAAAAATCTTCAAAAGTAGTATCCACCATGTATGCATGAACCCTACGTAGTGTTACTCTTGTTGTCGCGATTAATTTCCTGAAAACCATACTTGAAAATGTCAACACTAGGTTGGTGAGTTCACAGGTTTCATATATGAATACAATGAGCAAACCAATTGCATGAAAATGATTTTACGTATATGATAAGCAAAACAAGTAATGTTTGACCCATTTGTAAACTAGCTAGGAATACAAATAATATGTACATACATGAGGCATAACCAAACCAAGACCAGGTGTTTTGCCCCTCACTCGTACCTCACGAGCAATATTAGAACACTATGCAGTCATTTGGCCAGAGGGACCCATGGTTAGCGCGACTAACCATGACCGGGGGTGTCAGACCCAATAGTACTATCCATAGAATCTCAGGCTAATCTATAGCTAATGGTTATAAATATGATGGTCAGGGGACTTTAAGAGCTCCAAATGTATCAACTCATGCATACATAAAGGTCGGGTCTTGTTTTCTTGTTATCATATAAAAATAGTTATAAGTATGTTCTTCCCCCAAATATTGAAAACAGTAAAAAGGGGCCGTGAAACTCACCTTGTTTTGAGTATGTTAGCAACGATAAATGTTCCAGTCAACCTTGACTATTCATACCCTAATTTCAAAAAGGGTAATTCTTGTTAACACCGAACGTCTTATATGCAAATTGTTCACCGGCTTAGTAAATCTGATTGCTTTTGTTTAAAATATCTTCTTAGTTTTTCAACACTTGATTTGTAGTAAAAACAGTTCTCAGTTACTGCTAAATGGGACTGATGACCAGGTATCGAAACTACCTAGTTTCGATTGAACAGAACAGAATAGAACAGAGGTCGAAACTACCTAGTTTCGATTAAGCAAACTGAGTATCGAAACTATCTAGTTTTGATTGAGTACTAGGTGTCGAAACTCCTAGTTTCGATTGAGAAACAGGTATCGAAACTCCTAGTTTCGATTGAGAAACAGGTATCGAAACTCCCAGTTTCGATTGAGAAACAGGTATCGAAACTCCCAGTTTCGATCAGACTGGTATCGAAACTCCTAGTTTCGATTGAGAAACAGGTATCGAAACTATAGTTTCGATACTGTCATTTCGTTTTGACAGAATTAGTCCTGCATATTTTTATGTTTTAAACTTGAATTCGACACACCTTTCTTGTTATCTTACTTGCGTTCGAACGATTTGTGTGTTTAGCTATGGTTTTAAAGAAAATAATATGGATGGTATCGAGTTTTTACCTCTAAACAGAGATGATGATTTTGAGAGAAAACAGAGAATGATCTTGAGTTCCTTAGCTTGATTCTTGAGGAAACCACTTGGAATTCTTCTTATAGCGCACCGAAATATGGTGGATTTTGCCTTAAACTGGACTTCAACTTGAAGGAATGTGAGGAAATTGTCGTAAGAAAATGAGAAGTATGAAAGGGATTGTGAGATTTTGAAACTGAGGAGGTATGGCTTTATCTGAGTTTTCTCAGGTATGGTATGGGATATGGGTCGCAGGGAGTGGGAATGGAGTATTCCCTGGGATTTTGGTCGAGAAAGTCAAGGGTGGTTTGGGTTAGTAATGATTAGATTTAAGAATTAATTTATTAATGGTATTAATATCAATTAGAGATTTAAAAGGGGTAATTTAATTTGGTTTAGGTTCCCCACGGTATTATAAATTTATTAAGTTTATGGCTCGTTAACGAAAGATATTGAAATCTTGGATTGTATAATTCGTTGAGGTGATTATTTGTAGGTATAAATATCTAAAGTTGACGCTACTAGGTAATATCTTCGAAAGAGTTCGTTAGTTTACTTTTACGTATTTTTATATTTATTTTAGTCTAAAAATGAGTTATTGTCCAACGTAAAGTTCGTGTAATATATATATGTCTAGATATTTTTCTTGGTTATTTAATTTAATTACTAACGTTCGTATTTAGTCTGGTTATACGGGTATGTGAACCGGTAACTCCTAGAATTACCAAAATATGAAATGAAACAATGTACGGCTTTTCTTAGACTTTAATGTCCTAATTTATGCAATTAGGTACATCACGAAAACAAATATAATATAAACTTTTTTATATTGTGTACGGATGTTGGCCTGAAATGTCGGTTGTCACATTCTCCCCATGTTACAAGAATTTCGTCCCGAAATTCAATTCGTGTCTTCTTGAATTGTTGTTTCCTTGAACAAGGAGGGGTATTTCGTCTTCATTTGATCTTCTCGTTCCCATGTATGCTCAGGACCACGTTTTGAGTTCCAACATACCTTAACCAGTTTGATTCTACTGCGTCTCAGCCTTTGAACCTTCCAATCTGATATCTCAATCGGTTCCTCGATGAAATAAAGTTTATCATTAATGTGAATTTCATTAGGCGGTATGATCAAAGTCTCGTCGGACAAACACTTTTTGAGATTTGACACATGAAATGTATCGTGTACGTTGCTTAGTTCCTGTGGTAGTTTGAGCTTGTAAGCTACAGGACCAACCCTAGCCAGTATTTCAAATGGTCCAACGTATCTAGGATTGAGTTTACCACGGTTACCAAACCTTGCAACGGCTTTCCACGGTGAGACTTTTAACATTACTCGGTCACCAATTTGAAATTCTAATGGTTTCCGTCTGTTATCCGCATAGATCTTTTGTCTGTCTCGGGCCGCTTTCAGACGGTCCTTAATTTTGAAGATCTTATCAGTGGTTTCCTGGACAATCTCAGGGCCTGTCAGATGTTTTTCGCCAACTTCCGCCCAACATAACGGTGAGCGGCATTTACGACCATATAAAGCTTCAAACGGAGCTGCCTTAATGCTCGTATGGTAGCTGTTATTATAGGAAAACTCTGCCAACGGTAAATGAGTATCCCAATTTCCTCCGAAATCAATTACACACGCACAGAGCATATCCTCTAAAGTTTGAGTGGTCCTTTCGCTTTGCCCATCTGTTTGTGGGTGATATGCCGTGATCATGTCAAGACGTGTGCCCATGGCTTCTTGTAATGATTTCCAGATTCTAGACACGAATCTGCTGTCTCTATTAGAGATAATAGAAATTGGCACTCCATGCCTAGCTACAATTTCCTTGATATAAAGCTTTGCAAGTTTCTCGGTTTTATCCGTCTCTTTGATAGGTAGAAAATGAGCTGATTTCGTTAAACGGTCGACAATTACCCATATGGTATCATAACCACTGGACGTCTTGGGTAATTTCACGATGAAATCCATGGAAATCTGTTCCCATTTCCATTGGGGAATTTTAGGTTGTTGTAACAAGCCAGACGGTTTCTGATGTTCGGCTTTTACTTTTGAACACGTTAAGCATTTACTGACATAGGTGGCAATATCTCCTTTCATGTTGGGCCACCAATATAATTCTTTCAGATCCTTATACATCTTATCTGAACCTGGGTGAATGGAGTACCTGGACTTGTGGGCTTCGTCCATAACCAACCCACGTAAGTTACCGTTACTCGGTACCCAAATTATGTCCATGAAGTAAAACGTATTATCTGACTTAGACTCCAATTGTTTGATCATTCCACGTAGTGCTTCATTTTGGATGTTCTTTTCCTTAAGTGCTTCTTGTTGTGCCATTCGGATTTGAGTAGTAAGACTCGTATGAATTGTTAATCCTAGGGCACAAACACGAAGAGTTTTAACTCGTTCCTTGCGACTTAAGGCGTTTGCTACGACATTGGCTTTTCCGGGATGGTACTTGATATCACAATCATAGTCGTTTAGTAGTTCTACCCAACGACGTTGTCTCATGTTAAATTCCTTTTGATCAAAGATATGTTGGAGACTCTTGTGATCAGTAAAAATAGTGCATCTTGTACCGTAAAGATAATGTCTCCAAATCTTGAGTGCAAACACAACTGCGCCCAACTCCAATTCATGGGTCGTATAATTCTTTTCGTGCACTTTTAGTTGTCGTGAGGCATATGCGATGACTTTGTCTCTTTGCATTAACACACAACCAAGTCCTTGGTGTGATGCATCGCAGTATACAACAAAGTTGTCCATTCCCTCAGGAAGGGATAAGATCGGTGCACTACACAGCTTCTGCTTCAGTAATTGAAAAGCTGATTCTTGTTTATCAGTCCAATCAAACTTTTTGTCCTTCTGAGTTAACGTGGTCAAAGGTAAGGCTATCTTTGAAAAATTCTCGATGAATCGCCTGTAATAGCCTGCCAAACCCAGAAATTGACGCACTTCAGTCGGAGTTCTTGGTGCTTCCCAGTTTTTGATAGCTTCAATCTTGGATGGGTCTACGTGAATACCGTTCTTATTGATGACGTGTCCGAGAAAGTGAACCTCTCGGATCAAAACTCACACTTAGAGAATTTAGCGTAAAGTTTCTCGTTCCTGAGTAGTTCTAAGATTAATTTCAAATGATGTTCATGATCCTCCTTGGTTCGTGAATATATTAATATATCATCAATAAATACTATCACGAATTTATCCAAGTATGGCTTGCACACGCGGTTCATGAGATCCATGAAAACAGCTGGTGCGTTCGTCAAACCAAATGGCATAACTAGGAACTCGTAGTGACCGTAACGAGTCCTAAATGCCGTTTTTGGTATATCTTCTTCATGGATTCTTAGTTGATGATACCCCGATCGTAGATCAATTTTAGAATAGAAACTGGAACCTTGTAGTTGATCAAACAAATCGTCTATTCGAGGAAGTGGATATCGGTTTTTGATTGTAAGCTTGTTTAATTCTCGATAATCAATACACATCCTAAAGGTTCCATCCTTTTTCTTTACGAATAGGACTGGAGCTCCCCAGGGTGAGAAACTCGGTCTTATGAAACCTTTATCAAGCAATTCTTGCAGTTGATTAGATAATTCCTGCATCTCGGAAGGTGCTAGTCGATACGGTAATCGCGCAACCGGGGCGGCTCCTGATACTAAGTCGATTCGGAATTCGACTTGCCTCGGTGGTGGTAATCCAGGTAAGTCTTCAGGAAAAACTTCGGGGTAGTCCTTAACGATTGGTAGGTCTTCAAGTCGACGTTTCTCGGGTTTCTTCTCGACGACGTGCGCCAGGAATACGCAATAGCCTTTACGTAGATACTTACGAGCTTTCATGCAGTTTATCATCTTCAATGTCACTCTACTTTTTCTCACCTTGTACCGAAAGAACTTCTCCGTTTGGGAGAGGAATATGAACAATCTTCTCAAAACAAACGATCTCGGCGTGATTCTTCGACAACCAATCCATACCAATAACAACGTCAAAACTTCCCAAGTCAATAGGTAACAGGTCTATACTAAAGGTGTGGTCTTTCAAACATAGAGTACAACCCTGAATGACTTCTTCGGTTTTAATTAATTTCCCGTTTGCTAATTCAATTGTATAATTTTGGTCTAGTTTGCTGGACTTAATACCGAGTAGGGACTTAAAGTCATTTGACACAAAACTCATATCAGCACCCGTATCAAAAAGTATAGAAGCATAATGATTGTTTATCAGGAACGTACCAGTGACAATGTCACGGTCCTGGCGTGCGTCCCCAGCTCCCATCACGAACGCTCTTCCTCGGGCCTGATTGTTATTCTGATTATTCAACTTGGGGCAATCTTTCCTGTAGTGCTTCAGATCTCCACATTCGTAGCATCCTTGCTTAATCTTATCGGTGGGGTTGGCATTGAGTCGACATGTCTGCGCTCGATGCCCAAACTTTCTACACCTTTCACATTGAGTGCATTTCCCCACATGGTGATACCCGCACTTATCACACTTCGGTTGGGGGCCAGCATAATCCCTTTTCTCCACAGCGTTAGCAGCAAAAGCTTTCACAGTCTCTTGTCTCTTATATGCTTGATTCCTAAATTGGTTATTTGGTTTTCCCACCCATTTCCTCTTTTCTCCTAACTTTCTTTCCTCAGTTTCCTTTTTCTCGAACAAACCATTACGAACAACAACATCCCTTAGTTTGTAGGCTAAGACTATGGCACTCTTGGTATCCATGGGGTTCGACGAAGTCACCATACTACGAATTTGAGGTGCAAGACCCCACAAGTACCTTTCAACCTTTTTGTACTCTGGCGTGACCATGTGTGGCCCCAAGATTGCTAGTTCATTGAACCTGTCAGTGTAACCAGCCACATCATCTCCTATCATCTGAAGGTTCCACATTTCAGTTTCGATTTTCTGCAATTCATTTCGAGGACAGTACTCCTCGATCATCATGGCCTTTAGATTATCCCAAGATAGCTGGTAGGCAGTCTGTCTTCCCAATGTTTTCATCTGAGAATTCCACCAGGTTAATGCTTTGTCAGCAAGTGTGCAAATGGCATATTTCACCATACAGTCGGCTGTGCATTCACTAATATCAATCACAGATTCCATCTTCTCAATCCACCTCATCAGGCCTACTGCACCCTCGGTGCCATTGAAGGTGCGAGGGTTGCAGGATAGAAAGGCCTTATAAGTGCACTTCTTGTTCGAAGCATCTCCAGAACCTCCAGTAGTGCCACTGCCTCCTGCACCTCCTCCGCTACCACTACCATTTCCTCCGACGTTATTCCGATTGGCTTCGTACTGCTCCAAGGCGGCGGCTACACGTTGTGATATGAGTTGCTCAACTTCTGCGGAAATCGTCGTGTTTTTTTCACCATTAGTGTCACGCGGTGTCCTTCTTTTGGGTGCCATGGGTCTGAAGTCGAAATGGGGTTAGTGTGTGACGATATTCAGTGTCTACGATATCCGTACAATATGATGATAAGTTATGAAATGCATATGCAATGAAAAACGTCTCAGTGAGTCATTTAAATTATAAACTAGGTTCAGTTTTTAGACTCCTAGTTCGCTATAATTAATGGCTCTGATACCAATCTGTCACACCCCGCCAAGGCGGAAACGCGAGGCGTAACGTTCATGGTTTTTCAAAGCATATAATTATTGCAAACGCATACATACAACTGGATACATAATTTAAGTTTAAGGTTTTACAGCCCAAAATAGTAATGGAAGTTACAAAATATTAAGATTTTGCAAATATGACCCAAACTTTATGGGTTATACAAGAAAAATCTTCAAAAGTAGTATCCACCATGTATGCATGAACCCTACGTAGTGTTACTCTTGTTGTCGCGATTAATTTCCTGAAAAACATACTTGAAAATGTCAACACTAGGTTGGTGAGTTCACAGGTTTCATATATGAATACAATGAGCAAACCAATTGCATGAAAATGATTTTACGTATCAGAGCCTTGGTTATAGGGAATTAGGTTATTAGACACCTTGACCTAGACTATTACTTTAGGACACCCATTTATGCTATATTTCATGATTTTGTGCTATGTGTTACATGCTATGTGCTACATGCTAACCATGATAAATTATTATTATATTTGATGCCTTACTTGTTAGAAATGCATGACTTATTAGGATCTTCTTAAATAATACCTTTTCCTATATCCTAAAACCCCATGATATTTCTACCTTCTTTTCTATCTTTATTCTTTTTAAGCATGTGGAAAATTCTTGAAGCAAAAAAAAAAATTAAAAAAATAAAAAAATCTCTAAAATTTTTATTTCTTCGTTAAGGTTTTTAAACTTGTTAAATTATTTGAGGACACGTGCAATCTGGAAGGGTGACACCTGTATTTTGGGTTTTCTGTCTAGGAAAGCATTTCGCATAAATCCCAATCAACCGAGTGACCCGTATGCTTTCCTGGGAATTCCCGAGATGAGTGTTTACTTATAGGCTAAAGCATGTCTCCTTGAAAAATTATATAAGTTTAAATTAACCTTGATGTGCCTTAGTATTCAAGTGATTTTATCACTTTTGAGTACAATCCAAACTATGAATATCTATCTTTTAATTTGATTATCTCATTCTATTAAATCCTAGCAATTCTCATAAGTTCTTACAATCTTTTTCTTGTCTTGTGAAAATCTGTAGAATGCCTCCTCGTCGTGCTCCCGCCGCCAACGCCAACTCCGACATTGCTGCTATTCTTACCCAATTGGTGACACAACTCACCCAAGCCAATGGTGCCACTAATGGCAATGGTGGAAATGGAAGCAATAGTGGTAATAATGGTGGTAATGGTGGAAATGGTGGAAATAATCCATCTCAATGCACCTTCAAACACTTCAATTCGTGCAATCCCCTAAAGTTTTATGGAACCGAAGGAGCTACTGGACTCCTTCAATGGTTTGAAAGTATTGAGAATACCTTTCTCAATAGTGACTGTCCCGACAACCTCCGCGTTCGTCATGCCACAAGTGTCCTCCAAAAGCGAGCACTTACTTGGTGGAATGGGGAGAAAAGGAATAGGGGTGTTAATATAGCTATGGCCTTACCTTGGGATGAGGTCAAAAGGCTTATGACCGAGGAATTCTGTCCTCGAAATGAAGTGAAGAAGTTAGAGGCCGAATTTTGGGATCTTGCCCAAGATAGTGGGGAAAACTTAGCATATACAACTCGGTTCCATGAGTTGAGTCTTCTTGTGCCCCACATGGTCACTCCTTTAGCCCGTTGTATCGAAAAGTATATTGGTGGGCTACCAAGACAAATTCAAGATACTGTCTTAGGTAGAAATCCTGCTACTTTGGAGGATGCCATCCGCCTGTCTGCTACCTTAACTGACAATCATGTTAAAGCTGGAACTCTTACCAAAAAGGGTTCTAAGAAAGTTGCTGAAACCGTAACCCCTCCTGCCCACAACAAAGAAGCCACAACTGAATCCTCTCGCAATAACAAAAAGAGGAAAGTTAGAAACTTTGCTGTGGTTACTCCTGCGGTGCCCGTTAATCAAGTTGCACCCGTAGTTCAAGCACCGGCTAAAAAGCCATATGTTGGGATTTATCCTCTTTGTGCCACCTGCAATTTTCATCATCCTCAAAATATCCCATGTCGCCTTTGCACTCATTGTGGGATATATGGTCACACTATCAATATTTGTAGGGCCAAAGCTTTTGAGGGTCAAGCCAATCCACCGAACCAACCCAACCCGCGAGTGGCTAATCAAGGTGCTCCCGCCATTGCTAATAGGCGTGCTTGCTATGAGTGTGGTGACCCGAACCATTTTCGTAATCTATGTCCAAGACTTGCAAATGCTAGACAAGGTGGAGCTCGTGGGCGTGCATTCAACATAAACGCCAACGAAGCTCAAGCCAACAACGACGTGGTTAAAGGTACGTTCCTTGTTAATAGTCAATATGCCTCCATTTTGTTCGATACCGGTGCCGATAAAAGTTTTGTGTCACTAAATTTTGAGCCTTTACTTGCAAAGACACGATCCCAATTAGAGAAAACCTTCACCGTTGAAATAGCAAATGGTGACTCCCTTACAATTGAGTCTATTATCTATGATTGCTCTTTAGAACTTAATGATCATGCATTCCCAATCAACCTTGTTCCAATGCCACTAGGAAGCTTTGGTATTATCATAGGTATGGATTGGCTATCAAATCATCATGTCGAAGTCATTTGCTTTGAAAAGTGTATTCGAATTCCGCTACCATCGGGAGAAACCTTAAGGGTTTTTGGTGAAAAGCCTTGCAAGGGTCTTAAATTTATGTCTTGTACTACCGCTCAAAAGTACTTACGAAAGAAGTACATCGCCTTCCTAGCTCATATTGTTCAAAAGGACGTCAAGGAGAAGAGTATTCAAGACATTCCTATCATTAGGGATTTTCCCGAAGTGTTTCCTAAAGATTTATCCGGTCTTCCTCCTGTTCGTCAAGTAGAGTTCCGTATTGATCTTATGCCCGGAGCTAACCCCGTTGCTAGAGCTCCTTATCGTCTTGCACCTTCCGAAATGCAAGAGCTCGCAAGTCAACTTCAAGAACTCTCCGACGAAGGTTTCATTCGCCCGAGTCATTCACCGTGGGGTGCACCCGTCTTATTTGTTAAAAAGAAGGATGGATCATTCCGTATGTGTATTGACTACCGCGAACTCAATAAGCTTACTATCAAGAACCGTTACCCTTTGCCTAGAATCGATGATCTCTTCGATCAACTTCAAGGTTCTACTTGTTTCTCGAAGATTGATCTTCGATCTGGCTATCACCAGCTCCGTGTTCAAGAAGATGACATTCCTAAGACTGCCTTTCGAACAAGGTATGGTCATTATGAGTTCATGGTTATGCCTTTCGGATTAACCAATGCACCCGCAGTTTTCATGGATCTCATGAATCGTGTGTGTAAACCGTACCTTGATAAATTCGTGATCGTCTTCATTGACGATATCTTAATCTATTCCAAGACTAAAGCCGACCATGAAGAACATCTTAGATTGGTTTTGGACCTTTTAAAGAAAGAACAACTATATGCCAAGTTCTCCAAATGTGAATTTTGGTTAAAAGAAGTTCAATTTCTTGGTCACATCGTCAACGACAAGGGTATTCATGTTGATCCTGCTAAGATTGAAACGATTAAGAATTGGAATGCCCCGAAGACTCCTACCGAAGTTCGTTCATTTCTTGGTCTTTCGGGTTATTATCGTCGTTTCATCTCAAACTTCTCAAAGATTGCTGTCCCTCTTACCGCCTTGACCCATAAGGGTAAAACTTATGAGTGGGGACCGAAACAAGGAGAAGCTTTTCAAACTCTTAAGCATAAGTTGTGCAATGCTCCCATTTTGACTCTCCCCGATGGAAATGATGATTTAGTTGTCTATTGTGATGCTTCTAACCAAGGTCTTGGTTGTGTCCTCATGCAACGAGGAAAAGTAATCGCTTATGCATCAAGACAACTCAAAATTCATGAAAAGAATTATACGACGCACGATCTCGAGTTGGGTGCGGTCGTATTCGCGTTAAAGATTTGGAGACATTACCTATATGGCACGAAATGTGTGGTATTCACCGACCATAAAAGTCTTCAACATATCTTCAACCAAAAAGAGCTCAATATGAGGCAACGACGTTGGGTCGAACTCCTTAACGACTACGACTGCGAGATTCGTTACCATCCCGGCAAAGCGAATGTTGTAGCCGATGCCTTGAATCGAAAGGACCAGGTTATGCTTCATTGTGCCCGTGTTCAAACCGATATTCAAACCCGTATCTTAGAAGCTCAACACGTCTCGGTAACCGAGGGTAATATGTATGAAGAAATGTCGTGTGGTGTTGAACTTCTTCTTGAATCAAAACCCAATGGCTTACTATATTACTTGAACCGTATTTGGATTCGCGAGCGCGATGATCTCCGTGCAATTCTCATGAACGAGGCTCATAAGACTCGTTATTCTATTCATCCTGGTACGGATAAAATGTACCAAGATCTTCGCCAACTTTATTGGTGGCCCGGTATGAAGAAAGACATTGCTCTTTATGTGGCCAAATGCTTAACTTGCTCCAAAGTCAAAGCCGAACATCAACGTCCTTCTGGTTTACTCGAACAACCAGAAATTCCCGTGTGGAAATGGGAGAATTTAGCTATGGATTTCATTACCAAGCTCCCTCGCACCTCGAGTGGTTATGATAGTATTTGGGTGATCATTGATCGACTCACCAAATCTGCCCACTTCTTGCCTATTCGTGAAGACTTTAAGGTGGAGAAATTAGCCCGAATTTACATTGATGAAATTGTGAGCCGTCATGGTGTTCCCTTGAACATAATATCCGATAGAGACACTCGGTTCACTTCTCGATTTTGGCAATCTCTCCAATCTGCTCTTGGTACTCGTTTGGATTTGAGCACGGCTTACCATCCCCAAACTGATGGACAAACCGAGCGAACAATCCAAACTCTTGAAGACATGCTTAGAGCTTGTGTAATCGATTTTGGTGGAAATTGGGATTCACACTTATCCCTCATTGAGTTTTCCTACAACAATAGCTACCACACAAGTATCAACATGGCTCCATTCGAAGCTCTCTATGGTCGCAAGTGTCGTTCTCCGATCTGTTGGAACGAGATTGGTGAAGCACAAATCACCGGTCCCGAGTTAATTCAAGAAACATCTGACAAGATTATTCAAATCCGTGACAATTTTCGAGTAGCGAGGAGTCGGCAAAAGAGTTACGCCGACAAACGTCGAAAACCCTTGGAATTCCAAGTCGGTGATCTTGTTCTTCTTAAGGTGTCTCCTTGGAAGGGTGTGGTCCGTTTTGGAAAGAAAGGCAAGTTAGCACCTCGTTATGTTGGTCCATTCAAGATCCTTGAAAGGATTGGGAAAGTGGCTTACAAGCTCGAGTTACCTCCATCCCTTGGCAATGTGCATCCTACATTTCATATATCTAATCTAAAGAAGTGTCTCGCCGATGAAAATCTCCATATACCGCTCGACGACGTGCGCATTGATGAAACGATGCACTTCGTTGAGAAACCGGTAGAAATTATGGATCGTGAAGTCAAGCAGCTCAAGCGAAGTCACATTCCTATCGTTAAAGTTCGTTGGGAATCTAAGCGTGGTCCTGAGTTCACTTGGGAACGAGAAGACCAAATGAAGCTCAAGTACCCTCATCTTTTTACTAATAATGTTGTTTCCTCTAGCTAAATTTCGGGACGAAATTCTCTCAACATGGGGAGACTGTAACATTTCTGATTTTAGTATTCCTATTTCAATTCAATGTAATGCAATTTCAAGTTCTATACTCGTGCAATGTCTCATTATTTTCTCGCCGTAAATTTAATGCAATAATTCTATACAAATTCGCAAGTCTTACTCGGTTATATACATTTAGACACTATACAAGAAACTATTTTATTCAAACTTATCAAATCTGAAAAGTCAAGGACTAAAATTGAAAAATGTCAACAAACCCTAGTCTAGCACGGTCGTGCTTCGTCCTAGCACGGTCGCGCCAGGTGCTTTGGCACGGTCGCGCGACCTGCTTTAGAACGATCGCGCCCGGTGCCTAGGCACGGTCGTGCCTATATTGGCACGGTCGCGCCTGCGTAACAGTCGAAATGTAAATGTGATTTCAAAACGCTCAATCATTCGAAATTCAAATCCGATTACGTTTCTTCTTCCATTAACGTGAGTTATACCATTCTCAATTATTCAACGCCTCAGTTTCATACCATCAATCTCGAATTCTCTCTCAAACAATTCAAGCAAAACTCGAATCCTATTCTGAGACGCAAATTCCCCCGATCAAGAAAGGATTACGCATCTCCCGGATCTCCCCAAGACTCTGGACTCTCTGGCCTAGCCGGAATTACAGCCGAAGTCGCCGGAAGCCGTTTTCTCCGTCGCTGGAACTCCCTTCTACCGATCGTTACCAATTCCTTCCTGTTTTAGGTAAGTATACTCTCCATCTCATTCGTTTCAGTATCATCATCAAAAGCCCCCTATTAATCTGGGCTTTCATTACAGAAATTGTTCGAATCAGAATTGTTATTTTAAATAAAAACGATTTAATCGAATCCATACTTAATCGCGATGTTCATGCAATTAAACTATATGAAAAGACTCGTAATAACCCATTAATCAAAAGCCCTAACAATTCCATCGTTATAAATACAAGAAATTGTTAATTCGTGTCTGACTTGGAATAGACACGGTCGCGCTAATCATCTAGCGCGGCCGTGCCTCGTGTAGCGCGGTCGTGCCGACTATCAGCGCGGTCGTGTCCTCCTGTCCAGACCCTGTCATGCCTTCTGGGCTAGTCTCTGTTGTGTCTAAAGATCATAGACACGATCGTGCCTGGTCAAGGCACGGTCGTGCCTGTTGTCTGGTCTAGTTTGTGCTCCTGTTGATCAACCCGGTCGCGCCCCGACTAGCGCGGTCGTGCTAGACTCATAATTTTTATCAGAATTATAATTTTTATATTTTAATCAGTAAATGTTTCAGATCTTATAAAAATATGTGTTCTGTATTTAAAAATGGATTAAAAGTTTAATCTTGGCATAAATATAATTTATTGAAAAGTTTATAAAAATTAAATTTATATTTATTTAAAATGAGGTTTTAAATAATTAAGTTACAAAATTTATGAATAATGATTAGTTATTTAATTTATATTTTAAATCAAAATCATTTATTTATTTATACTTAATTACAATTAATATTTTACATTATTTCATAAACTATAATTATATATTTATTTATTTATTCAATTCAAATCTAATCAAATTATTTCAAACATATTTTACTTCAAACTCTATATATTTTATACAAATCAATAGTTTTATACACAAATTCAACGTCCATTTTAAACTTAAACTTTGTACATCTATTTGATACTATACACATTACTCGATAGGTTAAATTGTGCATTCCAAGGATCATATTTGCTATCTATATTTCCTTGTTAGCTTCATCTTCATATCAAGTGAGTATTCACAACCCCTTTTTACTCTTTTACACTTTTGGGGTGGAACATGAACTTTATACACATTACACATTTCACAACTACATTTACTCAAACAACACAAGTACAAAATCCTACATACATACATGTGTGCAAAATTTGAGCTTTGTGCCGAGTGCTAGTTGTGCTAGTCTTTGTGAAAACTATGTGCAATCATTAACTATACAAGCCGACGGTTTTCAATGATAGATCTATTGAGTCTGACAAACCCACCCAAGTGGAGGTGATTGATACCGACAACACAATTTGCATACTAGTTACTAAGGTTTGATTGTACTTGATTACACAATAGCAGCTCCCCATAAATGCCTTATTTTTCATGTCTTGTAAAGGATTTGTTTTCAACTATATGTTATCTATATACAACTGTGTTATACTCACCAACTTTTTAGTTGACTTTATTTTATTAATGTTTCAGGCCCTAATATGTGAGAATGATTCAAGACGTGCTCAACATAGGATTTGGACTTAGTAATATTAAATCAAGAAGTTTATGAATTGTTTATTGTTCTTTGTTTGGATTTTGGTTTGTACTTGGATTATGTGAAATGGAAATTTGGATTTAATATATTTCAATTTAGTCAACCTTGTGCTATGAACAGTCTTACATGTCCCGCCCCGATGATTCCGCCATCGGTCGGGGTGTGACATTACGTATATGATAAGCAAAACAAGTAATGTTTGACCCATTTGTAAACTAGCTAGGAATACAAATAATATGTACATACATGAGGCATAACCAAACCAAGACCGATGTTCTTTTATTTAAATTAACTAATTCCAAGCCTATGTGTAGCACATCTTGATCAATCTCACACATTAGAACCTGAAACATGAATAAAATAAAGTCAACTAAAAAGTCGTTGAGTATAACACAGGTTTATATAGATAGCATATAGTTTGTAAAACAAATCCTTTACAAGACATGATAAATAAGGCATTTATGGGGAGCAGCTATTGTGTAACCATGTACAATCAAACCTTTGTAACTAGCATGCAAAAATTGTGTTGTCGGTATCAATCACCCCAATCTGGGTGGGTTTGTCAGACTCAATAGATCTATCATTGAAAACCGTCGGCTTGAATAGTTAATGATTGCACATAATCGCATACAAAAGTTAGCACACATAACACTTGGGCATAAAGCTCAAATTTGTACACATGAATGTAAATAGGATTTGTACTTGTGTTGTTTGTGTGAATGTAAACATGTAATTTGAATAGTGTTCATGTTTCACCCCAAAAATGTAAAAGAGTAAAAGGGGCTATGTATACTCACTTGGTTCGAAGGCGTAGCTAACAAAGATACTAGATAGAATAAGGATCCTTGAAATGCATAAGTTAACCTAAGGAGTAATGTATATGGTATTAATAGTGTGCACCAATTTTTAAGTCTAAAGTTGCATTTGGACTTGTGTAATAAGGTCATTGATTTGTAATTGGAGGTATTGAATAAAATATATAAAGTTTGAAAGAGTAATTGTAGAACATTTTGATTAAGGTTTGAGTTTAATAATTAAATAAGTAATGTAAATAATTATTGTTTATGAAAACATTGTAAATATTAGTTATAAGTCAGTATAATTAATTAATCGTTTTTGTTTAAATATAAATTAAATAAATAATTATTTTATTTATTTATTTATAAAATGTAACTTAACCATTTAAATACTTTTTAAATGAAAGGTTTAACAATAATTGTAAATTAAATTTTATAAACTTTAAATAATTAATTTTTCCATTTATTAAATATTTGTTCTTTCTAAATAAGATTAAATGCAATTTTATAAAATTCAACTATTTTTATTTTGTAATTCAATCAGAATATTTGTGGTTTGAAAAATATATAAAATTTATAATTTTGTCAAGATTTTAACTCACACACGACCGTGCCTGGGAAGGGCACCATCGTACTCGAACCACGGGCACGACCATGCTAGTCAGGGCGCGACCGTGTTGATCAAACAGAGGGCTTAAACTAATTAAATCATTAGGCACGACCGTGCCTTGCCAGACACGATCGTGTTTGTGATTCCAAGACACGACTAAGATTAGCCAAAGGGCATGATTGGGTCTGGACAGGAGGCCACGACCGCGCTGATAGTCGACTCGACCGCGTCTCATGAGGCACGACCGCGCTAGATGATTAGCGCGACCGTGTCTGTTCCAAATCAGGAACGAATTGACCGATTCTAATAATAATTGGGTTGGAAATCATAGGGCTTTCACCCATTAGATTATTTCGAGTCTTTTTGCATAGATTAATTGGATTTAAAACGTGTCTAAGGTTCGATTCGATTAAATCATTTTTAACGAAAATGTGGATTCGGGTTCGTGGTGATTTCCATAATGAAAGCCCAAATTATCATGGGGCTTTTGATCTATGTACTGAAATAAAAGTGTGGAAGGTTTCAATTACCCTGAAGAATAACGAATCGATTGAGTACGGTAGGGACTTGTGCCGGCGGCGACGATTTGATCTCCGGCGTCTTCTACTGCAACTCCGGTTGCTTCTGTGCGTTCAAAAGTTTTTAGAGAGGATGGTAATACGTTTGTTTGAGAGAATTGAGACCAGAATAGTGGATTCGATGAACAAGAATGAAGGTCGACGATTTAGTTTAGGAATTCTATAATTGGTGTTAATTCAGGTGTAATGTCGATGTTTAATCGTCTAATGATGATTATTAACAGATAAACGTGTATAACCGTTATGGAATTGAGTGAGTTTAGAATTAAAGATCGTTTTTTTTTTACGTTTCAACTGTCAAGAGGCGCGACCGTGCCCATATGCCGGCGGCGACGATTTGATCTCTGGCGTCTTCTACTGCAACACCAGGCACGACCGTGCCCATATTTCCAAAGCAAGTTGCGCGACCGTGCCAAAGCACTCGGCGTGACCGTGCCAGAACGAGGCGCGACCATCTTTGGTCCTACAAATATTATGTCAATGGGTCAGAAGTCATACTATCTGGTGATAACTGATAACTACACCAGATTCTCATGGGTCTTGAGAACTAAAAATGAAACTGCTGAAATTCTCAAATCCTACATCATTAGGGTAGAGAATCAAAGCAATCAGAAGGTGAAGATAATAAGGTGTGATCAGGGCACAGAGTTCAAGAACCACACTTTGAACTGTTTCTGTGAGAGCAAGGGAATCGAAAGGCAATACAATGCTCCAAGAACTCCTCAACAAAATGGAGTTGCTGAATGATGAAACAGAACTCTAATTGAGTTAGCAAGATCTATGTTGGCTGAGTCAAAACTGCCTCTCACATTTTTGGCAGAAGCAGTAAGCATAGCCTGCTATGTGCAAAATAGAGTTCTCATATTCAAACCTCTCAACAAGACACCATATGAACTACGGTTCCAAAGAGTTCCATACATTGGACTTCTTAAACCTTTTGGATGTCCATGCACAATTCTGATCACATATGGGGTTCTTCCTAAGTTTGGTGGTAAATCTGATGAAGGATATTTTGTGGGCAATTCCTCTTAATCCAAGGCCTATAGAGTATTCAACTCAATAACAAAAATTATGGAAGAATCATCCAATGTGGAATGCAGAGAACACATTCTCTGTGAACAGGGAAAAGGCCCAAACTTGCTTTTTGACATAGACTCCTTCACCCAAATATTTGAGCCCCTCATCTTCTCAAATATGGAGTCTTTCTCTTCTCAAGCACCATCTTCCACTTTCTCCTCTGACTACAGACTGAATTTTCCAAAATCTTCTATCAGTCTGAGAAGACCATCCATTGATCCTCCATCTGTTATGGAAGTGTATTTGGAGAAATCTTAGACTGCACATCTTCAATCTTCTGATGATTCTTTTTGTCAAAAGAATATAGGATTTTATGTTGGTGAATCATCTGGTTGTCAGGCTGGTCCGATGATAGCTTCTTATGTTCAACAATATAAAGAGAGACGTACATGTTTCCATTGCAACGAGGTTGGACACATCTTGAAGAACTGTCCTTACAAGAACAAAGGTAAGCGACATGTTATTCCTGAGAAGATGAAGCAAGAAGCAAAGCCTGTTGTGAAGCCAGTTAAGAAACCAGTAGTGCAACCTGATTAGACCATTAGTGAAGCCAGTTGTTAAACCAGTGCTTAAACCAATGTCACAAGTTCAGCAACCAAAAGTTGTAAATCAATGTAATGCGTCTAGTTCTAGAGACTCAAGAGATATGACTCCTAAAGTTCCTTACAAAAGGTAGTTTATTGAGAGGAGAGCCTGTTTCCATTGTGGTGTAAAGGCACACATTTATGTGAATTGTCCTTCAAAGGCTGCGGGTACAAAATTGACAAAACAGTTTTTTACGCCAAAAGCAAAACAGATGGTTAAACCAGAGACCCAGTCTTATGCGACACCAAAGGCTAGATCATTTGTGACAAGATCAGTTGGTACATAGTCTTTTAATTCAAAATCTGAGGTTAAGCTCTCTAGACCTCAGCGACGGAGAAGAAACAGAAGACTGAGAAAACTTTTAGAAGAACAATAGGTTTCACAATCAAAACATACTTAAAATGAACAAGAATGTTCAAACACTTCACTTTTTAAGAAGAAAGCACTTAGTGAACAGAAAAGTGTTTGGAAATCGAAAGTTTCTGTTTCTGACTCGTTGGAGCAACCACCAAAAATCGATGAGAGATTCGACCGTGAATTGCGTGAAGTCATTTATTTTGATACAGATGGTCGACCTAGGACCACCATGGCTTGGGTCTCATTGTAAAATTAATGTTTCTTGTTTAATGTGTTGGATTAACCAAGAGGATCAAGATCTCGGTTGGCCTTTTTGAGAGATTGAAGTTTGGTTCATGGACCATCATTGGCTCTGTTGCATGCACACATGCTGAATATGATATTCCAAGAATCCTTTTCTACAAGATGCAAGCTCTTGGATTCCTCCCACTAACAAGATCTCTCTCATGTGCAGGGGCAGCCATGTCACAAGAATAACACCTGGATGGTAGACAGTGGTTGTTCCAGGCACATGACAGGAAACAAATCCATCATCTCCAACTTCAGACACTTCAATGGAGGATATGTTGCCTTTGGGAGTGACTCAAAAGGAGGATATATTACTGGACAAGGGACTGTGTCAAATGAAAGAATGAGTATTGATAAGGTAAATTATGTCAAAGAATTGGACTTCAATCTCATAAGTGTTTCCCAGGTCTGTGATCAAAGGCATTGGATGCTCTTCACAAACAAATAATTCTTTGTACTAGCTCCTGGCTTATTCAAACCTCCACAAAAGATTTTATTAACTGCTCAGAGAAAATAAAATCTTTATGTGCTTGACATGAATGAGGTCACTCCATCTGGCAGTGTATCATGTTTTCTGTCAAAAGCCTCAGCTGATGACATGAATGAGGTCACTCCATATGGATCTCTTTGGTCCTACAAATATTATGTCAATGGGTCAGAAGACATACTATCTGGTGATAACTGATGACTACACCAGATTCTCATGGGTATACTTCTTGAGAACTAAAGATGAAACTGCTGAAATTCTCAAATCCTACATCAACAGGGTAGAGAATCAAAGCAATCAGAAGGTGAAGATATTAAGGTGTGATCAGGGCACAGAGTTCAAGAACCACACCTTGAACTGTTTCTGTGAGAGCAAGGGAATCGAAAGGCAATACAGTGCTTCAAGAACTCCTCAACAAAATGGAGTTGCTGAAAGATGAAATAGAACTCTAATTGAGTTAGCAAGATCTATGTTGGCTTAGTCAAAACTGCCTCTCACATTTTGGGCAGAAGCACTAAGCACAGCCTGCTATGTGCAAAATAGAGTTCTCATATTCAAGCCTCTCAACAAGACACCTTATGAACTATGGTTCCAAAGAGTTCCATACATTGGATTTCTTAAACCTTTTGGATGTCCATGCACAATTCTGATCACATATGTGGTTCTTCCAAAGTTTGATGGCAAATCTGATGAAGGATATTTTGTGGGCAATTCCTCTCAATCCAAGGCCTATAGAGTATTCAACTCAAGAACAAGAATTGTGGAAGAATCAGCCAATGTGGAATGCAGAGAACACATTGTCTGTGAACATGGAAAAGGCCCAAACTTGCTTTTTAACATAGACTCCTTCACCCAAATATTTGAGCGTCTCATCTTCTCAAATATGGAGTCTTTCTCTTCTCAAGCACCATCTTCCACTTTCTCCTCTGACTACAGACTGGATTTTCCAAAATCTTCTATCAGTATGAGAAGACTATCCATTGATCCTCCATCTGTTATGGAAGTGTATTTGGAGAAATCTTAGACTGCACATCTTCAATCTTCTGATGATTTTTTTTGTCAAAAGAATATAGGTTTTTATGTTGGTGAATCATCTGGTTGTCATGCTGGTCCGATGATAGCTTCTTATGTTCAACAATATAAAGAGAGACGTACATGTTTCCATTCCAACGAGGTTGGACACATCTTGAAGAACTGTCCTTACAAGAACAAAGGTAAGCGACATGTTATTCCTGAGAAGATGAAGCAAGAAGCAAAGCCTGTAGTGCAGCCAGTTAAGAAACCAGTAGTGCATCCTGATTCGGTTAGACCATTAGTGAAGCCAGTTGTTAAACCAGTGCTTAAACCAATGTCCCAAGTTCAGCAACCAAAAGTTGTAAATCAATGTAATGCGTCTAGTTCTAGAGACTCAAGAGATATGACTCCTAAAGTTCCTTACAAAAGGTAGTTTATTGAGAGGAGAGCCTGTTTCCATTGTGGTGTAATGGCACACATTTATGTGAATTGTCCTTCAAAGGCTGCGGGTACAAAATTGACAAAACAGTTTTTTACGCCAAAAGCAAAACAGATGGTTAAACCAGAGACCCAGTCTTATGCGACACCGAAGGCTAGATCATTTGTGACAAGATCAGTTGGTACATAGTCTTTTAATTCAAAATATGAGGTTAAGCTCTCTAGACCTCAGCGACGGAGAAGAAACAGAAGACTGAGAAAACTTTTAGAAAAACAAGAGGTTTCACAATCAAAACATACTTAAAATCAACAAGAATGTTCAAACACTTCACTTTTTAAGAAGAAAGCACTTAGTGAACAGAAGAGTGTTTGGAAATCGAAAGTTTCTGTTTCTGACTCGTTGGAGCAATCACCAAAAATCGATGAGAGATTCGACTGTGAATTGCGTGAAGTCATTTATTTTGATACATATGGTCGACCTAGGACCACCATGGCTTGGGTCTCATTGTAAAATTAATGTTTCTTGTTTAATGTGCTGGATTAACCAAGAGGATCAAGATCTCGGTTGGCCTTGTTGAGAGATTGAAGCGTGGTTCATGGACCATCATTGGCTCTGTTGCATGCACACATGCTGAATATGATATTCTAAGAATCCTTTTCTACAAGATGCAAGCTCTTGGATCCCTCCCACTAACAAGATCTCTCTCATGTGCAGGGGCAGCCATGTCACAAGAATAACACCTGGATGGTAGACAGTGATTGTTCCAGGCACATAACAGGCAACAAATCCATCATATCCAACTTCAGACACTTCAATGGAGGATATGTTGCCTTTGGGAGTGACTCAAAAGGAGGATCTATTACTGGACAAGGGACTGTGTCAAATGAAAGAATGAGTATTGATAAGGTAAATTATGTCAAAGAATTAGACTTCAATCTCATGAGTGTTTCCCAGGTCTGTGATCAAAAGCATTGGAGGCTCTTCACAAACAAAGAATTCTTTGTACTATCTCCTGGCTTATTCAAACCTCCAGAAAAGATTTTATTAACTGCTCAAAGAAAATAAAATCTTTATTGCTTGACATGAATGAGGTCACTTCATCTGGCAGTGTATCCCGTTTTCTGTCAAAAGCCTTAGTTGATGACATGAATGAGGTCACTCCATATGGATCTCTTTGGTCCTACAAATATTATGTCAATGGGTCAGAAGTCATACCATCTGGTGATAATTGATGACTACACCAGATTCTCATGGGTATACTTTTTGAGAACTAAAGATGAAACTGCTGAAATTCTCAAATCCTACTTCATTAGCGTAGATAATCAAAGCAATCAGAAGGTGAAGGTAATAAGGTGTGATTAGGGCACAGAGTTCAAGAACCACACCTTGAACTGTTTCTGTGAGAGCAAGGGAATCGAAAGGCAATACAGTGCTCCAAGAACTCCTCAACAAAATATAGTTGCTGAAAGATAAAACAGAACTCTAATTGAGTTAACAAGATCTATGTTGGCTGAGTCAAAACTGCCTCTCACATTTTGGGCATAAGCACAAAGCACAACCTGCTATGTTCAAAATAGAGTTCTCATATTCAAGCCTCTCAACAAGACACCTTATGAACTATGGTTCCAAAGAGTTCCATACATTGGATTTCTTAAACCTTTTGGATGTCCATGCACAATTCTGATCACATATGGGGTTCTTCCTAAGTTTGGTGGCAAATCTGATGAAGGATATTTTGTGGGCAATTTCTCTCAATCCAAGGCCTACAGAGTATTCAACTCAAGAACAAGAATTGTGGACGAATCAGCCAATGTGGAATGCAGAGAACACATTGTCTGTGAACAAGGAAAAGGCCCAAACTGGCTTTTTGACATAGACTACTTCACCCAAATATTTGAGCGTCTCATCTTCTCAAATATGGAGTCTTCCTCTTCTCAAGCACCATCTTCCACTTTCTCCTCTGACTATAGACTGGATTTTCCAAAACCTTCTATCAGTCTGAGAAGACCATCCATTGATCCTCCATCTGTTATGGAAGTGTATTTGGTGAAATCTTAGACTGTACATCTTCAATCTTCTGATGATTCTTTTTGTCAAAAGAATATAGGTTTTTATGTCGGTGAATCATCTGGTTGTCAGGCTGGTCCGATGATAGCTTCTTATGTTCAACAATATAAAGAGAGACGTACATGTTTCCATTGCAACGGGGTTGGACACATCTTGAAGAACTGTCCTTACAAGAACAAAGGTAAGCGATATGTTATTCCTGAGAAGATGAAGCAAGAAGCAAAGCCTGTTGTGAAGCAAGTTAAGAAACCAGTAGTGCATCTTTATTCTGTTAGACCATTAGTGAAGCCAGTTGTTAAACCAGTGCTTAAACCAATGTCACAAGTTCAGCAACCCAAAGTTGTAAATCAATGTAATGCGTCTAGTTCTAGAGATTCAAGAGATATGACTCCAAAAGTTCCTTACAAAAGGAAGTTTATTGAGAGGAGAGCCTGTTTCCATTGTGGTGTATTGGCACACATTTATGTGAATTTTCCTTCAAAGGCTGCAAGTACAAAATTGACAAAACCGTTTCTTACGCCAAAAGCAAAACAGATGGTTAAACCAGAGACCCAGTCTTATGCGACACCGAAGGCTAGATCATTTGTGACAAGATCAGTTGGTACATAGTCTTTTAATTCAAAATCTGAGGTTAAGCTCTCTAGACCTCAGCGACGGAGAAGAAACATAAGACTGAGAAAACTTTTACAAGAACAAGAGGTTTCACAATCAAAACATACTTAAAATGAACAAGAATGTTCAAACACTTCACTTTTTAAGAAGAAAGCACTTAGTGAACCGAAGAGTGTTTGGAAATCGAAAGTTTCTGTTTCTGACTCGTTGGAGCAATCACCAAAAATCGATGAGAGATTCGACCGTGAATTGCGTGAAGTCATTTATTTTGATACAGATGGTCGACCTAGGACCACCATGGCTTGGGTCTCATAGTAAACTTAATGTTTCTTGTTTAATGTGCTGGATTAACCAAGAAGATCAAGATCTCGGTTGGTCTTTTTGAGAGATTGAAGTTTGGTTCATGGACCATCATTGGCTCTATTGCATGCACACATGCTGAATATGATATTCCAAGAATCCTTTTCTACAAGATGCAAGCTCTTGGATTACTCCCACTAACTAGATCTCTCTCATGTGAAGGGGCAGCCATGTCACAAGAATAACACCTGGATGGTAGACAGTTGTTGTTCCAGGCACATGACAGGCAACAAATCCATCATCTCCAACTTCAGACGCTTCAATGGAGGATATGTTGCCTTTGGGAGTGACTCAAAAGGAGGACCTATTACTGGACAAGGGACTGTGTCAAATGAAAGAATGAGTATTGATAAGGTAAATTATGTCTAAGAATTGGACTTCAATCTCGTGAGTGTTTCCCAGGTCTGTGATCAAAAGCATTGGATGCTCTTCACAAACAAAGAATTCTTTGTACTATCTCGTGGCTTATTCAAACCTCTACAAAAGATTTTATTAACTGCTCAGAGAAAATAAAATCTTTATGTGCTTGACATGAATGAGGTCACTCCATCTGGCAGTGTATCCTGTTTTCTGTCAAAAGCCTCAGCTGATGACATGAATGAGGTTACTCCATATGGATCTCTTTGGTCCTACAAATATTATGTCAATGGGTCAGAAGACATACTATCTGGTGATAACTGATGACTACACCAGATTCTCATGGGTATACTTCTTGAGAACTAAAGATGAAACTGCTGAAATTCTCAAATCCTACATCAACAGGGTAGAGAATCAAAGCAATCAGAAGGTGAAGATAATAAGGTGTGATCAGGGCACAGAGTTCAAGAACCACACCTTGAACTGTTTCTGTGAGAGCAAGGGAATCGAAAGGCAATACAGTGCTCCAAGAACTCCTCAACAAAATGTAGTTGCTGAAAGATGAAACAGAACTCTAATTGAGTTAGCAAGATCATTGTTGGCTGAGTCAAAACTGCCTCTCACATTTTGGGCATAAGCAGAAAGCACAACCTGCTAAGTTCAAAATAGAGTTCTCATATTCAAGCCTCTCAACAAGACACCTTATGAACTATGGTTCCAAAGAGTTCCATACATTGGATTTCTTAAACCTTTTGGATGTCCATGCACAATTCTGATCACATATGGGGTTCTTCCTAAGTTTGGTGGCAAATCTGATGAATGATATTTTGTGGGCAATTTCTCTCAATCCAAGGCCTACAGAGTATTCAACTCAAGAACAAGAATTGTGGAAGAATCAGCCAATGTGGAATGCAGAGAACACATTGTCTGTGAACCGGGAAAAGGCCCAAACTGGCTTTTTGACATAGACTCCTTCACCCAAATATTTGAGCGTCTCATCTTCTCAAATATGGAGTCTTCCTCTTCTCAAGCACCGTCTTCCACTTTCTCCTCTAACTACAGACTGGATTTTCCAAAACCTTCTATCAGTCTGAGAAGACCATCCATTGGTCCTCCATCTGTTATGGAAGTGTATTTGGTGAAATCTTAGACTGTACATCTTCAATCTTCTGATGATTCTTTTTGTCAAAAGAATATAGGTTTTTATGTCGGTGAATCATCTGGTTGTCAGGCTGGTCCGATGATAGCTTCTTATGTTCAACAATATAAAGAGAGACGTACATGTTTCCATTGCAACGGGGTTGGACACATCTTGAAGAACTGTCCTTACAAGAACAAAGGTAAGCGATATGTTATTCCTGAGAAGATGAAGCAAGAAGCAAAGCCTGTTGTGAAGCAAGTTAAGAAACCAGTAGTGCATCTTTATTCTGTTAGACCATTAGTGAAGCCAGTTGTTAAACCAGTGCTTAAACCAATGTCACAAGTTCAGCAACCAAAAGTTGTAAATCAATGTAATGCGTCTAGTTCTAGAGATTCAAGAGATATGACTCCTAAAGTTCCTTACAAAAGGAAGTTTATTGAGAGGAGAGCCTGTTTCCATTGTGGTGTAATGGCACACATTTATTTGAATTGTCCTTCAAAGGCTGCAGGTACAAAATTGACAAAACCGTTTCTTACACCAAAAGCAAAACAGATGGTTAAACTAGAGACCCAGTCTTATGCGACACCGAAGGCTAGATCATTTGTGACAAGATCAGTTGGTACATAGTTTTTAATTCAAAATCTGAGGTTAAGCTCTCTAGACCTCAGTGACGGAGAAGAAACATAAGACTGAGAAAACTTTTAGAAGAACAAGAGGTTTCACAATCAAAACATACTTAAAATGAAAAAGAATGTTCAAACACTTCACTTTTTAAGAAGAAAGCACTTAGTGAACAGAAGAGTGTTTGGAAATCGAAAGTTTCTGTTTCTGACTCGTTGGAGCAATCACCAAAAATCGATGAGAGATTCGACCGTGAATTGCGTGAAGTCATTTATTTTGATACAGATGGTCGACCTAGGACCACCATGGCTTGGGTCTCACTGTAAAATTAATGTTTCTTGTTTAATATGCTGGATTAACCAAGAAGATCAAGATCTCGGTTGGTCTTTTTGAGAGATTGAAGTTTGGTTCATGGACCATCATTGGCTCTGTTGCATGCACACATGCTGAATATGATATTCCAAGAATCCTTTTCTACAAGATGCAAGCTCTTGGATTCCTCCCACTAACTAGATCTCTCTCATGTGCAGGGGCAGCCATGTCACAAGAATAACACCTGGATGGTAGACAGTTGTTGTTCCAGGCACATGACAGGCAACAAATCCATCATCTCCAACTTCAGACGCTTCAATGGAGGATATGTTGCCTTTGGGAGTGACTCAAAAGGAGGACCTATTACTGGACAAGGGACTGTGTCAAATGAAAGAATGAGTATTGATAAGGTAAATTATGTCAAAGAATTGGACTTCAATCTCATGAGTGTTTCCCAGGTCTATGATCAAAAGCATTGGATGCTCTTCACAAACAAAGAATTCTTTGTACTATCTCATGGCTTATTCAAACCTCCACAAAAGATTTTATTAACTGCTCAAAGAAAATAAAATCTTTATTGCTTGACATGAATGAGGTCACTCCATCTGGCAGTGTATCCCGTTTTCTGTCAAAAGCCTTAGTTGATGACATGAATGAGGTCACTCCATATGGATCTCTTTGGTCCTACAAATATTATGTCAATGGGTCAGAAGTCATACCATCTGGTGATAATTGATGACTACACCAGATTCTCATGGGTATACTTTTTGAGAACTAAAGATGAAACTGCTGAAATTCTCAAATCCTACATCATTAGGGTAGATAATCAAAGCAATCAAAAGGTGAAGGTAATAAGGTGTGATCAGGGAACAGAGTTCAAGAACCACACCTTGAACTGTTTCTGTGAGAGCAAGGGAATCGAAAGGCAATACGGTGCTCCAAGAACTCCTCAACAAAATGTAGTTGCTGAAAGATGAAACAGAACTCTAATTGAGTTAGCAAGATCTATGTTGGCTGAGTCAAAACTGCCTCCCACATTTTGGGCATAAGCAGAAAGCACAACCTGCTATGTGCAAAATAGAGTTCTCATATTCAAGCCTCTCAACAAGACACCTTATGAACTATGGTTCCAAAGAGTTCCATACATTGGATTTCTTAAACCTTTTGGATGTCCATGCACAATTCTGATCACATATGGGGTTCTTCCTAAGTTTGGTGGCAAATCTGATGAAGGATATTTTGAGGGCAATTTCTCTCAATCCAAGCCCTACAGAGTATTCAAATGAAGAACAAGAATTGTGGAAGAATTAGCCAATGTGGAATACAGAGAACACATTGTCTATGAACAGGGAAAAGGCCCAAACTGGCTTTTTGACATAGACTCCTTCACCCAAATATTTGAGCGTCTCATCTTCTCAAATATGGCGTCTTCCTCTTCTCAAGCACCATCTTCCACTTTCTCCTCTGACTACAGACTGGATTTTCCAAAACCTTCTATCAGTTTGAGAAGACCATCCATTGATCCTCCATCTGTTATGGAAGTGTATTTGGTGAAATCTTAGACTGTACATTTTCAATCATCTGATGATTCTTTTTGTCAAAAAAATATAGGTTTTTATGTTGGTGAATCATCTGGTTGTCAGGCTGGTCCGATGATAGCTTCTTATGTTCAACAATATAAAGAGAGACGTACATGTTTCCATTGCAACGGGGTTGGACACATCTTGAAGAACTGTCCTTACAAGAACAAAGGTAAGCGATATGTTATTCCTGAGAAGATGAAGCAAGAAGCAAAGCCTGTTGTGAAGCAAGTTAAGAAACCAGTAGTGCATCTTTATTCTGTTAGACCATTAGTGAAGCCAGTTGTTAAACCAGTGCTTAAACCAATGTCACAAGTTCAGCAACCAGAAGTTGTAAATCAATGTAATGCGTCTAGTTCTAGAGATTCAAGAGATATGACTCCTAAAGTTCCTTACAAAAGGAAGTTTATTGAGAGGAGAGCCTGTTTCCATTGTGGTGTAATGGCACACATTTATGTGAATTGTCCTTCAAAGGCTGCAGGTATAAAATTGACAAAACCGTTTCTTACGCCAAAAGCAAAACAGATGGTTAAACCAGAGACCCAGTCTTATGCGACACCAAAGGCTAGATCATTTGTGACAAGATCAGTTGGTACATAGTCTTTTAATTCAAAATCTGAGGTTAAGCTCTCTAGACCTCAGCGACGGAGAAGAAACATAAGACTGAGAAAACTTTTAGAAGAACAAGTGGTTTCACAATCAAAACATACTTAAAATGAACAAGAATGTTCAAACACTTCACTTTTTAAGAAGAAAGCACTTAGTGAACAGAAGAGTGTTTGGAAATCGAAAGTTTCTGTTTCTGACTCGTTGGAGCAATCACCAAAAATCGATGAGAGATTCGACCGTGAATTGCGTGAAGTCATTTATTTTGATACAGATGGTCGACCTAGGACCACCATGGCTTGGGTCTCATTGTAAAATTAATGTTTCTTGTTTAATGTGCTGGATTAACCAAGAAGATCAAGATCTCGGTTGGTCTTTTTGAGAGATTGAAGTTTGGTTGATGGACCATCATTGGCTCTGTTGCATGCACACATGCTGAATATGATATTCCAAGAATCCTTTTCTACAAGATGCAAGCTCTTGGATTCCTCCCACTAACTAGATCTCTCTCATGTGCAGGGGCAGCCATGTCACAAGAATAACACCTGGATGGTAGACAGTTGTTGTTCCAGGCACATGACAGGCAACAAATCCATCATTTCCAACTTCAGACGCTTCAATGGAGGATATGTTGCCTTTGGGAGTGACTCAAAAGGAGGACCTATTACTGGACAAGGGACTGTGTCAAATGAAAGAATGAGTATTGATAAGGTAAATTATGTCAAAGAATTGGACTTCAATCTCATGAGTGTTTCCCAAGTCTGTGATCAAAAGCATTGGATGCTCTTCACAAACAAAGAATTCTTTGTACTATCTCCTGGATTATTCAAACCTCCATAAAAGATTTTATTAACTGCTCAAAGAAAATAAAATCTTTATTGCTTGACATGAATGAGGTCACTCCATCTGACAGTGTATCCCGTTTTCTATCAAAAGCCTTAGTTGATGACATGAATGAGGTCACTCCATATGGATCTCTTTGGTCCTACAAATATTATGTCAATGGGTCAGAAGTCATACCATTTGGTGATAATTGATAACTACACCAGATTCTCATGGGTATACTTTTTGAGAACTAAAGATGAAACTGCTGAAATTCTCAAAACCTACATCATTAGGGTAGATAATCAAAGCAATCAGAAGGTGAAGGTAATAAGGTGTGATCAGGGAACAGAGTTCAAGAACCACACCTTGAACTGTTTCTGTGAGAGCAAGGGAATCAAAAGGCAATACGGTGCTCCAAGAACTCCTCAACAAAATGTAGTTGCTGAAAGATGAAACAGAACTCTAATTGAGTTAGCAAGATCTATGTTGGCTGAGTCAAAACTGCCTCTCACATTTTGGGCAGAAGCAGTAAGCACAGCCTGCTATGTGCAAAATAGAGTTCTCATATTCAAGAATCTCAACAAGACACCTTATGAACTTTGGTTCCAAAAAGTTCCATACATTGGATTTCTTAAACCTTTTGGATGTCCATGCACAATTCTGATCACATATGGGGTTCTTCCTAAGTTTGATGGCAAATCTGATGATGGATATTTTGTGGGCAATTCCTCTCAATCCAAGGCCTACAGAGTATTCAACTCAAGAACAAGAATTGTGGAAGAATCAGCCAATGTGGAATGCAGAGAATACATTGTCTGTGAAAAGGGAAAAGGCACAAACTTTCTTTTTGACACAGACTCCTTCACCCAAATATTTGAGCCTCTCATCTTCTCAAATATGGAGTCTTTCTCTTCTCAAGCACCATCTTCCACTTTCTCCTCTGACTACAGACTGGATTTTCCAAAATCTTCTATCAGTCTGAGAAGACCATCCATTGATCCTCCATCTGTTATGGAAGTGTATTTGGAGAAATCTTAGACTGCACATCTTCAATCTTCTGATGATTCTTTTTGTCAAAAGAATTTAGGTTTTTAAGTTGGTGAATCATCTGGTTGTCAGGCTGGTCCGATGATAGCTTCTTATGTTCAACAATATAAAGAGAGACGTACATGTTTCCATTGCAACGGGGTTGGACACATCTTGAAGAACTGTCCTTACAAGAACAAAGGTAAGCGATATGTTATTCCTGAGAAGATGAAGCAAGAAGCAAAGCCTGTTGTGAAGCAAGTTAAGAAACCAGTAGTGCATCTTTATTCTGTTAGACCATTAGTGAAGCCAGTTGTTAAACCAGTGCTTAAACCAATGTCACAAGTTCAGCAACCAAAAGTTGTAAATCAATGTAATGCGTCTAGTTCTAGAGATTCAAGAGATATGACTCCTAAAGTTCCTTACAAAAGGAAGTTTATTGAGAGGAGAGCCTGTTTCCATTATGGTGTAATGGCACACATTTATGTGAATTGTCCTTCAAAGGCTGCGGGTACAAAATTGACAAAACCGTTTCTTACGCCAAAAGCAAAACAGATGGTCAAACCAGAGACCCAGTCTTATGCGACACCGAAGGTTAGATCATTTGTGACAAGATCAGTTGGTACATAGTCTTTTAATTCAAAATCTGAGGTTAAGCTCTCTAGACCTCAGCGACGGAGAAGAAACATAAGACTGAGAAAACTTTTAGAAGAACAAGAGGTTTCACAATCAAAACATACTTAAAATGAACAAGAATGTTCAAACACTTCACTTTTTAAGAAGAAAGCACTTAGTGAACAGAAGAGTGTTTGGAAATCGAAAGTTTTTGTTTCTGACTCGTTGGAGCAATCACCAAAAATCGAAGAGAGATTCGACCGTGAATTGCGTGAAGTCATTTATTTTGATACAGATGGTCGACCTAGGACCACCATGGCTTGGGTCTCATTGTAAAATTAATGTTTCTTGTTTAATGTGCTGGATTAACCAAGAGGATCAAGATCTCGGTTGGTCTTTTTGAGAGATTGAAGGTTGGTTCATGGACCATCATTGGCTCTGTTGCATGCACACATTCTGAATATGATATTCCAAGAATCCTTTTCTACAAGATGCAAGCTCTTGGATTCCTCCCACTAACTAGATCTCTCTCATGTGCAGGGGCAGCCATGTCACAAGAATAACACCTGGATGGTAGACAGTGGTTGTTCCAGGCACATAACAGGCAACAAATCCATCATATCCAACTTCAGACACTTCAATGGAGGATATGTTGCCTTTGGGAGTGACTCAAAAGGAGGATCTATTACTGGACAAGGGACTGTGTCAAATGAAAGAATGAGTATTGATAAGGTAAATTATGTCAAAGAATTAGACTTCAATCTCATGAGTGTTTCCCAGGTCTGTGATCAAAAGCATTGGAGGCTCTTCACAAACAAAGAATTCTTTGTACTATCTCCTGGCTTATTCAAACCTCCAGAAAAGATTTTATTAACTGCTCAAAGAAAATAAAATCTTTATTGCTTGACATGAATGAGGTCACTCCATCTGGCAGTGTATCCTATTTTCTGTCAAAAGCCTCAGTTGATGACATGAATGAGGTCACTCCATATGGATCTCTTTGGTCCTACAAATATTATGTCAATGGGTCAGAAGTCATACCATCTGGTGATAACTGATGACTACACCAGATTCTCATGGGTATACTTCTTGAGAACTAAAGATGAAACTGCTGAAATTCTCAAATCCTACATCATTAGGGTAGATAATCAAAGCAATCAGAAGGTGAAGGTAATAAGGTGTGATCAGGGCACAGAGTTCAAGAACCACACCTTGAACTGTTTCTGTGAGAGCAAGGGAATCGAAAGGCAATACAGTGCTCCAAGAACTCCTCAACAAAATGGAGTTGCTGAAAGATGAAACAGAACTCTAATTGAGTTAGCAAGATCTATGTTGGCTGAGTCAAAACTGCCTCTCACATTTTGGGTAGAAGCAGAAAGCACAACCTGCTATGTGCAAAATAGAGTTCTCGTATTCAAGCCTCTCAATAAGACACCTTATGAACTATGGTTCCAAAGAGTTCCATACATTGGATTTCTTAAACCTTTTGGATGTCAATGCACAACTCTGATCACATATGGGGTTCTTCCTAAGTTTGGTGGCAAATCTGATGAAGGATATTTTGTGGGCAATTCCTCTCAATCCAAGGCCTACAGAGTATTCAAATCAAGAACAAGAATTGTGGTAGAATCAGCCAATGTGGAATGCAGAGAACACATTGTCTGTGAACAGGGAAAAGGCCCAAACTGGCTTTTTGACATAGACTCCTTCACCCAAATATTTGAGCGTCTCATCTTCTCAAATATGGAGTCTTCATCTTCTCAAGCACCATCTTCCACTTTCTCCTCTGACTACAGACTGGATTTTCCAAAACCTTCTATCAGTCTGAGAAGACCATCCATTGATCCTCTATCTGTTATGGAAGTGTATTTGTAGAAATCTTAGACTACACATCTTCAATCTTCTGATGATTCTTTTTGTCAAAAGAATACAGGTTTTTATGTTGGTGAATAATCTGGTTATCAGGGCTGGTCCGATGATAGCTTCTTATGTTCAACAATATAAAGAGAGACGTACATGTTTCCATTGCAACGAGGTTGGACACATCTTGAAGAACTGTCCTTACAAGAACAAAGGTAACCGACATGTTATTCCTGAGAAGATGAAGCAAGAAGCAAAGCCTGTTGTGAAGCCAGTTAAGAAACCAGTAGTGCATCCTGATTCGGTTAGACCATTAGTGAAGCCAGTTGTTAAACCAGTGCTTAAACCAATGTCACAAGTTCAGCAACCAAAAGTTATAAATCAATGTAATGCGTCTAGTTCTAGAGATTTAAGAGATATGACTCCTAAAGTTCCTTATAAAAGGTAGTTTATTGAGAGGAGAGCCTGTTTCCATTGTGGTGTAATGGTACACATTTATGTGAGTTGTCCTTCAAAGGCTGCGAGTACAAAATTGACAAAACCGTTTCTTACGCCAAAAGCAAAACATATGGTTAAACCAGAGACCCAGTCTTATGCGACACCGAAGGCTAGATCATTTGTGACAAGATCAGTTGGTACATAGTCTTTTAATTTAAAATCTGAGGTTAAGCTCTCTAGACCTTAGAGACGGAGAAGAAACAGAAGACTGAGAAAACTTTTAGAAGAACAAGAGGTTTCACAATCAAAACATAATTAAAATGAACAAGAATGTTCAAACACTTCACTTTTTAAGAAGAAAGCACTTAGTGAACAGAAGAGTGTTTGGAAATCGAAAGTTTCTATTTCTGACTCGTTGGAGCAATCACCAAAAATCGATGAGAGATTCGACCGTGAATTGTGTGAAGTCAATTATTTTGATACAGATGGTCGACCTAGGACCACCATGGCTTGGGTCTAATTGTAAAAATAATGTTTCTTGTGTTAATGTGCTGGATTAACAAAGAGGATCAAGATCTCGGTTGGCCTTTTTGAGAGATTGAAGCTTGGTTCATGGACCATCATTGGCTCTGTTGCATGCACACATGCTGAATATGATATTCCAAGAATCCTTTTCTACAAGATGCAAGCTCTTGGATTCCTCCCACAAACTAGATCTCTCTCATGTGCAGGGGCAGCCATGTCATAAGAATAACACCTGGATGGTAGACAGTGGTTGTTCCTGGCACATGACAGGCAACAAATCCATCATCTCCAACTTCAGACACTTCAATGGAGGATATGTTACCTTTGGGAGTGACTCAAAAGGAGGATCTATTACTGGACAAGGGACTGTGTCAAATGAAAGAATGAGTATTGATAAGGTAAATTATGTTAAAGAATTGGACTTCAATCTCATGAGTGTTTCCCAGGTCTGTGATGAAAAGCATTGGATGCTCATCACTAACAAAGAATTCTTTGTACTATCTCCTGGCTTATTCAAACCTCCAGAAAATATTTTATTAACTGCTCAGAGAAAATAAAATCTTTATTGCTTGACATGAATGAGGTCACTCCATCTGGCAGTGTATCCTGTTTTCTGTCAAAAGCATCAGTTGATGACATGCATGACGTCACTCCATATGGATCTCTTTGGTCCTACAAATATTACGTCTATGGGTCAGAAGTCATACTATCTGGTGATAACTGATGACTACACCAGATTCTCATGGGTATACTTCTTGAGAACTAAAGATGAAACTGCTGAAATTCTCAAATCCTACATCATTAGGGTAGAGAATCAAAGCAATCAGAAGGTGAAGATAATAAGGTGTGATCTGGGCACAGAGTTCAAGAACCACACCTTGAACTGTTTTTGTGAGAGCAAGGGAATCGAAAGGCAATACAGTGCTCTAAGAACTCCTCAACGAAATGGAGTTGCTGAAAGATGAAACAGAACTCTAATTGAGTTAGCAAGATCTATGTTGGCTGAGTCAAAACTGCCTCTCACATTTTGTGCAGTAGCAGTAAGCACAGCCTGCTATGTGCAAAATTGAGTTCTCATATTCAAGCCTCTCAACAAGAAACCTTATGAACTATGGTTCCAAAGAGTTCCATACATTGGATTTCTTAAACCTTTTGGATGTCCATGCACAATTCTGATCACATATGGGGTTCTTCCTAAGTTTGGTGGCAAATCGGATGAAGGATATTTTATGGGCAATTCCTCTCAATCCAAGTCCTACAGAGTATTCAACTCAAGAACAAGAATTGTGGAAGAATCAGCCAATGTGGAATGCAGAGAACACATTGTCTGTGAACAGGGAAAAGGCTCAAACTGGCTTTTTGACATAGACTCCTTCACCCAAATATTTGAGCCTCTCATCTTCTCAAATATGGAGTTTTCCTCTTCTCAAGCACCATCTTCCACTTTCTCCTCTGACTAAAGACTGGATTTTCCAAAATCTTCTATCAGTTTGAGAAGACCATCCATTGATCCTCCATCTGTTATGGAAGCCATTGAAGTAAGTGCAGCCAGAACCACACTCTCAAATGTCACCAGCAGCAGCCTGTCCGAAAATGAAAACTTCAATGAAGACTCTTTGGTAAATGCTGTAGATGTTGCAAATACTATTGCTGATAATTCTGATGTAGCTGTTGATTGTGAAGACTCTTCAACCATGAATGAAGAAATCCCTGATCAAAATCAAAGCAATCTTGAGCAAGGGATACAGCTGGAGGTGGTACCAGCTCAAAAGATCAACAAGGAACATCCTTTAGAAAATATTATTGGACTAGTTCACCAAGGAGTTCTAACAAGAAGCAAATCTCATGAGGCCAATATATGTTTGTTTTCGTGTTTTCTATCTCAGGTGGAACCCAAGAAGATAGATGAAGCTCTACAACACAGCAGTTGGATTGAGGCAATGCGGGAAGAGTTGCTGCAATTCAAGAGACAGGATGTCTGGAAGCTTGTTGACCTTCCACCTAGTCAATTTGCCATTGGCACAAGATGGGTATTCAGGAACAAACAAGATGAGAGAGGCATTGTAGCCAAGAACAAAGCCAGACTTGTAGCTCAAGGATACACTCAGAAAGAGGGAATTGACTATGATGAAGCCTTTGCTCCTGTTGCCAGACTGGAGGCCATCAGAATCTTTCTGGCATATGCTACGTCCAAGAATTTCATGGTCTATCAAATGGATGTCAAGAGTGCCTTTCTATATGGGAAGATTGGTGAAGAAGTATATGTCAAACAGCCTCCAGGCTTTGTAGATCCTGCACATCCTAACCAAGTGTTCAAACTAGACAAAGCTCTATATGGCTTACATCAAGCCCCAAGAGCCTGGTATGAAACTTTTTCTGGATATCTACTAAGCAACAACTTAAGAAGAGGTGCCATTGACCAAACCTTGTTTATCAAAGGTGAAGGGGGAGAAATCTTACTAGTTCAAATCTACGTAGATGATATCATCTTTGGATCAACAAGGAAGAAGCTGTGTAAAGACTTTGAGATCCTGATGCACTCAAAGTTTGAAATGAGCTCAATGGGTGAACTAAATTTCTTTCTGGGACTTCAAGTCAAACAAGTCCCAAATGGAATCTTCATCAGCCAATCCAAATATGTCAAGAGCATTCTGGAAAGATTCAAGACGGCTGACTGCTCTGCTGCAAGAACCCCTATGCAAGTGCACTATTAGCTGACTCCAGACAAAGATGGTCAAGACACTGATCAACATTAGTACCGTGCAATGATAGTGTCTCTCATGTATCTCGCTGCCTCAAGGCCAGATATCATATTTGCAGTATGTCTATGTGAAAGATTCCAAGCAGCTCCAAAGATTTCACATCTTCAAGCTGTCAAGAGAATTTTCAGATACCTAAAGGGCCAAGAATTGGGCTATGGTACTCTAAAAATGATAAGTTCAATCTGTATGCATACACTGACAGTGATTATGGGGGATGCCACTTGGACAAAAAGTCCACATTAGGGGGATGTCAGTTTCTGGGAGGGAGACTGATTTTAGGGCAGTGCAAGAAGCAAACATGTGTTTCAACCTCTACAGCAGAAGCAGAATACATTGGAGCTTCAAGTTGCTGTGCACAAGTCATCTGGATACAAAATCAAATGCTGGATTATGGGATAACTTTCATGACAACTCCCATTCACATTGACAACATGAGTGCTATATCAATCACAAACAATCCGATGCAGCACTCCAAGACAAAGCACATTGACATCAGGTATCACTTCATAAGAGATCAAGCTGAGAAAAAGAGAATTATTTTAACCAAAGTTCATACCAATGAGCAATATGTTGATTTATTTACAAAAAGCATTTGATGAAGCTAGATTTAGATATTTAGTTGAATTTATGAACATTGATTAGAATATGTCTCTAAAATTTTGTTTTTGTAAATATGTTTGTCTTTTGTTATAAATAAAAGTTACAAGTCAGCAGCATCCATCTTTGCTGCTGACAGGTTTAATAATCAGCAGCAAAGATTTTGCCACTGACTGCTTTAAGTTATCAGCAGGAACAAGTTTCCTGCGGATAGCTTTAAGGCATTCAGCAGCAACACCCTTGCTGCGGATCAATGCATCCATCAGCATCAATAGAGTTTGCTGCTGACAGACTTAACTATCTGCCGTAACCAAGCTTACAGCGGATAGGCTTAACCATCCGCAGTAACCAAGTTTGCTGCTGATGGGTAAAAATTAGTCGAAATTAACTTTTACCCGCTGTAAAAATTCCTTTCAGTCTTTACCAAGACTGCTATAGTGCATTACAGCTATAACAGTAAAAAGTGAATGAGGTTGTACTTTACAAGTCATTTTGCTTTTCCCTCCTCTCCCGTTATAAGAACAAATCAAATTTCCTCACCACCCCTTCACATTCAATTTCGCCCTAACTCCCATCACTTTCTTTCAAGCCCCCACAACATTCAAAGCCTTCCATTCCTAACCACCCTTCAAAATCTTCCTCTTTCCCTCCAAACCAAACAATGGCAGAGGTAGACATAAACCATCCAGATGATAAGTTTTCCCCATACCACAATCTCACAGCATACTTAACAAAAGGGAAAAAGTCCGACATGTTTGATGACATGATCGACTTTCTCTGTCAATCAAAAATATACCATGCAGTCACTGTCAACCCACCCATCTACATTCCTCACATGGAGGATTTTTGGAAATCTGCCATCTACGCTACCAAACAGGGGATACTCCAAATTAAAGCCAAGGTAGATGGCAAGGACATCACCATCTCTGAAGCAACTCTCCGCAAACACCTCAAGCTTCAAGACGAGGGGGCCGCCATTTCGTACTTAAAAGAAGTCTACATAAGGACCTTTGTATCCATAGGGTACACTGGAAATCAGAATGAGTACACAATAGAGAAGGCACTGATAGGACCCTCATGGAAGTATCTATGCCACACTCTTCTACAATGCATATCTCAGAAGAGAAGTGGATGGCATCAAGTGATCTCTGCACTTGCCTCTGCTGTTCACGGTATGATTACTGGCCAAGGATTCAACTTTGCACATCTCATCTTTGAAGGTTTGAGATACAACCTTCAAGAGGGTGCAAAGCAGCAATTTTTCATGTACCCAAGATTCTTGCAGGAGGTGTTTAACAATGAAATAAAAGAACTTTCAAAACCTGCAAAAATCTATCTTATGCTGGGTCATAAAAGCAACATTTTTCAAAGCATGAGAACTGTTTCAAAAAAGTTATCAGTGATCAATGTTCCATTGTTATCTACAATGGTGAACATACAAAGTCCCCATGGTGACAGTTCAACAATCCCAACAGATACTGATCCCACACCCTCCACTTCAAATCTTGAACAAGAAACTACTTCCATTGCTCGAACCCCTGTGCAAACTACTAAGGATGCACAGGCACAGAAATCACTTACATATGTTTTTAATGTTATCGTTCAACTGGAACAAAGAGCCCCAATTGCAAAGACATACACTAGAAAAAGGAGCAAGAAGACTCCTTCTCTTCTTGTCTCAAAGGCCCAATCCCAACCTCAAAGCCCTCATTCAGAATCCCAACATTCTGATGAGAATATCAAAAGGGATAGCCAAAACATTAGAGAGACCTCCTTGGAAGTTTCTCTATTAGGATGAGGATCACATCCAGGATCTATAGAACAACCTACTGAGCCATACCTTCATTTCTCTTCTCTAAACTTAAGTGCAGAGGCTCCTTGTCAAGATGATATACCTTCTCCAACAACCACTATCTCGAAGGTATTGATTGACTTGGCTGCAAGTGCACCTAACCCAAGTTCATCACCCAAGAAGGTTCACTCTGGTGGTACTGATAGAGTGAATGTGGAAAGGGCTGTCACTACTCCTGGTACATTAACTGCCCAGGAGGACAGTGACAACATAACTAAGACCCTAACCACGGCAACTCACAGTGAGGCTGTTTCCTTTGAAACACTCTTCATTGAGAGGAATCCCAGGTGCCAAGAAAACTAGGCTGATGGGGATGCAGAGGCTAGGCCTAAGGCCCCATCTAGCTCCAAGGATTCCACAACTATGGATGAGGACAGACTGAAACTTCATAATATGGAATTGACGGCCAGGGTAGCTATGCTAGAGGCTGAAGTGTCCAAACTAAGACACCAAGTCTCTATGCATAAAGCCCATCAATGCCTAACTGTGCCTACTCCCTCCCTTGTATCAGTAGGAACTCAAATAGATGCAACCTTTTACACTGATGCAACCAAAAAGGGGGAGATAGTTGCAGTAGAAGATGATGCTGATAGCCTAGAAAAATGGATAAAAGAGCAGGCCGCATTTCAAAGTTCATTATTCAAGCCTGCTTTGTTCAAGTTCATGACTTGCTAGACTTAGTATATGAAGAGGAAGAAATCACTGAGGACTGGAAGTTGGTTGTCAGATCTGTTGATGAGGTGTTGGTGTTAAAGGATGAAAGTAAAAATGAAGACACACCTCCATCAGTCAGCATAGTTCCTGAAGCAGCAGCAATAATAAAACAAACCACTGCCCCCCAATTCACACTGTCTGCAAATAAGCTAGAATTTGACTCCATACTAGCTTGGGGTATGATCGTTTAACTGAGAGATTCTGGATTTCGAAAGGGTTCAGCGGAGTAGAAGAGCTAAACTGGAGTGCACTAAATCCACTCCAAGTGCTTGAACTGTACCTATCCAACTGCATCAAATCCTCTACAGATCTCTCAGCAGAACTTGCAATCCGCAGGTTCCAAGACATAATGGAGGAAAAGCTGCCCTGGTTTGAAACACTAATAGAAGAAGCAAACAGGGTGTCCTATCCTAAAGACAGAGCAGAATCTTCAACAGCAGCAAAACACTTTGCTCCTAGAAGACTTGACTTAATCAAGAGCAGCACTTTAACAGAACAAGAAGTTGTCTGCTGGAGAAGGTCTCTGTACAACAAATTGGTCAAAGATGTGGAAGTGCTAGGATGGTCAAGCACTGGGTCTTCTGACTTCACATTCTTCCTGAGTAATGAATTTTCTCTCTCAATCAACATCAATGAGATCCTACTCTAAAATTCGGACTTCCTGCACAAGGTCTTCGAGCTCAGAACACACATCTGCAACGTTAATTCCTTAGAGAGTCAAGAAATGATAAAAACCATCAAAGCTCAGCTTGAAAAGGAAGGTCTACTTTCAATGGATGCCTCTGACTCCAACTCAGACCTATCCTTCCTTTCCTCACCTACAGTCAGACTGAACGTAGAACAAGAATCCAAAAGAAGAGAAGAGGAAGAGGTGAAGGAAGGGTGGAAAGAAGTAACAGGACTTGAATGGGAAGAAGATGAAGAAAGTGTCCTTCCCTTGTCCATTCCCCAAAATGCCAATGAAGCTGAAGCTGAGATCCCAGCAGCATCTCTTACATCTGCTGTTGAGGTTAATGAAGCAGAGGCATCCAGCAAAGACAAGGGGAAGGGACTTATGGGAAAAGAAGATGAAGAAAGGATAATGAAGGAAAAGAAGGAAAAGGAGGAAAGAAGAAGAAGAAGAAGAAGAAGAAGAAGAATAGAAGAAGAGGAGATGGCTGAATTACGAAAAGCTCAAGAAAGAAAAGCGGCCATTCTCTTCAGAGAACAATAGATCCAGCTGTATGCTAAGCAGCTGGATGATCTGAAAGTCAAGATTCCTGCAGCTTTCCAAATAGAAGAAGATGAAGCTCTAGCTCTTCAGCTGTAGGAACAATTCAATAAAGAAGAATAAGAAGAAGAAAGAGAGAAGAAGAAAAAGGAAGAGGCTATGTTCAGAATAACTGATTCTGAACTAGCCAAAGAAATGAGAGAGGAGTGGATAGAGGCTCTGATTTCTCAAGGTGAGGATGCAGATTACCTTGAGAAACTATCAAATAAAAAAATCTACAGAGCCTTCATGAGTCAGCAAGGTCAATTGGGAAATAAGAAAATGGCTAAAGAAGAAGAAAAAGCCAAACAGAAATCCAAGAAGACCATTTCCTTTAACAGAAGAACCCATGAAGAAAGGAAGGTCATGATTGACTTCCTAAAGGCTAGAGGATAGAGTGGAAAATGGCTGGGTCCCATGAGTTTCATGAACCTGCAAGCCCTTTACTTTAAAGTCAAAAAGGAAGAGGAAGAAAGACTGGGGAAGAAAGGCTCAAAGAAGAGGGTAATCAATCAAGAAGAAGAAGGGAAACCAAAGAAACCCAAGCCTTCTCCCTCATCCACCACTTCCTCTATCCAACAACCATCCACTCTCCATCCTAGACCTCCCTCCTCTCCACCCAGCTCCTACTCATCAACAACCTCCCAAGAAGAAAAGCAAACCTACTACCAAACCATAAGACTCAAGAGAAATCGTCAACAGGTCCTACAACACTCAAGATCAACGGTTTGAAGTCTTCAGGGGAAGAACAGAAGAAAGAAGATCAATCTATACAACTATTGATGAGATATTGCAGCTTCTAGATTCTAATCTAAGAAGAATGATGGAGCTGGGTGAAGCTAATGAGCCTGAGAATGAAGGTGGGAGACATCTGTTGCTGGTGATCAAACAACACTTCAACCCCAGCAAAGATGAAATTATTGTTGCCAAACCTCTCCAATCCCACTCTGCATTCATCAGTTGGTCCTACAATGCTGAGAAGAATGAGTTCACATTGACAGATGTTAAAGGACAGAAGATGAGGTGTTCAAGCAAGGCCATCTTCAAAATGGCAAGCAAAGATATTAAGACTCTATCTGAGCTTCCTCTTAACAATCCTAGCAAGGACCAGAGAGGATATGAGGTTGCAAGAATAGTCAGCAACATGGAAAAGCTTCAGCAGCAAAAGAAGTAAGAAAGTTTTGCTAGCATCATTCTAGGGGAGTTTGTAGAAATAAAGACTGATGGCTACAAAACTTTCTAAGTACAAATGCTGCCTACCTCATAGTTTGGCTGCTAACCAACAAACTGGTGTGGATAAGCTTATCTTCAGTGGATACTTGTTCTTCTGCTGAAAAACAAATCTGCTGCTGATAGCCTTATCTGCTGAAGACCCGAGTTGCTGCGGATAGGCTTCTCAGCAGCATCAACACTTGATGCTGCTGATAGGCAAATCATCAGCAGCTTTGGATAGTTGCATCTTGCTGATGATCTCCAACTTTGCAGCTGATAGCCATTTCCACTGAAGATCAAACGTTGCAGCTGACTGGCTTCGATAAAGCAACCATTAGCACTAACAACTTCATGCTACACCACTAACACACTCCATGCAGAAAGAATGTCACTGGTGCAGACAATAAAGAACTACAACGCTCTTCTCCAAGCATGCAAGCAATGATGCCTAAGAAGACGTTTGAGTAAAGCAAATTTTTAGAGTGTTTATTGTCATTATATGTAGAATAGCTTCAATAAAAGATCAACGGTTTGTGTTAGATCTGATCCTTAGAATCAAGGGTCTGTCTTGATTCTAATTTACTATATAAGTAGTACTTAGAGTCATTGTATCTTAGTGCTTTTCTTAGAGTTTTCTCTGTAATCTTGTAACCATTGAAGCTTAATACAAATTGCATTTATCAGTACTTCTTGTGTTTACTTGTTTACATTGATTAAGTTGTGATTGTTTTCGCCAATCTCAACTAGAATAGAACCATCTTGTATTTACCGATCCAACACCCATTGACTAATTTAATTGCTTTCGGGTAAACTGACTATATAACACCGGTTCTAAAGATAGACTGACTCAAGAATCACTGAGACACACAGGATCTCCTCTCAGACTCACCTACACACCTCAACTATCATAAGGGTCGGATTAACCTCACCGGTAAGGAATTGGATCTCCTCTCAGACTCACCAAGACCTAGAACACCACATACTCAATAACGGTTTCACCTCTTGGTCTCAACCACTCTATACTCAAAGACTATCCTAGACAAAGCTAAGAGCAAGGAGTAAACTCCCAAAATACTGTTTATGACACGAAATTGCAAATGATAAAGACGACTCGGACAACCCACTCTCGTGCAACTGCTACCCAAACCGACAAACCAAATGACAACCCGACAACCTATCTCCTCTCGGACTCAAGATTGGTAAAACACTGACTTTTATGACTACACAAACCTACTACAACGATTGGCCTAATCGTCTAGATCACAAACACAAAGTAAATGATCTGAAAACCCAAAATCTTACTCAAAACACACAAAGCATTCAAATAAAACCTCAGGGTACAACAAGTTCATGCAAGATCAGTAGCAAATCAGCATTAGAACACATTCATAAACATTAAATCAGAAGTCTTTACACTATTATTCATCATATGATCAATAACCAAACCGAAAAACAATCAATTCATGCCAATATTCATCCTAATCTAGGTAGCAACAAGTTTAGCTACTCATAATACTTAAGAACAATCCAAGATATACTGGAAACATAGTTTGATCTCGAAATAAATGACTGTAATAGGAAAAAGAACGAAAAACCAATGTTTGCAAACCGAAAAACGTCAACTTCTCTCAATCCGGATAATCCCCAACCTTAATTATATGATCCTTAGAGTCTCTTGCTCGTCTACAACCGCAAGAAAATGATAGCCCCCAATGAAACTCGTCCAAAGCTTTTATAACGGCTCATTAGGGTATTTTTACGCGATGAGTCGGTAGCGGACCGCTACTAAGTGCCTTAGCGGTCCGCTAAGGGCTGATGTAAGTAGGGAATGACACGCGGGCCGCTGCCGCAATGATTATGTTCTTTAAGGGCTTGGCAGACCGCTAACAAGCTCCTTAGCGGTCCGCTACGGGTGTCTTTTCCAGAATTTTGTTTATTCTTCTTCTACTTCTCCCGGGCTTTTTCGAGTATGATTTTTTCTTTCAGAATTGCTTTAAATGATCGTACAAACCTGCAAATTCCATGAATAATCAAATGAGTACCAAAATCTCATGAATTTGACTATAAAACCAACCCAAACAAGGTAAAATACACCCAATAAATATATGTGTTTTGCAACACATCAGGCAGCCTAGGCCTTTTCAAATGCCTCTAGCATTGTTCGGATCGCTTCCTCAATTCCTTTGTTTATCATTTTCTACATTTCAGCAGCCTTAGCTTCTTTTTCTAATGTGTCACACCCTGAAATTTCACAGCGAGTTACCCGCGGGTCGTGACTGTCAAGGATCATCGGTCCTGGTAATTTCGAACGACCTCTAAATGGTTTTCGAAAAGACATTCCATTTGAACATCATACAAAAATAATGAGTAATACAGATTTTATGAAAATGCGGGATGCAAAGTACGAAAGCAACAGTAAATGTGTTAAAATACACAAGATAGTCATTTAGGATCCCATAAACCTAAGATTCTAATGAAAAACATGAAATGAGACTCCAAACATGCAATCCTAGTCCTTCTATGAATGCTTAGCGACTTGAGATAAACATGCTTAAAAGTGCCAACCCATGTAAAGAAATGAAAACAATGTAACAGTAATGGAGATCAATAAACATGCTTAAAAAGTGCTTAAAAGTGCCAATAAACATTAATTATATAAGCAATTCACCGAAACCGATGCTCAACGAAGGAATGCAGAAACTAGCATTTTGCCTTTTACGTGACGAGCAAGCAATGGATTAGGTCAATGATCCACCCGTTTGACTCCTAGTCAGAGTTAGCGCGACTAACCCGGGTGGGGGTTGTTAAACCCAATAGTAGTATTCATGATTACCTCGCTTGGGAAATAATTAACAGTTCGATTATGAGAGTACTTTTCCTGCGGGAAATGCACCTCTTATATATATGAAAGCGAAATCAAAGTAACGTCATACGACTACGAAATTGGTTTAGCATGTATCTCCCTCAAATGGAAAAGTAAGTAAAACGGGGCCGTGAAAACTCACCTGGGAATGAGGTGAAGTGATATGAAAAGCAATACGAGAATCCTAGCAAAGTCCGAAAGACTAACATATCTGAGCCCTAGAAATATTAAGGCTATAAGGTCTATGAAAGGTAAATGTGGTTTATGTAACCACATTTATCTACACGACTAAACGTTGAAAGGTTACATTGATGTTTTGAAAAGGTTTGACCAAAGTTGGCCAATGATTGACCAAGTTTGACCAACGTTGACTAGTCTTGATCAATGTTGACCAAGGTTGACCAAGTGTGACATAACGACCTGTTGGTGACATATGGTGAAAACATGCACAAGTAACACATAAGTAATACCTTATGACATAACACAAAAGTTCAAGTAAATGTATAAGTAAGTGTCATATAATAAGTAACAAATGTTCATGTCATAAGTAGTAACACATAGTCTAAAATAATTGCATAAGTAAATTTCATACAACTACACATGTCTAAGTCACAAAGTCTAGTAAATACACATAGTTTTTGTACATCCTTATAACATATTCCATAACATGTTAACAAAACAACCCACATAACTCATGATATTATACTAGTCATTTAATAATATCATTTCAATACATTTGAACAAGTAACATAACATGATATCTTGTATACTAGTTCATACCACTACAAAGTTTCCCTTTTTTGGAAAACTAGGGTTTTAGCACCCTTTATGAATCATAGCTCAAATAAACAAACTATACATGAAATTATCCTAATACAATACTACTAACATGGTTCTACTCATACACATTCCATTTAAAGCAAAAGTGAAGTTTCCAAACCAATAAACTTTCCTTTATTATTAAGGTCTTCCAAAATGGGTCATAGCAAAACTCTAAATCACATATTCTTACATAAATCATCTAAACAAATGATAACAATGCTATTCAACCTATTTTAGATATTTGTAGCATGCAAACGCAAAATATGTTCTAATAAAGTTTCCTTTTTAGGAAAGTTGTCAAACGACATTCTACACATGTGTAACTTCAAATAACTTTAGATATCATTTCAATAGATGTTATAAAAGAATTGTAACATGTTAATACCCATCATAGCTCATTAACTCAAAATACAAAACAATATAGTTTCTATTTATAGAAACGACCAAAATGATCCAAACCAACCATTTCATCCAAAAAAATCATATTTCCTACTCAATCTACCAACATATGTATCATTCAATCCATTAAACATACAATATGCACATTTCTACAAAATCATAACTAATAAAATTTCCTTAAATAGAAACGAGCAATATACATACAAAACAAGCAATTTCTACACACCAAAGGCACCAATATGTGTCAACAACTCATTATTATGAAAACTCTTTGATTAAAACATGGATTAAGACACTTGTATTGTAAAAACTCGTTGGATGGGTGGTACACCACACATGGCGGAAATAATGAATAGATATTGGGTAGGATGCTTACAAAAAACCGATTATGATGCTAGAATGGGAGTGTTGAGGGCTTGAATCTCCTTGAAACACCTTGGATTGCACTTGGATTTCTTAAAAAACTTTGAGAGAGGTAGTGGCTAGGGGAGGGAGTGGCGGCTGAAGTTTTAGAGGGAGGGAGAGAGTGTGAGTGTTTAAGGGAGTTTTAATGAAAAGGGTATTAGGCGTGTGTCATCTTTAAGGCTTTTTATTAAAGAATGGGCTTCTAATATGGATTAAGAACTAAAATGCTGAATAATTTGGCTCAATGTATTAATTAATCATTTCTATTAAAATCCATTTCGGAGCTGTTGGCACATATCGCGTATCCGCTTAAAAGCGTTAAAATAAAAGTTGCTCTAAAAATTTCAGAAAAATTAATCTAACCACGAAATAATAAATCCTAGGGTTTCTTCATTACCCCGAAAAGTATGGATTGGACTAGGATTGGTGGAAGGGTATTTTCCATAGGGTTTGTTAGAATCAGCTCTTTACTCACGTTCCAATGTACAGTGGTATTCGTACGGGATTTCGGGTAGTCTTTCTTGGTACCTATAATTGTTCACGTAGGTTTGGTTATAGATTTCGAGTGTTGGAGTAGCGTATTAACTTATTGGGGTTTCATAGAAATATTTGGATGTTTCTATTTCCCCTAAGTTATGAAAGGTTCCACTAGTAGGTTCAGAATTTGTTCCGGAATAGGATTCGGTCGAATTAGTGTTTTGTTCATTATTTCCAGGTGGTGCGTATCTACGCACGAAACTAGGTCCTTTTCCTTTCCCTTTCCCTGTCATTCTTGTCACACCTGTAACACAGGACAGTCGTCTAACTAGAGTAGTACCTACAACAGATACATTATGAGGAAAGAACGACGGGTCTAGAAGATATTTATACACTACTCTTTCCTTAGACAGAACATTCCGTTTGTCAGATAACTACATACCGGCCAGAAGGTCGCCTTCTTGTCACTGTGACGTTGATACCAAAAACACACAGCAGAAGCTAAACCATAAACCTCATTTATTAATAACTAAATTGGTTTACATTATAAAAAAACTTCTATTACAAACTAACCAAACCAACAAACGTTAGTTCCTGTCACGGAACTCAAAATATCCACAAGACAGCTCTACCAAGCATGACCATTACAATTCCTCCGACCAGCCAAATGACTATCCTCATCTCTAAGCTACCTGGAATGCCACTAACAAATCCACCTGTAGGTCCCTCGGGTGTGGCGGATCGTCACATGCAAGTGGGTCTACTAGTCGGACCGGGTGCAGAATGCCCGTGACTAGGTGGAGAGTCTTACGAAACAAAGTAAACCGACAAGATAATTACTATAAACGTTCGTCTATTATAAACACTTGAAGGTTACAGAGAGAAATACTGAGATTACAATTTGCGTATTTGCTGAGTCTAGGATTGCATACTTATCTACTGTCAACCATTCCTATTTATACATGACCTGATGCCTGGTGCGCAGGGCAATTTGCTCATGCATACTTAGCAAGTACGCAAAGGTATTCTTGCATACTTGCTAAGTACGCAGGAACTACTTCCTGCGCACATACAAGTGCGCAAAACACTTAGAGAAAACAGCAACAGTCAATATGTAAAAGTAAATACAACTCGATAACTAATACATAAAGACACTTACAAACAAAGACAAATACATACATGAATGTACTAAACTAAGACTCTAACTATCCATAATCTATCCAGAGTGTTTGTCACAAGAAAGTGCTTCAACAAACTCCCCCTTGACAACAGCTCTGGATCATCTTCGATCTTCAGTCTTCAGTCTTCGGTCTTTGGTCTTCACAGCTATGCATCTTTAGCTTCCATCTTCTTCTTATAGTCAAGGCAGAACTTGATCACCTTGTCATATTTAGAAGTAAGGAATTTCGTCCACTCGTCAGTATGCATGCAAAACCTGTCTGCTAGTGCCTCCAGATCTTTCACAGAGAAGTTAATGAAACAGATTTCATCAAATACTCTGATTAGTTCCCTCGGCACTAAGCATCCACTTTCTAACCTCACCTTTCCAATCACCACAGCCTCGCCCGTCTCTGGATCTACGTACCAGTACCGTATGTCACCAAGAATATCCTGAGATAACTTGCTTAGGGGAATCTTAGTTTCACACAGCACTGGCTTGTATACCAATTTCTTTAAGAATTTCTTAGTCACAGGATCTCTTGTTGTCTTATCCTTGACTCTTTTGGGCACATGAGGATTGAACACTTCGAACTTCCCAGATCTTGCTTCCCGCTGTACAACCACCCACAAACCCATTGCCACTACATGATTAGAATGACCCAGCAGCTCTCGGTTTGCTAGGTTCACAAGGTCGTATTTAGGTAAGGAGTTGAACGCTTCCCTGGTTGGTTTCAAGTATTGAACCCCCCAGATCTTTTGATTGCGAATAACTGCTTATCCTCCTCGAACCTTACAGCCAAGATCATCCCTGTTGCCCCTTGTTTGTCTATGAGAGACGTCTTTTGCCAAATAGGAGCTGGATCCTTAGATGAAGTAGAAGGCATATCTTTTTTCTTTTGGTGCCTCCGGATCCACAGGTGTAGGGTCGACTGGGGAGGCTTCAGTCGAGGCTTCCACATTACCAGCATGCTCGACTGAACCTGTGTCGAGCTGAGCTTCAAAGGATGGAAATTCAAAGATCTCTCCATCTTCTAACTCGTACTCTCCTTCCCCGTCGCCCTTGGGAATTACAATTACTACATCCTCATCATCATCATCCCAGACATCACCAGATTCGATCTCTCCTTCTTCTAGATTAAAGAAAGCATCGATCTGTGCTTCCTTGGAATAGTCAGGCTCTAGGTATAAGATCTTATCATCACATAGATCCTTAAGAACATTAGCCACTTACTTTCCTTTGTCACCACCACCAGAGGTATCACCACCCTCTTGATGAGTAGACTCCCCCTGAGCCATTTGAATAGCAGAGATGGGCACAATTGCTAAAGCTTGGTGCTCACCTCCACTAGGACCGGCTTCGGGATCCTTGTCTTTGTCGTCATCCTTAGTCAAGTCAACAGGATGACAAGCCTCATCACCAGTAATTTTCTCCTTCTCCTTCTCTTTCTCTTTCTCCCCCTGAGCATCAAGCTTCTTGGTCAGATCGGCAATTAGTTTGACCATCAGCTCTTGCTCTTTCTGTTGAGTATCAAACCCCAGCTCTTGAGATGACCTGTGACCTATAATCATTTCATTTGTTCTGATTAGAAGCTCGTTTTGGGCCATGACGTTCTTCAGTCTCTCTTCAGTCCCCGTTCTCTTGCTTCTCAGAATCCTAACTTCATCCACCAATGAATTAATTTGTGCTTGTTGAGCGTCAGATTCCTCCTATGACTTCCGAATAGTTTCTAATAATCCAGCAACTTGGGTTTCCAGAACATATATCCTTGCATCATTAGGATCAGGATGTCTGGATGATGACGCTTCGACATTGTGAATTAGGGAGGAGAAGATGGTGTCGAAGTCAAACCCTTGAGTAAATTCCCCATAGTTGAAGGGTTGACTTGAAGGTTCAATGGTGGTTGTTGGGATTGTGGATGTGATGACGGTTGTAGGTGTTATGGAAGGGATGATAGTGACTGACTCCCTGAGAATTGGAGTATTCATCGCCACCTGGGCAGATGTGATAGGGAGGGTCACTTTCACAGGAACCTCCACTAAACTGAAGTGACTGCCACGTCAGGTTGTGCCTGTGGTCTCCTCCGTCGTTGGTATAACTGCTGTGAAGGTGGGCTGGAAGCCGAGTAAGAACTCGCAGCTGAAACATGTACTTGCTGCTGAGGACTCACCACCACCTCACTAGGAATAGGTTGTTGCTGCCCATCCACCCTGTTCTTATGAACACTTTCACGCCTTTGCCTTTGGATAGCAGCGTCAGAGTCAGAATCTGGCTCATATTCGCTGCTAGAGGACTGTCGCTTTCTCTTCGAGGACGACTCAGGTAGGGTTACCTTTGTCGTTCTCCTTGGGTGTGCCTGGGATGGTGCATCATCGGAATCAGAAGAATCAGACTCAGTCTCTTCCGAATCGGATCCCTCAGCACCATCATGTCCTCCTTCGTCGTCTCCATTATCAGACGATCCATCTTCACTTTCATCTTCCTCTTCTTGTTGTTGTTGTTGTTCATCAGAATGCTCACTTAATTCTGGCTTTGAATCGTGACTATATCATCGCCAGTCACCAGGTGCCACGTACGCTTCATTTATAAGGTGGCCAAAGAGTGCTGTGTGCTCAGGGGTAGGATCTACACTGCTTGGCTTAAGGAATTGTGCGAACACCATCTTGTCCACCCTTTTCACTTGCAATCTCTCCCCTATAGCAGGTAGGTTTGGCAACGCATCGTTTATCAGAAGTTGCACAAACCTAGGGTATAATAAGAACCTGAACCTCTCAGCTGTGTTGATCTGGTCATTTATGGCTTTAAAGATGTAGCGTGAAAAGTTGTAGCCCTTATTGAGAGATAAGCCAACCATGGCTGCAGCAAGGTCATGACCCATGACATCCTTTCCAGCTTTCCTTGAGGAGATGCACATGATCATCACGTGGGCAAAGTATCTCCATTGGTCTAGCACCCACATCTTCTTATATGAAGCATAGTCTCTCGCACCGACATATCCCATTCTTTGCCTCCAACAGCCATCCACAAAGTAGTCTGGATAGGCTGTCGGGTCGGTCGAGAGATCTCTAAATTGCAGGACCCTTCTAATAGAATCTTCAGAAAAGGCGATAGCATGACCAGCAATGGTAGCCCTTATAACATTGGGGGTTACCGTGCAATCATGCTCCGCAGTCTCCCAAAACTGCTCCAGATAGAGTCTTGAAACGATCGGGTCAGCAGAAATAGCGTAGCTGATTCTTGAACGGTTCAAGAAATCAACTATTTCTCTATACTGCAGTGCTGCACCCTTCCATTCTGGTTCAGTACTAGCTAACAGATTGAATTCGTTAGTAAACGCCCGAGCCATAAGCTGCAAAAACACACAGAAAACATAATCAGAACAAAAAGTATCATTGGAAATGAATAAACATGACTCAGTATAGCAGTTACTCTTTGAACTGAAATTTCAGACTTAGAAATATTGCCAAGTGTTGGTCCTGCGTACTTAGAAAGTACGCAGGAATTTCCTCTTGCGTACTTGCTAAGTGCGCAAGAACAACACTTGGTGAAAATTCTAGAAATTTGAAAATTTAACTGATATTCAAAAATCGGTGTGAATTGGGTCACCACAAGGTCAGAATCGATGATTCTAGCCTATGGGACCAATATCAACACCAAATACTTGCTATACTTGACCAATTTTGACCTAAAAGTCGACCGAAACCACTGTCGGTTCAAATTCGAGCCCAATGTCAAAATCAAAGACTAGAATGGACGATTAAGGGTCGATTATTGTTTCTAATCAAGTTTTAATGATAAGAGTTTACCCAAACAACCCAAATTTTGCCCTAAACAATCACGGAATAAACCTAGATTTTCTAAGTCACTGAAATCGGCCAAAATGGTGAATTTCGAGGATGGATTGAGCCTGAAATCTCACCGATTAAATGTTATATGATGATAAAACAAGTAACGGGACGAGAAATCGGTTTAGGAACACTTTGAATTTTGAGTAAAAGTTTGTCGGAGGGAATTTGACCAGGTGAAAATTTGAATGCGATGAAAACTCTGAAAAATTTCTATGTCCCATATTTATACCCAACACCAAACAGTCGTGCGTACTTGCTAAGTGCGCACGCTTTAACTCCTACGTACTTACAAGTGCGCAAGACTTAACTCTTGCGTACTTGTTAAGTACGCAGGGTTTACTTCATGCGCACTTACAAGTACGCACAAACCCTTAAGTGCGCAAACTTTCAACTCAAATTATGAAGATTTTCAAGTCAAATAACGAACAAGATAAAAATATTCAATCAGGAGGATTCACAATCAATTCAGTAAGGTTAAACATAAATATTTTTGGCTTTTTCTGATTAAACATGAACTGTTCATAAACTTAAAATCTTTTTGATCATTTCTAGATTGAAATATACACGTATTTACACAAACTATTTTTGATCAAAGACACGAGCAGAGGATCATATCAGGCTAACTTATAGCAAAAAAGATACAATATAAACATCACAAAATATGGGATCATGTCATGGATTTACTATTTATTCATACATAATAAACATATAAACAAGTAATTCAAGTTGACAATATTATAAGATTTGAAACTATAAGCATCTTTGTATCACGTTCTTGTGTATTAAGGTATTAATTATAAGATATACAACGTCTACCCCACTGGTATGCTACAATAATGTAAATTGCACTATCTCAAGGCATCTAAAATTTTCCCAATGATTTTCTAAATTTTCAGAATGAAGCTACATCAATTAGCACAGGAAAAATCAAGCAGAATCCATAAGGATTATCAAGAATCATAAGATTCAGAATCGAGTGATTCATTTGTCTTGGTTTCATTTGATTTTCTTAATTGAATATCGGTATGATGATTCAGGATAATGAGTATGGTGTTTGAATATGGTAAGGGAATCCAACTTTTATCTGGATTTGATTTCAATGAATCAGGAGTGATTCAAGAGTGAATACATGCTCAACGATTAATGTAGAGATATGTCTTGATTCAATCTCTCATTGCATACTTGTGAGTATGGGCAGTGAGATGAACCACATTAATTGTGCTAACGACATAACCCGAAACTGATCTCAAAAGAAAATTATTGCCAAAATTTTACATCCTTTATCTGATAATGATCTTTTCTATTCTTTTACGCACACACACTAGCAAACACAGGTTCAAATCACAGTTGTAATTTAGACTTTAGTTTCCACACTACTAGTGATTCAAAGACGCATACAGCCTACTGACAATTCAAATTACTTGCAAATAAGCAGATTAAAAACATAATAATTTAAACACTTAAGTAAGCATGACGCAATCATTTCCCATATGAGCAGTCTGTGACGTTTAGATCATTTCTGATGTAATATCATTTCCTCTTTTCTCAAGTTAACTTTGAAATTTTCTCCATTTTCTATTTTGTTTTTTGATTTTGTAAAATATTTGAAAATTAAAAGAACTATACAGAAAATTTAAAAGAAATAAAATTTAACTTTCATGAATTGAATTGATTTAAGAAAACAAGTTTTCACTCAGGATTGAACTTTCCTATCAAGTTGACAAGATGCTCAAAACGGGATCGATCTGTGACGTTTCGGATTTTTCGTTCTCGCACTTGTATTATAATTATCGTGTAATCATTTTCTATTTTAATAAAGCGTAAGAGTTTTATTTGGTTTTATACAAATAGGTATTTTATTTTACGGACTTAAACTAATTAGAATTTTATAAATTTTAAAATTCATATAAAGTTTTATAAAAAAATCTAAAATTAAAAAGTTGTACATTTAATAAAATAACCTATTATAAAAATTATTTATAATAATAAAGAATAAAATAAGTTTATAAAAACATTTTTAAATTTATTTGATTTAAAAGAAATTAAATTAATTTATTTAGATAAAAGTTCAGGGGTTGTTTTGTAATTAATCAAACTAGAAGGTTTTAAAACTGAAATCGGTTGAGGGGCTGTTTCTGGACAATTTAAACTACAAGGACCCATCCGTATTTATTTCAAGAGCTAATTTAAGTCAAACCAAACTCCAGGGACTAAATCTGCCAAATTGCAAATCGTAAATCCAGTCACCCCCTACATTGTCCGGCGGTCCAAAGCTTTTTCCGCCGAGTCACCGACAGGGCTGTTCCCTGCACCTCGACAGCCGCTACAGGCATCCCTGGCTTCGTCTCTCCCACGCAAACAAGACCCCCCGACCAATTGGTCTCCCCAACATATGGATCGCCTAATCCTGTTGGTGGCCGAGAAATCCACGATCAAATTCGCGCCCGACAAACCACCTTCACGCGTGGTGAATGTCTGGGTAGTTTCGTCTCGTCCAGACTAGTGTCGGAACGTGCCCAATTGCACGTTTTAACAAAGAAATCAAGCTCGACTATAAATAGCCATAGTCGGCACTGCACGAGTTCGCTACCCTCCTTCCACCCACTCTCACTCCAAATTGAGGAAACCATCACCTTCGTCAACCCTGGGTGAAGCTGTGACCAGGATTGCAGGAGCTAATTCCACACAGAAATCGATTCCCACTTGTAACTTTTTCAAGTTCAAAGGCTGTGCCGACCAGACCCCTTCACGACCACGTAAGAATCCTCAATTCCGTTTCTTTACCTTCTGTTATCATAAGACAAACTGAACCAATCGAAGTCACGACTCCAAACCATCGATTTCCGAACAAACTAATGTTACTGTTTTATTTACTAAAGTTTGGGCCGTCGAAACTACTTAGTTTCGATTTAGTAAATGGTCAATCGAAACTAATAGTTTCGATAGATGGTAGTTTCGACAGCCTGTGTATCACTTATAAATGATCAATCGAAACTAGTAGTTTCGATAGATGGTAGTTTCGACAGCCTGTGTATCACTTATAAATGATCAATCGAAACTAGTAGTTTCGATAGATGGTCGTTTCGACAACCTGTGTATCACTTATAAATGGTCAATCGAAACTAGTAGTTTTGATTGAACACAGTTTCGATACCTGTCACAACTATAAAACAGTTTCGATCAAATCAGTAATTTCAAGTAAATTTGGACCAACTTTTATGCAAATAACACTGAGAAATACTACTATAAACCTATACACAATTAAATACTAGTACGCACATGTAAACCTACAATAATACCCATTTATCTACATAGGGTATCAGCGTGCTTAGGTTTCCACATAATTATCACCTACACGCGTGGAAAAACACCCGCTTGCAAGGTGAGTTACATAGCCCCTATTTTACATTTTTACATACTTTGGGGTGAAACATTATTTCATGCTACTCAATCAAATTGTTTATACGTGTTATACATGAGACTATATATTCTTTGGATGTACATACATTTAAACACAAGACAACCAACTGTAATATTGATAGATCTAGTGTGCCTGACCAGCCCACCCGGTTAGGGTGTTTATTACTGCATACTCGGATATAACCGCACGTTATATTCAATCATATCGGATATAGTGGGTAACTATATTCAAACATACCGGACTTAGCTGTTGTGCTCTGTTCAAGCGCATCAAACTCGGTTTGAATTGTGATTAAGTAAATGGTACATGCTACATACTATGTTTAACAAGATAAACAATGAGTTGCAATACGATTTACAACTACTATTTACCAGAATTACTAAACCTATGTACTCACCAACTTTTTAGTTGACACTTGATTTAAATAATGTTTCAGGTTTGGATATGTGACTACTTGCCGAAGATTTCTCCACTTAAGAACTATGGACCTAGTTAAATAAATCAATGTTTTGAACTAGACTAGGTTATTTGGAATGTATTGTATTTGGATCTTGTTGTCTTTAAATTAAATTAATGAATTATGCAACCTTTTAGCTATCATGTGCTATTGAACAATCATTCTATTGTCCGCCTCGATGATTCCTCCATCGGTCGGGGTGTGACAGATTGGTATCAGAGCCATGGTTATAGGGAATTAGGTTACTAGACACGATGACCTAGACTATAACCCTAGGACTCCCTTTTATGTGTTATGTGCTAAATGATTAATTGCTATGTGAATTATTTGTAGTTAGGTATTATTTGAATTTTCCCAAGTTTGGTACATGAGACTTATACACATACATACAAGGCTTAAATACATGATACATACTTTACATACACATTTGACAAACAAACTTATGCAAACAAATACACTACTCATCCTTATCCATACTCTTTCCTAATCCATATTAATTGCAACATTCCTACACATTTTATACTTATAGACTCTCAAGTCAATTAAAATCTTGAAAATCCCGTCAACGACTTAATTTCTTGAAACCAGTAAAGGACACGTGCAATCTGGAAGGGTGACACCTGTACATTGGGTTTTCTGTCTAGGAAAGCATTTCGTATAAATCCAAATAAACGGACCCGTATGCTTTCCTGGGAATTCCTGAAGTGAGTGTTTACCTATAGGCTAAAGCATGTCTCTTGTAAAGTTTCGGGAAATTATTTAACGTTGATAAGTCAATGTATTCGCAAGAATACAATCCAAACTTAAACTCAAAATTTGGGGACGTTACAGCAAGATAGGAAGAACTAGACAAACATGCAAAGCAAATCATTATTACGGGTGAACACGTAATAACAATTTGTAATGCATGCAAGTCCCGGCAATTCCTATTACGCGAATAATGATCTATAACATCATGTTCTATCCGGAATAGATGGCTTAGTTTCCCCCCATCAACTTTAAATAAATACACATGCACTGGCACGCGTCATGATGAATCCCGTTTTTCTGCTTACATTATTTCCCGCTATAACTCATATATATCCATCTCATCTAAAATGTCACTGTCTTTTCTTATGGTGATAGAATGCCTCCTCGACGTGCAAACTCTAGCACTTCCAACCCGGATCTTGCTACTCTTCTTGCCCAGCTGGTAGGGCAAATGACCCAAGCAAATACCAATAGTGACGGGTCTCACAACATCCAAGGGAACGGTGGTACCAACCCGCCTCACTGCACGTTTAAGCACTTTAACTCGTGCAATCCTACAAAATTCTTCGGGACTGAAGGTGCTACCGGCCTACTTCAATGGTTTGAAAGCATGGAAAGCACATTCCTAAACAGCGACTGTCCCGATAATCTTCGGGTTCGTTATGCCACAAGTGTACTCCAAAAGAGAGCCCTCACCTGGTGGAACGGTGAGAAACGCACTCGTGGTGCTGAGGTTGCTACATCCTTATCATGGGATGATCTGAAGAAGGCCATGACTGATGAATTATGTCCTCGGAATGAAATGAGGAAGCTCGAGGCTGAGTTTTGGGATCTTGCCCAGGACAGCGGGGATAATCTGGCCTACACCACCCGGTTTCAAGAACTAAGTCTGCTGGTGCCTCATGTGATCACTCCCCTTGCTCGGGGGATTTAAAATACATAGGCGGCCTGCCTATGCAAATTCAAGATGTTGTGCTAGGAAGCAACCCTCCTACACTTGAAGCTGCTATCCGTCTAGCTGCTACACTATCCGACAACCATGTCAAGGCCGGAACCTTAACAAGAAAGGGTTCTAGGAAGGTTGTTTCTACTCTTGCGGCCGTCAAAGATGTAAAACCCGAGTCTTCTAACCGCAACAAGAAACGAAAAGTTCAAAACTTGGCAGCCGTAACTCCCGCTGTGCCTGCTATCCAAGCGGCCCCTTTGGGTCAAAACCCGAAAACTTATCAGGGCCCAAATCCCCAATGCCAGACCTGCAAGTACCATCATCATGCCAACCTACCATGCCGATTGTGTTCAAGCTGTGGACGATATGGACACGTGGTCACTACTTGCCGTACCCGTCCTCCCGTCCATCAAGCTGCTCCAACCAACCATCTAAACTATCCGGCACTTCTCAATAGTCGGGCATGTTACGAATGTGGAGACCCAAACCATTTCCGTAACCGATGCCCAAAACTTCATCATCAAGGTGGTCCTCAAGGACGAGCGTTTAATATAAACGCTATTGAGGCTCAAGCAAACAACGACGTGATAAACGGTACGTTTCTCGTAAACAATCATTATGCATCCATTTTATTTGATACTGGTGCCGATAGGAGTTTTGTGTCTCTTACCTTTGAATCTCGACTTGCTAAACAAAGAACGAAACTTGACAATTCATATTCAGTGGAGATAGCAAATGGAAAGTCTATTACTATAAATTCTGTTATCCGCAACTGTAATCTCGAGCTTAATAATCATGTGTTCTTCGTTGATCTCCTTCCAATAAAATTGGGAAGCTTCGATATTATAATTGGCATGGACTGGTTATCCAAGCACCATGCCGAGGTCATTCGCTACGAAAAGTGCATTCGTATACCTCTCCCTTCGGGTGACACGTTAGTTATTTTCGGTGAAAAACCGTGTCGTGGTCTTCAACTCATGTCTTGCACATTAGCACAAAAGTACTTGCGGAAAAAGTACGTTGCTTTCTTGGCCCACGTGGTTGACACGAAAGACAAGGGTAAGAAATTGCAAGATATTCCGATCATTCGAGACTTTCCCGAGGTATTCCCCGAGGATTTACCCGGTCTTCCTCCTTCTAGACAAGTAGAGTTTCGTATTGACCTTGTGCCCGGAGCAACTCCCATGGCAAAAGCTCCCTATCGTCTTGCACCTTCCGAGATGCAAGAGCTCGCAAGTCAATTACAAGAACTCTCATCTAAAGGATTCATCCGCCCGAGCCATTCACCTTAGGGTGCTCCCGTGCTGTTTGTAAAGAAAAAGGATGGATCGTTTTGAATGTGCATTGATTATCGCGAACTCAACAAGCTTACAATCAAGAACCATTATCCTTTACCCCGTATCGACGATCTTTTCAATCAACTTCAAGGTTCAACATGTTTCTCCAAGATTGACCTTCGTTTCGGATACCATCAACTTCGTGTTCTCGATGAAGACATTCCAAAGACTGCCTTTCGAACTAGATATGGTCACTACGAGTTCATGGTCATGCCATTTGGCTTAACTAATGCACCTGCGGTTTTCATGGATCTCATGAACCGTGTATGCAAACCTTATTTGGACAAGTTCGTGATCGTTTTCATCGACGACATTGTCATCTATTCTAAAACGAAAGCGGAGCATGAACAACATCTTCATTTGATTTTAGAGCTCTTGAAGAAAGAACAACTATACGCCAAGTTCTCCAAGTGTGAATTCTGGCTAAAGGAGGTTCAATTTTTGGGACACATAGTCAACGATAAAGGAATTCATATGGACCCGGCAAAGATCAAGGCGATAAAGAGTTGGAGTACTCCTAAGACTCCTACCGAGATTCGTTCATTCCTTGGACTAGCAGGTTACTATCGTCGCTTCATCCTAAATTTCTCCAAGATTCCGGTTCCGCTCACTGCCTTGACTCATAAAGGTAAATCTTACGAGTGGGGACCCAAGCAAGAGGAAGCTTTTCAAACTCTCAAGCACAAGCTCTGCAATGCCCCTATTCTAACTCTTCCTAGTGGTAATGACGACTTTGTCATTTTTTATGATGCATCCAACCAAGGTCTTGGTTGTGTTCTAATGCAGCGTGGCCAAGTAATTGCATACGCATCACGGCAGCTCAAAATCTATGAAAAGAACTATACGACCCATGATCTTGAGCTTGGTGCTGTCGTTTTCGCCTTGAAAATTTGGAGACACTATCTATATGGCACCAAATGCGTGGTTTTCACCGACCACAAAAGTCTCCAACATATTTTCAATCAAAAAGAGCTTAATATGAGGCAACGACGATGGGTTGAACTTCTTAACGATTATGACTGCGAGATTCGCTACCACCCCGGCAAAGCAAACGTTGTAGCCGACGCCTTGAGTCGTAAGAACGTATCATGCTTCATAGTGTTCATATTCATAACGATATCCAAGCCCGTATTCTCAAAGCACAACACACCTCGGTAACCGAGGGAAACATGTACCAAGAAATGGCATGTGGTGTAGAACTCTTGCTAGAAACCAAAGCCAACGGCCTATTGTATTACTTGGATCGTATCTGGGTTCCCTATCGCGACGACCTTCGTATATTTTTGATGAACGAGTCCCACAAAACTCAATATTCGGTACATCCCGGGGCTGATAAGATGTACATGGGTCTTCGTCAACAATATTGGTGGCCCGGCATGAAAAAGGATATTGCCCTCTTTGTGGCCAAAGCTTAACTTGTTCTAAAGTAAAGGCCGAACACCAGAAGCCTTCCGGACTCCTCGAACAACCGGAAATTCCCGTGTGGAAGTGGGAGAACCTTGCTATGGACTTCATCACCAAACTCCCACGCACTTCTAGTGGACACGATAGTATCTGGGTTATTATCGACCGACTTACAAAGTCTGCTCATTTCTTGCCTATTCGTGAGGACTATCGAGTCGAGAAATTGGCTCGGATCTACATTGATGAGATCGTAAGTCATCACAGAATCCCTTTGAACATCATCTCCGATCGTGATTCGTGTTTTACTTCCCAATTTTGGCAATCATTGCAATCAGAACTTGGTACTCGTTTGGATTTAAGTACGGCTTACCATCCTCAAACTGATGGACAAACCGAGCGAACAATCCAAACTCTCGAGGATATGCTTAGAGCTTGTGTCCTTGACTTTGGTGGCAATTGGGATTCTCACCTACCACTGATTGAATTTTCCTACAACAACAGCTACCACACAAGTATTAACATGGCACCGTTTGAGGCTATTTATGGATGGAAATGTCGTTCACCGATTTGTTGGAACGAAATTGGTGAAGCACAAATCACCGGTCCCGAGCTTATCCAAGAGACCACCGATAAAATCCTTCTTATTCGTGACAACATTCGAGTAGCAAGGAGTCGGCAAAAGAGCTATGCCGATAAAAGACGAAAACCCTTGGAATTTCAAGTTGGGGATATGGTTCTCCTAAAGGTATCACCTTGGAAGGGCGTAGTCCGATTAGGAAAGAAAGGAAAACTCGCACCTCGTTATGTGGGTCCATTCAAGATACTCGAAAGGGTTGGAAAAGTGGCCTACAAACTCGATCTTCCTTCAGAACTCATCCACGTTCATCCGACTTTTCATGTATCTAATTTGAAAAAGTGTCTAGCTGACGAAAATCTCCACATCCCTCTTGATGAAGTGCACAATGACGAGAAAATGCACTTTGTTGAGAAACCCGTGGAAATCATGGACCGAGAAGTTAAGAAACTCAAGCGTAGCCGCATCCCCATTGTCAAGGTCCGTTGGGAATCTAAACGTGGACCGGAGTTCACTTGGGAACGTGAAGACCAAATGAAGACCAAGTATCCGCATCTCTTTTCATAGCCTCCACTAGTTGAATTTCGGGGTGAAATTCCTCTAACATGGGGAGACTGTGACGTTTCGGATTTTTCGTTCTCGCACTTGTATTATAATTATCGTGTAATCATTTTCTATTTTAATAAAGCGAAAGAGTTTTATTTGGTTTTATACAAATAGGTATTTTATTTTACGGACTTAAACTAATTAGAATTTTATAAATTTTAAAATTAATATAAAGTTTTATATAAAAATCTAAAATTAAAAAGTTGTACATTTAATAAAATAACCTATTATAAAAATTATTTATAATAATAAAGAATAAAATAAGTTTATAAAAATATTTTTAAATTTATTTGATTTAAAAGAAATTAAATTAATTTATTTAGATAAAAGTTTAGGGGTTGTTTTGTAATTAATCAAACTAGAAGGTTTTAAAATTGAAATCGGTTGAGGGGCTGTTTCTAGACAATTTAAACTACAAGGACCCATCCGTATTTATTTCAAGGGCTAATTAAAGTCAAACCAAACTCCAGGGACTAAATCTGCCAAATTGCAAATTGTAAATCCGGTCACCCCCTACATTGTCTGGCGGTCCAAAGCTTTTTCCGGCGAGTCACCGACAGGGCTGTTCCCTGCACCTCGACAGCCGCTACAGGCATCCCTGGCTTCGTCTCTCCCACGCGAACAAGACCTCCCGACCAATTGGTCTCCCCAACATAAGGATTGTCTGATCCTGTTGGTAGCCGAGAAATCCACAATCGAATTCGCGCCCGACAGACCACCTTCACGCGTGGTGAATGTCTGGGTAGTTTCGTCTCGTCCAGACTAGTGTCGGAACGTGCCCAATTGCACGTTTTAACAAAGAAATCAAGCTCGACTATAAATAGCCATAGTCGGCCCTGCACGAGTTCGCTACCCTCCTTCCACCCACTCTCACTCCAAATTGAGGAAACCATCACCTTCGTCGACCATCGGTGAAGCTGTGACCAGGATTGCAGGAGCTAATTCCACATAGAAATCGATTCCCACTTGTGACTTTTTCAAGTTTAAAGGCTGTGCTGACCAGACCCCTTCACGACCACGTAAGAATCCTCAATTCCGTTTCTTTACCTTCTGTTATCATAAGACAAACTGAACCAATCGAAGTCACGACTCCAAACCATCGATTTCCGAACAAACTAATGTTACTGTTCTATTTACTAAAGTCTGGGCCGTCGAAACTACTTAGTTTTGATTGAGTAAATGGTCAATCGAAACTAATAGTTACGATAGATGGTAGTTTCGATAGCCTGTGTATCACTTATAAATGATCAATCGAAACTAGTAGTTTCGATAGATGGTAGTTTCGACAGCCTGTGTATCACTTATAAATGATCAATCGAAACTAGTAGTTTCGATAGATGGTAGTTTCGACAACCTGTGTATCACTTATAAATGGTCAATCGAAACTAGTAGTTTCGATTGAACACAGTTTCGATACCTGTCACAACTATAAAACAGTTTCGATCAAATCAGTAATTTCAAGTAAATCTGGACCAACTTTTATGCAAATAACACTGAGAAATAGTACTATAAACCTATACACAATTAAATACTAATACGCACATGTAAACCTACAATAATACCCATTTATCTACATAGGGTATCAGCGTGCTTAGGTTTCCACATACTTATCACCTACACGCGTGGAAAAACACCCGCTTGCAAGGTGAGTTACATAGCCCCTATTTTACATTTTTACATACTTTGGGGTGAAACATTATTTCATGCTACTCAATTAAATTGTTTATAGGTGTTATACATGAGACTATATGCTTATTCTTTGGATGTATATACATTTAAACACAAGACAACCAACTGTAATATTGATAGATCTATTGTGCCTGACCAGCCCACCCGGTTAGGGTGTTTATTACTGCATACTCGAATATAACCGCGCGTTATATTCAATCATATCGGACATTGTGGCATTGTTGTTAATGAACAAAGGAGTTCCAGTGAAGTTCAAGCCGTAGTCTCTCAATTGCTGCTGAATCCCCAATATCTGAGAACAAACGCTCACCGCATCAATGTATTCTACTTCACAAGTTGAGACAGAAACCGTTGACTGCTTCTTACACTGCCAGGAAACCAGTCTGTCTCCTAAGAATTGACATCCACCAGAAGTTGACTTTCTGTCAAGGTTACAACCGCCAGAGTCTAAATCAGTATAGGCTTTGAAGTCAAATAACTGCTGCTTAGAGTACCAAAGACCCAATCTGGGTTTCCCTTTCAGGTATCAGAAAATTCTCTTCACGGTTATCATGTGTGACTCCTTCGGTTGAGACTGAAACCTTGAGCACAAGCACATAGCAAACATTATATCGAGTCTTGAAGCTGTCAGATACATATGTGATCCGATCATCCCATGGTACAATCTGCAATCCACATCCTTTCCATCTTTGTCAGGATGCGGACCATGATTGACTGGGATAGGTGTGCCATAAGTACTACTATCATTCATCTTGTATTTTGACAAGATGTCCTACACATACTTTGTTTGAGGTAGATAAATCCCATCCTCTCTTTGACTGACTTGCAGACCCAGGAAGAATGACAATTCACCTATGTTACTCATTTCAAACTTGGACTTCATCACCTGCTCGAATTCCCTCCACATCCCTTCAATGGTAGATCCAAAAATAATGTCGTCGACGTAGACTTGTACAAGAAGAATGTCACCTCCTGCTTTCCTAACGAAGAGGGTCGAGTCAATCTGTCCACGGTCGAAACCATTAGACAGTAGATGCTTAGATAATATCTCATACCATGCCCACGGTGCTTGATGAAGACCATAAAGTGCTTTGTCGAGCTTATACACTTTATTGATATTATGCGGATATTCAAAGCCGGGAGGTTGAGTGACATAGACCTCTTCATGAACTTTTTCATATAGGAAAGCACTTTTCATATCATGTTGATAGAGCTTGAAGCCGACATATGTGGCATAAGCCCAGAACAGTCGAATGGCCTCAATTCTAGCAACTAGGGCATATACTTCCGTGTAATCCAAGCCCTCTTGTTGGTAAAAACCCTGAACAACCAATCTTGCTTTGTTCTTCACAACTACATGACGATCATCCGTCTTGCATTTGAACACCCATCTGGTTCCAATTGGCTGAAAGCCTTTTGGCAAGTCAACCAAATCCCACAAGTGCAACTTTTGGAATTAAGACAATTAATCTTGCATCGCCTCAATCCAGCAGTTGTTAGTGAGAGCCTCCTTCACATTCTTTGGCTCTAACTTGGACATGAATGCAGCATGCAAACATGTTTCCATGACACCAGTGTCAAGTATCTCCGAGTAAAGACTAGTGTTCTCTGCAATGGTTCGATAACGAGTTTGAACACCGACATGAGGATCACCAATAATGTTGTCGATTGGATGATTCTTAGGCACTCTCGTCTCTGGTACATTCGGTTCCTGAATTTCTGAATCGAGATTTGTGCTTAACTCCCCCATTTCCTGTGTTCTAGAAGAAGAAGATTCAATGTAAATTGGATCAGCTGGAGCTTCATTTCCTACAGTTGTGTTAGGATTAGCTTGAGCGTCATCTCCATCAACATGAACATCTTCACTGTTATCATTGTCATGAGTTCCAGATGCAGATGCAGCATTGGAATCAGGAGTTACAATCGGTACAGTAGCACGAGTAGAGAAACCGAAGTCATCGTCGCCACCCAATAATTCATAAACATTTGCGGCGTCAACTGCAGATAGATCAGGAAGATTGAATTACTTGAATAGCGCATCATAATCAAAACCCCAAGCTGGACCTGTTGGTTCTGGTGGAATGCTGTGTTTACTGCAATCCAGTTCAAACAATTCCTCGACCAGTATGAGTTCCTATATTATACATTCTCTTGCACGGCGAGTTGGCAACGTATCCTAAGAAGATGCCTTCCACCGCTTTTGCATGAAACTTAGACTGGCAGTCTTTGTACTGTAGCAACAAGGAACAGGGACTACCAAAAGGAACTAGGTTATCAAGATTGGGAAGTCGATTGTTGATCAACTCGTAACAAGTGTTGTTGTGCCTTTTCACAACCAGAACTCTGTTTAAGATGTGACAAGCTGTATTAACTGCTTCTGCCCATAAAGTTAAAGGAAGCTTTGCATCTGACAGTATAGTCCTTGCAGTCTCAATCAGTGTTCCGTTCTTCCATTCTGCAACTCCATTCTGCTGCGGTGTGTACGGGACGCTGAATTCGTGACGGATCCCCTTCTTGAGATAGAAAAGTTCCATCAAATTATTCTTGAACTTAGTTCCGTTGTCACTCCTTATTCTTCTAACTTTCAGCTTGCAAAGAGATTCCAAGCTCAGGATCAAGTATTGAAGAATATCAGCAGTCTCGTCCTTAGTACCTAAAAAATGCACTCAAGAAAAACGTGAGAAATCATCAGTTACAACCAGACAGAACGACTTACCTCCAATGCTCCTGATACTTATGGAGCCAAACAGATCCATGTGTAATAGCTCCAAAGGGGTATCAATGGAGTTTTGGAGCTCGGGCTTGTGAGACTTCCGCTGCTGTTTGGCCTTTTTACAAGGCATACAGTCATCTGCAACGGTAAATCTCAGCTTAGGAACCCCGGTTACCAAACCTTTTCAGACAAGATGGTTCATTTTACGATACGAAATATGTCCGAGTTTCCTATGCCACAAGATAGAGTCAAGCTCTGTCGCTTTGGTAAGCAAGAAAGTAGCAACTGATGATGTGGTTGTTGCCACGCTCATATCAATCTGATAGGTGTCGTTTGTCCTTGGCGCTCTCATCAGGATCCAATCACCAGGAACTTCAAAACTAGGCTTGAGAATCAAGCATTCATTCTTATCAAACATCACCGAGTACTCATTGTCGCACATTTGGGAGACACTCAACAGGTTATGCTTCAGCTGCTCGCAAAAGTTGACACTGTCAAAACTGACACAACCATTTGATACCACGCCTTGACACGTGATACTGCCGCCTTTTTCTCCAGCAAAGGCCACATAGCCGCCTCTGAATGGTTTCACGTCTTGAAGCAAGGCCATTTTTCCTGTCATGTGCCGGGAGCATCCACTATCTACATACCAGCGGTTAGAGATAGTACCCTTCGGACGTCCCTGCACGAGTCACAAAAAGAATTACTTAGATTTGGAAACCCAAGCCATAGTGGTCTTGGGTCGTCCATCCTTTTTAAAATAAACTACCTCTTTTAACTCACAGTCGTGATGACTGTTCAAAATGGATGAATCTTTAAAAGAATTTGGACTAGGAGATTGAGAATTTTTAGATTTGGCAGTCTAGGACCTCTTCTTTTTCTTATCCGGAACAGTAGACTTTAGTTCAACAACAGCAGGTGAACTTGTGGAAGCTTCACCTGATTGAACTGAAGTCAGCTGCTCTAGCTTTCTCAACCTCTTATTCCGTCTCCTCCTCTATGGCTTAGAGAGTTTCACCACATGTTTCTCACCAGTACGTGTACTACCAGAGGTAGATACACAAGGTACAGCAGGTTGCTTTACCTTTGTTGAAACAGATGGTTTGGCCTCAGATTTGATCTTTGGCTTTTCCATCGGTTTAACTGGTGGTTTCACCACATTTTGTTTTGGACATTTGGGAGGTTTCACTGATGGCGACTTAGGGATGACAGCCGGTTGTGAAACAATAGGCCGTTTCCCTTGGTTCTTTGAAGGACAGTTCACAAAAATGTGACCAATCAAGCCACATTGAAAACAAGTCCTCTTGTCTGTGTAAGTTCTCCCGTAAGGCTCATTAGATCTTGCATTAGATGACTCAGCCTTATGAGCAGGAGGAGTTGGTTTGTGAACAGGAGTTTGACCCGATACAGATTGGTTCTTGGGAGTATAGTATTTTTGCAAATTTTCTTTGTAACCAAGCCCATAGTGAGCTGAAAAAGCGTATTTCTTTACTTGATTAAGATTTTTATACCCCCCCATAAAGCATTACCTTTAATTTATCATTAGATTCAATGATATCGGGTTCAGTTAAAATACAGTCATCACTATTAGTGATAATGTTTTTCTTGACTTTCTGTTCAGATAACAACTCCTCGGATACTACTCCTTCAGGGCAAGTGTTAACCGACCCATCATCAGAAGCAGTGAAGAACTCCTCATCAGATGCAGAGTTGGCCTTACTTGAGGAATCATCCCTTTTAGAGGAGTCATCCTTTCCTGAGGACTCAACAAGACAAGTTAGATAAATGTCTACCAAGTTGTTGACAAACTTCCCGCTAACTGGTGGAAGAATGGCATTAGTACCCAACCCTAAGCCATTCATTTGCCTCACTACAGATTCGTAGTGTTCCACCACAAAACAAGAGTTTTTCAACTTCTCATTAGAATATTTCAACGGCAAGATCTCATTTTGCAACTTGTTAATTTCATTGTTCCTTTTCTCTAACCCCTTATATGCAATGTCCAAGTGAAGCTGTTGATCGATCATTTTTAGTGAATAATCACGTTTTTCCTTTTTCAATGTTTCAATTGAATCTTTAAAACGTTTTTCATTTTCTTTATAACTTAGAGCTGCAATGCGAAGGGGTTCGACCTTGTCTTGAAGCTTAGAATTTTCAAGTTTTAAGCTTAGACATTTAGAACAAGAAATAACAGAAAAAGGATAAGAATCTACCTCAGACGATGAATTTGTTGTTTCTCCAATGGCCATAAGGGCAACAGCAGTAGTAGATTCCTCTTGATCAGCTACAGAAGCTTCCTTTTCTTCAGCTTCCTTTTTCTCAGTTTCCATCAATTCCATGATCTCAGCCATGACACCAACTTGTGTTTGTGCAATGATGGCATCTTCCAGATGAACACCCAATCAAAGCTGTCATCCTGTTGAGCTACCAGTGCATTGGACGTTCCAGTTTGGCTTTGATTGTGGTTGTTTAAGTTGTTGTAGCAATGGCTGTTTCCTTGGCTAGGTCTGGTGAAACCCGAAGCCGGTGCTCAGTCTTTTTGACATTCACGAGCAAAGTGTCCATAGTTCAGACACTTGTAGCATTTGGCCTTGGATTTGTCAAAACCATCATTGGCATTAGAATGCCCGCCAATGAATTTCTTCCTGTTCTGTTCAGGAAACGCTTGGCTCTCCTCAGTATCATGGCCATATTCCACTGAATATCCATGTCCTACATGTCACCAGGATCCACTTGATTAAAATCTTCTTCAATCGTCTCGGGATCTATAAGCTTGCCACCTATGAAGTTCTCGTAGGGCAGCATACAAGATGAAAATAGTGCTACATGATCTTTAGCTATTTTGGCTATAGCTGATTGGTTAGATGATGTTGTAGCGAGAGGATTTCTTGAGGTATGTTGTTGATGAGATCCACAACCTGATCCAGATGCATAGCATGCATGACCACCACAACCGGTTGAGTGGTCTTCTTCTGTAGGGTTTCCAGAGAAAAGGGCAATTCCAGAGCCCGATGACTTGGTTGTAGAAGATGTCCCATGATACATAGAAGGGTCTTGTATCTGAGGTCTTCCTGAGCTCTCCTTCTTTCTTAGGTTCATGTTATGAGCTTGAACCTTTCCAATTGCCTCCTCCACTGTTATCTCATAGAATTTTGGATTCTCTCTCATCAAGGTTGTGTACATTTCAAACCTGGGTGGCAAGGCATCCAGAAACTTTTCAACCAACTCTTCATTGGGAAACTTGAGCTCAAAGGCTTTCAATTCTGTCTGCAGATGATAGAATCTAGAGATGAGGTCATCTAAAGACTCATTCTCCAAAAATCTGAAGCATTCATACTGCTTCCTGAGTAGATCCCGTTTACTCTTCTTGATATCACTATTCCCTTTGAATCTTTTCTGTAACGCCTTCCAAAGATCCTTAGAGTTGTCATAACCTCTGAAGCTGTGGAACAACTCCCGAGTTAATGCCATAGTGATTGAACCAAGATCCTTCTTCTCTCGATCATAAGCTTTCTTTTCCTCTTCATCGAGTTTAGAGATAGGCTTAGGCAGTTCATCATCAAGATAAATGTGTGTGGGATGCTTATAGCCTTCTAGAATTGGAATCCATAACGAAGAATCAGTGTATGAAATGTAATGCTCAAAGCGTGCCTTCCAGTTAGAATAATCATTTACATTTAGCAGCTTTGGCGGTTTCAGAGGAGTACCGATCTCATTGTCGTAGTTTAAAAGGTTTCGAAGGTTCTGAAAATTCGACATGGTGAACACTTAGTCAAATTTCAGAAAAATCAGATATACCTGCGCACTTGATATTGGCCCTGCGCACTTAGAGGAATGGTCTTGCGTATTTAAGATTTGCTCTTGCGTACTTGATAAGTACGCAGGGGTAAATGATAAGTACGCAGGATATAACTTAAGTACGCACAAGATTAGTCTTGCGTATTTAATAAGTATGAAAGAGATTTTAGGAAGTACGCAGCAAGACTATACTTTTTGCCAGATATGGTAAGTACGCATAACACCTTTTCAACAACTCTCACCAAACTATTCCGGTCACTGGAAACACATCGGAGATGGCAAAAATCGAACGGATGTACAATCAAAATTAGCCAATGGGTCATAAACTTGTTTCTAACCAACCTTTGGTGCTCAAAATACACAACAAAAGTCGGTTTTTGAGTGATTTTTCTTCTAAAATAGTGCTCAAGAGCTACCCCTATTTTATCACAAAAAGCAACAAAAACACCTCCTTTTGCTTGTAAAACTCTGTAGAAAAATCTCCAAACTCACTCACAACACTCGAAATCAAGAGCAACGCTCTGATACCACTTGTAGGTCTCTCGGTTGTGGCGGATCGCCACATGCAAGTGGGTCTACTAGTCGGACCGGGTGCGGAATGCCCGTGACTAGGTGGAGAGTCTTACGAAACAAAGTAAACCGACCAGATAATTACTATAAACCTTCGTCTATTATAAACACTTGAAGGTTACAGAGAGAAGTACTGAGATTACAATTTGTGTATTTGCTGAGTCTAGGATTGTGACATTTCAAAATTTAGCATTTATATAATTTAACGGGTAAATTTTGGCATTTCATTTCAAAACATACACACATATATTATATCACATTTATACAAGTTAGCGTGTTTACAAATTTCAATTTATGTATTTTTAAATTAAGCTTTAAAAAAAACATATGAGATATAAATGAACTATTTTAATGAATTTGATAATTTATATAAATAGATTTATGGTTTCTAATTTTATTAAATTAATCATTTAAGAGTTTCTTTAATAAACTTATAATCATCTTAATAATTTATTTAAGAGTTTATTAACCATCTAAGTTTTATAAACTTATAATTTATTTAATTTAAAAGAAGAAGAAATTTAAATTAGATAAATAATATAAAAGAGTTATTGAGTTATTTTAATAAATTTAGTATTTAAAATAATGGTTTTTAAAAAAAAAAATAAGTTTATAAAATCATTTAAATATAATTTAAATTAAATTAATTCTAAGAGAAATTAAATTAATTCATTTTATTACAAGTTCAGGGTTTAAAATAGAATTATTCAAACCATAGGGTTTTGTTTTTAAAATAAGTCCAGGGTCTGTTTTAAATTAAACCAAACTATAGGGACTCGATTTATAATTATCTCAGTGGTGTTTTTAAACGAAAGAGAAACCACAGGGACCAAAATTGTTAAACCCTAATTCGTAATTCCGGCGGTCTTCCCCGGACTACCTGGCCACGCCGGTAGCTCGTCCTTTTTCCGGCGGGACCTCGAGCTCCACAACCACGCGACCTCAATGCCTTTTGCTGGCACCTATGAACTCGTCTGTGTCCTGCGAACAAAAGCCCCCATCTAATTTTCCTTTCTATCATCGGATTCCCCCGACTCAATTAATGCTCGTAGGGTCAACCTACGAATTCGCACGCGGTATCGTACCTCGACAGCTAAGGGCTGTCCCTTTCGATTCGACGTGTCCATACGCGTGTAACCAAGCCACCAATTTCACCTTTTATTATCGAAATCTCGTGCGACCATTTAAGCCTCTAACCGGCTGTAATTCGAACCCCCTCTCCCTCTCTGTACACTCTCACTATCAATTTACTTTACCGTTGGATTCGTCTCTTCGAAACGAGACTATACCCTCTGTCTTAGACTTTCGACCGACTCGAAGCTCCCCAATCGATTTCTGGTATTTTCGGGCTAAGCCGCCTTCTCGACAACCGTTTTCCAGGTAAAAATTCCGACTTCTTTGCATTCCAGTAAGTTGTACACGTCGTTTACAAGCTAATCGACTTGAATGCATGTCCATAGCCGATGTGAATCTGACCAAACCAGGTCCTCGGCAACACCGGAACCTTGTTGCCGAGAACCAGCGACCAAAGCACATATGTGTTATGTACAACCCAAACGAGTCTTGATCAGCGATGGGCTTATAGCCCGGCTGGTCACACTCGTTCCCGATGACAACCGAGACCCGAGTTCGAATCCGGTTCAAACCATCTTTACACCTTTTTCTGTTTTTGAACCCATGGATCCCCTCTGTCCAACCCAGTTACCCGTTTGACCCGCGAACTCTTCCTGTTTCGGGTCTGGGTCGACCCGGTCCGACCCATTTGACCATTTAATCCTATTTTATTTATTATATATGTATTAAAATAATTAATTTAAAACCCACTTATTAATACTTATTTAAATTAATTATTTTAAAATCCATTTAATTATTTCTAAATATTTTAACCCACTAAAAATTGTTTCGAGCCCATTAACTCGACCCATTTATTTTTAACCCAACTTTTGAACATATTCAAATCCATTAAACTTTTATAAAATAATAAACCCAATCTTTTATAAAATAAATACCCTTCTTGACACATGAAAAATAATGGACTAATATTTTATAAATAAAATAAATACACGAAACTATTTACTAAAAATATAATATTTCTTAGAAACTTAAAGTATGCAAATTATGACTTATAAAAATATAAATTTTATAAAAAGTATATTTTCAAGAAGTTTAAATATTTAATTTGGAATTTTTATAAAAATACAAAGTCTTACAAATATTAATATTTGTTCCTACAACGATTTGAAAACATACCATTTTCACAGAGGTTGTTCCGTTTGCAAACCCATATATATTTAAACAAATGTACACGTACGCGAATACATACTTGATACATATTTATTTACATAGGATTACATCGTGCATAACAACAATACAAATATCACCAACGCGCGTGAAGTAAAACCCTCGCTGCAAGGTGAGTTACATATCCCCTATTTACATTTTTATACATTTTGGGGTGAAACGTAATCTGTGCTTACTTACATACAATTCAACTTGTGTTTACATGCGTAGATTATTGTGCTTTGTGCTTGATCACTTGTTATGCTATGAATACTTTTAGGATGGTTTAAATTATGTGTAACCCACATAGTCTTGATTCCATGCCTATCACTTTTAGGGTAGCTGTATGCTATGCCTATCACGTTAAACCTTTATGCTTATATACATAATTACATGCTTACAATTGGTATACATATAGTGAGTTCTCCACATTATGCCATATCATACCATGTCAAACTATGAATTGTATAAACGTTTTAAACGAAACTTCTACTTTATTTAAACATATGTAAACTCACCAACTCTCGTAGTTGACACTTGTTTTGGATTACGTTTCAGGTGAAGATGTGTGATTGTGTGACTATGTGTTGAAGGTGCTACACAAAAGGCTTTTGGACCTAGTAAAATAATTATGTGTAATATTCTAGAATAGGGTGTTGTAACTTGATTTGTATTTGGATATTTGATATTTAAATCTTATTAATGAATTATGCAACCTTAGTAGATCATGTGCTTATGAACAATCATCACATTGTCCGCCTCGATGATTCCGCCATCGGTCGGGGTGTGACAATGATTGCGTACTTATCTACTGTCAACTTGATTTGTATTTGGTAAGTAACAAAGTTGTTGGATCCTTACCTCGGAACTATCTATGGCTATTTAAAGGCGAGCGAACCGGGGCTCAGGATTAGACCTCTAAAGTGTGTGTGTGTTTTATAGTGAAAAAAGATGTGAGAAAAGGCCTGAGCTCAACCATCTATTTATAGGGCCAACTTTCGGGTCGTGACGGACCGTTACCAGGCGTGACGGTCCGTCATGGCTTTGCTTAGTGGCTACACACTTCCGGACCACGTATCGGACTGTTATGGGTCGTGATTGTCTGTCACGAGTGTTGAGTCAGAGGATGAGTGTCAGAATCCCGAAACCGCCTCCGGTATTACGGCACAGACCGTTATGAGATGGTGATTGTCCGTCAGGGCTGTAACGGACCGTGACAGTTATCCCGGGTGACGGTCCGTTATTAGCCTTTTTCTCCAATTTTTCATTTTTAGTCTATGAAGTTTGATTTGTTTATTCCTTAGGTCCTTATACTTAGTATTTCTTCCGAGGAATTTTCGAGGTGTTACAAATCTCCCCTCCTTTAGGAATTTCATCCACAAATTTTAGGAAGATCATACTTTGAGCTAATGATACTATCCATGCTTTTAAAATAGATATATAATTTTATTATATTTATAGGAGACGTACCTATTCTTCTCCCTCTTTCCTTCCTCCTAAAATGAATATGCGTCCTTTGGATCCACCACCTGTCTTTGGTTGAGGTGTTTTTGGACAATTACTTTTAAAATGCCCAAATTCGTTATAATTATGACATTTTATACTTAGGCAATTTCTCATGAAGTGTCTCACTTGTTGGCAGTTATGGCATGCAATTCCTTGTACACCTCTTCCCGGATTATCTTTTTCTCTTTTTGGGACTTTGTTATCCATGGGTTCATAGGTTGTCTTTTCCAGACTTCTCTTGTTATCTGCCTTTTGAGCTTCTATCTAATCATACATTACCGCATTTGAGCTTCTCTTGTTATCTGCCTTAGTCCTTCTAGATTCAGGAGTTACCATATGTGGCACTAACTTGGCCATCTCATTGAATTTGCTGGTATATTCCTGATGGGTGAGGTTTCCAGCTTCAAATCGGTGAAATTCTGTCTCAATTTTATCCACTGCATTCTATGGACAGTATCTTTTGACTATTAATTCCTTCAAATCATCCAACTTCATTCTATTAGTGTATTCCTCTCCCTTGATCTGCTTAACTGACTCCCACCAATCAAGTGTATCTTCCTCGAAGGAATGTGTAACAAATTTGACGGCTTGATCAGGTATGCACTTATTCATTTTAATTACGACATCCATAGAAGTCATCCATTGCATGGCTGCAATGGCGTTCATCTTGTCGTTGAAAGGTTTAGGGTGACAATCACTAAAATTCTTGTAACTACTTCCTTGGTACTTATCTCCCATGCTTTGATTTGTAATCACAATAGTTTCAGGGGTTCGGGTAGTACCATTATTGTTTACTATAAGGTTGGTATGAGTAGTATCTTATGCTCGTGGGTTTGCACCACCGGCTCCTTCATTACTATTCCCTTGATTGCTGGAGCCCATTCTCCTTTGAAAAGCATCGTCAATGATTCCAGGCAAAATTGATTAGAGCACCTTGATGACCTCAGATGCCACCGCCCCTTGAAACTGGGATTTTGTCTTAATCACCTCCTCTGTATGTTGCCCGGGTTCTATATTAACGTTTGCTTCTACATGTGGGTCAGTATTTGTCGTATTACAGGTTCGAGACCTAGTATTAGGAGTCCTACCTCTACCAGCTCCTCGTCCTCTACCTCTTCCTGCCATTTATACCTAAATACAAATGTATGACACCAGAATTCGTGTAACTGGTGATAATCCAGAAAATCAGAAATTAAAGTCATTTAATTATCTTTTTCCTTGATATTAACTGTTATATTCATAATGAAAGTCAACATCTCAACTTATGGCATTTCTTATGGCATTCCAGCATCTTTACAAAAATCTAGCTTCAGTCTAGATACTAACCTTATATTAGTATCTAAATCCCTTAAATTGAGGCTCTGATACCAATTTATCACACCCGTAACACAGGACAATCGTCTAACTAGAGTAGTACCTCCAACAAATATGTTCCCAAGAAAGAACGACGGGTCTAGAAGAGATTTATACAACGCTCTTTCCTTAGACAGAACATTTCATTTGTCAGATAACTACATACCGGCTAGAAGGTAGCATGCAAGTATGTAAGGCCCCGAACCAGGCACCCTATAGTTAGTTCTCGTCACTAGGTAAAATCATTAAAAGAACTTAACTTTCATTTAAGTAAACAGCGAAAGTCTTTCTCTTAATAATGTTATCTTTAAACTCATTAACTTTCATGACGTTACCTGACGAATGCATGCGCACCATCCCGAGTAGCCCCGCTTCCAAGCCAAGATACCTCGTCTAGCAAACTAACCTACAAAACATTCTAACATACATACAAAGTCAACTACGCTGAGTGAGTTCTAAAAGTTTAATTTAAACAAAATCCAACTCGTGTCATTTATTATTTTATTCCACTCAAGACCCTCTAGTCCTTATGAAATAGTTTAATAAATTGTCCTTATATAGATAACCCTGTTATCTTACAATCTCCCGAAGAATTCACTACCCCAGACTCAACCCCCTATTTTAACTCCATAAGTCTCTCCGACATAGATCGAGCTTACTACTCTGATAACACGCAATTTACCATATATATTAACCATACACTGGTTAACTCAACCAACCTCTAGACACTGCTTAACCAGCCCTAACCAAGACTCTTACACATCAACTGACACAACAGTTGTACACGATGTACTCATCTCGACACAATGGTCAATCTAACTCGACACACCACATTGATTTCATCTATTTATCACATCAATATCCTCGCGTACACAATTAATTTAACTCATCCCTTGCATGCAATTTAACATATATATATATATATATGTGTACACAAACACATACCAAATCACCGCACCATCGTCAGGATACTCGTCATAAGCTCCGATATACCCATGTTACAGGGCCCCGCCACTAAACACAGTGACACACTCGTCATCTACGATGACTACCGAGCCACCCGCACAGTAGCTATATCATCTACCATACGGTGACCGACACCTAACCACATGAGGACTGCCAGATCACGCGTACAATGATGACCCCGAAGGACCCCGTCCTCCACACCACTTTTGACCGTACAAAAGGACAACAACGCAAGCACACAAAGCAACACATATATACACATGACACTACCTGGACATGTACTACAACTTACCACCCTTTCATGGATTACTTACGTGTGTAATAAAACACCTAATTTAGACGTATCCCCTTAACGTCTAGACACTTTACCCATCTCTTTACGAATAGGTAATTATAAGATACACAATCACTATACAGACTTCTAGTCCGTATATACTATGGACAACACATAAACCCATGCACACACGATACCCGTCGTGTCACGAGGTCAACGACACAATACACACAATCATCAAACACTTGACGCATAACAGCATACTAACATCTACCCGACTCATTAATGAACCACGTACGGGTTCCCATGCTAACTCTCCTTATATAGCCATCACTGGTTTAATTAACTTCCCGACTCACCCTGACTAACTCATAACCTGATGCACATAAACTATCACATCTCTTTTTCACCCATCTTAAGGATCCCATAACGACCCTTAGCTTCAGTTATACATAATGGTCTCATAAAACACTTCAAGTTTAAATCATAACTCGTAATACGTTCGTTTACTAAAACATGTGAGTATGTACGATATCCCCAAAATAGTAAAATGTTTAATAGAGGGGATTAGGAACTCACCGGTTATGCTGAGCCTTAGTTCCTGCTCTGCAACTCGTCCGTTCACGCTCGAAACCCAAACCTGTCAAATGTTCGATCACATGATCAGAACACGTCCTAAACCTACGTCGAATAACGTATAAAATATAATACATAAATCTCGACGCTTAGTCTCATATACTCATCATTCTAATTTCTCCGAACTCTAGCTCTATGGACACACGGGTCGGATCGTACTTGACTCGTTTAAGGTCCACGCACCCGGGCCGTCCTCTCCCGTGCACTCTCAGGCACATGGAAGCTCAAGCGAAAACCCTAATTCGACGTGAACCCGCACCTGAGTTCACCCATGCACCACCACTGTGGCCGCATGCCGCCATTATGACCACCACCTTAGCCCGCCGTTGCCCCCACAAATGTCGGCTATCCACTGCACGCCGCCGTAGCGCACCACTCCGTCACAGCAGCCTCATCACCGTCCTCTTCTGCCATCACCTTCACTATCGAGCACCTCCTTAGTCCACTATCTCTCTTTCTCTCCTTCAGCAGTCGTCCACTACTCCACCCGGGTCACCACCGTGACCATGCATGCATTCGGTTAACACCGCACATCTCCACCTAGCCACAACCCGTACCCTTCTATCGTCATCCTCGTCTCCTTTCTTCTTACCATGATCAAGACCCCAAAACCCTAATCAGGTTTTCCAACTAAAATGTAAGCAACACACGTAATAAACATAAACGAGGATTACCTTGGTTGTATGCGGAGTCTCTCGCTAAAAAACGTTGTCAAACCACTCGTCACCGGCCTTCAAACCTCCTGTGTCTCCCTCTCCCTTGCTTGCTGTCGTCGTGCATAACCTGGCTGAATAGCCTAGGGTTAGAATGTTGTAGGTCCCTCGGGTGTCATGGATCGTCACATGCAAGTGTGTTCCTAGTCGAACCGGGTGCGGAATGCCCGTGACTTGGTGGAGTATCAAGCAACACAATGTAAACGGACAACAAAGACACTTTCAAACTTCGTCTATTATAAACTTAGCCGGTTACAGAATTCTTACAAATGAATGCATACTTACATTTTGTCAAAACCTACTATTTATACTAGACATGTCGCCTACGCACTTGGCAAGTGCGCATGGCTTAACTCCTGCGTACTTAGCAAGTACGCAGACAATGTTCTTGCATACTTGCTAATTACGGAGGATATACAACCTGCGTACTTGTTAAATGCGCATAACACTTTACAAGACAAGCCCATCGACAAGTACCTACATACATGATTACAACTCGATAAACCAATACATACAGACGCTGAAATACAAATACAAATACATAAAGCCATTACATAGCCAAGAACAATCTTTAGAGTGCTTGTCACAAGAATTGCTTCAACAAACTCCCCCTTGACAGCAGCTACGGAGATGTGTTCAGTCTCTAACCGCTTCAGAGTGCTTGTTACAAGAATTTCTTCAACAAACTCCCCATTGATAGCAGCTCTGGAGATGTCTTCAGTCTCTAACTGCTTCAGAGTGCTTGTCACAAGAATTGCTTCAACAAACCCCCCCCCCCTGACAGCAGCTCTGGAGATGTCTTCATTCTCTAATATCAGTATGTAAGTAGTATTTATCTAACAACATCGTACTAGAGGTTCCCCAAGGTCAAAATTGGTGAGCTCAAGGACGACTACGTCAAGTTTGAGCTCCATGACCATGTATGCGGGACCCTTGTCTTTGTCTTTTGGAGGACGACTCGGGAAGGGAAACCTTTGCCATTCTCCATGGGTGTGTTAGATCTAGTGCATCATTAGAGTCAAATGAATCAGATTCAGTAGCTTCAGAAGATGACTCTTCAGCACCATCTCCTCCTTCTTCCTCGTCACCGCCATCACTATCCATCTTAAAGATTAGTAAGATGAAGATGAAACTAAGAACCGGACGAAAAAAAAGTATAGGAACACACGAAATTTTTGAGTGAAATCGGAGCAGTGGGTGTACACAGTGTTAGCGTTTGAATTGAGATGAAGCCGTGAAATTTTTCTAACACCTGTATATATACCATTCACAGCTGGGTCGTGCATACATGTCAAGTATGTAAAAACCCTTGTGAGCTTAAATTTCAACTCAAATTATGAATATTTTTAAGTCAAATAACGAACCGGATATGAACATTCAATCAAGAGGTTTCAAAATCAACTCAATGAAGTTAAACACAAATAATTTTTGTTTTTCTTAACTTTTGATAAATTGTACTTAAATTTTTTTGGCATTAGATAATGATAGAACTGTACATACACTTACAATCTTTTTGAGTTTTCTGAATGAAGATAAAATGCATAAGATATAGATCTGGATATACATGAATATACACAAGCTATTTTTGGTCAAAGTCATGAGCAGAGGATCATATCAGGCTAATATATGCAAAAATGATACACAATAAACATCAAAGACTATGGGATCATGTCATGGATTACTACTTATTCATACGTAATATGCAATACAAGCAAGTTAACTCAAGTTGTCAATATTATAAGATTTCAAACCATAGGCATCTTTGTATCATGTTCTTGTGTGTTAAGGTATTAATTTAAGATATACAACGTGTACCCCACAGTTCTGCTACATAAACATAAATTTGCGTTATATCAAGGCATCCAAGAGTTTCCCAAGGATTTCCAAATCTCTAGAATGAAGTTACATCGTCTAGCACAGAAAAAATCAAGCAGAATCCATAAGGATTATCGAGAATCTAAGATTCAGAATCGAGTGATTCATTTATCTTGGTTTGATAGGTTTTTCTTCTGTGAATATCATATGATGATTCAGGTTAATAGATATGGAATATATGTATTTAGGAAGGGAATCCAACTTTTATCTAGATTTGATTTCAATGAATCAGATATGATTCAAGGGTGAATATATGCTGAACAAATGATGTTAAGACATATCTTGGCCCAACTTCCCATTGCATACTTGTGAGTATGGGCAGTGAAGTGAACCAAAAAAATTGTGCTAAAGACATAACTCAAAATTGGTCTCATAAGAAAATATTTTCCAAAATCTTACATCCTTTATCTGATAATGATCTTTTTGTATTCTTTTACACACACACATGCATAACATGAGTTCAAATCACAGTTGTGGTATTGATTATGTTTCCACACTACTAATGGTTCAAAAATTCTTATAGCCTACTAAAAATTCAAATTATTTGCAAATATTCAAATTAAAACTGAAACAGCTTAACATACAAGTAATCATGACGCAATCATTTCCCATATGTGCAGTATAAGACGTTTAGATCACTTACTAATGTACTATCATTTCCTCTTTTTTTCAAATGACTATGAAAGTTTTTAAGATTTTCTATTTTGTTTGGATTTTTTTTTTAAAGATGTTAAATAAAGAGAAAAGGAATTGTACAAAAAAAATTTAAAAGAAATAAAGATTAACTTCCATGAATTGAATTGATTTTAGAAAACTGAAAGTTTCACTTAGGATGGAACATTCGTATCATGTTGACAAGATGTTCAAAACGGGTATGGTCAAATGCCTTAGTGAAAAGGTCAGCAAAGTTGTCATCCATGTGAACTTCGACAAGTTCAACCAAATGCTTTTCAGCACAGTCACGGATGAAATGATGGCGAATCTCTATATGCATTGTTTTGGAATGTTTCACCGGGTTGTTCGTGATAGACATCATGGCATTGTTGTCAATAAACAAAGGAGTTCGAGTGTAGTTCAAGCCATAATATCTCAATTGTTGATGGATCCACAAAATCTGAGAACAACAGCTCGCGGCAGCAATGTACTCTTCTTCACATGTTGAGACAGAAACCGTTGACTGCTTCTTACACTGCCATGAGACCAGCCTGTCTCCCAAGAATTGACATCTACCTGAGCTTGATTTTCTATCAAGGTTACAACCGCCATAATCAGAATCGGTATAGGGTTTGAAGTCGAATGACTGCTGTTTCGATTACCAAAGACCTAATCGGTGTTTCCCCTTCAAGTATCTGAAGATCCTCTTAACAGCTATCAGGTGAGACTCATTTGGTTGTGACTGAAACCTTAAGCACAAGCATACAACAAACATTATGTCGGGCCTTGAAGCTGTGAGATACATAAGAGATCCGATCATCCCACGGTACTATTTACAATCCACATCCTTTCCATCTTTGTCTGGATGCAGACCATGATTGACTGGAATAGGTGTGCCATAAGTACTGCTATCATTTATCTTGTATTTTATCAAGATGTCCTGCACATACTTAGTTTGATGTAGATAAATGCCATCCTCTCTTTGACTGACTTGCAGACCTAGGAAGAACGACAATTCACCCATGTTGCTCATTTCAAACTTGGACATCATCACCTGTTCGAATTCCCTACACATCCTTTCATTTTTAGACCCAAAGATAATGTCGTCGACAAAGACTTGTACAAGAAGAATATCACCTCCTGCTTTCCTAATGAAGAGAGTCGTGTCAATTTGTCCTCGGTCGAAACCATTGGATAGTAGATGTTTTGATAAAGTCTCATACCACGCTCTAGGTGCTTGATGAAGACAATAAAGTGCATTGTCGAGCTTAGAGACTTTATTGATATTATGCGGATCTTAAAACCTGGTGGTTGAGTGACATAGACCTCTTCATGAACTTTCCCATATAGAAAAGCACTCTTCACATCAAGTTGATAGTCCTTGAAGCCGACAAAGGAGGCATAATCCAAAAATAGTCGAATGGCCTCAAGTCTCGTAACTGGGGCATACACCTCTATGTAATCCAGGCCCTTTTGCTGATAAAAACCCTGAACAACCAACCTTTCTTTATTCTTCACTACACCATGTCGATCGTCCGTCTTGCATTTGAACACCCATCTCGTTCCAATCGGATGCATACCCTTCGGAAGGTCAACCAAATCCCACACGTGCAACTTTTGGAACTGAGACAATTCATCTTGCATAGCCTCTATCCAGCAGTTGTCAGCGAGAGCCTCTTTTACATTCTTCGACTCCAATTGGGGTACGAAAGCAGCATGCAGACAGGTTTCCATGACACATGTGTCAAGTATCTCAGTGTACAGACTGGTGTTCTCAGTAATGGTTCTATGTCGAGTTTGAACACCAGCATCAGGATCACCAATAATGTTCTCAATTGGATGATTCTGATGCACTCTCGTCTCTGGTACTTGCGGTTCCTGGATGTTTGAACCTAGATTCATGCTCAACTCCCCCATATCATGTGTTCCAGAAGAAGAAGATTCAATGTTGATTGGATGAGCTGGAGCTTCATTTCCTACGCGATTGTTAGGATCCGCTTGAGCGTCATTTCGATCAATATGAACAACTTCAATGCCATCACTTTCTTGAGTTCCATATGAAGAAGCAACATTGGAATCGGTAGTTACAATAGGTACGGTGGCACGACCAAATGTTCATGCGTACTTGTAAGTTTGCAGAGCCAAGTCTACATGCGTACTTGATAACTTCGCAAAGCCAAATGCCCATGCGTACATGCTATGTTCGAAGAGCCAAATACTCATGCGTACTTAGCAAGTACGCAGACTACTCTTGCGTGCATAGTAAATACGCAGAGCAAAACCAATGCGTACATAGTAAGTACGTAGAAGAGTTGAATTTGCATACTCCAAGCCTTCCAAACACCAAATGAAAAGTGTTGGATCTGAGAAATTAATGCTTCCAAAAGCTTAGAAATTGTCATCTAACAAACCCCTAGCCTTCCAAACACCAAATTAAGCGATAACAAAGACGAATCTAAAGGATTTTTGACAGAAAAAGTGACGAGCAGTGAATACCTCAGATCAGCTCAAAACCCTAAAAACTCGAATCTGGAACACAAATAAACGAACACCAAGGCTCTGATACTAGTTGTAGGTCCCGGGGCCTCGTTCGAGCAGCGGAAAAACACAGATATGTCTGTCGATTCGTGTGGGAACAAAGAAACGAGACAGAGAAGAACACGAACAACAGACAAGAGAATCAACAAAAAAAATGATATGTAATCCATAACAACGAAGTCTTCTCACATTACATACCGAAGAAGTACACATCTCTCATCTACGCTCACGGTCCAGGGGCGGGAGAGCTCATCCTGCCCGGACACCTCTCGACCTAGTTCAAGATGTTCCACCTACAAATGAGGCCATTGTCACACCCCAACCGGCGGCGGAATACGTCGGGGCGGACGTGTACACTATTCATAAGCTCATGATCAACTAAAGTTTCATATACAAATTGCATCAAGATTTCATTACAATAGTTCAATCAACAACCAAAGTCAAACACATTGACATGTTCAATTTTTGTGTTCACTAAGTCCAATTCCTATGTGTAGTATCTTGCAAATGATTTCAAATGTAGGCACCTGAAACATGATGAAAACAAGGTCAACCAAAAATAGTTGGTGATCATACATAGGTTTTGACACCTCAAATAGTTTCCAAGTGTTTTATACAATTCATATGAAACATGGTTTAATAAGGCAATTATGGAGAACAACTATTGTTTAAACTTGGCGCCAAATCAAACCTTGTGACTGATAGGCATAACACGCAGGTTATCCTTAAGTGTTTTCGACAACAATCATGTAAAGGATTGTAAAGAAATGGGTTATGTAATGGATTGTAAAGAAATGGGTTTATAAAATGATTACAATTATATTCTAATTATAAATTATAAACCATGGTTTTTAAATAAATAATTAGTTTAAAGAGATCATACTAGCGGAACAAGTTTATTAAGTTTTATCCTCAAACAAAATAATTTATTACTTTCAAAATTTATTAATTTTAGATCAACGTTTATAGCTTTATATAAAAATAAAAAAATGGACCTTTATAAATTTATAATTGTGTTTGTCTCATAATAGTAAAAATGAATTACGCGTATAGATAATAATGTTCAAAATCGTCTATTTGACGTTTGTGAAAATTAGAATAACTAAACATAGGTGTAAACATGTAGCTATGTTTATTTGAAAAGGGACAGTAATCGTAAGTTTTTAAAAATTGTTCATGAAGAAACTCGTTCTTAACACTAATTGTTTATAATATATATATATATATATATATATATATATATATATATATATATATACGTGAACATTCATAAGGGGAGTGTGTAAGTGTTAGAAATTGTATATTTATGTCCTTATATATATGTGTGTGGGAGTAAATGGAATGCAAAACAAAGATTTAAAAACAAAAAGGAGAAAAGGGGGCAGAGGCCGGGTTTGAACCCGTGACCTCTTGCGTATGGGGTAAGTGAGTTAACCGCTAGACATGGGCTACTGCCTTGTTAAAGGTTCAGTCCATTTAATCTTTAACAACCAGACCAAAGCCTTCATCTTCCCCAAACATTAGTTGCAAACAAACCCTAGCCACCCAATTCGATTAAAACGTAAACAGATTCAACGGGGTTTTCGTGTAGGATACTAAAACGAGTAACGGGAGGAATCGTTACCTGAAAACCGGATTGACTGGTCAAGAAAAATCGGGATGTCCGACCACCACCAGGGACCGCGACGGAATGATGATGCAGGTTAGGTTCGAGCGCGATTTGGAGTGGATGAATCGGTTTGTAAATGATAGGGGGTGTTAGGATGATGATTAACAAGTGTGTAACAGTCAGAAATGATGGATAAATCGGGCATTTGAAGTTTTTATTTAGGTGTTTCAAGACTAAAACCGAAAACCATTAAATGGTTCATAAAACTTTCATTTCTGCATTAAAGCGGTAATTACAAGTTTGTAACGATGGTAATAGAATGGCATAATGATTTTGTGGAATTAATACACTGGAATTTTCAGGTGAATTGAGAGATTGAAACGGGTTTGACTTTTGAAAGTCAAAATTGAGTCTGTGCCAATATCAAGGGTTCAAAATGAAGGGGTTCAACTAATATGGGGGTTCAAAAGGGTTTAAGGGGAATATAATTGCTTCTGGACGGTTCATGTGAGTTCAAGGGGTCCAAACCACTTTAATTTGATATAAAAATCATTTTAAATGTAAAACTAAATTTTATTTTTATAAACTTTATAAAACTAACATATTTAGGTTTAAATAAAATTACAATGGTTTATTTAAAATGTCAAATATATGTATCTTTAAAAAAAAGAGCCACACGAATCTTTTAATATAGATTGTTTAATATTTTCAAATATATATAAATATGTTTACATACTTATGTTTATAAATATAACATATATATCTTTAAATATATATGTATTTATATATATTTATAAAGGAGTGTGAAGTTGTAGGATCAAAGTCCATGAGTTGCATTGTGATTTAATTGATCTAATAAAATACATATATATGGATATATATACATAAGTTATATATATGTGTATTTATTGTAATAAAAAAATATAGAATTGTATGAATGAAATCCAGGATTTGATACACTTGTAGTTAGGGTTTATGTGACACAATATATTGAACTAGAATGTTATCATTGTACAGGACAAAGCACTGGAAAAATCAAGGATGTTACAGTATTCCCATGTTGAGAGAATTTCGTCCCGAAATTCAACTAGTGGATGCTACTGAAACAGGAGAGAGATGTGTGTAATTGAGCTTCATTTGATCCTCACGTTTCGAAGTAATCTCGGGGCCACGTTTAGATTCTTAATAAGCTTGTAAGTTGATTGGGGGGGGGGGGTATGATCGATAACAAGATTTGGTCTGTTACTCAATGTCAGGCATGAATGGTGATAATGGGTTTAGTTTCAAGAGAATTAAAGAGAATACTGCCGAAGAACATGTTGGACTCCAAAGGTGGAATGTATCCCTTGAAGCGAGAAAGATGAGAATTTGATGATCCAATACTTGTTTAGGATGTAGTGTAATATGTTTAAGATACGTTACTTGTTAAGAGATTTCACAAACATAGGTCAAGGTTAAAATAACATAAAACTTCACGTGACACGAACAATGTTACTTCTGATAATATGACAGGAACACTTATATATAGGAAGTACTAGCGGCGAATCCACCATGCCCTTATCATATCACATTAGTTTCGTTACTATATATCACGATAGGTTTCATCTCATAACATATGACAGAATTCATTATGTTTTCCATGCGCTGACTTTTATAATTATGTGTGCACCCGTAATTACTCAATTCATCGCATGGTCCATATAGATCATCCCATTGTGTGTGGGTCAAGAGAGGACACAAAAATACTTAGTTCACATCTATTGTTTTCACGTATGAGTTGCTAATAACAAACTGTGCCCCTAGATAATAAGGTCAGTCAGAAAACTAAAGATTAATAATGTGGTATAACTTAGGGTTTCACCGCTTCCTCGTGTTTGGATAAGGACACGTCAAACCCCGAATGGTTTTAATGTTTTGCAGCTTCCTCGTGTTTAAACAAGAAAATGTCAAACACCGAGTAGCTTAAAATTTTGTAGCTTTCAACTTTCATGGATTAAGTGAATTATCATGCCTTGTGATCCATCAATTGCAACAATTGCACCCAATCTAGTTCCTTGTATAATGTAAACATCCAAGTCTCACGTATAATGTGATCAATCTAGTATCATGTATATTGCATTCAACCATGTATCATGTGATCAATCTAGTATTATGTATATTGTATTCAACCAAGTATCATGTGAATAATCTAGTATTGTGTATCATGTGCAAAATCTAGTGTTATGTATATTGTATTCAACCAAGTATCATGTATTATGTGATCGGTCTAGTATTGTGTATCATGTGCTAAATCTAGTATTATGTACATTGCAAACAAACAAGTTTCATGTATCATGTGATAAATCCAGTGTTATGTATCATGTGAATGCTCATATGTAAGTTACTGAATCTCATGAGTAACGTAAACTATCGAATTTTGTAGGTGGTCGAGTGTTGCAGACAAGAGTGTTGCTTGACGTTCATGTATAACGTGGGTAGTTGCGTTTTAAATTCTCAATCTTCTTGTGGTTTATATGGATGGTTAACGCCTACGCGAAAGGATTCATCTCCTTGAAGTGTCTAGAATGTTCGTATATTTCCGAAGTTGCAAGATAATGAGAAAGTTTTGTAGGTGTTTAGAGTGATATGCTTACGAATAACTGATTTGTGCCCTTTTTATTTTGTTTGTAAATAAACATGTAATTGTAACTTATTATTGTTTGTAACTTAATAAAATAGTGAAATAATAAGTTGAATAACTAGATAAACAGATGAGTAAATAAGACCTTTTAATCTTAATTATCATAAAGAGAATGTTTCGAAGGAAAATAATGGCTAAATCATTTAATAATTGAGCCAAGATTTAATAATAATTAATTTAACGGAGTAAAAGTCATAATTAATTATTAATTAAGATAATGTTTTTATAAAACAAGTTGTATTAAGTTTCCTTACAAGGTGAAAAGGTTTATAGAAAAATTATATTCCAGAATATATTTATAAACTAAGGCTTTGATAAAGGTTTTGCTTGAACGAGATAATGGTGTTAATAAAATAGTTAGTTTACAAAGAAAGGTTTAGGTATGTGTACTAAGTTGCAATAAATAAAATGACGGTGTTTAGATGGTACTCATTCGGTATCATAACCAAATGGATACTTTGACAAATCAAAGTGATTCAAACTCCTAAACTTTCAAGAATACTTGCTTTAGCCTATAGGTGAATACTAACTTCGGGAATTCCCAGGAAAGCATACGGATCCTTCGGTTGATTTGGATTTATATGAAATGCTTTCTTAGACAGAAGAACCAGAGTACAAGCATTCACCCTTCCGGATTGCACATGTTCTTTACTAATTTTCAGAACCCAAAACTTTGACGGGATTTTAATTTTTTTTAATAGGCTTTAGGCCAAGAGTTTAAATTTTGTTCACAATTGATGATGCTGACATAATTCTCAATGTGTAGGAGTGAAGATGTATAAAGACTTAGATATGAATAAGTGTGTGGTAAGACATAGGATAGCATTTAATGGGATCAAATAGGTAGCATGTAATCAAACAGTGTGGTAAACAAAGTATTACATAGATAGCAATTTTATAAGCATGTGAGTTATCAAGTAGTGTAGCACATAAAATATCGTGTATTGTATCATGCGGTGTAATACCTAGGATAACATGTAAGATAATCACACAAGGGTGCCCTAAGCTTATAAACTAGGTCATTGGTTTCTAATAACCTAATTCCCTATAACCATGGCTCTGATACCAATCTGTCACACCCCAACCGACAGCGGAATACGTCAGGGCGAACGTATAGACTGTTCATAAGCTCATGATCAACTAAAGTTTCATATATAAATTGCATCAAGATTTCATTACAATAGTTCAATCAACAACCAAAATCAAATACATTCACATGTTCAATTTTTGTGTTCACTAAGTCCAATTCCTATGTGTAGTATCTTGCAAATGATTTCAAATGTAGGCACCTGAAACATGATGAAAACATGGTCAAATAAAAATAGTTGGTGAGCATACATAGGTTTTGAGACCTCAAATAGTTTCTAAGTGTTTTATACAATTCATATGAAACATGGTTTAATAAGGCAATTATGGAGAACCGCTATTGTTTAAACTGCGTAATCAAACCTTGTGACTGATAGGCGTAACACGCAGGTTATCCTTAAGTGTTTTCGGCAACAATCACCCTAACCGGGTGGGTTGGTCAGACATAATAGATATATCATTGTATACCATCGGCTTGTATAGAGTTAATGATTGCACTTGCACTATGCACAAAAAGTATGTAAATGTTGTTTGCACAAATAGTGTTCAAGCATAAGGCACAAATTGCACACATGATCATAATGTTTGAATTATAATAATTACAAATAGTTTTAATGTAATCATGTTTCACCCAAAAGTTGTAAATATGAAAAAGTGGCTATGTAAACTCACTTGTAGTATGTAGCTTGGAAATCACTCCATCGAGTTGTTGCACAAGTGTATAGGTAATCACAAGGTTAACCTAAGATTGAATTGTATAAATGTATCAATGATGTGCTCAAATGACTAGGGGAAATCCTAGTGTACAAAATAATTGGGTGTGGACTTGGTTAAGTACGAGTGTTGTCACACCCCGACCGATGGCGGAATCATCGGGGCGGGACATGTAGACTTTTCATGAGCTCATGGTTGACTAAATTGTAATATGTTAAATCCATTTCCATTCAAACAAACATGAATCACGTTCCAAGTACATAATGAAATACAATTTTTTTTTAATTAAGATTAACTAGGTCCAAAGCCTATGTGTAGCATGTCTTGATCAAACTCATATGAAAGCACCTGAAACATGAATAAAATAAGGTCAACTAAAAAGTTGGTGAGTATAACACAAGTTTGTATATAGATAGCATATAGTTTGTAAAACAAATCCTTACATAACATGATAAATAAGGCATTTATGGGGAGCAACTATTGTGTAACAAGTACAATCAAACCTTTGTAACTAACATGCAAAATTGTGTTGTCGGTATCAATCACCCCAATCTGGGTGGGTTTGTCAGACTCAATTTATCTATCATTGAAAACCGTCGGCTTGAATAGTTAATGATTGCACATAATCGCAAACAAAAGTTAGCACAACTAGCACTCGGGCATAAAGCTTAAACTGCACACATGAATGTAAATAGGATTTGTATTTGTGTTGTTTGTGTAAATGTAAACATGTAATTTGATAGAGTTCATGTTTCACCCCAAAAATGTAAAAGAGTAAAATGGGCTATGAAATACTCACCTGAATCAAATGTGTAGCTAACACGAGACTCTAGGTAGCAAAGTGATCCTTGTAACGCACAACGTTAACCTAGAGTGTATTGCGTATGAAGATGAATTAATAAAATATCTAAATCTAATTCTAGGGCTTCAAAGGATGTGAGTATAGGGAATTGTGTAATGAGTTCGTGTCGGATTATGTAAAAGGATTGCGTAGGTGTTTGCGTTTTATTCTTGGATAATTGTTTTATAACTATTAAAGTCGGGATATAGTGTCCCTAAAATAATGATTTAGAGTTTAGGGTTAATTAACTAAATAAATTAGATTTATTTATTTAAAACGTAGCATGAAATTATATTGTTTTAGATATAAACAAAATAAATAAGTCGATCCTTATGTAGTTATTTAGTCATGAAAATGCGTTGAATTTGGGTGAATATATATTAGTTTATAAAAACTAGTGTTACATACCATTTAACACTAAATGAGTTGAAATTGTAACTTATATGAATAATAAACATATCTATTTTTATTCGGGGATATAAACGTGGGTAACTAATATAAATAATTATATTATTTATAAGTTTGAAAACGTTACACGAGTTTGTAAACGAGGCGAAGAAATATCTAAATATATATTATTTTTAATTGGAGTCACGGGTTGAAAATAATATAAATATTTTATGTATTCAAAGTCGGGATTTGAAAATAATATAACTATATTATTTTAAAAGTTGGTATTTTTAAGTGAAGAAGGGTTACAAATCAAACCCGAGCCTACGGGTGGTTTTACGAGGCTAGAACACATTAATATATTAATATAATAATATAGTGTATTATTTTTATATTAAAATAATAGTCAAAAACGTTTTAAAATTTAAAAGGGTGTGGAGAGATTCGAACCCGGGTCTCTCCCACACCAGCACACTCACCTAACCAACTCCGCCCGCTAGGGTATCGCACACAAGACCGGGCATAAATGCTTTTAACACAGAAAGCCAGTGAGTTCTTCTCCTTTACTCTAGATCGATCGAACCCAGCCCCAATTCCACCAAATCCGGTAACGACTGTATATAAGATCATAGGGGTTTTGTTCGCTGTCATCAAACAAGTCTGAGGTGGGTTTTAATTGCAAAAACAACGGGTTTGGGATCGTTTAATTACGAAATCAAAAGCCGAAACCCTAAGTTTGAACCCAAAATTGTTTTGAATGATTCTGATAATGGAATGCGATAGAAACATGGGGCTTTTACTAATTAGGGTCTTGCGAATCTGTCAGTATGGTTTAATTGGATTATGATTAAGTCTAGGGTCGAAACCCCCAAATCGTTTTATGAACGAACCCTAGTTACGGGGTCTTGATTAAGTCGATGATATGAGGCTGAATTGGCATAGTGTTATCAATTAAAAATGGATTTTGAATATACTGGTGTGAATTAATTTGATTTAGACAGAGTCGGGGGTAGGTTTCAATTAAATCCGAAATTGTCAAGAACCCTAGAATCGGATCATGTTTGATTCCATAATGTAAGCCCTAATAAGCATAGGGCTTTTAATCTATAGATAAAAACGAAGCTAATGATAGGTTCAATTACCAGAATGATGTTCGTATTGACCGCGATCGACTAAACGAATTCCGACTGTGACGGGATCGGTTTTTCGGCGACTCTGCGTCCTTCTTCGATGCAATTGGATGGTGTAACAGGTTCAAGGGGATTCGTTAGAGATTTGCAGGCGATCGATTTCTGTGTAAACGATCAATAATTGTGAATTAGTGAGTAATAAGAATGAGGTCGACGGTCACGGTTTAATTAGCTGTAAATGGAGTTTAATCGTGTACTGATGACGCTGATAATTGCTCCATAATGATCGATAATGACACCAACGTGTAAAACGGTTACGAATTGCAACTGATTTCGGGAGTGGGGTTCTGATTCAAGTCAAAAATGGTAGTTTGACTTTCCAAAGTCAAGCTAAATCAAAAATGGGTTAAATACAGATTAATCCCTGCAGTTTCATGTTTAAAAGTTTTGAATCTGGCGGAACTGGTCCCTCAGGTTTGAGTTGAGTTAAGTTGGTTAAAGATTTGTTAGTTTAATTTATTAAAAGTCAACGGGAACATAATTCTTCAATTTTTGACTTTCAAACTTAATTATAATTTGATTTGACTAATTACACAACTAGTCCTTGAAGGTTTTAAATGTCGTATTGTTATTTTATTAATTAAAATAAATTAAAATAGGGTCGGCAAATCAGGAATGTTACAAGTGTACTTGTTTGTGTTTCAAATGTTGATTATGAAATCCTTTGTGAAAAGTATGTGTGTAAGAATATTTCATTTGTTTATAAACAATTGAATGGGTGTTAATATGAATGACCAGTTTATGTACTTTTGTTTATAATAGGTAAATAAATGTATAATTAATTTGTTCTTGATAAAAAAAAATAAATGAAAAATAACAAGTTTGAATAAATTGATAATTTGATAAATAAATAAATACCTTTATTTATTTAGTTTGGTTTTTAAGAACAAAAGTTTTTCAAAGAAAATTAATGGCCTAATTATTTATCAATTAAACCAGGGTTTTAGAAAGTAGTTTAACTAAGTGTGTATAGTCGTAATTATTTATTAGTTAAAATTGTAGGAAATATATTTTTGAATGTTAAAAAAAATGAGTTATGTAAACGATTGTAAAGAAATGGGTTTATAAAATTGTAAGTCACCGGGTGTCTCGGATCGTTACGTGCGAGCGTGTGGATAGTCGAACCGGGTGCGGAATGCCCGTGACAAGGTGGAGAATCAAACAACACAAAGTAAATCGATAACAAAAACACTTTCAAACTTCGTCTATTATAAACTTAGCCGGTTACAGAATTCTTACATATGAATGCGTACATACATTCTGTCACTAACAACTATATATACTAGATATGTTGCCTCATGCGTACTATCAACTACGCAGACTTTGTTCTTGCGTACGTAGGGTTTAACTCATGCGTACTTAGCAAGTACGTAGACTTTGTTCTTGCGTACTTGATAAGTACGCAGGTTAAGCAACCTGCGCACTTGTTAAATGCGCACAACACTTGACAAAGACAAATACAACGACAAGTACCTATGAACATGATTACAACTCGATAAACCAATACATACAGACGTTGACATACAAATACATAAAGACAATACATAAGTAAAAACAATATTCAGAGTGCTTGTCACAAGAATTGTTTCAACAAACTCCCCTTTGACAGCAGCTCTGGAGATGTCTACAGTCTTTAACAGCTTCAGAGTGATTGTCACAAGAATTGCTTCAACAAACTCCCCCATGACAACAGCTCTGGAGATGTCTATAGAGTGATTATCACAAGAATTGCTTCAACAAACTCCCCCTTGACAGCAGCTCTGGAGATGTCTTCAGTCTCTATCATCAGTATGTAAGTAGTATTTGTCTAACAACATAATACTAGAGGTTCCCCAAGGTCAAAATCTGTGAGCTCAAGGACGACTATGTCAAATTTGAGCTCCGTGAAACCGACGCCAGCATGGCTAATGCGCTCCACGTTAGTAACTCAAAATGACATATACAGAAAGATTCAGGAAGGAATCCCTGAATAGTCCTATTCTTCCTTCTCTCAGTCTCATGTTAAGGAACATACTTGTTGTCTGAATTCTTTCGTATTTGTCTTTTGGAGGATGACTCGGGAAGGGAAACCTTCGCCATTCTCTTTGGGTGTGTTTGGTCTGGTGCATCATCAGAGTCTGATGAATCAGATTCAGTCGCCTCCGAATCTGACTCTTCAGCACCATCTCCTCCTTCTTCATCACCACCATCACCAACCATCTCTGCAATAACATAAGATATACAACATTAGATCAAACAGAATCAATGGTATAGAACAAGACATGACGAAGTATAGCACTTGCACATTGAGCCGAATTTCAGACTTAGAAAAATTTCTGAGTTACACTTCCTGCGAGTTTAACAAAATACGCAGGAAATTGTTCTTGCGTACTTAGTAAGTACGCAGGAGCTAATTCTTGCGTACTTAATAAGTGCGCAGGAACTAAACTTATAACTTTTACAATAATCCAAAATCAATAGATTCAAAGTTTTATATTATGATATCGGTCACCACAATGTCGAAAAACATGTTTAAGACTTATAGGACCAAAACCAACATCAATGCTAATCTAAATCCATGTCATTTGGACCTAACCTCGGTCCTATGCAAAACCACGGACACCCAAGGGTTCAAACACAAAATCTAGAACAATTAAGGATGAATTTAGCACGCTAGAGCTTCGATTGATGATCATAAACTAGTTTCAGGGCCTAGTTTAACTTAAGAACACCCAAACCCGGTTTAAATTTCATCATCAAAACCCTAAGCTCGAAAGTCTAGAAGTCGGTCCTCAACAAGAGATTTTGCAGATGAAATGGTCCAAGAATCTCACCAAATGTTAGACAGGTGAAGATTAAACAATGATCGGGACGAAAAATTATATTAGAAACATACGAAAATTTGAGTGAAATCGGAGCAGGGAGTGTACAAATTGTAGAGAGTTTGAATGAGATGAACTGAGAGAAATTTCTAACACCTGTATATATACCCACACATTCGGGTCTTGCGTACTTAACAAGTGCATAGAAACCCTTGTTGTGACAATCCGGACTTTTCAGTTAGTTCCGTTAGCAAATCCAGTTAAATATTAACCTAATCTAAACTCCAGAGACTATTTCTTCCATGCCCTCAAACCTTAACTACAAGGAGTAATGGTGTAATTATCCTAAACTCCTTCTAATTAACTTTGTTAAGTCAAAATCGAAGAATTTCATTCTTGTTGACTTTTAAAAGTCGACAAACCATGTGTATAACTCAATTCAAACCACAAGGACCGGTTCTGCCTATTCTCAAACCTTAATACATGAAATCACAGGGGCTGATTCTGTAATTAACTTGATTCCAATTTTTTTGACTTTTAGAAGTCAAACTCGCAGCTTTGGATCCGAATTCGAATCCTCTGATCGAGTTTTGTTTGATTTAGTAACCGTTATTCAAATTAATACCATTCACAACCATTATGAGACCAATTAACAACTTCATCAATCGCTAATTAAACCCAATGATGGGCATTAAACTGAAACCATCGACCACAATCGTATTGAACATCAAATTCATTTAAACCTGTTGTTAATCTCACAAATTGAACTCCTACGTACTTCATTCGAACGCCATTGAAGTAATTGCACACATCAAACTCGTCGGAATCACAGCAGAAGTCGTCGGAGGCAACCCAGTTGCTGTCGGCACCGGTTTTAGTCGGGAACCAATAATTCAACATCCATTCTGGTAATTGAACACACTCTCGGTTTCGTTTTAGCCTAGTGATTGAAAGCCCTATCAATTCCAGGGCTTATAACACCGTATTGATCATGAACCCAATTCTAGGGTTCATACGAAACCAGTTTGATCGCATCCTATTCTAGACCTGTTTTAAATCCAATTAACCGACATCACTAGACTCGTAATCACTTATTTGATGAAAGCCCCATGTTTATTGAATCATACAACATCGAATTTTTCACGATCCAGTAACTAGGGTTTGTTCATAAAACAAATTGGGGGTTTCGATCTTAAACTCAACCTCAATCCTATTAAATCATATATTCTTATTCGCGATCCTCTACTCTCTTAAAGCCCTATGAATCCAGACATTTTCATTATTAGAATTAATCAAATCAATTCAAGATCAAAACTAGGGTTTTCGGTTCTAATTTCTATAATTTAACGATCCAAATCCAATTGTTTTTGCAATTAACTTTCACCACAGAGTCGTTTTGAATCGATAATCAAAACCCCTTTACTGTTTTGATCAGTCATGAACAAAATCGATGTATTGGGGTGGGTTTCGAACTGGGTATGCATATGGGAGGGAAGCCCATTCGAGTTATTTGATAAAACCATTTCAATCCGGATCATGTTGCGATAACCCTAGCGGGCGAACTGGTTAAACACTTGTACAAGCAGGGATGAGACCCGGGTTCGAGTCTCTCTCCCCCTGTTTTAGTTTTTATTTATTTTAAAGCATTATTTAATTATAAAAAACCATACCACTATTGTTATTGTACTATATAAATTTGTTTTAACCCGAAAAATAACTCGTAGGCTCGGGTTTGATTTATTAAACTATTTTCATATTATTCCAACTTTTAAAAATAATATATTTATGTTATTCTCGAATAAAAATAATATATTTATATTATTTTCAAACCGTAACTTCGTATAAAATAATATGTTTATATTATCTTCAACCTCGATTATGTTATAACTTCGTGTAACGTTTCAAACTAGTAAGTAATACAATTATCTATATTATTTACCCACGCTTATTATTCTCGAATAAAAATAATATATTAATTATTACTGCCACGTAATTAGTTATTGTGCTTTTTTTCAAACTTAAAAATAATATAATAAAATATATTATTTTTTTAGACCATTATTAAATGGTACATATGTACAAATATATTTTCATATAAAGGTTATTCAGAATTAGAGGTGTTCGACAGGAAAACGTATTTATCTTAATAATTACATTAAGAAACCCTTATTCCCGTGGACACGTTCGTCTACTCGTTGATCCTTAGAATGTCTATGACGTTCAAATCTTCCGTGTCATCACAAAACCCCATAGTATCCTAACTATTATGCTTATAATTTTAGGGCATACGTAAGCAGTTCACAGGCAAACTCTTGTGTTTCCTACTTGCATCCTTGTGTGGTGCAATCTTCTACTCGTACACAACTCAGGTGAGTTTCACCGCCCCTTTTAATCGTTTTCCTGTTGGGGGAGAAACATGTACACAAATCAACATCTTTTACTTGTTTTCCCGTTGAGGGAGAAACATACAAGCAAGCAATCATACATTTACTTGTTATCCCGCGTGGGAGAAACAAGTACGCAAACAAACATTATTTTACATGTTTTTCCCGTTGGGGGAGAAAATATGACGCAAACTATTTTGATTATGGTACTTCATATGATATCACTGTTGAGGCTAAGCGTAACACACTATCATGAAAGTCCTCACATACTTCGGGCCGTTAATACGGAATTAGCGAGGTAATTTTGGTAGTACTACTGGGTTTGACAAACCCCACCCGCGTTAGTCGCGCTAACTCGATTGGAGGTCGAACGGGTGAAATATTGACCTTAACACATTAGTCAGAGTTGATAGACCTGGCTGAACGCAAACAAACAAACACTGTCAGCTTCGGTTACGAGCGCTTTAGTCAGACATGAACATAGGCTAGCTACCTATAGATATGCATATTGAATGTACATAATCTAGCAAACGCTCTCAATGCAAACTTGAAACCTGTGAACTCACCAACCTCGTGTTGACATTTTTTCTTACATGTTTTCTTAGGTCGCTAAGGCACAGGTTGCACAACTAGGACATGCATGGAGTCCTACTTTCATTCACTAATATGCAAACCGTTAAAAAATTCACTTACTTTATTAAACTAAACTTTGGCGCGTTGTTTTGCGCATTTACTTTATTGTTTAAACGCTTCCGTATTAAATCTGAACTTTTATGTTATGACATTTAAAGTCCCATATAGTGTCGTTTGATGTAACTAATGACTGAGATCCTGGTGTGTCGCATCCCTAACGGTAAAACTCCGTTAATGGAATTTCGGGGTGTGACAGACTGGTATCAGAGCCATTGGTTATAGGGAACTAGGAGTTGCATACTAGACTATAACCCATACACATTAGTTACACGACACAGACACTCATACATGCTACACGTAGCATCTATACATGCGTTGCATTGCAGGATTGTTGACATCATCCATATTACCCTCTGCTGACGAGGAACACGTCATTCGCATTGCATCATCATTCCAGTGGAGGCACTCGGGGAATCACCAAAACAACATCCACTCCCGTCCGAGGGCTCCAAGACGGAGCATTCAGAGGAGTCTCTCACACCACCATCATCTGTCGGGTATGGTGGGCTGTCTCAGGTCCATGTTATGGACGATACTCAGCAGTAGCACATATCTCTTTGGGAGTTGGGATTGTCGGAGGCGAGTCCCTATCGTACCGACTAGCAACGATACGTCGTGTGAAGGCAAACTGTTGCACGCATCATTGCGGAATCCACTAACACGTAGATGTCATCACTTTCCCGAGCCGTGGGCTCGCGCTTTGGTCGATATTCTGTTGAAGAAAGATTTACAACAAGGTTGAGAACGCCTTGCACATTGCATACCCAAAACCTATACTGACTCAGTTGGAAAGACGGCTACTTTGCTTCTTCCAGTAACACATATCCATGAACTAGTTTCACTTCTCAAAGTCGCATTTTGCATTCATGATCTCATCTACAATCCGCTGGATTGGAACATCGTAGTGTATTTCAACTCGAGTGAATACTCGGATCAAATGATTTCTGACTACTCATCCTGATATGAGTCCTAGTCGATCAACTTATGGTTGATGACTAAACCTTTCAATGACTTATCATATCTGACAACACTCTGTACTCGGCAATACAAACTAAAGGACATTTTAACACAGGACAGGGAGAACTATGGTGAGCATGCAAAGCAAATTATCATTACGGGTGCACACGTAATAGTAATTTGAGGTGCATGTAAGTCCTGGTTAAACCTACTGTGTGGATGAATGGTCCTAATCAGTGATCTACAAACTTAAACTTCCACTGTTAGTAGAAGTTCTTTTAATCCGCTTAACGACTAGTTGGTATCATTAAACCTGTTCAACGGTTGATAGACGCGACTATCAAGTTGAAGAGATTTACGGACACACTGAGCTATCATCAATGGAACCCATTATTTTATGTCACTCATGTAAGAGTCTTAGTGAACTTAAGACTCTCATCCAGACTTGATCAATGATACCATCTCGATCAAAACTCTAGTAGAACCTCATGGTAAACCCATCGACTCCAACTATGCAAGCAGAATTTGAGAAATTCTTTCTAAACTAACACGTTATTCTCTACACTCCAACAATAGATTACATTTGACCTTCTTACCTCATTCTATGACTAATCCTTGGTCTAATTTGATTTATATCCCAGCATATCCATTTATTTCAATGACCTCACAAATTTCTTACCGGTGCGGTCGTACTCCAACCCTACTAGAAGCTAAGTACGCCATAGAAATTGCTGAGGGACAAATAATTGTAGCAACTCACTTTCTTAAAGGTTTTAAACTTGGATTGGCTGGTCATGAACTTGACATTGACCTTATGCCAGTCACACTTGGCAGTTTCGACGTAATTGTAGGAATGGATTGGTTATCTAAGAACCAAACCAAAATTATCTGTCGGGAGAAAATTGTTCGCCTTCCTCTCTCGAGCGGAGAAACAATTTATGTCTAAGGTGAAAAGGGTGGTGCAGTCGTTGGCATCATCTCATTCATGAAAGCACAAAAGTGTCTACGAAAGAGTCATACTGCCATTCTGGCTCTCGTCACCGAGCAGCCATCTGAGGAGAAGATTGACGACATCCCGATCATTCGTGATTATCCGGAAGTATTTCCTAAAGATCTACCAGGTCTTCCACCTCACCGTCAAATTGATCTAGCACCCGGAGCAGCACCTATTTCTCAGGCACCATATAGACTTGCACCCAGTGAGCTACCACAACTATCCACACAACTACCAGAGTTGTTGGATAAAGGCTTCATCCGACCTAGCTCATCGCCATGGAGAGCTCCAGTCCTATTCGCCAAGAAGAAAGACGGGACTTTCCGCATGTGCATTGACTATCGTGAGCTAAACATGGTGACCATCAAAAACCATTATCTTGTTTGATCAACTCCAAGGGTTAAGCTTCTATTCCAAGATAGATCTTAGATCCGGTTACCATCAACTGAGAGTCCGAGAGGAGGACATCTCAAAGACAACATTCAGGACTAGGTATGGTCACTACGAATTTATGGTCATGCCATTCAGACTGACCAACGCACCCGCGTTGTTCATGGTTCTCATGAACCATGTGTGTAAACCGTACCTTGACCAATCCATTGTCGTATTCGTTGATGACATCCTCATATATTCCTTGAATAGGGATGAACATGAGGAACACCTTCGTTTGATTCTGGAATTGCTGAAAGAAGAACAACTATATGCTAAACTTTTTAAGTGCGAATTCTAGATTCGCGAGGTACAATTCTTAGGACATGTAATCAATGAGACGGAAATACATGTCGATCCATCTAAAATATAAGCCCTAATGAATTAGGCGGCATCGACAACTCCGACAGAGGTTCGACAATTTTGAGGATTGGCAGGGTATTACCGGCGATTCATCGAAGGATTTTCCATGATTGCTCAACCCCTCACCGCTCTAACTCAAAAGGGTAAACCCTATAACTAGGGTGACACCCAGGAGTCAACGTTCCAACTTCTTAAACATAAACTCTGCAGTGCACCCATCCTATCTCTTCTAGAGAAAACGGATGATTTTTTGTTATATTGCGATGCATCCATTCAAGGTCTTGATTGTGTACGGATACAACGCGAGAAAGTGATCGTATACGCTTCTCGTCAACTGAAAATCCACGAGAAGAACTACACAACTCACGACTTAGGGTTGGGAGCCATGGTATTTACACTAAAGATTTGGAGACATTACTTGTACGGTACCAAGTGCACCATCTACACCGATCACAAGGGTCTTTAACATATCTTTGAACATAAAGAGTTGAACATACGACAACGTCGTTGGGTCGAACTCTTAAACGACTATGACTAATGTTGTAGCCGATGCCTTAAGCCGTAAGGACACCAAACTCAAATGAGTTCGAGCATTATAGCTTACCATTCACACTGGACTACCTGACAAAATCCGAAGTGCTCAACTCGAAGCCTTTAAAGAGGAAAACCTACGGTTGTAAGCCACACGCGGTATGAAAGAACAATTTGAAGTTAAGTTAGATAGCATTCGCTATTTCCTAGAGTGAATTTGGATTTCAGTGTACGGAAACTTAAGGGAACTAGTCATGGATGAGGCACACAAATCCTGATACTCTATTCATCTAGGTTTTGATAAAATTTACCATGACCTCAAGGTGTTATATTAGTTGCCGAAGATGAAAGCCGATATAACCACCTATGTGAGCAAGTCCCTGACCTGCTCAAAGGTCAAGGTGGAATACTAGAAGCCTTCTGGTCTACTTCAACAGCCAGAGATTCCAATGTGGAAATGGTAACAAATTTCTATGGAATTCATAACTAAACTACCCAGAACACCTAGTGGATTCGACACCATCAGGGTGATCGTAGACCGCTTGACAAAATCTGCACACTTCCTTACAATCAAAGAAACCAATATCATGAAAGTCCTCACACACTTCGGACCGTTAATATGGAATTAGTGAGGTAATTATGGTAGTACTACTGGGTTTGACAAACCCCACCCGCGTTAGTCGCGCTAACTCGATTGGAGGTCGAACGGGTGAAATATTGACCTTAACACATTAGTCAGAGTTGATAGACCTGGCTGGAGGCAAACAAACAAACACTGTCAGCTTCGGTTGTGAGCGCTTTAGTAAGACATGAACATAGGCTAGCTACACATAGATATGCATATTGAATGTACATAATCTGGCAAACGCTCTCATTGCAAACTTGAAACCTGTGAACACACCAACCTCGTGTTGACATTTTTTTCTTACATGTTTTCTCAGGTCGCTAAGGCACAGGTTGCACAACTAGGACATGCATGGAGTCCTACTGTCATTCACTCATATGCAAACCGTTAAAACAATTCACTTACTTTTATTAAACTAAACTTTGGCGCGTTGTTTTGCGCATTTACTTTCTTGTTTAAACGCTTCCGCATTAACTCTTAACTTTTATGTTATGACATTTAAAGTCCCAAATTGTGTTGTTTTATGTTACTAATTACTGAGATCCTGGTGTGTCACATCCCTAATGGTAAAACTCCGCTAGTGGAATTTGGGGGTGTGACACTTGTGAAATCCAATTTCAACTCAAAATTATGAAGAATGTCAAGTCAAATAACAATCTTGATATGAACATTCAATCAGGAGGTTTCAAAAACAATTCAAGGAAGTTAAACACAAATATTTTTCGCATTTTTGATAATAATTGAACTATACATAAACTTAAAATCTTTTTGAGCTTTTCTAAATGAAGATATACACATATTCACACACAAGCTATTATTATTCAATGACACGAGCAGAGGATCATATCAGGCTAAAATATAGCAATAATGATACAAGATAAACATCAAAGAATATGGGATCATGTCATGGATTACTACTTATTCATACGTAATATGCAATATAAACAAGTAAATTCAAGTTGTCAGTATTATAAGATTGGAAACCATAAGCATCTTTGTATCACGTTCTTGTGTGTTAAGGTACTTAATTATAAGATATACAACATGTACCCCACAGTTATGATACAGAAATTTAAATTGCACTATCTCAAGGCATCGAAGATTTTCCCAAAGATTTTCAAATCTCCAGAATGAAGTTACATCGTTTAGCACAGAAAAAATCAAGCAGAATCTATAAGGATTATCAAGAATCATAAGATTCAGAATCGAGTGATTCAGTTGTCTTGGTTTGATTGGATTTAGGTAAGGGGATCAAACTTTTATCTGGATTTGATTTCAATGAATCAGGAGTGATTCAAGGGTGAATACACGCTCAACGGTTGATGTAAACACATGTCTTGATTCAATCTCTCATTGCATACTTGTGAGTATGGGCAATGAGATGAACCGTATTAATTGTGCTAACGACCTATCCCGAAACTGGTCTCAGAAGAAAATAATTGCCAAAATCTAACATCCTGTATCCGATAGTGATCTTTTGCATTCTTTTACGCACACACACTAGCAAACATGGGTTCAAATCACAGTTGTAGTATTGATTTAATTTCCACCCTACTAATGATTCAAAGATACTTACATCCTACTGACAATTCAAATTACGTGTAAATAAGCAGATTAAAAACACAACAATTTAAACAATCAAGTCAGCATGACGCAATCATTTCCCATATGTGCAGTCTAGGACGTTTAGATCCTTTCTGAGGTACTATCATTTCCTCTTTTCTTCAAATAACTTTGAAATTTTCTCCATTTTCTATTTTGTTTGGATTTTTGTAAAATATTTGAAAATTAAACGTAACTATACAGAAGAAATTTAAAAGTAATAAAGATTAACTTCCATGAAATGATTTGATTAGAAAAACGATTTTTCTCACTCAGGATTGATCATTCCTATTAGGTTGACAAGATGTTCAAAACGGGTCCGATCAAATGCCTTAGTGAAAAGGACAGCAAGTTGTCATTCGTGTGAGCTTTGACAAGTTCAACCAAATGCTTTTCAGCACAGTCACGGATGAAATGATGGCGAATCTCTATATGCTTAGTTTTGGAATGTTTCACCGGGTTGTTCGTGATAAACATCGTGGCATTGCTGTTAATGACTAGAGGAGTTCCAGTGTAGTTTAAGCCATAATCTCTCAATTGCTGCTCGATCCACAATATCTGAGAACAACAGCTCGCGGCAGCAATGTACTCTACTTCACATGTTGAGACAGAAACCGTTGACTGCTTCTTACACTGCCAGGAGACTAACCTGTCTCCCAAGAATTGACATCCACCTGAGTTTGATTTTTTATCAAGGTTATAAACACCATAATCCGAATCGGTATAGGCTTTGAAGTCGAATGACTGCTGCTTTGAGTACCAAAGACCCAATCGTGGTTTCCCCTTCAAGTAACTGAAGATCCTCTTAACAGCTATCAGGTGAGACTTGTCACACCCCAACCAATGGCGGAATACGTCGAGGCAGGACATGTGGACTGTTCATGAGCTCAAGGTTGACTAAATTGTAATATATTAAATTCATTTCAATTCGAACAAACATAAACACATTCCAAAGTACATAAATGAAATACAAATTTGTTCTTGAATTAAAATTAACTACGTCCCAAAACCTATATGTAGCAAGCCTTGATCAAAATCATACATTAGCACCTGAAACATGAATAGAATAAGGTCAACTAAAAAGTTAGTTGTCACACCCCCAAATTTATTTACATAATAAATAAATACACGCTGCAACGATTGGTTCATTACACGATAGCGGAAGCTATAATAGTGATTTCTAAGACTTAATTATATATACGATTACTAAGACTAAATAAATACAATGATCTAAATCCCTCTAGTTCAATGGTCGACTAGAGACTTAATAATCTATGCCCATCCGGTTACAAGAAATTGTTCCAACATAGCTATCCTATTCCAACCGCGCCATGGCTAAAGGTTACCTGATAAACATACTTGAAAGTGTCAACACAAAGGTTGGTGAGTTCACAGAGTTTGTTAATTTAGTACAGTTAGTTTTCCTTTGAAAACATGCCCATGACTTTACCGTCATAAAATAAGTAGTTTTCCTTTGAAAACATGCCCATTACTTAACCGTCATAAAATAAGTAGTTTTCTTTTAAAAACATGCCCATGTCTTTACAGTCATAAAATAAGTAGTTTTCCTTTGAAAACATACTCATGACTTAACCGTCATAAAATTAGTAGTTTTCCTTTGAAAACATATACATGACTTAACCGTCATCAAATAAGTAGTTTTTCTTTGAAAACATGCCCATGACTTTACCGTCATAAAATAAGTAGAAATAATTCTAAACCCATATGATAACAAATGTTATTATTCCGTTCGTAAGCTAGCTAGTCTTACAAATACCTATGTCCATACATGAAACCGTAACCAAACCCCAACAATTTAATGCCCCTCCTCGCCTTTCTACGAGTAAGATAATATGCGGTCATTAGGCCATTTGGACCCCTGGTTAGCACGACTAACCATGACTGGGGGCGTCACCCCCAATAGTACTATCCATAGAATCCCAGGCTAAGTCCATAGCTAATGGTTACAAAGTTTTTATACCGGGGACTTTAAGCGCTATATTGTTCACCATGTATGACATAGTGTTAGTGTCTTGTTTCCTTGTTAACATATAAAAATGTTTGCAATGCTTTCTCAATTGTATAAAACAACAATGTTTCGACATATATTAAACAATACTGTAATACTTAATGTAAATATGTTTCTCCCCCGAAGTTTACAAAACTTTAAAAAGCGAAAAAGGGGGCCGTGAACTCACCTTGTGTCCGATGAAATCCTAGCAAATATCAGTGTGCTAATAGTTCCTGACTATCCGTATCCTAATCATGCAAGGATACTTATGTGTTAAGACTACCCGTCTTAAACGCAAGTTGTTCACCCGTCTTAACGAATCCTTTTAAAATATGTTTTTGTTTATTAAAACAATGTTTTCATATGATGACTCGTTGGTGATTATTATTCCAGTCTAGACGCTTACATATTTTCTGAGAAAATATCATGTTTCCATATTGGTGACTTATTAAGTTTACCAAAAATAAATATTATTTTTGTAACAACTTATAATATATTCATATAATTATTTCTTAAAAATAATTATGTAAAATCTCAAATATCGTTCAAGTATATTCTATGCATATTATTTATCCTACGTACGTATATACCACGTTACCACGTCCACATGCAAATACTTATATTCCGAATTATATTTATTAACTTAGTTACGTTCATCATGCATTTATTTTTACCAATACATGCATACAAGTATTTCTATGTTTTTATATATGCATTTAAGTATTCTTACTATTTTACATGCATATGTAAACATATCTTTTTAGACCAGTTGTCTATGTATTTTCAAATTCTACACTTTAGGGTTTTTACATGATCATTTACCTACTTGTCTACTTGAAATTATTTATCACATAATCATATATTCGACCAAATACCATGGACTTTTTATAACTCTTTTCCATAACCATGAATATAAACACTTTTCATATTTCGACCAAATGTATCATACTTGCTCCTACGTCATGTTATTATTATTAATAAGTTATAAATATAGGTATGAAATTCAAATCATTTAATCTTTTCATAACTTGTTCCAAGTTATCAATTTACAATCACCCATATATACATCATGACTTTTATATATACATTTACATGCATATACTTAACAATTTATCCAAGTTCAACAACTACGACCACATATATATATATATATATATATATATATATATATATATATATATATCTTGATTACTATACATGTACACCTTTACCTAGTTATTTGCAAATTAACAACTATACCCATGTACATGTATATCTATTTTCGGTTTCTTCATATATATATACATATTCTTATACTTAACAATCATTCTAACATAATAAACTTTAAACACACACATTTATATATACCAATAAATCACGATTTATATACATGTAAGTGCTTCACATTTTCATTAAGTTTTAACCACCTCTTTATATTATTAATCGTGCTTTTAGATCTTTTCCACACTTATTATTATGTTACAAGATCAAACATCCTAACATATATATTCATCAAGTAATTTTCGGCCATGTACATATGTAAACATACAAGACTTGAACCTTTAACCTATTAAAGTTAGACTTTATAAAATTTCAAAATCTTTTAGAAATGGTTTCGTTTTTTAGGGTGAACACCGAGCTTAGAGCAAGAAATATAGATGAAAATAGAGATTTAGGGTCGGTTTTTCATACCACTAGTCAAGCTAGGAGAAGAATAATGAGTGAAGATGATAATGGCTTGATATACTAGCAAAACCGATCCTTAAACCTCCAAGACTTTCTTGATTCTCCAAATCTCTAGCTAAACCTCTCTAGAGAACTTGTTCTTGAATTTTTAAAAGAGTTGTGTGTGTGTGTGTAATATGTATCGTATATATAGAGAAAGAGAGTTTGAGTGTGATATCTCCCTAAATTGTTGCAATCATAGTAGTTGGGACTTGATTGCACCTTTGCTTGTAATCAACTTGAATGAATATAGATCTTACACAACAATCATGAAGGTAAAGTTGGTGAAGCAAGACAGGTGGGTGGCCCCACCATTCTCGGTCGAACTTGGGGAGTGGGTGGGGGGTTGGGTCTTGTCACATCATTTGTTGCCATCCAATTCTTAGTTAGGTCGGTTCTAGTTAGCGTAAACCCGGTAGGTCATCCCGTGATATAACACCCGGTGTAGGAAATTTTACTGATGTAAACTTTATATCTATATACCCAGATATTTTTGTATATATATACATATATATATATATCTATACATATATATATATATATACATATATATAGATATAATTATTAGATGAAACGGGGCCGGGTTGAGTGTAGATCTCAACAATTCATCATCATTACGATTTGATGCTTGAGTGGAGTACAAGCAAAGAAATAATTATGGTGATGCGATCTTTAAGTTGCTTACATTCTTGGTCATAGACGCTTGAGTGTTGTGTAAGGAAAACAATCATGATGATGATGCGTTCGATTAAGACGCGGTACATTACCCAAAAATAATACCCGCCTTAATATCTTTAATTATTAAGACGTCCTTCATTTTGTTTAGTTTGACTAGCTTTATTAATCTGTTATTGAATTCCCGACCTAATTATTACTTTAACTATATCATAGATGTATACACATAAAATAACTCTAGGTCATGCAACCAACATTTTTATGTCCATGCTTTAAGGTTTAGTCACCAATATTTACGTTTTTATATTAAAAAGTGTCCCTAGACTTTTACTGGAATAAAATCTCGTTAATCACCAACGAACGTTCAATGTGGGTTATTATCGTTTATTTTCTAGTAATTCTTAATAATTACTAAATATGACACTTGTCTCTTTGCTAGACTCTTGACAATTCCATGTCAAAGATAATATTCTAAGAAATATAAAATAGGAATGTGCAAATATGCCTACGGGTATTGACCTAGAATATTGGGTGTCACATTCTCCCCATGTTAAAGAGAATTTCGTCCCGAAATTCGGTTGATGTTATCTTGAATTGGTGTATTCGTGAACAAGGTCTTGTACTCAATTTTCATTTAATCTTCATGTTCCCATGTATCCTTAGCGTCACGCTTCGAGTCCTAACATACCTTAAACAATTCAATACGATTACACCCTGTTCCCTGGAGTTTTTTTTAGCAAGTGATTTCAGTATGTTCCTTAACAGGGTGTAGGTTATCACCTATGTGAATCTCACCAGACAGTATGAATAATGTTTCGTCGGATAAATACTTCTTGAGATTTGACACATGAAACGTATCATGTACATTGCTTAGTTCTCGTGACAACTTAAGCTTGTAGGCTGCAAGGCCAATTCTAGCCCGTATTTCAAACGGTCTCCATTATCTATGGTTATGTTTGCTACGATTGCTAAGCCTGGCAATTCCTTTCCAAGACGGGACTTTTAAAAAAAAATTGTACCCATCTTGGAATTCTAATGGCTTTCGTCTGTTGTTAGCGCAACTCTTTTTTCTGTCTTGAGCGGCTTTCAGACGATTTTTAGCTTCAAAGATTTTGTCAGTGGTTTCCTGGCCAATCTCAGGACTAGTTAAATGCTTTTCGCCAACCTTCGCCCAACATGGCGATTATCGACATTTACAACCATACAAAGCCTCAACGGAGCGGTTTTAATGCTGGTATGGTAGTTGTTATTATATAAAAACTCAGCCAACGGTGGTGAGTATCCCAATTTCCTCCGAAATCGATTACACGCGCACGGAGCACCTCTTTTAAAATTTGGATGGTCCTTTTACCTTGACCGTTCTTCTGGGGATGATATGCAGTGCTCATGTTAAGGCGTGTGCCCAAGGTTTCTTGTACTGACTGCCATATTCTTGACACGAATCGACTGTCCCTATTGGAGATAATGGAAACTAGCATACCATGCCTAGCCTCAATTTCCTTAATATTTAGCCTTGCACGCGTCTTAGTTTTATCTGTCTCCTTGATTGGAAAAAAGTGAACGGATTCGTCAAACGATCGACGTTTACCCATATAGCGTTATACTCGCTCGACGTCTTGGGTAATTTTGTAATGAAACCCTTGGAAATCTGTTCCCATTTCCATCAAGGAATCTCAGGTTGTTGTGGTAACCCAGGTGATTCTTAACATTCTGCCCTTACTGTCGGGTATCTCCCATCATAGATACCAATTTCTCCTTTCATGTTTGGGCACATAATAGAGTTCCTCGGGATCCTTATACGTTTTATTCGATCCTTGGTGAACGGAGTACTTGGGCTTATGGACCTCATCCATAACCACACACATAGGTTACCAGTACTTGGCACATAAATTCTATATGTATTATCCCATTTAGGCTCCAATTGTTTGATCTCTATTTACTTAGTGGTCGATATTAGAAAACAAGGCGAATACTTCTCCGATTATTGATATTAGTTGTGCAAGAACCCCTCCTTAGATTACCCTCATTATGGTGGAATAGTGTGATACTCATTCCTGCTAACAAAAGAAAATGGTGCATGAGAATCTCGGGTGTATGCCGACACATACCCTTTATTCATCTACGCATTATGATGCATCATAGCCCGATCTCTATAGATTCTCTTAAAGTAATTACTCGACGAGGTGTTCAGGTTTCAGTTGAAGATCGTGTAGTAATGATACTATATGGAAATGAAACTTTATGTTTGTCCCTCTTTATGCTTTTGGAAAACATTTTCTCGGAATAAGACTTTATTCTTATTTCAGGTTTCGTGTTATCTAAGATCATCCATTAAAATGGGTCATAATGGATTTAATATTTCAAGATTCATTGTGTGCTCTCACTAGCAAAGTTCGAGTCTAATCATCACTTTACCCTTTTCTTGTACCACCTTTTCGAGGCAGACCAGCCTTTGGGTTGTAACGTCCTGATATGTAACCTCATGGCTTGACTACCATACTCTCGAAGTATGTAAGCCATACGAAGTTCCATGTTCGTTTGGAATATTCACATTCCGTCTAGGTGAGGAAATTAACAGTGATACTGTGAGAATGGTCTCATCGAATTAGTGCTTTCCCAAAAATGGGCTATGGGTTTGTCAACCCATTAAGTTGGCATAAAGGGTTGATAGCCAACTATTAGTCATACAGTGTGTCTGCACTTCCTTAGTGTTTGAATGGTGCTTTGGTGAGTTACCATTACGTATTCCACTCATACAAGTTATAGCCTCCAAATCCTTAGCACAAGGAAAAAAATTGAGGTAATGAGTGTTAAACATCGAAAACTTTATACTCTTACTGAGCCTACGTTAAGAGGTCATTTCTTAACAATAGATTCTCTAGAGCTTCCTAATTATAGAAAATTAGGAGCGAAAGATGTGATCACGCCTCTCCTCTAGGTTGAAATCTGGGATCCATTCAACAAGATGACCTTTGGGGAAGTGCGGGTACAAAAGGGTATAAAATTATCCTTTTCGAATCCTTGTGGATAGTGGTCTATTGTGAACAACTCATGCTTTCGTCCCTTATGCATATCATGAGCTATTGAGATTAGCAAAAAAAATTCTGCATTTAGGACTCCTTTAAGAGTTTTGTACGTCGTCCTTCTGTTATTGCGACAATAGTCGTTAGTTCACACTTATGTTTCGTTGGCATTCGCTTGAGAATAAATAACGGCATATGTATCACCGAAAGAATAGTCAGACTTAAAGGTGTACTGAATGTCAAAGGTTGTGAGAACAACCATGTTTGACCAATATCCTAAAATGTCAGATTACCTACTTGACTCATGTCGAGCTTCCACAATATCTCATAGGTGCCATGTGTATGCGGGTCACAATAATCTTTTGCCCCATTAGTGCATAGCACTCCTTGCGTAACTTTTAAGCAATTGTGAGTCTGAATTTTATGATGGATTCTGAGATTATGCTATAATCTCCCACAATAATTGTGCAATTATTGTCAATGTTGGTTGTGGTAACGCTCAATTCAAATCCTTCTCGTCAAGTAGAATCTCAAAGGATGAATGTGCGAAATCCTTCGTCGATTAGGATTCGCCAAGGATTGGTTGAATTCAATTTGAACTTGTCTCGTTCCTCCCGAACTAGGAGAATGCTTCGTGAACATCTAATTGAGAACTCTGATTTTTTAAGATCCCATCCTTAATCAATTGACTGAGATCATGGGTTGATCATTAGCTTGGACAACAAGACTCACTAAAGTTCCCATGCACTGTAAATTATGGTTACGTGTGCACCCGTAATGATAATTTACTTTGTATGATCCCTGTTGTGTTCTCTCTATCCCTAGCTTTTAAATCAATGGGATTTGAAATGTTCATTAGATCGTGTTTGCACACCTGTGCAGGAGTGTGTATTGTTCTATCAGATTACACTTAATTATGTGTACCAATACTCATGAATCTGCCGAATATGGCTATTGTCGGATGAGGCTAATGGTAGAGGGGCACCACTAGTGTGTCTCAAGAATAAAATGTGTATGGAAGCCAGGCACCATGTATAGGGCAGAGATCCTCAAATCAGTGTCGAGCAACTCATGCTCCAAGTCTGTATGTACGTATGGATCCACATGATCCTGATGAATGTCTGGGTCTCCTGACCCTTGGAGTTCTCTCCCATTTAGTCCTGCTTATCCACCTCGGATTCCCTTCTGTCTGGGCAATCGTGTTTGCCATATCTCATGGCGAAAGTCTAGTCATTCGATCCAGCAACTCATGAATTAGAGTATTTATACCGCACATACGTCAGAAAGAAAGTTGCCTCCCTGGCTGGAGTAGTTGTAGATGTGGTGCAGGTATAGGTACAGGTTCTGGTACTGATTCAGCATGTAGTGATACCAATATCGGTAACTGGCGATTACTACCGCCGTCGCCCAAGTTCAGCTCGTAACTCGATCTTCTAGGGTTATAGTGTGCTGAGTACCCATCATCCTTGATTCGTAATCCGACATTGACACTTTGTTGAGAAACATCATAGGTGTCTATTTGTACGTACTAAGCGTTCATTACATGAGACATGTAATCGTATTAAATATTAGTGTAACTAATGATACCCTAGTGTAATTCCATACACTAATAGTCTACAGAGGTTGTTCGGCAGCGGTTGGAATTGCTATATTCAAGTATTGGGTGTTCTTAGTGTGATGCAAGTCTTCGAAATATTAGTCCTTATATGAGTCTGTTTAGAGCCTAGGTATCACTAAGGAAACCTAATTCGCTAAAACCATTGCTCTGATACCAATCTGTCACACCCCCAAATTTATTTACTTAATAAATAAGTACAGGTTGCAACGATTGGTTCATTACACGAAAGCGGAAGCTGTAATAGTGATTTCTAAGACTTGATTACAAATACGATTACTAAGACTAAATAAATACAATGATCTAAGTACCTCTAGTTCAATGGTCGACTTGAGACTTGATAATCTATGCTCGTCCAGTTACTAGGAATTGTTCCAACATTGCTAGCCTATTCCAACCGCGCCATGGCTAAAGGTTACCTGATAAACATACTTGAAAGTGTCAACACAAAGGTTGGTGAGTTTACAGAGTTTGTTAATTTAGTACAGTTAGTTTTCCTTAGAAAACATGCCCATGACTTTACTGTCATAAAATAAGTAGTTTTCCTTTGAAAACATGCCCATTACTTAACCGTCATAAAACAAGTAGTTTTCTTTTAAAAACATGCCCATGTCTTTACAGTCATAAAATAAGTAGTTTTCCTTTGAAAACATACTCATGACTTAACCGTCATAAAATAAGTAGTTTTCCTTTGAAAACATATACATGACTTAACCGTCATCAAATAAGTAGTTTTTCTTTGAAAACATGCCCATGACTTTACCGTCATAAAATAAGTAGAAATAATTCTAAACCCATATGATAACAAATGTTATTATTCCATTCGTAAGCTAGCTAGTCTTACAAATACCTATGTCCATACATTAAACCGTAACCAAACCCCAACAATTTAATGCCCCTCCTCGACTTTCTCCGAGTAAGATAATATGCGGTCATTCGGCCATTTGGACGCCTGGTTAGCGCGACTAACTATGACCGGGGGTGTCACCCCCAATAGTACTATCCATAGAATCCCATGCTAAGTCCATAGCTAATGGTTACTAAGTTTTTATTCCGGGGACTTTAAGCGCTATATTGTTCACCATGTATGACACATTGTTAGTGTCTTGTTTCCTTGTTATCATATAAAAATGTTTGCAATGCTTTCTCAATTGTATAAAACAACAATGTTTCGACATATATTAAACAATACTGTAATACTTAATGTAAGTATGTTTCTCCCCCGCAGTTTACAAGACTTTAAAAAGAGGGAAAAGGGGGCCATGAACTCACCTTGTGTCCGATGAATTCGTAGCAAATATCAGTGTGCTAATAGTTCCTGATTATCCGTATCCTAATCACGCAAGGATACCTATGTGTTAAGACTACCCGTCTTAAACGCAAGTTGTTCACCCACTTAACGAATCCTTTTTAAATATGTTTTTGTTTTTTAAAACAATGTTTTCATATGATGACTCGTTGGTGATTATTATTCCAGTCTAGACGCTTACATATTTTCTGAGAAAATATCATGTTTTCATATTGGTGACTTATTAAGTGTACCAAAAATAAATATTATTTTTGTAACAACTTATAATATATTCATACTATAGTCACGTATAAACATATAATTATTTCTTAAAAATAATTATGTAAAATCTCAAATATCGTTCAAGTTTATTCTATGCATGTTATTTATCCTACGTACGTATAGACCACATTACCACGTCCACCTGCAAATACTTATTTCGAACGATATTTATTAACTTAGTTACGTTCATCATGCATTTTTTTTACCAATACGTGCATACAAGTATTTCTATGTTTCTATATATACATTTAAGTATTCTTACTATTTTACATGCATATGTAAACATATCTTTTTAGACCACTTGTCAACACCATTCCAACATATATGTATTTTCACATACAACACTTTAGAGTTTTTACATGATCACTTACCTAGTTGTCTACTTGAAATTATTTATCACATAATCATATATTCCACCAAATACCATGGACTTTCTATAACTCTTTTCCATAACCATGCATATAAACACTTTTCATATTTCAACCAAATGTATCGTATTTGCTCCTACGTCTTGTTATTATTATTAACAAGTTATAAATATACGTATGAAATTAAAATCATTTAATCTTTACATAACTTGTTCCAAGTTATCAATTTACAATCACCCATATATACATCATGACTTTTATATATACATTTACATGCATATATTTAACAATTTATCCAAGTTCAACAACTACGACCATATATATATATATATACATATATATATATATATCTTGATTACTATATCTGTACACCTTTACCTAGTTATTTCCAAATTAACAACTATACCCATGTACATGTATATATATTTTCGGTTTCTTCATATATATATACATTTTCTTATACTTAACAATCTTTCTAACTTAATAAACTTTAAACACACACATTTATATATACCAATAAATCACGATTTATATACATGTAAGTGCTTCACATTTTCATTAAGTTTTAACCACCTCTTTAGATTATTAATCGTGCTTTTAGATCTTTTCCACACTTATTATTATGTTACAAGATCAAACATCCTAACATATATATTCATCAAGTAATTTTCGGCCATGTACATATGTAAACATACAAGACTTGAACCTTTAACCTATTAAAGTTAGACTTTATAAAATTTCAAAATCTTTTAGAAATGGTTTCATTTTTTAGGGTGAACACCGAGCTTAGAGCAAGAAATATAGATAAAAATAGAGATTTAGGGTCAGTTTTTCATACCACTAGTCAAGCTAGGAGAAGAATCATGAGTAGAAGATGATCATGGTTTGATATACTAGTAAAACCGATCCTTAAACCTCCAAGACTTTCTTGATTCTCCAAATATCTAGCTAAACCTCTCTAGAGAACTTGTTCTTGAATTTTTGAAAGAGTTGTGTGTGTGTGTGATATGTATCGTATATATGGGGAAAGAGAGTGAGAGTTTGAGTGTGATATCTCTCTAAATAATTGCAATCATAGTAGTTGGGATTTGATTAGACCTTTGCTTGTAATCAACTTGAATGGGTATAGATCTTACACAATAATCATGATGGTAAAGTTAGTGAAGCAAGATAGGTGGATGGCCCCACCATTCTCGGCCGAACATGGGGAGTGGGTTGGGGGTTGGGTCTTGTCACATCATTTGTTGCCATCCAAGTCTTAGTTAGGTCGGTTCTAGTTAGCGTAAACCCGGTAGGTGATCCCGTGATATAACACCCGGTGTAGGAAATTTTACTGATGAAAACTTTATATCTATATACCTAGATATTTTAATATATACACACACACATATATATATATATAATTTTTAGATGAAATGGGGCCGGGTTGAGTGTAGGTCTCAACAAGTAATCATCATTACGATTTGATGCTTGAGTGGAGTACAAGCAAAGATATAATTATGGTGATGTGATCCTTAAGTTGCTTACAATCTTGGTCATAATACGCTTGAGTGTTGTGTAAGCAAAACAATCATGATGATGATGTGATCGATTTAGACGCGGTATATTACCCGAAAATAATACCCGCCTTAATATCTAAAGTTATTAAGACGTCCTACATTTTGTGTAGTTTGACTAGCTTTAATAATCTGCAATTGAATTCCCGACATAGTTATTACTTTAACTATATCATACATGTATACACATAAAATAACTCTAGGTCATGCAACCAACATTTTTATGTCCATGTTTTAAGGTTAAGTCACCAATATTTAAGTTTTTATATTAAAACGTGTCCCTAAACTTTTACTGAAATAAAATCTCGTTAATCACCAACGAACGTTCAATGCGGGTTATTATCGTTTATTTCCTAGTAATTCTTAATAAATACTAAATATGACACTTGTCCCTTTGCTAGACTACTGACAATACCATGTCAAAGATAATATTCCAAGAAATATAAAATAGGAATGTGCAAATATGCCTATGGATATTGACCTAGAATACTGGGTGTCACATTAGTGAGCATACACAGGTTTGTACATAGATAGTATATAGATGTGAATAAACAAATCCTTACATAACATGATAAAATAAGGCATTTATGGGTAGCAACTATTGTGTAACCAAAAGTACAATCAAACCTTTGTAACTAGCATGCAAATTTTGTTGTCGGTAACAATCACCCCAATCTGGGTGGGTTTGTCAGACTCAATAGATCTATCATTGTTAACCGTCGGCTTGAATAGTTAATGATTGCACATAAATTGCACCCAAACAGTTAAATAACCTAGCACACAAACATAAAGCTCAAATTTTGCATACATGAATGTAAAGAGGATTTGTGTTTGTGTAGTTTGTGTAAATGTAAGCAATTGTGTGTATAGAGTTCATGTTTCACCCCAAAAAGTGTAAAAGAGTAAAAGGGGTTATGTAATACTCACATGTATGGATAACTTGTAGATAGCACGAGTAGTAGGTGGCACAAGTGATTAGTTTAATCACACGTCAACCTATAATTGAATTATATGTATCTAATCAATGACGTGCTCAAAAGTCTAAGGTTCAATGGAATCTGAGTGTGGGAATTTGTACGGAAGTATTTGGGACATTTCATGAACTGGACGGGCGTAAGTTGGTGTTTGAATTTGACTACTACTTAATATAAAATGTAAATTCAAGGTACATATGAATTTAATAAAAATAATAACTGAGTTAGGGTTTAATTTAAATAATTGAAATGAATAGAATCTTTCACAATTTTTATAAGATAGGTATTTGAAATGCTTTGTTTTTGTAAGTTGATAATTAAACTTGTTAATGATCTTTATAATGTAAAAGGGATTTTTCAAAACATTTAAATTCTAAATTTAAATGTTTCATGTTTTTAAAATTGCAAGTTATTATTCTAATCTGTTCTAAGTGATAAGGGTTTTTATAAAATATTTTTTTATAAAATATTTAGAGTGTTAAAAATGCAAAACAGAAAAGATTTTGAACCACCCGGTTCGAACCCGGGTGGATTCTGTGAACGCTTTGAGTGCAAACCACTAGAACAGGGGGTATGTACTGGTACAGAACCGGATGGGAAAACATTTAAAAAGTAATTGCAAAAGGGTCAGGTTTTGGGTTTAAAGGGTTGCGTAAGAAGACAGGGTAAGCGGGTTTCGAACCCGCGCCATCTAGTCCAACGGTGCAGTGGCTTACCGGTTGGACTAGATGGTTTCGCTGATATAAAATGAAATCCAAAGAATAAGTATGCTAAATGAAATTAGTCAAAAATCCAAAATCAAATCCCGTATGAACACCGTAAGAACCTAAATCAAATCGCATCCGGTGGGTTTTGTTAACAAAAATTGATTAGGTGCTTTTGATTGGGGCCTAATTACGAATCGAATGAACTTAGTGTTGCCTGGTATGATGGAGTGTCAAGGACTGCCGACTAAGTCAAAGAACTTCCTGTTCTTGGTGCTCGATCGGAGTGCAGCGAGGTAATATGAGTCAATTGAACGCTCAGAGAGGTTGTAGTGGGTTGTGCGAGGGTGCGTGTGTGTATTAATTCGTTAAATTTTCCTCAATTACGCGTTAATTGAGTGTAACAGCCGTCGGCCCCAATTACGCGTTAATTCGAACAACTTTGGATGAATTTGGCCGCGTTTAGGGTTCGAATACATAGAGGGATTGATCGTGCGTGATTTGCGCCATTAACAGGTCTTAGTTTCCTGATTTGGAAGCGAATTGGACTCGCTTTGACTCTTTGGAATTTGAAATTAGCCGCGTGGAATGTAAAAAAAATTGGGAGGTTTCAATGAATAGGAATGGTCGATGATTGATTAGGTAAACATGAAAGGTGTTTAACACACAAATTTGGTCGATTTCAACTTTGAAATCCAAGAAATCGGGGCTGTTGACTTTTCAGGGGTCAAACTTGGTCACATGGAAGTCAAATTAGGTTAAAAATGTTTGAATTTGGTCAAATGTGGAGGATGGGGTCAAGATTGAATGAAAGGGTTCAAATCCCAAAATTATGGGGGTTCAAGGCTCAACATTAATTATTTTAAATTCCTTTTTAATTGTTTTTTTTATAAATTTTATACGGTTTATAAAAAAAAAACTAGTTGTTATTTTATTTATTTATAAAGGGAGTAACTTTCATTTCAATAGAATTACAAAGTGGTTTACTAAATGTATATGAATTTATTAATTTAAACACACATATATATATATATATACAAAGATGTCACTAACCTTTATAATTTTTATTTTAACTTATGCTTTGTAGTAAGGTGTATATATATATATATATATATATATATATATATATATATATATATATATATATATATATATATATATATATATAAACATACGTATGATATATTTTTAATGGAAAATTACATAGAATTGAAATGTTGGCATTTTAGATTGATATATGTTTTAGAAAAGTGATTAATGTGACATATTGCGTCGCACAAGTGCAAGATTGAAGATGAAAATGTCATTATTGTAAAATAAATAAAATGAAATGATACTTGAAAAATCATGGATGTTACAATCTCCCTATGTTAAGGGAATTTCGTCCCGAAATTGAATAAGTGAGGTCTACTGAATCAACAAAGAGATGAGTTTGGGATTCTCAACGAGCTTTGATTGTCAGTTCAAGGATTATAACTAGTAACAAGATTTAGGTCTGTTTCTCATAATCAGACACGAATGATGACGGTGGGTTTTTGTTTAAGAGAATTTTAAAGAGAACGTCCGTTGAGCAATAATTTGAATTCTAAGGGTGAAATACATTACATGGAATGGATTTGATAGGAATTTGACGATCAGGGTTTGTTCTAATATGCTCGAGAATTGTCAGGATTTCACAACCATTGGTCTAGGTTGTCACACCCTGACCGATGGCGGAATCATCGGGGCGGGACAGGTAGACTGTTCATAAGCACAAGGTTGACTAAATTGAAATATATTAAACTTCAAATTCCATTACAATCATTCAAACAAAACCAAATCCAAGAAAAGAAACATAATTGAAATGCATAAGTTCTTTATTTATTTTAACTAAGTCCAAGCCTATATGTAGCACATCTTGATCAATCTCACACATTAGAACCTGAAACATGAATAAAATAAAGTCAACTAAAAAGTTGGTGAGTATAACACAAGTTTTTATATAGATAGCATATAGTTGTAAAACAAATCCTTACATAACATGATAAATAAGGCATTTATGGTGAGCAGCTATTGTGTAACCAAGTACAATCAAACCTTTGTAACTAGCATGCAAATTGTGTTGTCGGTATCAATCACCCCAATCTGGGTGGGTTTGTCAGACTCAATAGATCTATCATTGAAAACCGTCGGCTTGAATAGTTAATGATTGCACATAATCGCATACAAAAGTTAGCACACATAGCACTCGGGCATAAAGCTCAAATTTGTACACATGAATGTAAATAGGATTTGTACTTGTGTTGTTTGTGTAAATGTAAACATGTAATTTGAGTAGTGTTCATGTCTCACCCCAAAAATGTAAAAGAGTAAAATGGGCTATGAAATACTCACTTGGTTTGAAGGCGTAGCAAACAAAGATACTAGATAGAATAAAGATCATTGTAATGCACAAGTTAACATAAAGTGTAACGTATATGGTATTAATAGTGTGCACAAAAGTTTAAGTCTAAAGTTGCATTTGGACTTGTGCAAAAAGTCACTGATTTGTAATTGAAAGTATTGAATAAAATATAAAGTTTGAAAGAATATTTTTAGAGTATTTTGATTAAGGTTTTGAGTTTGAATAATTAAATAAGTAATGTAAATAATTATTGTTTATAAAAACATTGTAAGTATTAGTTATAATTTAGTATAAATAATTAATTCTTTTTGTTTAACTATAAATTAAATAAATAATCGTTATTTTATTTATTTATTTATAAAATGTAACTTAACAATTTAAATACTTTTTTTAAATGAAAGGTTTAACAATAATTGTAAATTTTTTATAAACTTTAAATAAATAATTTTCTACCTATTCCAAGATTAAATATTTGATCTTTCTAAATAGAATTAAATACATTTTTATAAAATTCAACTATTTTATTTTGTAATTTAATCAGAAATATTTATTGTTTGAAAAATATATAAAATTATAATTCTGCCAAAAATTTAACTCACACACGACCGTGTCTGGGAAGGGCACGACCGTGCTCGAACCACGGTAGTGACATTGCTAGTCAGGGCGCGACCGTGTTGATCAAACTGAGGGCTTAACTAACTAAATCATTAGGCACGACCGTGCCTTGGCCAGGCACGATCGTGTCTATGATTCTTAGACACGACTGAGATTAGCCAAAGGGCATGATTGGGTCTGGACAGGAGGACACGACCGCGCTGGTAACCAGCACGACCGCGTCTCATGAGGAACGACCGCGCTAGATGATTAGCGCAACCACGTCTGTTCCAAATCAGGAACGAATTGACTAATTCTTATAATAACAGGGTTGAAAATCATAGGGCTTTCACCCATTAGATTATTTCGAGTCTTTTTGCATAGATTAATTGGATTTAAAGCGTGTCTAGAGTCGGATTCGATTAAATCATTTTTGAACGAAAACTAGATTCGGGTTTAAGATGATTTTCCATATTGGAAGCCCAAATTAACATGGGGCTTTTGATCTAAAGAGTAAATCGATAGAGGACAAAGTTTCAATTACCCGGAATAATGGCGAATTGATAGCGAACGGTAGGAAGGAGTTCCAGCGTCGGCGAGCTTGGTTTCCGGCGTCTTCTGCTACGATTCTGGTTGCTTCAAGTGGGTCAGTAGCTTTTGGGAGGATCGTTTGTGCGTTTGCTTGGGAGAATTGCAACCAATTTGGGGAATTCGATGGTCTAGTGGACGATTTTGTTGATTATTAGATGAATTGATGAAATTCCGTTTATTTGTTGTAATTATGATGATCAAGTGGCTTAACTCTGTTTGTTAATAGTTGGAACGTGTAAAACGGTTACGAAATCGAACGTCTCTGTGATTAAAGGCTGCATTTCCGTTTCAACTGGTACCAGGCGTGACCGTGTCCATAAGCGGCGCGACCGTGCTAAGGCACCAGGCGCGATCGTTCCAAAGCAAGTCGCGCGACCGTGCCAAAGCACTCGGCGCGACCGTGCCAGAACGAGGCGCGACCGTGTCTATTAGGGTTTCTTGTTACTTTTCAACCTCAGACCTTGTAACTATAGAATTTTGTCATATTTGTACAATTAGATACTTATGTATTGTTTTAATAGGATAAAACCGAGTAAATTTTGCGGATTTGCATTGAAATATAGTATTAAATTGATGGTACGAAAAGAAACAAAACAGTGCACTAGAATTGGGTTTGAAATGCATTACATTGAATTGAAAATACGGATACTAAAAATCAGAAATGTTACAGTCTCCCCATGTTGAGGGAATTTCGTCCCGAAATTTAGTTAGAGGAAGCTATGGCATCAGTTGTAACATCCTAAAAATAATAAAACGAATAAATATAGCGAGACCGGTGGTTTAGTTGGAATATTTAAACAAAAAGGGAGCAGGCCTGGGCCCGGCTTCAATGGGCCGAGGGAAGCCCATGCGCATAAGAGGCAAGGCAGCCCTCTTCCCTGCTCATTTCCCCAACTCACGCAGCTTTTAGAGAGAGAAAGGAGAGCTCGGGTCTAGAGAGAGAAAGTGATGGATCAACTAGGGAATTCAGGAGAACGTTGCTGCTGTTCTCGTGATCATATCCTCTGAATCAGAAATCCAATCCAGGTAACGATTCGATCACATTATGAGTTTTTGTTCGTTTTGGGAGTTTTCGGGTTTTGGCTAAAAGATAACGATTTTTGCGGATGAAACTTGAAAGTGAACTTAGGTATAGCATCTAGAATGAAAAACGAACGTTTTGATCAAAGAAAATCTAGATATCGACATGATCAGATTCGCATGCAGAACATTCGGATTTTTGGGGAAGGCGATAAGTGCAGACCCATCGAAACTACTTAGTTTCGATATGTGCATACCCATCGAAACTACTTAGTTTCGATATGTGCAGACCTATCGAAACTACCCAGTTTCGATATATGCAGGCCCAATCGAAACTACCATAGTTTCGATATGAGCCCCCGATCCGAAGCTAAGATAATACATAAGCTACCTATCGAAACTACCTATCGAAACTACCAAGTTTCGACAGAAACAACCTATCGAAACTACCAAGTTTCGATATAAGCTAATCAATCGAAACTACTATGTTCAAGCATAGTAATGTCTAGTGTCATCTAGGAGCACCATCTTATGTGTATGACTTTATTATACAGATCGAGAGTGACATTAGTGAAGCCCAGTAGCCAGCTTAGTGTATTACAGAAACTACTCATCAGGTGAGTTCTATGTGCCCCCTTCTATGTTATGTGCAAATGTTTTCAAATGTTTTGGGGCTGAGATGTATACACTAAGTGAATAAATGTTATGAATGCCAATGTGATCATATGTGTTATACAAGTATATATATATATACCTACACATGAAAGAGAAATTATGAATAAAGAATGAAAAGCATGATTATCAAGAATGAATGAAAGTATAACACAATATGAAAGAATGAAATCCTGCTTTATATCCATGTATATATTGCTTGCCAAGTACAGAAAATGTTATGGACGCTTCGATGATAACGGCTACTTCGGTAGACGGACGACCATGTGACTATTTTATAACCGGGACAAGTGCGCTCCTTCATCGGCTAGGACGTACGAATGCCATTAATGGACGGTCGAAGCAATTGGCATATTATAGTAGAACGGTTGTATAAATAATAGTCGCATGGGAAACGGATACCTTCGGGTAGACGGGCGAATTACGGCCTACGACGGTAGGACGGTTGTAAGTCATGACGGACGGACAAAGATTGCCGGACGGTTGTAAGAATAAAATGACGGACGGCACTAGTTGCCGGACGGTTGTAAGTATAGGTGGGCCATGACGATGGACCACGGCGATTGTCTTTGTGACATTCGTAAGCAAATGACAGGTTGATCACCCTTATATAGTATGACCCATGAAATTAAAGAAAGAAAGAAAAGAAAGAAAAGGGTGAATGCATATATATATATGAAATCACAAAAATACAGAAAAGTAAGATGAAAAGAAAGACAAAAGTTATGAATACGTATTTATATGAATGACTATACAGTAATGCATACTTATAAAGTAAAGAATAGAATGTTTATATCAAATTGCATTAAACTAGAACTCACCAGCGTTAGCTGACTTTTAGTGTACATTTCATGTAAAGGAAGAAAAGGTCGTGCGATGGCGTGAGGGTTACCCGGCACAAGACTGGCATCCCACTTTTGTTTGTTAAGACAATGTTGTGTTTTTAATTGTTAAGACTTCCGCTGTTATGTAATGTAATTGAATGATGAAAGTTTTAAATTTAAGTTCAGTATTTATGGCTATGTTTATTAGTAAATCCAACAAGTGAGGTCACCCAGGAAAGGGGCCTTACAAGTTGGTATCAGTGCAATAGTTTGAGAGATTCAGTCATCCCTAAATGTCTGGACTCAAACTGATTATGGGACCAACGCACGGATGTCAGTCTGGGTAGCCAACGCCAACGCTAGCACGGTAAGTAAGTCATAAAGTAAATGCTCTTGCATAAGAATAGATACCTTAACTTAGAACAAATAGATGTTAATGCCACGACTGATTTGAAGAGTTTTGAACCCGAAAAGCAATGTAAATTAGTAATCGCAAACCGGTCACTGTAATTAAGAATTTACCTTGCTCGTACTGTTCCAAACTATGATCTGAAGAAATGACATTGATGTATTCCCTTTTCATATCAGAAATTTCTAGAAAACTATGGCAAGTAGAGGAAGAACTGCACGCCAAGGTGGCCATACGGGCCGAGTAGGTAGACCGCCAATGAACCAAAGACAAGAGAAAGAAGAAAGCATGCACGTGAAATACACCGAGAGAGTGCATGACACTAATGTGACCCCACCGGGAGGTGACAATGAAGGGGCACTACGATTGGAACCCGAACTTAGGGATGCTATTGCCCGTGAGGTTGTACTGACACTAAAGAGCATATTGCCTGGTCTATTACCTGAGACACATAAAAGGAAAAGGGAAAACGCGTCCAAAGGAACTGGAAAGGGGAACTATATAGCTGAGGCTAAGAAGCCAAAAACTGAAAAATACGAAGCTTGTAAGAAATGTTTGAGGAAACACCAAGGCGTGTGCCTAGTTGATTCCACCGTCTGTTATAGGTGTGGGAAGGCGGGGCACTATTGTCGTGAATGTTTAAGAGACACTAAATGCCAAGGTTGTGGACTATTTGGACACCTAACCAAGAATTGCAAGAGAACTAGACAATCTGGTTCGGGAAAAGAAAAGGAACAACAGAAGGCGAGGACTAGAGGCTACGCCCTGACTGAAGAGGAAGCAAGGGGAAACCCTGATGTTGTGTCAGGTACATCCCTATTTAATAACGAACATGCTGCTATTTTATTTGACTCTGGTGCTAGTAAAAGCTTTATATCAAATGCCTTTAGTCGAAAACTGAATTGCACTATCAACACAGTAGTAAAGGCCTTTAGTGTACAAACTGCCGTTGGTAAAAATTCGGCAGTATTCCAAGTAACAGAGGATTGCATAATAGAAATAGAGGGTCATAAATTTCCTTCTAGATTATTCCTTCTCACCTTAGGAAGATTCGATATAGTATTGGGTATGGATTGGCTAGCTGCCAACGAAGCTCAAATCATATGTAAACGTAAGAGGATACACCTCAAAGGTCCTAGCGGCAGTCCAATTACGGTTTATGGGGATTGGAATTGCACAATGCCGAACGTCATCTCGATGATTAAGGCCGAAAGTTACATGAGGCGCGGCTGCGAAGCTTATCTGGCATATGTTATAGATGATAGAATGAAAACGAAAGAACTCAAGAATGTACCCGTGGTGTGCAATTTTCCGGAAGTATTCCCTGAGGATCTACCTGGGTTGCCACCCGATCGGGAAATAGAATTTCAGATTGATTTACTGCCAGGAGCTGAGCCCGTTGCCAAAGCCCCCTACCGATTGGCTCCGTCAGAAATGAAGGAATTGATGTCCCAACTAGAGGAACTAACCGAGAAAGGATTTATTAGGCCGAGCATCTCACCATGGGGCGCTCCGGTACTATTTGTAAAGAAGAAGGACGGCAGTATGCGCATGTGTATCGACTACCGCGAATTGAACAAGAGAACAGTAAAGAACAAATACCCACTGCCTAGAATAGACGACCTTTTTGATCAACTGCAAGGTGCGAGTTGGTTCTCAAAGATCGATCTTAGGTCGGGTTACCATCAGTTGAAAGTAAGAGAAGAAGACGTTCCAAAGACCGCATTTCGCACGCGTTATGGGCATTATGAGTTTCTCGTGATGTCCTTCGGATTGACCAACGCACCAGCAGCGTTCATGGATTTGATGAATAGAGTATGTCGACCAATGTTGGATCGATCGGTGATAGTCTTTATAGATGACATACTGGTGTATTCAAAAAGCGAGGGTGATCACCACTGTCACCTAAGAGAGGTTCTGGAGGTGCTAAAGCAGGAAAAGTTGTACGCAAAATTCTCCAAATGCGCGTTCTGGCTTAGGGAAGTCCAATTCCTAGGTCATGTAATAAACCCAAACGGCATCATGGTGGATCCTGCAAAGATCGAGACAGTAAAGGAATGGAACATCCCAAAGACACCAACAGAGATACGAAGCTTTCTAGGGTTGGTAGGCTACTATCGAAGGTTTATCCAAGATTTCTCAAGAATTGCCTCGCCGCTAACCAAACTGACACGGAAGGAAGTAAAGTATAAATGGGGTCCAACCCAAAACAACGCGTTTGAGGAACTTAAGACACGATTAACTCAAGCTCCAGTATTAACACTACCTGAGGGAAATGAAGACTTAGTAGTCTACTCTGACGCTTCAGGGCAAGGTTTAGGGTGCGTACTCATGCAACGAGGAAAGGTAATTGCTTATGCATCACGGCAACTAAAGGTTCATGAAGTTAACTACCCAACACACGATCTAGAATTAGCAGCAGTAGTTTTCGCGTTGAAAATATGGAGACACTATTTGTATGGAGTTAAATGCACCATCTACTCCGATCACAAAAGCTTGAAATACTTTTTCGAACAAAAGGAACTAAACATGAGGCAAAGAAGATGGTCAGAGCTACTGAAAGACTATGACTGTGAGATATTGTACCATCCAGGCAAGGCAAACGTAGTGGCTGACGCTTTAAGTAGAAAGGAAGAATCGGCACCTATCCGGATCAAAGCGTGTCAGTTAATTATAACGCCAGACTTAATGGGTGAAATATCAAAGGCACAAGATGAAGCATTGTTAGAAAGAAATGTGAAACAGGAAAGAATAGTAGGACAACAAGGGAACTTAGATGCGAATGCATACGGAGTACGAACTAGGTTTGGCCGGATGTGGATACCTAAGATTGGTGAGCTTAGAGCCAAAATACTCGATGAGGCCCATAAGTCTCGCTATTCTATCCACCCCGGGACAAACAAAATGTATCAAGACTTGAAGAAAGAATACTGGTGGCCTGGCATGAAGAATGATGTGACAGAATACGTGAGCAAGTGCCTAACGTGTTCTCTAGTTAAGGCCGAGCACCAGAAACCATGCGGCAAAATGCAACCTTTACCAATACCGGAATGGAAGTGGGAAGAGATCACAATGGACTTCATTACCAAGCTACCGCGAACAGCTAAAGGCAATGATACCATTTGGGTGATCGTCGACCGCTTGACAAAGAGTGCTCACTTCTTGCCAATACGAGAAACTTCTTCTTCTGAAAAGCTAGCAGAAGTATTTATCAAGGAAATTGTGAGCAGACATGGTATGCCGCTGTCGATTGTGTCTGACAGGGATACTAGATTCACGTCAAGGTTTTGGAAGAAATTCAATGAAGCAATGGGCACTAGACTGAACATCAGCACCGCTTACCACCCCCAAACCGATGGACAATCGGAAAGGACCATTCAGACCTTGGAGGACATGCTCCGGGCCTGTATCATTGACTTCGGTGGGAGTTGGGACAGCCATCTACCATTGGCAGAATTTTCATATAACAACAGCTATCACTCGACTATTGGCATGCCGCCATTTGAAATGTTGTATGGGAGGAAATGTAGGACCCCGGTTTGTTGGGGGGAAATTGGACAGAAGGATTTTGCAAGTCTCGAAGTGGTCAAAGCTACTTCTGAGAAATTTGATCAAATCAAGGCTCGTATGAAAGCCGCAAAAGACAGACAGAAATCATACGCGGATAAGAGAAGGAGGGATTTAGAGTTTCAAGTAGGGGACATGGTACTGTTGAAAGTATCACGTGGAAAGGAATCATTTGGTTCAGAAAGCGTGGCAAACTAAGTCCAAGGTTTGTCGGACCTTTCAAGATTGTAGCAAGAGTGGGTCAAGTTGCTTACAGACTCGACCTACCCGTCGAGCTTAGTGGAATACACCCTACGTTCCACGTGTCGTACTTACGCAAGTGCCTAGCTGACGACACAGCTCACATACCTTACGACGAGATCGAAGTGGATAACAGTCTAAATTATGTAGAGGAACCAATAGCCATTCTTGACCGAGCTGAGAAACGACTACGTAATAAGTCGATACCGTTAGTCAAGATACAATGGAAGCACAGAAAAGGGTCAGAAGCTACATGGGAAAAAGAAGACGAGATGAAGGGACTATACCCTCAATTGTTTAACGTATGAACAGTTTCGAGGACGAAACCTCTGTAAGGAGGGTAGACTTGTAACATCCTAAAAATAATAAAACGAATAAATATAGCGAGACCGGTGGTTTAGTTGGAATATTTAAACAAAAAGGGAGCAGGCCTGGGCCCGGCTTCAATGGGCCGAGGGAAGCCCATGCGCATAAGAGGCAAGGCAGCCCTCTTCCCTGCTCATTTCCCCAACTCACGCAGCTTTTAGAGAGAGAAAGGAGAGCTCGGGTCTAGAGAGAGAAAGTGATGGATCAACTCGGGAATTCAGGAGAACGTTGCTGCTGTTCTCGTGATCATATCCTCTGAATCAGAAATCCAATCCAGGTAACGATTCGATCACATTATGAGTTTTTGTTCGTTTTGGGAGTTTTCGGGTTTTGGCTAAAAGATAACGATTTTTGCGGATGAAACTTGAAAGTGAACTTAGGTATAGCATCTAGAATGAAAAACGAACGTTTTGATCAAAGAAAATCTAGATATCGACATGATCAGATTCGCATGCAGAACATTCGGATTTTTGGGGAAGGCGAAAAGTGCAGACCCATCGAAACTACTTAGTTTCGACATGTGCATACCCATCGAAACTACTTAGTTTCGATATGTGCAGACCTATCGAAACTACCCAGTTTTGATATATGCAGGCCCAATCGAAACTACCATAGTTTCGATATGAGCCCCCGATCCGAAGCTAAGATAATACATAAGCTACCTATCGAAACTACCTATCGAAACTACCAAGTTTCGACAGACACAACCTATCGAAACTACCAAGTTTCGATATAAGCTAATCAATCGAAACTACTATGTTCAAGCATAGTAATGTCTAGTGTCATCTAGGAGCACCATCTTATGTGTATGACTTTATTATACAGATCGAGAGTGACATTAGTGAAGCCCAGTAGCCAGCTTAGTGTATTACAGAAACTACTCATCAGGTGAGTTCTATGTGCCCCCTTCTATGTTATGTGCAAATGTTTTCAAATGTTTTGGGGCTGAGATGTATACACTAAGTGAATAAATGTTATGAATGCCAATGTGATCATATGTGTTATACAAGTATATATATATATATACACCTATACATGAAAGAGAAATTATGAATAAAGAATGAAAAGCATGATTATCAAGAATGAATGAAAGTATAACACAATATGAAAGAATGAAATCCTGCTTTATATCCATGTATATATTGCTTGCCAAGTACAGAAAATGTTATGGACGCTTCGATGATAACGGCTACTTCGGTAGACGGACGACCATGTGACTATTTTATAACCGGGACAAGTGCGCTCCTTCATCGGCTAGGACGTACGAATGCCATTAATGGATGGTCGAAGCAATTGGCATATTATAGTAGAACGGTTGTATAAATAATAGTCGCATGGGAAACGGATACCTTCGGGTAGACGGGCGAATTACGGCCTACGACGGTAGGACGGTTGTAAGTCATGACGGACGGACAAAGATTGCCGGACGGTTGTAAGAATAAAATGACGGACGACACTAGTTGTCGGACGGTTGTAAGTATTGGTGGGCCATGACGATGGACCACGGCGATTGTCTTTGTGACATTCGTAAGCAAATGACGGGTTGATCACCCTTATATAGTATGACCCATGAAATTAAAGAAAGAAAGAAAAGAAAGAAAAGGGTGAATGCATATATATATATGAAATCACAAAAATACAGAAAAGAAAGATGAAAAGAAAGACAAAAGTTATGAATACGTATTTATATGAATGACTATACAGTAATGCATACTTATAAAGTAAAGAATAGAATGTTTATATCAAATTGCATTAAACTAGAACTCACCAGCGTTAGCTGACTTTTAGTATACATTTCAGGTAAAGGAAGAAAAGGTCGTGCGATGGCGTGAGGGTTACCCGGCACAAGACTGACATCCCACTTTTGTTTGTTAAGACAATGTTGTGTTTTTAATTGTTAAGACTTCCGCTGTTATGTAATGTAATTGAATGATGAAAGTTTTAAATTTAAGTTCAGTATTTATGGCTATGTTTATGAGTAAATCCAACAAGTGAGGTCACCCGGGAAAGGGGCCTTACATCAGTAAAAAGATGGGGGTACTTGAGCTTCATTTGGTCCTCTCGTTCCCAAGTGAATTCAGGACCACCCTTAGACTCCCAACGAACTTTGACAATAGGAATACGACTTCGTTTGAGTTGCTTGATTTCACGATCCATAATCTCTACCGGTTTCTCAACGAAGTGCATCGTTTCATCAATGCGCACGTCATCAAGTGGTATATGGAGATTCTCATTAGCGAGACATTTATTCAGATTAGATACATGAAATGTAGGATGCACATTGCCAAGAGATGGAGGTAACTCAAGTTTGTAAGCCACTTTTCCAATCCTTTCAAGGATTTTGAATGGACCAACATAGCGAGGGGCTAATTTGCCTTTCTTTCCAAAACGGATCACACCCTTCCACGGGGACACCTTAAGAAGAACAAGGTCACCGACTTGGAATTCCAAGGGTTTTCGTCGTTTATCGGCATAACTCTTTTGCCGACTTCTCGGTGTTCGGATGTTGTCACGGATTTGAATAATCTTGTCGGATGTTTCTTGAATTAGCTCGGGACCGGTGATTTGTGCTTCACCAATCTCGTTCCAACAGATAGGAGAACGACACTTGCGACCATAAAGAGCTTCGAATGGAGCCATGTTGATACTTGTGTGGTAGCTATTATTGTAAGAGAACTCAATGAGGGATAAATGTGAATCCCAATTGCCACCAAAATCGATTACGCAAGCTCTAAGCATGTCTTCAAGTGTTTGGATTGTCTAATCGTGTGGGGATGGTAAGCCGTGCTCAAATCCAATCGTGTGCTAAGAGCAGTTTGGAGAGATTGCCAAAATCGAGAAGTGAATCGCATCTCGGTCTGATATTATGTTCAAGGGAACACCATGACGGCTCACAATTTCATCAATGTAGATTCGGGCTAGTTTCTCAACCCGATAGTCTTCACGAATAGGTAAGAAATGAGCAGATTTGGTGAGACGATCAATGATTACCCAAATGCTATCATAACCACTCGAGGTGCGAGGGAGTTTGGTAATAAAATCCATGGCTAAGTTCTCCCATTTCCACACCGGAATTTCTGGTTGTTCAACTAATCCGGAAGGACGTTGGTGTTCGGCTTTGACTTTGGAACACGTTAGACATTTGGCAACATAGTGAGCAATGTCCTTTTTCATATCGGGCCACCAATATTGTTGGCGAAGATCTTGGTACATTTTATCCGCACCAGGATGAATAGAATAACGAGTTTTGTGAGCCTCGTTCATGAGAAATGTACGGAGATCATCGCGATCGAGAACCCAAATACGGTTCAAGTAATAAAGTAAGCCATTGGGTTTTGATTCAAGCAGAAGTTCAACACCACACGACATTTCCTCGTACATGTTACCCTCGGTGACTGAGACGTGTTGAGCTTCTAAGATGCGGATTTGAATATCAGTTTGAATTCGGGCACAATGAAGCATAACATGGTCCTTTCGACTCAAAGCGTCGGCTACAACATTCGCTTTGCCGGGATGGTAACGAATCTTGCAGTCATAGTCGTTAAGAAGTTCAACCCAACGTCGTTGCCTCATATTGAGTTCCTTTTGATTGAAGATGTGGTGGAGACTTTTGTGGTCGGTGAACACCACGCATTTCGTCCCATAGAGATATTGTCTCCAAATCTTCAATGCGAATACGATCGCACCCAACTCGAGATCGTGCGTCGTATAATTTTTCTCATGAATCTTAAGTTGCCTTGATGCATAAGCGATTACTTTACCTCGTTGCATGAGGACACAACCAAGACCTTGGTTGGAAGCATCACAGTAGACAACTAGATCATCATTCCCATCAGGGAGAGTCAAGATAGGAGCATTGCACAACTTTTTCTTGAGAGTTTGGAAAGCTTCTTCTTGTTTTGGTCCCCATTCATAAGTCTTACCCTTGTGAGTCAAAGCGGTAAGGGGGACAACAATCTTAGAGAAATTTGAGATGAAACGATGGTAATATCCCGCAAGGCCAAGAAATGAACGAACTTCAGTGGGAGTCTTCGGGGCATTCCAATTCTTAACCGTTTCGATCTTATCAGGGTCAACACGAATACCCTTGTCGTTGACAATATGACTAAGAAATTGAACTTCTTTTAACCAAAATTCACATTTAGAGAATTTGGCATATAGTTGTTCTTTCTTAAAAAGATCCAAAACCAATCTAAGATGTTGCTCATGATCGACCTTAGTCTTGGAATAGATTAAGATGTCATCGATGAAAACGATCATGAACTTATCAAGGTACGATTTGCACACACGATTCATGAGGTCCATGAAAACTGCGGGTGCATTGGTTAGTCCAAAAGGCATAACCATGAACTCTTAATGACCATACCTTGTTCGGAAGGCAGTCTTTGGAATATCGTCTTCTTGCACACAGAGTTGGCGATAACCAGATCGAAGATCAATCTTTGAGAAGCAAGTAGAACCTTGAAGTTGATCGAAGAGATCATCAATTCTAGGCAAAGAATAACGGTTTTTGATAGTAAGCTTGTTGAGTTCATGGTAGTCAATACACATGCGAAATGATCCATCCTTCTTTTTGATGAATAAGACGGGTGCACCGCACGGTGAATGACTTGGACGAATGAATCCCTTGTCGGAGAGCTCTTGAAGTTGACTTGCAAGTTCTTGCATTTCAGAAGGTGCAAGACGGTAAGGAGCTCTAGCCACGGGGTTAGCTCCGGGCACAAGATCAATGCGAAATTCTACTTGTCGAACGGGTGGAAGTCCGGATAAATCTTCAGGAAATACTTCGGGAAAATCCCGAATGATAGGAATGTCTTGTATAGTCTTCTCTTTGACATCCTTTTGAACAATATGAGCTAAGAAAGCGATGTACTTCTTTCGTAAGTACTTTTGAGCAGTAGTGCACGACATTAACTTAAGTCCTTTGCAAGGCTTTTCACCAAAGACTCTTAACGTTTCTCCCGATGGTAGGGGTATTCAGATGCACTTCTCGAAACAAATAACATCGGCATGATGATTTTATAGCCAATCCATACCTATGATGATATCAAAGCTTCCTAGTGGCATTGGAACAAGGTTGATTGGGAATGTATGATCATTAAGTTCTAAAGAGCAATCATAGATAATGGATTCAATTGTAAGAGAGTCACCATTTGCTACTTCAACGGTAAATGTTTTCTCTAAAAGGGATCGTGTCTTTGCAAGTAAAGGTTCAAAGTTAAGTGACACAAAACTCTTATCGGCACCGGTATCAAATAAAATGGAGGCATATTGACTATTTACAAGGAACGTACCATTGACCACATCATTGTTGGCTTGACCTTCGTTGGCGTTTATGTTGAAAGCACGCCCACGAGCTCCACCTTGTCTAGCATTAGCAAATCTTGGGCATTGATCACGGAAATGGTTCGGGTTGCCACACTCATAACATGCACGCCCATTTGCAATAGCGGGAGCACCTTGATTAGTCACTTAGGTGTTGGTTTGGTTTGGTGGGTTGATTTGGCCCGCAAGAGCTTTGGCCCTACAAACATTGACTGTATGGCCATATCTCCCACAATGAGTACAAAGGCGATATGGGATGCTTTGGGGATGATGGTAGTTGCAGGTGGCACAAAGTGGGTAGATTCCAATATATGGCTTTTTGGCCGGTGCTTGAACCATAGGTGCATCTTGGTTAACATGTATAGCAGGAGTGACCACAGCAAAATTTTTAGCCTTTCTCTTCTTATTATGCCGGGAGGGCGCAGTTATGGCTTCTTTGTTGTGGGTGGAAGGAGTTGAAGTGTCGGAGACTTTCTTTGCGCCCTTTTTAGTAAGAGTCCCCGCCTTCACATGGTTATCAGTTAAGGTGGCGGATAAGCGGATAGCATCCTCAAGTGTTGCGGGATTCCTTCCTAAGACAGTATCTTGAATTTTCCTAGGTAGTCCCCCAATATACTTTTCAATGCAGCGGGACAAAGGAGTGACCATGTGGGGCACAAGAAGACTCAACTCATGGAACCAAGTTGTGTACGCCAAGTTTTCACCACTATCTTGGGCAAGATCCCAAAACTCAGCTTCAAGTTTCTTCATTTCATTTCGAGGACAAAATTCCTCGGTCATTAGCCTTTTAACCTCTTCCCAAGGTAAGACCATTGCTACATCCACACCTCTATTCCTTTTCTCCCCATTCCACCACGTGAGTGCCCGTTTTTGTAGGACACTGGTGCTATGACGAACACGAAGGTTGTCGGGGCAGTCACTATTGAGAAAGGTATTCTCAATGCTTTCGAACCATTGAAGGAGTCCGGTAGCTCCTTCAGTACCATAGAACTTAAGGGGATTACACGAGTTGAAATGCTTGAAGGTGCATTGAGATGGGTTGTTACCACCATTTCCACCATTACCACCATTACCACTATTACTACCATTTCCACCATTGTTGCCATTGGTGGCACTATTAGCTTGAGTGAGTTGTGTCACGAGTTGTGCAAGAATAGCAGCAATGTCGGTATTGGTGTTGGCCGCGGGAGCACGACGAGGAGGCATTCTACAGATTTCCACAAGACAAGAAAAAGATGTAAGAACTTATGAGAATTGTTTGGATTTAATAGAATAAGATAACAAAATAAATAGGTAATCATAGTTTGGATTGTACTCAAATAGTGATATAATCACTCGAATACTATGACACATTAAGGTTAATTAAACTTATATAATTTTCAAGGAGACATGCTTTAGCCTATAAGTAAACACTCATCTCGGGAATTCCCAGGAAAGCATACGGGTCCCTCGGTTGATTGGGATTTATGCGAAATGCTTTCCTAGACAGAAAACCCAAAATACAGGTGTCACTCTTCCAGACTGCACGTGTCCTCAAATAATTAACAAAGCTAAAAAACCTTAACGAGGAAATAAAGAAATTTTTATGAATTTAGCTTCATGAAGTTTCCACATGCTTAGAAAGATAAAAATAGAGAAGAAGATAAGAATATTATGAGGTTTTAGGATATAGGAAAGGATATTGTTTATTTAATTTATCATTTAAGTATATACTAATAAGTCATGGATTTTTAACAATTAAGTCATCAAATAAAATAATAACTAATCATAGTAAGCATGTAGCACATAGCATGTAACATATAGCATATAACATATAGCATGTAGCATATAACATATAGCATGTAGCATATAAGATGTAATCATGAAACATAGCATAAGTAGGTGTCCTAAAGTTATAGTCTAGGTCAAGGTGACTAATAACCTAATTCCCTATAACCAAGGCTCTGATACCAATCTGTCACACCCCGATCGATGGCGGAATCATCGGGGCGGGACATGTAGACTGTTCATAAGCACAAGATTGACTAAATTGAAATATATTAAACTTCAAATTCCATTACAATCATTCAAACAAAACCAAATCCAAGAAAAGAAACATAATTGAAATGCATAAGTTCTTTATTTATTTTAACTAAGTCCAAGCCTATATGTAGCACATCTTGATCAATCTCACACATTAGAACCTGAAACATGAATAAAATAAAGTCAACTAAAAAGTTGGTGAGTATAACACAGGTTTGTATATAGATAGCATATAGTTGTAAAACAAATCGTTACATAACATAATAAATAAGGCATTTATGGGGAGCAACTATTGTGTAACCAAGTACAATCAAACCTTTGTAACTAGCATGCAAATTGTGTTGTCGGTATCAATCACCCCAATCCGGGTGGGTTTGTCAGACTCAATAGATCTATCATTGAAAACTGTCGGCTTGAATTGTTAATGATTGCACATAATCGCATACAAAAGTTAGCACACATAGCACTCGGGCATAAAGCTCAAATTTGTACACATGAATGTAAATAGGATTTGTACTTGTGTTGTTTGTGTAAATGTAAACATGTAATTTGAATAGTGTTCATGTCTCACCCCAAAAATGTAAAAGAGTGAAAGGGGCTATGAAATACTCACTTGGTTTGAAGGCGTAGCTAACAAAGATACTAGATAGAATAAAGATCCTTGTAATGCACAAGTTAACCTAAAGTGTAATGTGTATGGTATTAATAGTATGCACAAAAGTTTAAGTCTTAAGTTGCATTTGGACTTGTGCAAAAAGTCATTGATTTGTAACTGAAAGTATTGAATAAAATATAAAGTTTGAAAGAATATTTTTAGAGTATTTTGATTAAGGTTTTGAGTTTGAATAATTAAATAAGTAATGTAAATAATTATTGTTTATAAAAACATTGTAAGTATTAGTTATAATTTAGTATAAATAATTATATGTTTTTGTTTAAATATAAATTAAATAAATAATCGTTATTTTATTTATTTATTTATAAAATGTAACTTAACCATTTAAATACTTTTTTTAAATTAAAGGTTTAGCAATAATTGTAAATTTAATGTTTACAAACTTTAAATAAATAATTTTCTATTTATTCCAAGATTAAATATTTGATCTTTCTAAATAGAATTAAATACATTTTTATAAAAATCAACTATTTTTATTTTGTAATTTAATCAGAAATATTTATTGTTTGAAAAATATATAAAATTATAATTCTGCCAAAAAATTAACTCACACACGACCGTGCCTGGGAAGGGCACAACCGTGCTCGAACCACGGGCGCGACTATGCTAGTCAGGGCGCGACCGTGTTGATCAAACTGAGGGCTTAACTAACTAAATCATTAGGCATGACCGTGCCTTAGCCAGGCACGATCGTGTCTATGATTCTAAGACACAACTGAGATTAGCCAAAGAGCATGATTGGGTCTGGACAGGAGGACACGACCGCGCAGGTAACCAGCACGACCGCGTCTCAACGACCGCGCTAGATGATTAGCGCGACCGCGTCTGTTCCAAATCAAGAACGAATTGACTAATTCTTATAATAACAGGGTTGGAAATCATAGGGCTTTCACCCATTAGATTATTTCGAGTCTTTTTGCATAGATTAATTGGATTTAAAGCGTGTCTAGAGTCGGATTCGATTAAATCATTTTTGAACGAAAACTAGATTCGGGTTTAAGATGATTTCCATATTGGAAGCCCAAATTAACATGGGGCTTTTGATCTACAGAGTAAATCGATAGAGGACAAGGTTTCAATTACCCGGAATAATGGCGAATTGATAGCGAACGGTAGGAAGGAGTTCCAGCGTCGGCGAGCTTGGTTTCCGGCGTCTTCTGCTACGATTCCGGTTGCTTCAAGTGGGCCAGTAGCTTCTAGGAGGATCGTTTGTGCGTTTGCTTGGGAGAATTGCAACCAATTTGGAGAATTCGATGGTCTAGTGGACGATTTTGTTGATTATTAGATGAATTGATGAAATTCCGTTTATTTGTTGTAATTATGATGATCAAGTAGCTTAACTCTGTTTGTTAATAGTTGGAACGTGTGAAACGGTTACGAAATCGAACGTCTCTGTGATTAAAGGCTGCATTTTCGTTTCAACTTGTACTAGGCGCGACCGTGTCCATATGCGGCGCGACCGTGCTAAGGCACCAAGCGCGATCGTTCCAAAGCAAGTCGCGCGACCGTGCCAAAGTACTCGGCGCGACCGTGCCAGAACGAGGTGCGACCGTGTGTATTAAGGTTTCTTGTTACTTTTCAACCTCAGACCTTGTAACTATAGTCTTTTGTCATATTTGTATAATTAGATACTTATGTATTGTTTTAATAGGATAAAACCGAGTAAATTTTGCGGATTTGCATTGAAATATAGTATTAAATTGATGGTACGAAAAGAAACAAAACAGTGCACTAGAATTGGGTTTGAAATGCATTACCTTGAATTGAAAATACGGATACTAAAAATCAGAAATGTTACATAGGTCAGAAGTTCACGTGACACGAACAATGCTGCTTCTGATAATATGACAGAGAACTTATATATAGGAAGTACCATCGGCGTATCCACCATGCCCTTGTAATATCACATTAGTTTCGTTGTTATATATAACGATAGGTTTTAGGTCATAACACATGACAGAATTCACTATGTTTTCCATGCGCTGATTTTTATAATTACGTGTGCACCCGTAGTTACTCAAATCATCGTATGGTCCGTATAGATCCTTCCGTTGTGTGCGGGGCAAGAGGGGCACAAATTCACATAGTTCATGTCTATAGTTTTGACATATGAGTTGCTAATAAGTAACTATATCCCTAAATAGGCAGGTCTGTTGTAACCTTTCGGATTTCCATGTTTCTCCTATGTATTTTATGTCGTGCAATAAAAGATTTCAACCTTACATTTATTGTTCATATACACTTACAAGCATACACGCGTTCATTATAATACAATATTAACGAAAACAAACTTACAAACCTCGAGGACCAAACTTGACCTAAACTTGATCAAAACCCAAAACAACATCAATATTACAAAACTACAAGGACTAGTCTTGAAACTTCCAAAAAAAAAAAAAACCAACACAAGCACGGTCGCGCTTGTGCCATGACCACGGTCGTGCTTAACATTAAGCACGGTCGTGCCTCGTTTACAGTTTGACTCCGCAAAGTCAAACCGACTCAAATCGTGTCCAAAAATAGATTGTAAACACGTTTAGAAGGTCGCGAAACTTGCAGAAGAAGATATTCGGCTAATTGAGACTAAAACACGACCAAATACACATGCAATCGTCCCAATACTCGCAAATTCTAAACCGACTCTTTTTTTAAAACGAATAAAGTAATTGGGGCAAGAATCAAACGAATTAAGTTAAGCCCATACCTACCCGAGTCATATATAAACTTCCCTAAACCCTAAATCCATCATTCCATCATCTCTATCTCGTCTGTCGATCAAGAAAAAGCCGCGAAGTCTCCCCGTAGCCGTCTGCACTTGTTGCCCATTCAAAACAGGTTAGTAATAGTTCATTAGGATCGTCTCTCCAAGTTAATCGAAAGCCCTAACTCAATTCGTAACCACATTAAATGATTCTACAGAATTGAATCTGAGTTTTGATAAAAAATGGTTTTAAACGATCGACACGATAAACAGAATATAAACCTAATTAAATGGTGTAATTCGATTCGCAAACATCATATCAATGAAAACCCTAAGTTTCTAATCTGTTTTATTACAAGAATCAGGCGAATTGCTTCTGGAATTGACCAGACACGGTCGCGCCAGCCTATGTGCGCGGTCGTGCCTGACCAAGCACAGTCGTGCCCCGTAAGAGGCCCGGTCGTGTTTACCTATCAAACCAAGTCCTGACCTAGTCAAAACCCTAGGCACGGTCGTGTCTCAGGACCAGACTCTTGTTTTGACTTCTGACCAACCACGGGCGCGTTACCGACCAAGCGCGGTCGCGTACGTGCTGGCGCGGTCGTGCCATATACAAGCACGGTCGTGCTCATCCCTTAAAACAGAATCTTTACTTTTATTTTTATTCTGTTAATTTGATAAATAAATAACAGTTTAAATAATTATTTTAAGACAAACCCTACACGTTTAAGAATGACAAATTCACTTCCGTCATTAAATAACGCAAATCAATAACACATATACATTGTTCATTAGGTCGAACCTAGCAATCTACAACACATCGTTGTTTTCCATTTGCTTGTGCAACCTACACGCTACATAACACGTGAGTTACATAGCCCCTCTTTTACTCTATTTTACAAACGTTTTGGGGTGGAACATGCGTTCTATTTATATGTTTTCAATTATACACATATACAGTTCCATCCTATGCATGTTTACAGTTTTGCGCTTTGTGCTTGAGTACATTTTGTAGACCAATTATTATGCTCTTCATGTACAATCATTAACTAGCAACCGACAGTAAACAGTGGTAGATCTATTGAGTCTGACAAACCCACCCAGGTAGGGTGACTGTTACTGACAACACAAATTTTGAGTGCAAGTTACAAAGGTTTGATTGTATAGGTCACACGATGTTTTTCTCTCCATAAATGCCTTAATTGTCATGATTGTATTGAACTGTATGCACACAACACGTATTTTGCTATCACACGATTAAACCTATGTACTCTCACCAACTTTCTAGTTGACCCTGTTTTAACCATGTTTCAGGTACTAATGTTTGAAGTGATCAAGATATGCTACACATAGGACTTTGGACCTAGAATTTAATTAAACTAGCTTATTTGATGTAATTTTCATTATTGTTTGGTGGATTGAATCTATGTTTGTTGAACTTGTTTGATTGCAATGAAAACGATTATTAATTTTTAAACTTTAGTAAACCATGAGCAATGAACAGTCTGCACGCTTCACGCCCCGATGTTTCTGCCGTCGGTTGGGGTGTGACAGATTGGTATCAGAGCCTTGGTTATAGGGAATTAGGTTATTAGACACCTTTGACCTAGACTATAACTTTATGATACCCACTTACGCCATGCTTCATGATTTACATGCTATGTGCTACATGCTATATGATATATGCTACATGTTTTATATGTATATATGAATAACAACTTAAATAAACAATATCCCTACCCATATCCTAAACCACATATCCTTCATGCCTGCTTCCATGTCATCATCATCATAACCTGAATCATATTCTTAGACTTGGGTCTATAAAAATTTTCTTTTACACCCGTTAAGGTTTTTAGACTTTGTTTAATTGTTAAAGGACACGTGCAATCTGGAAGAGTGACACCTGTATTCTGGGTTTTCTGTCTAGGAAAGCATTTCGTATAAATCCCAACCAACCGAGGGACCCGTATGCTTTCCTGGGAATTCCCGGGATGAGTGTTTACTTATAGGCTAAAGCACGTCTCCTTGATAATTATCTGAGTTTAAATTAACCTTAATATGTCATAGTACTCGAGTGATTATGTCACTATTTGAGTACAATCCAAACTATAAACTACTTACATCTATTTATTCTTCTATTTAATCCAAGAAAATCTCACAACTCTTATTGTGTCTAAATCTGTAGAATGCCTCCTCGTCGTGACAACAGCAACAACAGCAATAACACTGACCTGGCTGCTTTACTCACACAGCTGGTGAACCAAATTACCCAAGCCAACAACAACAATAATGGCCATGCCAGTGGAAGTGCTGCTACTGGAGGTGGTGGTGGTGCCAACCCGCCACAATGCACCTTCAAACACTTCAACTCCTGTAATCCCCTCAAATTCTATGGCAGCGAAGGAGCCACGGGACTCCTTCAATGGTTTGAAAGCATTGAGAGCACTTTTCTCAATAGCGACTGTCCCGACAACCTCCGTACTCGTCATGCTACTAGTGTCTTTCAAAAAAGGGCGCTTACATGGTGGAATGGTGAGAAAAGGGCTAGGGGAGTGGATGTAGCAGTGGCACTGCCGTGGGATGAGTTGAAAAGGATCATGACTGAGGAATTCTGTCCTCGAAATGAGATGAAAAAGCTAGAAGCGGAATTTTGGGATCTTGCTCAAGATAGTGGTGAAAGCTTAGCATACACCACCCGTTTTCACGAGCTGAGTCTACTTGTGCCACACATGGTTACACCTCTGTCTAGGTGTATTGAAAAGTACATTGGTGGTCTACCTAGACAAATTCAAGATACTGTGGTAGGAGGAAATCCTGCTACTCTGGAGGATGCTATCCGTTTGTCAGCTACACTTACTAACAATCATGTTAAAGCGGGTACACTTACAAGAAAGGGTGCCAAGAAAGTTTCTGAAACAACAACACCTTCCGCTCATGTCAAAGAAGTCCAAACTGAACCGTACCACAATACTAGGAAGAGAAAGGTCAAGAACTGTGCTGTAATCACTCCGACTGCTCCAGTAAATCAAGTTTCACCCATAGCTCCAAACCCAGCAAAGAAGCCCTATGGGGGCAGCTACCCACTTTGCAACACCTGCAACTACCATCACCCTCCAAACATACCTTGTCGCCTTTGCAACCACTGCGGGAAACATGGCCACACAGCCAATATTTGTCGAGCCAAGGCACTTGCCAACCAAACCAACCCAGCAAATCAAGCCAATCATCAAGCAACTAACCAAGCCATCCCCGCCATTGCAAATGGACGTGCTTGCTTCGAATGTGGTGACCCGAACCACTTCCGTAACCAGTGCCCAAGACTGATCAATGTTAACCAAGGCGGAGCTCGTGGGCGTGCTTTCAACATCAACGCCAATGAGGCTCAGGCCAACACTGATGTGGTTAACGGTACGTTCCTTATGAATAATCATTATGCTTCTATACTATTTGATACCGGAGCCGATAAAAGTTTTGTGTCACTAGACTTCGAACCGTTACTTGCAAAAACCCGGTCTAAACTAGAGAAAACCTTTACCGTTGAGGTAGCCGATGGTAACACCGTTACAATTGACACCATCATTTATGATTGCTCCCTAGAACTAAATAAACACACCTTTCCAATCAACCTCATACCAATGCCATTAGGAAGTTTTGACGTCATCGTAGGTATGGATTGGTTGTCGAAGCACCACGCCGAAGTCATGTGCTTTGAAAAATGTATCCGTATACCACTCCCATCCGGTGAAACGTTGACGGTCTTTGGTGAGAAACCTTGCAAAGGACTCAAACTAATGTCATGCATTACCGTCCAAAAGTATATACGAAAGAAGTGCATGGTTTTCCTAGCCCACGTTATCCGAAAAGAAGACAAGAAGAGGAGTGTACAAGACATCCCCATCGTTCGGGATTTTCCTGAAGTTTTTCCTGATGACTTACCAGGTCTTCCACCTGTTCGGCAAGTGGAATTTCGCATCGATCTTGTACCTGGAGCAAACCCGGTGGCTAAAGCTCCATACCGGCTTGCACCTTCCGAGATGCAAGAACTTGCAAGTCAACTTCAAGAACTCGCCGACAAAGGTTTCATACGGCCGAGTCATTCACCGTGGGGTGCACCAGTCTTATTTGTTAAAAAGAAGGACGGTTCTTTCCGCATGTGTATTGACTATCGAGAACTCAACAAACTTACAATCAAAAACCGCTACCCTTTACCTAGGATTGACGATCTCTTCGATCAACTACAAGGTTCTACCTACTTCTCGAAGATTGATCTTCGATCTGGTTATCATCAACTCCGTGTGCAAGAGGAGGATATTCCCAAGACTGCCTTCCGAACGAGATATGGTCACTACGAGTTCATGGTTATGCCTTTTGGGCTAACCAATGCACCTGCTGTCTTCATGGACCTCATGAATCGCATGTGCAAACCATACCTTGATAAATTTGTTATCGTGTTCATTGATGACATCTTGATCTATTCAAGAACTAAGGAAGATCATGAACAACACCTTAGGTTGATTTTGGATCTCTTGAAAACCGAACAGCTATACGCCAAGTTCTCCAAATGTGAATTTTGGCTAAAAGAAGTTCAATTTTTGGGTCACGTTGTCAATGAAAAGGGAATTCATGTTGACCCCGCCAAAATTGAAGCTGTTAAGAATTGGAAAGCTCCCAAAACCCCTACCGAAGTTCGTTCGTTTCTTGGCTTAGCAGGTTACTATCGAAGGTTCATCTCTAATTTCTCCAAGATCGCTGTTCCCCTCACTGCCTTAACCCAAAAAGGTAAACCCTATGAGTGGGGACCGAAACAAGAAGAAGCCTTTCAAATTCTCAAGCAAAAGTTGTGCAATGCTCCTATCCTCACCCTTCCTGAAGGTGAAGATGATCTAGTTGTTTACTGTGATGCTTCAAACCAAGGTCTTGGTTGCGTTCTCATGCAACGAGGCAAGGTGATCGCTTATGCATCAAGACAACTCAAAATCCATGAGAAGAATTATACGACGCATGATCTGGAGTTGGGTGCTGTCATATTTGCGTTGAAGATTTGGAGACATTATCTCTATGGCACGAAATGTGTGGTGTTCACCGACCACAAAAGCCTCCAACATATCTTCAACCAAAAGGAACTTAACATGAGACAATGACGTTGGGTTGAACTCCTCAACGATTACGATTGCGAGATTCGTTATCATCCCGGCAAGGCTAATGTTGTAGCCGATGCACTAAGCCGCAAGGAACATGTCATGCTTCAAAATGTCAAGATCCATTCCGACATTCAAGTTCGTATTCTAGAAGCTCAACATGTCTCGGTTACCGAGGGCAATATGTATGAGGAAATGTCTTGTGGTGCTGAATTCCAATTAGAGACTAAGACCAATGGCTTGCTTTAGTTTCTAAATCGTATTTGGGTTCCCGATCGTAACGATCTCCGAGCATTCATCATGACCGAAGCACACAAGTCTCGATATTCTATCCATCCTGGTGCGGATAAAATGTACCAAAATCTTCGTCCACAATATTGGTGGCCTGGTATGAAGAAAGACATTGCTTTGTTTGTAGCAAAATGTCTCACATGTTCTAAAGTCAAAGCTGAGCATCAACGTCCTTCTGGGTTACTTGAACAACCGGAAATCCCCGTGTGGAAATGGGAGAATCCAGCTATGGATTTCATCACTAAACTCCCTCGCACTTCGAGCGGTTATGACAGCATCTGGGTGATCATTGACCGTCTCACTAAGTCCGCACACTTCTTGCCTATCCGTGAAGACTATAAGGTTGAGAAATTGGCCCGAATTTACATTGACGAGATCGTGAGTCGTCACGGCGTTCCTTTGAACATAATCTCCGATAGAGATGCTCGTTTCACTTCTCGGTTTTGGCAATCTCTTCAAAAGGCACTTGGTACACGATTAGATTTGAGCACGGCCTACCATCCCCAAACTGATGGTCAGACCGAGCGAACAATCCAAACCCTGGAAGACATGCTGAGAGCCTGTGTCATCGACTTTGGTGGCAATTGGGATTCACATTTGACACTTATCGAATTTTCCTACAACAATAGTTACCACACCAGCATCGACATGGCTCCGTTTGAAGCTCTCTATGGTCGTAAGTGTCGTTCTCCCATCTGTTGGAACGAGATTGGTGAAGCACAAATCACCGGTCCCGAGTTAATTCAAGAAACCTCCGACAAGATTATCCAAATCTGTGACAACATTCGAGTTGCGAGGAGTCGGCAAAAGAGCTATGCCGACAAACGACGCAAACCCTTGGAATTCCAAGTTGGTGATCTTGTACTTCTAAAGGTGTCTCCTTGGAAGGGGGTGATCCGTTTTGGGAAGAAAGGCAAGCTAGTACCTCGCTATGTGGGTCCATTCAAGATCCTTGAAAGGATTGGGAAAGTGGCTTACAAGCTCGAATTACCTCCATCACTTGGCAGCGTACATCCTACATTTCATGTGTCCAACCTCAAGAAGTGTCTTGCTGATGAAAACCTTCATATACCTCTTGACGATGTGCGCATTGATGAAACGATGCACTTCGTTGAAAAACCAGTCGAGGTTATGGATCGTGAGATAAAACAACTCAAGCGCAGCCGTATTCCTATTGTCAAGATTCGTTGGGAATCTAAACGAGGACCCGAGTTTACTTGGGAACGAGAAGACCAAATGAAGCTCAAGTACCCACATCTTTTTGCTGAAGCAGTAGCCTCAACCAGTTGAATTTCGGGACGAAATTCCCTCAACATGGGGATACTGTAACCTTTCGGATTTCCATGTTTCTCCTATGTATTTTATGTCGTGCAATAAAAGATTTCAACCTTACATTTATTGTTCATATACACTTACAAGCATACACGCATTCATTATAATACAATATTAATGAAAACAATCTTACAAACCTCGAGGACCAAACTTGACCTAAACTTGATCAAAACTCAAAACAACATCAATATTACAAAACTACAAGGACTAGTCTTGAAACTTCCAAAAAAAAAAAAACCAACACAAGCACGGTCGCGCTTGTGCCATGACCACGGTCGTGCTTAACATTAAGCACGGTCGTGCCTCGTTTACAGTTTGACTCCGCAAAGTCAAACCGACTCAAATCGTGTCCAAAAATAGATTGTAAACACGTTTAGAAGGTCGCGAAACTTGCAGAAGAAGATATTCGGCTAATTGAGACTAAAACACGACCAAATACACATGCAATCGTCCCAATACTCGCAAATTCTAAACCGACTCTTTTTTTAAAACGAATCAAGTAATTGGGGCAAGAATCAAACGAATTAAGTTAAGCCCATACCTACCCGAGTCATATATAAACTTCCCTAAACCCTAAATCCATCATTCCATCATCTCTATCTCGTCTGTCGATCAAGAAAAAGCCGCGAAGTCTCCCCGTAGCCGTCTGCACTTGTTGCCCATTCAAAACAGGTTAGTAATAGTTCATTAGGATCGTCTCTCCAAGTTAATCGAAAGCCCTAACTCAATTCGTAACCACATTACATGATTCTACAGAATTGAATCTGAGTTTTGATAAAAAATGGTTTTAAACGATCGACACGATAAACAGAATATAAACCTAATTAAATGGTGTAATTCGATTCGCAAACATCATATCAATGAAAACCCTAAGTTTCTAATCTGTTTTATTACAAGAATCAGGCGAATTGCTTCTGGAATTGACCAGACACGGTCGCGCCAGCCTATGAGCGCGGTCGTGCCTGACCAAGCACAGTCGTGCCCCGTAAGAGGCCCGGTCGTGTTTACCGATCAAACCAAGTCCTGACCTAGTCAAAACCCTAGGCGCGGTCGTGCTGGATACGGACGCGGTCGTGTCTCAGGACCAGACTCTTGTTTTGACTTCTGACCAACCACGGGCGCGTTACCGACCAAGCGCGGTCGCGTACGTGCCGGGCGCGGTCGTGCGATATACAAGAACGGTCGTGCTCATCCCTTAAAACAGAATCTTTACTTTTATTTTTATTCTGTTAATTTGATAAATAAATAACAGTTTAAATAATTATTTTAAGACAAACCCTACACGTTTAAGAATGACAAATTCACTTCCGTCATTAAATAACGCAAATCAATAACACATATACATTGTTCATTAGGTCGAACCTAGCAATCTACAACACATCGTTGTTTTCCATTTGCTTGTGCAACCTACACGCTACATAACACGTGAGTTACATAGCCCCTCTTTTACTCTATTTTACAAACGTTTTGGGGTGGAACATGCGTTCTATTTATATGTTTTCAATTATACACATATACAGTTCCATCCTATGCATGTTTACAGTTTTGCGCTTTATGCTTGAGTACATTTTGTAGACCAATTATTATGCTCTTCATGTACAATCATTAACTAACAGCCGACAGTAAACAGTGGTAGATCTATTGAGTCTGACAAACCCACCCAGGTAGGGTGACTGTTACTGACAACACAAATTTTGAGTGCAAGTTACAAAGGTTTGATTGTATAGGTCACACGATGTTTTTCTCTCCATAAATGCCTTAATTGTCATGATTGTATTGAACTGTATGCACACAACACGTATTTTGCTATCACACGATTAAACCTATGTACTCTCACCAACTTTCTAGTTGACCCTGTTTTAACCATGTTTCAGGTACTAATGTTTGAAGTGATCAAGATATGCTACACATAGGACTTTGGACCTAGAATTTAATTAAACTAGCTTATTTGATGTAATTTTCATTATTGTTTGGTGGATTGAATCTATGTTTGTTGAACTTGTTTGATTGCAATGAAAACGATTATTAATTTTTAAACTTTAGTAAACCATGAGCAATGAACAGTCTGCACGCTTCACGCCCCGATGTTTCCGCCGTCGGTTGGGGTGTGACATCTGTTAGCAACTAAAGAGTAACAAGGTAGTATAACTTAAAGTTTCTTAGTTTACTCGTGTTTGAACAAGAATACGTCAAACCCCGAGTAGCCTCAATGTGTTATGGTTTCAACTTTGATGAAAAAAATGTATTACCATTATTTGTGTGTAATGTGCCCAACCAATTGCAACTATTTTAAGCAACTTAGTTTCATGTATGATGTAAACACACAAGTCTCATGTATAGCTTGTAATCAAATAGGTTATTATGTGTAACTTAAACAACTTAGCATCATGTATAAGCTCTCATGTGTAATGTAAGCAACATAGTATCATGTGTATTGTAAGAAATGCATTTCATGTATGGTGTTAACAATTTAGTATCATATAGTATCATGTACTTTGTAACCAAAATGAGTTTCATGTTCAATGTGATTAATCAAGTATTGTGTATCAAACAATCAATTGTTATGTATCATGTGATCAATTTAGTGTATGTATATTGCAAACAACTATGCTTCATGTATTCCGTAATCAATCCAGTAGAGCGTGTGTTGCAAATAATCAAGTTCCATGTATTATGTAGTCAGGGTAGCATTAGATATATTGAAAATAACTAAGTTTCATGTATATTATAAATGTACATACGTAAGTTATTGAGTTTCGTGTGTGGCATATGCTAACGAGTATTATAAATTCTCAAGTTTAGGTAAAATGTGGTGGTTAGGTTCTATCTTGTTGAGGTTTGTGGGGATGGTTAACGTCTACACGAAATGGGTCGTCTCTTGATGCATTAAGTGAAAAAGAACGAGGAGGTTCTGAAAATACTCCGGGAAGTGTGCTTACAAAGAACTGATCTTGTTTGTAAGTAAGAAATTGTTCGTAGTTGGATAGGAGGGTGAAAGTGAGGGGTTGAATAAGTAAATAGATAATTATCCGAAATCCTCTTTATAAAGATATTTAGGAAAATAGTAGTTAGATAACTTAACCCATGGTTTACAATGGCTAAACAAATATAACTTAGCCAAGGTTTGGGAATAATTAATTTAGCGAGAAAAGACTTAATTATTTATCAATTTGAAATAATGTTTTTCTTTTTTTAAAAAAAAAAACCGGTTGTATTAAATTTCCTTACATGGTGCAAATGTTTATAGAACATTTATATTTCAAGTATTATCTAAAAGTCTGATAAACGTTTTGTTTGAACCAAATAACGAGGTTGTTTAAATCAAATAATGGGATGATTTGTTTACGAAGGAGATTGCCGGTGGTGTGCTAAATCGTGGTGAACGAAGAAGGTGATACTTAGAGAAGCATGATGAAAATATGATGGATGGAATTCACATTTAACGTATTAAATCAATGAATAATAACTTTAGAGTTGAAAAAATATAAAATTTATTAAATGCTGAAATGGTAAACATTATTCAAACATAGGGAAATGGTTCTCAAACTGAAAATGTAAAGACAATAAATAAAAAATATTTATGTTAACGTCTCCAGTAGCTTTCCACTAAGAGGAAGGTAGTCACCAAGACGAGCACCGCTATGGTCGCTCGGGTTGTCGATCTGTCTTCAGCTCTAGCCGTTTCCGTGCGATTCTCCAGTATTTCTTTTTCGAGGGTGGAGATTAACTCCTTTTGGTACCCTAATTGGTTTGTTAGGCTATCCATTCTTTGTCCTTGCAAGTCGTGCATTACCTCATGCTCCATCCTTTGCCTCTCAAACTCTGAGGTCCTTACATATTGGTGAATGTCATTGGTTGGAATTCCCATAGCACTAGTGGGTGCCATGGTATGCCTTACCCAAGGGTTAGGATGGTACGGGTCGGGCATTAGATATGGTTCTCTTAGTGGGGGTGGTAACTGGTTGTGAAGATGGGGTGTCTGATACGGGTTTCTGGGTGGGGGTGATCCAGATGTTAGCAGTCTTGGGCCGGTGTTCCTAATCCCGTCTGCCCTTACATCAAACCTAGGTCTAGCAGCTGGAGGTGTTGGTGACCGATGCACGAGTGTCCTGATGTCTTCTTCCCAATCAGACTCTGCTCCAGGACGGTAAACCAGGGAGGAAGGAGAGTAAGAGTCCATGTCTAGCAGAAAATAATGAAAAGGTTGTAAGTGATAATGAAATATTGAGTGTTAGACATAGGAGTTCTCATAAGTTTAGAGTTTGACTAGTCATAACACCGAGCCTTCACAATATTATTTTAGAAATATACTTGACCTATAAGCAATGCATCCCTGAGGAGAATTCCCAGGAAAGAGGGGTGGGTCACTAAGACACACTTAAGTACCCTGTCTTTCCTTAGCCAGAATCCCTCATGGGCCTACACACTCTTCCAGCCGTCATGTATTAATAGCACTATTGTTGGGCTTATGGTCATGATGAGAATTTTTGTGCACTGGGCTTTGAGGCCCATATATATTGTAGTAGGCTTCTTTTTCTTGGAGGGTAAGTGGTCTTCTTGTTTATTATTAATGGGCACTTGGCCCAATAGTTTAGATTTAGATCACAAGAGGTGGTGACATTATATGTGTGAGTTTAAGGGTGCATGAAAAACTAAGTGTGTGTTAAAACATAGGATAGTACTTAAATGAATCAAATAGATAGCATGAATAAATCACCACAATTGTTAGGCAGTGTGACACATAAATTATTAAATATTGTATCAGGTAGTGTATTTACTTATGATAGTATGTAGGAATATTCACACAAGGAGAAATCATGTAGCATGTAGTAGCATGGCATTGTATGGGTGTCCTAAGGTTATAGTCTAGGTCAAAAGTGTCTAATAACCTAGTTCCCTATAACCAAGGCTCTGATACCAATCTGTCACACCCCAACCGACGGCGGAATACGTCGGGGCGGGACATGTGGACTGTTCATGAGCTCAAGATTGACTAAATTGTAATATATTAAATTCATTTCAATTCAAGCAAACATAAACCCATTCCAAAGTATATAAATGAAATTCAAATTTGTTCTTGAATTTAAATTAACTAAGTCCCAAAACCTATATGTAGCAAGCCTTGATCAAAATCATACATTAGCACTTGAAACATGAATATAATAAGGTCAACTAAAAAGTTGGTGAGATACACAGGTTTGTACATAGATAGTATATAGATGTGAATAAACAAATCCTTACATAACCTGATAAAATAAGGCATTTATGGGTAGCAACTATTGTGTAACCAAAAGTACAATCAAACCTTTGTAACTAGCATGCAAATTTTGTTGTCGGTAACAATCACCCCAATCTGGGTGGGTTTGTCAGACTCAATAGATCTATCATTGTTAACCGTCGGCTTGAATAGTTAATGATTGCACATAAATTGCACCCAAACAGTTAAAACACCTAGCACTCAAACATAAAGCTCAAATTTTGCATACATGAATGTAAAGAGGATTTGTGTTTGTGTAGTTTGTGTAAATGTAAGCAATTGTGTGTATAGAGTTCATGTTTCACCCCAAAAAGTGTAAAAGAGTAAAAGGGGTTATGTAATACTCACATGTATGGATAACTTGTAGATAGCACGAGTAGTAGGTGGCACAAGTGATTAGTTTAATCACACGTCAACCTATAATTGAATTATATGTATCTAATCAATGACGTGCTCAAAAGTCTAAGGCAAAGTCTAAGGTTCAATGGAATCTGAGTGTGGGAATTTGTACGAAAGTATTTGGGACATTTCATGAAATGGACGCGCGTAAGTTGGTGTTTGAATTTGACTACAACTTAATATAAAATGTAAATTCAAGGTACATATGAATTTAATAAAAATAATAACTGACTTAGGTTTAATTTAAATAATTGAAATGAATAGAATCTTTTCACAATTTTTATAAGATAGGTATTTGAAATGCTTTGTTTTTGTAAGTTGATAATTAAACTTGTTAATGATCTTTATAATGTAAAGGGGATTTTTCAAAACATTTAAATTCTAAATTTAATTGTTTCATGTTTTTAAAATTGCAAGTTATTATTCTAATATGTTCTAAGTGATAAGGGTTTTTATAAAATATTTTTTTATAAAATATTTAGAGTGTTAAAAATGCAAAATAGAAAAGATTTTGAACCACCCGGTTCGAACCCGGGTGGGTTCTGTGAACGCTTTGAGTGCAAACCACTAGAACATGGGGTATGTACTGGTACAGAACCGGATCGGAAATCATTTAACAAGTAATTGCAAAAGGGTCCGGTTGTGGGTTTAAAGGGTTGCGCAAGAAGACAGGGTAAGCGGGTTTCGAACCCGCGCCATCTAGTCCAACGGTGTAGTGGCTGTTAGGACATAGATTTGTAATGACAAAAGCTTGTAATAGTTAGATTTTATGTCTTTATGTTTTTGTTATGTAAATATCTAAAGTTACTAAGTGTTTTACAAGTGAGCCTAGACAAGTTCACCTGGTCTATCAGAGGCGAACTTAATAAGTTCGCTTAGGTCTAACTGAGGCGAACTTGTTAAGTTCGCTTAAGCTGTTAGAGGCGAACTTAATAAGTTCGCTTATATCAGAACTTGTGTTTATAAATATAGAGTTTACAGTTTGTTTCAAATAGAACATAGCAGAGCAGAGAGAAACAGAACAGAGAGAAGCAGAAGTGATTATCTTGTAAACTCTATGAAATTTGGAATATAACGAGAAGTTTATTTACGCGTGTTATTTCAATTGTCGGTTAGTATACAAATGTTAACATGAAGGATTCCGCACTTCGTGTTATAGCAACGTCATATTACGAGTCCGATCAGTAGTTGAGTTACCTGGACCTACAAGTGGTATCAGAGCTTATGCTCATGAATTAAGTACGATTCTTGGTGATTAGTGACGGTTTTGTGTACAATTCGACAAGAAATTCACCATTTTTGAAATTTCTGCATCAATGGAGTTTTTCAAGTTCTTGAAGATCGTTTCTCTGCTGAATTCGTGTTTTTGGAAGTGATTTTGACGAAATTAGTCCGATAGAAGTGTTCTATTTGATAAAATTCATAATCCTACGGTTTAATTTCCTTAAATTCCATCAATTCACTGAGAAATCATGATTTTTGAAGTTCTTGGTTCGTGTTTGGGTAGAGATTCCTCTGAGTTTGTTACAGTAGTTTAAGCGAACTTGCTAGTTCCTGTGCAGGCGAACTTAGCAAGCGAACTTATTAAGTTCGCTTCTCACATTTTAGGCGAACTTGTTTAGTAGGTGAACTTACCGGATTTCCTCCTTAAGCGAACTTGTCTTGATTCGCTTGATCTTAAATTCGCTTGGTACTCACTAATGCGAACTTATTATCTTCGCCTAAGGGGTGTTCAGCTTCAACAAATGGAAAATTTTTTTAGAAATTATTTTTTTAAAAAAAATGGCAAATATGGTGCAAGTGACAAACATGTTCAATTATGACAATGAGATTGGTACATCTCAAAAACCTCCGAAGTTGTTGAATCTAGCTGATTATTCAAATTGGAAAGATCGGTTTGACCAGTTCGTATCTTTTACCGATACTAGTTTGTGGATTCCGATTTTGGAAGGATATACGCATCCTACTTATTCATGGATGGGAAAGGATGATGTTCCGAAGCCGGTGTCAGCATTAACTACTGAAGAGAAGTTGTTATTTGATAGAGAAAAGAAAGCAATGGCTAGTATTTCTATGTCTCTTCCGAAGGAAATATATCACAATTTTAAACAGTTCAAGTCTTCTCAACAACTGTGGGAAGCATTACAGAAACGGTGTGAAGGGAGTTTGGATGTGAAGAAGAGTAGAAAGGAGTTACAAAAGAAGCAGTTCCTAGTCTTTAAACATTTTCAAAATGAATCTTTGGATAATCTTGCTACAAGATTCTATCATCTTCTTAGTGAACTGGCTAGTGCATCTGTGGTATATGAGACTGAGGAAATCAATGATAAATTCTTGGAGGCTTTACCATCAAAGTTTGATGTGTATACGGTTTTGCTCAATGAAAATGCTAAGTACAAAACCATGTCTCTTGAAGAAGTCCTAGGGAAAATTCAGTCACATGACATGAATATGAAGAAGAAAGAGACTAATATGGAGCATATCTAGGATCCCTCAATGTATTTTGCCAAATCTGCTGGTAAATCGGGTACTGGAGTGGCATTCTTTTCTGGTGATGCTCAAGAGTCTTCAAATGATCAGTGTTCTGGAGTTCCTATTTATTCTGGTCATTCAAGCCATTCTGGATTTTCTGCTACTACAGCTTCAACATCATCTGGATCTCATGTGAATCAGAAAGTTGCTGATGATTATCTTGCTATGTTTTCTTCATTCATGGCATCATATGAAAATTTCATTGGAGGTAAAATAAATGATCCTGAGGTTATAGAAGAAGATTTCAGATAGATTGACCCTGTTGATCTGGTAGAAATGAATATCTAATGGAATATGGCCATGTTAATGCGACAAGCTAAAGATTTCTTGAAGAGAATTGGCAGAAAATATATTGGTTCAAATAGTCGATCGCGTATGGGTTTTGATAAGAGAAAAGTTAGGTGTTACAACTGCCAAGAGTATGGTCACTTTGCTAAGGAGTGTGTGAAGCCAAAGGTAGAATTTGATTCTCAAAAGAAGCAGTCTAACTTTCAGCATAATAGGAATCAGTCACATGGTTCATCTGGTAATCAAAATCATGGTCCTTCTGGTAATACAAATCATGCATCTGCATCATCAGCTTTGGTTGCTCAAAACGACGAAAACTATGATTGGGGCATTCATCTGGAAGATTTGGTGGGTGCTGTGAGTCAGGCTTTTGTTACAGAAATTCATTCTGAAAAACCAGAGGAGTCTACTGATGATGAAAGTTCTAGTGATGATTCGTGTGATGGTGATAGTGTTCCAAGCGTTGAAGATGAGGAAGAACAAGGGCAAAGTATTGATTCTGATGCTGCGTCAGGGGTTGCTGAGGAGGAAATTGTTCTTACAGAAAATGCTTCGGTTGGTGATGATTCAGAGAATATTCCAATTGCCAAAGTATTCATGGCATACATGTCTGATCCGTCTAAGGTAAAAGACTCTGTTTGTCATATATATTGTTCAAATTGCATTTCTGTTAAAGGTAAACTGCAAAAAGTCATGGATGATAACACAAACTTGATTTGTGACATGAAATCAATGTATTCAGTTAATCAGAAACTGAAAGATAATGATAAGCTGTGCATTGATAGAATTGAGTCTTTGAAAAGAGACTTAAATTCTCTTGGGTTAAAATACAAAGAGCAGGGTTATCATCTAGATATGGCTTATGCTGAAATCGAAAAATGAAATGAAGTTGTTGCTCAAAAGAACAAGGAGATTTCTGATAAAGAATCTGAGGTGATAAAATTACATAGAAAGCTGGAACATTTTGAGAATTCATCTGTAGTTTTGGATTATTTCAATGCTAATGCTGATCCCACAAAAAGGGTTTCTGGTATTGGGTTTGTTCCTCCACCGTTCAATGCAAATTATGTGGTTGAGCCGGAAATCATTCATGAAGAGGAAATTGAACCCAAGACAGTATTAAAAGTGAATCTAGTGACGGGTGAAGACATGGTGTATGATTCTGATACAGAGGATGAGGTTTTTGATGATTCAAAGGTTGAAGGAATTCCGAAAGAAGTGAAAATTGATGAACCAAAGGTTGTGAAGAATGTTACTCATGATAGGTGTATTCTGACAGAACCTGATGAGGTGAAAGCTGTTCAACCTAAGTTGTCAAAAGAATTACAATCTAGTGGGTTTGTGGCTGCTGGTTATCAAAATAAGAATTCATCAACAGTGACTAAATAAGTTTATGTTCCAAAGAAGCCAGTCAACTGTTCAGTGAAATCCTCTGAATCTTGTTCGTCCAACAGTTCTTCAAATTTCACAAAAGCTCCTTATATCAGAAGTCATCATGATAAAAGAGTTTGTTTTCATTGTAATGAAGCTGGTCACATTGTGATTCATTGTCCATATAAGAATAAGGGAAAATTGAAGAGTGAAATTCCACAACAAAGAGTGGTGAAAATTCTGAAAAGACCGAATGTGGAAAAGTCTTCATTGAGTGGTGTAAAGAATGTATCTTATCAATCTTTTGCTAAATCTGTAGGATTTAAGCAAAATGATAAGAATATTTCTAAAACTGCTGTTATTCAAAAGAAGTTTGACATTCCACATGTTGGAAGTTCAAAAGAACCTCAACCTGAAATTAAACTTTCTAGACCTCAAAGAAGAAGAAGAAACAAAAAACTAAAGAAACTTTTGGAAACATCTGAATCTGATAATCATATATCTAATAATGTTTTTCAAATTAATCATTCTGAGTCTTCATTGAGAAAGTCTAAGTCTGAATCTTATGTGCCTAAGGTTGATGATAAAGTAGATTGTGAGTTAATAGAAGTTGTTTATTTTGATCCATCCGGGCGACCCAAGACCACAATGGCTTGGGTTCCCATTTCTAACTAATTGTCTTTGTTTATGTAGGGACAACCAAGGATGACTATCAACAATACATGGTATGTGGATAGTGGTTGCTCTCGACATATGACAGGGAATGTTAGATTTCTTGAGGATGTAAAACAAATTGATGGTGGTTATGTCGGTTTTGCGGGTAATAAAGGCGGGTACATAACTGGCCAGGGAACGTTAAAGAATGACAAAGTCAAATTTGAAAAGGTGAATTATGTTGAGCAGCTGGAACACAATCTTTTAAGCGTATCACAAGTCTGTGACAAGAAGTTTTCGTTCCATTTCAACGATACTGAATGCTATATTCTAAAACCGGGTTTTGTGATTCCTGATGAATGGATTCTCATGAAGGCTCCGAGGAGAAATGACACGTATGTCCTTGACATGAGTGTCGCCACTACAACGGATTCAATTCCAACATGTTTACTCTCCAAGGCGTTGAAATCTGATTCAATATTATGGCACAGGAAGCTAGCTCACATTAGTTACAAGAAGATGAACTACATTGTTAGGAATGATTTGGTTCTTGGTATTCTGAAAATGAAATTCTCAGTTCCTGATGATTGTATTCCGTGCAAGAAAGGGAATCAAAGAAGGAAATCTCACAAATCTAAATCGACGAATTCTATCGTAACTCCTTTGGAGTTGATGCATATGGATTTGTTCGGTCCTATCAGTATCAGGAGCATCGGTGGAAAATCATACTGCTTGGTAGTAACTGATGATTACTCCAGATTTTCATGGGTTATGTTTCTTTCCTCTAAAGCTGAAACCACTGAGTTGGTACAATACTTAATCCTGGGTTTGGAGAATTTATTCAATCTGAAAGTCAGAAGAATCAGGAGTGACAATGGCAGTGAATTTAAGAATAGCAAAATGGGCTTATTTTGTCTACAAAAAGGAATTCATCATGAATTCAGTGCGCCATATGTTCCTCAACAAAACGGTGTCGCTGAACGAAAGAACAGGACGTTGGTCGAAACAGCTCGCATGATGCTTGCAGATTCTAAGCTTCCAGTCACCTTTTGGGCTGAAGCTGTGAATACTGCGTTTCATGTTTTGAACAGGGTCTTGACCGTCAAGCGACATAACAAGACTTGCTTTGAATTGCTAAATAATCGAAAGCTGAATCCGGAATACTTACTACCTTTTGGTAATCCGTGTACCCTACTGAAGGTTCAAGATGTCCCAACAAAATTCAGTGCAAAGGCTATTGAAGGAATTTTTCTAGGGTATGTAGCTAATTCGACAACCAAGAGGGTTTATAACAAAGAGACACGCCAAGTTGAAGAATAGTTCCATATTGACTGTTCAAATCAGTCTTTACCACAAATGGCGATTGGTCCGGATTGGGCATTTGATTATGAAAACTTATTCAAGTCTTTTCATTTACCTTCTGATATTACTGATAAAGATGCTGCTGTTCTTTATGATTCTTGTCAGGATGCACAACACAATGGATTTCTACCAAATGTGGTTCCAAATTCATCGATTCCATCTACTTCTGCTCCCGGTCCTAATGTTGCTTCTTGTTCAGGTCCACAAGATTCAGAGAGTGAGGAGGATAATGCTATTTTTCAAGATTCTTCTGCTGATCCGTGGTTGGGTGATGATCCATTACCTTCGACACAGGCTCAGGGGGAGATTCCTACAAATTTAGACTCGGAAATTCCAATTACTCAAGTTGACGTGTTGCCGATTCCTGAGGTCGCATCCATCAAGGAACACAAAGATCATCCAGTGACAAATATAATTGGAAATTTACAGGATGGAGTGAAAACACGTTCTCTTGTTGACAATACTTGTTTGTATACTTGCATTAAAGATTCTGGTGTTCTTGATGATTGCTCACATTCATGCTTTATTTCGCAGGTTGAACCTAAGAATGTTGAGATGGCTTTAAATGACAATAACTGGATAGAAGCTATGCAGGAAGAACTTGCTCAATTTGACAAACTTAAGGTTTGGAATCTTGTTGATCTTCAGAATGGTGCGTATCCGATAGGAACAAAATGGGTGTTTAAATGTAAGAAAGACGATCGAGGTGTCGTGGTACGCAACAAGGCAAGATTAGTTGTCCAGGGCTTCAATCAACAGGAAGGAATTGATTACACCGAGGTTTATGCGCCGGTTGCGAGGCTCGAAGCTATAAGGCTGTTTCTAGCTTTTGCTTCCTTTAAAGGTTTTAAGGTGTTTCAATTACACGTTAAAAGTGCGTTTTTATATGGAAAGGTCAAGGAGGAAGTCTATGTGTGTCAGCCGTCGGGGTTTGAAGATCCACTGCATCCGAACATGGTTTTCAAGCTTGATAAGGCTCTCTATGGTCTTCATCAGGCTCCTCGTGCGTGGTATGAGACTTTATCCACACATCTTTTGGCGAATGACTTTGTTCGTGGAAAGATAGACTCGACCTTATTCATAAAGAAATCAGGGGGAGATTACCTACTGGTACAGATTTATGTGGATGATATTATTTTTGGCTCGACAAATGAAGGGTTATGCAAATACTTTGAGGGTGTTATGAAGTCGAAATTTGAAATGTCTGCTATGGGAGATTTATCGTTTTTCTTAGGTTTACAAGTAAATCAAAAGGAAGATGGTTTCTTTATTCATCAGTCCAAGTATGTCAAAGACATCTTGAGCCGGTTCAAGATGGAGGACTGTACCCCATACGATACTTCAATTCCGGTCAATCATAAGTTGAATTCTGACCCGGAAGGAAAAGATGTGGATTGTCGACTTTACAGAGCTATGATTGGATCCCTCATGTACTTAACCGCTTCAAGGCCGGATATAATGTTCGCCGTGTGTATCTGTTCCAGATTTCAGGCAAAGCCAAAAGAATCTCACTTAATTGCTGTGAAAAGAATCTTTCGGTATTTAAAAGGAAAACAACGTTTAGGGCTATGGCATCCTCATGGTTCTAACTTTGATTTCAATGCTTATACTGATTCTGATTTTGGTGGTTGTTGTCTGGACAGGAAATCTACAACAGGTGGTTTCCAGTTCTTAGGTAATCGACTTGTCTCCTGGCAATGCAAAAATCAAACCACAGTCTCGATTTCAACATGCGAAGCAGAATACATCGCCGCTGCAAGTTGTTGTTCACAGATCCTGTGGATACAACAGCAATTGAGAGATTACAGTTTGAATTTCACAGGAACCCCCATGCTTATTGATAACAATGCTACTATGTCCATAACGAATAATCCTGTTAAACATAGTAAAACTAAGCACATTGAAATTCAATATCATTTTATACGTGATTGTGCAGAGAAAAGGTTGATTGAGCTGGTCAAGGTACACACTGAAGATAATTTTGCTGATTTGTTTACCAAGGCATTTGATCGTACCAGGTTTGAATTCCTAATTAAAATGATAGGTATAATCAATCCCGAATAAAATAATTTTCAAAATCAGAATTTCATGGAAAATGTTGTTTTTTAAGTTCTTTTATTGCTTTATTACATTTCTGCATTTACATTTTCAGTCAAAAATCTTAATTTATAAAAAGTCAAAACAAATTGAAAAATATAAAATTTGACATCATTTGAGGTTAGAGAAGAAATGATAGTACATCAGTGATTAGTTCATTTCACACGACCTTAGTAGACCTTGATATATGATTGATTAAGATAAGTTGATTTGATCTAAATTTCAAAGTCTGCATAAATAAGAAATGATAGTGTTGTGAATTCTCTATTCTTGATAATTTGTTTTTTAAAATTTGTGTATAAAATTTGAAACTTGAATTGTCAATAGGCTAAAAGCGTTTTGAAACTAATAGTAGTGTGAAAATTAAATATAATATGATTACATTTGTGATTTAAATCCATTATATGCCTGGGTGTGTGTTGAAAGATCACTATCAGATAAATAATATTAGCTTTTAATAAAGATTTTCTTATGAGATCAGTTTCGGGTTATGTCCTTAGCACTATTCATTCGATTTGCTTCAGTGCCCATGTCCCGAAAAGCATGCAATTTGAAGTATAATCAAGATATGTACTTGACAACATCTGTCAAACATATACTAACCCTTGGATCATATTGATAAATCATCTTTACTGATTCCATTGAATTCATAATCCAGATAACAGTTGGATCCACGTACCTGAATCTTATGATTCCACAAATATAAGCCAAAACATTGAATCATTCGATTCTGAATCTCATTGATTCCTATACAATCCAATTTAGATTCTGCTATTCATGTGCTAAGTGATGTCTCCTCATTCTGAATATTCGGATAATCTTTAGTAAAATCTTATATATGTCTTGAAGATAGTGCATTTACTTTCTATTTGGCATATATGTGGGGTACACGATGTTTTTCATCTAAATGTTACTAAATCACATGAATTTGAAGAATAAACGCTTATAGTTTCAAATAATATAATATTGATAAATTTAAGAATTCAGGCTTTATATTTCAAATTCGGTATAAATAAAAGAGCATTTTATAACCTGATCTTATTTACTTTGAAATTTATCACGTATCAATTCAAATATTATTCAAATTGAATGAGTGTCAAAATGAAAAAGATGCAAAGTGCACAAAATTGAGTTGAATGGTCTCATACTATAGATTACCCTTTGTTATTGATAATATGTGTGATGAATTAATTGAATACTGATATGATCTTCTTGCTCATGATGTTAAAAACCAAAAATATGTGATTTCAGTTTGTACAGATAAAAACCAAAAATATGTGATTTCAGTTTGTACAGATAAAACCAAAAATATGTGATTTCAGTTTGTACAGATAAAAGTCAAAAATATGTGATTCCGTTTGTATAGATAAAACTCAAAAAGATTTTTATTTATTTTTTAGTTTCCATGAAAATTCTAAACTTTTATTAAAATTGTTCGGGATTGGATCGAATATGTGTTGCTGACGGAAGTTCAAGATTTGACAGGTTGAAGTTGGTAAAATTTGTGTTCAAGACAAAAAGGTTGAAAAGCAATTAAGTTCGCCTGTGTACAGTGAAGCGAACTTAATAAGTTCTCTTAAAACAATGAAGCGAACTTAATCTGCTATCTGGGGTGAAGCGAACTTATCTTGTTCGCCGAAGGCTTGTTAAGAGAACTTAACAAGTTCGCCTAATCAAGCGAACTTAATCTGAATAAGGGTTTAATCAGGCGAACTTGTCATTTTCATCGTCTTCCTCAATTTAGGCGAACTTGACCAAAATTTTCAAAAATTTTAAACTGTGTTGTGGGAGTTGTTTGCTGGTTGTATCTTATTCCAAATTAGATTGCAAATCTAACAAAGGTATTTTCATCGATTTTCATCCGCTAAATTGAGAGTATTTGGTACTTTTCCTCTCGGTTTTACGTCGAAGTTTTTCAACGACTGATTTGACCTAATTTTGCCCAAATATGTAAAATTGATCATCCGATTTGGTTATAAATTGATATTCGACTGTTATTCAACGTTTATTCCATGATTTTATCTTGATTCAGTGAATTTTGGTTTGTCTGTGTTTGAATTTGAAACGTCACAGTTCAGGCGAACTTGTTCCAAGCGAACTTAAGTTCGCCTCTTGCACTACTAAGCGAACTTATTAAGTTCGCCTAGGGGTCAGTGAGGATTTAAACTTGTGAATTTTTGTTGTAAATTTTTTTTTTTTGTTTGAAATTTTTTTTTTTAAGTTTTGTTGTTTTGTTTTGTTTGTACTCATTATTTTTTCTAATATGTTTGTTTGTCCAAATGTTTCAGATGGCTCGACGTGTTGAATATAAACATAATCAAGTGACTTTGTTAGATCCGAACATGTCCGAGGATGTGAATTTTCAAGGCATCATTGGATTTTTTAACAGATCACGTCTTCACGTTGCTCTGTCTGATGATCCTTACATCAGTCTCGTGTACATACAGCAATTTTGGGATACTGTGCATCAAGATACGGACGTTGAATCTCATGTTCTTCGTGCCACTGTTAATAATACCGAGATTGCAATTTCTGAAGAGACGATTCGTGCTGCTCTTGATTTGGGTGGAAATACTGAATATCCAATATCTTATCCTGGAACTCTTATTATGGGTTGTTTTCAACGGATGGGTTATCGTGGACGACAGAATGATACCCAAGCACGGAAAGGTGGATTAGTTGGTGAATGGAGGTATTTTATGCATGTGATTATTCAATGCATCTCTCCTCGAAAAGCTGGTACTGATGGATTGAAGATGGCTCTTCAAACTGCTATGGTAGCCTTAACATTGAATAAACGATTCAATTTTCCCGTTTACTTCTATCGGGAGATGGTTATGCAGATTAATCCAGCTGAAGGTCAAGGTTTCTTGATGTATCCTCGGTTTATTCAAATGATACTCAATCATCTTATTCCTGATCTTCCACAACATCCAATAAGATTAACGTTGACTCCAATGTCAAAACGTATCTTTACCGACTGTACGAAGGTGAAACAGCAGATTGCTGCATTGATTTCAGTCAATACTCCATTGTTTGGGCACTTAATCAATCCTGATTATGTTGCACCACCTAATGACAACTGGTTTCATCCTGATGAAATTGCTCAAGCTCAAGGCTTAAATGTTCAACAACCACAACAGCAACAACCACAACCACAACCACAACAACAACATCAAATTCCACAAGTACAAGTTCCACAACAACAACAAGTTCAACAACAACAGATACCAGTTCCACAAATACAAGTTCCTGTACAACCTCAAATTCCTATTCCTGAACATGTTCCTATTCCACAAGCTGGAGTTGATATACCTATTCAGGAACCAGTTCAAGAAGATGTCGTTCATGACCTTGATCACGATCTTGGAATGAATATGGAAGATTTCGTTGATGATGCTGTGAACTCGCCAGTTCCAGAAGCTGAAGGGAATGTGGTGACCGATGCTGATTCTAGTTCCAGCTCAAGTGATACGACGTTATCGGTAAATGACAGCACTGATTCTGATGAATCTAGGGATTTTTCCTCAGAACATTATGAACGGTTGGCTGCTATTCCACTAGCTAATGCTGGAAAACGCATTAAATCTCAAGCCAGACGACCACGACGAAAGTCTGTTCGGGATCCTCCTTCCGGATCAGTACTTGGTAAAAGATCTTTGGTCGATGAGAGTTCTGACACTGATAGTGACTTTAATCCAGATCCTACACGTCAATAGTTAATGTCTGCGTCGTTTGCTGCTGCAAAATCTTCTCAAGGAGTCGAGGATGCTAATTTTGTTGCTTCTTTGATAATTACTCCTCCGAGATCTAAGGATCCATCTCCAGTTCAAACTCCTGTTCCTCCAGTCATTCCTACTACTTCAAGTCCTTCTATTCCACAATCAACAGCTGGTCCGTCAAAGCTTTCTGATTCTGACAGGATTACTTTCCTTGAATCTCAAGTGCTTTCTCTACAAACACATGTAAACACTCTTGTGTCTACTGATTCGCAACGGCAGCTGGTGATTCAGACTCAAGCTCAACAGATTGCTGATATGCAAGCATTAGTTTCCAAACTCGTTCAGCGTCTTGACGCTCAGGGGGAGTTGAGGATACCTGATATTTGTCACACAGAGTCAATTCAAAGACGTGATGATGAAGACAATGATCCTGCTGGAAATATTGAGGGTGATCGTCAATACACTGACGCTAATCCTATATCTAGAGTTCAGGGGGAGTCGACATCACAATCACTTGAAGGAAACAAAGACAAAGATATTTCTGGTACTAATGAAGAAGAAATTCTGTTATTGGAGTTCTTTCAAGATTCAGAAGAAGAGGAAGCTGAAAAGATTGCATGTCTTGATGACATTGATGATTTATTCAATGACATGGAAGATGATATGTCGGATAATGAGATAGAAGTAGGAGAAATAGTAGAGATTGAAATAGAGAAAGATAAAGACAGTGTCACCTATGAAGGCTGTGATGGTCTTAAGGTGCCGTATAACTTCATCCAGGATGATGTTATTCCTGAATTCACTTATGAAGGAGTAACAGATTCTATGGACTCTGTTGAAGACGTCACACTGGCTGATGATACAGCTGATTCAAAGATGGATACTGATGATGAGACAAGTCAATCCAATAAAGGTGCTGAAACTGAAACTATTCACATTGAGTCTCCGAAGATTAATGAAGAACCTGTGATGTACAGAGATACAGGGATGACACGAGAACAGTGGAGAGAAGTTGTAAACAGTTGGATGAAGGTGCTACCCAAGTCTCCAGCACAACCTGCTCAGAAAGAGAAATATGTGAATAAAGAGCAGTGTGTAGGAAGGATCATAAGTTGGTTCTATGATGGTGAATCAAAATTATTTGCAATCAAACGATCTGACGGTGTTCAATACTTAAAGCCAAGGATCAAATATTTCAATACCTTGCCGAGATGTGAAATAAATGGTCTAGCTTCAAAGCCACTCATAAATAGATCGAAGAATGGTTTGGCTGATGTGATAGCAAACCTGATAAAGAAAGAAGGTAGTTCAGGAAAGTATGATCGGCTGAAACCACAGAAGGGAAAGAGAGTGAAGAACACAGATCCAAAGACTGGGAAAGTAACCTGGAGATACAAGTATAAACCAGTGCGTTCTATTCACAAGATACCATTAAAGAATATTCCTCAAGACTTTCTTGGGAATATGAAATGGTGGTATGTTGATGTTAATACTGGTGAAGCAAGGATTGAAGATAAAGATAATAAGGTCATTGTGTGTTTCTATGATGCAATGAATCTTATTAATTTTTCAAAGAAAGATCAGAGGACACTGAGAAAGAATGAGATCATGTACACTGATGAATGGAGAGAACAAGGTCTACAGTACAAAAGAGTTTTGGAGATATGCAGAAGATATGGAGTGCATGCTGGCAGCAGACTACCGGATAACTGGAAGAGCTCAAGATAAAGACTAAAGACTGAAGATAAAGCTATTGTCAAGGGGGAGTCTGTTAGGACATAGATTTGTAATGACAAAAACTTGTAATAGTTAGATTTTATGTCTTTATGTTTTTGTAATGTAAATGTCTAAAGTTACTAAGTGTTTTACAAGTGAGCCTAGAGGCGAACTTGTTAAGTTCGCCTGGTCTATCAGAGGCGAACTTAATAGGTTCGCTTAGGTCTAACTGAGGCGAACTTGTTAAGTTCGCTTAAGCTGTTAGAGGCGAACTTAATAAGTTCGCTTATATCAGAACTTGTGTTTATAAATATAGAGTTTACAGTTTGTTTCAAATAGAACATAGCAGAGCAGAGAGAAACAGAACAGAGAGAAGCAGAAGTGATTATCTTGTAAACTCTATGAAATTTGGAATATAACGAGAAGTTTATTTACGCGTGTTATTTCAATTGTCGGTTAGTATACAAATGTTAACATGAAGGATTCCGCACTTCGTGTTATAGCAATGTTATATTACGAGTCCGATCAGTAGTTGAGTTACCTGGACCTACAGTGGCTTAGCTGTTAGACTAGATGGTTTCGCTGATATAAAATGAAATCCAAAGAATAAGTATGCTAAATGAAATTAGTCAAAAATCCAAAATCAAATCCCGTATGAACACCGTAAGAACCCTAAATCAAATCGCGTCTCGTGGGTTTTATTAACAAAAATTGATAAGGGGCTTTTGATCGGGGCCTAATTATGAATCGAATGAAGTGTTACCTGATATGATGGAGTGTCAAAGGCTGTAGACTAAGTCAAAGAACTTCCTATTCTTGGTGCTCGATCGGAGTCCAGAGAGGTAATACGAGTCAATTGAACGCTCAGAGAGGTTGTAGTGGGTTGTGCGAGGGTGCGTGTGTGTATTGTCACACCCCAACCGACGGAGGAAACGTCGGGGCGGGACATGAAGACTGTTCATAAGCACAAGGTTGACTAAATTTAAATATATTAATCATTCAAATTCATTGCAATTATTCAAGACAAAGCAAAATCAACCAAGTACATGAAATTGAAATACATAATCCTTTATTTAAAATTATCTAGGTCCAAAACTTATGTGTAGCAAGCCTTAATCAAAATCACACATTTGCACCTTAAACATGAACAAAATAAGGTCAACTAAAAAGTTGGTGAGCATACACGTTTATACATAGATAGTGTATATAAATAATCAAATCCTTACATAACATGATAAAATAAGGCATTTATGGGGAGTAACTATTGTGTAACCAAAGTACAATCAAACCTTTGTAACTAGCATGCAAATTTTGTTGTCGGTAACAATCACCCCAATCTGGGTGGGTTTGTCAGACTCAATAGATCTATCATTGTTAACCGTCGGCTTGAATAGTTAATGATTGCACATAAATTGCACACAAACAGTTAACACACCTAGTACTCAAACATAAAGCTCAAATTTGCACACATGAATGTAAAGAGGATTTGTGTTTGTGTAGTTTGTGTAAATATAAACAATTGTATGTATAGAGTTCAGGTTTCACCCCAAAGAGTGTAAAAGTGTGAAAAGGGGGCTATGTAAAACTCACTTGAAACGAAGGTGTAGCTAGCATGTGAGACTAGGTAGCAAAATGATCCTTGCAACTCACCACGTTAACCTAGTGTGTAATGTATATTGAATTAATAGTGGCTACAATAGTCTATGTCTAAGTCTAGGATTGAATTGGATATGTGTATCAAGAGTTAGAGTTGTAGGTGTTAGTGGTTCATACTTGAATGAGGTGCTTTTCAAAATGAGAAATTTAAATGAATAGTCTTAGAATAATTAGATTAGGGTTTGAATAACTAAATAAATTAAATAATTATTATTTAGTGATTTAGTTATAAAATTAGTGTGTGAATTATCTAAATATAAGTTAAATAAATAATTTTGCTTTATTTATTTATAAAGATGTGTAAAATGATATTCATTTATAAAGGTGTGTAAAAATAGAGTTGTGTAAATAATATTTATGTGTAGAGTAAAATATGCATTTACCCTTATAATAAACATATTTTATTTATTTATTTACCATTTAGAAATAAATATTTGCTCGTTTTAAGTAAAGTTAATATTTTATCAATTTTATTAAATCAATTGTTTTTATTTGGGAAATAAATTTAAATATTTAGATTTTTGCATTAATTATTTAATGTACAATTTTTTTTGTTATAAATTCATAATAAAATGAATTTATATAGGAAATTTATAAATCTGATTTTTATTGTGCAAAAAAATAAAGTTTAAATCTTATAAAACTTTTTTATAAAATTGTCCCAAATTTTGTAAATAATTTACTGAAAATAATTACATAATTTAAATTGATTATTCAATGTATAATTTCATAAAAATAGAGATTTTTATGTAAAAATTGTAAAACTGTTTTCAATCTTTTCTAATATTTGTAAAGTTTATAAAAATAATTTTTTTATAATTTTCGGAGCTTTAAAACTGATTTTAAAAATATAAGCACACCCTTGGGCTCGAACCCGGGTCTGCGCTAGGAAGTCCAGGCGAACAAACCACTGGGCCGAGGTCTGTGGTTCCGATGTGAGACCGCTTGAAATTGTTTTAACACGTCGCCGGGATCAGGTCGGGCTGGGGTTTAACATAAGTACAAAAATGCTGGACTAGTGGGTTTCGAACCCACGCCACCTGGTTCGGCGGTGCAGTGACTTACCGGCCGGACCAGGTGGTTTCGCTGGTTAGATTGGGATTCCACTTGATTAAATTATGGAATTAAAACAACCCAGAATTCAAATACGAATATAACCCGCTATGAACCCTAGTTCCGGTCGGTCTCGATACCCTCTGTCATCACGAATTGGCAGAGGGCTATCGATAACCATGTGATTACGAATCGAATGATACTATTCTTACTTGAAATGAGTAGGGCACGAATGCAGACGGCTACGAGTTTGATACGGCTGTTCTTGATGATCGACAGGCGTCCAGAGATGAAATGCGGATTAACCAGAGGATGGGAGAGTTTGTGTGGAGGTATACGCGAGTGAGAGAGAGGTTTAATTTGATTAATTTTGTGTGTAAAAGCCGATTCGATTTCAATTTTTTCCGCAATGGTTACGGGCGACTGTTTACGTGTTAATCCATTGATTCGGGAATGAATTGGGTCTGATAATGGTCCAGGTACACTCGAGGTTGACTGGCGAGTGAATTGCGGGATTGGGACGCGTTAATTTCTTGAATTGAATGTGGATTGATACGGATTTTGACTATCCAAAGTCAAATCCGTTCGAAATTTGAATACGCCGCTTAATCGGTCGAAATGAGATGTTACTTGTGACGAGATTGGGTCGATTCTTGTTTGGGTAATCATGAGGAGTCCAAACCAACTGGAAATCATCGAATGGCAGTCTTGGATTAACAAGGTTGGGATGTTTTTACTTTTGAAAGTCAACTGAGTCCAAGAAAAATCAAAACTAATGTTTTAAAAGTCAAAATTAAGTGTGTGGGGTTCCAATTTAGGGTTCAAATGGTTTGGGGTTCAAGCAAACGAGTAATTTCTTGTAAATTGAATAAATGCATCTATGTGTGTATGTATTTGTTTGGTATTTACATAAATTTTTCATATATAAAGGATTCTAATAATGTATACTCGTGTAAAACTCGTGAATTTGTATTGTAACCTAGGGTTTAATTGTTGGTACGAATAGAATAAACCTAGTGTACTAGATTTTGGAATTAAATGTGTTACATTGAATTGAAAATAAAGAAAATAAAATCAGAATTGTTACAGTATCCCCATGTTGAGGGAATTTGGTACCGAAATTTAGCTAGTTGTGGCGACTGCATCAGCAAAGAGGTGCGGGTACTTGAGCTTCATTTGGTCCTCACGTTCCCAAGTAAACTTGGGACCACGTTTTGATTCCTAACGAACTTTGATAATAGGAATACAGCTTCGCTTGAGTTGTTTGATTTCACGATCCATAATCTCTACGGGTCTCTCAACGAAGTGCATCGTTTCATCAATGCGCACGTGGTCAAGAGGTATATGGATATTCTCGTCAGCAAGACATTTCTTTAGATTTGACACATAAAACGTAGGATGTACATTGCCAAGTGATGGAGGTAACTCGAGTTTGTAAGCCACTTTCCCAATCCTTTCAAGGATCTTGAATGGGCCCACATAACGAGGTGTTAGCTTGCCTTTCTTTCCAAAATGGATCACACCCTTCCATGGAGACACCTTTAGAAGAACAAGGTCACCGACTTGGAATTCCAAGGGTTTTCGTCGTTTGTCGGCATAACTCTTTTGCCGACTCCTCGCCACTCGAATGTTGTCACGGATTTGAATGATCTTGTCGGATATTTCTTGAATTAGCTCAGGACCGGTGATTTGTGTTTCACCAATCTCGTCCCAACATATAGGAGAACGGCACTTACGACCATAGAGGGTTTCAAATGGAGCCATGTTGATACTTGTGTGGTAGCTATTGTTGTAAGAGAACTCAATTAGGGATAGATGTGAATCCCAATTGCCACCAAAATCAATTACACATGCTTTAAGCATGTCCTCAAGAGTTTGGATTGTACGCTCGGTTTGACCATCAGTTTGGGGATGGTAAGCCATGCTCAAAAACCAATCGTGTGCCAAGAGCAGTTTGGAGAGATTGCTAGAAACGGGAAGTGAAACGAGCATCTCTATCGGAAATTATGTTTAGTGGGACACCGTGACGACTTAAAATTTCGTCAATGTAAATTCGGGCCAATTTCTCAACTTGATAGTCTTCACTGATACGCAAGAAATGAGCAGATTTGGTGAGGCGGTCAATGATCACCCAAATGCCATCATAACCACTTGAGGTGCGAGGGAGTTTGGTAATGAAATCCATAGCTAAGTTCTCCCATTTCCACACGGGAATTTCCGGTTGTTCAAGTAAACCGGAAGGACGTTGGTGCTCGGCTTTGACCTTGGAGCAAGTTAGACATTTGGCAACATAGAGAGCAATGTCTTTCTTCATACCGGGCCACCAATATTGTTGGTGAAGATCTTGGTACATTTTATCCGCACCAGGATGAATAGAATAACGAGTCTTGTGAGCCTCGTTCATAAGAAATGCACAGAGATCACCGCGATCGGGAACCCAAATACGATTCAAGTAATAAAGTAAGCCATTGGGTTTTGATTCAAGCTGAACTTCAACACCACATGACATTTCCTCGTACATGTTACCCTCGGTGACTGAGACGTGTTGAGCTTCTAGGATGCGATTTTGAATGTCGGTTTGAATTTGGACACTACGAAGTGTGACATGGTCCTTTCGACTCAAAGCGTTGGCTACAACATTCGCTTTGCCGGGATGGTAACGAATCTCCCAGTCATAGTCGTTAAGGAGTTCAACCCAACGTCGTTGCCTCATATTGAGTTCTTTTTGGTTGAAGATGTGTTGGAGACTTTTATGGTCGGTGAACACCACACATTTTGTGCCATAGAGGTAATGTCTCCAAATCTTCAATGCGAATACAACCGCACCCAATTCGAGGTCGTGCGTTGTATAATTCTTCTCATGAATCTTAAGTTGCCTCGATGCATAAGCGATTACCTTGCCTCGTTGCATGAGGACACAACCGAGACCTTGGTTGGAGGCATCACAGTAGACAACTAGATCATCATTCCCATCAGGGAGAGTCAAAATAGGAGCATTGCATAACTTTTGCTTGAGAGTTTGGAAAGCTTCTTCTTGCATTGGTCCCCATTCATAAGGTTTACCCTTGTGGGTCAAGGCGGTGAGAGGAACAACAACCTTAGAGAAATTTGAAATGAAACGACGATAATATCCCGCAAGACCAAAAAATGAACGAACTTCGGTGGGGGTCTTAGGGGCATTCCAATTCTTTACAGCTTCGATCTTAGCAGGGTCCACATGAATTCCCTTTTCATTGACCATATGACCCAAGAATTGAACTTCTTTTAGCCAAAATTCACATTTAGAGAACTTGGCATATAGCTGCTCTTTTCTCAAGAGATCCAAGACCAACCTAAGGTGTTGCTCATGATCGGATTTAGTCTTGGAGTAGATTAAGATATCTTCAATGAAGACGATCATAAATTTATAAAGGTACGGTTTGCACACACGATTCATGAGATCCATAAAAACCGCGGGTGCATTGGTTAGCCCAAAAGGCATGACCCACAAGTGCTTTGGCTCTACAAACATTAACCGTATGGCCATATTTCCCATAGTGAGTGCAAAGGCGACATGGAATATTTTGGAGATGGTGATAATTGCATGTGGCGCAGAGTGGGTAGATCCCCACATATGGCTTCTTGACTGGTGCTTGAGCCATGGGAGCAACTTGGTTAACACGGATGGCAGGAGTGACTACAGCAAAATTTCTAGCCTTTATTTTCTTATTATTGTGGTAGGGTTCAGTTTTGGCTTCTTTGATGTGTGCAGGAGGGGTTGTGGTGTCGGGAACTTTCTTGGTGCCTTTTCTAGTCAGAGCCTCTGCTTTCACATGGTTGTCGGTTAAAGTAGCAGATAGGCGGATAGCATCTTCGAGTGTTGCGGGATTTCTCCCTAAGACAGTATCCTGAATCTGCCTAGGTAATCCACCAATGTACTTCTCAATGCAGCGGGATAAATGTGTGACCATATGGGGCACAAGGAGACTCAACTCATGGAACCGAGTTGTATAATCCATACTCTCACCACTATCTTGGGTATGATCCCAAAATTCAGCTTCCAGTTTCTTCACCTCATTCCGAGGACAGAACTCTTCGGTCATTAGTCTCTTAACCTTATCCCATGGTAAGGCCATTGCTACCTCCATAGCTCTAGTTTTCTTTTCCCCATTCCACCACGTGAGTGCCCGTTTTTGAAAGACACTTCTGGCATGACGAACACGAAGGTTATCGGGGCAGTCACTATTGAGGAAAGTGCCCTTAATACTTTTGAACCATTGAAGGAGTCCTGTGGCTCCCTCGGTACCATAGAACTTAAGAGGATTACATGAGTTGAAGTGCTTGAAGGTGCATTGTGGTGGGTTGGCACCACCACCCCCATTAGCTTCATGGTTACCATTGGCGGCCCCATTAGCTTGAGTGAGTTGAGTTACAAGTTGTGTAAGGATGGAAGCAATGTCGGTGTTGTTGTTGGTCACTGTAGCACGACGGGGAGGCATTCTACAGATTTGCACAAGACAAGAAAAGATGTAAGAATTTATGAAAGTTGATTGAATTTAAAGGGGATAAGATAATAAATAAAATAGTTAATCATAGTTTGGATTGTACTCAATTAGTGACATAATCACTTGAATACTATGACACATTATGGTTAATTAAACTCATATAACTTTCAAGGAGACATGCTTTAGCTTATAAGTAAACACTCAACCCGGGAATTCCCAGGAAAGCATACGGGTCCCTCGGTTGATTGGGATTTATACAAAATGCTTTACTAGACAGAAAACCCAGAATACAGGTGTCACCCTTCCAGATTGCACGTGTCCTCTAATAATTAACAAAGTTTAAAACCTTAACGAGGAAATAAAGAAGTTTTTATAGATGTAAATCCATGAAGTTTCCACATGCTATGATGATAATGACAGAGAAGTAGGTGAGAAGGTTATGAGGCTTAGGGTATGGGTAGGGATATTGTTTATTTAATTTATTATTTAAGAATAGTTTAATAAGTCATGAGTTTTAACAATTAAGGTATCAAAAAATTAACATATCAAGCATGTAGCACATATCACATAATCATCAAGCATGGCATATGTGGGTGTCCTAAAGTTATACTCTAGGTCGAGGGTGTCTAATAACCTAGTTCCCTATAACCAAGGCTCTGATACCAATCTGTCACACCCCAACCGACGGCGTAAACGTCAGGGCGGGACATGTAGACTGTTCATGAGCACAAGGTTGACTAAATTAAAATATATTAATCATTCAAATTCATTGCAATTATTCAAGACAAAGCAAAATCAACCAAGTACATGAAATTGAAATACATAATCCTTTATTTAAAATTATCTTGGTCCAAAATTATGTTTAGCAAGCTTTCATCAAAATCACACATTAGCACGTGAAACATGAACAAAATAAGGTCAACTAAAAAGTTGGTGAGCATACACAGGTTTATACATAGATAGTGTATAGATATAAATAATCAAATCCTTACATAACATGATAAAATAAGGCATTTATGGGGAGTAACTATTGTGTAACCAAAGTACAATCAAACCTTTGTAACTAGCATGCAAATTGTGTTGTCCGTAACAATCACCCCAATCTGGGTCGGTTTGTCAGACTCAATAGATCTATCATTGTTAACCGTCGGCTTGAATAGTTAATGATTGCACATAAATTACACACAAACAGTTAACACACCTAGTACTCAAACATAAAGCTCAAATTTGCACACATGAATGTAAATAGGATTTGTGTTTGTGTACTTTGTGTAAATGTAAACAATTGTATGTATAGAGTTCAGGTTTCACCCCAAAGATTGTAAAAGTGTGAAAAGGGGGCTATGTAAAATTCATTTGAAACGAAGGTGTAGCTAGCATGTGAAACTAGGTAGTAAAATGATCCTTGCAACTCACCACGTTAACCTAGTGTGTAATGTATATTGAATTAATAGTGGGTACAATATCTATGTCTAAGTCTAGGATTGAATTGGATGTGTGTATCAAGAGTTGGAGTTGTAGGTGTTAGTGGTTCATACTTGAATGAGGTGCTTTATAAAATGAGAAATTTAAATGAATAGTCTTAGAATAATTAGATTAGGGTTTGAATAACTAAATAAATTAAATAATTATTATTTAGTAATTTAGTTATAAAATTAGTGTGTGAATTATCTTAAATATAAATTAAATAAATAATTTTGCTTTATTTATTTATAAAGATGTGTAAAATGATATTCATTTTTAAAGGTGTGTAAAAATGGAGTTGTGTAAATAATATTTATCTGTAGAGTAAAATATGCATTTACCCTTATAATAAATATTTTTTATTTATTTATTTACCATTTAGAAATAAATATTTGCTCGTTTTAAATAAAGTTAATATTTTATCAATTTTATTAAATCAATTGTTTTTATTTGGCAAATAAATTTAAATATTGAGATTTTTCCATTAATTATTTAATGTACAAACTTGTTTGTTATAAATTCATAATAAAATGAATTTATATAGGAAATTTATAAATCTGATTTTTATTGTGCAAAAAAATAAAGTTTAAATCTTATAAAACTTTTTATAAAATTGTCCCTAATTTTGTAAATAATTTACTGAAAATAATTACATAATTTAAATTGATTATTGAATGTATAATTTCATAAAAATAGAGATTTTTATGTAAAAATTGTAAAACTGTTTTCAATCTGTTCTAATATTTGTAAAGTTTATAAAAATAATTTTTTTTATAATTTTCGGAGCTTTAAAACTGATTTTAAAAATATAAGCAGACCCTTGGGCTCGAACCCGGGTCTGCGCTGGGAAGTCCATGCGAACAAACCACTGGGCCGAGGTCTGTGGTTCCGATGAGAGACCGCTTGAAATTGTTTTAACACGTCGTTGGGATCAGGCCGGGCTGGGGTTTAACATAAGTGCAAAACGGCCGGACTGGTGGGTTTCGAACCCACGCCACCTGGTTCGGCGGCGCAGTGACTTACCGTCCGGACCAGGTAGTTTGTTGGTTAGATTGGGATTCCACTTGATTAAATCATGGAATTAAAACAACCCAGAATTCAAATACAAAAATAACTCGCTATGAACCCTAGTTCCACTCGGTCTTGATACCCTCTGTCATCACGAATTGGCAGAGGGCTATCGATAACCATGTGATTACGAATCGAATGATACTATTCTTACTTGAAATGAGTCTGGGAGAGTTTGTGTGGAGGTATACGCAAGTGAGAGAGAGGTTTAATTTGATTACATTTGTGTGTAAAAGCCGATTCGATTTCAATTTTGTCCGCAATAGTTACAGGTGGCTGATTACGCGTTAATCCATCGATTTAGGAATGAATTGGGTCTGATAATGGTCCAGGTACACTCGAGGTTGACTGGCGAGTGAATCGCGGGATTGGGACGTGTTAATTTCTTGAATTGAATGTGGAGTGATACGGATTTTGACTATCCAAAGTCAAATCCATTCGAAATTTGAATATGCCGCTTAATCGGTCGAAATGAGATGTTACTTGGGCCGAGATTGGGTCGATTCTTGTTTGGGTAATCATGAGGAGTCCAAACCAACTGGAAATCGTCGAACGACAGTCTTAGATTGACAAGGTTGGGCTGTTTTGACTTTTTAAAGTCAACTGAGTCCAAGAAAAGTCAAAATTGATATTTTAAAAGTCAAAATTGAGTGTGTGGGGTTCCAATTTAGGGTTCAAATGGTTTGGGGTTCAAGCAAAGGAGTAATTTCTTTTAAATTGAATAAATACATCTATGTGTGTATGTATTTGTTTGGTATTTACATAAATTTTCCGTATATAAAGGTTTATAATAATGTATACCCGTGTAAAACTCGTGAATTTGTATTGTAACCTAGGGTTTAATTGTTGGTACGAATAGAATAAACCTAGTGTACTAGATTTTGGAATTAAATATGTTACATTGAATTGAAAATAAAGAAAATAAAATCAGAAATGTTACATTTATTAATTCATTAAATTTCCTCACAATTACACGATTCGGTGGCGATTTGAGTGTAACAGCCGTCGGCCCCAATTACGTGTTAATTCGAACAACTTTGGATGAATTTGGCCGCGTTTAGGGTTCGAATACATAGAAGGATTGATCGTGCGTGATTTGCGGCCATTAACATGTCTTAGTTTCCTGATTTGGAAGCGAATTGGACTCGCTTTGACTCTATGGAGTCAAAGTTCGTTTGAATTTGAAATTAGCCACGTGGAATGTAAAAAAAATTGGAAGGTTTCAATGAATAGGAGTGGTCGATGATTGATTAGGTAAACATGAAAGGTGTTTAGCACACGAATTTGGTCGATTTCAACTCTGAAATCCAAGAAATCGGGGCTGTTGACTTTTCAGGGGTCAAACTTGGTCACATAGAAGTGAAATTAGGTTAAAAATGTTTGAATTTGGTCAAATGTAGTCAAGATTGAATGAAAGGGTTCAAATCCCAAAATTGTGAGGGTTCAAGGCTCAACATTAATTATTTTAAATTCCTTTTTAATTGTTTTTTTTAATTTTATAAGGTTTATAAAAAAAACTAGTTGTTATTTTATTTATTTATAAAGGGAGTAACTTTCATTTCAATAGAATTACAAAGTGGATTATTAAATGTATATGAAGTTATTAATATAAACACACACACACACACATCTATATATATATATATAAATATATATATATATATATATATATATATATATATATATATATATATATATATATATATATATACAAAGATGTCACTAAACTTTAAAATTTTTATTTTGACTTATGCTTTGTAGTAAGGTGTTTATATATATATATATATATATATATATATATATATATATATATATATATATATATATATATATATAAATAAACATACGTATGATATATTTTTAATGGAAAATAACATAGAATTGAAATGTTGGCATTTTAGATTGATATATGTTTTAGAAAAGTGATTAATGTGACATATTGCGTCACACAAGTACAAGATTGAAGATGAAAATGTCATTATTGTAAAATAAATAAAATGAAATAATACTTGAAAAATCATGGATGTTACAAGACTCCTTTGGTTGTGACTGAAACCTTGAGCACAAGCATACAACAAACATTATGTCGGGCCTTGAAGCTGTGAGATACATAAGATATCCGATCATCCCAGTACAATTTGCAATCCACATCGTTTCCATCTTTGTCTGGATGCAGACCATGATTGATGGGGATAGGTGTGCCATAAGTACTCCAATCATTCATCTTGTATTTTGTCAAGATGTCCTACACATACTTAGTTTGATGCAGATAAATGCTATCCTGCCATTGACTGACTTACAGACCTAGAAAGAACGACAGTTCACCCATGTTGCTCATTTCAGACTTGGACTTCATCACCTGTTCGAATTCCCTACACATCTCTTCATTTGTAGACCCAAAAATAATGTCATCAACATAGACTTGTACAAGAAGAATATCACCTCATGCTTTCCTAATGAAGAGAGTCGAGTCAATTTGTCCGCGGTCGAAACCATTGGACAGAAGATGCTTTGATAAAGTCTCATACCATGCCCGAGGTACTTGATGAAGACCATAAAGTGCTTTGTCGAGTTTGTACACTTTATTGATATTATGTGGATCTTCAAAACCTGGTGGTTGAGTGACATAGACCTCTTCATGAACTTTTCCATACAGGAAAGAACTCTTCACATCAAGTTGATAGACCTTGAAGCCGACATAGGAGGCATAAGCCAGAAACAGTCGAATGGCCTCAAGTCTAGCAACTGGGGCATATACTTCTGTGTAATCCAAGCCCTCTTGTTGATAAAAACCTTAAAAACCAACCGTGTTTTATTTTTCACTACAAAATGTCAATCGTCCGTCTTGCATTTGAACACCCATCTAGTTCTAATCGGATGCATTCCCTTCGGAAGGTCAACCAGATCCCACACGTGCAACTTTTGGAATTGAGACAATTCATCTTGCATCGCCTCTATCCAGGATCACCAATAATGTTTCCAATTGGATGATTCTGATACACTCTCGTCTCTAGTACATGCGGTTCCTGGATGTTTGAATCTAGATTTGTGCTCAACTCCCCCATATTTTGTATTCCAGAAGAAGAAGATTCAATGTTGATTGGATCAGTTGGAGCTTCATTTCCTACACGAATGTTAGGATAAGCTTGAGCGTCATTTCCATCAACATGAATAACTTCAATGTTATCACTATCATGAGTTACAGATGAAGAAACACCATTTGAATCGAGAGTTACAATCGATACAGTTGCACGGGTTGAGAAATTGGAGTCATCACTGTCACCAAAGAACTCGTACACATTGGCGACATCATCTGCAGATAGATCAGGAAGATTGAAAGACTTGAATAGAGCATCATAATCAAAACCCCAAGCTGGACCAGTTGGTTATGGTGGAATGTTGTGTTTACTACAGTCCACTTCGAACCATTCTTCCACAGACCTACTCTTAATATTGTACACTCTCTTGCATGGAAAGTAGGCAACATATCCTAAGAAGATGCCGTCTACTGCTTTTGCATGAAATTTAGACTTGCGGTCTTTGTACTGTAATAATAAAGAGCAGGGACTACCAAAAGGAACTAGGTAGGCAAGATTGGGAGTTCGATTGTTAATCAACTCATAACATGTTTTATTGTGCCTTTTAACCACCAGAACTCTGTTCAAGACGAGACACGCTGTGTTGACTGCTTCTGCCCAGAAAGTGACAGGAAGCTTTGCATCTGACAGCATTGTCCTTGCAGTCTTAATTAGTGTTATGTTTTTTCGTTCTGCAACTCCATTCCGCTGAGGTGTGTACGGGGCACTAAATTCGTAACGAATACCCTTCTTGAGACAGAAAAGCTCCATCAAATTATTCTTGAACTCAATTCCGTTATCACTCCTTATTCTTCTAACCTTCAACTTGCATAAAGATTCCAAGCTCAAGATCAGGTATTGAAGAACATCAGCAGTCTCATCCTTTGTACCTAAAAATGCACCCAAGAAAAACGTGAGAAATCATCAGTTACAACTAGACAGTATGACTTCCCTCCAATACTCCTGATACTTATGGTCCCAAACAAATCCATATGTTAGAGCTCCAAAGGGGTATCGATTGAGTTTCGGAGCTTGGGCTTGTGAGACTTCCGTTGCTGTTTGCCCTTTTTACAAGGCATACAGTCATCTGCAAAGGAGAATATCAGCTTAGAAACCCCGGTAACTAAACCGTTTTGGACAAGATGATTAATTTTTCGATAAGAAATATGTCCAAGTTTCCTATTCCACAAGATTGAGTCGCTCTGTCGCTTTGGTAAGCAAACAAGTAGCAACTGAAGATGTGGTTTTTGCCACTCTCATGTCGATCTAATAGGTATCATTCGTTCTTGGCGCACGCATCAAAATCCAGTCTTCAGGAACCTCAAACCCAGGTTTGAGAATCATGCATTCAGACTTGTCAAACATGACTGAGTACTCCTTATCACACATATGAGAAACACTCAACAGGTTATGCATTAGCTGCTCATAATAGTTGACATTATCGAAGCTAAAACAACCAATTGAAACCTCGCCTTGACAAGTAATACTACCGTCGTTCTAGCCTGCAAAGGCCACATAGCCGCCTCTGAATGGTTTTACATCTTGAAGTAGGGCCATTTTGCCTCTCATGTGCCAGGAGCATCCACTATCTACATACCAACGATTAGAGATAGTTCCCTTCGGATGTCACTGCACGAGTCACAAGAAATTAATTAGATTTGGAGACCCAAGACATGGTGGTCTTGGGTCGTCCGTCTTTCTCAAAATAAACTACTTCAATTAATTCACAGTCGTGACTGTCAAAAATGCGTGAATCTTTAGAAGACTTGGGACCAGGAGATTGAGAACTTTTAGATTTCTTGTTCCAAGACCTTTTCTTTTGTTTTACTGGAACAGTCGGCTTGCATCCCGAGGCACCAGGTGAACTAGTAGAAGCTTCACCTGATTGAATTCCAGCCAGCTGTTCCAGCTTCCTGAATCTCTTGTTTCTTCTTCTCCTCTTTGGCTTAGAAAGTTTAACCACAGGTTTCTCACCAGGTGGTGCACTACCAGAGGTTGGCACACAGGGTTTAGCAGGATGCTTTTCCCTTTTCGGAAAAGATGGCTTAGCCACAGATGTGGTCTTTGGCTTCACCATGGGTTTCACTGGAGGTTTCACCACATTTTTTTTGGGATTCTTGGGTTACTTCGCTGGTGGTGACTTAGAGACAACAGCCGGTTGTGAAATAATTGGCCGTTTCCCTTGGTTCTTAGCAGGGCAGTTCACAAGGATGTGACCAACCATACCACAGTGAAAGCAAGCACGATTTTCCTTATAAATCCTCCTGTAGGGCTCATTTGATTTGACGTTTGATGACTCAGCATGATGAACAGAAGAAGTTGTTTGGTGAACATGAGTAATGGTTTTTGATGGACCTGATGTTGATTCATTTTTGGAAATGTAGTATTTTTCTAAATTTGCTTTATAACCAAGCTCATAATGATTTGCAAATGTTTCTTTCTTAACTTGGTTAATATTCTTATAACCCCCATAAAGCATTACTTTTAGTTTTTCATTTGTTTCAATGGTATCAGGCTCCGTCAAAATGCAATTATCACGATTAGTAACAATGTTTTTCACAACTTTGTGTTCAACAATCAACTCCTTTGAGACAGCACCATCAGGGATGGTGTTCTCAGAGCCTTCATCAGTGAAGAACTCCTGATCAGAAGCAGAGTCAGCCTTGCTTGATGAATCATCCTTGTTAGAGGAATCATCCTGACTTGAGGATTCATCAAGGCATGACAAGTGAATATCAATTAAGTCGTTGACAAATTTTTCGCTTACTGGTGGAGGAATGGCATTAGTACCCAACCCTATGCCATTCAATTGTCTCATTACTGATTCATAATGTTCCACCACAAAGCGAGAATTTTTCAACATCTCAATTTTACCATTTAACTGCAAGACCTCATTCTGCAGCTTGGTAATTTCATTATTTCTCTTTTCCAACCCCTTGTACGCAACATCCAAATGAAACTGTTGTTCGCTAATTTTAAGTGAAAAATATCGTTTTTCTTTCTTTAAAGTTTCAATTGAATCTTTGTAACGTTTTTTCATTTTCTTTGTAGCTTAAAGCTGCAATACGAAGAGGTTTGACTTTGTCCTGAAGCTTAGAATTTTCTTCTTTCAAGCCAAGACATTTGGAACATGAAATGGCAGCAAAAGAATTAGAGTCTACCTCAGTTGATGAACTTGATGCCTCCCCAATAGCCATGAGGGAAAATGCAGTTGTAGATTTCTCGTGGTCAACTACAGAAGCTTCTCGTTCTTCTGCTTCCATCATCTCTATGATCTCAGCCATTAGACTAACTTGTGTTTGAGCAATAAGGGCATCCTCCAAACGAATACCCCAATCAAAGCTTTTGTCCTGTTGAGCTACCAAAGCATTGGACGTTCCACCTTGACCTTGATTGCGGTTGTTAGAATTGTTGTACCCTTGACTATTTCCTTGGTTGTTTCTCTGGCTTGGTCTAGTGAATCCTAAGGCAGGTGCTTTATCCTTCTGACATTCACCAGCAAAGTGTCCAAAGTTCTGACACTTGTAGCACCTGGCCTTGGATTTATCAAAACCCACCTTGGCAATTGAATGCCCACCAATGAACTTCCTACCCGTTCTATTCAAGAAATGCGTGGCCCTTCTCAAGATCATGGCCATATTCCATTGAATATCCATGTCCTCCATGTCGTCTGGATCCACCTGATTAAAATCTTCTTCAATTGTTTTAGGATCCGTAAGCTTGCCACCAATGAAGTTCTCATAGGCAACCATACACGATGAAAACAATGCTACATGATCTTCAGCTATCTTGGCTATTGCAGTCTGGTTAGCTGAAGATGAGGAGATATGATTCCTTGATGAATGTTAGTGGTGAGGACCAGATCCAAATGCTGTAAAGCATGTATGACCCCCACAACCATTTGAGTTATCTTCTTCATGAGAGTTCCTTGAGAATAAGGCGATTCCTGAACCAGATGATTTAGTTGTGGAAGACGTCCAATAATACATAGAAGGGTCTTGGATTTGAGGTCTCCCTTAGCTTTCTTTTATTTTTAGGTTCATATCGTGTGCTTGAACCTTTCCAATTGATTCTTCAATCATCATTTCATAGAACTTGGGGTTCTCTCTCAACAGAGTGGTATACATCTCAAACTTTGGTGGTAACGCATCCAGAAATTTTTCAACTAATTCCTCATCAGGATACTTCAGCTCAAAAGCTTTTAACTCAGTTTGCAGATGATATAATCTAGATATAAGTTCATCTGTTGATTCATTCTCCAGGTATCCGAAGCACTCATACTGCTTTCTTTGCTTTTCTTGAAATCATTGTTCCCCTCAAATCTCTTCTACAATGCCTTCCAGAGATCTTTAGAATTATCATATCCTCTGAAGCTGTGAAAGAGCTCTCTAGTTAGGGCAATTTTGATAGATCCATGTGCCTTCTTTTCTCTGTCATAAACTTTCTTTTCTTCTTCATTAAGTTTGGAGATAGGCTTGGGAACTTTCTCATCAAGATATGTATATGTGGGATGCTTATAACCCTCTTGAATGGGTATCCGAAATGAAAAATCGGTGTATGAGATATAATGCTCAAAGCGTGCTTTCTAGTTTCAGTAATCATTTATGTTAAGCAGCTTTGGTGGTTAATGTGGGGTTCCAATCTCATTGTTATAATTTAACAGGTTACCGAGATTCTGAAGATTTGTCATGGTGAAACACTTAGTCAAATTTCAGAAAAATCCAAGCAATGTGCGCACTTAAGTTCTGGCCTTGCGCACTTAAGAACTTGGTATTGCGCACTTAAGATTTGCTCTTGTGTACTTAACAAGTACGCGGGAGTAAATGACAAGTACGAAGGAAGGAGTTAAGTACGCAACAAGAAATGGTCTTGCGTACTTTGTAAGTACGCAGGAAGCCTGTACTTGTTTCCAAAAATGTAAAGTACGCAGATCACTTTTTCACCAACCCTCACCAACTTTTTCCGATCACCGGAAGTACCTCAGATCTTCAAATTTTGAAGATATGAACAAATTGATCAAGCCAAAAGGTTAGAAACTTATTTCTAAGAAACCCTTGATGATCAAAACACTCAAACATTCAACAAAAGGTTAGATTTTGACTGATTTTTGCTTCTAATATAGCGCTCAAGAGCTACCTCAATTTTATCACAAAAATCATCAAAATTAGTCACTTTTGCTTGTAATTGTGTCGAAAATGCTCCTAACACACTCGAAATCAACAGCAAAAGCTCTGATACCACTTGTAGGTCCCCGGGTGTCTCAGATCGTTACGTGCGAGCGTGTGGCTAGTCGAATCGGGTGCGAAATGCTCGTGACTAGGTGGAGAATCAAACAACACAAAGTAAACCGACAAAAAAAACACTTTCAAACTTCGTCTATTATACACTTAGCCGGTTACAGAATTCTTACATATGAATGCGTACATACATGCTCGTGACCTGTTGCCTGCGCACTTAGCAAGTGCGCAGGGTTTAACTCATGTGTACTTAGCAAGTACGCAGACTTTGTTCTTGTGTACTTGATAAGTATGCATGTTAAGCAACCTTCGCACTTGTTAAGTGCGCACAACACTTAACAAAGACAAATACAATGACAAGTACCTATGAACATGATTACAACTCGATAAACCAATACATACAGACGCTGACATACAAATACATAAAGACATTACATAAGTAAAAACAATCTTCAGAGTGCTTTTCACAAGAATTGCTTCAACAAACTACCCCTTGACAGCAGCTCTGGAGATGTCTACAGTCTCTAACAGCTTCAAAGTGATTGTCACAAGAATTGCTTCAACAAACTCCCCCTTGACAACAGCTCTGGAGATGTCTACAGTGTGATTGTCACAAGAATTGCTTCAACAAAAATGATTACAGTTATATTCTAATTATAAATTATAAACCATGGTTTTTAAATAAATAATTAGTTTAACGAGATCATACTAGCGAAACAAGTTTATTAAGTTTTATCCTCAAACAAAATAATTTATTACTTTCAAAATTTATTAATTTAAGATCAACGTTTATAGCTTTATATAAAAATAAAAATAAATGGATCTTTATAAATTTATAATTGTGTTTGTCTCATAATAGTAAAAATGAATTACGCGCAAAGATAATAATGTTCAAAACCGTCTATTTGACGTTTGTGGAAATTAGAATAACTAAACATAGGTGTAAACATGTAGGTATGTTTATTTGAAAAGGGACATTAATCGTAAGTTTTTAAAAATTATTCATGAAGAAACTCGTTCTTAACACTAATTGTTTATAAAGAATATATATATATATATATATGTTTGTATATACGTGAACATTCATAAGGGGAGTGTGTGAGTGTTAGAAATTGTATATTTATGTCCTTATATATATGTGTGTGGGAGTAAATGGAATGCTAAACAAAGATTTAACAACAAAAAGGAGAAAAGGGGGGCAGAGGCCGGGTTTTAACCCGTGACCTCTTGCGTATGGGGTAAGTGAGTTAACCGCTAGACATGGGCTACTGCCTTGTTAAAGGTTCAGTCCATTTAATCTTTAGCAACCAGACAAAGCCTTCATCTTCCCCAAACATTAGTTGCAAACAAACCCTAGTCTCCCAATTCGATTAAAACGTAAATAGATTCAAGGGGGGTTTTTGTGTAGGATGCTAAAACGAGTAACGGGAGGAATCGTCACCTAAAAACCGGATTGACTGGTCAAGAAAAATCGGGATGTTCGACCACCACCAGGGACCGCGACGGAATGAAGTCGCAGGGTGGGTTCGAGCGCGATTTGGAGTGGAAGAATCGGTTTGTAAATGATAGGGGGTGTTAGGAGGATTATTAACAACCCTGTAATAGTCAGAAATGATGGATAAATCGGGCATTTGAATTTTTGATTTAGGTGTTTCAAGACTAAAACAGAAAACCATTAAATGGTTCATAAAACTTTGATTTCTGCATTAAAGCGGTAATTACAAGTTTGTAACGATGATTATTGAATGGCATAATGATTTTGTGGAATTAATACATTGGATTTTTTAGGTGAATTGAGAGATTGAAACGGGTTTGACTTTTAGAAGTCAAAATTGAGTCTATGCCAATATCTAGGGTTTAAAATGAAAGGGTTCACCTAATATGGGGGTTCAAAAGGGTTTAAGGGGAATATAATTGCTTGTGGAGGGTTCATGTGAGTTCAAGGAGTCCAAACCACTTTAATTTGATATAAAATTCATTTTAAATGTAAAACTAAATTTTATTTTTATAAACTTTATAAAACTAACATATTTAGATTTAAATAAAATTACAATGGTTTATTTAAAATGTCAAATATATGTATCTTTAAAAAAAAAGAGCCAAACGAATCTTTTAATATAGTTTGTTTAATATTTTCAAATATACATAAATATGTTTACATACTTATATTTATAAAAGATAACATATATGTCTTTAAATAAATATGTATTTATATATATTTATAAAGTAGTGAAGTTGTAGGATCAAAGTCCATGAGTTACATTGTGATTTAATTGATCTAATAAAATACATATATATGGATATATATACATAAGTTATACATATGTGTATTTATTGTAATAAAAAAATAAAAAATTGTATGAATGAAATCCAGGATTTGATACACTTGTAGTTAGGGTTTATGTGACAAAATGTATTGAACTAGAATTTATCATTATATAGGTCAAAGCATTAGAAAAATCAAGGATGTTACAACCATCATCTCAATTTATAGGGGAAGGAACAATACCTGCGTACTTGGCTAAGTACGCAGGGCATTGGTCATGCGTACTTATCAAGTACGCAAGGCAAAAGCCATGCGTACTTACTAAGTGCGTAGCACCAATCTGGTGTACTTGTTAAGTACGCAGGAACACCCTCCTGCATACTAGCTAAGTACACTGATGCATAGAATTTAATCAATAGTTACTAAAACATGCTTCTACACGTGTAAGGTGGCTTTTAAATGGCCCTATATTTCCGTTTCGGGTCCCTAAGTTCCATCTCATTCGTTCCGATCCAAATTGAACGTAAAACAGCCGCCCGCGTGTTTTAAAATCCACCTAATTACAATTTACCCGCCAAACTTTGCCACTCATTAAGTTACCATGGATTCAGGTCGCTCTCCGACCCGAACCGTTTTTCAGGATATTACAAGTCTACCCCCCTAAAGATATTACAAGTCTACGCCCCTTAAAAGAGGATTCGTCCTCGAATCTTGCGTCGGCACAAACCAACACGACTTACTCTTCCGTTCTCACTTGTGCACCAAAACCCTTAGGTGCTACCCATTGTCTTTCGTATACGTATAATCCTGGTCATTACTTTTCAACACTGCCACCAACCTTTGTGTTCAAAGAAACCTTCTCCATTGCTCGTTTTAAACTTGTGACTTGTAGGTTGCACCTACACATTCCTTCATTACTCGTTCCAACAACCATTACTCAGATGGCCCGACACCGTCAATTACCTACTTATTTATCTCATATTCCCTATCTACTCACATCACCTATGCTATCGTTCCTTTTATAACCCTGATTACCTCATTATTCTAATGATCATCCTCCCAAGTTGGTTCTTGTCTTTCCAAGATACGAGTATTTGTTGCTTAACTATTGTGCGTCCATCACACTCCTCTCTCTCCTGCTCCGATCGCCATCTTGTGATGATTTTCTCAAACTCAAGCCCACTGCTTACCCATAAGGGTATTACTTCAGCCCTTCTTTGATGATCTCCAGGAGCATGTACAAAGCTACCCCAGTTTCCACAAAATTCCTCTACATATTATCTCTTTACTTCATTACTATGCGATCACCATCCACATCTCGTTTATAATTTACGAACACAATGTCCGTCTTCTCACAAGCCTCAGCTATTCGTCGTCTCGTCCAAGGAAAGCATCCCTATTCATCTGGTGTCTCGCCTCGACTGAATTCTTCATATGGAGCGTGTTCTATGAAGGCCTTTTCGTCACCTTATTTACTTCGTGCTGAAATCTTTAACGTCATCACCTAGATCTCATCATAAACATTTCTAGCCAAGCGTCCACTTAAACGCTTTTATCATCAACTCTCACAGCTCAGCCCATTGGCTTTGTGCTCTGAATTCTCGAGATATAAGCATAGGCATCTCATAAGAGCACCTCACCGATCGTCTAGAAAGACGTCAAAACTCCTCGCATCACCTCGATGTGTCCACGTCGAGAAAATCGCCAAGATAGAAATACTATACATAAGCACACTGACCACTTGTCCTATGCACGACTAAGAGTGTACTACAAGGACACACACCAACACACATATCTACAGAACACACATTGTTCCACACATGTACTACCAACCCTAAACTCTAAACACACATCACGTGCACACACATAACTGCTAGATCTGAGTAAATCTGCGTGCATACAATATGACCTCGTCATTTATAGACACACAAACTCCTGAAGCTTATCTCTTACTCACTACAACGGTAGGGCCTGCCACACGTCATCATATATTCACTCCGAGTGTACTCGGTCATTCCTATACGAGTCATACCCATACTTCAAGATGACACACTACTCAGTCTAGACACAAAATGTCACCCTAAACATTCATACACACAAGATATAAAAAAATCTTATTTCCCCACAGGATCTGGTCCTGAACATGTATACCTAGACATAAGGTATGTAGCTACAATTTCCCACAGGACCTCGTCCTGAACATTTATACATACTAAAGATGTATATTTAGGATTTCCCACGGGACCTCGTCCTGACCAACTACACAAGGTGCAATAAACCCCTTACACTTCAAACATTACCATAAGTCATAGGTGACACTACTTTAAGACCATAGACACACACAATAATTAAAACTCAGGTCTACACAGGTCTACTCATACAGTCTAATCAACCAAGCTCTAGTATCACATCAAAGATTACATTTAGTATGAACTCACGTTGTTCAAAAGGTAATCACATAATCACACGTAATTAACACTACACCACCAATAGCAAGCAACCACACATGTAACTATCATTAACTACGTTTTAAACCATCCCATGGTAAAGATTCACTGTCAAGGTTAAAATCAAGCAATTGAAAAACCAATAACAAATATTCTATCACAAAAGTGCCTGACGGCCACTACTCAAAATGCTCTAGTCCTCTCGTGGTTACCACCACTACTCTAATCACTGAACAAGTCAAAGTTATCACCCACTTGTTCCTCCTCATCAGATTCCTCCAGCCATCCATCTTTCGATCCCGAATCATGCCTCGGAGGCTGATGCCTAACCGGAAATGTGTTCTTTCCCCGCTAACCACTTCTCATGTAGAAGGAGCTACTAAGTCCACTCCTCATAACTACCTTGGTAGTACTTGGAGCATTAGGTGCCGGAAGCGCCAGAATCATCTCCTGTGCTGGTAGCTCCTGCAAATCCTCTGCCGCCGGTGGAACCACCGTCAATGGAACAGGTGATAAGATCCGTCTTCTCCCAAAGATAATCGTACGAATAGCAGCCGCACGTCTAGCCCGCCGTTCTGACAACCTCCTGATGAGAGCTCCCTGCCTAATCCATCTAGTCTGAATCGTCATAGCCATCAGTACCGGCTCAAGATAAAACATTAGAGTGATTACTATGGGCGTCAAATTCCGAATTTGGGAGTAATCATAGACTGCCAAATCACGCTAATCAAATGCAATTTGGTGGTCCACATTACTGCTCGGATTCTAAACCTTCCCCATCATATTCACACTAACTTTCTATCTTTCACACACCCCGGATGCACATGCATCCCACATAACTCACATAGACCACACGATAATCTTGCAAGTCATCATCTTTATCACAATTTCACACCATCCAAGGTTACACACAAAATTACTAAATCATATCGACACACCAAATTATCCCACATAGTTATAATTAATGTTACCCCACATTACTCAACTCACATCATAGTCTATTTCAATCACACCACATAACTTCAAGTAGTTCTACATACTACAATAGCACATAGCGCACATCATGATCCCACACAGAACCTTAAATCACTTATTCACACCGATTACTTCACCTAGTGTAACACTACACAAATGGTAAATAATAGTTGCTGCTCAACTCGAAAGACGTACCTCTTTGCTCGCGGTTACTCGTGATGGCATTCGTTTCACTCTCGTCCCATTTTCAGTTTAAGTTAAGGCATTTTATTTTGTTAAAAAAACCAGTTTTCTCTTAAACCACGACTCCGATACCAACTTGTAAGGCCCCAAACTAGGCACCTTACAGTTGGTTCTCATCACTAGGTAAACTCATTAAAAACACTTTACTTTTATTTAAGTAAACAACAGAAGTCTTTCTCTTAATAATATTATCTTTAAACTCGTTAACTTTCACGAAGTTACCTGGCGAATGCATGCGCACCAACCCGAGTAGCCTCGCTTCCTAGCCAAGATACCTCGTCTAGTAGACTAACCTATAAAACATTCCAACGTGCATACAAAGTCAGCTACGCTAAGTGAGTTCTAAAAGTTTAATTTAAACAAACCATCAATATCCTTTATTGTTCGTTTTTACCAATTTTCAGGTTTAATATGCCTGTAATTATATAATTACTTCCTTCGACAAATGACACCAATTATCTATTAGGGTTTTGACCTAATTACTTTCTAGTAAAATGTACGTTACGTTAATTTGATATATTTGTATATCGTGTCAATTAAAATCCATAAGTTAGCATGTAATACTTAATTGTTCGAAATAATTATTCCAGTCTTGTTAACTACAACATTTACCAAAATAGATACGTGATTTTGTGTATTCAAGGCAATTTTATTCGCAATACTAATATTACACACAAGTTACCAATTTTTACTAAAAAAATATTCGTGATTATATCGTCCCTATTTTCGTAAAGCTTGTTTTTATTCGAAATTACCAATATATATTATCACAAATCAAGTACTCTTTTACAACAACGACTTTATTTTATTGAGCCAAGTTCATCTAACGCATGTTTTCCAAACTTTAAATGTGTAGACTCATATGTGTGTGTATATATATATATTAAAACTTATTTATAATGTCATATATGTCATGAATACATACATATATACACATTTATGTCATCATATTTTTATATCTTGTTCATACTCATCTATATATATACTAAAGTACACATGTCTTATGAATTTTAACATGATACTAATAATAAAATTATCAAGCTTTTACTAGTTGTGTTCTTTCATAATATGGCAACTTTTCATGAATCAAAAACATATACTTATATTTTCATGCATACAATGATATACTACACACACACACATATATATATATATATGTATATCATTTATCAAACTCAACAAGTCTATGTTGTGTGTTAGATCGTTCAGTTAGTGACTTTTATGAAAACTCATCATTTTAGTGAACATTTGCACATCAAAAGTAAGATCTAGAGGAAAGGAAAAGTGTTGGAGGTAATGTATACTCCAAAGAAGAAAATATGACGGTTTTATAAGATGGAAGCTAGATCCTCTTGGATCAACACTTGTAAACTCCTTCGAACACCAAATGGAAGGGATTTCATTTGAATTCTAGTGCCAAATATCAAGCAATTAAAGTGTGTGTGTGTGTGTGCAACCAATGCCGAGATGGAGAAGAGAAAGAGTGAGATCTTGAAATCTTGATTTGTGTTAAGTTGTTCTCTTATATAGCTAGGAGTTTGAGTGTGGATTTGACCATAATCACCATCATGAGATAGGTGACTTTGTGTGGAGTGTTAGGCAAAAGATAATGATTGTGAAGTTGTTGTTGACGAGTGCCGTGAAACACACAAAGGAAAAAGGGATGGAGTGTTTGAGTGTGTCTTCATCGAATTAGATATCCTTTATTATGACTAGATCTTGCAATCTCACTAGTAGATAAATCAAATGATAAGGAGAGAATTATTGCTGTTGTGTCGTGAACAAGAGATCAAGAAAGAGACAAATGAGATTGAGTATTGGCATTGAATAAAGGATGGTAGAATATGATCTTGCGTACTATGGTAGGTAGTTTAGTTGGAATTATAAAAGTTGTACGTGTTTTATATAGTTTTAAGTTCCAACTAATTAGGGATAACATATCTTTATTTATATACGACTAGATGCATATATATATATATATATATATATATATATATATATATAGGGGGAGGATCAAATAATTAGTTTTTCGCTAAAAAATCTAAGAAACGACAAAAACCTTAAGAAACGATATCAACGAACTCCGATTGAGCTAATTTCAGCGGCGTTGTAACCGTCTAGTCAAACTCTACCATCTTAGCTTTTAGGGTTAAACTTTTAAGGTTTAGATTTTATGTTTGAATTTTAGGGTTTTAGCCTTAGGGTTTAGCTTTTACGGTTTAGATTTTATGGTTTAGGTTTTTTTTGTGGTGGGGGTGGGGGGTTTAGGTTTTTGGGGGTGGGTTTAGGTTTTTTTTGTGGGGGGTGGGGTGGGGGTTTAGGATTTTGGGGGGGTGGGGGTGGTGGTTTTAGGCTTTTTGGGGTAGGGTTGGAGGGGGGGTTTAGGTTTTTGTGTCCGGGTTAGAGTTCGATAAGACGGTTCCAACGACGCTAGAATGATCTCAATCCGAGTTCGGTTGACCCACTTCTTAGTATTTTTTAGCAAAAAACCACTTATTAGTGGAACCGTCCCCTATATATATATGTATGTGTATATATATATATATATATATATATATATATATATATATATATATATATATATATATATATAACTAATCGTAATGACACGTGATAATATCTACAAGGGGTTTATCATAAATTCCTACGAGTGTTTATGAATTTTTTAATTATTCGCTTCGCAAAATATATTGTACATATATTTCAGACTTCTAATCATCGTAAGGTTTTTTTTAATTAATCACCAACGTTCGTATCTTGCGGGATATATGTATATATATATATATTAGATGAAACGGAGGTTGAGTGTTGTCATAATTTCTATAATTATGAGATTTACACATTTGAGTGTAGTGCACTCTTCATCATAATCATGACAACGTGATGTTTGGAGGTTGAGTGCATATTTGTATAAAATCATCAATATGAGACTTGATATCTATCACACCCCGCCAAGGCGGAGGTACGGGATGTAACCTGTATATCACATTAAACACAAGTACGTGAGAAACTAAAAGGAAAATTGTGCATTACATTGAACAATACTACAAGCCTCTATAGAAAGGACAAATACATGGAAAATCCCGAATCAATTCAAAGTGTCTAAAATGTCCGACTACAACCAAAAGTACACAATAACAACTCTTCCCAAAAGCAAGTCGTTTAAAGCTCGTGATCCCCATAACTGTTTTCATGAAAAGCATGTTTCAAAAACGGGTCAACTATAAACATAGTTTGTGAGTACGCAGGTTTTGCGACTCCATAAGAAAAAGTAAGTAATTTCAAAATTTAAATGTAACCGTAGATGATCAAGTACACGTGTTAAGATTTTAATTATCCCGAGCCACAATCAAAACCGTAAGACTAGTTGTTGCCCCTGTATCAAGGTGTCAAATATGAACACCTACTATGGCTAATTATGCACCCAACTAACCCTACAAGTCTGTATGGCGCGACCAACCCTAGGCGGGGGTGTCAACACAAATAGTACTATACATAATTCCCATCGGCTGTCCAAGCTAATTGATTGCGTTAAACTACGAACTTAATACATCTAAAAGTAAACCCATGTAATCCTAATCCCAAGTAACAACGTGCAGTGTGAAACTTCTTTTCCCCCGTAAAACAATAAAAATGTAAAGTGGGGCCGCGAGACTCACCCCGAGCGCGATAATGCATAAAAAGTACAGTTAACCGAAGAAACCGCAAACATGACGTCCTAACCGAGTCCTACTAACCAATTAGACATGAAACATGCATTTAGGACACCTAACGTGTGTGAATAAGTCAACAAAACAAAAGTGGTAATGAAGTCGGTTGCATACTCAAAACCCGTGCATAAGCGTACGAACCGATAAAAGTTGTAAAACAGACTTTTATACAAATTGGTGACCTTAAAAACTTAGGTTTTAAATTTTATTAAATAATATCAGTAACTATAAAGTTATATTTGATAAAATCTCAAGTCACGATTTCGTTTGTCTAAAAACGCGGTTAGCCGCGTAAAGTCTACTTTACAGTTTAAAAATCCGATTCATCCGAAATTAGGATTTTAGTTTGATTTTAGCATCCAAATTAAAAGTCCAAAATTATTTTTTTAGTAGGTTATATCGCCTGTCGAAATCTTAATAAAACTTTTATAAATTTTATTTTTACATAAAAAGTTTATAAAATTGTCATTTGTATAAACATTTAATCTCCCAAAATTCTAAAACCATGCTTAGACACAAAAGTAATGCTTGAAACATTTACCAGTTGTTCATATATCTGAAAGATAACTTATGACCAATTTTCATAATTTTTCATTATCTAGATTATTTATTATGAATATAATATTTTAAAAATATACAAATTCGGGAAAAATAGATACAATTGTCAAAAATTCATTAACTTTTTACCAGGTTAGTTTTATATCCAAATGACGTCCCATTAAAAGGTTTAATTCCAAACGTTATCTAGAAGTATATTGATTCACGAAATTTGGGCAGGAGTCATCTTTCATTATATACCAACTACTGATCAAAATTCAACTTTTTCTAAAACTCGTAAGTATTTTTCCCATTTTTCATGTATTAAACTTGTATTAATTCTAATAAATAATTTATAAAGAGTTAGGTTGCCAAACTTTCCAGATCTTTATTTTAGTTCATATGCTTTTGTTTAAAAATAAATATGGATGTCAAATCAACAATATTTTAAAAACCATCAAGAATAGGTGTGTTCTTGATCATTCAAGCAACTAACAACTTTAATCCAAAATTATACCTTCAATTCAGCTTTGTGTGGTGTTGTTGGATGGTAAATCCCTGTGATTTCTTGATATTTTACCTACAGTCACAATGTGGTTCTATCCAAAGACCAAAATTTCAAAATCACCAAAAATCCAAGAAAATCCAAATGATGATCATCAAATGTTCATACTCTTGAACGTCTAAACTTTTTTTGTAAGATTTAGACTAGATAACTCATTGTGGATGATTAAAAATAATTTTCATCGACAAATCCTTGTTAAAATTACAAGATTCAAGCTTTAAAATATCAAAAACACTAAATCTTAAAAATCAAAGTGAGTGTGTGTAGTGAGTGTGTGTAGTGTGTGTGTTCTTGGTTTTCTTGAGAACACAAGCAAGACCAAAAACAGAAAATCAAAGTCTTAAAATATGATGTTTTACCTCAAAATCACTGGAATGAAGATCAAAGTAAGCTAGAAATCAAGATTTGAAGTGCAAAAAGGGAGTGGATTCCTGAAGAAAAATCAAAAGAAGGTGGGTGTTTAGGAGGTGTTTCACAAAAATGAAGAGAAAGAAGGAAGGGGAAAAGAGGGTGGTCTGACATTCGGACTTTTTAGGCTAACTCCGTTAGCAAATCTCGTTAAATTCTTAACCTAGTTAACTCAATTTCAAACCTTAGGGACAAATTCTGTCATTATTCCAACCCAAACTATAAGGACTAGTAGTGTAAGTTGCCAAAACCTGATTCTGTTGAATTTAGAAGTCAAAATCAGAATGTTGGTGTTCATGTTGACTTTTGAAAGTCAAATAACCATGTTCTTGACTCAAATTCGTGAAATTCGTTTCATTGTAACTGCCATACATGATTATTATCATTAAACGACAATCATTGAGACTTTAAACAGTATTATTGATCGAATTAAACCCAATTATGGCCATTCAACCCATAATTGTCGACTCCATCATCGACCACTATCAAATTAGCTTGAATTCGTCTGTTATTTTATCAATTGGGCATCTACGCACACTAGACGAATCCCTCTGGAGCATTTGCACACACCAAGTCCACCGGAGACGCAGCAGGAGACGGCGGAGTCCAACCCATCATACCGTGGCTGTGTTTCTAGTCGGGAACCACAAATTCGAACTAAATTCTGGTAATCAAACCCCTCCTCAATTTCGTTTTCATCTATAGAACAAAAGCCTTATATCAATTGAGGCTTACATTATTAAAATTAACATGAACCAGATTCTAGGGTTCATATGAAACCAGTTTAATCGAACCCTAATCTAGACAAGCTTATAATCCAATTAATTTATATCAGTAGATTCGCAATAACCTAAGCAATGATAGCCCTATGATTCCAACATATTTTATTATCAAAATTGATCAATTTGATTTTGTGTTCTTGATCTAGGGTTTCGGCCCTTCAATCCGTAATTAAACGATCCAAAACTAGTTGTTTTTAAATTAATTTCACACACAAGATCGCCAACACTCGATAATCAAAACCCCTTTGCCCTCTGGTTCAATAGAAGTCCAAATCATGGGTTTTTGGGACTGGTATTGGCTCGCTTCGATGGGAGGGGTATGAACACATGAACCGTCTGTGTTATAAGCAATTGGTTCAGGGATTTAGTGCGAGACCCTAGCAGGCGGGCATGGTTAAGTCACTAGGCTGTTATGCAGGAGACCCGAGTTCGAAACCGGTCTCCTACAATATGTTTTTGGGACTCCAATTAAAAATAATATATAAAATCAACCCCTATGACATTATTATATTATATTAATATGTTTTGAACTCGAAAAACACCCGTAGGCTCGGGTTTGGTTTTATAACCCGTTTTAATACCATTTTACCCACATTTAAAATAATATATTTATATTACTATTCAACCCATGACTCCAATTAAAAATAATATATTTATATATTATTTTCACCACATTAATAAATATTGTGTAATTCTTCTAACTTAAAAATAATATAATTAATTATATTATTACCCACGTTGTTATGTTTCAAATGAAAATAATAGAGTTATTATTTTTGTCACGCAATTAATTATCGTGTTATTTCTCTAAACTTAAAAATAATATAATAACTTATATTATTTTCCTAAAATATTTTTAAATGGTACAAACGTACGAATATATTTAATTATTAATATTATTCGTACTTAGAAAACTTTCGATTCGAAACACGTTTATCTTAATTTATTATATTAAGGAAATCCCTTAGTCTCGTGGACAAGTTCGTCTACTCGTTAATCATTAGTGCGTCTTAGAACGTTCAAACTTCCGTGTCACCATCACAAAATCCCATGTGTCCCTAACTATTATTCTTATAATTCTAGGGCATACGTAAGCCTTTCACAGGCAAACACTTGTGGTCCTAATTGCATCCTTGTGTGGTGCTATCTACTCGTACACAACTCAGGTGAGTTTCACGACCCCTTTTACTGTTTTAAATTGGCGGAGAAAACATGACCCAAACTCTTTTGGTTATTGCAATTCATATGATATCACATGTTAAGACTAAGCGTAACACACTATCAAGAAAGTCCTTATACACATCGAATCGTTAATATGGATTTAGCAAGCTAATGTTTGGTAGTACTACTGGGTTTGACAAACCCCACCCGCGTTAGTCGATCTAACTCGATTGCAGGTCGAACGGTTGTAATATTGGCCTAAACACATTGCTAGGGTTAATAGACCTGGCGGGAGGCATTCAAACACAAACAGTCAGCTTCGGTTGCAATCGCTTTAGTAAGACATGAACATAGGTTAGCTACCTATAGATATACATATTGAATGGACATATTCTGGTAAACGCTTTTATTACAAACATTGAAACCTGTGAACTCACCAACCTAGTGTTGACCCGTTTTCTTACATGTTTTCTCAGGTCGTTAAGAAGGTGCACGCTAGGACATGCATGGTGTCATTTTATCTTTACTACTACATATCCAACAATCAAGAAAAATTATTATGCTTTATGTTATTATTTGACTATGGGCGCATTTGTCTTGCACATTGACTTTCTTTGTTTAACGCTTCCGCACTTACTCTAAACTTTTATGAGATTTCATTTGTCCCATATATTGTCGTTTGATTTAACTAATGTCTAAGATTCTGGTTTGTCACACGTCAAACGGTAAAACTTCGTTAGTGGAATTTAGGGGTGTGACAGGTGGGGGGGGTTGGTATTTATAGGGGTGTAGAGTGTGTGCGTTTAAAAAGAGAATTTTATAAAAATTTACCCCTAAACATCAAGATAAATACTTTTATCCAAACATAAAATTCTAGTATCTAAAATAATGAATTTTGTTAATTTTTTAAACATAAAAATTAAAAAAAAAACAATCTAAAAAGTTATACTAGGTAAATACCGGGTATCTATGGGGTGAACCACCTGTGATCGTTAATTTAATCAACAATCAAAAAAGTTAGCACATATAAAAAATATAAATGTATTCATAACTAAATTATAATTTTAAAAATTATTTTTGAGATAATAAATTTTACCGTTTTATTTTACACGAACGCGGTATACGCAGTGTATGCACATAACGGGTATTCTCGTTGTGACTTTAGTGTCGTTTAAGGCAAAGTTCCTAGAATCTTCTAGAAACACATAAAATATAAAACTATAAATTGTAAGATATGAAAGTAAAAAATGTCGAGAAACGGTGTTGACTCGAAAACTCGCGAGTGTCACATTCTCTCCTAGTTAAGAGAATTTCGTCCCGAAATTCCACTGGTGTACAATTGACAAATTCTTTCTCGAATTTTGTTTAAAGTACGAAAGTCCAGATAGATCTGGTTTCCTAGAAAGTAAGGGGGTTTGACAAACCGAACTTAGAATCACCGAGTTTAGTAACATGAGAGAGATATCCTTCAAAATATCCAATGGATCCAAAGATCACTTATTTCCAGATTCAATTAAAAGTACACTGCTGGTGTAATCAGAAAATTAAAGAATCTTCCAAAGGATAGATATACTGTAGATACAAAGTTGATGTGAATCTAGAATAATATCATGATATAAAATTTCAGTGATTTAGTATACTTTTACTAGCATAGGAAAGTACCATCCTACTTCGTGCCGTCAAGGAATATTGTCACATATAACATTCAGAAAATCCTTAACATGAGAGGTGCTATAAAAGTTCAAATAGTTGGTAGACTTTAGCACGTCTCATTAGGAATAAAAATGTGTCACATCGATAACCAATACTCCAAGTTATGAAAAATGATCATATCATGTACTTAGAACTTAAAGAGATAACACCTCGAAGAATGAGCTTGTCATCAATTCAAACTTGCTCATGTGGTTTAAATATAGATTTGACGGCTAAACTCTTTCGAGTATGATAACATGATAAATATCGGAAACGTCATGAAGTCGCTGAGATAGTTTTAGTTTGGACACCACCAGACCGAATCTAACAATGATATTGAGAGAACAGTGGGCTAGACGTGCGGCTGTTGTCTGCTCAGTTATCATCGGCAGGTGACGGATCTTAGCCCCGGTTCCATTGACGGTGGTTCCACCGGCGACCGAGGATGAGCAGGAGCTATCAGCACAGGAGGTGATTCTGGCGCTTCCGGCGCCTAATGCACCCAGTACTACCAGGGCAACTATGAGAGGTGGACTCAGTAGCTCCTTTTATAGGAGAGGTGGTTGGATAGGAAGAAATGCATTTGTAGTCAGAAGTCAGCCTTCGATACATAACCTCGAATCAGGAAACGGATGGCTGGAGGAATCTGACGACGAGGAAGAAGTGGGTGATAACTTTGACTTGTTCAGTGATTAGAGCAGTGGTGGTTACCACGAGAGGACTAGAGCATTTTGAGTAGTGGCTGTCAGTCACTTTTGTGACAAAATACTTGTTCTTGGTTTTTCAATTGCTTGATTTTAACATTAACTGTGAATCTTACCATGTGAATGTTTAAAACGTAGTTAATGATAGTTGCATGTGTGATAGCTTGCTATTGGTGGTGCAGTGTTAATTATGTGATTACATTTTTAACAACGTGAGTTCATACTATATGTAATCTTTGCTGTGGTACTAGAGCATGATTGACTAGAATGAGTGGGTAGACTTGTATAGACCGAAGTTTTGAATTTGTGTGTGTCTACGGTCTTAAGATAGTGTCACCTATGTGTTATGTTTAGGTGATGTTTGAAGTGTGAGGGGTGTGTTGCACCTTGTGTAGTTGATCAGGACAAGGTCCAATGGGAAATCTTAAATATATAGATCTTTAGTATGTATAAATGTTCAGGACGAGGTCCTGTGAGAAATTGTAGTTACATACTTTATGTCTAGGTATACATGTTCAGGACCAGATCCTGTGGGGAAATAAGATATTTTTATATCTTGTGTGTATGAATGTTTAGGGATGTTTTGTGTCTAGATTGAGTAGTGTGCCGTCTTGAAGTATGGGTACGACCCAGTAAACTCTGTATGAGTACATAATGACGTGTGGTAGGGGCTACCATTGTAGTGAGTAAGAGATAAGGTTCAGGAGTTTCTGTGTCTATAAATGACAAGGTCACATTGTATGCACGTAGAATTACTCAGATCTACCTAGTTGTATGTGTGCACTTTGTGCGAGTTAGAAGGTTGAGTTACTAGTACATGTGTAGAACACTGTGTGTTATGTAGTTATGTGTGTCGGTGTGTGTTCTTGTAGTACACGCTTAGTCGTGCATAGGACGGGAGGTCTGTGTACTCAAGCATAGTATTTCTATCTTGGAGATTTTCTTGACATTGATACATCGAGGTGATGCAAGGAGTTTTGACGTCTTTCTAGACGTTTAGTGTGGTGCTCTTATGAGATGTCCATGTTTATATCTCGGGAATTTGGAGCACGAAGCCAATGGGCGGAGCTGTGAGAGTAGATGATGAAAGCGTTTACGTGGACGCTTGACAAGAAACATTTATGATGAGATTAAGGTGATGACGCTGAAAATTTCAGCATGGAGTTAACAAGGTCATGAAGGACCTTCATGGAAACACGTTCCATCTGAAGGATTCAGTCAAACTGAGATTACCAGAGGAATACGGATGTTTTCCCTCGACGAGACGACAAATAGCTGAGGCTTGTGAGCAAGCGGACTTCATGTTCGTACGTGATAAATGAGATGCGGTCGGGGATCCCATGTTAATGGTAGAGCAACATATAGAAAGGTGAAACTCAAGAGGGGTAAGTGCAAGATTGCACATAAGTGACTGGAAAGGAGATGCCTACACTGGTAATTTTAAGGCTAGCTTAAAGTGAGCTCTAGTGGAGCATTCAACTGAAGCAAGTGTTTGGTTATCAAGGCAGACAGAACGGAGGTAAGTAAGCTCTTGAGAAACATCGAGTGATGATGAAGATGACCCTAGTGTTGGGTGTATGTGCTTACTTAAGGAACGTATTGAATGCGTGATAATGAAGTAAAGAGATACTTTGGTAGAGGAATTCGGTGGAGACTAGTGTAGCTTTGCACGAGCTCCTGGAGATCGTCAGAAAAGGATAGAAGCAATGCCCTTATGGGTAGAGCAGTGGGATTGAGTTTGAGAAATCATCACAAGATGGCAATTGGAGCATAAGAGAAAAGAGTGATGGGCACGCGATAGTAAAGCAAGTATTACTCCTATCTGTGAAAGGTAAGAAACCTACTTGGGGAGGTCACCGTTGGGATGACGAGATCATCAGGGATATATAAGAACAAAGGCAATTATGCCCGTGAGCTTATATGACATGTAATAGTGAGCGGACAACTGACAGTGTTGTGCTGCGTAGTACTAGAGATAATATGTACGATGTTATTAAGAACAATAAAAGCAACAAGGTATTGTCAAAGACGATGAAAACGAAACCTTCGTGAAAGGGTTAGTGGCTCGAAAGACGAGATATGAGGGAATGGGTAGGTGAAACCTACGAGTCCCAAAGTCGAAAGCGGGCAACGGAAAAGGGTTCTTTAAACACAAAGAGATGGTCGTATTACAAGCAAAGTAATGAAAACAAACATTGTGAAGGTTAATGCTTGTCACCATGCACGAATGAGAATGGAAGGATATGTTGGGTTGGTATGAACCGACGTAGGATTCGAGGACGAATCCTCTTTTAGGGAGGGTAGACTTGTAGCATCCCTAAAACCAAAAGCTAATGGGTCGGGATGACGGTTAACCCGAATTTTTAATAAATGACAGGATTAGTATGGATCATTGAGTGAAGCTTGGTTTAATGATAATTAGAGGACTCGATTAGCCAAGAAGTGAACAGTTCGAGTTCGAAACGCGCAGGGCGTAACTAGAGGGACCCGGATGGATCATTAGATGGTTTAAAACCCACCTTAAGTGGAAAACCGTAGGTCGTGGATGACATTGGGAGTGCGACGGTTGTAGCAGGGAAGAGAGCGAGAGGGAGAATCAGCCTGGAAGAAGCAAAGAGCGGCAACACAGCAGCGTGAACCTAGAACCTCTGAAAACACACCAAGGTAACCATCTATTATGTTTGTTTATGCGTTAGTTGGTGTTTTTAGAAAACCCGATTAGGGTTTGAGTGTTTGATCTTGGCCAACGATGTATTTGATATTGGTGATGGTGTAAGGCTGAGATGGTGGTGCTCGGTGACACCACACGGCGACAGTGAGAGAACTGGGTGATGCGACTGAGCAAGGGAGACTACGGGTGTGCGTTGTGGTGGTTCGAGGCAGAGAACGACGGGGGAGCAAAACAGGCGAGAAATAACCCGATCATGGTGGTGGCGAAGGGTGGTGACGGGCTAGTCGGGTCAAATGTGGAGACAAGGATGAGATGCCCGAAAGGGGTGTATGACTGTGTTGGTGGCTGTACGACGGCATACGGTGGCGGAGCGTGGATACGAAAAGAGTGGTCCTAGCCGATTACGGTGGCGCGATGGAGAGGACGAAGATGGCAAGTACGGAGGTGTGCTGTGGAGGAAACAGAGGTGGTAACGAAACCGGTTAGGGGTTTATCAAATTAGGGTTTTGCATGGCATGGTGTGGACGCATGCATGGGAAGTGAACGGTTCGTGTACGCGTATTCTCACGGGTTAGGGTTTGCATGGCCACGTATGTGCATGCATGAGACCTAGCTCGAGTATTCGGTTTCTAAACGGATCGAAGACGATTCAGTTTATGTGGACACATGGAACTAGGGTTTCGGGGAAAGAAAGAACGAGCTGGCAAGATGACATCGGGGTTTATATTTTATGCATTATAAGACGTATGTGTTGAACGTATTATGATCATGTGATCGTATGTTTGACAGGTCCGGGATTCAAGTGAGTGGCCGGGGTGCTGAGCAAGGATCGGAATTCAGCATAACTGGTGAGTTTCTAGTCCCCTCTTTTAAACGTTTTACTATTTTGGGGCTATCGTACATACTCGCATGTTTTATTAAATGAATGTATTACGATTTATGATTAAAACTTGAAGTGTTTTATGAGATCGTTATGTAATAATGATCCTAAGGGTCGTTATGGGGTCCTTAGGGTGGGTGAACAAGAGTGTGATGATCTGGGTGTGTCATCTTATCAATTAGTCAGGGTGAGTCAGGAATTTAGTTAAACCTGTGATGGTTATATAAGGAGAGTTAGCATGGGAACCCGTAGGTGGTCCATTAACGAGTCAAGTACATGCTAGTATGATGTTATGTGTCATGTGCCTGAAGTTGTATGTATTGTGTCATTGTCTTCTTGACATGACGGGTAGCGTGTTTGCATGAGTCTATGTGGTGTCCATACTATGTATGGGATAGAAGTCAGTATGGTGATTGTGTGTCGTATAATTACTTATTCGGAAAGAGTTGGGTAATGCGTCTAGAAGTTAAGAGGATACATCTAAAGTAAGTGTTTTATTTCACATGTAAGTTATCCGTGAAAGGGTGGTGAGTCGTAGTACATGTCCAAGTAGGGTCATGTGTATATATGTGTTGCTTTGTGTGCTTGCGTTGTTGTCCGAATGTATGGTCAACAATGGTGTGGAGGACGGGGTCCTTCGGGGTCATCATTGTACGGGTGGTCTGGCAGTCATCGTGTGGGTGACGTGTCAGTCACCGTATGGTAGATGATATAGTCACCATGTGGGTGGATGGGTAGTCATCATGGATGACAAGTGTGTCGCTATGATTAGTGGCGGGGCCCTGTAACAACGGTAGAGCTGAGCTTATGACTAGTATCCCGACGGGGATAACCTTGACGAGGGTGCAGTGATAAGGTATGTGTTTGTGTGCATTTATATGTGTTAAATTGCATGAAGTGATGAGTTATATTAATTGTGTATGAGATGATATTTATGTGATAAATAGATGATATCAATGTGGTGTGTGTAGTTAGATTGACCGTTGTGTTGGGAAATGTACATTGTGTACAACTATTGAGTCAGTCGGGTTATGAGAGTCCTGGTTAGGACTGGTAAGTCGGTATCTAGAGGTTGGTTGAGTTAACATGGGTATGGTTAAAACATATGGTAAATTGTGAGTTATCAGAGTAGTAAGCTCGATCTATGTCGGAGACATATTGAGCCAAAGTTATGGGTAGAGTCTGTGGTGGTGACTCCTTTTAGGATATTATAAAATAACAGAAGTTTTCTATACGATGAAAAATCTATAAAGCTATTTTCTAAGGATCAGGGGGTCTTGAGTGGAGATAAACAATAAATGAGACAAGTTGGATTTTGTTAACTTAAACTATTAGAACTCATTCAGCGTAGCTGACTTTGTATTTACGTTAGATTGTTTTGCAGGTTAGTCTGCTAGACGAGGTATCTTGGCTTGGGAGCGGGGCTACTCGGGTTTGTGTGCATGCATTCGTCAGGTAACATTATGAAAGTTAACGAGTTTAAAGATAACATTATTTTGAGAATGACTTCCGCTGTTTATTTAAATGAAAGTTAATGTGTTTTAAATAAGTTTACCTAGTGATGAGATCCAACTATACGGTGACCGGTTTGGGGTCTTACATATATTTCGTGTGTATAAACCACATGTAATACTGTGATTTATTATTTCGTGATTAGATTAATTTTTCAGGAGTATTTAGAGCAACTTTTATTTTAACGCCTTCTAAGCAGATACGCGATATGTGCCAACAATTCTAAATGAGTTTTATAAAAATGATTTGTTTGAATACTTTGGGCCAAATAATTCAACATTTCTAAATATATTAGTCCATTAGGAGCCCATGCTTTAGTAAAAAGCCATAGTCTCAAGAAAGCCCAAACCCATTTTGATTAAAACTCCCTTACACTCCCACACTTCACACTTTACCTTAAACCTACTTGCAAACCCTCCCTTCCTCTCCTCATTTTTGTCCACCACCTTCATCACTAGCCACCACCCTCACAACTTTTCCTTCATCCATTCTAAGCATTGCAAGACCATTCTACGGTGATTTCAAGTGGTTTGATGGTGGTTCAAGCTAGTACAAGACTATACCAACATCATATCTCAGTTTTGTAAGCATCCTCTTCATTTATTTTAATTATTTTTGGCCCTATGAGGTACCACTCTCAACCAAAAGGGTTTTCATGTTACAAGTGTTCTAATCCATGTTTTTATCAAAACGTTTTCATAATAAAGAGTTGTTGACACATATTGGTGCATATGGTGTGTAGAAATGCTTGTTTGTAGGTTATATGCTCGTTTCTATTTAAGAAAACTTTTTTGGTTATGATTTTGTAAAAATATGCATATGGTATGTTTGATTGATTGAATGATGCATGTTTTGGTAGAATAAGTAGGAAATATGATTTTTATGGTTGAAATGTTGGATTTGCACTATTTTAGGTCGTTTCTATAAATAGAAAGTTTATTTTTTTACATTATGAGTTATTGTCCTATGATGGATAATAACCTTCTACAATGCTTTAATAACATCTATTGAAATGATATTTGAGACTATTGTAAGTTACACATGTGTGGCGTTTTTATAACATCGATTGAAATGATATTTGAGACTATTTAATAACATCGTTTGACAACTTTCCTAAAAAGGAAACTTTATTGGAACATGTTTTGCGTTTTTATGCTATAAATGTCCGATGTAGGTTAAATGGTGTTCTTATTATTTGTTTAGATGATTTACATGATAATAATATATGATTTAGAGTTTTGTTATGACCCGTTTTGGAAGACCTTACTAATAAAGGAAACTTTATTGGTTTGGAAACTTCATATTTGCTTTAAATGGAATGTGCATAAGTAAAACCATATAAGCAGCATTGTATTAGGGTGATTTCATGTATGGTTTATTATTTGGACTATGTTACATAAAGGGTATTAAAGCCCTAGCTTTCCAAAAAGGGAAACTTTGTTATTGCATAAAATAGGTTACAAGATATCAAGTTATTTTACTTGTTCTAATGTATTTGAACTGATATTATTCGATGATTAGTGCAATGACATGAGTTTATGTGGATTGTTTTGTTGTCATGTTATGGACTATGTTATGAGTATGTACAAATGCTATGTGTGCTTGCTACACTTTGTGACTTAGACATGTATAGTTGTATGTCATGGACTTATGCAAATAGTTGAGAAGGTGTGTTCCTACTTATGACATAAACCTATGCATACTGTGTTATTACTTATGAGATAAACCTATGCATATTGTGTTATTACTTATGACATGAACCTATGTAAACCATGATACTTATTATATGACATTTACTTATACAATTACTTGAACATGTGTGTTATGTCATAAGGTTCTACTTATGTGTTACTTGTATATGCTTTCACCATATGTCACCAACGGGTCATCATGTCACACTTGGTCAAGGTTTGTCAACCTTTGTCAACATTGGTCAAACTTGGTCAAACCTTGTTCAACTTTAGTTAAACCTTTTCAAAATGTCAATGTAACATTTCAACATTGAGTATTTTGGATGAACGTGGTTACATAAACCACGTTTACCTTTCATAGACCTTATAGCCTAAATGTTTCTAGGGCTCGGATAGATCGGTCGTTCGGACTTTACTAGGATTCTCGTATTGCCTTTCATACTACTTACACCCCATTCCCAGGTGCGTTTTCACGACCCTGGTTTACTTACTTTTCCTTCTAGGGGAGATACATGCTAAAACCATTTTCTTAGTCGTATGACGTTACTTTCAGAATTCACTTTAATATATAAGTGGGTGCATTTCCCATACGTAAAGTCCTCTCATAATCGAACCGTTAATTACTTTTCCCAACCGAGGTAATCATGAATAGTACTATTGGGTTTAACAACCCCCAGCCGGTTAGTCGCACTAACTCTGACTGGGAGTCAAACGGGTGCATCATTGACCTAATCCATTGCGTGTTGGGCACGTAAAAGGCAAAATGCTAGTTTCTACATTCCTTCGTTGAGCTTCGGTTTCAGTGAATTGCTTATATTATTAATGTATATTGTTTGATCAACAATCGAATCACTAGTATAAATATGTACTGTTACACTATTTTCATTTATGTTACTGTGAATTCACCAACTTTGTGTTGACACTTTTAAGCATGTTTATCACAGGTTGCTAAGCATCCATTGTTGGACTAGGATTGCACACCCGGAGTCTCATATCATGTTTTTCATTTAGAAGCTAGGTTTATGGGAACCTAAGACATTATGCTTCTGTATTTTGAAAAATTACATTTGCTTTCGCACTTTACATTTCGCATTTTCTTAAACTCTGTATTACTACACATTCTGTATGATGTTCAAACGGAATGTCTCTTCGAAAACCATTTAGAGGTCGTTCGAAATGACTAGGACCGATAATCCTTGACAGTCACGACCTGTGGGTAACCCTATGTGGATTTGATGGTGTGACAGATTGGTATCATAGCCCTGGTTATAGAGAACTAAGTTGCATTTAATGTGCTTAGACTATAACTGTGACAATCCGGATTTTTTAGTCCAACTCCGTTAACTATTTCAGTTAAATCCTAACTTATTTGACTTATCTCAAACCCTAGGGACTAATTCTGTCAATAATCTAAACTTAAACTCTAAGGACTAGCTATGTAATATCCCTAATATATTCTGTTGACCTTACAAAGTCAAAATCATATTCCTGTTGACTTGTAATAGTCAAAATAACCATGTTCTAACTCCATCCAAACCAAAGGGACCAATTCTGACTATTTCTAAACATATGAACATGAAACAGAGGAACTAATTTTGTAATTAAGCAAATTTCGATTTCTGTTGACTTTCATATGTCCAATAGAGTGTTCTTGAGCCTGAATCCACGAAATCGGTTGATTTGTAACCGTCATTCACGATTGGTAACATTTGACGACACCATTAAGGTGTTAAAACACCATCATTGCTCAAATTAATCCAATTAATGGCCATCAAACCTATAACCATCGTCCCTATCATCGACCATTATCAAATTGACCCAAATCCTTTGTTATTCGCATGAATTGGACACCTACACACTTCATTCGAAATCCACCGAAGCTATTGCACGCGTAAATTAGACCAGAGGAGAAGTTAAAGTCGCTGGAGATCAAATTCTTCGCAATCAGATTTCCGTTCTAGTCGACCACCATCAAATCAAGCTTCATTCTTGTAATTTCTTACTCCATTAGTTTTGTTTCCACCTCTAAAGCAAAAGCCCAATGTCAATTCAGTCTATTAACATTGAATTGGATAAGATCCCGTATCTAGGGTTCGTTAATAAACTGAATTGTGGTTTTTGATCTTAGACTCAGTTTAAATCCAATTAAGGTGTATGGTTAGCTTCGTAACCTGTAACTAATCAAAAGCCCTATGCTAATCCAATCTTGCTTTATCGAATTAAACGTGATCTGATTCTAGGGTTCATCCCAATTTACGGTTTAATCGAATACGGGTCTAAACTTGATCTCAATACAAACAAATGGTATGGTTAGACTCGCAATTTCATTCTTATTAAAAACCCTATGATTCCAACGCCTTTTAACATCAGATTTTATCAAATTAATCTTGTGTTCATATTTACGGTTTTCGGTTCTTGAAACTACAATTAAACGATATTAAACTTGATGTTTTTACAATTACTTACACCCACAGACTCGCAAGCATCCGATTAACAGAACCCCTATACTTCTGATTGAAATCGTAATCGAAATTGTTAGTTTGGGATGGGATTCGATCGCACATACAAATGGGCAGGATGAACACTTGGGTTGTATGTTAAAAACACTTCAATTCGGATCATGTTGCGATGACCCTAGCGGGCGGACTGGTTAAACACTTGTACAAACAGGGAGAAGACCCGGGATCGAGTCTCCCTCCTTCTGTTTTGGTTTTTAATTATTTTCTAAACATTATTTAGTTATAAAACCTTTTCCTATATTAATATAATATTATATTAAAGTGTTTTAACCCGAAAAACAACCCGTAGGCTCGGGTTTGATTTTATAACTTATAATTATTAATAATTGCACTTTTAAAATAATATAGTTATATTATTTTCAAACCCCGACTTCGTATGAAATAATAAGTTTATATTATTTTTAACCCTTGACTCTTAGTACAAAATAATATATATATTTTATATTATTTCGCCTTGTTTATTATTTCGTGTGACCTTTTTTTAAACAAATTAATAATATAATTGTTTATATTATTTAACCACGTTTATTATATCGAATAAAAATAATATATTTATTATTTTCTCCACACGAATGATTATTTTGCTAATCATACGACTTAAAAATATTATATATAGTTATATTATTTTCCTAACCATTTTAAAAGACAAACGTACGAATTTATTTATTTACTTAATGTTATTCGTTATTAACGTTCCACACGTAACACATTTACCTTAATTATTATATTAAGGAATATATATTTCTATAGACGCGTTCGTCTACTCTTAAATCCTTAGAATGCGTTAAGGGGTTCAATCTTCCGAGTCGTCGTCATAAACCTCATATGACCCTAATTTATGTGTTTATAATTATAGGACATACGTAATTCGTGTAGGCTAACACTTGAGATTCCAAATCTCTTACTTGTGTGATACTACCTATAACGCAACGCATGTGAGTTTCACGGCCCCTTTTAACTGTTTTAATTTTGGGGAGAAAACATGCAAACTATTTTTTATTATGGTACGTCATATGATATCACTGTTGGGGTTAAGCGTATTGCAACTATCATTGAAAGTCCTCACACTCACATTGTTCTGTTAATATGGATCTTAGCGTGGTAATGTTTATTAGTACTACTGGTGCTTGACAAGCCCCACCAGCGTTAGTCGCGCTAACTCGATTGGAGGTCGAACGGGTGAAATATTAGCTTAATCACATTAGTCAGAGTCGATAGACATGGCTGGAGGCAAACAAACAAACACATGTCAGCTTCAGTTACGAACGCTTTAGCAAGACAGGAACGTAGGTTAACTACCTATAGATATGCATATTGGAATGTACATAATCTGGCAAACGCTCTCATTGCAAACTTGAAACCTGTGAACTCACCAACCTCGTGTTGACATTTTTTTTCTTACATGTTTCTCAGGTCTTTGGCACAGGTTGCATACTTAGGACATGCATGGAGTCCTACTGTCATATCATTCATTTCAAACATTTTAAACAGTTTACTTATTTACATTGATTGACGCTTGTTGCGTATAATTACTTTTGATTTCATATTAACGTTTACGCTTCAGCATTAACTCTGAACTTTTATGTTATGACATTTTAAGTCCCATATAGTGTCGTTTGATGTAATTAATGACTGAGATCCTGGTGTGTCACATCCCTAATGGTAAAACTCCGTTAGTGGAATTTGAGGGTGTGACAGATTGGTATCAGAGCCATTGGTTATAGAGAACTAGGACTGCACACTAGACTATAGCCACACAGATTAGTTACACGACACATATACTCATACATGCTACACGTAGCATCTACATGTCACACCCCGCCAAGGCGAAAACGCGAGGCGCGACGTTTATGGTTTCCAAAGCATATGATTACCGCAAACACATACATGATAAATGGATACATAAATGAGTTTAAAGTTTTACATTACAAAAATGTAAAATGAGTTTACAACACATTAAGATTTCACAAATATGACTCAATTCAATGAGTTATACAAGGGAAATCCTCCTTGAGTAGTATCCATCGTGCATGCATGTAATCTACATTGCTAACCTTGAAATCACGTTCAGTTACCTGAAAAACATACTTAAAATCGTCAACACGAGGTTGGTGAGTTCACATGTTTAATCAAATAGTTCTTTGCAAAATTTCATCGTTCGTAAATAGTTTCAGTTGTATGTGATAAACAGAATAAGAATTGTTGACCCATTTGTAAACTAGCTAGGAATACAAATAATATGTTCATACATGAGGCGTAACCAAACCATGACATGTGTGAGCCCCTATTAAGCGTTATCAGATTCTATGCGGCCATAAATCCTCCAGATTGTGGTTAGCGCGACTAACCATGATCGGGAGACGTCACTCTCCATAGTACTATTCATAGGACCCTAGGCTACAGTTAATGGTTACTATGTTGTTCCAGGGGACTTTAGCGGCCTCCAATGTGTTGTTCTCATCCCATGTAAACATAAAGTCGTGTCTTGTTCTCTTGTTATCCCATAAAATAGTTGAAGTATGTTCTTCCCTCAAATATTAGAAAACAGTAAAAAGAAAGGGGCCGTGAAACTCACCTTGAGTTTGTGTATATACTTGTGATAATACTTGTTGTAGTCAACCTTGACTATTTGTACCCTAGATACCAAGGGTAAATTGTTGTTAAGACCAACGTCTTAATTGTAAATTGTTCACCGACCTTGTAAATCTGATTGTGTTTGTTTAAATATCGTTTTAGTTTTCCAACACATGTTTTGTTGTAAAATAGTTTTGAGTTACTGCCCAACTGGGACTGTTGTACAGGTGTCGAAACTTCTTAGTTTCGATTGGGCATATGTGTGTTGAAACTACTTAGTTTCGATGGAGTGTTCAGGAGTCGAATCAACCTAGTTTCGATTGAGATAAGGTATCGAAACTCCTAGTTTCGATGGATCAACAGGTATCGAAACTCCTAGTTTCGATGGATCAACAGGTATCGAAACTCCTAGTTTCGATTGAGTTAACTGGTATTGAAACTCCTAGTTTCGATTACTGGACTTCTATTTGACAGAATCAGTCCTGCATATTTTTATGTTTTAAACTTGAATTCGACACACTCTTCTTGTTATCTTTCTTGCGTTTAAATAAGATGTAAGTTTAGCTACGGTTTTAAAGAAACTAATGTGAAAATGTCGAGTTTTTACCTTAAAACCGAGATGAAGATGATGAAATAAAACAGAGATGATCTCGACTCTTTTGCAGAAACACTTGAAATTCTTCTTAAAATACTGGTTTGTGGTAGGATTTTGCCTTGAAACTGGACTTCGAATTGAAGAGAATTGGAATGTTTGCCGTATGAAAATGAGTGTGATGAATGTAAATTGTGAGAAAAATGATTGAAGCGAGTATGGTTATATGTGAGTTTTCTCAGTGTAGTATGGGTCGAGTAAGGGAGGGGGTGTGGGTTTTCTCTGGCTTCCGGCCGAGAAGTCAAAGAGTAGGTTGGGTTATAATAATAAAACAATTATATTTAGGTATTAATATCAATTATAGTTTTAAAGGGGTAAATAAATCCGGTTTAGATCCTCCACGGTATTATAAATTTATTCTGAAAATAATTTATTGTTCTACGCAAAGTTTGTGGAAATAAAATATATATTTCTCTGGTTATTTAAATTAACCACTAGTGTTCGAATTTGTCGGTGTATATAACACGTGATCCGGTAACTCCTAGAATTACCAACTATGAAGTGAGACCATGTACGGTTTTTGATGGACCTTAATGTCCTTGTTTGTGAAATTACGTAAATCACAAAAATAATTATAATGTAAACTCGTTTATTGTAATGTAAACTTGTTCATAATGTGTACGGATATTGACCTGAAATGTCGGGTGTCACACTACATATGCATTGCATTGCAGGCATGTTGACATCATTCATATCACCCTCTACTGACGAGGAACACGTCATTCGCATTGCATTATCATTCCTAGTGGAGACACTCGGGGAATCACCAAAACAACATCCACTCCCGTCCGAGGGTAGCAAGACGGAGCCTTCGGAGGGGTCTCTCACACCACCATCATCTGTCGGGTATGGTGGGCTTTCTCAGGTCCATGTTATCGATGACACTCAGCAGTAGCACATGTCTCTTTGGGAGTTGGGATCGTCGGTGGTGAGTCCATACCATACCCACTAGAAATGACACGCCGTGTGAAGGCAGACTGTTGCACGTATCATTGCAGAATCCACTAACACGTAGATGTCAACACTTTCCCGAGCCATGGGTTCGCGCTTTGGTCGACATTCTGTTGAAGAAAGATTGACCACAAGGTTGAGAACTCCTTGCTCATTGCATACCCAAACCCTATCCGGACTCAGTTGGAAGGACGGCTACTTTGCCTCTTCCAGTAACACATATCCATGAACTAGTTTCACTTCTCAAAGTCGCATTTTGCGTGCATGATTTCATCTACAATCTGCTGGATTGAACCATCGTAGTGTATTTCGACTCGAGTGAATACTCGGATCAAACGATTTCTAACAACTCATCCCGATATGAGTCCTAATTGATCAACTTATGGTTAGTGACTAAGCCTCTCGATAACTTATCATATCTGATAACATTTTGTACTCGGCAGTACAAACTAAAGGACAATTTGACACAGGACAGGGAGAACTAGGGTGAGCATGCAAAGCAAATTATCATTACGGGTGCACACGTAATAGTAATTTGAGGTGCATGTAAGTCCTGGTGAAACCTAGTGTGTGGATAAATGGTCCTAATCTGTGATCTACATAATTATATTTCCATTGACAGTAGAAATTCACATAACACGCTCAACGACTAGTTGATATCGTTAAACATGTTCAACAGTTGATAGACGCGACTATCAAGTTGAAGGTATTGACGAACACACTGAACTATCATCCATAGGATCCATCATTTGATTCCACTCATGTAAAAGCCTTAGTGAACCTAAGACTCTCATCTCGATCGAAACTCTAGTAGAACCTCATGGTAAACCCACCGACTCCAACTATGTAAGCGAAATCTGAGAAATTCTTTCTAAACTAATACGTTCCATTTGACCCTATTGCTTTATCCTGTGACTAATCCTGAGTCTATCTTGATTTGTACCCCAGCATATCTAGATATTTCAATGACATTAGGAAACAGGGATTTGATCTAACCAACCATTAGTTGAACGCGACTACTAAAACAGACATCCTATCCCTTATGTTATTGAATCTGTATCACATTAAATTTCTTTTCCTACATGTGAACCTCTTCTCCTCAGCCTTTGTGTTGAATGACGCTTACCTTATAAGCGCAGGTCTCACTAGAAGTCTCAGCGTGACTTCACGAATTTCATGTTGGTGCTGTCGTACTCCAACTCTATTAGAAAGTAAGTACACTATATAAATAGTAGGTGATAAAATAATTGAAGCAACTAACAGGGTTGTAAACTTGATTTGGCCAGTATGAACTTGACATTGACCTTATGCCAGTCACACTCGGCAGCTTCGAGGTAATTATCGGTATGAATTGGTTATCTAAGAACCAAGCCGAAATTATTTATCGTGAACAATTTTGTTCGCCTTCCTCTCCTGATTGGAGAAACCCTTTCCGTCCAAGGCGAAAAGAGTGGTGCTATCGTGGACATCATATCTTTCGTGAAAGCACAAAAGCGTATACATAAAGGTCATACTGCCATTTTGGCTCTCGTTGCCGAGCAGCCATCTAAGGAGAAGAAGATTGATGACATCCCGATCGTTCGTAATTATCCGGAAGTATTTCCCGAAGACCTGCCTGATCTTCCACCACATCGTCAAGTCGAATTTCAAATCGACCTAGCACCCGGAGCAGCGCCTATTGCTCGGGCACCCTAGAGACATGCACCTAGTAAATTGCAAGAACTATACACACGACTGCCAGAGTTGTTGGATAAAGGCTTCATCCGACCTAGCTCATCGCCATGGAGAGCTCCAGTCCTATTCACCAAGAAGAAAGATGGGATTTTCCGCATGTGCATCGATTACCGTGAGCTAAACAAAGTAACGATCTAAAACCGTTATCCCCTACCCCGTATTGATGATCTGTTTGATCAACTTCAAGGATCAAGTTTCGATTCCTAGATCGACCTTAGATATGGTTATCATCAGTTGAGAGTCCGAGACGAAGTCGTCTCTAAGCCAACTTTCAGAATTAGGTATGGTCACTACGAATTCATGGTCATCCATTCAGACTAACCAACGCACCCGCGGTGTTCATGGATCTCATGAACCGTGTGTGTAAACCGTACCTTGACCAGTTCGTCATCTTTTTCATTGATGATATCCTCATATATTCAAAGAATAGGGATGAACATGAGGAATACCTACGTTTGATTCTAGAATTGCTGAAAAAAGAGCAACTGTATGCAAAACTCTCTAAGTGCGAATTCTGGATTCGTGAAGTGCAATTCCTAAGACATGTAGTGAATGAGAAGAGAATACATGTCGACCCATCCAAGATTGAAGACAGTAAGAATTGGGTGGCACCGACAACTCCGACCGGGGTGCGACAATTTTTGGGATTGACTAGGTATTACCGTCTTTTCATTAGGGGATTCTCTAAGATCGCTTAACCGCTCACTGCCCTAACTCAGAAGGGTAAACCCTACGACTGAGGTGATGCCCAGGAATCAGCATTTCAACTACTCAAGCAAAAGCTCTGCAGTGCACCTATCCTATCTCTGCCAGAGGGAACGGATGATTTTGTGGTATACTGTGATGAATGCATTCAAGGTCTTGGTTGTGTATTAATGCAACGTGAGAAAGTCATTGCATATGCTTCTCGTCAACTAAAAATCCACGAGAAAAACTACACGACTCATGACTTAGAGTTGGGAACCGTGGTATTTTCACTAAAGATCTGGAGACATTACTTGTACGGTACCAAGTGCCCCATCTACACCGATCAGAAGAGTCTTCAGCACATCTTTGAACAGAAAGAGTTGAACATGCGACAACGTCGTTGGGTCAAACTCTTAAACGACTATGATTGTGCAATTACATATCATCCAGGGAAGCCTAATGTGGTAGCCGACGCCCTAAGCCACAAGGACACCATACCCAAACGAGTTCGAGCATTACAGCTTACCATTCACACCGGATTACCTGACAAAATCTGTAGTGCTCAACTCGAAGCCCTGAAGGAAGAAAACCTACCAATGGAATCCACGCGCGGTATGGATGAACAAATCGAGGTTAAAGCATATGGCATTCACTACTTCGCAGACCAAATATGGGTTCCAATGTATGGAAACTTAAGAGAACTGGTTATGGATGAAGCTCATAAATCTTAATATTCTAATCATCCAGGTTCTGACAAGATGTACCATGACCTAAAGGTGCTATGTTGGTGGCCAAAGATGAAGACTGATATAGCCACCTACACGAGAAAGTGCTTGACTTGGAAAAGGTCAAAGTGGAATATCAAAAGCCTTCTGGCTTACTTCAACAACCAGAGATTCCAATGTGGAAATGGGAGTAAATATCTATAGACTTTATCACCAAATTGTCCCGAACTCCTAGCGGATGCGACACCATCTGGGTTATCGTAGATCGTTTGAAAATATCCGCTCACTCTCTTGCAATCAAAGAAACTGACAACATGGAAAAACTTACTCGTATTTATCTAAAGGAAGTAGTCTCTCAACACAGAGTGCCAATCTCTATCATTTCGGATCGTGACGCCCGATTCACACCACGTTTCTAGCAATCTCTGCAAAAAGCTTTTGGCACACGTTTAGACATGAGTACGACATAACATCCGCAAACCGATGGTCAAAAGGAACGTACCATCCAAACCTTAGAGGACATGCTACGAGCTTGTGTGATCGATTTCTGTAACACTTGGGAGTCTTACTTACCTTTAGTGGAGTTCTGCTACAACAACAGTTATCACACTAGTATTAAGGCAACACCATTCTAGGCATTGTACGGACATAAATGCCGATCTCCTATCTGTTGGACTGAAGTTAGGGATAGCCAACTTACAGGTCCAAACTTTTATTCGAAACCTCTGAAAATAACGTTCAAATCCGAAACCGTACGGCAGCAGCTGATGATCGTCATAAGATCTACATCGATAAGAGTCGTAAACCGTTAGAGTTTCATGTAGGCGATATGGTTCTACTCAAAGTTTCACCTTAGAAAGGTGTAATTCGCTTCGGAAGCGAGACAAGCTGAATCCTCGTTATGTTGGACCATTCAAGATAGTGAAGAGAATTGGCCCAGTAGCGTATCAACTGGACCTACCTGAAGGACTTAGTGGTGTACACGATGTCTTTCATGTCTCGAACTTGAAGAAATGTCTAGCAGACAAAACACTCACGGTTCCTCTTGAGGAACTACACATCGATGAACAACTGCGGTTCGTTGAAGAACCGGTAGGAATCATGGATAGGGAAGTCAAAACGCTCAAACACAGTAAAATCCCTATTGTTAAGTATTTGCATCTATTCAAGTAATCCACGTCAAACTCTTAAGGTACTATTCTAATTTTTGGGACGAATTTCTTTCAACTAGGGGATGATGTGACACCCTCAGAAATTTTTTTTATTTTAATTTTAGGGACGATAATTCTTTTAACTAGGAGATGATGTGACAATCCAAACTTTTTAGTCCAACTCCGTTAACTATTTCAGTTAAATCCTAACTTATTTGACTTATCTCAAACCCTAGGGACTAATTCTATCAATAATCTAAACTTAAACTCCAAGGACTGGTTATGTAATATCCCTAATCTATTCTGTTGACCTTACAAAGTCAAAATCATATTCCTGTTGGCTTGTAATAGTCAAACTAACCATGTTCTAACTCCATCCAAACCAGAGGGACCAATTCTGACTATTTCTAAACATATGAACCTGAAACAGAGGGACTAATTCTATAATTAAGTAAATTTTGATTTATGTTGACTTTCATAAGTCAAACAGTGTGTTCTTGAGCCTGAATCCATGAAATCGGTTGATTTGTAACCGTCATTCACGATTAGTACAATTTAACGACACCATTAAGGTGTTAAAACACCATCATTGCACGAATTAATCCAATTAATGGCCATCAAACCTATAACCGTCGTCCTTATCATTGACGATAATCAAATTGACCCAAATCATTTGTTATTCGCACGAATTGGATACCTGAACACTTCATTCGAACTCCACCGAAGCTATTGCACGCGTAAATTAGACCAGAGGAAGAGTTATAGTCGTCGGAGATCAAATTCTTCACAGTTTGATTTCTGTTCTAGTCGACCACCATCAAATCAGGCTTCAGTCTGGTAATTTCTTATTCCATTAGTTTCATTTCCAACCCTAAAGCAAAAGACCTATGTCAATTCAGTGTATTAACATCGAATTGGATAAGATCCCGTAACTAGGGTTCGTTCAGTCTATTAACATCGAAATGGTTAGCTTCATAACCTGTCACTGATCAAAAGCCCTATGCTAATGTAGAGTCATATATTTTGTATAAGCTGTTGTCATTTATTGTATGTTTAAACAATTTTAGACTAGTTTACCTTCTGTCATTTCATTATTGTAATTTCAGTTTTCTGTAATTAGTTAAGTCTGGGCCATCGAAACTACTTAGTTTCGATTGAGTCTTTTCAATCGAAACTAGTAGTTTCGATAGATGGTAGTTTCGACAGTCTGTGTATCAATTGTAAATGGTCAATCGAAACTAGTAGTTTCGATTGACCATAGTTTCGATACCTGTCACTACTATAAATAGCCTAGTTTGAGATTGTTTAGGGTGTGAGTAGCGGCTGTAACCCTGAACCTTCTCTTTCACATTTTCCTTGAATCAATACAATTTGCAGTTGTTTATTCACTGTGTTCTTACACTTTCATACCATTTGCGTGTTGATTCAAACCGTGGTTAGCCTGTTATCTTCACCAACACTGTTTCTATTATCTGTTTCACCACCATACACACAGTTTCCGCCTGTGTGTGTGTGTGTAATCGATCAAATAAGTGATTTCAAGAGAAATCTGGACCTACAATTGGTATCAGAGCATTATGCTCTAGTATTTTGAGTGTTATCAAGTTTTGTGATCGATTCTAGGTGATTTGTGAGGTATTTTGAGATTATTTCGGGATTTTGCACATCTATTCTCGGAAGTACTGTTTTATCGATTTCCAAGGGTTTTTCCTCGTATTTTCAGAATCGGAAGTTGGATTAGTGATCAGGAGGGTTAGTCGAAGGTTTTCGCCGGATTGGTTTGTCATTTCTGCACTATTGATTTCTGGAGCTTTTCATCAATGGAGTATTTCTGAGCTTGGAGAAGAAGCCATCGAAACTACTAGGGACAGTTTCTGATTTCCGTTAATCATCGAAACTTCTTGTCTACATTTTGTCGGGAGAAGGTACTATCGAAACTAAATTTTGTCTTATCTCTATCGAAACTGTGGTTATCGAAACTTGCCTTGAAAATTTTCAGTATCGAAACTAGTTGTTGTCACACCCCGGCCGGCGGCGGATTATACGCCGGGGCTGACGCGGTTGTTCATAAGCACATGATCATCTATTATTAAATGATAATATTTATTCATCAACTTAAAATCATCCGTTACATAGGAAATGGAAAACGAAACGTTCAAAACATAACATAATTTGAATTTAATCTTTACTAAAGCTAGGTCCAAAGTCTTAAGTGATCAAGTAGTGTCCTCAAACTGGTGCACCTGAAACATGTGAGTAAATGTCAACTACAAGTAGTTGGTGAGTAACATAGGTTTTGACACCAAACAAAAGTTAAGTATAAGTTTACAATTCAATATGTTCAACGCATGTCTAAAGCATATATGTGAGAACATACAAGGTTCCAAGCGTACAATTCAAGCCTGATAATAGAAAACTAGATACGCAATCCCACTGATTGCCATTTTGAAAAAGGGAGCCAGCGGATACTCCAAGTTATAGTTAATACCCAACAAAACCCGCCAAGGTCTTGTGGTAAGTTATAGGTTTAGTTTCCCATATAAATGATCATGTTAGGTACTACCTTAGGCTTGGGCTGCAAGTTAATGAATGTACTGGCATGAAACACATGCAATGGTTACCAAGTAGTTCAAATATAAAGCATAAAGATCAAGCACAAGAACATAGATATTGAATTGTTTAAATAGATAAAGTTGATAACATGTTTCACCCCAAAAGCAAAAACAGTAAAAAGGGGCTATGTAAACTCACCTGTACGAAACTAGTGTGTTGTACGAATTGTAAATGGTGGATAGGCCTCGTGAGAATTCTTCACAATCAACCTACACAGTTAATTTGTATTCTAGACTCAAAGTACGTCTAATGGAAATGAAAGTAAAAATTTTTAACTGCATTTGAGATTCTAGGGATTTGGGCTCGGACATAGGATTTGTACAAATTTTTAGGAGAATATAGGTTTATTAAAAGTATTGAAATAGTAATGATATAGCAGGTTCTAAAATTAATTAGAAGTTATTAGAATTTCTAATTAATTATAATAATGCGTTTGAACCCATTTAAATAACTATTCTAAGAATAATTAATAAATAAAGGTTATTTATTTAAAGAAATTTCTTTTACTTAATTGATAAGTAAAAGAGATGTTTAATGTTAATATAAGTAATTTTCAAAAGAAATTAATTGAAATTGGTATAATTATTTATCTAATAATAAAAGTATCTCTATAAATAATCATTCTTTATATAATCATTTATGTTTTAAGAATGAATTAATAATGTTTAAATGATTATTCAAAATTTGATTTATAAACATTACTATATAAATAAGCATATCTATGCTAAGTATATTTGGAGATTTTTCTTAAATAAATAATTTGTTATAGAATTTGAGTGTATGGTATATACATATTTATTTACCACAAGATAATAATTACATCCCTTGATTATTTATAAAGAGGTTAGTTAATAGACTTTTCTTTTTATTGTTTATAAAAGAATGTGTAATTTACACAACGATGAGGTGAAATTATAAAATAAGGTATCCTTAACAAATAATATATATATATATATATTGTTTATGGCTTGTTATAAAATGAGGATAGATATATATATACATATCTTACCATTTTATCTTTATAAAACGGTTCGGGTGTTAATATATGTAAGTATGTAAACACACATATGAGTGTGAGGACAAAAAGTAAAATAATAAGCAAAAATTGGTCTACCGGGTTCGAACCCGTGACCTTAGACAGAGAGCAAAGGGCTTTAACCATTCGGACTGGGCATCAATCCTTGAAAGAAATCAGGAGCGATTCGTTTTAATGTGAGGGTTCTGAGGTCTCTTCTTCCCCACCTATCCCAAACGCGAAAACCCTAATCCCCCAAATCAGACTCGATCGGTCACAGGTTTGCAACCCAAAACATGGGGCTTTCCTTAAGTGAATCAATACGAGTAGAAGGAGGGGTTTATTACCTGGAATGGTTGTGAGATGAGGGAGACCCACTGGAGCCGAGCGTTCGATTTCCTTCGGGCGAAAATCGTGTTTCCAGAACGACTTGGAGTGAATTCGTGGGTTCTGGAAGTGAGTAAGGATTGCCGCGAAGGTGTTAAACTGATTATATGGATCCAATTTCATATGGTACGCGTGAATGGATTGAGGTTCGACGTGGTGACGGTTTCAAGATGGTTCGAGTGAGAACCTATGATTACCATTCAATTGATTCATTATAAGCATTAAACATTGGTCGCATAACGTCTCTGTACCATCAATTAAGGTTAATTCCCATGAATTCGATAGTTTTGTGATTGTAAGGCGACGGTTGACCTCCCGGCGTCAAAGTTGACGGGAAAGGCCAGATTGTTTGATTTCCTTTTAATTGCCTGGCTAGAATCACTTGAAATTGATCGAGTAACGTTTATGCATGATCAAAAGTAATTAATGCACATGAGATTGTGGCAATTACAAACGAATTCGTATGGGTTGACTTATCAAAGTCAAAATTGATTGCTTTGGGGTTCAATTTCAAGAATAGGTCCAGTTGCAAGATGAGGGGGGGGGGGTTAGAACAAGTTCAGAGGATCCAGAACTGGGTTAGGGGGGGTTCTTTGGCATTGGGGTGGGGGGTTCAGGATTTACATTAACTAATAAATAAAAATCTCTTTTTATTTATTTTAGAATCATGTTAATAATTTATAAAACTTATTCATTACATGATTATTTATATATGCTTTATAAAGGGACAAATTTCATTTTTGTATGAAATCCTAATTGGTAATAATGGTTTATTCAATGTTGTAGTATATATATATATATATATATATATATATATATATATATATATATATATAATCATAAATAATCTTACTTGAGTTATAGAGAAATAATGTGAAATGCAAGGTTTTGAAAAATCGAATTGATATAAGTTTAAAATAGTAATAAATGTGGCATATGTTGTCTGAACAAGTACGAGATTTAAATGTTGTATCATTATTGTATAAAATAAATATAAAAAAATATGGTCGGGAATTCATTGATGTTACAGTATCCCCAAGTTGAGGGAATTTCGTCCCGAAATTCAACTGATGAGGGCTACTGAAACAGGAAGATGAGGGTTTGGATTTTCAATGAGCTTTGATTGTTGTTTTGAGGAGTATAGTTGGTGACAGAGTTCCGGTCTGATACTCTAGATCATGTCAGGTCATTGTGTCAGGTTTTGGACTCCGTGGTAGTGGATTTAGTTTGAGGAGGAATAAGGAAAAGATTGCCCGAGAATGATTTTTTTTTTTTTTTTGGATTCAAATGATGGAATGCATCACTTGTAATGAGGATGATGGAAACTTTTAGATCTAAAATTGTTTAAGATATAGTCTAAGATGTTCGAGTGATGTCACTGGATAAGGATTTCAAAACTATTAGTCAAGGTCAGAGTAATAGGAAATCTCTACATGAATACGGACAACGTTACTTCTTACAATATAACAGGAGCACATATATATATAGGATGTACCAGCGGTATATCTACTATGCCCTTATCATATCCCGTTAGTTTCATTAGTGTATTTCACCATAGGTTTTATGTCATCGCACACGACAGAATTTACTATGTTTTCCATGCGCTGATTTTTTTATAATTACGTGTGCACCCGTAATTACTCAAATCGTCGTATGGTCCGTATAGATCATTCTATTGTGTGTGGATACAGAGGTTGGGGAAACACCTAGAAACATTTAGTTTATTATTGTTTTCATGCATGAATTGCTAATAAGTAATTGTGTGTATAGATGGTAAAGTCAATCAGGGAGTAATGACTAACAAGGTGATACAACCCCATACATGGGTGCCCTAAGTAGATGGTATACCCTCTAGGTTACCCATAAAGTTTATAGCTCTCTCGTGTTTGAACAAGAATACATCAAACCCCGAGTAACTCAAAGTTTATAGCTCCCTCGTGTTTGAACAAGAATACGTCAAACCCCGAGTAGCTCAAAGTTTATAGCTATCAAGTTTCATGGATAAAGTGAACGATCATGCCTCATGTATGTAGTGGGCAAATAAATTGCAAACAAGGTAAACAATTTAGTTTCGTGTGTAATGTAAACACTCAAGTTTCATGTATAGCGTAAATAATCTAGTATTATGCATATTGTAAATAACCAAGTATCATGTATCATGTGAACAATCTAGTATCGTGCATATTGCAAGTAATCAAGTTCCATCTATAATGTGATCAATCTAGTATCATGTACATTGTAAGTAATCAAGTTATATCTATAATATGATCAATCTAGTATCATGTACATTGTAAGTAATCAAGTTATATCTATAATATGATCAATCTAGTTTCATGTATATTGCAAGTGATCAAGTTTCATGTATAATGTAAATAATCATGTATTTTGTATACAACCAAGTTTCATGTATAACATGAACAATCAAGTTGCGTCGTTAATGCAACCAATTTAGTCTCAGGTATATTATGAACGTTCGTATGTAAATAGTTGAACCTCATGAGAAATGTAAACTATCGAATCTTGTTGGTGATCGAGTGCAGCGGACAAGCGTGTTGTAGGTAGTTGGTTTCAAGTTTTCAATTTTTGTTGAGGTTTATATGGGTGGTTAACGCCTACGTGAAATGATTCATGTTTTCGAAGTGGTAGTAAGTTCATACATTTTCGAAGGTGCAAGGTGATGAGAAAGATTTATAGGTATTTAGAATAATACGCACACGAGTATCTGATTTGAGCTTTTTGTTTGTAAATGACAAGTAATTGAAATTCATCATTGTTTGTAAATTAATAATTGAAAGTAACAGATTGAATAACTATGTAACTGGGTAAATAAAACCTTTTTATTTATTTAGCTTTCATAAAGACAATGTTACAAAAGAAAATAATGGCCAAATTATTTTGTAATCAGGCCAAGAATTTAAGAGGTCGTAACGAAATAATTAATCGATTCATAATTAATTATTAACTAAGATGATGAGATAAATGTTTTTATAAATCAATTTGCATTAAGTACATTCACAAGAATAAGGGGTTTGTAAATAATTTATGATAAGATTTATAAATCAAGTGTTTGATAAAAGGTTTGGTTTGAACAAAATAACTACGTTAGTCAAGTCAGAAAATAGCAAAATGATTAGTTTACAAAGAAGGTTTAAATGTCAATCATTAAGGAGAGTTAAAATAGCATTCATATTTGAGTATTGGATATATGGGTACTGGATATATGGGTTTCAGTTTTTATTTTTTAGGAAACGCGAAATGGAATATCCGGCTAACGTCACAGATACTTCTTCACCAGAAAGTAGATGAGCACTAAGATGACATGTTGTGGTCCTTCGTTATTGCAAACTGGGTTTCAGCCCTAGTTATTTCCGTATGTGCATCAAGTATTCCCTGATCTCTATTCCTTGCCTTAGAAACTCTGCAGTCCTTACGTATAGGTGAGCGGTATCAGCTGCAACTCCTAAGGCACTGGTAGGTTCCTTGTATATTATCCTGCTCCTGGATCTGGATGGTATAGGTTAGGTGCTAAATAAAGGTCTCTTGGAGGTGATTCAGGTGCTCGGAGTCTCAAGTCTGCTCCTAAGCCAATCTGTTCTGCAGTCAAACATGGATCTGGCAGCTAGTCATACCGATGACCGGTTGTCTAATGATGAGGACCCAAAGTCTTCCTCTTGTGTTGACTCTGCTTCGGGTTGATTCTCAGGGGAGTAGGGATGGTAAGAGACCATGCTTAGCACGAAAAGGTCATAACTTTAATGGTAAATTGTTAAGTTCAAAGGTGCATGAGTTTAAAATTTGACCAATCATAATACCGAGTTCTTGTAATAATATATCATGAGTAACACTTGACCTATAAGTAGTGTACCCATGAAAAGGATTCCCAGGAAAGAGAGGTGGGTCACAAAGGACACACTAAAGTACTCAGTCTTTCCTTAGTCAGAATCTTTCATGGAGTTACACCCACTCTTCCAGCCATCATGTACAAGTGCCATTATTATTTGAACTCATGGTTATGGTGAGAATCGTTAGGGATTGTGTCTTATGGTTCAAGGGTGTGCTTCACCTCTTCAAGCAGCTTCCTTTCCTTGGATGGTAAGGTCTAAGGGTTGAAATCCTTTGCAAATGATAATAAGGGTGATAAAATTTCTAAGGCATAAGGATGAAGAGGTATAGTTGACTTAAATATGATCAAGTGTAAGGATCAAATAGGAGGTTTAGACTTGTGTATCATATTATAATAATTAAGCGAATGATGTTTGGGTTGCATTCATTTGAGGCATAACACAATGAATACTGTGACAAATCAAAGTGATTTGAGTTCATATACTTTCAAGAAAACATGCTTTAGCCTATAGATGAACACTCACTTCGGGAATTCCCAGGAAAGCATACGGATCCTTCGGTTGATTTGGATTTATATGAAATGCTTTCCTAGACAGAAGACCCAAAGTACAGGCATTCACCCTTCCGGATTGCACATGTTCTCTACTAATTTTCAGAACCCAAAACTTTGACGGGATTTAAAAATTTTGTTGTATGTCAAAACTTAGGATAGCATTTAGTGATATCAAATAGGTATTGTGCAAACAGTTCAAATAGTGTAGCAAATAAGGTATCACATGAGTAGCGTTTTTTTTTTTTTTTTTTTTTTTTTTTTTTTGTAAACATGTAGGTTATCAAGTAATATAGCACATAAGATAATTCATGTAATGCACTAGATAATATGTAGAATACTTACGCCAAGGTACCCTAAGGTTATAGGCTATAGACTAAAAATATGTTCCAACTAATCCATGTAGTTTCTAATAGTTTCATGTAGTCCTTAGATTGTTGTAGTTCATGTAGGCAGAAGTAGATAGATGTGGGTAAGTAAGTGTATAAATGAGTATAGAGTGGAGTTCCTAATAAAAGACACGAGCTAAGCTCATGTTTAGGGACTCCAAGGTTATAGTCTAGGTCATGTGTGTCTAATAACCTAATTCCCTATAACCATGGCTCTGATACCAATCTGTTACACACCAGCCGGCGGCGGATTATACGCCGGGGCTGACGCGGTTGTTCATAAGAACATGATCATCTATTATTAAATGACAATATTTATTCATCAACTTAAAATCATCCGTTACATAGGAAATGGAAAACGAAACGTTCAAAACATAACATAATTTGAATTTAATCTTTACGAAAGCTAGGTCCAAAGTCCTAAGTGATTAAGTAGTGTCCTCAAACTGGTGCACCTGAAACATGTGAGTAAATGTCAACTACATGTAGTTGGTGATTAACATAGGTTTTGACACCAAACAAAAGTTAAGTATAAGTTTACAATTCAATATGTTCAACGCATGTCTAAAGCATATATGTGAGAACATACAAGGTTCCAAGCGTACAATTCAAGCCTGATAATAGAAAACTAGATACGCAATCCCACTGATTTCCATTTTGAAAAAGGGAGCAAGCGGATACTCCAAGTTATAGTTGATACCCAACAAAACCCGCCAAGGTCTTGTGGTAAGTTATAGGTTCAGTTTCCCATATAATTGATCATGTTAGGTACTACTTTAGGCTTGGGCTGCAAGTTAATGAATGTACTGGCATGAAACACATGCAATGGTCACCAAGTAGTTCAAATATAAAGCATAAAGATCAAGCACAAGAACATAGATATTGAATTGTTTAAATAGATAAAGTTGATAACATGTTTCACCTCAAAAGCAAAAACAGTAAAAAGGGGCAATGTAAACTTACCTGTACGAAACTAGTGTGTTGTACGAATTGTAAATGGTGGATAGGGCTCGTGAGAATTCCTCACAATCAACCTACACAGTTAATTTGTATTCTAGACTCAAAGTACGTCTAATGGAAATGAATGTAAGAAATTTTAACTGCATTTGAGATTCTAGAGATTTGGGGTCGGACATAGGATTTGTACAAATTTTTAGGAGAATATAGGTTTATTACAAGTATTGAAATAGTAATGATATAGTAGGTTCTAAAAGTAATTAGAAGTTATTAGAATTTCTAATTAATTATAATAATACGTTTGAACCCATTTAAATAACTATTCTAAGAATAATTAATAAATAAATGGTGGATTAGGAAATAATTTATTTTATGTAAAAAGGTTATTTATTTAAAGAAATTTCTTTTACTTAATTGATAAGTAAAAGAGATGTTTAATATTAATATAAGTAAATTTCAAAAAAATTAAATGAAATTGGTATAGTTATTTATCTAATAATAAAAGGATCTCTATAAATAATCATTCTTTATACAATCATTTATGTTTTAAGAATGGATTAATAATGTTTAAATGATTATTCAAAATTTGATTTATAAACATTACTATATAAATAAGCATACCTATGCTAAGTATATTTGGAGATTTTTCTTAAATAAATAATTTGTTAGAGATATTGAGTGTATGGTATATACATATTTATTTACCACAAGATAATAATTACATCCCTAAATTATTTATAAAGAGGTTAGTTAATAGACTTTTCTTTTTATTGTTTATAAAAGAATGTGTAATTTACACAACGATGAGGTGAAATTATAAAATAATGTATCCTTAACAAATAATATATATATATATATATTGTTTATGGCTTGTTATAAAATGAGGATAGATATATATATACATATCTTACCATTTTATCTTTATAAAACGGTTTGGGTGTTAATATATGTAAGTATGTAAACACACATATGAGTGTGAGGACAAAAAGTAAAATAATAAGCAAAAATCGGTCTACCGGGTTCGAACCTGTGACCTTAGACAGAGAGCAAAGGGCTTTAACCTTTCGGACTGGGCATCAATCCTTGAAAGAAATCAGGAGCGATTCGTTTTAATGTGAGGGTTCTGAGGTCTCTTCTTCCCCACCTATCCCAAACGCGAAAACCCTAATCCCCCAAATCAGACTCGATCGGTCACAGGTTTGCAACCCAAACCATGGGGCTTTCCTTAAGTGAATCAAAAGTAATTAATGCACATGAGATTGTGGCAATTGCAAACGAATTCGTATGGGTTGACTTATCAAAGTCCAAATTGATTGCTTTGGGGTTCAATTTCAAGAATTGGTCCAGTTGCAAGATGAGGGGGGGGGGGGTTAGAACAAGTTCAGAGGATCCATAACTGGGTTAGGGGGGGTTCTTTGGCATTGGGGTGGGGGGTTCAGGATTTACATTAACTAATAAATAAAAATCTCTTTTTATTTATTTTAGAATCATGTTAATAATTTATAAAACTTATTCATTACATGATTATTTATATATGCTTTATAAAGGGACAAATTTCATTTTTGTATGAAATCCTAATTGGTAATAATGGTTTATTCAATGTTGTAGTATATATATATAATCATAAATAATCTTACTTGAGTTACAGAGAAATAATGTGAAATGCAAGGTTTTGAAGAATCGAATTGATATAAGTTTAAAATAGTAATAAATGTGGCATATGTTGTCTGAACAAGTACGAGATTTAAATGTTGTATCATTATTGTATAAAATAAATATAAAAAAATATGGTCAGGAATTCATTGATGTTACAGTTGTTTCGATAAAAGCTGTCCTATCGAAACTAGTGGTTTCGATAAAAGTAGTTCTATCGAAACTAGTTGTTTCGATAGAAGTTGACCTATCGAAACTAGTTACTGTTTTAGTTTCGATTCAAAATATTATGGCCACTTCAAGTTCAACGGAACATTCTGGGGGAAAAAGACCACCTGTTCTTGTGTCCACAAGAGATTTTGATGACTGGACTAAAAAGATGAAGCTTTTCTTTCAATTTCACGATTATATACTGTTGAGTTCTATCACCGATGGTCCCCACAAGCCCGTAACTACCACTGCTGATGTTCAACGTCCTAAGTTAGTATCTGAGTATGATGAGAAAGATACAACTGCCAAAGACTTATGGGCTGCACTGTGCACAAGATATGAGGGAAGTGAGGATGTCAGGGAAACTAAAAGAGATCTGATCAAGAAACAATATGCGATGTTCAGCAGTGTAAGGGGAGAATCAATATCTGATTTGATCAACCGTTTCTAAAGCATTGTATCAAGGTTGAAGGTAATGGGAGTTGAGTACCCTACTCTTGATCTAAACAAGAAACTCCTATATTCTCTTCCTGAGGAATGGAATATGTATAGAATCATGATCAAAAAAACTGAGAATCTGAGTGCTCTGTCTCAACAGGAAGTCTATAGCATTCTTGAATCTTATGAAATTGAGATTAAGAAGGGAGCAGTCACCCCATCAAATCAGTCTGGAAACACAGCTCTCATTGCTGGATCAAGCTCATCCGGTAGCCCATACTTTCAGACTGATGTCCCTCCTTCAGCTGCTGCAATTAATTCTACCAGCTCCTCTGCTCCTCAAAAGACTATCACCATGATTCCTGATGAATATGTTCCAATCATGACTGCATTCATGTCGTGCTATGATGCACTGATCTCTGGAAATCTAACACCGGTTAGCTTTCAACCTGATGACTTGGAGCAGATTAATCCTGACGATTTGGAGAAAATTGACATTGATTGGTGCATGGCCATGTTGACCTTAAGAGCCAAAAGATTCATCAACAGAACTGGGATAGAAAGATTCAAGCAGGGAAAGACACTTGGGTTTGATATCAAGAAGGTGAGATGCTACAATTGTGATCAGCTGGGTCACTTTGCCATAAACTGCAAGGAACCGTCCTCCAAGGATCAGCAAGAAAAGAAGATCTCCTCTGAAAAACAAGTTGTCAATCCTCCAAAGACAAACACATCTTCAAGCTCCACAGCTCTTGTGTGTCAGGCTGATGGACATTATCATTGGGGAGATCAAGCTGAGGAAGCTGCTGATAAAGCCTTGATGGCTGATGTGGAGGACATGGGCAAATGTGTCATGATTGAACCTGCTGAGGATCTCACTGCTGTACCTGCTGAGGTTATTTCTAAACTGTGTAATTCTAGATCTTGCTTGAATGAAATTCAAAAATACAGATTCATCAATCAAGCCTTGATTGATGAACGAAATCACATTAAGGTAATGTATGACTCTGTGGCCAAAAATGAGAAACTTTACTTAAAGAAAATTCGTGATATTTCTGGTGAAAATCGTTCTTTAATTGTGCAACTCAATACTCAAACCATTAATAATACAATTTTAACAGAAAGAGTCCAAAAGGCAGAAAAAGCCAAATTACAGGTTGATCACATGGATATAGATCAGAAAATTTTGTTTGGAATAATTGATAAACAATTTAATAGAAAAGGCACAGAAGGTCTTGGGTATAACTCTCATCCACCTCCTTATTCTAAATCAGAGAGATTTGCTGATATGCTAACTCCACATGTTTCCACACCTTTTGTTTGCACATTATCTCCTGATGATTATATTACGTCCTCTGATTCTGACAGTTTTGCTTCTTGTGTAGAATCAAATTGTGTAATTTCCGAAGATGATTGTGATGAGAGTACTAATGATAGAACTATTTTAAAAGAACTTGAGTCGGATGAATGTAATAATATGTCCGTGTCTAAACTAAATCCTTGTGAACGCGTTGAAAACTTGTATTTTGATTCTATGCCTGCTGAGCATACGGGTCTGGGATGTGATGTTTCTAAATTTAAAAATGTTTTGTCTTTTGTTCCTAAATCTTTGAATGTTGTGCCATGTGTTACCAAGTTTAAAAGTGCAGGAATTATTGTGAATGATGTACCACGTGAAACCATGAGCAACATAGACTTTTTCAGATTAAAGGAAGCACATCGTCTTCAAGACAAAGTTATTGATGAGAGAATCGTCTCATGTTCAGAATCATCAACATCACAATCATCTTCATCTTGTGATGACTATTATCAGGCTAAGATATCTTGTAAAAACGTTTGTTTTAGTTGTGGTGCCTCAAATCATGTTTTAAAGAGTTGTAAATTGACAACCGCAAATTTTAATGAAGAATCACCTTCCCAAAGTTCATTAAATTCATATGTGTTACCTAATTCTTCTCACAGTAGGAAATCTAGGCGTAAAAGAATTAAAAATGCAAAAAATTATTTAAAACGAACTTGGAAAATTAAAAATAATGTTCTATTTGATGACCGTGCTTCATCAAAGGATGGTTGTATTCTGATTCCAATGAGATGTCATATCCTGACACTAAAATCTCTTGATTGAAACATTTTTGGTCAAAACGTAAAAATGGTTCGTTGTGTATAGGGTCAATCAAGAAGAACCGGCGATAACATCTGGCATGTAGATAGTGGATGTTCAAGGCATATGACTGGGCACTTTAACTTGCTGCAAGATTATCATCAAATTGATGGAGAGTATGTTGCTTTTGCTGGAAACCCAAGAGGAGGAAAGATTGAAGGACAAGGAATAGTATCAAATGGAGTAAATAGTCTGTAATTTGTCAACTATGTTCCTTAGTTAAAATACAATCTGATGAGTGTTTCACAGATGTAGAAGCATGTTTTGTAACTATAGATTAAATTCTATGTATCGGTGTACGTGGCTAGTACGTAGGAGGGTGTTCCAGAGTACTTAGCCCGCACACCAGTTTGGTCCTGCGTACTTAGTAAGTACGCAAGGCTTTTGCCTTGCGTACTTGTCAAGTACGCATGACCAAACCATGCGTACTTAGTAAGTACGCAAGGCTTTTGCCTTGCGTACTTGTCAAGTACGCAGGAAGTGTTCCTGCCACTATAAATAGAAGACTTGTCTTCATTTGTAGGTGGAACTCTGGAACTAGGTTTATCCGGGTCGGGAAGAGCTCTCCCGACCCCTGAACCGTGAGCTTAGATGAGAGATGTGTGTTTCTTCGGTATGTAGTCTGTAATACGGGATAACTTCTTTGTTATGGATTACATTTCGTTTCATTATCTTTTATCTTTGTTCGTGTTTATTTGCTTAGTTCTCTTTGTTCCCACACAAATCGCAGAACATATCGTGTTATTTCCGCTGCGCGACAAGGCTCCCGGGACCTACAACAGATTTGTGACAAGGACTTTTGTGCTTTATTCAATTCAAAAGAATGTCTTATCTTAAAGCCGGGAGTGGTGATTCCGGAAGAACTTATTCTCATGCGTGCTCCCAGAAGATACAACACATATAGCTTGGATATGAACAACCCATCAGGAATTGAATCGTGTTTTCTCTCAAAGGCTTCCGAAGATGAATCTTTCCTGTGGCATAAGAGGTTGGGACATGTCAATTTCAAAACAATGACCGACTGGTTCGAGGCAACCTAGTCACTGGATTACCTCTCAAAGATTTCACTCCTATGGAACACTGTATTTCATGTTCCAAGGGAAAACAACACAAATATTCACATAAGCCTAAAACCACCAATTCCATTGACTCTCCTCTCCAATTGCTTCACATGGATCTCTTTGGTCCAGTGAGTGTCATGAGTCTTGGACGAAAGTCATACTGTCTGGTGGTAACAAATGATTTTTCTCGATTCACTTGGGTATTTTTCTTAGCTAAGAAGGATGAGACGCCAGAGATTTTAAAGACCTATCTGCTTCAAATTGAAAACCTCTTCAGTTTAAGTGTGAAGACTATCCGCAACGATCATGGAACATAATTTAAGAATGCAACTCTTGATTCCTTTTGTGAAAGCAAAGGAATTTCTCGTCAATTTAGTGCACCTCGTACTCCTCAACAAAACGGTGTAGCTGAAAGGAGAAACCGCACCTTAATTGAAGCTGCACGAACTATGATTGTTGACTCTAAGCTTCCCGTGACTTTCTGGGCTGAGGCGGTCAACACTGCATGTTTCGTGCAAAATCGCCGGGTAACCTCACTTGTTGGATTTACTCAAAAACATAGTCATAAAATACTGAATTTATATCAAAAACATTCGTCATCCAATTACATAATCATAACAGCGGAAGTCTTTACAATTAAAAACATAACATTGTTCGAAAACATATAAAACAAAAGAGGGATGTCAGTCTCGTGCCGGGTAACCTCCACGCCATCGCACGACCTTATCTTCCTTTACCTGAAATGTATACTAAAAGTCAGCTAACACTGGTGAGTTCTAGTTTAATGCAATTAGGTATAAACATTCTTTTCTTTATAAGTATGCATAAGTATATATATACGTTTATATAAGTACACATTGACTTGAATTGCTTCACATTTATCATTCTTCGCAAATACATATAGATATATATTCACGTCACTGGTCTCATTTATTTTCTTAACTTTTGCTTCTCTTTCTTCTGTATTTTGTGATTGCATATATATATACATTCACCTTTTCTTTTCTTTTCTTTTCTTTACATTCATGGGTAATACCCTTAAGGGTGATCAACCCGTCTTTTGGTTACGAAGATCACAAAGACAATCGCCGCGGTCCATCGTCATGGCCCACCTATACTTACAACCGTCCGGCAACAAGTGCCGTTCGTCATTTTATTCTTACAACCATCCGGCAACCTTTGTCCGTCCGTCAGGACTTACAACCGTCCTACCGTCGTAGGCCGTAATTCGCCCGTCTACCCGAAGGTATCCGTTTACCATGCGAGTATTATTTATACAACCGTTCTACTATAAGATGCCAATTTTTCTTAGACCGTTCGTTAATAACTTTAGTACGTCCTAGCTGATGAAGGAACGCACTTGTGGCATTCGTACGTCCTAGCTGATGAAGGAACGCACTTGTCCCGGTTGTACGATAGTCACGTGGTCGTCCGTCTACCGAAGTAGCCGTTATCATCGAAGCGTCCATAACGTTTTCTTATACTTGGCAAACAATATATTCATGGATATAAAGCAAGATTTCTTCTTTACACGTTATGCCATACTTTCGTTCATTCTTTAAATATCATACTTTTCATTCTTTATTCATAATTCTATTTCGTGTAAAGATATATATATATATATATATATATATATATATATATATATTTGTATACCACGTATGATCACATTTACATTCATAACTGTTATTCATTTAGTGTATACATTTCAGCCCCAAAACATTTAATAAGGTTTGCACATAACATAGAAAGGGGGCACATAGAACTCACCTGATGAGTAGTTTCTGTAATACACTAAGCTGGCTCCTGAGCTTCACTAGTGTCACTCACGATCTGTATAATAAAATCATACACATAAGGTGGTGCTCCTAGATGACACTAGACATTACTATGCTTGAACATAGTAGTTTCGATTGATTAGCTTATATCGAAACTTGGTAGTTTTGATAGGTTGTTTCTGTCGAAACTTGGTAGTTTCGATAGGTAGTTTCGATAGGTAGTTTCGATGGTAGTTTCGACAGGTAGTTTCGATAGGTAGTTTTGACAAGTAACTTATGTATTATCTTAGCTTCGGATCGGGGGCTCATATCGAAACTATGGTAGTTTCGATTGGGCCTGCATATATCGAAATTGGGTAGTTTCGATAGGTCTGCACATATCGAAACTAAGTAGTTTCGATGGTCTGCACTTATCGCCTTCCCCAAAAAAATCCGAATGTTCTGCATGCGAATCTGATCATGTCGATATCTAAATTTTCTTTGATCAAAACATTCGTTTTTCATTCTAGATGCTATACCTAAGTTCACTTTCAAGTTTCATCCGCAAAAATCGTTATCTTTTAGCCAAAACCCGAAACTTCCCAAAACGAACAAAAACTCATAATGTGATCGAATCGTTACCTGGATTGTAATTCTGATTCAGAGGTTTTGCTCACGGGCTCAGCTGTAACGTGCTCCTCCAATCTCGTGACGATCCGTCGACTTTCTCTCTCTAGACCCGAGCTTTCCTTTCTCTCTCTAGAAGTTGCGTGAGTGTGGAATGAGCAGGGAAGAGGGCTGTCTTGCCTTATATATATATCTGGGCTTCCCTCGGCCCATTGAAGCCGAGCCCAAGCCCGCTCCCTTTTGTTTAAATGTTCCGAGTAAATCACCGGTCTCGCTATGTTTATTCGTTTTATTATTTTTGGGATGTTACAAGTCTACCCTCCTTAGAAAGGTTTCGTCCTCGAAACCTGCTAATCGTTAAACAATTGAGGGTATAGTCTCCTCATCTCATCTTCTTTTTCCCACGTAGCTTCTGACCCTTTTCTGTGCTTCCATTGTATCTTGACTAACGGTATCGACTTATTGCGTAGTCGTTTCTCAGCTCGGTCAAGAATGGCTATCGGTTCCTCTACATAATTTAGACTGTTATCCACTTCGATCTCGTCGTAAGGTATGTGAGCTGTGTCGTCAGCTAGGCACTTGCGTAAGTGCGACACGTGAAACATAGGGTGTATTCCACTAAGCTCAACGGGTAGGTCGAGTCTGTAAGCAACTTGACCCACTCTTGCTAAAATCTTGAAAGGTCCGACAAACCTTGGGCTTAGTTTGCCACGCTTTCTGAATCGGATGATTCCTTTCCATGGTGATACCTTTAACAGTACCATGTCCCCTACTTGAAACTCTAAATCCCTTTTTCTCTTATCCGCGTATGATTTCTGTCTGTCTTTTGCAGCTTTCATTCGAGCTTTGATTTGATCAAATTTCTCAGAAGTGGCTTTGACCACTTCGAGACTTGCAAAATCCTTCTGTCCAATTTCCCCCCAACAAACCGGGGTTCTGCATCTCCTCCCATACAACATCTCAAACGGCGGCATGCCAATAGTTGAGTGATAGCTGTTGTTATATGAAATTTCTGCCAATGGTAGATGGCTGTCCCAACTCCCACCAAAGTCAATGATACAGTCCCGGAGCATGTCCTCCAAGGTCTGAATGGTCCTTTCCGATTGTCCATCGTTTGAGGGTGGTAAGCGGTGCTGATGTTCAGTCTAGTGCCCATTGCTTCGTTGAATTTCTTCCAAAACCTTGAAGTGAATCTAGTATCTCTGTCGGACACAATCGACTGCGGCATACCATGTCTGCTCACAATTTCCTTGATAAATATTTCTGCTAGCTTTTCAGAAGAAGAAGTTTCTCGTATTGGCAAGAAGTGAGCACTCTTTGTCAAGCGGTCGACGATCACCCAAATGGTATCATTACCTTTAGCTGTTCGCGGTAGCATGGTAATGAAGTCCATTGTGATCTCTTCCCACTTCCATTCCGGTATTGGTAAAGGTTGCATTTTACCGCATGGTTTCTGGTGCTCGGCCTTAACTAGAGAACACGTTAGGCACTTGCTCACGTATTCTGTCACATCATTCTTCATGCCAGGCCACCGGTATTCTTTCTTCAAGTCTTGATATATTTTGTTTGTCCCGGGGTGGATAGAATAGCGAAACTTATGGGCCTCATCAAGTATTTTGGCTCTAAGCTCGCCAATCTTAGGTATCCACATCCGCCCAAACCTAGTTCGTACTCCGTAAGCATTTGCATCTAAGTTCCCTTGTTGTCCTACTATTCTTTCCCGTTTCACATTTCTTTCTACCAATGCTTCATCTTGTGCCTTTGATATTTCACCCATCAAGTCTGGTGTTATAATCAACTGACACGCTTTGATCCGGATAGGTGTCGATTCTTCCTTTCTACTTAAAGCGTCAGCCACTACTTTTGCCTTGCCTGGATGGTACAATATTTCACAGTCATAGTCTTTCAGTAGCTCTAACCACCTTCTTTGCCTCATGTTTAGTTCCTTTTGTTCGAAAAAATATTTCAAGCTCTTGTGATCGGAGTAGATGGTGCATTTAACTCCATACAAGTAGTGCCTCCATACTTTCAACGCGAAAACTACTGCTGCTAACTCTAAATCGTGTGTTGGATAATTAACCTCGTGAATCTTTAGTTGCCGCGATGCATAAGCAATTACCTTTCCTCGTTGCATAAGTACGCACCCCAAACCCTGCCCCGAAGCGTCAGAGTAGACTACCAAGTCTTCATTTCCCTCAGGTAGAGTCAAGACTGGAGCTTGGGTTAGTCGTGCCTTAAGTTCCTCAAACGCGTTGTTTTGGGTTTGACCCCGTTCATATTTCACTTCCTTCCATGTCAGTTTAGTTAATGGCGAGGCTATCCTTGAGAAATCTTGAATGAACCTTCGATAGTAGCCTGCCAATCCCAGAAAACTTCGTATCTCTGTTGGTGTCTTTGGGACACTGTCTCGATCTTTGCAGGATCTACCATGATTCCGTTTGGGTTTATTACGTGACCTAGGAATTGGACTTCCCTAAGCCAGAACGCGCATTTGGAGAATTTCGCGTACAACTTCTCCTGCTTTAACACCTCCAGAACCTCTCTTAGGTGACAGTGGTGATCACCCTCGTTTTTTGAATATACCAGTATGTCGTCTATAAAAACTATCACTGATCGATCTAGCATTGGTCGACACACTCTATTCATTAAATCCCTGAACGCTGCTGGTGCGTTAGTTAATCCGAAGGACATCACGAGAAACTCATAATGCCCATAACGCGTGCAAAACGCGGTCTTTGGTACATCTTCCTCTCTTACTTTCAATTGATGGTAACCTGACCTAAGATCGATCTTTGAGAACCAACTCGCACCTTGCAGTTGATCAAAAAGGTCATCTATTCTAGGTAGTGGGTATTTGTTCTTTACTGTCCTCTTGTTCAGTTCACGGTAGTCAATGCACATGCGCATGCTGCCGTCTTTCTTCTTTACAAATAGTACCGGAGCGCCCCATGGTGAAATGCTCGGTCTAATAAATCCTTTTTCTGTTAATTCTTGTAGTTGAGACATCAATTCTTTCATTTCTGACGGAGCCAATCGGCAGGGGGCTTTGACAACGGGCTCAGCTCCTGGCAGTAAATCAATCTGAAATTCTATTCCCGATCGGGTGGCAACCCAGGTAGATCCTCAGGGAATACTTCCGGAAAATTGCACACCACGGGTACATTCTTGAGTTCTTTCGTTTTCATTCTATCGTCTATAACATATGCCAGATAAGCTTCGCAGCCGCGCCTCATGTAACTTTCGGCCTTTATCATCGAGATGACGTTCGGCATTGTGCAATTCCAATCCCCATAAACCGTAATTGGGCTACCACTTGGAGCCTTGAGGTGTATCCTCTTACGTTTACATATGATTTGAGCTTCGTTGGCAGCTAACCAATCCATACCCAATACTATATCGAATCCTCCTAAGGTGAGAAGGAATAATCTAGAAGGAAACTTATGACCCTCTATTTCTATTATGCAATCCTCTGTTACTTGGAATACTGCCGAATTTTTACCAACAGCAGTTTGTACACTAAAGGCCTTTACTACTGTGTTGATAGTGCAATTCAGTTTACGACTAAATGCATTTGATATAAAGCTTTTACTAGCACCCGAGTCAAATAATATAGCCGCATGTTCATCATTAACTAGGAACGTACCTGACACAACATCAAGATTTCCCCTTGCTTCCACCTCAGTCAGGGCGTAAGCTCGAGTCCTAGTCTTTGGTTGTTCCTGTTCCTTTTCTTTTCCTGAACCAGATTGTCTGGTTTTTCTGCAATCCTTAGTCAGGTGACCAAACAGTCCACATACTTGGCATTTAGTGTCTCTTAAGCAGTCACGAGAATAGTGCCCCGCCTTCCCACACCTGTAACATGTAGTGGAGCCGACCCGGCACTCGCCAAAATGTTGCCTTCCACATTTGTGACAATCCGGACTTTTCAGTTAGTACTGTTAGAAATTCCGTTAAGTCTTCTGTTAAAACCTAACCTAAACCTAACCCAGTTAACTCAATCCTAAACCACAGGGACTGATCCTGTCAATATTTAATCTTAAATTACAAGGAGTAGTTGTGTAATAACCCTAAATTCAAGCCTATTGACTTGGAAAGTCAAAATTGAAGGGGTGTTGCTTATGTTGACTTTCTGAGTCAAACCCATAGTTTATGAATCCAAATTCGAACTCCATAACATGAAATTCGTGCTAAATGATAACCGAAATGCACATTAATGCCTTAAACGCTCATCATTAGGACTTAAAACACCATCATTGTGTCGAATTGTACAAATTTATGAACCTTAAATCCATAACCATTTAAATCCCCACCGTTACTATCGAATTCGACCAATTCGTATATTCATTCTACAATTAAACACCTGCACACCGCATCCACACTCCTCTGAACCTGTTACACACATCTATTCGACCGAAGACAAAGCCAGAGACACTGGGGACCAATGCGTCGGACTCACAGCTGAGTTTTAGTCGAGCTCTACCGATTCGAACTCAATTCAGGTAACAAATCCCACCAAGAGACTCGCCTTCACCTCTAGAACGAAGGCCCTATCCTAATTGTGGCTTACAACACCGAATCGAACATGAACCGATCTAGGGTTCATGTGACTTCGGATGTAATCGAACCCTACCCCCGACTCATTCTAAATCCAATTAAATTATATGATTAACTTTGCGACCTTCAAATCAATGAAAGCCCCATGATCCCAACAACTTTTATTATCAGATTCGGCTGATTCGATTGCATATTCAAACCTAGGGTTTCGATTTTCAAAACTAATATTAACAACTTTGAACTTGTTGATTTTGCAATTAAACTTGACCACAGATTCGCAATACATCGATCATCAAAACCCCTATGCTATCTTGGCTAATCGCGGTCGAATTATGAGGAATTAGGGATGGGTATTAGACCGGTTCGCATATGGGGGGGGGGGAGAACTCATGAGTGTGAATGATTAAAACCAAATGGAACAGGTCTCTAATGCAATACCCTAGCAGGTGGAGATGGTTAAGGCTTAGTGCATATGCGCAGGAGACCCGGGTTCGAAACCGGTCTCCTGCATTTTATTTTTGGGCATTTTCTTGAGGTATATTTTTATATAAAATCAAATCTTATATCATTACATTTATAAGTTAAGGTGTTTTAGCCCCGGAAACAACCGTAGGTTCGGGTTTAACTTTATAACTCATAATTAATATTATTTACACTTTTAAAAATAATATATCTATATTATTTTCAGTCCGCAACTTCGAATAAAATAATATGTTTGTATCATTTTCAACCCGTGAATCATATCATAAAATAATATATATTTTTTTTGTATTATTTCGCCTCGTTTATAAACTTCGTGTATTGTTTTCAAATTAATAAATAATATAGTTATTTATATTATTTACCCATGTTTATTTACTTGAATAAAAAATGTATTTATTATTTTAACCACGATATTTATTAAATGTGAAGTTCTCTAAACTTAAAAATAATATATTAAGTTATATTATTTTCTTAAGCCATTATTATAGGCACAAACGTACAAATTTAATTAATATTATTCATATTAGAGGCATTCGACGCATAACGCGTTAATATTAATTATTATATTGAGAAATCTATATTCCCGTAGACACTGCATTAAGACGTTCCAATCTTTCCGTGTCGTTGACACAAACTCTTACGTGTTCCTAATTGTCACACCTTATTCTAGGGCATTCATAGGTTGTCTGCGTGCAATCCATTTGCGGTTAGTGTTGCATCCTTGTGTGGTGCTAATTACTACGCTCTGCTCAGACTCAGGTGAGTTTCACGGCCCCTTTTTACCTATTTTACTATTGGGGTAGAAACATGCTTACACACAAACGTATTTTACTTGTTTTCCTGTTGAGGAAGAAACAAACATGAAACACCAACTATCATACTTTTACTTGTTTTCCTCGTGGGGGTGAAACAGGTACGCAAGCAAATATTGTTTTTCCCGCCAGGGGAGAAAACATGATGCAACTATTTGATTATGGTACTTTATATGGTATCACTGTTGAGACTAAGCGTAACATGCTATCACAGAAAGTCCTCATCTTATTTTGAACCGTTAATATGGATCTTAGCGAGGTATTGTTTAGTAGTACTACTGGGTTTGACAAGCCCCACCCGCGTTAGTCGCGCTAACTCGATTGGATATCGAACGGGTGAAATGTTAGCCTACTCACATGTGCCAGAGTTGATAGACTTGGCAGGAGGCATACAAACACAGTCAGCTTCGGTTGCGAGCGTTTTAGTAAGACATGAACATAGGTTAGCTACCTATAGATATGCATATTGAATGTACATAATCTGGCAAACACACTCTTATTGTAAACTTGAAACCTGTGAACTCACCAACCTTGTGTTGACACTTTTTCTTACATGTTTCTCAGGTCGCTAAGGCACAGATTGCACACATAGGGCATGCATGGAGTCCTACTGTCATATCATCCATTTCAAACATTTGAAACAGTTTACTTATTTACATATATGGACATCTATTGCATGTAATTACTTTTGATTTCATATTAACGTTTACGCTTCCACATTAACTCTGAACTTTTATGTTTTGACATTTCAAGTCCCATATAGTGTCGTTTGATGTAACTAATGACTGAGATCCTGGTGTGTCACCTTCCAAACGGTAAAACTCCGTTAGTGGAATTTGGGGGTGTGACAACATTTCTTGCAGGCTTCATATTTATCCGACCTTGGTTTCTTATTTGCAGTAGTTACGTTCCCTCTTCCGGTACCTCTAGACGGGTTCTCCCACTTTCTCTTTTGTGTCTCAGGTGTCGGGTCCTCATTGGCGTAGTCGTTGTAGACGATTCCGCTCAGATTCACTACCGACTCGAAGGTCGAGGGTAGGTTAGCTTTTATATGAACACGGACCCGTTGTGGCAACCCCTTAACATAGTACTTGATCAAACGGTCTTCAGTTTCTACCAGGTGGGGTACTAGTTGAGCTAGCTCATTGAATCTCGAAGTATACTGGCGGTGCGTCTTGTTTCCAGCCTTAAGGTTTAGGAATTCATTTTCCACTCGATCAATTTCGTTCTATGGATAGAACTTTTGGATGATCAGCTTCTTCAAGTCGTCCCATGTCATTCTGTTTATAGCATTTGGTGACTTAGTTTTCTGAATATTCCTCCACCAAATTAGTGCTTCGTTGGTGAAAGAATGAGCAACATATTTAACAGCCTGGTCTGGTCGACACTCGCTGATGTTGATTACAGCATTCATCCTCTCAATCCATTGCGTTACCACTGAATCCTTGCTCCCATCGAACTTGGGTGGGTCTCCGTCCTTAAAGCCTTTGTAAGTACACCCACGGTTGCTCGATCCTATCTTTATTTCATCCCCATCAGTATCATATACTTTCTCTTCCTTGTCTCCTTCATCCTCCTCTTTGCTTTTCTTTATTGCCTCGGATAGTAGATCAGGCAATACCTTCTTCAAAGTGAGCACAACTTCACGGGAAATAGCATCCCTGACTTCAGGTTCCAACTGTATAGGCCCTGGACTGTCGTCCCTAATTGGGGTCACTTCTGTTTCGTGCACACTTTCGGTGTGCTCTGCGTGCACACTCCCTTCTTCTTCAATTCTTTGGTTCAACGGAGGTCTACCTCGTCGGCCAGTGCGACCGCCACGAGGTCCTGTTCTTCCTCCTCCAGCCATAGTTCCTAGTTTTCCTGATAGTCATAAAGGGAATACATCAATGTCATTCTCTCAGATCATAGTCTTGAAACAGTACGAACAAGGTAAATTTTTAATTACAGTGACCGGTTTGTGATTAGAAATTTACATTGCTTTTCGGGTTCCAATCTCTTCAAATTGGTCATGACATTGACATCTATTGGTTCTAGGTTTGAGTATCTATTCTTATCCAAGTGTATTAACCTTAGTACTTACTTACTGTGCTGGCGTTGGCGTTGGTTACCCATGACTGAAATCCGTGCGTTGGTCTCATAATCAGTTTGAGTCCAGACATTTAGGGATGTCTGAATCTCTCAAACTATTGCTCTGATACCAACTTGTAAGGCCCCTTTCCAGGGTAACCTCACTTGTTGGATTTACTCATAAACATAGTCATAAAATACTGAATTTATATCAAAAACATTCGTCATCCAATTACATAATCATAACAGCGGAAGTCTTTACAATTAAAAACATAACATTGTTCGAAAACATATAAAACAAAAGAGGGATGTCAGTCTCGTGCCGGGTAACCTCCACGCCATCGCACGACCTTATCTTCCTTTACCTGAAATATATACTAAAAGTCAGCTAACGCTGGTGAGTTCTAGTTTAATGCAATTAGGTATAAACATTCTTTTCTTTATAAGTATGCATAAGTATATTTATACGTTTATATAAGTACACATTGACTTGAATTGCTTCTCATTTATCATTCTTCGCAAATACATATAGATATATATTCACGTCACTGGTCTCATTTATTTTCATAACTTTTGCTTCTCTTTCTTCTGTATTTTGTGATTGCATATATATATACATTCACCTTTTCTTTTCTTTTCTTTTCTTTACATTCATGGGTAATACCCTTAAGGGTGATCGACCCGTCTTTTGGTTACGAAGGTCACAAAGACAATCGCCGCGGTCCATCGTCATGGCCCACCTATACTTACAACCGTCCGGCAACAAGTGCCGTCCGTCATTTTATTCTTACAACCGTCCGGCAACCTTTGTCCGTCCGTCATGACTTACAACCGTCCTACCGTCGTAGGCCGTAATTCGCCCGTCTACCCGAAGGTATCCGTTTCCCATACGACTATTATTTATACAACCGTTCTACTATAAGATGCCAATTTTTCTTAGACCGTCCGTTAATAACTTTAGTACGTCCTAGCTGATGAAGGAACGCACTTGTGGCATTCGTACGTCCTAGCTGATGAAGGAACGCACTTGTCCTGGTTGTACGATAGTCACGTGGTCGTCCGTCTACCGAAGTAGCCGTTATCATCGAAGCGTCCAAAACGTTTTCTTATACTTGGCAAGCAATATATTCATGGATATAAAGCAAGATTTCTTCTTTACACGTTATGTCATACTTTCGTTCATTCTTTAAATATCATACGTTTCATTCTTTATTCATAATTCTATTTCATGTAAAGATATATATATATATATATATATATATATATATATATATATATATATGTATACCACGTATGATCACATTGACATTCATAACTGTTATTCATTTAGTGTATACATTTCAGCCCCAAAACATTTAATAAGGTTTGCACATAACATAGAAAGGGGGCACATAGAACTCACCTGATGAGTAGTTTCTGTAATACACTAAGCTGGCTACTGAGCTTCACTAGTGTCACTCACGATCTGTATAATAAAATCATACACATAAGGTGGTGCTCCTAGATGACACTAGACATTACTATGCTTGAACATAGTAGTTTTGATTATTTAGCTTATATCGAAACTTGGTAGTCTCGATAGGTTGTTTCTGTCGAAACTTGGTAGTTTCGATAGGTAGTTTCGACAAGTAACTTATGTATTATCTTAGCTTCGGATCGGGGGCTCATATCGAAACTATGGTAGTTTCGATTGGGCCTGCATATATCGAAACTGGGCATATCGAAACTAAGTAGTTTCGATAGGTCTACACATATCGAAACTAAGTAGTTTCGATGGTCTGCACTTATCGCCTTCCCCAAAAAAATCCGAATGTTCTGCATGCGAATCTGATCATGTCGATATCTAAATTTTCTTTGATCAAAACATTCGTTTTTCATTCTAGATGCTATACCTAAGTTCACTTTCAAGTTTCATCCGCAAAAATCGTTATCTTTTAGCCAAAACCCGAAACTTCCCAAAACGAACAAAAACTCATAATGTGCTCGAATCGTTACCTGGATTGTAATTCTGATTCAGAGGTTTTGCCCACGGGCTCAGCTGTAACATGCTCCTCCAATCTCGTGACGATCCGTTGACTTTCTCTCTCTAGACCCGAGCTTTCCTTTCTCTCTCTAGAAGTTGCGTGAGTGTGGAATGAGCAGGGAAGAGGGCTGCCTTGCCTTATATATATATTTGGGCTTCCCTCGGCCCATTGAAGCCGAGCCCAAGCCCGCTCCCTTTTGTTTAAATGTTACGAGTAAATCACCGGTCTCGCTATGTTTATTCGTTTTATTATTTTTGGGATGTTACATCTTATCACTAAAAGTTGCAACAAGACACCATATGAGATCATGTACAAGCGCAAGCCAGTTATTGATTTCTTCAGAGAATTTGGGTGTGTGTGCACGATGCTGAACACTTCAGATCAGCTCAACAAGTTTGAAGCCAAAGCTGATGAATGTTATTTTGTTGGTTATTCCTCCAATCAACGTGCTTTTCGTGTCTATCATAAGCAGAAAAGAATAGTGCTGGAGTCCATTGATATCAATTGGCATGAAAATAATCACACGGACGCAGGAGACGGTCCCAATTGGCTGTTTGACGTCGATTCAGTTTTTAAATCATTTAATCTTCCTGATTTCTCTATTGACTCAACTCATGCTAATCCTTATTTTTCTGTGAACAATTTAGGGAACTTAAATGATCAAGGTTCTTCCTCATCTGCTCAGGTTGAATTTCCTGTGGTTGCAAATGCTGAATCTGATATGGAGTCTTTCGGTTCTGGTGCAACAAGTGAAACTGTTGAAGACAACTCCATTCCAATAGTAGATGTTGCACCACAATCATCTGCTGAAGATCCTATTAATGACATTGCCGATCCTCCTGCTGAAAATCTTACCAATTTGGAAGAAGTCGTGGAAGAAGATGAAATTCCTCAACTGCGAATTCACAAGATTCATCCCACCAATAACATCATTGGACCACTCAATGTGGGTGTTAGTACCCGAAGTGCCTGTGATACATTTGAAAACATCATGTTCTCTTGCTTCATTTCTCAAGCTGAACCAAAGAACATCAAAGCAGCTCTACTAGAAAACAGCTGGGTAGAAGCAATGTAGGAAGAGCTACAACAATTCTCAAAGTTGCATGTGTGGAATTTGGTAGATCTTCCCAAGAACAAAGTTCCAATCGGCACTCGTTGGGTTTTTCGCAACAAAAAGGATGAAGGTGACACTGTGATTCGAAACAAAGCTCGTCTGGTGGTTCAAGGTTTCTATCAAGAAGAAGGGATTGACTACGAGGAAGTCTTTGCACCAGTGGCTCGCTTGGAAGCCATCCGAATATTTCTCGCCTATGCAGCCTACATGGACTTCACCGTTCATCAAATGGATGTCAAAAGCGCATTCTTATATGGCAAAGTTCAAGAAGAAGTTTATGTCAAGCAGCCGCCGGGTTTCATTGATCCAAATTTTCCAGACCGTGTTTACAAGTTAGACAAAGCATTGTACGGTCTTCATCAAGCACCTCGTGCATGGTATGAAACTTTATCAAAGCATTTGCTTGAGAATGGTTTCACACGAGGAGCAATTGAACAAACTTTATTCAAACGGAAGGATGAAATGGATACTATCATGGTGCAAATTTATGTGGATGATATCATTTTCGGATCTGCAAATCCCCGTCTTTGTAAAGAATTTGAAGAAGTGATGAGATCTAAATTTGAAATGAGCTCCATGGGGGAAATGAAGTACTTTCTGGGTCTACAAGTTGATCAGTCTGAGTCAGGCATCCTTATTCATCAAGAAAAATTCGTGAAAGAAATTTTGACCAAGTTCAAAATGGTTGATTCCCACCCTGTAAAAACTCCTGTGGAAGTTCGTCATTGTTTGACTCCTGATGTGGATGGTGAGAGCGTTGATCAGCATCTATATCGCTCTATGATAGGCTCGCTCATGTATTTCACGGCCAGCAGACCAGACGTCATGTTTGCAGTGTGCTTATGTGCACGTTTTCAGGCTAATCCTAAACTCTCTCATTTATCTGCTGTAAAACGTATTTTGAGATATTTAAAATATAAGCCAAAATTGGGTCTGTGGTATCCTAAAACTGACTTGTTTGATCTTGTGGCTTATTCAGACTCAGACTACGGGGGTTGCAACTTAGACCGAAAATCCACTTCTGGAGGTTGTCAATTCCTTGGCAACCGCCTTGTCTCATGGCAATGTAAGAAACAGTCCACCGTTTCCCAATCCACAGCCGAAGCCGAATACATTGCCGCAGCCCTCTGTTGTTCCCAAGTCAGATGGATACACCATCAGATGCTTGACAATGGGATCACATTCCATGAGACACCCATTCTGTGTGACAACACCGCCGTTCCTCATAACACCAAAAACCCTGTTCAGCATTCCAAAACCAAACACATTGAAATCAAACATCACTTTATCCGTGACTGTGTTGAAAAGAAGCATATTCAAATTGTTGAAGTCAAAACTCACAAACAAACCGCAGACATCTTCACAAAGGCTTTTGACTCTACCAGATTCGCCTAACTGGTGGAGATGCTTGGAATGATCAACTTTCAGTAAATTGTGTGAATAGTATTTTTTATTTTTATTTTATTTTTTTTTATTCTGTTTACTTGTCAAAGAAAATTCTAAAAAGATTTTATTTTTATGAACAGTTTTTACACAAATCTTTTGGGGGAGAAATATTATATTGAAAAGAATTGCTATGTATATAATCTTACAAGTGGTTTTGAGTTGCAGGAAGAATTGAATCTGACCTTTGAGAAATGGTAGTGTCTAATCTCATCTCTTGGACATGGAATGGACCAAAAGCGATGGTGTTTACTGAGGCATAGCTGGTAGGCCCGACATATGGTTAAAACTTGTAAGTAGTGTGAAAACTCTAATATATATCTCATACTTGTGTGTTTGAACCCATTATTGAAACATCTAACCCATTTTTATATCTAAGAAAACTAATTCAATCAGATACAGGCTTACGTATTGGATTCCTATTCATACGCCAAGTGACCGTCAATATAACGATATTTACCACCGATGACCCCGTATGTTTTGCTTACGCAAAGATCTCGGGTGCTCATCCTTTTCCCATCCACTTGGATGATTTGACCCCGTCTGTTTTGCTTACGCAAAGATCTCGGGTGTTCAACATTTTTCTATCCGCTTGGATAATTTTACGACTTCTTCTATTTTGCTTACGCAAAGATCTAGAATGCTCGCACCTTTTTAATATCTACTTGGATATTTTTTATTTTAATTTTCTAAATCCACTTGGATATCTTATTTTATTTTGGTGGTACTTTGACATTACTAAGACGGTACCTTGGTTAATCAGAAAGAGATGATAGGATGAAGATGGGTACTTCTTGAGGATTGATAGGTTTTCAAAATCATTTTATTTTAATATGTGGGGTACACCTTGTATAGTGCTTAAATGGTACCTTTTAATCACATGAAATCAAAATACAAACAAATGTTCGGGTTTACTTTGCACAAATATCAGCTATCTTCAGGGACTCACAGTAGTTAATTGCAAAAGGAAGTGTTTCAAGAGACTGACCAGATCTGATCTCATGATTGGATTTTTTTCAAGAAGATAAGTGTAAATATCTTGTGTATATATGTTAGTCTTATTTTTGTTACTTTGTACATATCGAAACTATTTTGACATATCGAAACTACTATGTTCAAATCGAAACTAGTTTGCCCTATTGAAACTAGTTGTTTTGACAGGGGCATTTTTGTCTTTTGTTCTTCGCAATTTAAATGCCTTCATAAATAAATCCCTCCCTTCATATCTTCTTCACTCGTCTTTTTCGCAACCCTTTTCATCTTCTCTGACACACACAAAACTTCTCAAGCCTTGGTCTGAGTTGCAAATTATCAGGGTTAATCACCTGATTACCCCCGTTGTCACCATCGTCTTCATCATCAGGTAACGTCTCACTATTTCATTTGAATGATTCTTGCGAATCAACAGACCTAGGGTTTCAAAAGTTCAAATTTGTTTGACTGAATCATCATAATAACAGTCGTTGTGTGCTTATCCGTGTTTGCAAACATCTTTATCATCTTAGAACTGACGATTATTGTGTTTTATTGCAGATAACAGTCTCGCATTTGGTAAGATGACATTCTGTCATTTACAGGCCACTCTAAACCATTCATTAAACTGTTTAGTTTAGTCTGAGTATAGTGAATCAAAAGGGGTTTGGGTTTCAAAACCAAGTAGTTTCGATAATGGAGTTCAACTCTTTCAAAATTTCTCAAAATTTTTAATCGAAACTACTGGTTTCGACACCCAAACTTGACCTAATTTCTCTATCGAAACTACTTGTTTCGATAAGTTCATCTCTATCGAAACTACTTAGTTTCAACAGTAAGGATTTCTAATTTTTCCTAAGTGTTGAAATATCTTGTTTCGATTGACCATATTCAGAACCTTTACTTATTGTGCAAAACTGATGAATTTTACAGGTATGGATCTCGTATTCGTGAAAAGGCACAATGTCTGTGCATTCCTTAATAGAAATGATCCGAAAGCTGCTGAGTTCATTCCTGTCTTAAACTTTCTGGCAAACTCCAACATAAGTTTTGCCATAAGCCACAACCTGCCGGTGTTTGAGGCAACTATTAGACAATTTTGGGAAACTGCAGAGATAATCACAGTTGATAATGTGCAGCACATTAGAGCAACTGTGCATGGCCAAGAAGTATTATTTTCTGAAGACACAGTGAGAGAGGTACTGCAGTTAAATGACAATCCAGAAGCACCCTTTGATTTTCCAATCTTCTATGTGAAAGAATGCTTCAGAAGAATGGGTCATCCTGATGAGTTCAAGAGTGGTCAGATAATCAAGAACTCCTTACCAAGCCATTGGAGATATATAGTGCATGTGTTTATTCACTGCCTATCAATAAGGAAAGGGGGTTTTGATTCAGCTAACAGTACTCTGGGATCAACTATTTTGGGATTAATAAAGGGAAGAGACTACAACTTTTCTGGTTTCATATTCACTCAGCTAAAGGATAACTTAACTGGAGCAGTGAAGGAGAAGTTTCTAGCATATCTTAGATTTCTACAAATTATCATCAATCATCTTCTTCCTGAGCTTCAACAAGGTGGAAACACCTTTGTGTTTGATAATATGATAGCCAAAACACTCAGCTACATGAAAAGTACCAACAAAAGGACCAACCGGGCGATAGCCGACGTTCCCATGTTCGGTCATATCATTGGAGAAGAAGAAGAGTTTATCCCTGACATTGATCCTGATCTTGAAGAAGAAAACTTATCATCAGATGAAGAAGAGCTGGAAGCTGAACAAAATCAAGGTAATCCACCTATTGATGAAGCTGAGATTGAGGTAGACATACCTATTGTTCAAGAAGAAGAGCAACATGTAATTAAGCATGTGATAGAGGCTCCTTTTGTTGAAGAAATACAGATAGTTCAAGAGCCAGCAGTAAATGTTGAAGCTGGCTTACAGGAGGATGAAGAAGAAGTGGCAGAGTCAAGTGGGACTCTAGAAGCAGGAATTTATGGATCAGACTATTACAAGTCTGATTCAGATGAAAGAATAGAGCAACTTGCATCTTCCTCAAAAAGACAAATTGAGTCAGGATCTGATTTTGAAGAGGAGGAGCCTAGGGATAAAAAGATAAAGACTGGATTGGAGGATTTGTCATCCTCGTCAGAATCTTCATTCACCACTCCAGAACCATCTCCTCATCCTACTCCACAACAATCTCCCATCTATACACCTCCTACATCTCCACAACAATTACCTATCCCTACACCTCCTACATCTCCACAACAATTACCTATCCCTACACCTCTTACATCTCCACAACAATCACCCATCCATACACCTCCTGCATCTCCACACCATGATTCAACCTCTCCTGTACCGAGAGTAAAGACTCTAAGTCTTGAAATAAAGAAACTTCAAGACAATATTCAAAAGAAAGATACAGAGATTGACGGCTTGAAGTCTAAGCTAAAAGAAGTTAAGGAGGAAGTCAAAGACTTGAAGCTGGATGTTGGGGGCTTACATACTCAAATAGATATTCAGCAGACTCAGCTGGAAACTCAACAAAGACTAATCATAAGGCAACAAGAAGACTTTAAAGCCTTAGCTGAAATAGTTAAGCAGCTCAAAGACTCTGTTAACAAACTACTCCACAACAGCCAACCACTTCAAAGGCTCAGGGAGAGACTACATCTGAACTTGAACCATCGTCTCCTGCCTTTGTCACTGATCCAGAATCTGCATTAACCGTGTATACTGGCCACGGTGCCATGACAAAGGAGTCTGTTGAAGTAAAGGTTGAAGAAACAGAGTCTGTCCTTCCCTCAGCTCATGAAAGAAGAGAAGCAAGGAAGAGAGGGAAGGGAGCTATGGCTAATATTTAAACAGTGATTCTGGATGAAGAAGACATCCCATCGGATGATGAGCTGAATGCTCTTCTAGATGAGATTGACAACTTTGGATACAATGACCTTCATCCAGAAATTCTAACTACCGAAGAGAAAGAAACTGAACGAACTAGATATTTTACTGAAGAAGGAGATGAAATTCAAACCCTGTCAGATGAAGAAGATGTTCAGATTAATCTCATCAAGACTATCATTCCTGAACCAACCATTCCAATCTCTGAGTCAAATCCAACTCAAGATCAACTGCACCTGAACCTCCTATTTCAAGGAAGTCTTGGTTTAAAAAGATCATTCCAGAAGAGACTCCTCAAACTTATGAGTGGATAGCCGAGCATCAAGAACTGAAAAGGCCTCCAATTGGATGGAAATACGATGCTGAAAGGAAGCTCTTTATCATCAGACGATATAGAGGGGGAGTTCCGCACTTCAAAAACATGACTGACTTCCAGACCCTTCCTTTTTATGACCTCAGGGATTTAGCAAAACTTCAACTTCAAAACCCTGGGAAGGTTATGATGGCTTATAACTTTGAGAGGTTTCTGCATTCTCAAGTCAAACAATGATTTCAAAGGAATGAAGCCTACGAAAACTCAGAAGAAGATCTCAAAGACTAGGTTTCATCCTAAGACTAAAAAGCCATATGTGTTCCTAAGATACAAGCCTGCCCAAACACACAAGACTATCACTATTCCAAAATGTGTACCTGTCCAGCTACAAACTTTCAGAAAGTGGTTCTATAACCCAGTCATTGGCAGTGCAGTTATTGAATGTGAGGGCAAGGAAGACATCACCATCTTTGATCCAATGGAGCTGCTGAAATTTCAACCTGAAGATCTAGAGGTGCTATTCCAGAATCACATTCAGGCTTATAGTGATGAAGCTGATGCCAAAGCCTATCAAAGAATTGTATCTCTCCATGTCAAACCTTTCATCCCAAGGACATCTGAAGGACCAGCTGCTTGATGAAGAGCTGAAGACAGTAATGCAACAGCTTAGGGGGAGATTGTAGAGTCATATATTTTGTATAAGCTGTTGTCATTTATTGTATGTTTAAACAATTTTAGACTAGTTTACCTTCTGTCATTCATTATTGTAATTTCAGTTTTCTGTAATTAGTTAAGTCTGGGCCATCGAAATTACTTAGTTTCGATTGAGTCTGTTCAATCGAAACTAGTAGTTTCGATAGATGGTAGTTTCGACAGTCTGTGTATCAATTGTAAATGGTCAATCGAAACTAGTAGTTTCGATTGACCATAGTTTCGATTCCTGTCACTACTATAAATAGCCTAGTTTGAGATTGTTTAGGGTGTGAGTAGCGGCTGTAACCCTGAACCTTTTCTTTCACATTTTCCTTGAATCAATACAATTTGCAGTTGTTTATTCACTGTGTTCTTACACTTTCATATCATTTGCGTGTTGATTCAAACTGTGGTTAGCCTGTTATCTTCACCAACACTGTTTCTATTATCTGTTTCACCACCATACACACATTTTCCGCCTGTGTGTGTGTGTAATCGATCAAATCAGTGATTTCCAGAGAAATCTCGACCTACAGCTAATCCAATCTTGCTTTATCGAACTAAACGTGATCTGATTCTAGGGTTCATCCCAATTTAAGGTTTAATCGAATACAAGTCTAAACTTGATCTCAATATAGGTCTTGCAATTTCATTTTTATTAAAAACCCTATGATTCCAACGCCTTTTAACATCAGATTTTATCAAATTAATCTTGTGTTCATATTTAGGGTTTTCGGTTGTTGAAACTACAATTAAACGATATTAAACTTGATGTTTGTAGGTCCCTCGGGTGTGGCGGATCGTCACATGCAAGTGGGTCTACTAGTCGGACCGGGTGCGGAATGCCCGTGACTAGCTGGAAAGTCAAACTAAACAAAGTAAACCGACAAGAGAAAACACTTTAAATGTTCTTTGTATTATAAACTATTGAAGGTTACAGAGAAAAGCATTGAGATTACAATCTGCGTATCTGCGTCTATGTCTGCGTACTTAACTTCTGTCAACCTATCCTATTTATACAAGACCTGATGCCTGCATACTTAGCAAGTGCGCAGGGCAAAATGCTCTTGCGTACTTAGCAAGTACGCAAATTTATTCTTGCGTACTTGCTAAGTACGCATGAGCTTTCTCCTGCGCACTTACAAGTGCTCAAAACACTTAGAGAATTTAGCAACATTCAATATGTAAAAGTAAATACATCCCGATAAACTAATACATAAAGACTCTTACATACAAAGACAATTACAAACAAGATAATACAACCTAAGACTAAGACTCTATCTATCCAGAGTGTTTATCACAGGAAAGTGCTTCAATAAACTACCCTTTGACAACAGCTCTGGATAATCTTCAGTCTTTGGTCTTCGCATCTTCAGTCTTCGCATCTTCAGTCTTCACAGCACTTGATCTTTAGCTTCCATCTTCTTCTTGTAATCAAGGCAAAACTTAATCACCTTGTCATATTTGGAAGTAAGGAGCTTCGTCCACTCATCCTTGTAGACGCAATAACGTTCTGCTAGTACCTCTAGATCTTTCACAGAAAAGTTGATGAAGCAGACTTCATCAAATATTCTGATCAGTTCCTTTGGCACTATGTTCCCGCTCTCTGAACGTCCTTTACCCATGATCACAGCCTCGCTCGTCTTTGGATCTACGTACCAGTACCACATGTGACCAAGAATATCCTGAGATAACTTGCTCAGGGGAATCTTAGTTTCACATCGCACTGGCTTGTATACCAATTTCTTTAAGTGCTTCTTAGTCACAAGATGTATAGCATGCTTATCCTTGACTCTCTTGGGCACTTGAGGCTTGAACATCTCGAATTTCCCTGATCTTGCTTCTCGCTGCAGAACCACCCACAAACCCATCGCCACTGCGTGATTGGAATGACTCAACAGCTCTCGGTTTGCTAGGTTCACAAGGTCGTATCTGGGTAAGGAGCTGAACGCTTCACTGGCGGATTTCAAGTATTGAACCCCGCCAGATCTTTTGATAGCGAACATCTGCTTATCCTCCTCGAACCTTACAGCCAAGATCATCCCTGTTGCTCCGTGTTTGTCTATTATAGACGTCTTTTGCCACACAGGAGTTGGACCCTTTGATGAAGTAGAAGGCATGTCTGTATCTTTTGGTGCCTCTGGGTCCACAGGTGCAGGGTCAACTGGGGAAGCTTCAGTCGAGGCTTCTACATTACTAGCCTGCTCGACTGAACCTGTGTCGAGCGGATCGTCGAAGGATGGAAATTCAAAGATTTCTCCATCTTCTAGCTCGTACTCTCCTTCCCCGTCACCCTTGGGAATTTTGATTACAACGTTCTTGTCATCATCATCCCAATATTCACCAGAGTCGATCTATCCTTCTTATAGGTTGCAGAGAGCATCGATCTGTGCTTCTTTGAAATAGTCAGGCTTTAGATATAGGATCTCATCATCAGATAAGTCCTTAAGTACTTCAGCCACTGACTTTCCTTTATCACCACCACCACCACCAGAGGTATCACCACCCTCTTGATGAGAAGACTCCCCCTAAGACATTGGAACAGCAGAGATGGGCACAATTGCTAAAGCTTGGTGCTCACCTCCACTAGGACCGGCTTCGGGATCCTTGTCCTTGTCGTCATCCTTAGTCAAGTCGACTGGATGACACGCCTCATCACCAGTAGTCCTCTTGAGCATCTTTATCCTTCTCCCCCTGAGCATCAAGCTTCTTGGTCAGATCAGCAATCAACTTGACCATCAGCTCATGCTCCTTCCTTTGAGCGTCAAACCTTAGTTCCAAGGACGACCCATGACCCAGAAGCATTTGATTTGTCTTAGTTAGGAGCTCGTTCTGGGCCATGACATTCTTCAGTCGTTCCTCAGTCCCCGTTCTCTGGCTAAGAAGGATTCTGACTTCGTCTACCAAAGAATTGATCTGTGCTTGTTGAGCGTCAGACTCCTCCTTTGATTTCCGAACAGTCTCCAGTAGTTCAGCAACTTGGGTTTCCAGAACATCTATCCTTTCATTATTCGGATCAGGATGTCTGGATGAGGAAGCCTAGGCATTATGAGTAGGGGAGGAGAATATGGTATCAAAGTCAAACCCTTGTGTGAGGTCTCCATAGTTAAAGGGTTGACTTAAAGGCTCAGTGGTGGTAGTTGGGATGGAAGATGTGACAAGAGTTGTAGGGGTAATGGTAGGGGTGATGGTGACTGACTCCGTGAGAACTGGAGTAGTCACAACCACCTGAACAGTAGTGGTGGGGAGGGTCACTATCACAGGGATCTCCGCTGTGATTGAAGTGACGGCCACTTCACTTTGTACCTGTGGCCTTCTCCTCCTAAGGTAAAGCTGTTGTGAAGGTGGGGTGGAGGCTGAATCCGGACTAGCAGCTGATACTTGTACTTGCTGCTGAGCCTCCACCACTCTGGGGATAGTAGGCTGTTGCCTATCGCCCCTGTTCTTGTGAATGCTTTCTCTTCTTTGTCTTTGTATAGCAGCGTCAGAGTCAGAATCTGGCTCGTATTCGCTGCTAGACGACTGTCGCATTCTCTTGGAGGACGACTCAGGTAGGGTTACCTTATCCGTTCTCCTCGGGTGTACCTGCGACGGTGCATCATCGGAATCAAAAGAATCTGACTCAGTCGCTTCCGAGTCAGATCCCTCAGTACCATCATTTCCTCCCTCGTCGTCTCCATCATCAGACGATCCATCATCACTCTCCATTTCCTCGCTTTGTTGTTCCTGTTGTTCGTTGGAGTGCTCACTCAATTCCGGCTCCGAGTAGTGACTGTACCATCTCCAGTCACCTGGGACCACATATGCTTCATTGATGAGGTGGCCAAAGAGTTCTGTATGCACAGGGGTAGGATCTACACTGCCTGGCTTTAGGAATTGGGCGAATACTCTTTTGTCCACCCTCTTTACTTGCAGTCTCTCCCCTATAGCAGGAAGGTTTGGCAATGCGTCATTAATCAGAAGTTGCAGAAACCGAGGGTATAACAAGAATCGAAACCTCTCCGCTGTGTTGATCTGATCATTGATGGCCTTAAAGATGTAGCGGGAGAAGTTGTAGCCCTTGTTGAGAGAAAGGCCGACCATGGCTGCTGCAAGGTCATGACCCTTGGCATTTTTCCTAGCTTTCCTTGATGAGATGCACATGATCATGATGTGGGCGAAGTATCTCCACTGGTCTAACACCCACATCTTCTTGTATGAAGCACAGTCCCTTGCACCGACATAGCCCATTCTTTGTCTCCAACAGCCGTCCACAAAGTAGCCTGGATAGGCTGTCGGGTCGGTTGCGAGATCTCTGAATTGAAGGACCCTTCGTATAGTATAGTATCTTCAGAGAAAGCAATAGCATGACCAGCAACGGTAGCCCTTATATCGTTGGGGGTTACCGTGCAATCGTGCTCTGCAGTCTCCCAAAACTGCTCGAGGTAGGGTCTTGACATGATCGGGTCAGCAGAAATGGCGTAGCTTATTCTTGAACGGTTCAAGAAATCAACTATGTCTCTGTACTGCAATGCTTCACCCTTCCACTCAGGTTCAGTGTTAGCTAACAGGTTGAATTCGTTAGCAAACGCCCGAGCCATGATCTGCAAAAACACACAGAAAACATAATACGAACAAAATGTATAATTGGAAACGGATAAACATCACTTAGTATAGTAGTTACTCTTTGAACGGAATTTCAGACTTAGGAATTTTTGCCAAGTGTTGGTCCTGCGTACTTAGCAAGTACGCAGGAGTTTCCTCTTGCGTACTTAACAAGTACGCATGAAATGCTTCTTGCGTACTTGTTAAGTACACAGGAAACGCACTTGGTGAAAAATTCAGAAGTTTGAAATTCAACTTGATGATCAAGAATTGGTGTGTATTGGGTCACCACTAGGTCGGAATCAATGATTCAAGCCTATAGGACCGATAATTACATCAAGACACTGCTAACTTTGACCAATTTTGACCTAACCGTCGAACTTAGCCACTGGCGGTTCAAATTCGAGTCCAAGGTCAAAATCCGATACTCGAATGGACGATTAGTGATCGATTAACGATTGTTAACAAGTTTTAATTATTAGGTTTTACCCAAACAACACAAAAATTGTCTAAAAATCTCTAACAAAAACCTAAGATGAATCGGTCCAAAAACACGAGTTTCGTCGATGGATTAAGTCTAAAATCTCACCAAATCGATGTTGTATGATGAAGAAACTTGTAATGGGACGAAAAGATGGTTTAGGAACACTTGGATTTTTGAGTAAGTTTGAAGAGGGAAAAAATTTGTTTGAATGCGATGAAAAATTCTGAAATTTTCTAACTCCCCCTTTTATACTCAACACTAAAGGTCATGCGTACTTAGCAAGTGCGCACGTTTTAACTCGTGCGTACTTACAAGTGCGCAAGACTTAACCCTTGCGTACTTACAAGTGCGCAAGACTTAACTCTTGCGTACTTATTAAGTACGCAGGGCTTACTTCATGTGCACTTACAAGTACGCACAAACCCTTAAGTGTGCAAACTTTCAACTCAAATTTATGAAGTTTTTCAAGTCAAATAACGAACATGTTAAAAATATTCAATCAAGAAGATTCAAATACAATTCAGGAAGGTTAAACACAAATATTTTTGGCTTTTCTGAATAAAATTGAACTATGCATAAACTTAAAATCTTTTTGATCTTTTCTAATAGAAATATACAAGTATTCACACAAACTATTTTTGATCAAAGACACGAGCAGAGGATCATATCAGGCTATCTTATAGCAAAAACGATACAATATAAACATCAAAGAATATGGGATCATGTCATGAATTACTATTTATTCATACGTAATAAGCACATAAACAAGTAATTCAAGTTGACAATATTATAAGAGTTGAAACTATAAGCATCTTTGTATCATGTTCTTGTGTATTAAGGTATTAATTATAAGATATACAACATGTACCCCACTGATATGCTACAATAATGTAAATTGAATTATCTCAAGGCATCTAGGATTTTCCCAATGATTTTCTAAATTTTCAGAATGAAGTTACATCTATTAGCACAGGAAAAATCAAGCAGAATCCATAAGGATTATCAGGAATCATAAGATTCAGAATCGAGTGATTCATTTGTCTTGGTTTCATTTTATTTTCTTCATTGAATATCGGTACGATGAATCAGGATAATATATATGGTGTTTGAGTTTTAAGGTAAGGGGATCCAACTTTTATCTGGATTTGATTTCAATGAATCAGGAGTGATTCAAGGGTGAATACATGCTCAACGGTTAATGTAGAGACATGTCTTGATTCAATCCCTCCTTGCATACTTGTGAGTATGGGCAGTGAGATGAACCGCATTAATTGTGCTAACGACGTAACCCGAAACTGACCTTAAAAGAAAATTATTGCCAAAATCTAGCATCCTTTATCTGATAATGATCTTTTCTATTCTTTTACGCACACACACTTGCAAACATGGGTTCAAATCACGGATGTAATTTATATTTAGTTTCCACACTACTAGTGATTCAAAGACGCATATAGCCTACTGACAATTTAAATTACTTGTAAATAAGCAGATTAAAAACACAATAATTTAAACAATTAAGTAAGCATGACGCAATCATTTCCCATATGAGCAGTCTATGACGTATAGATCATTTCTGATGTACTATCATTTTCTCTTTTCTCAAGTTAACTTTGATATTTTCTCCATTTTCTATTTTGTTTTGATTTTGTAAAATATTTTGAAAATTAAAAGAACTACACAGAAAATTTAAAAGAAATAAAGTTTAACTTCCATGAATTGAATTGATTTAAGAAAAATTAATTTTCACTCAGGATTGAACATTCCTATCAAGTTGACAAGATGCTCAAAACGGGATCGATCAAATGCCTTTGTGAAAAGGTCGGCAAGATTGTCATCCGTGTGAACTTTTACAAGTTCAATTAAATGCTTTTCAGCACAATCACGGATGAAATGATGGCGAATCTCTATATGTTTAGTTTTGGAATGTTTCACCGGGTTATTTATGATGGACATGGTGGCATTGTTGTCAATGAATAAAGGAGTTCTAGGGAAGTTTAAGTCGTAGTCTCTCAATTGCTGCTGAATCCACAATATCTAAGAACAACCGCTCGCCGCAGCAATGTATTCTGCTTCACAAGTTGAGATAGAAACCGTTGACTGCTTCTTGCACTGCCAGGAGACCAGTCTGTCTCCTAAGAATTGACATCCACCAGAAGTTGACTTTATGTCAAGGTTACAACCGCCATAATCTGAATCAGTGTAGGCTTTGAAGTCGAATGACTGCTGCTTAGAGTACCAAAGACCTAATCGGGGTTTCCCTTTCAGGTATCTGAAAATTCTCTTCACAGGTATCATATGTGACTCCTTTGGTTGAGACTGAAACCTTGAGCACAAGCACACAGCAAACATTATATCGGGTCTTGAAGCTGTGAGATACATAAGTGATCCGATCATCCCACGGTACAATCTACTATCTACATCCTTTCCATCTTTGTCAGGATGCAGACCATGATTGACTGGGATAGGTGTGCCATAAGTACTGCTATCATTCATCTTGTATTTTGACAAGATGTCCTGTACATACTTGGTTTGATGGAGGTAAATGCCATCCTCTCTTTGACTGACTTGCAGACCCAGGAAGAATGACAATTCACCCATATTGCTCATTTCAAACTTGGACTTCATCACCTGCTCGAATTCCCTACACATCCCTTCATTGGTAGATCTAAAGATAATGTCGTCGACGTATACTTGTACAAGAAGAATGTCACCTCCTGCTTTCCTAATGAAGAGAGTCGAGTCAATCTGTCCACGGTCGAAACCATTAGACAGTAAATGCTTAGATAATGTCTCATACCATGCCCGCGGTGCTTGATGAAGACCATAAAGTGCTTTGTCGAGCTTATACACTTTATTGATATTATGCGGATCTTTAAAGCCGAGAGGTTGAGTGACATAGACCTCTTCATGAACTTTACCATAAAGGAAAGCACTCTTCACATCAAGTTGATAGACCTTGAAGCCGACATATGTGGCATAAGCCAAGAACAGTCGAATGGCCTCAATTCTAGCAACTGGGGCATATACTTCCGTGTAATCCAAGCCCTCTTGCTGATAAAAACCCTGAACAACCAATCTTGCTTTGTTCTTCACAACGACATGACGATCATCCGTCTTGCATTTGAACACCCATCTGGTTCCAATTGGCTGAAAGCCTTTTGGCAAGTCAACCAAATCCCACACGTGCAACTTTTGGAATTGAGACAATTCATCTTGCATCGCCTCAATCCAGAAGTTGTCAGTGAGAGCCTCCTACACATTCTTCGGCTCTAACTGGGACACGAATGCGGGATGCAGACATGTTTACATGACAACAGTGTCAAGTATCTCTGTGTAAAGACTGGTGTTCTCAGTGATGGTTCGATGACGAGTCACTTGGATGATTCCTATGCACTCTCGTGTTCGGTATAATCGGTTCCTGAATTTCTGGATCTAGATTCGTGCTTAACTCCCCCACTTCCTGTGTTCCAGAGGAAGAAGATTCAATGTTAATTGGATCAGCTGGCGCTTCATTTCCTACAGTTATGTTAGGATTAGCTGGAGCGTCATCTCCAACGACAAGAACATCTTCACTGTTATCATTTTCATGAGTTCTAGATGCAGATGCAGCATTGGAATCAGGAGTTATAATTGGTACAGTAGCACGAGTAGAGAAACTGGAGTCATCGCCACCACCCAATAATTCATAAACAATTGCGGCGTCAACTGCAGATAGATCAGGAAGATTGAATGACTTGAATAGCGCATCATAATCAAAACACCAAGCTGGACCTGTTGGTTCAGGTGGAATACTGTGTTTACTGCAATCCACTTCAAACCATTCCTCGACAGTACGAGTTCCTATGTTGTACACTCTCTTGCAATGCGAGTTGGCAACGTATCCTAAGAAGATGCCTTCCACCGCTTTTGCATGAAACTTAGACTGGCGGTCTTTGTACTGTAGCAAAAAGGAACAAGGACTACCAAAAGGAAGTAGGTAATCAAGATTGGGAAGTCGATTGTTGATCAACTCGTAACAAGTCTTGTTGTGCCTCTTCACAACCAGAACTATGTTTAAGACGTGACAAGCTGTATTAACGGCTTCTGCCCAGAAAGTGACTGGAAGCTTTGCATCCGACAGCATAGTCCTTCCAGTCTCAATCAGTGTTCTGTTCTTCCGTTCAGCAACTCCATTCTGCTGAGGCGTGTACGGCGCGCTGAATTCGTGACGGATCCCTTTCTTGAGATAGAAAAGCTCCATCAAATTATTCTTGAACTCAGTTCCGTTGTCGCTCCTTATTCTTCTAACTTTCAGCTTGTAAAGAGATTCCAAGCTCAGGATCAAGTATTGAAGAATATCAACAGTCTCGTCTTTAGTACCTAAAAAGTGCACCCAAGAAAAACGTGAGAAATCATCAGTTACAACCAGACAGAACGACTTACCTCCAAAACTCCTGATACTTATGGGGCCAAACAGATCCATGTGTAATAGCTCCAAAGGGGTATCAATAGAGTTTTGGAGCTTGGGCTTGTGAGACTTCCATTTCTGTTTGCCGTTTTTAGAAGGCATACAGTCATCTGCAATGGTAAATCTCAGCTTAAGAACCCCGGTTACCAAACCGTTTCGGACAAGATGGTTCATTTTACGAGACGAAATATGTCTGAGTTTCCTATGCCACAAGATGGAGTCAAGCTCTGTCGCTTTTGTAATCAAGCAAGTAGCAAATGATGAGGTGGTTGTTGCCACGCTCATATCAATCTGATAGCTGTCGTTTGTTCTTGGCGCTCTCATCAGGATCCAATCTTCGGGAACTTCAAAACCAGGTTTGTGAATCAGGCATTCTGACTTGTGAAACATCACCGAGTACTCCTTGTCACACATTTGGGAGACACTCAACAGGTTATGCTTCAGCTGCTCGCAAAAGTTGACATTGTCAAAGCTGACACAACCGTTCGAAACCACGCCTTGACACGTGATACTACCACCTTTTTCTCCAGCAGAGGCCATATAGCCGCCTCTGAATGGTTTCACGTCATAAGCTAAGCCATGTTTCCTGTCATGTGCCGAGAGCATCCACTATCTGCATACCATCGGTTAGAGATAGTACCCTTCGGACGTCCCTGCATGAGTAACAAAAGAATTAGTTAGATTTGGAGACCCAAGCCATTGTGGTCTTGGGTCGTCCATCCTTCTCAAAATAAACTACTTCCTTCAACTCACATTCATGATGACTGTTCAAAACGGATGAATCTTTTAAAGAATTGGAACTAGGAGATTGAGAAGTTTTGGATTTGGCAGTCCAGGATCTCTTCTGTTTCTTAACCGGAATAGGAGACTTTGATTCAACAGCAGCAGGTGAACTTGTGGAAGCTTCACCTGATTGAACTGAAGTCAGCTATTCCAGCTTTCTCAACCTCTTGTTTCTTCTTCTTCTCTGTGGCTTTGAGAGTTTTGCCACAGGTTTCTCACCAGTGCGTGTACTACCGGAGGTAGATACACAAGGTACAGCGAGTTGCGTTACCTTTCTTGAAACTGATGGTTTAGCTTCAGATTTGATCTTAGGCTTTACCAATGGTTTGACTGGTGGTATCACCACATTTTGTTTTGGATTTTTGGGAGCTTTCACTGATGGCGACCTGGGGATAACAGCTGGTTGTGGAACAACATGCCGTTTCCCTTGGTTCTTAGAAGGACAATTCACAATCAAGCCACAGTGAAAATAGTTCCTCTTGTCTACATAAGTTCTCTTGTAAGGCTCATTAGATCTGGCATTATATAACTTAGCATTATGAGCAGGAGGAGTTGGTTTATGAACAGGAGTCTGAACCTTTCCAGTTTGGTTTTTGGGAGTATAATATTTTTCCAAATTTTCTTTATACCCAAGCCCATAATGAGCTGAAAAAGCTTCTTTCTTTGCTTGGTTAAGACTTTTATAACCCCCATAAAGCATTACCTTTAGATTATCATTTGTTTCAATAATATCTAGTTCAGTTAAAATGCAATTATCATCATTAGTGATAACGTTTTTCTTTACTTTCTGTTCAGTGAACAACTCCTCAGATACTACTCCTTCATGGAAAGAGTTAACTGACCTGTCTTCAGAAGCAGTAACGAACTCCTCACTAGATGTGGAGTTAGCCTTACTAGAGGATTCATCCTTTTTAAGGGAATCATCCTTATCAGAGGACTCATCTAGACAACTGAGACCAATGTCTATTAAGCTATTGACAAACTTCCCGCTCACGGGTGGAGGAATGGCATTAGTACCCAAACCTAACCCGTTCAGTTGTCTCACTACAGATTCGTAGTGTTCCACCACAAAACAAGAGTTTTTCAACTTCTCATTAGCACATTTTAACTGCAAGATCTCATTTTGCAGTTTGTTGATTTCATTGTTCCGTTTTTCCAACCCCATGTATGCAACATCTAAGTGAAGCTGTTGATCGCTTATTTTTAAAGAATATTCACATTTTTCCTTTTTCAAGGTTTCAATAGAATCTTTAAAATGTTATTCATTTTCTTTATAGTTTAGAGCGGCCATACTTAGGGGTTCGATTTTGTCTTGGAGCCTAGAATTTTCAAGTTTTAGCCCTAGACATTTAGAACATGAAATAACAGAAAAGGGGTTAGAATCTACCTCAGAAGATGAACTTGTTGCTTCTCCAATGGCCATGAGAGCAACAGTAGTGGTCGATTCCTCCTTATCAGCTACTGAAGCTTCCTTTTCTTCAGCTTCCATCATCTCCATGATCTCAGCTATGAGACCAACCTGTGTCTGTGCGATGATGGAATCCTCAAGATGAACACCCCAGTCAAAGCTTTCATCCTGTTGGGCTACCAGTGCATTGGACGTTCCAGCTTGGCTTTGATTGTGGTGGTTTGAGTTGTTGTGGCCATGGCTGCTTCCTTGGCTGGGTCGGGTAAAACCAGAGGCCGGTGCTCTGTCTTTCTGACACTCACGAGCAAAGTGTCCAAAATTTAGACACTTATAGCATTTGGCCTTAGATTTGTCAAACCCGACCTTGGCATTAGTATGCCCGCAAATAAACTTTCTTCCTGTTCTATTCAGGAAACGCTTGGCTCTCCTCAATAGCATGGCCATATTCCATTGAATATCCATGTCCTCCATGTCATCAGGATCCACTTGATTAAAATCTTCTTCAATCGTCTCGGGATCAGTAAGCTTGCCACCAATGAAATTCTCATACGCAAGCATACAAGATGTGAGTAGTGCTACATGATCTTCAGCTATTCTGGCTATAGCTGATTGCTTAGCTGAAGACGCAGCAGGAGGATTTCTTGAGGTATGTTGATGATGAGACCCCAACCCTAATCCAGATGCATAGCATGCATGAACACCACAACCATTTGAGTGGTCTTCTTCAGTAGGGTTTCAAGTGAAAAGGGCAATTCCAGAGCTCGATGACTTGGATGTAGAATTCGTCCCTTGATACATAGAAAGGTCTTGTATCTGGGGTCTTCTTGAGCTCTCCTTTCTTCTTAGGTTCATGTCATGAGCTTGAACCTTTCCTATTGCCTCCTCTATTGTTAACTCATAGAACTTTGGATTTTCCCTCATCAGGGTTGTGTACATCTCAAATTTGGGTGGTAAAGCATCCAAAAACTTTTCCACCATCTCTTCATCTGGATACCTGAGTTCAAAAGCCTTCAACTCAGTCTGTAAATGACAGAATCCAGAGATGAGGTCATCTAAAGATTCGTTCTCTAAAAATCTAAAGCACTCATACTGCTTCTTGAGAAGATCCCTCTTACTATTCTTGATGTCACTATTTCCTTTGAATCTTTTCTGTAAGGCTTTCCAAAGATCCTTGGAATTGTCATAACCTCGGAAAATGTGGAACAAATCCCGAGTTAATGCCATAGTAATCGAACCAAGTGCCTTCTTTTCACGATCATAAGCTTTCTTTTCTTCGTTAGAAAGCTTAGAGATAGGTTTGGGCACGGCTTCATCAAGATAGATGTGTGTGGGATGCTTATATCCCTCACGGATTGGTATCCATAGCGATGAGTCGGTATAAGAAATGTAGTGCTCAAAACGTGCTTTCCAATTAGAATAATCGTTCACGTTCAGCAACTTTGGTGGTTTCTGTGGTGTACCGATCTCATTATCATAATTTAACAAGTTTCCAAGATTCTGAAGATTCGACATATTGAACACTTAGTTAAATTTTAGAAAAATCAGACACAGTTGCGCACTTGTTTTTGGCCTTCCGCACTTGAGAAATGGTCTTGCGTATTTAGATTTCCTCTTGCGTACTTGTAAGTACGCATGATTAAATATAAGTACGCAGGATATAACTTAAGTTCGCACAAGTTCAGTCGTGCGCACTTATAAGTACGCAGGAGATAATTCTTGCGTATTTAGTAAGTACGCACAAAACTGTACTTTTTGCCAGAAATGGTAAGTACGCACAACACCTTTTCAGCAACTCTCACCAAACTTTTCCGGTCACCTGAAACTCGCCGGAGATGGTAAAAATTGGTCTGATGATCAATAAAAATGAGCCAAAGGGTCAGAAACTTGTTTCTAACCAACATTTGATGCTCAAAACACTCAAATACACAACAAAAATCAGTTTTTTGAGTGATTTTTGCTTCTAAATAGTGCTCAAGAGCTACCCCTATTTTATCACAAAAATCAACAAAAATACCTCTTTTTGCTTGTAAAAACTCGATAGAAACTCTCCAAACTCACTCACAACACTCGAAATCAGGAGCAATGCTCTAATACCACTTGTAGGTCCCTCGGGTGTGGCAGGTCATCACATGCAAGTGGGTCTACTAGTCGGACCGGGTGCGAAATGCCCGTGACTAGGTGGAGAGTCAAACTAAACAAAGTAAACCGACAAGAGAAAACACTTTAAACGTTCTTTGTATTATAAACACTTGAAGGTTACAGAGAAAAGCACTGAGATTACAATCTGCGTATTTGCGTCTATGTCTGCGTACTTAACTTATGTCAACCTATCCTATTTATACAAGATCTGATGTCTGCGTACTTAGCAAGTGCACAAGGAAAAATGCTCTTGCGTACTTAGCAAGTACGCAAACTTATTCTTGCGTACTTGCTAAGTACGCAGGAGCTTTCTCCTGCGCACTTACAAGTGCGTAAAACACTTAGAGAATTTAGCAACATTCAATATGTAAAAGTAAATACAACTCGATAAACTAATACATAAAGACTCTTACATACAAAGACAATTACAAACAAGACAATACAACCTAAGACTAAGACTCTATCTATCCAGAGTGTTTGTCACAGGAAAGTGCTTCAACAATGTTTTTACAATTACTTACACCCACAGACTCGCAAGCATCCGATTAATAGAATCCCTATACTTCTAATTGAAGTCGTAGTCGAAATTGTGAATTTGGGATGGGATTCGATCGCACATACAAATGGGGAGGGATGAACACTTGGGTTGTATGTTAAAACCATTTCAATATGGATCATGTAGCGATGACCCTAGCGGGCGGACTAGTTAAACACTTTTACAAACAGGGAGGAGACCCAGGTTTGAGTCTCCCTCCCCCTGTTTTGGTTTTTAATTATTTTCTAAACATTATTTAATTATAAAACCTTTTCCTATATTAATATAATATTATATTAAAGTGTTTTAACCTGGAAAACAACCCATAGGATCGGGTTTGATTTTATAACTTATAATTATTAAGAGTTCCACTTTAAAAATAATATAGTTATATTATTTTCAAACTCCTACTACGTATGAAATAATATGTTTATATTATTTTTATCCCTTGACTCCTAGTACAAAATAATATATATTTTATATTATTTCGTCTCGTTTATTATTTTATGTGACGTTTTTTTAAACAAATTAATAATATAATTGTTTATATTATTTACCCACGTTTATTATATCGAATAAAAATAATATATTTATTATTTTCTCCAAACGAATGATTACTTTGTTAATAATACGACTTAAAAATAATATATATAGTTATATTATTTTCCTAACCATTTTAAATGGTAAACGTACGAATTTATTTATTTACTTAATGTTATTCGTTATTAATGTTCGAAACGTAACGCATTTACATTAATTATTATATTAAGGAATATATATTTCCGTAGACGCGTTCGTCTACTCTTAAATCCTTAGAATGCGTTAAGACGTTCAATATTCCATGTCGTCACAAACCCCATATGACCCTAATTTATGTGTTTATAATTCTATGGAATACGTAAGTCGTGCAGGCTAACACTTGAGGTTCCAAATATTTTACTTGTGTGATACTACCTACAACGCAACGCAGGTGAGTTTTATGGCCCCTTTTTACTGTTTTAATTTGGGGGAGAAAACATGCAAACTATTTTTGATTATGGTACGTCATATGATATCACTGTTGGGGCTAAGCGTATTGCAACTATCATTGAAAGTCTTCACACTCACATCGTACCATTAGTATGGATCTTAGAGTTGTAATGTTTAGTAGTACTACTGGTGCTTGACAAGCCCTACCCGCGTTAGTCGCGCTAACTCGATTGGAGGTCAAACAGGTGAAATATTAGCCTAATCACATTAATCAAGGTTGATAGACCTGGCTTGAGGCAAACAATCAAACACATGTCAGCTTCGGTTACGAACGCTTTAGCAAAACATGAACGTAGGTTAGCTACCTATAGATATGCATATTGGAATGTACATAATCTGCAAGTGCTTTACTATGTTATTGAAACTTGTGAACTCACCAACCTAGTGTTGACTCGTTTTCTTACATGTTTTCTCAGGTTGGCACTCAGGATCACGTTAAGTCATTCAAATTGTCTATCTATCAAACAATCTTTATGTTTTATTTGTATTTGGATTTGGGCGCGTTGTTTTGCGCATTTACTTTCGTTTAACGCTTTCGCATATTTACTCTGAACCTTATAGTTTTATGAAATGTTATTATGAGTCTCATATAGAGTCGTTTGAAGTAGCTAATGTCTGAGATCATGGTTTGTCACGTCCCAAACGGTAAAACTCCGTTAGTGGAATTTGTGGGTGTGACAAAAACTATAGGCTCACGTAGTTCACATCACATCATACATACATTTCATACATGAGTACATTAGATTACCAGATATTGACTTGTTACAGGATGTCGAAATCATCTGACCCTATCATCATCTCTGACTCGGATAGGGAGTACACTCCAGCCACACCACCATCACCAGCCAACTCGTTGACGCCGCCGCCGTCACCACATACTGAGAGTGACGAGGACCTGATTGTCGACCCAGAGAAGGACCCTAAGGAGGTCATAGAGACGGACCCGGAAGAGGATCCCAAGGAGGAGGCGGACGATGCACCAGCCCACGGGGGTGAAGGGGATGCCGGCGCGGGGAGTGATTTGGGCGAGTCCGTGCCATATTCTATGTTGCATGGGGACTCATCGTCCGATGGATGTTTCATTCCACCATCACCTCCCCGACTGGCAGAACCACCGCAACAGTCACTATTACTTGCACCTAGAGGAGCTAAAACCAAGCGTACTGCCAGGAAGAAGAACATTTGTTTGGGAAAGCTACCGATCCAATCATTAGACCTTGCACAGCCATCGGCCAAGAAGGCCCAGACTTCTTCATCAGACACATCAGCTACTAGGGGGTCATCTGGACCATCCTACCCACCACCCTACTGGCTTCGGCCTGTGGGGGAAGTGCTACCGATACTTGCGGCATGTAGCAAGTTACACGATGCTGATATTCCGTCCCTCAACGAAGAGATTGATTTGACAGACCGGACACTCATGACTATGCGCGGTCGGGTCGAAGCTACAGAGGATAGAGCGAGGGAGGCGGATCAGAGGACCGTAGCTGTTGAGGCTACACTATAGACACTGCAAGGGTAGGTAGCAGGACTGATGGAGGACTGACAGAGAGAGTCGGCCAGGATCACCGTCCTATTTAACCGCTTGGCGGAGGCGGAGCGACAGCTAGGGATAGCACATCAAAGAGTTGTTGTAGCGGAGCATCGAGCCTCACTTGCTGATTCTACAGCCCTAGTAGCGGAGCTCCGGGCAAATACGGTCAGTGAGGAGTTGAAACCCGCTAGGGTTCTGATGATTCTCTTCGCCCTATTGCTCTCGGCCTCTTTGTATAGTGGCACTTCTCCACCTCCTGTGTGATTTTCCTATCGTGAGCGGGCTGTGCTCACACAATATTTTGAGATTTTACTTGTTTTGGAGGAGTGTTTACTCCTGAAAATACTTTGTATTTCATACAACTTATTTATCAAGTGTTTATCTTTTGATTATATTGCATGGTTGATTTATTGTTGTATATTACCTTTTTCACATGTGTTAGTTGTTATATATTATGTAATATCTAACCTTTGTTATCATTATGATTATAAAGAAACATGCCACCTCGGAGATCAAACCGCAACTCAGGAGAAGGTAGCAACTCCATGACCGCAGCCGAGATAGAGGCTCTCATCGCTCAACGAGTAGCAGACGTGATTACAAACCAAGAAGCCAATCAATCCAGTGGAGGATCGAGAGGTAACGGAGAGAGCGGAAGTACAATGCATGCCTAGAGGCAGCGTACATACATACATACAAAAAATTTCCTATCATAGATAAATGAACCTAAATGCAATCTACCTTGACAATACAGGAACTGGGAATGGACACAAGGTCTGTACGTACAAATCATTCATGGACATCAAGCCTCACACCTTCACTGGGGTGGAAGGAGCTGTGGGAGTGCTCAGGTGGATCAAGAAAGCTGAATCGGTATTCAACATGTGTCATTGCACACCGGAAAACCGAGTTATGTACGGAGCTAGAACTTTCGACGGTTAAGCCCTCACTTGGTGGAACTCTTATGTCCAAACTCTGGGGTTGGACAGTGCCAATTCTATCCCCTGAGAAGCATTCACAGACATGCTCAAGGATGAATACTGCCCCAGGAGTGAACTACAAAAGCTGGAACAAGAGTTCTGGAACTTAAAAATGGAAGGAGTGGACATTGAAGGTTACACTGCGAGGTTCCACGACCTGGCACAGTTGTGTCTATATATAGTTATGCCAGAATACAAGCGCATAAAGCGATACATTTGGGGTTTGGCGCGTAAAATACAGAGCATTGTTACCTCAGCTGAACTAGTAGTTATCCACAGTGCAGTTCGGTTGGCCCACAATTTGACCGATCAGGTGGTCCGCCAGGGTACCTTGGTCAAGAATGGAACTTATGTGAAGCAGTTCGATAACAAACGAAAGTGGGACAACAGTCCCGCTAAGCCATATGTGCCCAACATGCCAAAGAAACAGGAACCAGCGAGGGTGTTTGTTGCCAATTAGCAAGAAAAGAAGGCAAAGGGTGCATACACCGGAAACTTACCAAATCGCAATAAGTGCTAATTCCATCACAACGACACTTATGAAGATTCCCGGTGCCAGAAATGCAAGCGCTTTGGTCACACGGCCCAGAACTGCCGATTCGTTGAATAGGCCCCGACTGCTTGGGGAAATAACGGATGCTTTGGGTGCGGTGAGCCCGGATACTTTAGTAAAGACTACCCAAAGAACCAGAGGCCAGCTAATGCAAATTCTCAGGGCAGAGCGTTTGTCATTGGAGCCGGCGATGCTGGACAGGACCCCAACGTTGTTTCTAGTACGTTTCTTGAAAACAATTGTTATGCTTCTACCCTATTTGATACGGGTTCCGATAAAAGCTTTGTGTCCACTGAGTTTAGATCATTACTTGGTATTAAACCGATTGCTCTAGATTACCTATACACGGTAGAACTAGCGGATGGTAAGTTAATAGAGACATAACAGGTAATTCCCGGTTGTGTCTTGACGTTAGCTGACCACCCATTCGCTATAGACTTATTACCGGTAACACTGGAAGTTTCGACATAGTCGTCGGTATGGACTAGTTTTCCAAGAACCGAGCCGAGATTGTAAGTCACGAGAAAATCATTTGCATTCCACTGCCGAACGGGGAAACATTGGCCATTCAAGGAGAAGGGAGTGATACTACACTAAGGATTATTACAAATATGAAAGCCCAGAAGTACTTACGAAAGGGATACCATTTGATCTTAGCACACGTGACGGAAAAGAAAGCAGAAGAGAGGAACATTGAATACATACCGATCATCCGAGACTATCCGAAAGTATTTCCTGAAGATTTGCCCGGACTTCCACCGCAACGGCAAGTCGAGTTCCGGATTGATCTCACACCAGGAGCTGCTCCGATAGCATCGTCACCTTACCAACTGGCGCCATCAGAAATGCAGGAATTGTCTAACCAATTACAGGAACTGTTAGACAAGGGTTTTAGCAGACCAAGCTTCTTGTGCTAGGGAGCACCAGTCTTGCTTGTCAAGAAGAAAGACGGATCGTTCCGTATGTGCATCGTTTACCGAGGACTGATAAAGTGACAATCAAGAACCGATATCCACTACCACGGATCGACGATCTATTCGACCAATTACAAGGGTCGAGCTATTACTCGAAGATCGATCTCCGGTCGAGATACCATCAACTGAGGATTCAGGAAGCTGACATCCCAAAGAACACTTTCCGAACTCGTTACGGTCAATACGAGTTCATGGTCATGCCAATTAGGTTAACCAATGCACCGGCGGTATTCATGGACCTCATGAACAGAGTGTGAAACCCTATTTTGTCAAATTTATGATAATATTCATAGACGATATCCTGATATACTAACGGGGTAAAGAGGAGCATGCCGAACATTTGAAGTTCATCTTGAATTGCTGAAAGATGAGAAATTGTACTCCAAGTTCTCAAAGTGCGACTTCTGGATTCGTGAAGTGCAATTCCTTAGACACGTGGTCAACGAGAAAGGCTACATGTTGACCCATCCAAAATCGAAGTGATTAAGAATTAGGAAGCACACAAGACTCCAAATGAGGTGCGACAATTCTTAGGTCTTGCGGGCTACTATCGACGGTTCATTGAAAATTTCTAGAAGATAGCCCAACCCCTCACTACTCTACACACAAGGTTAAGAAATATGAATGGAACGACAAAGCATAAACCGCTTTTCAATTGCTCAAACAGAAACTTTGCAGCGCACCGATCCATTCACTACCAGAAGGAATGGACGAATTCGTGGTGTACTTTGATGCGTCACGTTAAGGACTCGGATGCATTTTTATGCAAAGAGATAGGGTCATTGCATATGCTTCTTGACAACTCAAATTGCACGAGAAAAACTACGCTACCCATGACTTGGAGTTGGGAGCCGTGGTATTCGCACTCAAGATCTAAATACACTACTTGTATGTCATGAAATGTATGATTTTCACCGATCACAAAAGTCTTCAGCACATTTTCGATCAGAAGGAGCTTAACATGAGTCAGCGTTGATGGGTCAAATTACAAAACGAGTACGACTGTGCCATCCGTTACCATCCTGGAAAGGCAAACGTCATTGCTGATGCCTTGAGCAAGAAAGAACAACCAATACCGCGACGAGTGCGAGCGTTACAGTTGACCATCACACGAATTTACCTATTCAAATCCGTGACGCTCAACTTGAGGGAATCAAGGAGGAGAACCTGTGCCACGAGTCCCTACGAGGTATGGATAAGCAATTTGAGGTCAAATCCAATGACATTCGTTACTTTATGGATCAGATTTGGGTACCAAGTTTTGGGAATCTAAGGGATCTAGTGATGGACGAAGCACATAAATCCATATACTCGATTCAACCCAGGGCCGACAAAATGTATCATGACCTCAAGGAGCACTATTGGTGGCCCAAGATGAAAGCTGAAATTGCTACCTATGTCAATAAATGCTTGACATGTGCTAAGGTCATGGTGGATTATCAGAAACCATCAGGGTTACTCCAACAACCAGATATTTCATAGTGGAAGTGGGAACAGATCTCGATGGACTTCATCATGAAATAACCCAGGACATCCAACGGTTGTGACAAGTTGGAAAAACTGACAAGTGGGTAATTGTCGACCGGTTATCAAAATCTGCACACGTACTTCCGATAAAATAAACCGACAAGTTGGAAAAACTGACCCGAACTTACTTGAAGGAAGTAGTCTCGAGGCATGGAGTGTCGATCTCCATCATTTCAAATAGGGATAGTCGATTTACGTCCCGATTCTGGCAATCCTTATATAAAGCCCTGGGTACTCGATTGGACATGAGTACCGCATATCATCCTCAAACGGATGGTCAGAGTGAAAGGACCATCCAGACTCTCGAGGACATGCTTAGAGCTTGTGTGATCGACTTCGAAAACGATTGGGATACCCACCTACCGTTGGTTGCATTTTCCTACAATAACGATTATCACACCACCATCAAACCCGCCCCATTCAAAGCACTTTATGGAAGAAAGTGTAGATCGCCAATTTGCCGGACTGAGGTGGGAGTTAGCCAACTCACCGACCCAAAAATCATTCATGAGACCACATAAAAGATCATACAGATACGTGAACGTCGAAAGGCCACGCGTGATCGTCAGAAGAGTTACGATGACGTGATACGCGAACCATTGGAATTTCAAGTAGGAGACAGAGTTCTGTTGAAAGTCTCGCCATAGAAAGGAGTAATAAGTTTCCGCAAACGTGGGAAATTGAACTCTCATTACATTGGACCTTTTGAGATCTTGAAAAGGATCGGTCCCGTTGCTTACAAACTCGACCTACCGGAAACCCTCAATGGCGTTCATGACGTGTTTCATGTGTCGAATCTGAAGAAGTGCTTATCAGATGAGACACTAGTCATACCATTGGAGGAGATTCAAATAGATGATCAACTTCACTTCATCGAGGAACCAGTCGAGATCATGGACCGTGAGCTCAAACAACTAAAACAAAGCCGCATACCCATAGATAAGGTCCGTTGGAATTCTAGACGCAGACGAGAGTTCACTTAGGAACACGAGGACCAATTCAAGCATAAATACCCTCACCTATTCGAAACTGCACCATTCACTAGTGACGCAAACTGAATTTTGAAATGAAATACTTTTTAACAAAGGGAGTATGTGACACCCGGCAATCTCATGTTAATATCCATACCAGACTATTACTTGAGTTCATATTATTTCACATGCATCATACTTAATTATAGAATAATTAAGTACATATTTCATATAGCAAGTCCATTCATTACATTTCAATTCATGCATCGGTAATCTGGAGGATCACACACGCGTCCTGTCACACGAACGTTGGTGAATTATAGAAATAATATTTAGACATATATTTGGTGTGTATAAAGCACATGTAATACTATGATTTATTATTTCATGCTTAGATTAATTTTTCAGAAATTTTTAGAGCAACTTTTATTTTAACGCTTTTTAAGCGGATACGCGATATGTGCCAACAATTCTAAATGAGTTTTATAAAAATGATTTGTTTAAATACTTTGGGCCAAATAATTCAGCTTTTCTAAATATATTAGTCCATTAGGAGTCCATTCTTTAGTAAAAATCCTTAAAATCTCAAGAAAGCCCAAACCCATTTTGATTAAAACTCCCTCACACTCGCACACTTCACACTTTACCATAAACCTACTTGCAAACCCTCCTTCCCTCTCCTCATTTTCGGCCGCCATCTTCATCACTAGCCACCACCCTCACAACTTTTCCTTCATCCATTCTAAGCATTGCAAGACCGTTCTAAGGTGATTTCAAGTGGTTTGGTGGTGGTTCAAGCTAGTACAAGACTATACCAACATCATATCTCGGTTTTGTAAACATCCTCTTCATTTATTTTTATTATTTTCGGCCCTATGAGGTACCACTCTCATCTAAATGGGTTTTCATGTTACAAGTATTCTATTCCATGTTTTTGTCAAAACATTTTCATAATAAGGAGTTGTTGAAACATATTGGTGCATATGGTGTGTAGAAATGCTTTGTTTGTATGTTATATGCTCGTTTCTATTTAAGTAAACTTTGTTGGTTATGATTTTGTAAAAATATGCATATGATATGTTTGATGGGTTGAATGATGCAAGTGTTGGTAGAATGAGCAGGAAATATGATTTTTATGGTTGAAATGTTGGATTGGCACTATTTTAGGTCGTTTCTATGAATAGAAACTTTATTGTTTTACATTTTAAGTTATTGAGCTATGATGGATAATAACATGCTACAATGCTTTAATAACATCTATTGAAATGATATTTGAGACTATTGGAAGTTACACATGTGTAGGATGTCGTTTGACAACTTTCCTAAAAAGGAAACTTTATTGGAACATGTTTTGTGTTTGTATGCTATTGTAGGTCCCTGAGGTCTACAGATCATGTATATGAATTGATGAATCTACGCAATAAGTGCGGAATCCAAATCATGTAGACATGAACAATCGACTAGTAACACGCAGGATCTAAATTAAACGCTTTGTATTAATATAATGCTTGATTACAAAAGTTTTCTCCAAAACACATACTACACGTTGTCTATTCATGTGTTCTAATGAATAAGAACTTGTAACCCCTGTTTATAGTAAACACAATCCTTCTGGAGTACTTGATAAGTGCTCTTGAACAAATCTTCAGGAGTACTTACTAAGTGCTCTATAAGAAACTTAGACCCTTGACAATAGCTTCAGAAAATGTTTGTTACTTGTTTCCAAATAAGCTCTAACAAATTACCCCTTGACAACAGCTTCAGAAGGTGTCAGCTAATCTGCTCACAGGATGAAGTCCCTTTTGTACCTGTAGTCCATGTCCATCTGCACTCAACCTTGACCAAGACTTAAGAAAGAGAACTCTTTGTCTACATTCAATCACAATCAAACACTTACAAAATATCAAGCATTTAGATCAACTTTCAATTTTTCAAAGATGTACCCAAGTCAGAAAAACAATGTAATTTCCATGGAAGCTAAAAATAAAATCTTTTTGAGTTTTTGAAATTTTATATCAAAACATACTGAAAATATTTTTGGGATTTTTGAATCAAAATTGCAGAAAATATAAAATGACAAACATAAAATCTTTTTGGCATTTATCTGTACAAACAGAATCACATATTTTTGGTCGAACACAGCGAGTAAGAAGATCATATCAGTATATTTGATGAATCACATACACATTCCAGATATAAAATTCTTAGCAGATTTAAGGGTGACCTATGGCATTCTGTTCAAATACAGATTTCAACATATCAAACATGCAACTTGTGCAATCACTATATGATATCTCAGCAATGAATTTCTTAGAACTAACACTTCAATCTTTCATAAACTATCAATTCTTTTTAAATTTCTAATTAGACATGATCTCAATGGTATCATAACTTTCTTTTTCACAACTTTCTTTATCAAATATTCAGAAATCATGAAATGATACGCGATAAACTTCAAAATAAACAGGATCAGATCATGACTTGCTAACTTATTCGTATCGAATTTGCAATACACTACATGTCAATTCAATTTGTCAGCATTATAAGATTTGAAACAATAAGCGTTTTTATCTCACCTTCTTGTGATTTAGTACCATTTATATGAAAACAATGTGTACCCCACACGTATGCCAACAGAAAGTAAACTGCCCTATCTTCAAGACATATGAGAGTTGTGCAAAGATAAAATCAATCACCAGGATGAAACTATCTCAATTAGCACATGAAAAGAAGCAGAATCCCGTAGGATTATCATGAATCAGAATGATTCAGAATCGAATGATTCTTATTGCTTGGTTTGGATGAAGTATCAATATTAATAGTAACAGAAAGATTGTACCGATGGAATTCTTCAACATAAGAATGATCAAGGAACCGATTGACTCAATGAAATAGGGTAGCGTGATCCAACTGTTATCTGGATGCTTTCAAAGTTAATTTGATCCAAGGGTGCGCATATGCTCTGACAAATTTCATCAGAAACATATCTTAGTCCAACTTCACATTGCATGTTTTTCGAGGCATGGGAAGTGAAGTGAAGCGAAAAATTGTGCTAATCAATATAGTCCAATTCTGGTCTTTTGAAATACTTGAAGCCTCATATTCTATATCTAATAATGATCTTTTAACACACACACACCCAACATACCATGGGTTTAAATCACAATTGTGACATATATCATTATGTTTTCACACTACTAATGGTCTAAAAACGCTTCTAGCCCACTGACAATCTAAATTACATGCAGATATCCAAATTAAAAGATTATAAACATGCAATGTTAAGCTGTTAAGCAGTCATGAAACTATCATCTCCTGTTTGTGCAGACTAAGAAGTTTAGATCAAATCATATAAACACAACTTCATCACATAAATACAGAAACCATGTAGTCATTCTATGGTCATGTGTGTACGTTCACCTACTGCTTTACTATCATTTCTTCTCTAACTTCATGCAATGTCGATTTTAACTTTTCAAATTTGATTGAAGTTATAAATAAAAATTTTCAAAACTAAAAGCTTTAATGAAAAAATAATAATAAAAGAAAAACATCCATGAAAAAGCTTTTTGAAAATATTTTTACTCGGGTACTAATTATTTTCACCACATACTCAAAATGGGTTCAAAGATATCATCATAAGTTACCACAGTCACACCTTTATCACCTGAGTAGACTCCCACTGTCTAGATGAGTCTCCCATAGTTTGGATTGTACTCAAATAGTGACATAAACACACGAGTACTATGACATATTAAGGTTAATTTAAACTTATATAATTATCAAGAAGACGTGCTTTAGCCTATAAGTAAACACTCATTCCGGGAATTCCCAGGAAAGCATACGGATCCCTCGGTTGATTGGGATTTATATGAAATACTTTCCTAGACAGAAAGCCTAGAATACAGGTGTCACTCTTCCAGATTGCACGTGTCCTTTAACAATTAAACAAAGTCTAAAAACCTTAACGGGTGTAAAAGAAAATTTTATAGACCAAAGTCTAAGAATATGATTCAAGTTATGTTGATGATGACATGGAAGCAGGCATGAAGGATATGTGGTTTAGGATATGGGTAGGGATATTGTTTATTTAAGTTGTTATTTATATATACATATAAAACATGTAGCATATATCATATAGCATGTAGCCCATAGCATGTAAATCATGAAGCATGGCATAAGTGGGTATCCTAAAGTTATAGTCTAGGTCAAAGGTGTCTAATAACCTAATTCCCTATAACCAAGGCTCTGATACCAATATGTCACACCCCAACCGACGGCGGAAACGTCGGAGCGTGAAGCATGCAGACTGTTCGTTGCTCATGGTTTACTAAAGTTTAAATAATCAATAATTGTTTTCATTGCAATTAGACAAATTCAACAAAACACAATCAATCCACGAAACGAAAATGTAAATTTCATAGAATAAACTGTTTTAATTTAAATACTAAGTCCAAAAATCCTAAGTGTAGCAAATCTTGATCACTTCAATCATTGGTACCTGAAACATGGTTAAAACAGGGTCAACTAAAAAGTTGGTGAGAATACATAGGTTTATTCGTGTGATAGCAAAAACGTGTTGTGTGCATACAGTTCAATACAACATGTCAATTAAGGCAATTATGGAGAGAAACTATCGGGTGACCTATACAATCAAACCTTTGTAACTTGCACGCAAAATAGTGTTGTCAGTAACAGTCACCCTACCTGGGTGGGTTTGTCAGACTCAGAAGATCTACCACTGTTTACTGTCGGCTGATAGTTAATGATTGTACATGAAGAGCATAATAATTGGTCTACACACCTAGTACTCAAGCACAAAGCGCAAAATTGTATATGCATAGGATGGAACTGTATATATGTGTATAATTGAAAACATGTAAATAGAACGCATGTTCCACCCCAAAAGTTTGTAAAATAGAGTAAAAGAGGGGCTATGTAACTCACGTGTTATGTAGAGTGTAGGTTGCACAAGCAAATGGAAAACAGCGGTGTGTTGTGGATTGCTAGATTCGACCTAATGAACAATATATGATTACGTATTATTGAGTTGCGTTATTCGATGTCGGAAGCGGATTTGTTTAAGTTTAAACGTGTAGGGTTTGTTTTAAAATACTATTTATTTATTTAGAATATTATATATATTTATTTGTATAAGTTTTAAATAATTAATGTTGGTTTGGAAACAAGTGTAAGGAATATAGGTATTCCAGTAATTAGTTTATAAAAATAATTATATAAACTGTAATATATTTTATCCAATTAAAAGAATAAAAATAAAGATTCTGTTAAGGGGAACACGACCGTGCTCGTATCCGGCACGAGCGTGTTCAGCTTGTACGCGACCGCGCTTGGTCGGTAACGCGCCCGTGGTTGGTCAGAAGTCACAACAAGAGTCTGTTCATAAGACACGACCGTGCTCGTACCCGGCACGACCGCGTCTAGGGTTTGTCTAGGTCAGGATTTTGTTTGGTCGGTAAGAATGACCGCGCCACACTCGGGCACAACTGTGCTTGGTCAGGCACGACCGCGCTTTTTGATGAGCGCGACCGTGTCTGGTCCTTTTCAGACACAATTCGCCTGATTCTTGTATTAAAACTGATTAGAAACTTAGGGTTTTCATTTAGAGAGTGTTTGCGAATCGAATGACACCATTTAATTAGATTTATCTCCTGTTTAACGTGTCGATCGTTTAAAACCATTTTTTTTTATCAAAACTTAGATTCAAATTGGTAATATCGTGTATTATTGATTCCAATTAGATTAGGGTTTTCGTCTGGAATGAAGAAACGAATCTATTGGACTATTACTTACCTTGGTTTGATTGGCAACAAGTGCAGACGGCTACGGTAAAGGAATCGTGGCTCTTTCTTGATCGACAGAGAATTAGAGAGGTTGTTTAGACGAATTAGGTGTTGTAGAATCTTATAGGAGTCGTACGAAGTCCGTATCGTGGTTTAATTTGTCTTGATTTGGTCTTAATTACGAGATTTGTTTTAAAAAGGAAGGTTCGGTCGTAGTCGCGGGAATTCGGTCGATCAGACGTGCATTTGGTCGGGTTTTAGGCTTAATTGGTCGAATAACTTCTTCTACGAGTCCCGCGATTTCTAAAACAGGTTTGAAACCTATTTTTGGAAAAGATTTGTGTCGGTTTGACTTTTACGGAGTCGTGGCTGAAGCGCGACCGTGCTTAAAGTTAAGCACGACCGTGTTCGTGGCTGAAGCGCGACCGTGCTTAGGACTAAGCACGACCGTGCTTGTGCACTTTTTGATATTTACAAGAATGGTCCCTGTAGTTTTGTAGTCTTGATGTTGTTTTGAGTTTTGGTCAAGTTTGGTCCTCGAGGTTTGCAAGATGGTTTTTGTTAATATTGTAATATAATAAACGCGTGTATATTTGTTATTGCACATGAACAATGCATGTAAGGTTGGAATCGGAATCGTCTTTTATTGCACGGCATAAAATAAATAAGAAAAATATGAAAATCAGAAAGGTTACACTGACCAACACGGTCGTGCTCGTGACCTTAACACGGTCGTCCCTTATCTTAGGCGTGGTCGTGTGTGAGAAACCCTTTGGTCAGATAATTTTGATTTATATTTATATTCTCAAAACAATAATTTTTATATTATATTAATATGTTTTTAAAACCGGAAAAACCACCCATAGACTCGGGTTTAGTCTTGTAACTTGTATCCGTTATTTAAAACTCGTTTATAAAATAATATATTATTTTCAATCCATGAACCAATTAAAAAACAATATATATTTTTATATTATTATGATTTGTCACTCGTCGCAAATCATAGTTTTTCTTAATTGAATAATTCAAGAATCCTGTATTCTCGTGGACACATTCGTCTACTCATGATCATTAGAGCGCTACTTTTAGGGAGTTCCTTATTCCGTGTCGTCGTCACAAATCCTAATGAGTCCCTAATTGTTGTTTGTAATTTTAGGGCATTCGTGAGCCGTGTCGAGCTAACGCCTGAGATTTCAATCTCATACTTGTGTGATTGCCACCTACACAATCAGGTGAGTTTTTCATGGGCCCTTTTACTCTTTTAGTCTGGGGAGAAAACATGATGCAAACTCTTTTTGATTTTTGTTCTTCATATTATATCACTTATTATGACTATGCGTAAACTCTATCATGAAAGTCCTCACATCGAACCGTTTAAATATGAGAATAGCGAGGTATGTCGGGTAGTACTTCTGGGTTTGACAAACCTCAGTCGCGTTAGTCGTGCTAACTCGATTGGATATCAAACGGGTGCAATATTGACCTAAACGTGCACCATGGTTGATAGACCTGGTGGGAGGCAAAACAAACAGTCAGTCTACGGTTGCGAGCGTAATAGCAAACATGATTATGGGTTAGCTACCCGTTGATATACATATGTTGATGGTACAATAAATCTTGTAAACGTTTATTTATATACTGAAACCTATGAACTCACCAACCTAGTGTTGACATCTTTTCTTACATGTTTTCTCACGTCGCTAAGATAATGCACAGGTGCACATATAGGACATGCATGGGATTCTCCTATTGACTGATGTTTTATTAAAATGTTTGGACTTTGTTTTGAATTATGTTTGGTTTGGACTTTTGGACTTTTTGGGCACATGTGTTTTGCGCAATTACTTTTCTTTACGCTTCCGCATTAAACTCTAATTGATATGACATTTTCATTTGAGTCCCATGTAGATTCGTTCAATGTAACTAATGAATGAGATCCTGGTTTGTCACTTCCCAAACGGTAAAACTTCGTTAGTTGAAATTGGGGGTGTGACAGATTGGTATCAGAGCCATTGATTATAGAGAACTAGGACTGCATACCAGACTACAACCTCACACATTAGTTACATATCATGAGCGTTATATATTGGCACTTATGTATTACGTTACAGGATCATGTCGTTAACTCCACCACCATCAACTAAGGCATCTATCTTATCATCCCCGGACCCAAAAGGCGTCGGACTAGTTTTAGTGACAACTCGGTGGAACAGGGTGAACCAAGTAATGCACGAGCAAGGAACACAACACTTAATTGGAGTGCATATCCGAAGATGATCCAAAGGTGGATCGAGATGGGAAACGTTCCATCACCTTGCTTTGGTTCCACTACCTCATCCGCTACTTTACCTAGCTTGCCATGCACCATGGAGCAAGCTTTTGTAGCTTTTGTGTTTATCATAACTAAGGAGTTAAAGAAGATGAAGGAGTCCACTGATGAGATTCCCGGCATGCTAGAACGAGAGCCACAAGTGGAAGAAAACAATGTAGAAATTGAGCTTTTGACTACTGAGCTAGTAGTGACGGATCAGGTCCATAACCTTTTGGTGGATCGGGTTACACAGTTGGAGAAGAGGGTGGACACCTCGGACCATGATGTAGGAGGGATTCTGGAGAGAGTGGCTAATCTGGAAGCCCAACTACAAGTAGCAGACCATGCTGCTGAAGGCTTTCGGGAGAGAGTGACCCACTTAGAAGCCCAACTACAAGCAGCCCTATTTCCAGAAGACATTCCACTTTCGGACGACGACGAGGAGCCCTTAGAGGAGGAGCCACTCGAGGAGGAACCGGTGGAGATCGACGATGCACAATCATACGTTTCTTCTGATAACGAGGATGCTTGACGATCCTTCTATTCTATCTTTCCTTTTCATTCATGCTTCGTTTATGTTATTTCTCTTTTCTAACCTAGATGGGTAAGGTTGTTCCCATTCAATAAAAGCATGAGAAGTTTAATGTTTGAGTTATTTATTTTGTAGCCTTACAATTTATTTAATTTTCAAAATGTTAGATGTTGTATTTCCTTACTTGTACATAAATAATGTTTAATATGCGATATATTTCTCGTTGTTTTGTGTTTGTGAATGTGAAGAATCATGTCGGGAAGAGGACATGGAGGACATGCTGGTGGTCGAGGTACCATCAACATGACAGGAGCTGAGCTGGCGGCACTAATCAACGATAGTGTCGCTGAGCCTCTAGCAGCACAAAACGCTGAAGGTAAGTGCTTTAACCATTGACTAGTGAGGTTAATTCACCACTCAAAGCGCCTTTCCCAAGCTTTATAACCCCGATCCTATATTATGTTTCTAAATCCAGATCAGCAGAATCAGCAACCAGCCTGCACCTTCAAAACATTTATGGACTGTAAGCCCCACACCTTTAGTAGAGCTGAAGGAGCTGTTGGACTACTTCGTTGGTTCGAAAAAGTAGAATCGGCATTTGCCATGTGCAACTGCCATTGGCCAATCAGGTCAAGTTCGCTTCTGGAACTTTGGAGGGTGTCACACCCCCATTTTCAACTAACGGAGTTTTACCGTTTGGAAGGTGACACACCAGGATCTCAGTCATTTGTTATATCAAACGACACTATTTGTGACTTGAAATGTCAAAACATAAAAGTTCAGAGTTAATGCGGAAGCGTAAACGTTAATATGAAATCAAAAGTAATTACACGCAATAGGCGTCAATCAATGTAAATAAGTAAACTATTTCAAATGTTTAAAATGGATGATATGACAGTAGGACTCCATGCATGTCCTAAGTGTGCAACCTGTGCCTTAGCGACGTGAGAAACATGTAAGAAAAAGTGTCAACACGAGGTTGGTGAGTTCACAGGTTTCAAGTTTACAATAAGAGTGTGTTCGCCAGATTATGTACATTCAATATGCATATCTATAGGTAGCTAGCCTTTGTTCATGTTTTACTAAAGCGCTTGCAACCGAAGCTGACTGTGTTTATATGCCTCCTGCCAGGTCTATCAACTATGGCCAATGTGAGTAGGCTAACATTTCACCCGTTCGATATCCAATCGAGTTAGCGCGACTAACGCGGGTGGGATTTGTCAAACCCAGTAGTACTACTAAACATTACCTCGCTAAGATCCATATTAATGGTCCGATATAAGATGAGGACTTTCTGTGATAGTGTGTTACGCTTAGTCTCAACAGTGATATCATATAAAGTACCATAATCAAATAGTTGCGTCATGTTTTCTCCCCCGGAGGGAAAAATAATATTTGCTTGCGTACCTGTTTCTCCCCCACGGGGAAACCAAGTAAAAGTATGATAGTTGGTGTTCATGTTTGTTTCTTCCTCAACAGGAAAACAAGTAAAATACGTTTGTGTGTAAGCATGTTTCTCCCCCAATAGTAAAACAGGTAAAAAGGGGCCGTGAAACTCACCTGCATTGCGTTGTAGGTAGTATCACACAAGGGATAAGTTGGAACCACGTGTGTAAGTCTCAAAAGACTTACGAATGCCCTAAAATTATAAACACATAAATTAGGGATAAAAATGGGAAATGTGACAGCGGCACGGAATGAGAAACGTCCTAAAGAAAACGCTCTAATATTCAAGAGTAGACGAATACGTCCACGGGAATAAAAGTTTCTTAATTTAATTATTAAGATAATTACGTTACGCGTCGAGCGTAACGTAATATTAATGTATAATTATATTCGTACGTTTGTACCATAAAAAGAATGGCTATGAAATAATATAACTAATATATTATTTTTAGAGAAATAACATTTTTATTTAAAACGTGTGACAGAAATAATAAAGCTATTATTTTTATTCGAGTTTCTTAAACGTGGGTAAATAACATAAATAATTATATTATTTATCAGTTTGAAACGTTACACGAAGTTTATAAACGAGATGAAAATAATATCTAAATATATATTATTTTCAATTTGGAGTCACGTGTTAAAATAATATAAATATACTATTTTATACGGAGTCGGGGTTTGCAAATAATATAAATATATTATTATAAAAGTGGGTAATGATATTCGAATGAGTTATAAATTCATACCCGAGCCTACGGGTGTTTTCCCGTTGTTAAAACATATTACTATATACTATAATAATATTGGGATAGGTTTTATATTAAAAATAATAAAAAATGATTTAAAAAGAAAAACGGGTGGAGAGACTCGAACTCGGGTCTCTCCCCCAACAGTACCCCGATCTAACCACTCTGCCTGCTAAGGCAATCGCATCAAGAATCGGATTTGAATGGTTTTAATCATGAACACCACTGTGTTCATCTTCTTGATCGCGGTCGAACCAATCCCGACCTTAAATCCATCGATTTCGCTACAGGTTTGCAACAAGAGTTTAGGGGTTTTGCTAATTAATGGATTTCGATCCTGGGGGTGTAGCTAATTTCAAAAACCGTAAATTTACAGTCGTTAATTACTTATTTAAAAAAATCCGAACCCTAGTTTTAAGAACACAGGTTTAATTTGATCGAATTCGATAATGTTTCCAGTTGAAATCATGGGGCTTTCAATGAGTTAGGGAATGCGAATCTATCCATGCACTTTAATAGGATTGATATTGGGTCTAAGTTAGGGTTCGATCAAATCACAATCGTATGAACCCTAGATAACTGTTTGTGATCGATTCGATGTTATACGCCCCAATTGAGTTAGGGCTTATGTTCTAGACATAAATTCGAGTATGAGAATGTGTTTATTACGTGTAACAAGTTCGGATTGATCGATTTTTCTTGAGGTCGGCCTATGCGCAATCAGTTTCAATCGACATGTTCCTTGACGACTCAAATGGTGAAATTGATGCTATACGCACGTTCAGAAGGGTCCGATTGAGGTGTGTAGAGAGGTAATTTGCAATTTGGTAACCGGATTTGATCGATTTGAGTGTTTCTTGTAACGATTTTGACGTTTTCTTTGCCTCATGATTAATGTGGTTAAATTACCATCATAAGGGATGTTAAAATGATTCGTACAGGGTCGTGATCATCATTGTAATGCATAACCGTCGCGAATTGAATGGAATTTGAAGGTTAGAAGTCGATTTTGACAAAAGACCTACGGGTTTGACTTTCAAAAGTCAACCTAATCAAGTTTGGGATAAATACATAAATAGTCCCTGTGTTTTATGTGAACTTGGTTTGAATAATGGCAGAATTAGTCCCTGAGGTTTGAACTTGGTTACTTAGGTTAAGGTTTGGTTAGTTTGACTTTATAAAAGTCAACAGGAGCACAATTTTTGACTTAAAAAGTCAATGGAATGGTTTAAGAGTATTACACAACTACTCCCTGAAGTTTAAGTTTAGATTATTGACAAAATTAGTCCTTGAAGTTTGAGTTAAGTTAATTTAAGTTAACTTTAATTGGATTTTGTTAACGGGGTTAACTTTGAAAAGTCGGATTGTCACATCATCCCCTAGTTGAAAGAATTTTCGTCCCGAAAATTAAATAAAATAAAAAAAAAATTTCCGGACGAAAATTAAATAAAATAAAAAAAAAAATTCGGATATCACAGAGGGCCCGGCTCTCACTTGGTGGAATGCACAGGTCCAGATGTTGGGTTTGGCTATGGCCAATGCACTGCCGTGTGAGAAGTTTAAGACAATGATGAAGGAAGAGTACTGTCCCCGGGACGAAATTCAAAAGTTGGAAGGAGAATTCTAGAACCTAAGGATAGAAGGTTCATAAATTGAGCTTTACACCACTCGTTCCCATGAGCTTGCTTCCATGTGCCCACACATGGTGACTCCGGACTACAAGAGGATTGAGCTGTATATTGGAGGCTTAGTGCCTCAGATTCAGAGTATGGTCACCACATCCAACCCTACTACCATCCAGCAGACGATTAGACTTGCCCACAAGTTAACTTACCAGGCGGTAACTCAAGGAAATCTACCCCCGAGGGGTTCAGTTTCTAAAGCTACCGACAATCATAAGCACAAGTTTGATCACCACTCCAACACTCACTCATACTCCATAGGATCCCAGTTTAATCAACCTCATCAGAAGCAGCGATAGTTTGAGCCTGCAAAGAACTTCAATCAGACGACCTCTTAAGGTCCAAATAAGGGTGAATATGCTGAGAGGTATCCCAAGTGCAACAAATGTGGCTATCACCACACGGGCACTTGTGACCGACAACGTTTCTAGCGATGTTGTAAGATGGGCCACGCTACGAAGGACTGTAGGGTTGCACTTCCGAACATGCAACCATTCCGACCTCATGGATTTACAAGAGGATGTTTTTAGTGCGGCAAGGAGGGAAAAATTCAAAGGGATTGTCCTCAGTTGAAGAAGGGTGGGAATGGAAATGGAAATAGTAATGGCAACGACAACAACAATAATCATAACAACAATGGTGGCAACAACGAAAATAATGGAGGGAATGGTGCGAAGGGACGAGCCTTCATGCTAGGGTCTGGAGAAGCTCGTTATGATCATAATGTGGTCACCGGTAAGTTTCTCTTAAATAATTACTTTGCTTCTGTCCTTTTTTACACTGGTGCTGATAGGAGTTTTATATCTAAGAAGCTTAGTGATATGATAAAAGGAACCCCAACTCTGTTAGAAACTAAGTATATAATAGAGATAGCTGATGGCCAAATAACTAAAGCAACCCACATTCTTAAGGGTTGTAAGCTTGAGCTAGCTAGTCATATGCTTGACATTTACCTTATGCCGGTCACACTTGGTAGTTTCGATGTAATTGTCGGCATGGATTGGTTATCTAAAAACCAAGCTGAGATCATCTGTAATGAGAAAATCGTTCGCATTCCTCTTCCGAGTGGAGAAACTCTTTCCGTTCAGGGCGAAAAGGTTGGTGCAGTCATGGGCATCAAATCCTTCATGAAAGCCCAAAAATGTCTTCGAAAAGGGCATACTGCTATTCTGGCTCTCGTTGCTGAGCAGCCATCAGAAGAGAAGAAGATTGATGATAATCCGATCGTTCGTGTATTTCTGGAAGTATTTCCCGAGGATTTACCTTGTCTGCCACCACACTATCAAGTTGAATTCCAAATTGATCTAGCACACTGAGCGGCACCGATCGCTCGGGCACCTTATAGACTAGCACCTAGTGAATTGCAAGAGATGTCCACTCAGTTACAGGAATTATTGGATAAAGGTTTCATCCGACCTAGCTCATCGCCATGGGGAGCTCCGGTCTTGTTTGTTAAGAAGAAGGACGGGACTTTCCGTATGTGTATCGACTACCGTGAACTGAATAATGTCACAATCAAGAATCGTTATCCTTTGCCTCGTATAGATGATCTCTTTGATCAACTCCAAGGATCAAGTTTCTATTCCAAGATAGATCTTAGGTCCGGTTACCATCAATTGAGAGTCCGAGATGAGGATATCTCTAAGACTGCTTTCACGACAAGCTACGACCACTATGAACTTATGGTCATGCCTTTCGGATTAACCAATGCACCTACGGTATTCATGGATCTCATGAACCATGTGTGTAAGCCATACCTTGATAAATTTATCATCGTTTTCATCGACGACATCCTCATATATTCCAAGAACAAGGAGGAATATGAGGAACATCTACGTTTAATCCTGGAATTACTTAACAAGGAGCAGTTGTATGCTAAGTTTTCCAAGTGTGAATTCTGGATCCGGGAAGTTCAATTCTTAGGACATGTGGTTAA